>BMAR01000004.1:2043256-3256513 GCA_021605115.1 Astrephomene gubernaculifera
AGCGGGGGCGGGAGCGGAGTCCAGGAACGGTGCGGTTTAAGTTGGTTAAGGTTGGCTACTGTTACATGGTGCATTGCGGCCTCGCCAAGCACGCATGGGCCGCCCCCGTGCCTGCACGCACACCTCTGCATGCATCACTGGATGATGCCTGCCCTCACACGCACACAAGGCCAGTTATCTTTAACACGAAAGGCGGCCAGTTTTCCTCACAGCCAGTTCTCTTAACACCAGGCGGTCTCACGCGGCATGCGACAGCATGCGACTGCATGGGGGCCCCGTGGGTCGAACCACGCTGTAACCCACATCCCACAGCGGCCCCGTACTTTTGGGGCTAGCTAAGTGCTGGTCATCGACCGCGCAGTCCGCGTGTTGTGCATCCCACGTACCACACGCGGACTGTCGATGAACAACACGCGGACTGTATCACATGCGCTGGACATCTTTGACCCGTGCTACCCGAGCTACATACCTACCAATCGGTTTCCAAGATTACTGGCAGTGTACATGACGAGAACACAGGCTGCTGCAGCTGAGACGTGGCCTCAAGGCGGCTTGCAGCACGGATAGGAATGAAGTAATTGCGCTACAGACAGGAATTGGGCACAGCGCAGTCAGCATCGATGTGCAGACATCTCATGCCGCTGGACCGCTGTCGCATTTCAGCAGCGTACCAAACCATGGGGGTTTCCCTTTCCCCTTTGTCGCACCTGGTGCCCCACAAGGGCATCGCTGTTTGCGCCTCCTCGAGCTGGGAAATTCCTGGATGGGCCCTTGCCATGAGCACAGCCCGTAAGGGTCCAATTTGCATGACACAAAGATTTACCATAAACCATGCTGCAACTCTAGGCGCCCGTAAGGATTGCCTCGTGAGAAGTTCTCCGCGCGAAAAGCCTCATCGAACGACACTAAAGTACCGCTATCTGCGCAAACCCTATGAAGTACTATACATTCACCATTAGCTCGAATATCATTGATGATTGAAGTGTTTAGGTTTGGTTGTGTGCATCCTTGAACCTTAGGAGTGAAGTGTAATGCCAAGGGGACTAGGGCAAAAAGTACCAGTAAGTTCATTCTGAGCAGTAAGATCACATGTGAGCAGCGTTTTTCTTTGTTCACGAGTGCGGGTGCACAATAAGGTTGTCCAGTGCGGAAGTGGACCCTGGAGCCAGATGGCGCAGAGCACAGCATGCATAGCACACTAGGCAAGAAGCCAAGTCTTGACACGACAGTGCTTCTATGGCGCTGTAGATCAGGCTAAGGGTTCGGCCTATCCCGCCGAATGCCAGAGTTAGTCATACCCTTGATGAAATAACCGGATCAGTGCCAAATCCTCGTTAGTCGTTGCGCTCAGTTGACTCCTAGAGAACCGGCACCGGTACACCCTTGTCCATGCATGGTGCAGGACGGCGAGAGCGATGGTTGCGCAGTTACTCAAGGGGCGGGACAGGGCAGTGCTTGTCGGGGGGTCGGGGCAGGGCAGGGGCACGTGGGTCCAGTTGTGGGGTGCGTCCGGCCCATTGTTGCGTCCGGTGCTCCGTCCGAGAGTGACAGGCCAGGGCGGTAAGTCCGAGGCTTCGGATTGACAGGGCGCTCTCTTACAGACACCCTACCGTACACCCCGCCGTACTGGCGGAGCGTAAGGGCTCCTGGCAGCGGAGTGCAACGTGGGAACTAGCGCTTCCTCCTCCTGGTGTTCGCCCGGTTGCACCTGCCGCTGGGTGTGCAAGGTCAAAGCGCGTCCTGACGGCATCAATATAAAGAGCTTCCAGCCGCTATGAGCTGGCGTTGACTTTGATGCGTTTGCGCCTACCACCCGCACTGCCCGTGTGCGCGCCAGGTTGGCGGTGGCGGCAGTGAAGCAGTTGCACTTCCGCCAGTTAAATGTCACAACAGCTGTCTTGGGAGATTGTTTGCTACGATGTGGACGAGTGGTTCTTGGTACGGCAGCCCGGTTAGCTTCTTGTGGCTCAGTCGCCTTGTGGCCGGGCTAGGATGTCATGTATACTGGAAGACCATCCGTATGGTTACCGATACTTGCCACTGCTATTGCGCTTGCGAACAAAGCACGGTATGCCACACCGACAAAGCCGTGCGCTTTTGCAGCCCCTCTCATCTCATTTGGAACCCGCCTGTGTTGCAAACGCCACGGCGCCTCCTCCAATCCTGCTGCCTCCTCCAACCCATCCGACTCCGCAAACTCCAACTCGTTACCTGCGCACCGCACTCCTCACTTGACTGAGAGGATGGGGGAAGCGAGTCAGGATGTGCGCGACAAAACACACCCTGCCCTATGCCGTCTGCCACACCCCCACCGCCTCCACACGCCCTCTTGCTGGACGCCACCTTTTCAAACTTCCTACCCTATCCACCGCTCCTTCCCACCTTGTCCACCGCTGCTTTCTACCCTATCCACCGCTGCCTCCTACCATATCCACACTAGGCAAGTCAGGCCGGCGCTAAACGCATTCGAACGCGGTACCCGCAAAGCTTCCTACCGCGTGCGGCCACCACTTTCCGTTGTTCCAGATTGCAATCCACTGCTCCATCCCTACCTGCTCCACACGTATTTGCAGCAGATCCTTGCCGCTTTGGGGCGCAAAAGGCGAAGTACTCCAGAGCAAGGCCTATAACACGCTGACAGCAGAAGCCCTAACTTAAGACTCTCAAGACCCACTGTACATGAGTTGTGTTAGCAGCGACACCATAATGAATGCCTCGACGAGCACAAAACAAGAAGGTAAACGGCAGGGAGTATCACGAGATGAATACCAGAGTGCCGCACACCGGCACGCGCGCCAACCGAACACACACATTACTGCCATACGGAACCGGTATCTTCAAACCGGTGCACTACGGCTTGTAGGGTTTCATGTCAAAGTACGTCTTGCTCATATCACCGTTCTTCCTCGCCTCTATGATCGGCATGAGGACCTCATTAACGAAGTCCTTCATCGCATTGCGCCCGTCGTGCCCGTTGAACATCTCCATGTACCTTTCCAGCATCCGCTTAAAGTAAAGCATTCGGGCCTTGGGACACAGATATCGCTTGGCAAACGCCTGGGAGTTAAAGGCTATATGCTGTAGATCCCGCGGCCGGTCACGCCATTGCCGTACAACGTCTAGTACGTCATTCGGCCCATTCTTGAAGATGGACAGGTAGTGCGTGCCCTCCTTCAAGGCGCGATAGTAGTACTCGACCCACTCGGACTGCTCTTTGAGGATTACCGAGTCGGTGTGCATGAGCCTCGCGAGTCGGCCCGCGTATGTGACGCCATCCAAATTCATGACGTAACGCCTGCATTGGGGCGGTACAAGAGAGCGGAACCCAAAACGGAATTCGATTAGTCAGTAGGTAGGCCGGGGAACGACAAGGAATGCTCCATGGGAGGTGCGACCCTTGCAGCACAGCGCCAAACAACCCCACCCAGTGAAAGCATGGAATAGGTGGCGTGAATTGATAAAGGCGAGTGACAGCAGCATACGGTCAGCATGCAGGCGAAGATGCGGCACACACAGCATGTGAGCAGACCGCGGCCGGCAGTCTACCAGTACCGAGTTTCCTTGCGTTGCCTTGCCTTAGTCTACCGGTACCATTTGCTTGCCATCATAGCAGGTCTCTGTACCTTCCCAACCATCCCTCCATGCCCTTTCCGCACCCACCATCGCGCATGCTCCCTCAGCGGCGTCTCCTCCGTCACCCAGCGCGCCCCCGGCACCAGGTTGGGGTCCCCCAGCAGGGCGCAGTAGACCTCCTCCGGGCAGCTCATGCTCAGGTTGGCCAGGTGCTTGCGACCGAAGAACATCTCCGGCTTGCCGTTGACCATGAAGGTCTTGGGGCTGCCACCCCAGTTGGGTCGGCCCACGAAGAATGCGCGGTCGTGTTTGAGTTGGAAGGGGAAGTTGTAGAGCGGAAGGTCAGAGGTGACCATGAAGGGGAACAGGAGGTCCAACTGCGGGCAGGGGTCAGGTGCGGTGGGGAGCCCGGAGGGTCGGGATGCAGAGGAAGGCCGGCTGAGCAGCAGAAAGCTTTGAAGCAGCCAGGGGCCTCCAACATCACCCAGCGGCACCCAAGCCTCTCAAACTGTACCTTGCCCCGCCCGCCCCCTCGCCCACCTTGTCTGGGCCCCTTTTAGCAATCGACATGGCCGGAATGGGGCAGTCGAACATGCTCTGGCACCAGCCCGAGTCCTGGTCACTCAGGAAGAAGAACGCATCTGCGAATGCAGTCATAAAGATGACCCAAGGGTCGGGTCGAAACACTTACGACAGAGGAAGCTGCCCAGGGATGCAACAAGTAAGGTAGAGGAAACCGACCCCTTTGCCATATCATGCCTTCACGCCACGCAAAACTCGCATGGGGCATGGCGCAACCCTGCTTCAGGTCTTCCAACTGCAGCGACCCCAGCCACACCGCAGCGTTGAGCTTCCTAAGGCCGCCCTACTTGTGGCGACCCATGGGTCCATCCACCCATGCCGAGCCCGATCGTACTGACACTAACGTACCCGGGAACTGTATCTCCGATGCGAACCTCTGGAAGTAGTACTGCGTGGCCGTCACCCACAGCGTGATGCCGTCCTCGTAGTGGTCGGGCGTCTTCTGCGTGTGATTCCAGTGGTAGCTGGAAGATGAACGGCCGGGGCGGCAATGGCATGCGAAAAGGAAAGAGCGGGCGGGCAGGGGGCCCAACGGTAGGCATCACTGGCGGATACGTTATGAAGCAACGTTAGGAAGGCTATACAAGGCTATGCGCCTGCTACTGCAGTATAATGACGACCAGAGCAGAGCGGACGGGGACAGAAGCGCAGCCACGCGTGGCCCCCACCCGCTTCAAGGTGAAGGCGCACTCACTGGAACGGGAAGTACCACTTGTTGTCCTTAATGAGGATCATGCTCTGCTGGTGCCAGCCGTAGCCCTTCCAGCGGTCCATGAACTTATCTATGTGCGTCCTGTGGCGGTGGGTAGAGGAGAAGGGTGGGGGGGCAAGAAGCGGGTGGTGGAGACACTACGAGTGCACGTGGAGGGTCGTGGCAGTCATCATGATGGAGATGTGCACGCATTACATGGCAGGCAACATAGCAACACAGCTAAGGCGAAAACCGAAAACGCAAGCGATTGCCGATGGCTTCGGTCCAGCTTAGCACGTGCTCCATACCTGTTCAGCGGGACGTAATCCTTCCAGTTTGCAAAGTCTAAATCCATGGTCTCGTTGTACAAGTCCTGGAGCTCGGCGTCGCTGGACACGCAAGGCAGCATTCCTGGGTTGCCTTGTGGTTCCGGGTTTTCGTCAACCTAAGAATGCGTGTGAGTTCGATGTTAGTCCCTTGGCCTGATCGTTGGGCTACTAGATAACGCAAGGGTGCAGCTGTCCATTCAACCGCTGTATGTCTGTAAACGGTCAGCCTGAAGGGAAGCGTCCACATACCAGCAAGACACCTTACCAGTAAAGATAGGTGACAAGCATGGTGATGAGGTACTATAGAAGAGTTCGGAGTGCTCAGCGCATCTGATCGGCAACGCCGCGCCAGTAGCAAGGAAGCTAGGACTGCTAGCAAAGAAATAAGCCTCAAAGCCATTCGGGAAGAAGGACGTTTGCGCCGCATCCGGTCTAGGAGCTAGTTGGAAAACCCATTTGGGATACAATTGTACAAACGGCCTGGTGAGTCTTTATCTTTCCTTTGTAGTGGTAGAATAATTGTAAACACAAGGTCCAATAACGAGAAAGTGTCAGGCTTGGCGTTCAGAGCGCAGGAACATGTCACTAGAATACCGGTATGATTTCACAAGGTTCTTGCTAGCAGGCTTAAACATAGCATAGTAGAGCACCCGAACACAACTACAAGACAATCCGTACTGCAGCAACACTCCTATTTCTAAGCTGGGCTGCTCGCACGGCGCTGGGTCCCTTCCGGACCGCCGTACGGCTTGGCGCCATACAGGCCAACAGAGAACCGCTAAATAGAGCTTTCTTTTAACCAAAGACCGACTCAGGTGGTCTATGCCAAGTATTGGGTGGTTGTTTCTCGATTTGTTGTAAACTTTGCGCTCAATCTCTGATAACCACACCACCTAGCTGCATTGTAAAGCCCAAACCGGTGCAATATACCTCAGAATCCTCCTTTAAAAAATACTGATTAATTAGCTTGTTCGTTATAGCAAACGGCGATTAACATGGACACCCCCCGATGAAAGAGAACATGGGTTCTACACCCATGTCAAGCCCATGTCCATAGGAAATGAGATTTGAAGTTTTGAAACTTGCAAGGTTGAAGTTTGGTATTGGACCGGGGTAATTTGCAAGCACGGCATGTGCCATGCATGCGACAAGGGAATCAGGAAACACGATTTGAGTTTATTGCAGTTGCTTGTTGTAGCCATTAGATAGAGTAAGTGAGCGTTTTTCCCGTCGCGAAATTCGTTCTGGCTAGCGAGCAGCATGCAACCGCGTTTGCAGGGTATTAGTTGGAGGGCCCTTCAGGGCAGGGTATGTGGCTGGTCCGGGACAGGGTCGCCATTAACGACGCTAACCCTATGGCAGTAAGAACCCATATGATGAGGACAGACTGATGCCGTGGTGATGCTGAGGGAGTGTCAACAATAAGTGCGCGGGGCTCACGGCCCGTCCAACTTGTTTCGCCTCCCGCCAGATGCTACCGGTACTGGATCCTTGATGGGATTGGAGGTCATGGAAATCTTGCCGGAATACTTGCTATAGAGCCAAGCAATAATCCCAATTTCCCCATCAAGCTTTGTAAGGAAACCAAGCAGTTCCAGTTACAGTCCGTACCAAGCTTATCAGGATGCTTGGTGGCCACGACAAGCTTCTGCTCACTGTACATTGGGCTGATACCGGTATATTGGGATGATACCGGTAATATTCATGAAGGCGGGCTAGTGGCCGGGTGCAGCCGTGTTGCTGCCCCTAAGTGGTGTGGCAGGAAGGGTGTCAGCTAGGTCCTGAACGTCTCCACCATGTACAGTTTGGGAAGCCTGACATCCATCCCCAACACCAGCCGGTGCTGCGCCATTCTGCATGTCAGCCGGAACTTGGCCAAGAGGAGCTGCTGACGTTGCTGCCCCTGTGAGTCTAGTGAACTAGTGAATCCCAAACCCCACGTCACCTGTACAAGACAAGGAGAGGAGCTAACAAGACCTTAATATGCCGCCCGCTCTTCCACGTGTCTGGTAACTGGGTAAGTGGCTTGCGTCCTTAAAGTCGTCCGAGTCCCCCTCGTCTGCTGTAGCATAGCCCCCACTATCGTCGCTGCTAGTGTCGTCGCCATCGCCGTCATCGCTTCCAAAGGAACGCCGGCGATACAGAAACGATATAATTACATCTCCATCCCAGTCATAGTCCTCCTCGGAATCCTCATAAGGCAGCTCTGGTTTGTCGCTGGACATGACGCGACAGGCTTCAATTGAGGCTACCGTGACACTTTGCTGAAGGAGACATTACATCCTACAAGCTTATGTTAAGTTGCAATTAAATACAAGTTTGGGCTTTACTGTGGCAGCTTGGCGGTGCCGGTGTCAGAGAATGAGCTCAGAGTTTGCAGGCAAAATGATAAATAGCCACCCACTAATTTACCTAGACCCCTGAGCCAATATTAAGGTTAAAAGAGCCATCATTTGGCAGTTCTCTGTTGGCCTGTCCGTCCAGGGGGGGTGTAAGGAGAGCAGGTTCCGATGGGGCTCCGAATAAGGCCCGGAACCATGCCGTACAACCGTAAGCGCTAGCGCGCCTGCTAGCGCGCCAAGATATAAACCGCCAAGTGGACTTTCTTCAACAACTTGACAACTGCTGCTTATTATCTTACAACGGTGTTTCTAAACGCCACCGTGTACACGACTATTAGGGTAGTAACTTCGTAACAGGGGGCCAACAGAGAACAGGGACCCAGCGCCGATCATGCAAGCTGGGCAAGACGGTCGCTGAATCGTCGTACGCGCAAATTTCTCTTGTCTCCTGGCTCGTCTAGAATGCGAAAGTTACAAGGGGGACCGGAGTTCCTGAAAGCCTGAGAGCCGTACAAGAGACCCAATCGCTAGCGGTACACGCTAGGCAGCCGCAACAAAGCAACCTACCCCAGGGACATGCCTTGCAAAAAACAAGGAGTCATGCCAGACACAGAACCACCTGAAACCAAGCCCGCAAGGCCACAGCTCCACAAACACCAAGCCCACGAGGGGGAAACAGCACTCAGGCGAAGCCCGCGACAGAAGCAACAAATACAGAGCAACTGCCAAGCTGCTGCGTTGTGTCACTGCAGTGCCCAACTGTCACCAAGTCTGTCGACAACGGCGGGAGCCTAAGGTAAGAGCACCCATAGGGGTTGGCAATGGCAAAACAATCCAGGGTCAGGGGGAGGCCGGCGGGGACGCAGTATCAGGCGGGCCAACAAACCGTACACGGCCAGCCGCATTTGCAAGGAAAGGGTGAATAGGGGGAACACAGTCCCAGCCGCGGGGAGGCACACCTAAGACAGCAAAGGACTGGAGGCGGGACCAGAAATCAGCAACAACACGAGCACCCAGCACAACAAGGGCTGTTTGGGGAGGGGGGTCCGGCCACTGTTGTCAGCATACAACCACCTACGGGCCTGTTCAAGAGCCGAAAGAGCGGCCAGCGCCACGACATCCCACACACAACCATGCACACCGTCTGGAGGGTGGACTAACCACAAAAGGCTCGTCTAGGCCTTACGAGCCTTTAGCTTGTAATCAGCATCATCAATGTCCGGCCAAATACCTGGCTTGAGTTGTAAGCTGTAAAGATGTATATGTACATGCGTATTTATACATGTTGCAAGGCTAGCATAGCCATATTTAACTTTGCAACATAGGCATCCCACGGGTCAGGAGAGGAAGGTACGTGCTAGTGTTCCTAATTTGCACCATAATTTGCTACCGCCAACGATCAAGTGTCCGTTAGGCTTCTTCGACACCGCCAGGCAACCTGAAAGTCTCGGATCCGCGTGTCTCCTTACGTACGAAACTCAACTCCTGAAGTCCTTGCCTTTGGTTCGTTTCTCCGGCCATCACATCCGGCCCAAAGCCCAGGTCCAAGAATCCTGCTACTTGCTAAGGGCGACACTTCCTGCTTCGCCGTGTGACCCCAGGCCGCTTATCACGGCTTGTAGGGTTTCATGTCAAAGTATGTCTTGTTCATATCACCGTTCTTCCTCGCCTCTATGATCGGCATCAGCACCTCATTTATGAAGTCCTTCATCGCATTCCGCCCGTCGTGGCCGTTAAACATCTCCATGTACCTTTCCAGCAGCCGCTTGAAGTACAGCATCCGGGCCTTGGGACACAGATATCGCTTGGCAAACGCCTGGGAGTTAAAGGCTATATGCTGTAGATCCCGCGGCCGGTCACGCCATTGCCGTACAACGTCTAGTACGTCATTCGGCCCATTCTTGAAGATGGACAGGTAGTGCGTGCCCTCCTTCAAGGCGCGATAGTAGTACTCGACCCACTCGGACTGCTCTTTGAGAATAACCGAGTCGGTGTGCATGAGCCTCGCGAGCCGGAACGCGTACGTGACGCCATCCAAATTCATGACATAGCGCCTGCATGAGCGGGTACAATAGGGCGCTAATAGCACTGAAGAGGAAACGCAAGGAGGGGTGGCTGCACACAACAGCTCCAGCTACTAGGCAAAGGCTCGAAGGGAGAGCCCCCAGCTATCCGTCCATACTCGATCGCGCATCACCCGACCCATGGGTCCTGGGCTCCTGGCGGATTGGGGTCCGGAGACAGGCTAGCACATATTGTTGTCGTCGACAAGCTTGGCGGCAAGGTGTGGCAAAGCTTACAGGCACGTGACGCCGCAAACTCTCATGGCAGTACATGTCTACACAACATACACCGCGACACCCGAAATAATACCGTCTGCCGCCCAATTGTTCCCTAGCTGCCCCTCCCCCCTTCCACACACCATCCATCCCCCCCATGTCACTTCCCGCTTTCCCGCACCCACCATCGCGCATGTTCTCTTAGCGGCGTCTCCTCCGTCACCCAGCGCGCCCCCGGCACCAGGTTGGGGTCCCCCAGCAGGGCGCAGTAGACCTCCTCCGGGTAGCTCATGCTCAGGTTGGCCAGGTGCTTGCGACCGAAGAACATCTCCGGCTTGCCGTTGACCATGAAGGTCTTGGGGCTGCCACCCCAGTTGGGTCGGCCCACGAAGAATGCGCGGTCGTGTTTGAGTTGGAAGGGGAAGTTGTAGAGCGGAAGGTCAGAGGTGACCATGAAGGGGAACAGGAGGTCCAACTGCGGGCAGGGGTCAGGTGCGGTGGGGAGCCGGGAGGGTCGGGATGCAGAGGAAGGCCGGCTGAGCAGCAGAAAGCTTTGAAGCAGCCAGGGGCCTCCAACACCACCCAGCGGCACCCAAGCCTCTCAAACTGTACCTTGCCCCGCCCGCCCCCTCGCCCACCTTGTCTGGGCCCCTTTTAGCAATCGACATGGCCGGAATGGGGCAGTCGAACATGCTCTGGCACCAGCCCGAGTCCTGGTCACTCAGGAAGAAGAACGCATCTGCGAATGCAGTCATAAAGATGACCCAAGGGTCGGGTCGAAACACTTACGACAGAGGAAGCTGCCTGAGGATGCATGCAACATGCATAGAGGATGTATAAACTGGCCCTCATTCCACTTTACATCCTTCCAGCTGTGTATCAAGGCCGGAGCGCCGGACAAACTAATTGAAACAAGAAGCCTAGCAGCACAGCCGCCAACACGTGCCGCAAGCTGCACAGCCGCCAACACATGCCGCAACTGCGAACATTGCTATGACCCGTGGGTCCATCCACTCAACAAGCAGCAACCAACCCAGACGCACCCGGGAACTGTATCTCCGATGCGAACTTCTGGAAGTAGTACTGCGTGGCCGTCACCCACAGGGTGATGCCGTCCTCGTAGTGGTCGGGCGTCTGCTGCGTGTGGTTCCAGTGGTAGCTGGACAGGGGGACGGGGGAGGAAGGGAGATGTGGTCGCAATGGAGGGGGCATACTGAAATACTTTTGAGCTTGAATGTCGGAGGCAGAGGCTTTGCTGGGGACTTGCGACGACAGCAAGGAAGGGCGCTGGGTTCCGCGGCTACCGGTATTAATGAGGGAGGCTATGCAGATGCTTCGCTCGCTGCATGCTGCGTGCACTCACTGGAATGGGAAGTACCACTTGTTGTCCTTAATAAGGATCATGCTCTGCTGGTGCCAGCCGTAGCCCTTCCAGCGGTCCATGAACTTATCGATGTGCGTCCTGTGACGGTGTGGGGGGGAGGGAAGAGCAGGGGCGGAACGGTTGAGGAATGGCTGAACAGTGGGCGAGGTACAACGCAGGCTGTGCTTCGCCCCGCTTCTCCCCACCCTTCTGCTTGAGCTTGGAGCAGCCTGTTGGAAGCTATGCACGGACAAAGCAGGCCAAAACTTCCGCTAGGACTGGGCGCTCTTGCTCAGTCTTACTATACCTGTAAATCTGTAATCTATTAGTGTTAGGTAGGTTTTGCGTGGATAAGATGTGACACGCGGCGGTTGTAAGTTGTTGGTCGCGGGAGTTGCAGGCGGGAGCACGGGAGTGCTCTAGCGCCTCCGCAGGCATCTACGTTGCCACCGAATGAAGAAGGCACGTAAAGTATGACGGGCTTCAGGATGGCAAGCCACCGCCGTTGGCACAACCGTACCGCAACCCACATTACCTATTCAGTGGGAGATGTGGTTTCCAATTCGCAAGGTCTTGCTCCATGGTTTGTTTGTATAAACCCTCCAGTTCGACGTCGTTAGATGCGCATGGCAACATCCCAGGGTTGCCTCGAACGTCCCTGTTTTCGTCGACCTTCAAATAATGGAAAGCAAAAACAGAATGTTTGGTAGACAGGACATTGTAAGTTGGATTCCAGCCTCCGCTCCTCCGCATTAGTAGTCATGCAACCGCCAACGGCTGTATCCTAAACAAAGCAAAACAGTATTCTCCCGCTTACCAGCAACGATGCATGGCACAGGTGGTGCGGATGCGTCGAGTCGTGAATTGGAGAGCTTGAAGCGCCATGTTGTGCCCGCAGGAGGAGTAACGCTAGAATTGCCAGCGTGGCCAGAAGAGCCATTATTTGTTGTATTGCGCTCTGCACTTAGCGTAATCTGTGTAGCTGCTGTGGCTATTAGTCTTCCTGCTGTATGTAAGACGCCGTAAACCCGTTAGTGTTAACGGTATTCTCGTAATGTTATGAGAATGGGACTGTTTCTGTAACAGTGCTTAATCGCCTACCGATTGCTGTACGTAAATGCTACGTCTGTTCGAGACTCTACAACTTCAAGATCTGTACGACAACCTTCGAGTCGTCTACTTTGGGCTATGCCCACCTCAATCGGTAGTTATCACTACCACCAACGTAATGGATATTGTAATTTGGATACCACAGAGCTGGTATCGAGACCTTCTTTCTTAAGGTGCTTCACTTGCGGTTTGTGCGACTGCGTTTGAGCGTTCTATGCGATTTGCGTCGTTCACCGAGCCGATAACGATTCCTTTAAACAGGGCCTCCCGATGCCAGTTAACGATCAAACTCATAACAGTGCTACAGGTATATACAATACATAACTATGCGTTTACAAGATAAAAAGAAGCCTGTTTCAGCATTGTCATAGTTTCTTAGGGGCACACTATTGGGCCACTCATCCGTGACCGGGACCTTCCGCTGAACCGACATCATGGACGTCGAGATGTCTTACGACGCTCTCATGGCTGCTGAGAACGGTCTGTATTTCTAACTGTTTTATTGCTGTAGATTTCGCTGGGTCTTTGCTTACTCCGTAGTGCTTCGCAGACGCCAGCGTAGCCGATGTTATCGTCGCTAACACTCGCGCTGACGCGGCTGAAGCCCGCACACTTGCGGCTGAGACCCGTGCTGCAACCGCCGAGACCCATGCTTCGATTGCTGAAGCCGCGGCTGCACACCTGAGGGCGGCGCTAGCGTAGTAGCAGCATGGGCCCGATGGTCGAGGTTGTAAACGCCTTGTAACAACCAAATGTGTCGACCAAATATGCCGATGGTACCAGAAGGCGAAGATAGAATAGCTAAGGGAGTAGATGGAGGTATGGGGCAAGCCGACGGCGACGGCGGTGCTCGAGCGAAAATGAGAGGAAGAATGCAGGCAAGACCGCCCACAATTCTCCCCCCCCCAACAGCCAAGAAGCCGGAGGTGGCGTGGCTGTTCCCACGTGGGCGGAGATGGCCATATGAACCCATGTAACTGTTGCTGTAACCCCATGACGTAACTGAGCTGAGATGCGCTGAGTGCTGACGCTGTAATAGAAGCGCTGCTGCTGACTAACGGCTGTAGCTGGCCTGATGTCTCACGCTACGTAAGCTGCTGCTGTATAAGCTGAAAAACAAAGGCACGACGGCAACAGCCGTATTCAGGACGTAACACGCGGGCACTCCCCCCGCTTTCAGTTGTTCATCCGCGCCCTTGCATATTGTCCCCTCCACCCAAGCACACACACGACTCCATACACCCAGCAGCCTCCTCCATCTCACCAATACATCACCCGTTTCCCCTACCCCGCACGTATTGCCTTGCGCCTCCACCTGCACCACAGGGTTGGCTACACTGCGGTGGCCTCCTCCGTGTTTCGTAGGGGAGTGTGGGATCTGTTCTGCCTACAGACCGCACCCTACGTCACCATGCATTTGACCCCCACCCGTTGCTTGCATGGTCCCTCTTGTCGTCTAACACCCCTCCCCTTACTATCGCACTTGCCCTGCCACGATTTGCCCCCATCCGCTACATGCTATGCCACTTGTTTACTCCCCTATGGATGCCCCTCGTCCTCATCCTCCCGTCTCCCGGGTTGTCCATTGTTTATGTACACTTGCTGCCCCCTTACCTGCATTCCCCACTGCCATTTCACAACCCTCTCATACATACCCACCGCGCCGTTTTTTGGATTTTTCGGTTGTGCCGTCTCGTGTAATATAGGCTTTTTGGTTCAATTATTGTTACAATGCACTATTCCGTTCTCCGCTATTCCTCCACTAGTATTACTACCAACGTTTCCTCCTTTCACCCTACCCACATGTTTCATCCCTGGCTGACCTCGCTTTGGATTGGTCCCTGGACGTGGCGGCTGGCCCTTCACGTGGTTTCCCGGTACACATCTCTTTGTGTACCTAGGTACGTGTTTTATCGTGTGTCAGTCTGTGTTGGTTTTATGCGTGCTCGTGTTGTGCTGTTCCTGTTGTTTGCCTATGCCCAACGGCGCGGTGGGTCTCCAGCTCACCTTCAGCAGCCTCCACACATGCCCAAGACTGTGGTAAGTTCGGTACGTTTAGCTCGCATTGCTTTAACCACCCTTTCGGCTCGACTCACGGTTGATTCCACCAGGGATTGTCAGCGACTTGTATCATTATCACACCACACTTTGGAATTTCGTTTTTCCCCCCTTTCGAAAACAATCCCTCAACCAAAAGAATCCCTCAGATAGCTGTAAACCCGCCTGACTCCAATCTCACCATAGATACCAAAGCCGTCTTCGGAAATCCCATCTAAACAGCGAAGCAAACGGCAGGACCCTTCCTCCAAAATCACACAAGCGGGACCCAGTACGACGGCACGACGTTACCCATCATAAGAGAACCGGTGACTGGAACAGAAACACCCAGAACGCACCGGACGGCGCCAAGCGAACATAAAGCCGACCAACATCATACATCCGTGACAGCCACGCGACTCGACCTTCATGCGCACTCGTAAAGAACGTAGGCAGAACACGCAGACAAGTGAACGCACGGGCAAACGCACTAGTAACGGCAAAATACAGGTCTGGGTCAGCGGAGAACCCTGCTACGACAGCCGTGAGCGGGGTCGATGAAGACTGGGAGGCTGTTACGTAGATGGAGGGCGTTAGTGGGTCATCAAAGTCGTGAGTGGGAAGTGTAGGCGCGGAGGTGAGAGGCAGTGCGGATGCGAGCAGGTTATCATGGCATGAAAGCGGCGCCGGCTTGGGTCCAGCATAGGGACGCAGCGAGGCATGCCACATCGTCTGCATCTAGCGGTATGGGCTCCTCCCAGGGAGGGCGTGATGCATGGTGAGCATGCAAGTTGCGGGCAGAGCGCTTGGAGCGCATGCAGGCGGCGTTCCGGCGTGGTCGGGGACCAACCATCAGGGACCGCTGGTCGCTGGTCGGCATATTTGGTCGACACATTTGGTTGTTACACGGCGTCTACAACCTCGACCATCGGGCCCACGCTGCTACTACGCTGGCGCCGCCCTTCTACGCGCATTCCAGGCCTCCTCCACATGGCCTTTCTCCACCACCTCCCAGGACGTGACGTCACCGTCCTGCTGGCTCATAGCCGGCGCCATGGCAACCCGTACTGGCGAGCTCCGGAGCTTACACCTGAGGGGATCCCGGGATTAGGGGTTTTCAGGGTTTAGTTAGGGTTAGTAGGATTACACGAGAGCGCTGGGATCACCCGTCTCCGTACGACAAGTGCCCGTTAGTCTTGAGCAGTCGGCTAAGGAACTTGGGGGGATATTCGGGCTAAGGATGCTTGGGCTAGCCGCGTTGCAAGTTGCAGTTGATAAGGTTAGGTTCATGTTGGTGTTTTACGTTTTATTTCAGCAGGTGTTGCGTTTAGTAGCGTTTTGGGGAAGAGCAGAAATTTGAGGAGTTTTGAGCAGGAGGAGCAGTAGCAGGAGGAAAGGTCAGTTTCGCAGGGTGAGGAGGATGCAGTACGCAGGTTTTAGGCAGGTTTCGAAGTCGTGCAGGATAAGGTTTGGAGAAAGCGGAGAGCAAGTGCACCCGTAGGCTGTTTGTGCGCCCGGCATCCTTGCCGTGTCTTAGCGTAACACGCCGTTGGGGTTATTGTTGGCTAGTAGTAGGAGCTAAGCGGTTGTGACCCACGGGTCAGTCCTTCGGTTGGAAATAGATTAGGTCTCCTGTTCACGTCTTGGCAGTAAGATAAGTCGCAAAAAGAGGTGGAGGCGGAACAGGAGGATCGTTTTTGGGCGGAGCCCCCGCCGCGAAGCGGCTTCGGGGGGGCTTCGCCCCCCAGGATTGCCCCTGTCCGTGTGTCGCCGGAGCAATGTAGCGACGTCGGAGGCCGACGTCGTAGACGGAGTCCGGAGCTAGCGAAGCAGCGAAGGAAAGGCATCAATAGGGAGGGGGGGTTTCGTGCTCACATTTTTTTGGCAAGCGCCTTAACAGGGACGCGGCGTTTTGAGCGCTAAAAGTCGCGGCCCGGGTTCAAATCCCACCCAAAACATGAGTTTTGCCGTTTGTTTTTGGCTGTTTTCTCTCCACTCGGCCGCGCAACGCGTCGCCAAGTGGCGTTTTCCGAACCCATTTAAAGGTCGCAAGCGCCACATGCATCAAGGGCGGCGTTTTGAGCGCTGGGTGAGGAAAGGCCGGTCAGGGCGCCCACCCTGGAGCCCTAAGGTGTGTGTCTGTAACGCAAAAAAGTCGCCCAAACGGCCCGCCAAAGCCACCAGAAATACAGTGCTTAAAACGTTACTTAACGCACCGAAAAAGCGGCTTCGAGGCAAAGGCACCGCGAAGTTGGAGCCCTAAGATGCCTGTCTGTAACGCAAAAAAGTCGCCCAAACGGCCCGCCAAAGTCACCAGAAACACAGTGCTTAACACGTTACTTAGCGCACCGAAAAAGCGGCTTCGAGGCAAAGGCACCGCGAAGTTGGAGCCCTAAGATGTGTGCGCGAAAAAGTCGCCGAAACGGTTCGCCAATGGCAACCAATGTACAATGCAAAACACGGTACTCAAAGCACCAAAGAGGCGGCTTTGGAAAGACGGCCCCGCTAACGACCACATTTCGCCACATTTCAAAGCGACATCTGGCGCCGGAGCAATGCAGGACGGAGCAATGTAGGAAGCCCACGCTGGAAAGCACCGCAGGCGAGTGCGCTTTAGCCCGACTTCAGGCAAGGAACCGACCTGCACACGGATACAAATGTGTCCAACCAATCCAAGCACACATTTCCTAACATTACGACGGTGTCAGAAGCCGGTTGGCCGTCTTAGGTGGAAGTGGCTCGTTACGATAGTAAATCGAAGCGATATAAACGGGGAAGCCAGTTTGAAACCGTGCACGAGTATTGCTATGTCAGGAGAAGGAATAGCGGTACCACCTCTTACTGCAAAAGAAGGGAGGGAAGCCCAGTAAGAGGTGCGTCATGTGACAGCAAGAGTGAGAGCGAGTGGAAGGGCCACGGCGTGTCACGTGCGTGACAGTAAGTGGGAGGAGCGTAGCATGATGGATGAGTGGGACAAAGACTGCGTGCAGGAGGGCGATAGGATGGGGCAATGTGCGCATACGAGCGAGTGGGAGGAACGCCGTGTGTTTAAGCGTGTGGGAGGGGCGCTGTGTGCTGGAGGGCCATTACGAGGACAGCCGCATGCAGGAGGGCCGCAAGGAGCGCCAAGTAAAAGAGGGGCGGTGGGAGAAGGGCAGCGTGCGGGACAGCACCCCCACTTAACTGGCCTCCTCAACCCAAGCAACCCACATACGCATGCATGCAAGCACTCCCACTTTACTCGTTCCCTCGCCCCGTGCATCTCCCAAGCACATGCAAGCCCTAGGTCCGGTCGTTTTCTGAGAGTGCTTCTTACGCCCTACTCACCCTCAGCACCAGTACTGGACTTATATATCTACATACGCTACCATATTCCATGGCTCCTGTGGCGGTTCTGTGGGGACTTCATCTTCCGACAATCACAGTGCGCTCCTACTCGCGGCCAGTTTTCTTAACACATGCAAGCAACCATGCTTCGCAAGCCCCTCGCCCCATGCAACCCACACACGCACACACATGCACGCAAATCCGCTTTACGCGCCCCCTCGGCCCATGCAACCCACACAGGCATGCCCGCACCCCCGCTTTACTTGCCCCGCCCCTCGCCCCATGCAACCAACGCACACATGCAAGCACTCCCGCTTTACGCGCCGCCTTACCCCATGCAACCAACACACTCACGCATGCACGTATCCCCGCTTTACTCGTCCCCTAGCCCCATGCAACACACGCACGGTCAATCGCAGTACGCTCCGCCTCGCGGCCAGTTATCTCAACAGACGCAAGCAACCATGCTTTACAAGCAAGCCCTCTCGCCCCATGCAACCCACACACGCATGCATGCAAGCACTCCCGCTTTACACGCCCCCTCGCTCCGTGCAACACACATATGCACGCATGCAAGCATCTCCGCTTTACTCGCTCCCTCGCCCCATGCAACCCATACACGCACGCATGCAAGCACTTCCGCTTTTACTCACCCACTCGGCCCATGCAATCCCTACACACATGCACGCTCCCCGCTTTACTCGCACCCTTGGCCCATGCAACCCAATCACGCATGCACGCACCACCACATTACGCGCCCTCCTGCCCAATGCAATCCACACTCGAACGCATGCAAGCACCGTAGCTTCACGCGCCCCCTCACTCCATGCAACCCACGACAGCGGACATGCATGCATTCCCGTTCACTCGCCCCCTCGCCACATGCAACTCATACACGAACCCCCGTTTTACTCGCCCCCTTGCCCCATGCAACCCACACTCGCACGCATGCAAGCACCCGTAGCTTTACGCGCCCTCTCCCCCATGCAACCCACGCCAGCAGACATGAATGCATTCCCGCTTTACTCGCACCCTTGGCCCATGCAACCCACGCACGCATGCACGCACCACCACATTACGCGCCCTCCTGCCCAACGCAATCCACACTCGAACGCATGCAAGCACCGTAGCTTCACGCGCCCCCTCACTCCATGCAACCCACGACAGCGGACATGCATGCATTCCCGTTCACTCGCCCCCTCGCCACATGCAACTCATACACGAACCCCCGTTTTACTCGCCCCCTTGCCCCATGCAACCCACACTCGCACGCATGCAAGCACCCGTAGCTTTACGCGCCCTCTCCCCCATGCAACCCACGCCAGCAGACATGAATGCATTCCCGCTTTACTCGCACCCTTGGCCCATGCAAACCACGCACGCATGCACGCACCACCACATTACGCGCCCTCCTGCCCAACGCAATCCACACTCGAACGCATGCAAGCACCGTAGCTTCACGCGCCCCCTCACTCCATGCAACCCACGACAGCGGACATGCATGCATTCCCGTTCACTCGCCCCCTCGCCACATGCAACTCATACACGAACCCCCGTTTTACTCGCCCCCTTGCCCCATGCAACCCACACTCGCACGCATGCAAGCACCCGTAGCTTTACGCGCCCTCTCCCCCATGCAACCCACGCCAGCAGACATGAATGCATTCCCGCTTTACTCGCACCCTTGGTCCATGCAAACCACGCACGCATGCACGCACCACCACATTACGCGCCCTCCTGCCCAACGCAATCCACACTCGAACGCATGCAAGCACCGTAGCTTCACGCGCCCCCTCACTCCATGCAACCCACGACAGCGGACATGCATGCATTCCCGTTCACTCGCCCCCTCGCCACATGCAACTCATACACGAACCCCCGTTTTACTCGCCCCCTTGCCCCATGCAACCCACACTCGCACGCATGCAAGCACCCGTAGCTTTACGCGCCCTCTCCCCCATGCAACCCACGCCAGCAGACATGAATGCATTCCCGCTTTACTCGCACCCTTGGCCCATGCAAACCACGCACGCATGCACGCACCACCACATTACGCGCCCTCCTGCCCAACGCAATCCACACTCGAACGCATGCAAGCACCGTAGCTTCACGCGCCCCCTCACTCCATGCAACCCACGACAGCGGACATGCATGCATTCCCGTTCACTCGCCCCCTCGCCACATGCAACTCATACACGAACCCCCGTTTTACTCGCCCCCTTGCCCCATGCAACCCACACTCGCACGCATGCAAGCACCCGTAGCTTTACGCGCCCTCTCCCCCATGCAACCCACGCCAGCAGACATGAATGCATTCCCGCTTTACTCGCACCCTTGGCCCATGCAAACCACGCACGCATGCACGCACCACCACATTACGCGCCCTCCTGCCCAACGCAATCCACACTCGAACGCATGCAAGCACCGTAGCTTCACGCGCCCCCTCACTCCATGCAACCCACGACAGCGGACATGCATGCATTCCCGTTCACTCGCCCCCTCGCCACATGCAACTCATACACGAACCCCCGTTTTACTCGCCCCCTTGCCCCATGCAACCCACACTCGCACGCATGCAAGCACCCGTAGCTTTACGCGCCCTCTCCCCCATGCAACCCACGCCAGCAGACATGAATGCATTCCCGCTTTACTCGCACCCTTGGCCCATGCAAACCACGCACGCATGCACGCACCACCACATTACGCGCCCTCCTGCCCAACGCAATCCACACTCGAACGCATGCAAGCACCGTAGCTTCACGCGCCCCCTCACTCCATGCAACCCACGACAGCGGACATGCATGCATTCCCGTTCACTCGCCCCCTCGCCACATGCAACTCATACACGAACCCCCGTTTTACTCGCCCCCTTGCCCCATGCAACCCACACTCGCACGCATGCAAGCACCCGTAGCTTTACGCGCCCTCTCCCCCATGCAACCCACGCCAGCAGACATGAATGCATTCCCGCTTTACTCGCACCCTTGGCCCATGCAAACCACGCACGCATGCACGCACCACCACATTACGCGCCCTCCTGCCCAACGCAATCCACACTCGAACGCATGCAAGCACCGTAGCTTCACGCGCCCCCTCACTCCATGCAACCCACGACAGCGGACATGCATGCATTCCCGTTCACTCGCCCCCTCGCCACATGCAACTCATACACGAACCCCCGTTTTACTCGCCCCCTTGCCCCATGCAACCCACACTCGCACGCATGCAAGCACCCGTAGCTTTACGCGCCCTCTCCCCCATGCAACCCACGCCAGCAGACATGAATGCATTCCCGCTTTACTCGCACCCTTGGCCCATGCAAACCATGCACGCATGCACGCACCACCACATTACGCGCCCTCCTGCCCAACGCAATCCACACTCGAACGCATGCAAGCACCGTAGCTTCACGCGCCCCCTCACTCCATGCAACCCACGACAGCGGACATGCATGCATTCCCGTTCACTCGCCCCCTCGCCACAAGCAACTCATACACGAACCCCCGTTTTACTCGCCCCCTTGCCCCATGCAACCCACACTCGCACGCATGCAAGCACCCGTAGCTTTACGCGCCCTCTCCCCCATGCAACCCACGCCAGCAGACATGAATGCATTCCCGCTTTACTCGCACCCTTGGCCCATGCAAACCACGCACGCATGCACGCACCACCACATTACGCGCCCTCCTGCCCAACGCAATCCACACTCGAACGCATGCAAGCACCGTAGCTTCACGCGCCCCCTCACTCCATGCAACCCACGACAGCGGACATGCATGCATTCCCGTTCACTCGCCCCCTCGCCACATGCAACTCATACACGAACCCCCGTTTTACTCGCCCCCTTGCCCCATGCAACCCACACTCGCACGCATGCAAGCACCCGTAGCTTTACGCGCCCTCTCCCCCATGCAACCCACGCCAGCAGACATGAATGCATTCCCGCTTTACTCGCACCCTTGGCCCATGCAAACCACGCACGCATGCACGCACCACCACATTACGCGCCCTCCTGCCCAACGCAATCCACACTCGAACGCATGCAAGCACCGTAGCTTCACGCGCCCCCTCACTCCATGCAACCCACGACAGCGGACATGCATGCATTCCCGTTCACTCGCCCCCTCGCCACATGCAACTCATACACGAACCCCCGTTTTACTCGCCCCCTTGCCCCATGCAACCCACACTCGCACGCATGCAAGCACCCGTAGCTTTACGCGCCCTCTCCCCCATGCAACCCACGCCAGCAGACATGAATGCATTCCCGCTTTACTCGCACCCTTGGCCCATGCAAACCACGCACGCATGCACGCACCACCACATTACGCGCCCTCCTGCCCAACGCAATCCACACTCGAACGCATGCAAGCACCGTAGCTTCACGCGCCCCCTCACTCCATGCAACCCACGACAGCGGACATGCATGCATTCCCGTTCACTCGCCCCCTCGCCACATGCAACTCATACACGAACCCCCGTTTTACTCGCCCCCTTGCCCCATGCAACCCACACTCGCACGCATGCAAGCACCCGTAGCTTTACGCGCCCTCTCCCCCATGCAACCCACGCCAGCAGACATGAATGCATTCCCGCTTTACTCGCACCCTTGGTCCATGCAAACCACGCACGCATGCACGCACCACCACATTACGCGCCCTCCTGCCCAACGCAATCCACACTCGAACGCATGCAAGCACCGTAGCTTCACGCGCCCCCTCACTCCATGCAACCCACGACAGCGGACATGCATGCATTCCCGTTCACTCGCCCCCTCGCCACATGCAACTCATACACGAACCCCCGTTTTACTCGCCCCCTTGCCCCATGCAACCCACACTCGCACGCATGCAAGCACCCGTAGCTTTACGCGCCCTCTCCCCCATGCAACCCACGCCAGCAGACATGAATGCATTCCCGCTTTACTCGCACCCTTGGCCCATGCAAACCACGCACGCATGCACGCACCACCACATTACGCGCCCTCCTGCCCAACGCAATCCACACTCGAACGCATGCAAGCACCGTAGCTTCACGCGCCCCCTCACTCCATGCAACCCACGACAGCGGACATGCATGCATTCCCGTTCACTCGCCCCCTCGCCACAAGCAACTCATACACGAACCCCCGTTTTACTCGCCCCCTTGCCTCATGCAACCCGTGCAAGCACGCATGCACCCCCTCTAATACTCGCCCCCTCGCCCCATGCAACCCACACACGCACGCATTTAAGCACCTCTGCTTTACTCGCCCCCTCACCCCATGCAACCCACACTCGCACGCATGCAAGCACCCGTAGCTTTACGCGCCCCATCGCCCCATGCAACCCTCGCCCGCAGACATGCATGCATTCCCGCTTTATTCGCGCCCTTGGCCCATGCAACCCACACACGCATGCATGCACCCCCACTTTACTCGCCCCCTAGCACCGTGCAACCCACGCATGCACGCATGTAAGCAACTCCGCTTTACTAACCCCCTTACCCCATGCAACCCATGCACACACGCATGTAAGCAACCCCGCTTTACACACCCCCTCGGCCTATGCAACCCACACACGCATGCCCGCAACCATGCTTTACTTGCCCCGCCCTTTGCCCCATGCAACCCACACACGCATGCAAGCCACCCCGCTTTACTGGTAGATAGGGCCGCCATGTGAGCGTGTGCATTTAGGCGTGTTGAATGCACGTGAGCAGTAAGCAACACGGGTGGCGTGCTGGGCAATACGATATGGGCCTGACATTTCCACAGCCCTTCACCCGTCAAAGGAGGCCCACACGTCAGCTCACCACTAACGAATGCAGTTCAGCCCAACTTTTTCTCAGCACCCGATTTGCAGACAGATAAAGAAGGACTAGCAAAGCTGGTAACAATAAGAAGGCGCGATAATCACAAGTTGGCAAACAAGGCCCTCCGAAAAACGGACGTCCTATGTCCTTTTTAGTACGACAATTCTCGCTACTTGCCTATTTACTCCAGCGACACTGTTGGGTTGCCGAGAAAACAAAACGACACGCACTCATACTTATGCCCAAGTACAGACGATTGAAAGGCAAAACGGACCCGAGCACACTGCGATGCCAAAGCAACTTTCGACAACCACTAACCCACGTCCGAACCAAGCTCTTCTGCATAGCATTTATGATGTCTGAACTTTGATTTTTTGATTTGATGTATCAAATGAGCGGGCGGGGTTAGGCTGTTAGCAGGACGATAACGTTGTCTTAGGTTGACTGACATACGTATCACGAAAGGCCACAACACGTTATCAGAATGCAGCATTTGAACTTGCTACGTGGCGCCTGAGCCATGTAGGAGACCTTCGCTAAAGAGCACCGCAGGCGAGTACGACTACATCCCGACTTCAAGCAAGGAGTCGACTCGACTTGCACACGGATACAAAGAAATATGACGACACCCTGACATCCTGACGCTAACAGAAGCCGGTTGGCCGTCTAAGGTGGAACTCAGTAAATCTAGACCGGGAAGCCAGCTTGAAGTAGTGCATGCTTATGTCTATGCCTAGGAATAGCGGTACCTTCGCTTACAGCAAAAGAAGAGAGGGAAGCCGAGTAGGAGGTACGGCATGTAAGCGAGAGCCACCACATGTTTGACGACGCGTGCGTGTGAGCGTAGATTGATAGAGGGTGAGTTGGACAAAAGTGGCAAGCGACAAGGCGATTGGGTGGGGCTCTGTGTGCGCAAGACAGCAAGGGCCTCGCCTACATCGCGCGGGGACTGGCATAAGGCCCCTCCACCCTCCACAGAATCTTTGCCAAGCCTGGCTTCTACACTCTTACTTTTATGCCATTTAATAGATTTATGACAAAGAAGTGCTGTTGGACTTTTAAACAACAATTTCGTTTCTGTGACACAGGGGCCAATCACCAAGCCCCCACCTCCTTCCAAGACACATTGCAGTTCGGATCGTTCTCTGCAACTCGAGAGCATGTAGTTGGAAACGCTAATAATAGCGGATCAGCATGCCGCGGTGTATACGTTCTCGGGCCTTTGTACACACTGTACGTCACGCCATGAGAGTTGGTTTTACGTAAAGCTGATGAGCTAACTTAAGAGGGTGCAGTATCGGACATGTCTAAAGAGCTTATGAACAGTACTTTGCGGTGCAAGTCTTGGTGATTGGCCCCTGTGTCGCACGAAGGAAATTGTTGTTTAAAGGTCCTAAAGCACTTCTTTGTATTTAATCTATTAAATGGTATAAAAGCAAGAGTGTAGAAGCCAGGCTTGGCAAAGATTCTGTAGAGGGTGGAGGGGCCTTATGCCAGTCACCGCGCGGTATAGGCGAGGCCGACAGCAAGTTGGAGGCATGTACGATAAGGCAGCAACGCAGCATGGGGAAACAACATCGCCCCCAAACCCCACCACAACCCAAGTTGCGACGGCCCCCCCCTGGCACGCCCCGCCATGTCCTTGTGTCCGTGTGTCCGTCCGTGTGTCCGTAACGGCAAAACATACAAACTAGACAAAACTATTTATTGCACCTAATAGATATTTGTTATCTGTATTCAGTAAAAATAACTGGAAGCCAAACAAACTTAATTTCGCAACAAACGATTTATTGACCAGCCATTCAAAAGGACCACCGCGGCAACACCGATTAGCGCTCCTCTATGGTTTGTCCTGGTACCGTAAACAGTATTTAATGAATTGGAAACAGCGGCGTGTCGCCAAAGGGCTACCTGTGAAAGTCGGCGAGAGCATGCTTGCTTCCATCGATTGTGCTACTCTGAGCTCACACAATCCTTTGTGACGATGTTGCCTGCCATTGCTATTGGTTTGTGTGCCATAATGCCTATGAACTGTAATGCAAACGGGTACCTCGCCTATAAGCTAACATGCGATGTTGGGGCGCAATGGCTGAAGTCCTTCTGAGCACGATGCCGAGATTGCCGAGCCTGACCTCCTCATCATGTTAGTAATGTAGGTGAAACCCTAAACGACCTACGGGACCCTGAAAGCACTCCCATGTGGCAGTTACGCCGTCGATTTGGGTTCTGTAGCCTAATGCGTGGGTGTTATCAAGCATGATAAGACGTTTCTGAGTGCGCGATTGAACAGGCGTAACCTAACAATGTGTGCAATGAGTGAGGACACTATGTACGCCGTGGGTGAACAAGGCGGCCGGCCTTGGCTGGACAAGGGGCTCTGAGCTTGTCTAGCCATGCAACGAGCACTAAAACTACAGTAAACAAGGGGGTTCAGCGTCCGTATAACATCCGTGTTAGGTCATCTGGTGCCGTGGAGTCACAGGAGCGCATGCCGTGCTCATTCCAAGTCTATAAGGCCCATTGAGTCGTTCCACTCCCCTGTAATCGCATTCATTCCAGTGGTAATAATACATTCCTGTACTGAAGAGGAGGGGCTCCGCCCTTTTCCAGCTTTGAGGAAGCTGAACCCCCTTGTCCTGCGGACGGACGCAATACTTCGGATTTGCTGAGCAGCACTTCACGGCAGGGGTCAATAAGCTTTGCTAGGTGACGCCTTAAAATTTGCCTTTTTCGCCATGCGTGCCAGTGGTTTTCACCATAGCATGCTTTGCTAGCGTTCTCCCGAGTTCAGTCGCTAGGGCTGTTCTTGTGCTCCGGTTGCCTTTGCCGGTTGCCTAGTATTTTAGCACTTGCCGTTTGCTTTTCGGGTTCCTTTGTCGTAGAACTTGGCGCGCTGTTGTCACCTCGCATACTGCTTCGCGGCTTTGAGCCGGGAGGGAGTGAGGCGCCAAGGCCGCACTATTAGGTCAGCGACCATCCCCGTAGCTCGTGGAAGGAAACCGGAGCGAAGCTTAAGGGAAGCATAGACGGTCTCCGTGGTCACGCTCCAGGGAGGGAAATCTTGACTAACGCACTTTTAACTACCTTTCCGTTCGACCCGTTCCTTCGCCCTGAAAGTACTAGTAAGGCCCGCCTTCGGCGGGAGCTACCCGTAGCTCGCGGGAGAGAGCTGACTACGAGTAGGAACGGCAGGTGATGTCGAGAAGGAAGATGTGCCTGCAGGCATGTACGGCGTGAGGATGCAGAAGGATGCTCCAAGCTTCACAGGAGGAGTGGCAGTGATTGTCGCCGAGGCTGCTAGGAATTAAACGGCTAAGATGCACGAACGGCTTGAGGACGCCGCGGAAACATGCAGTATATCATTGCATACAGATGGTGGAATGCGAAAACCTGTCGTACCCGCCCGCACACTGGTTCTCATATATTACATGCGTATGAGCGCATGCCGTGCTGTGCCTGGTCGGAAAACTGGTACTTGCACCATTGCGTTAGTAACTCAGCATAGAGCACTGACCCTACTACGACTGCAGCAGTAGACATCTTCCCGTCGTCACCAGTCGCCCACATAGCAACCATCCGTTCGGGCATCTTTCCGCAGTGGCTTAGAGAAAAAGACGTGCATCCTGCCGCCCTGCCAGACCACCTGTGCCCATGCAAACTAGCAGTGCCGCCGTGCCTAAGTATGGGCGCACTTGCACCCATCGACCCCGTCTGAATCATGACATCGTCTCCGCCTTGTCCAACTACCGGCGCATGTATGCTTCCACACTCTAAGCTCAGCGGTCATGTCCGGCACACCAAGAGCAGCCCAAACACAAAGACTGGCGACAAGTGCCAAGCATGTTCGGGTGCAGCATCTACCCAGCCGGTAACGTGCCTCCCAGGCAACTTCGCACTTTCAGGAAGGAACATCGCATTTGGAGTGCCATCTCTCCTATTCATCTCCTCAAACAACACCCGAAAACCTACGGCCCCAACCAAACCGTCGCCCAGAAGCCAAAGTACCCCACCCCCGCACATACACTCCCGAAGCCACCAG
Organism: Astrephomene gubernaculifera; assembly: GCA_021605115.1. Lineage (NCBI taxonomy): Eukaryota > Viridiplantae > Chlorophyta > Chlorophyceae > Chlamydomonadales > Astrephomenaceae > Astrephomene > Astrephomene gubernaculifera. The sequence continues at coordinate 2,070,722 of BMAR01000004.1, forward strand.
AATCCCCCGCCACCCCCCCGACCCTCGCCCAGCACCGACCCCAACGGAGTACTGTATGGCCACCTCCGCGCAATGAGTTGTGTTTAATGGGCGTTGCGGCGTCGTCCCATCCACGGGACGGCGTGGAGGTCCCATCTGGTGCGCAGCACCTGTGGGTGGGAAGAGAAGGGAGGGGACGAAGGAAAAGGGAGGGAAGGGATATATGGAAGGGGAAGGAGGATAGAGGGGTATTGTTGCCATGCCTCGGGGAACGAGGGAACAACACGGAAGAGGGGCGGAAGAGGGGCGGAGGAGGGGCGGCCGCCCCAGCGTCAGATTAACCCTCATTACGCCGCTCGCCCCCCCCCTACTCCCCCCGCCGAGCAGCATCCCGGCGTCCCCCCCCCCAATCCCCCCAACCAAACACAGGAAAGAAGCGCAAACCGAATGAGCACCCAAGCACGACCCAAAACTTCACACAACCATCGGACGTTGGACTCACATGGGCTTCGTCGTCCTCATCAGCGCGGATCAGGTGGGGGCGCAGGCGTGTCCATTCCGTAGCGGCGAGGGCGCCGGCAGGGTCGCGCCACTCCGTAGACGTCATGCTGGTTGCCAGGTGGACGAGGGAGCGGAGCTGGGCGCCGGTGCAGCGCATGAAGGCTGCGAAGGTATCGTAGGCGATGACGAAGAGGTTACCTCCGACGGACGCAGGCTGAGCGGGCGGCAGCTGGATGCGGTCGCCGGTCAGGTAGACCAGCGGGTGGTACCGGGTGACCCAGAGGGGGATGCCCCGTGCGTGGTACTTGGTCGCCCGCTGAAGCGAGAACTGGCTGGGTAGGGATAGAGCGGCGCCGATGACGATGGAGTAGATCCAGAGGACGTGGCAGTAGGTGGAAAGGTGCGGGGCGTTGGGGCTGTCAAGTAGGATGACCAGCATGACGATGGAGAGGTCGTACGCCACTACAATGGCATCTGTGGATGGAGTGAGGGTGGAGGGAGGGGGCGGAGAGGGAGGTGGAGTTTGGGGGAGAGGTGAAGGAGGAACGAGATACAAGGGACGGGGGATAAGGATGGTGGAGGTATAAGAACGGGAGGTATAAGAAAGTGTGGAGGTAACGTCGTAAGGAGGGCCAGCTCATAAGGACCGCGATCCCAAAAGAAAAACCCCACCCACCAACCCCAACCCACGACCTGACAACCCAGACCCCCACCCCCCCGACCAACCCGTAACCCCCAACTCCGACCCGAAAAGCCCGACCAATAGCCACTCAACGCACCAGGAGTTAACACACTTACGCTTGTGCGGGGCGATGCGTTTGTTGAACTGTACACGCTGGCGGGTGGTGCGGTTGTTGATCCTGACGGCCCCCTCAAAAACCGTCCCCCCCACGGACGACTGTACGCGTAACTAAATCCACGTGCACGTGGGGTGTCGCGAGCACCGCAGCATCGGCAAAAGTCGCCGTGCGAGCAAGGTTCATGAAACCCGTCCTGTTCTCCCTGTGTCGACTTTCCGTGTTGTTTTTGTTGTTTTCTTCAAAGTCCCACGGCAGGACGACGATGGAAAACGCGCCAAGCGGCGAAGGCAAGGATCTCAAACGAAGAGGCGGTTGGAAGTCTGTTAGTACAGAATATTTCCCTCCCTGGAGCGTGAACCACGGGGACGGTCTATGCTTCCCTTCGCTCCGCTCCTCCGAAACCGTGTACTACGTATACGTTTCTTCGTTTCGAGCTACGGGGACGGTCTATGCTTCCCTTAAGCTTCACTCCGGAACCGTACTAAAGTACGTTTCCTTGATCGAGCTACGGGGTAAGATAGGCGACTGCTGTAAGCAAAGCTGGCAATACCCGCATGGGAGGCTGACGACCCCAAGGCCGGTAATGCGCTGCGGGACAGAGCGCCGGAAGGCATGCCGACCGTTAAGCCGAGGTTATGCGCTGCGGGCAGACAAGCTGCCCCCTTAATAGTCATGCACTTCGCCGCACGAGAGGCCGCCATGCCCTCTGCTGGGCCGGGGTTTCGCTGCTGGAAGGCACGCTAACCACTGCCAGGGAGGGAAAACGCTGCGGACAGGAAATGCGCATCAGGGGTAACGCTGCATACTCCCTGCAAGGCCAGTAATGAGCTGCAGGACAGCACACAGCCCGCTGGTACTGCGCTGCGAAGGAGAAGCTGTCACTGCCAGGTCGGCAATGCCTTGACGCCGCCTGCCGCTAGGACGGTAACGCGCCACCTGCTTCGCTACGGGAGAGAAACACATGCTGTGAGGGGAAGGGCGGCCGCACAGGGAAGGGCATAGAGGGGTAGGTACCGCGTGGGGACGGGCGGACGCGCAGGGAAGGGCATAGAAGGGCATGCGCAGCGCGGGTAACAGCAAAGGTAGGCAGGCGCCTCACGGAAAGGGCGGGCGTTCAGGGAGGGCAGGGGGGGGAAGCACTGGGGGCCGCAGGGAAGCGTGTACAGTGAAAGGCATGGGTCGGCCGGCACCGCATGGGGACGGGCAAGGGGCTGCAAGGGGAAGGGCGGAAGACACCGCGCGTGGGAGGACAGACGGAAGCATGCGCTGCGCAGGGAAGGAAGGGCGAGTCAGGCTCCGCACGGGAAACGACCCAGAGGCAGCCACGTTTCGATGATCTGCTATTTGATAAGAACCTGCGAAGGCCGGCACGTCATCGAAGGACGAAGGACTATGTTGCAAACACCCCCACCGCCGTCCAGCTTCCTGTCGAAGCGCCACTGTTAGTTCCGTGGTCTGCTATGTCCTGGATGTGACGACTTTAGTAGCTAGCGCACCCTAATAGACGTTTTACTGGCTGTCATCGCGCTTCTTCCTACGTCCAGCAACAGCTTGCTACAATGAATTTTTCGCTATGTTTGTTTGTTAAAATATGCAGACAATAATGACGTGCCATCGTCGGACGTAATTGGTCCCCGTAGCTCGATTCCGAGGAAACGTATACGTAGTATACGGTTTCGGAGGAGCGAAGCGAAGGGAAGCATAGGCATTCCGCGTAACGCTCCAGGGAGGGACAATATTCTGTACTAACAGACTTCCAACCGCTTTCGAACGGCCGAGAGCTAAACGTTCAGCTTCCCGTGCAGCGCTAATGACGTCCAGCAGTTTTGGCGCTATTGTTTCGGCAGGGAGTTAGGAATTGGCAAATATTCGCGGCTCTCACTAGTTGTGGCTTGCAGGCGCCAATTACGTCCGACGATGGCACTTTATTATTATTGTCTGCATATTTTAACAAGCAAACACAGCGAAAAATTCATTGCAGCTGTTGCTGGGCGTAGGAAGACGCGCGATGACAGCCAGTAAAACGTCTACCGGTATTAGGGTGAGCTAGCTACTAGAGTCGTCACATCTAGGACATAGCAGACAACGGAACTAACAGTGGCGCCCCGACAGGAAGCTGGACGGCGGTGGGGGTGTTAGCGACGTAATCCTTCGTCCTTCGATGACGTGCCGGCCTTAACCGATAGCAGATCATCGAAACGTGGCTGCCTCTGGGTCGTTCCTCGTGCGGAGCCTGATTCGCCCTTCCTTCCCCGTGCTGCGCATGCTTCCGTCTGTCCTCCCACGTGCGGTGCCTTCCACCCTTCCCCTTGCAGCTCCTTGCCCATCCCCATGCGGTGCCGGCCGACCCATGCCTTTCCCTGTGCGAGCTTCCCTGCGGCCCCCAGTGCTTTCCCCCTGCCCTTCCCTGAACGCCCGCCCTTTCCGTGAGGCGCCTGCCTACCCTTGCTCTTACCCGTGCTGCGCCTGCCCTTCCCTGCGCGTCCGCCCGTCCCCACGCGGTACCTACCCCTCTATGCCCTTCCCTGTGCGGCCGCCCTTCCCCTCACAACATGTGTTTCTCTCCCGTAGCGAAGCAGGTGGCGCGTTACCGTCCTAGCAGCAGGCGGCGTCAGGGCATTGCCGGCCTGGCAGTGACAGCTTCTCCTTCGCAGCGCAGTACCAGCGGGCTGTGTGCTGTCCTGCAGCTCATTACTGGCCTTGCAGGGAGCATGCAGCGTTACCCCTGATGCGCATTTCCTGTCCGCAGCTTTTTCCCTCCCTGGCAGTGGTTAGCGTGCCTTCCAGCAGCGAAACCCCGGCCCAGCAGAGGGCATGGCGGCCTCTCGTGCGGCGAAGTGCATGACTATTAAGGGGGCAGCTTGTCTGCCCGCAGCACATAACCTCGGCTTAACGGTCGGCATGCCTTCCGGCGCTCTCTCCCGCAGCGCATTACCGGCCTTGGGGTCGTCAGCCTCCCATGCGGGTATTGCCAGCTTTGCTTACAGCGGTCGCCTATCTTACCCGGCGGTCCAAGGTGTGTCGCGTCGGCAAATCAGCCATCATTGGTTCGTCTGGATTATCGGCATCGCTCAGGCCCTTTCGCAGGTCCCTGGGGAGGGTGGTGATGCTTGCACGCAATGGTGCCGATAGCCGGGAGAGGCCTTAATGCATGTGGGCGCCAGTAACTAACTGGGAAGAGAACAAGAGTTGCCTGCATCGCTGCATGCGTGGGCGGCAAGTATTGGACAAGGCGACGGCAGCATGCACTGGGGACCTTTACTTTGGTATTTTAATGGTGCATGCCTCCGTGCATGAGCGTGTCATGCACGCTGTTGCCTAGCAGTGATCCAAGGAGGAACTAGGAAGCCTGGAGGTGGGGAAGGCAGATACGTGATGAGAAGCGTTGATATCGAGGACAGGCGGCCCTGGAGACTGCAGTGAAGGATATACAACAATACGCGTGGGGATTTGTCCCGCACATTTATGGCCTGCCGCGTCGCTAGGCTTTGCATACGGTATCCGGGCTTGATGACGGGGCGTTGGCCTGTGCAGCAGCGGCGGCAGGAGCACTATCTAGCTCTAGCGGGGGGCAGATGGGGCCTCGGGTATCCCCCCGCAGATCCGGAGTGCATGCATGTATGTGCCTGCTCGCATGCACCCTTGTTGTTCGCCAGTGCGGGGACTGCATGGGCGCGCCGGGCTTTGGGCAGGACGTCTGAGCGCCGGTGGTTCAGCAGCGTGCCTCTCCCCGTGTGGCTCCCCTGCGGCTCCCCTGCCTCTCCCCGTGCTCTGCTTACCTTCCAATGCCCTTCCCCGTCATTGCCCTTCCTTCGAGATTAGAAACGAATAATTGACCGCTACAATGGCCGCTAAATGACTCTTCCCCGGGCGGCACCTGCCTCCCACTGCCCTTCCCCCGTGCTGCGCCCCGAGTGAGGCCTCTCTGCCCTTCCCACGAAGTTCCTGCCTCCAAATGCAGTCACTCCTGCACGCATATGCGCCAGCTTATGAGCAGGGTGGGCCGCTGGTCTCATGGCTTCGGGTAATTGACTTGGACAGGAGGTGTCTGCGTGCGCGCATGATTGTTTTGTACATGGGATCCATGCGTTTAAATCAGCGCGGTCGTTGGGCACGGTTAGTGTGCGTACAAGCATGGGCGCCTGTACTTGGGCATGGCGGGTATGCATGCCTGTATCGCATCAACGCATGGGCCGGGTGTGCATGCATTCTCGTATCAGCGTTGATGCATGGTTGGGCGAAGGTGGTTGGGTGCTGCAGTAATGCTCGGGCTCATGGGTGCCGGTTCATGGCAGGACGAGAGGACGTCTGCACGCTTGAGCACTGACAGCTTGAAAGGGTGGGGATGCATGCGCATGTGGGCGCCGATAACTGACACGGCAGGTTGGGCCAGCGTGTTGCGTGCGTGTACGCCACATCCCGTCGTTAAGCATAGAACGAGTGTAGATATGTTGCTTTCCAAGACAATTAGTATTCTTCCCAGGCCCTTCCCTGCGCGGTCCGTGCCTCCTCCTGTTCCTCGAGTTTCCCACGCCTGGCTGTGTAGGATAAGCAACAGCTACAGCTATTTGAGCAGGGCGGGGATGCATGCGTGCATCATTGGGCACGGTCGTAAATGGGCACGGTGTAGTGGATGTGCGTACCCGCGTGGCCGCCAGTAGTTGGGCATGGCGGGTATATATGCATGTATCTGTGCCGATTTATGGGCCGGGTGTTATTGTCGGGTCGATATGCACTCACGCAGCAGCGTTGGCGCATGGGTGGGTTCGACGGGGATGCCAAGGTGCAGGCGCTTGGGGAGGGTGGTGGTGCTTGCGCGCCTGGGCGCCAATTTCCGTCAGTACGAAAGGATATCTGCGCGCATGGGCACCGGGCGGCGTGGGGCAGGGCATGCCTGCTTGCATACATGCTCGTTAATGGGCCAGTGCGGGGACTGCATGGGCGCGCCGAGCTTCTGGCAGGACGTGTGGAAGCATACGTGCGCCGGTAGCTGGACAAGGCGGAGACGATGTCATGACTCGGACGGGGTTGACGGGTGCAAGTGCGCCCGTACTTCGGCACGGCGGGACTGCTAGTTTGCATGTCGCAGCTGGTCTGGCAGAGAGGCAGGGTGCACGCGCGGATGCTTTCATTAGCAACTGAGCTGCGTAACTGTACTGATTATAGCCACTGCGGAAAGATGCCCGGACGGATGGTTGCTATGTGGGCGAGTGGTGACGACGGGAAGATGTGTAGTAGTGCAGTGGTAGTAGAGTCAGTGCCCTATACTAACGCACAGGTGCCAGTATCAGTACCAGTATTTCGACATATTTCGACAAGGCACGGCACGGCATGCGCGCATACGCATGTATGTATGAACACCAGTATTCGGGCAGGTAGGGCAGGTCTTCGCACTCCACCACCTGTATGCATTGATATCCTGCACGTTTCCGCGGCGTCATCAAGCCGTTCGCGCTTCCTAACCGTTCAATTGCTAGCAGCCTCGGCGACAATCACTGGCACTCCGCCTCTGAAGCATTGGAGCATCCTTCTGCATCCTCACGCCGTACATGCGTGCAACCGCTCTTTCTTCTCGACATCACCTGCCGTTCCTACTCGTAGTCCAGCTCTCTCCAGCGAGCTACGGGTAGCTCCCGCCGAAGGCGGGCCTTACTAGTACCGCAAGCCACAACTAGTGAGGGCCGCGAATTTTTGCCAATTCCTAACTCCCTGCCGAAACAATAGCGCGAAAACTGCTGGACGTCAATAGCGCTGCACGGGAAGCTGAACGTTTAGCTCTCGGCCGTTCGAAAGCGGTTGGCAGTCTGTTAGTACAGAATATTTCCCTCCCTGGAGCGTGAACCACGGGGACGGTCTATGCTTCCCTTACTAGTAAGGCCCGCCTTCGGCGGGAGCTACCCGTAGCTCGCGGGAGAGAGCTGACTACGAGTAGGAACGGCAGGTGATGTCGAGAAGGAAGATGTGCCTGCAGGCATGTACGGCGTGAGGATGCAGAAGGATGCTCCAAGCTTCACAGGAGGAGTGGCAGTGATTGTCGCCGAGGCTGCTAGGAATTAAACGGCTAAGATGCACGAACGGCTTGAGGACGCCGCGGAAACATGCAGTATATCATTGCATACAGATGGTGGAATGCGAAAACCTGTCGTACCCGCCCGCACACTGGTTCTCATATATTACATGCGTATGAGCGCATGCCGTGCTGTGCCTGGTCGGAAAACTGGTACTTGCACCATTGCGTTAGTAACTCAGCATAGAGCACTGACCCTACTACGACTGCAGCAGTAGACATCTTCCCGTCGTCACCAGTCGCCCACATAGCAACCATCCGTTCGGGCATCTTTCCGCAGTGGCTTAGAGAAAAAGACGTGCATCCTGCCGCCCTGCCAGACCACCTGTGCCCATGCAAACTAGCAGTGCCGCCGTGCCTAAGTATGGGCGCACTTGCACCCATCGACCCCGTCTGAATCATGACATCGTCTCCGCCTTGTCCAACTACCGGCGCATGTATGCTTCCACACTCTAAGCTCAGCGGTCATGTCCGGCACACCAAGAGCAGCCCAAACACAAAGACTGGCGACAAGTGCCAAGCATGTTCGGGTGCAGCATCTACCCAGCCGGTAACGTGCCTCCCAGGCAACTTCGCACTTTCAGGAAGGAACATCGCATTTGGAGTGCCATCTCTCCTATTCATCTCCTCAAACAACACCCGAAAACCTACGGCCCCAACCAAACCGTCGCCCAGAAGCCAAAGTACCCCACCCCCGCACATACACTCCCGAAGCCACCAGAATCCCCCGCCACCCCCCCGACCCTCGCCCAGCACCGACCCCAACGGAGTACTGTATGGCCACCTCCGCGCAATGAGTTGTGTTTAATGGGCGTTGCGGCGTCGTCCCATCCACGGGACGGCGTGGAGGTCCCATCTGGTGCGCAGCACCTGTGGGTGGGAAGAGAAGGGAGGGGACGAAGGAAAAGGGAGGGAAGGGATATATGGAAGGGGAAGGAGGATAGAGGGGTATTGTTGCCATGCCTCGGGGAACGAGGGAACAACACGGAAGAGGGGCAGAAGAGGGGCGGAGGAGGGGCGGCCGCCCCAGCGTCAGATTAACCCTCATTACGCCGCTCGCCCCCCCCCTACTCCCCCCGCCGAGCAGCATCCCGGCGTCCCCCCCCCCAATCCCCCCAACCAAACACAGGAAAGAAGCGCAAACCGAATGAGCACCCAAGCACGACCCAAAACTTCACACAACCATCGGACGTTGGACTCACATGGGCTTCGTCGTCCTCATCAGCGCGGATCAGGTGGGGGCGCAGGCGTGTCCATTCCGTAGCGGCGAGGGCGCCGGCAGGGTCGCGCCACTCCGTAGACGTCATGCTGGTTGCCAGGTGGACGAGGGAGCGGAGCTGGGCGCCGGTGCAGCGCATGAAGGCTGCGAAGGTATCGTAGGCGATGACGAAGAGGTTACCTCCGACGGACGCAGGCTGAGCGGGCGGCAGCTGGATGCGGTCGCCGGTCAGGTAGACCAGCGGGTGGTACCGGGTGACCCAGAGGGGGATGCCCCGTGCGTGGTACTTGGTCGCCCGCTGAAGCGAGAACTGGCTGGGTAGGGATAGAGCGGCGCCGATGACGATGGAGTAGATCCAGAGGACGTGGCAGTAGGTGGAAAGGTGCGGGGCGTTGGGGCTGTCAAGTAGGATGACCAGCATGACGATGGAGAGGTCGTACGCCACTACAATGGCATCTGTGGATGGAGTGAGGGTGGAGGGAGGGGGCGGAGAGGGAGGTGGAGTTTGGGGGAGAGGTGAAGGAGGAACGAGATACAAGGGACGGGGGATAAGGATGGTGGAGGTATAAGAACGGGAGGTATAAGAAAGTGTGGAGGTAACGTCGTAAGGAGGGCCAGCTCATAAGGACCGCGATCCCAAAAGAAAAACCCCACCCACCAACCCCAACCCACGACCTGACAACCCAGACCCCCACCCCCCCGACCAACCCGTAACCCCCAACTCCGACCCGAAAAGCCCGACCAATAGCCACTCAACGCACCAGGAGTTAACACACTTACGCTTGTGCGGGGCGATGCGTTTGTTGAACTGTACACGCTGGCGGGTGGTGCGGTTGTTGATCCTGACGGCCCCCTCAAAAACCGTCCCCCCCACGGACGACTGTACGCGTAACTAAATCCACGTGCACGTGGGGTGTCGCGAGCACCGCAGCATCGGCAAAAGTCGCCGTGCGAGCAAGGTTCATGAAACCCGTCCTGTTCTCCCTGTGTCGACTTTCCGTGTTGTTTTTGTTGTTTTCTTCAAAGTCCCACGGCAGGACGACGATGGAAAACGCGCCAAGCGGCGAAGGCAAGGATCTCAAACGAAGAGGCGGTTGGAAGTCTGTTAGTACAGAATATTTCCCTCCCTGGAGCGTGAACCACGGGGACGGTCTATGCTTCCCTTCGCTCCGCTCCTCCGAAACCGTGTACTACGTATACGTTTCTTCGTTTCGAGCTACGGGGACGGTCTATGCTTCCCTTAAGCTTCACTCCGGAACCGTACTAAAGTACGTTTCCTTGATCGAGCTACGGGGTAAGATAGGCGACTGCTGTAAGCAAAGCTGGCAATACCCGCATGGGAGGCTGACGACCCCAAGGCCGGTAATGCGCTGCGGGACAGAGCGCCGGAAGGCATGCCGACCGTTAAGCCGAGGTTATGCGCTGCGGGCAGACAAGCTGCCCCCTTAATAGTCATGCACTTCGCCGCACGAGAGGCCGCCATGCCCTCTGCTGGGCCGGGGTTTCGCTGCTGGAAGGCACGCTAACCACTGCCAGGGAGGGAAAACGCTGCGGACAGGAAATGCGCATCAGGGGTAACGCTGCATACTCCCTGCAAGGCCAGTAATGAGCTGCAGGACAGCACACAGCCCGCTGGTACTGCGCTGCGAAGGAGAAGCTGTCACTGCCAGGTCGGCAATGCCTTGACGCCGCCTGCCGCTAGGACGGTAACGCGCCACCTGCTTCGCTACGGGAGAGAAACACATGCTGTGAGGGGAAGGGCGGCCGCACAGGGAAGGGCATAGAGGGGTAGGTACCGCGTGGGGACGGGCGGACGCGCAGGGAAGGGCATAGAAGGGCATGCGCAGCGCGGGTAACAGCAAAGGTAGGCAGGCGCCTCACGGAAAGGGCGGGCGTTCAGGGAGGGCAGGGGGGGGAAGCACTGGGGGCCGCAGGGAAGCGTGTACAGTGAAAGGCATGGGTCGGCCGGCACCGCATGGGGACGGGCAAGGGGCTGCAAGGGGAAGGGCGGAAGACACCGCGCGTGGGAGGACAGACGGAAGCATGCGCTGCGCAGGGAAGGAAGGGCGAGTCAGGCTCCGCACGGGAAACGACCCAGAGGCAGCCACGTTTCGATGATCTGCTATTTGATAAGAACCTGCGAAGGCCGGCACGTCATCGAAGGACGAAGGACTATGTTGCAAACACCCCCACCGCCGTCCAGCTTCCTGTCGAAGCGCCACTGTTAGTTCCGTGGTCTGCTATGTCCTGGATGTGACGACTTTAGTAGCTAGCGCACCCTAATAGACGTTTTACTGGCTGTCATCGCGCTTCTTCCTACGTCCAGCAACAGCTTGCTACAATGAATTTTTCGCTATGTTTGTTTGTTAAAATATGCAGACAATAATGACGTGCCATCGTCGGACGTAATTGGTCCCCGTAGCTCGATTCCGAGGAAACGTATACGTAGTATACGGTTTCGGAGGAGCGAAGCGAAGGGAAGCATAGGCATTCCGCGTAACGCTCCAGGAGGGACAATATTCTGTACTAACAGACTTCCAACCGCTTTCGAACGGCCGAGAGCTAAACGTTCAGCTTCCCGTGCAGCGCTAATGACGTCCAGCAGTTTTGGCGCTATTGTTTCGGCAGGGAGTTAGGAATTGGCAAATATTCGCGGCTCTCACTAGTTGTGGCTTGCAGGCGCCAATTACGTCCGACGATGGCACTTTATTATTATTGTCTGCATATTTTAACAAGCAAACACAGCGAAAAATTCATTGCAGCTGTTGCTGGGCGTAGGAAGACGCGCGATGACAGCCAGTAAAACGTCTACCGGTATTAGGGTGAGCTAGCTACTAGAGTCGTCACATCTAGGACATAGCAGACAACGGAACTAACAGTGGCGCCCCGACAGGAAGCTGGACGGCGGTGGGGGTGTTAGCGACGTAATCCTTCGTCCTTCGATGACGTGCCGGCCTTAACCGATAGCAGATCATCGAAACGTGGCTGCCTCTGGGTCGTTCCTCGTGCGGAGCCTGATTCGCCCTTCCTTCCCCGTGCTGCGCATGCTTCCGTCTGTCCTCCCACGTGCGGTGCCTTCCACCTTCCCCTTGCAGCTCCTTGCCCATCCCCATGCGGTGCCGGCCGACCCATGCCTTTCCCTGTGCGAGCTTCCCTGCGGCCCCCAGTGCTTTCCCCCTGCCCTTCCCTGAACGCCCGCCCTTTCCGTGAGGCGCCTGCCTACCCTTGCTCTTACCCGTGCTGCGCCTGCCCTTCCCTGCGCGTCCGCCCGTCCCCACGCGGTACCTACCCCTCTATGCCCTTCCCTGTGCGGCCGCCCTTCCCCTCACAACATGTGTTTCTCTCCCGTAGCGAAGCAGGTGGCGCGTTACCGTCCTAGCAGCAGGCGGCGTCAGGGCATTGCCGGCCTGGCAGTGACAGCTTCTCCTTCGCAGCGCAGTACCAGCGGGCTGTGTGCTGTCCTGCAGCTCATTACTGGCCTTGCAGGGAGCATGCAGCGTTACCCCTGATGCGCATTTCCTGTCCGCAGCTTTTTCCCTCCCTGGCAGTGGTTAGCGTGCCTTCCAGCAGCGAAACCCCGGCCCAGCAGAGGGCATGGCGGCCTCTCGTGCGGCGAAGTGCATGACTATTAAGGGGGCAGCTTGTCTGCCCGCAGCACATAACCTCGGCTTAACGGTCGGCATGCCTTCCGGCGCTCTCTCCCGCAGCGCATTACCGGCCTTGGGGTCGTCAGCCTCCCATGCGGGTATTGCCAGCTTTGCTTACAGCGGTCGCCTATCTTACCCGGCGGTCCAAGGTGTGTCGCGTCGGCAAATCAGCCATCATTGGTTCGTCTGGATTATCGGCATCGCTCAGGCCCTTTCGCAGGTCCCTGGGGAGGGTGGTGATGCTTGCACGCAATGGTGCCGATAGCCGGGAGAGGCCTTAATGCATGTGGGCGCCAGTAACTAACTGGGAAGAGAACAAGAGTTGCCTGCATCGCTGCATGCGTGGGCGGCAAGTATTGGACAAGGCGACGGCAGCATGCACTGGGGACCTTTACTTTGGTATTTTAATGGTGCATGCCTCCGTGCATGAGCGTGTCATGCACGCTGTTGCCTAGCAGTGATCCAAGGAGGAACTAGGAAGCCTGGAGGTGGGGAAGGCAGATACGTGATGAGAAGCGTTGATATCGAGGACAGGCGGCCCTGGAGACTGCAGTGAAGGATATACAACAATACGCGTGGGGATTTGTCCCGCACATTTATGGCCTGCCGCGTCGCTAGGCTTTGCATACGGTATCCGGGCTTGATGACGGGGCGTTGGCCTGTGCAGCAGCGGCGGCAGGAGCACTATCTAGCTCTAGCGGGGGGCAGATGGGGCCTCGGGTATCCCCCCGCAGATCCGGAGTGCATGCATGTATGTGCCTGCTCGCATGCACCCTTGTTGTTCGCCAGTGCGGGGACTGCATGGGCGCGCCGGGCTTTGGGCAGGACGTCTGAGCGCCGGTGGTTCAGCAGCGTGCCTCTCCCCGTGTGGCTCCCCTGCGGCTCCCCTGCCTCTCCCCGTGCTCTGCTTACCTTCCAATGCCCTTCCCCGTCATTGCCCTTCCTTCGAGATTAGAAACGAATAATTGACCGCTACAATGGCCGCTAAATGACTCTTCCCCGGGCGGCACCTGCCTCCCACTGCCCTTCCCCCGTGCTGCGCCCCGAGTGAGGCCTCTCTGCCCTTCCCACGAAGTTCCTGCCTCCAAATGCAGTCACTCCTGCACGCATATGCGCCAGCTTATGAGCAGGGTGGGCCGCTGGTCTCATGGCTTCGGGTAATTGACTTGGACAGGAGGTGTCTGCGTGCGCGCATGATTGTTTTGTACATGGGATCCATGCGTTTAAATCAGCGCGGTCGTTGGGCACGGTTAGTGTGCGTACAAGCATGGGCGCCTGTACTTGGGCATGGCGGGTATGCATGCCTGTATCGCATCAACGCATGGGCCGGGTGTGCATGCATTCTCGTATCAGCGTTGATGCATGGTTGGGCGAAGGTGGTTGGGTGCTGCAGTAATGCTCGGGCTCATGGGTGCCGGTTCATGGCAGGACGAGAGGACGTCTGCACGCTTGAGCACTGACAGCTTGAAAGGGTGGGGATGCATGCGCATGTGGGCGCCGATAACTGACACGGCAGGTTGGGCCAGCGTGTTGCGTGCGTGTACGCCACATCCCGTCGTTAAGCATAGAACGAGTGTAGATATGTTGCTTTCCAAGACAATTAGTATTCTTCCCAGGCCCTTCCCTGCGCGGTCCGTGCCTCCTCCTGTTCCTCGAGTTTCCCACGCCTGGCTGTGTAGGATAAGCAACAGCTACAGCTATTTGAGCAGGGCGGGGATGCATGCGTGCATCATTGGGCACGGTCGTAAATGGGCACGGTGTAGTGGATGTGCGTACCCGCGTGGCCGCCAGTAGTTGGGCATGGCGGGTATATATGCATGTATCTGTGCCGATTTATGGGCCGGGTGTTATTGTCGGGTCGATATGCACTCACGCAGCAGCGTTGGCGCATGGGTGGGTTCGACGGGGATGCCAAGGTGCAGGCGCTTGGGGAGGGTGGTGGTGCTTGCGCGCCTGGGCGCCAATTTCCGTCAGTACGAAAGGATATCTGCGCGCATGGGCACCGGGCGGCGTGGGGCAGGGCATGCCTGCTTGCATACATGCTCGTTAATGGGCCAGTGCGGGGACTGCATGGGCGCGCCGAGCTTCTGGCAGGACGTGTGGAAGCATACGTGCGCCGGTAGCTGGACAAGGCGGAGACGATGTCATGACTCGGACGGGGTTGACGGGTGCAAGTGCGCCCGTACTTCGGCACGGCGGGACTGCTAGTTTGCATGTCGCAGCTGGTCTGGCAGAGAGGCAGGGTGCACGCGCGGATGCTTTCATTAGCAACTGAGCTGCGTAACTGTACTGATTATAGCCACTGCGGAAAGATGCCCGGACGGATGGTTGCTATGTGGGCGAGTGGTGACGACGGGAAGATGTGTAGTAGTGCAGTGGTAGTAGAGTCAGTGCCCTATACTAACGCACAGGTGCCAGTATCAGTACCAGTATTTCGACATATTTCGACAAGGCACGGCACGGCATGCGCGCATACGCATGTATGTATGAACACCAGTATTCGGGCAGGTAGGGCAGGTCTTCGCACTCCACCACCTGTATGCATTGATATCCTGCACGTTTCCGCGGCGTCATCAAGCCGTTCGCGCTTCCTAACCGTTCAATTGCTAGCAGCCTCGGCGACAATCACTGGCACTCCGCCTCTGAAGCATTGGAGCATCCTTCTGCATCCTCACGCCGTACATGCGTGCAACCGCTCTTTCTTCTCGACATCACCTGCCGTTCCTACTCGTAGTCCAGCTCTCTCCAGCGAGCTACGGGTAGCTCCCGCCGAAGGCGGGCCTTACTAGTACCGCAAGCCACAACTAGTGAGGGCCGCGAATTTTTGCCAATTCCTAACTCCCTGCCGAAACAATAGCGCGAAAACTGCTGGACGTCAATAGCGCTGCACGGGAAGCTGAACGTTTAGCTCTCGGCCGTTCGAAAGCGGTTGGCAGTCTGTTAGTACAGAATATTTCCCTCCCTGGAGCGTGAACCACGGGGACGGTCTATGCTTCCCTTACTAGTAAGGCCCGCCTTCGGCGGGAGCTACCCGTAGCTCGCGGGAGAGAGCTGACTACGAGTAGGAACGGCAGGTGATGTCGAGAAGGAAGATGTGCCTGCAGGCATGTACGGCGTGAGGATGCAGAAGGATGCTCCAAGCTTCACAGGAGGAGTGGCAGTGATTGTCGCCGAGGCTGCTAGGAATTAAACGGCTAAGATGCACGAACGGCTTGAGGACGCCGCGGAAACATGCAGTATATCATTGCATACAGATGGTGGAATGCGAAAACCTGTCGTACCCGCCCGCACACTGGTTCTCATATATTACATGCGTATGAGCGCATGCCGTGCTGTGCCTGGTCGGAAAACTGGTACTTGCACCATTGCGTTAGTAACTCAGCATAGAGCACTGACCCTACTACGACTGCAGCAGTAGACATCTTCCCGTCGTCACCAGTCGCCCACATAGCAACCATCCGTTCGGGCATCTTTCCGCAGTGGCTTAGAGAAAAAGACGTGCATCCTGCCGCCCTGCCAGACCACCTGTGCCCATGCAAACTAGCAGTGCCGCCGTGCCTAAGTATGGGCGCACTTGCACCCATCGACCCCGTCTGAATCATGACATCGTCTCCGCCTTGTCCAACTACCGGCGCATGTATGCTTCCACACTCTAAGCTCAGCGGTCATGTCCGGCACACCAAGAGCAGCCCAAACACAAAGACTGGCGACAAGTGCCAAGCATGTTCGGGTGCAGCATCTACCCAGCCGGTAACGTGCCTCCCAGGCAACTTCGCACTTTCAGGAAGGAACATCGCATTTGGAGTGCCATCTCTCCTATTCATCTCCTCAAACAACACCCGAAAACCTACGGCCCCAACCAAACCGTCGCCCAGAAGCCAAAGTACCCCACCCCCGCACATACACTCCCGAAGCCACCAGAATCCCCCGCCACCCCCCCGACCCTCGCCCAGCACCGACCCCAACGGAGTACTGTATGGCCACCTCCGCGCAATGAGTTGTGTTTAATGGGCGTTGCGGCGTCGTCCCATCCACGGGACGGCGTGGAGGTCCCATCTGGTGCGCAGCACCTGTGGGTGGGAAGAGAAGGGAGGGGACGAAGGAAAAGGGAGGGAAGGGATATATGGAAGGGGAAGGAGGATAGAGGGGTATTGTTGCCATGCCTCGGGGAACGAGGGAACAACACGGAAGAGGGGCGGAAGAGGGGCGGAGGAGGGGCGGCCGCCCCAGCGTCAGATTAACCCTCATTACGCCGCTCGCCCCCCCCCTACTCCCCCCGCCGAGCAGCATCCCGGCGTCCCCCCCCCCAATCCCCCCAACCAAACACAGGAAAGAAGCGCAAACCGAATGAGCACCCAAGCACGACCCAAAACTTCACACAACCATCGGACGTTGGACTCACATGGGCTTCGTCGTCCTCATCAGCGCGGATCAGGTGGGGGCGCAGGCGTGTCCATTCCGTAGCGGCGAGGGCGCCGGCAGGGTCGCGCCACTCCGTAGACGTCATGCTGGTTGCCAGGTGGACGAGGGAGCGGAGCTGGGCGCCGGTGCAGCGCATGAAGGCTGCGAAGGTATCGTAGGCGATGACGAAGAGGTTACCTCCGACGGACGCAGGCTGAGCGGGCGGCAGCTGGATGCGGTCGCCGGTCAGGTAGACCAGCGGGTGGTACCGGGTGACCCAGAGGGGGATGCCCCGTGCGTGGTACTTGGTCGCCCGCTGAAGCGAGAACTGGCTGGGTAGGGATAGAGCGGCGCCGATGACGATGGAGTAGATCCAGAGGACGTGGCAGTAGGTGGAAAGGTGCGGGGCGTTGGGGCTGTCAAGTAGGATGACCAGCATGACGATGGAGAGGTCGTACGCCACTACAATGGCATCTGTGGATGGAGTGAGGGTGGAGGGAGGGGGCGGAGAGGGAGGTGGAGTTTGGGGGAGAGGTGAAGGAGGAACGAGATACAAGGGACGGGGGATAAGGATGGTGGAGGTATAAGAACGGGAGGTATAAGAAAGTGTGGAGGTAACGTCGTAAGGAGGGCCAGCTCATAAGGACCGCGATCCCAAAAGAAAAACCCCACCCACCAACCCCAACCCACGACCTGACAACCCAGACCCCCACCCCCCCGACCAACCCGTAACCCCCAACTCCGACCCGAAAAGCCCGACCAATAGCCACTCAACGCACCAGGAGTTAACACACTTACGCTTGTGCGGGGCGATGCGTTTGTTGAACTGTACACGCTGGCGGGTGGTGCGGTTGTTGATCCTGACGGCCCCCTCAAAAACCGTCCCCCCCACGGACGACTGTACGCGTAACTAAATCCACGTGCACGTGGGGTGTCGCGAGCACCGCAGCATCGGCAAAAGTCGCCGTGCGAGCAAGGTTCATGAAACCCGTCCTGTTCTCCCTGTGTCGACTTTCCGTGTTGTTTTTGTTGTTTTCTTCAAAGTCCCACGGCAGGACGACGATGGAAAACGCGCCAAGCGGCGAAGGCAAGGATCTCAAACGAAGAGGCGGTTGGAAGTCTGTTAGTACAGAATATTTCCCTCCCTGGAGCGTGAACCACGGGGACGGTCTATGCTTCCCTTCGCTCCGCTCCTCCGAAACCGTGTACTACGTATACGTTTCTTCGTTTCGAGCTACGGGGACGGTCTATGCTTCCCTTAAGCTTCACTCCGGAACCGTACTAAAGTACGTTTCCTTGATCGAGCTACGGGGTAAGATAGGCGACTGCTGTAAGCAAAGCTGGCAATACCCGCATGGGAGGCTGACGACCCCAAGGCCGGTAATGCGCTGCGGGACAGAGCGCCGGAAGGCATGCCGACCGTTAAGCCGAGGTTATGCGCTGCGGGCAGACAAGCTGCCCCCTTAATAGTCATGCACTTCGCCGCACGAGAGGCCGCCATGCCCTCTGCTGGGCCGGGGTTTCGCTGCTGGAAGGCACGCTAACCACTGCCAGGGAGGGAAAACGCTGCGGACAGGAAATGCGCATCAGGGGTAACGCTGCATACTCCCTGCAAGGCCAGTAATGAGCTGCAGGACAGCACACAGCCCGCTGGTACTGCGCTGCGAAGGAGAAGCTGTCACTGCCAGGTCGGCAATGCCTTGACGCCGCCTGCCGCTAGGACGGTAACGCGCCACCTGCTTCGCTACGGGAGAGAAACACATGCTGTGAGGGGAAGGGCGGCCGCACAGGGAAGGGCATAGAGGGGTAGGTACCGCGTGGGGACGGGCGGACGCGCAGGGAAGGGCATAGAAGGGCATGCGCAGCGCGGGTAACAGCAAAGGTAGGCAGGCGCCTCACGGAAAGGGCGGGCGTTCAGGGAGGGCAGGGGGGGGAAGCACTGGGGGCCGCAGGGAAGCGTGTACAGTGAAAGGCATGGGTCGGCCGGCACCGCATGGGGACGGGCAAGGGGCTGCAAGGGGAAGGGCGGAAGACACCGCGCGTGGGAGGACAGACGGAAGCATGCGCTGCGCAGGGAAGGAAGGGCGAGTCAGGCTCCGCACGGGAAACGACCCAGAGGCAGCCACGTTTCGATGATCTGCTATTTGATAAGAACCTGCGAAGGCCGGCACGTCATCGAAGGACGAAGGACTATGTTGCAAACACCCCCACCGCCGTCCAGCTTCCTGTCGAAGCGCCACTGTTAGTTCCGTGGTCTGCTATGTCCTGGATGTGACGACTTTAGTAGCTAGCGCACCCTAATAGACGTTTTACTGGCTGTCATCGCGCTTCTTCCTACGTCCAGCAACAGCTTGCTACAATGAATTTTTCGCTATGTTTGTTTGTTAAAATATGCAGACAATAATGACGTGCCATCGTCGGACGTAATTGGTACCGCAAGCCACAACTAGTGAGGGCCGCGAATTTTTGCCAATTCCTAACTCCCTGCCGAAACAATAGCGCGAAAACTGCTGGACGTCAATAGCGCTGCACGGGAAGCTGAACGTTTAGCTCTCGGCCGTTCGAAAGCGGTTGGCAGTCTGTTAGTACAGAATATTTCCCTCCCTGGAGCGTGAACCACGGGGACGGTCTATGCTTCCCTTACTAGTAAGGCCCGCCTTCGGCGGGAGCTACCCGTAGCTCGCGGGAGAGAGCTGACTACGAGTAGGAACGGCAGGTGATGTCGAGAAGGAAGATGTGCCTGCAGGCATGTACGGCGTGAGGATGCAGAAGGATGCTCCAAGCTTCACAGGAGGAGTGGCAGTGATTGTCGCCGAGGCTGCTAGGAATTAAACGGCTAAGATGCACGAACGGCTTGAGGACGCCGCGGAAACATGCAGTATATCATTGCATACAGATGGTGGAATGCGAAAACCTGTCGTACCCGCCCGCACACTGGTTCTCATATATTACATGCGTATGAGCGCATGCCGTGCTGTGCCTGGTCGGAAAACTGGTACTTGCACCATTGCGTTAGTAACTCAGCATAGAGCACTGACCCTACTACGACTGCAGCAGTAGACATCTTCCCGTCGTCACCAGTCGCCCACATAGCAACCATCCGTTCGGGCATCTTTCCGCAGTGGCTTAGAGAAAAAGACGTGCATCCTGCCGCCCTGCCAGACCACCTGTGCCCATGCAAACTAGCAGTGCCGCCGTGCCTAAGTATGGGCGCACTTGCACCCATCGACCCCGTCTGAATCATGACATCGTCTCCGCCTTGTCCAACTACCGGCGCATGTATGCTTCCACACTCTAAGCTCAGCGGTCATGTCCGGCACACCAAGAGCAGCCCAAACACAAAGACTGGCGACAAGTGCCAAGCATGTTCGGGTGCAGCATCTACCCAGCCGGTAACGTGCCTCCCAGGCAACTTCGCACTTTCAGGAAGGAACATCGCATTTGGAGTGCCATCTCTCCTATTCATCTCCTCAAACAACACCCGAAAACCTACGGCCCCAACCAAACCGTCGCCCAGAAGCCAAAGTACCCCACCCCCGCACATACACTCCCGAAGCCACCAGAATCCCCCGCCACCCCCCCGACCCTCGCCCAGCACCGACCCCAACGGAGTACTGTATGGCCACCTCCGCGCAATGAGTTGTGTTTAATGGGCGTTGCGGCGTCGTCCCATCCACGGGACGGCGTGGAGGTCCCATCTGGTGCGCAGCACCTGTGGGTGGGAAGAGAAGGGAGGGGACGAAGGAAAAGGGAGGGAAGGGATATATGGAAGGGGAAGGAGGATAGAGGGGTATTGTTGCCATGCCTCGGGGAACGAGGGAACAACACGGAAGAGGGGCAGAAGAGGGGCGGAGGAGGGGCGGCCGCCCCAGCGTCAGATTAACCCTCATTACGCCGCTCGCCCCCCCCCTACTCCCCCCGCCGAGCAGCATCCCGGCGTCCCCCCCCCCAATCCCCCCAACCAAACACAGGAAAGAAGCGCAAACCGAATGAGCACCCAAGCACGACCCAAAACTTCACACAACCATCGGACGTTGGACTCACATGGGCTTCGTCGTCCTCATCAGCGCGGATCAGGTGGGGGCGCAGGCGTGTCCATTCCGTAGACGTCATGCTGGTTGCCAGGTGGACGAGGGAGCGGAGCTGGGCGCCGGTGCAGCGCATGAAGGCTGCGAAGGTATCGTAGGCGATGACGAAGAGGTTACCTCCGACGGACGCAGGCTGAGCGGGCGGCAGCTGGATGCGGTCGCCGGTCAGGTAGACCAGCGGGTGGTACCGGGTGACCCAGAGGGGGATGCCCCGTGCGTGGTACTTGGTCGCCCGCTGAAGCGAGAACTGGCTGGGTAGGGATAGAGCGGCGCCGATGACGATGGAGTAGATCCAGAGGACGTGGCAGTAGGTGGAAAGGTGCGGGGCGTTGGGGCTGTCAAGTAGGATGACCAGCATGACGATGGAGAGGTCGTACGCCACTACAATGGCATCTGTGGATGGAGTGAGGGTCGAGGGAGGGGGCGGAGAGGGAGGTGGAGTTTGGGGGAGAGGTGAAGGAGGAACGAGATACAAGGGACGGGGGATAAGGATGGTGGAGGTATAAGAACGGGAGGTATAAGAAAGTGTGGAGGTAACGTCGTAAGGAGGGCCAGCTCATAAGGACCGCGATCCCAAAAGAAAAACCCCACCCACCAACCCCAACCCACGACCTGACAACCCAGACCCCCACCCCCCCGACCAACCCGTAACCCCCAACTCCGACCCGAAAAGCCCGACCAATAGCCACTCAACGCACCAGGAGTTAACACACTTACGCTTGTGCGGGGCGATGCGTTTGTTGAACTGTACACGCTGGCGGGTGGTGCGGTTGTTGATCCTGACGGCCCCCTCAAAAACCGTCCCCCCCACGGACGACTGTACGCGTAACTAAATCCACGTGCACGTGGGGTGTCGCGAGCACCGCAGCATCGGCAAAAGTCGCCGTGCGAGCAAGGTTCATGAAACCCGTCCTGTTCTCCCTGTGTCGACTTTCCGTGTTGTTTTTGTTGTTTTCTTCAAAGTCCCACGGCAGGACGACGATGAAAAACGCGCCAAGCGGCGAAGGCAAGGATCTCAAACGAAGAGGCGGTTGGAAGTCTGTTAGTACAGAATATTTCCCTCCCTGGAGCGTGAACCACGGGGACGGTCTATGCTTCCCTTCGCTCCGCTCCTCCGAAACCGTGTACTACGTATACGTTTCTTCGTTTCGAGCTACGGGGACGGTCTATGCTTCCCTTAAGCTTCACTCCGGAACCGTACTAAAGTACGTTTCCTTGATCGAGCTACGGGGTAAGATAGGCGACTGCTGTAAGCAAAGCTGGCAATACCCGCATGGGAGGCTGACGACCCCAAGGCCGGTAATGCGCTGCGGGACAGAGCGCCGGAAGGCATGCCGACCGTTAAGCCGAGGTTATGCGCTGCGGGCAGACAAGCTGCCCCCTTAATAGTCATGCACTTCGCCGCACGAGAGGCCGCCATGCCCTCTGCTGGGCCGGGGTTTCGCTGCTGGAAGGCACGCTAACCACTGCCAGGGAGGGAAAACGCTGCGGACAGGAAATGCGCATCAGGGGTAACGCTGCATACTCCCTGCAAGGCCAGTAATGAGCTGCAGGACAGCACACAGCCCGCTGGTACTGCGCTGCGAAGGAGAAGCTGTCACTGCCAGGTCGGCAATGCCTTGACGCCGCCTGCCGCTAGGACGGTAACGCGCCACCTGCTTCGCTACGGGAGAGAAACACATGCTGTGAGGGGAAGGGCGGCCGCACAGGGAAGGGCATAGAGGGGTAGGTACCGCGTGGGGACGGGCGGACGCGCAGGGAAGGGCATAGAAGGGCATGCGCAGCGCGGGTAACAGCAAAGGTAGGCAGGCGCCTCACGGAAAGGGCGGGCGTTCAGGGAGGGCAGGGGGGGGAAGCACTGGGGGCCGCAGGGAAGCGTGTACAGTGAAAGGCATGGGTCGGCCGGCACCGCATGGGGACGGGCAAGGGGCTGCAAGGGGAAGGGCGGAAGACACCGCGCGTGGGAGGACAGACGGAAGCATGCGCTGCGCAGGGAAGGAAGGGCGAGTCAGGCTCCGCACGGGAAACGACCCAGAGGCAGCCACGTTTCGATGATCTGCTATTTGATAAGAACCTGCGAAGGCCGGCACGTCATCGAAGGACGAAGGACTATGTTGCAAACACCCCCACCGCCGTCCAGCTTCCTGTCGAAGCGCCACTGTTAGTTCCGTGGTCTGCTATGTCCTGGATGTGACGACTTTAGTAGCTAGCGCACCCTAATAGACGTTTTACTGGCTGTCATCGCGCTTCTTCCTACGTCCAGCAACAGCTTGCTACAATGAATTTTTCGCTGTGTTTGTTTGTTAAAATATGCAGACAATAATGACGTGCCATCGTCGGACGTAATTGGTACCGCAAGCCACAACTAGTGAGGGCCGCGAATTTTTGCCAATTCCTAACTCCCTGCCGAAACAATAGCGCGAAAACTGCTGGACGTCAATAGCGCTGCACGGGAAGCTGAACGTTTAGCTCTCGGCCGTTCGAAAGCGGTTGGCAGTCTGCAGTAAGCGACCCGACCGGCAGCCCGGTAGGGAGCCGTGTTCCGTGTTCCCATAAATATACCGGCTGTCCGGCGAGGAGCATGTTCCGTGTTCCCACCTTCCAAATGCCTCAAATGCCTACGAATGATAAGTTGTAATACTTATACACTGAGAAAGCTTAAACGATTAGTTAGCTACCGATTCCTGCAGTGTTTCCTGCCCATAACCCCGGAACACGCTGCATGTTACAACTGTGTCCCCATCGTGTTCCGGCCCATGTAAGCTCCAACGTTGCGTCAATCAGGCAGCAAACAAAGCCGCACATGTCTACTGAGTGTTTCAAACCAACCCAGCCCATTACCCACGCTGCACGCACCCCTGGACCCCCGGAACACGCTGCATGTTACTACCGTGTTCCCCATCGTGTTCCCATCGTGTTCCGGCCCATGTAAGCTCCAACGTTGCGTCAATCAGGCAGCAAACAAAGCCGCACATGTCTACTGAGTGTTTCAAACCAACCCAGCCCATTACCCACGCTGCACGCACCCCTGGACCCCCGGAACACGCTGCATGTTACTACCGTGTTCCCCATCGTGTTCCCATCGTGTTCCGGCCCATGTAAGCTCCAACGTTGCGTCAATCAGGCAGCAAACAAAGCCGCACATGTCTACTGAGTGTTTCAAACCAACCCAGCCCATTACCCACGCTGCACGCACCCCTGGACCCCCGGAACACGCTGCATGTTACTACCGTGTTCCCCATCGTGTTCCCATCGTGTTCCGGCCCATGTAAGCTCCAACGTTGCGTCAATCAGGCAGCAAACAAAGCCGCACATGTCTACTGAGTGTTTCAAACCAACCCAGCCCATTACCCACGCTGCACGCACCCCTGGACCCCCGGAACACGCTGCATGTTACTACCGTGTTCCCCATCGTGTTCCCATCGTGTTCCGGCCCATGTAAGCTCCAACGTTGCGTCAATCAGGCAGCAAACAAAGCCGCACATGTCTACTGAGTGTTTCAAACCAACCCAGCCCATTACCCACGCTGCACGCACCCCTGGACCCCCGGAACACGCTGCATGTTACTACCGTGTTCCCCATCGTGTTCCCATCGTGTTCCGGCCCATGTAAGCTCCAACGTTGCGTCAATCAGGCAGCAAACAAAGCCGCACATGTCTACTGAGTGTTTCAAACCAACCCAGCCCATTACCCACGCTGCACGCACCCCTGGACCCCCGGAACACGCTGCATGTTACTACCGTGTTCCCCATTGTGTTCCCATCGTGTTCCGGCCCATGTAAGCTCCAACGTTGCGTCAATCAGGCAGCAAACAAAGCCGCACATGTCTACTGAGTGTTTCAAACCAACCCAGCCCATTACCCACGCTGCACGCACCCCTGGACCCCCGGAACACGCTGCATGTTACTACCGTGTTCCCCATTGTGTTCCCATCGTGTTCCGGCCCATGTAAGCTCCAACGTTGCGTCAATCAGGCAGCAAACAAAGCCGCACATGTCTACTGAGTGTTTCAAACCAACCCAGCCCATTACCCACGCTGCACGCACCCCTGGACCCCCGGAACACGCTGCATGTTACTACCGTGTTCCCCATCGTGTTCCCGCCCATGCATGCTCCGAAGCAGTGTAAATCATGCGCCACACAAAGGCGCACACGTCTACCGAGTGTTACACAGAAGCCTTGCCAATGCCCTACGCTGCACTCGCGCCTGCACCCCCGGAACACGCTGCATGTTACTACCGTGTTCCCCATCGTGTTCCCGCCCATGCATGCTCCGAAGCAGTGTAAATCATGCGCCACACAAAGGCGCACACGTCTACCGAGTGTTACACGACAGCCATGCCAATGCCCCACGCTGCACTCGCGCCTGGAACCCCGGAACACGCCGCATGTTACTACCGTGTTCCCCATCGTGTTCCCGCCCATGCATGCTCTGAAGCGGCGTCAATCAGGCAGCAAACAAAGCCGCACATGTCTACTGAGTAAAACCAACCCAGCCCATTACCCACGCTGCACGCACCCCTGGACCCCCGGAACACTCTGCATGCTACTACTGTGTCCCCGCCGTGCCCCCATCGTGTTCCCGCCCACGCATGCCCTGAAGCGGCGTCAATCAGGTAGCACACAAAGCCGGTGATGCCACACATGGCACCTGCGCCTAAACCATTGTTGTAATATTAATCACAATCGTCCATGGAAGGAGGTAGTGAAAACTACCGGTTAAACTGGCGGAGCCCAATGTAGGCGGAGCCAGTGGGAGGGGGGATGTCGTACAGGCCATCGCAATCAAAGATGACGTACGGCATTGTTCAAAACTTGGAAGACGCCACAAATTGTTTGGCAAGACACTGGTCAGAAACACCTGTGTCCTCAGCGTGTTTCCTATCCTGAACGCAGTGAACTACCGCCAATCAGATAGAGCAAGTGGGCCTTCATGAGTGCAGTGTATTTCAATTGAGGCCCTCTCCCTCTCCCCATACCTGTACCTGCTGCCCAGCTCAGCATGCATCACAGCAGACTAGCTAGGCTAGCCAGGCTGCAAATCCAGCCTCACAGTGCTTACCTGTACGCTGCTGCCAGTGGCTGCTTCTTGAACCCATAGCTAGCAACGAGGTTGTAGTACGCCCCGTCTCCTCTTGCTCCAATCCAAGTCCTCCTTCATACAGCTCTGTAGGCAGTGCCAGGACAAGTTTGCTGGGATACCATACGGGCCGTTATCAGGGTTTTTTGGCTGCTTGCTCCTCCAATTGTTGCCCAGCCATTCAGTGCCGCTGGTCCTCTCCTTCATTCCCAGTCCACTCCTGTAGTGGGAATTGGAAGGCGGGCATGCGGGGATTACGTAGCTTTCATTTCCCATTCAAGGCAAGATGTTAACACAGAGGATTGTTCCGGTTGACCGGAGTTTGTGCTAGTGTTTTCCCGAATTCCTCACCTATTATTGTTATTACGCACCATTTGACTCTTCAGTGGCCCTAGTCGCGCACACTTGCTCTTTCACACACCCTCGTCCAGGGCCAAGATGTTAACATCGGCAACAAAGAGACCGCCAAAAGATCGCCAGGAATCCAGCTGGTAAATTACAATAACTCTTATCTCATTTGGTGTGATCCTAGCCGTCGTCCTTAGCTGCCCTGCGCGTGTTCGCTCTAGTCAAACATATGATAGGCTCATGACTGAGTGCTCAACGATACTACCAGCGACACAGTGACGCTTGTGCGGATACTGTTGCTAATTAACGTAGTAGTAAAGAGGCAGCAGCATATGCGAAAACGTTATGGGGAAAAGGGGTCGTACGATAGCAGTAGTGTCATTAAAGTTCTACCTGCCTTGTCTTGTACATCAGCACTTCTCTATTAACCATAATATAAAAAAACCAGCTCGAAAGGTGCGCTGGCCTCGCCAAACCGTGTGATTGACCGGGTCCCATGGGCCATCCTGCATCTGAAGCACACATTCTGCCCAACCACGCTCGCATGGTGCAACCAATCGAGCCCAACGCTTGGCCACATGATCCTACATGTCTAAGGAGTCCATAGGTGTGACGGCGGGGTCAGGTGCCGCTTGCATGGTCGGATACCCACCCCAAACCCTGGGTTTCACTAGGTCCCCCACTATGCACCCGGTCTGAACAGCACATCCTGCCCAACCACGCTTGCATGGTGCAACCAATCGAGCCCAACGCTTGGCCACATGATCCTACATGTCTAAGGAGTCCATAGGTGTGACGGCGGGGTCAGGTGCCGCTCGCATGGTCGGATACCCACCCCAAACCCTGGGTTTCACTAGGTCCCCCACCGTGCACCCGGTCTGAACAGCACATCCTGCCCAACCACGCTCGCATGGTGCAACCAATCGAGCCCAACGCTTGGCCACATGATCCTACATGTCTAAGGAGTCCATAGGTGTGACGGCGGGGTCAGGTGCCGCTCGCATGGTCGGATACCCACCCCAAACCCTGGGTTTCACTAGGTCCCCCACCGTGCACCCGGTCTGAACAGCACATCCTGCCCAACCACGCTCGCATGGTGCAACCAATCGAGCCCAACGCTTGGCCACATGATCCTACATGTCTAAGGAGTCCATAGGTGTGACGGCGGGGTCAGGTGCCGCTTGCATGGTCGGATACCCACCCCAAACCCTGGGTTTCACTAGGTTCCCCACCATGCACCCGGTCTGAACAGCACATCCTGCCCAACCATGCTCGCATGGTGCAATCAATCGAGCCCAACACTTGGCCACATGATCCTACATGTCTAAGGAGTCCATAGGTGTGACGGCGGGGTCAGGTGCCGCTCGCATGGTCGGATACCCACCCCAAACCCTGGGTTTCACTAGGTCCCCCACCGTGCACCCGGTCTGAACAGCACATCCTGCCCAACCACGCTCGCATGGTGCAACCAATCGAGCCCAACGCTTGGCCACATGATCCTACATGTCTAAGGAGTCCATAGGTGTGACGGCGGGGTCAGGTGCCGCTCGCATGGTCGGATACCCACCCCAAACCCTGGGTTTCACTAGGTCCCCCACTATGCACCCGGTCTGAACAGCACATCCTGCCCAACCACGCTCGCATGGTGCAACCAATCGAGCCCAACGCTTGGCCACATGATCCTACATGTCTAAGGAGTCCATAGGTGTGACGGCGGGGTCAGGTGCCGCTCGCATGGTCAGATACCCATCCCAAACCCTGGGTTTCACTAGGTCCCCCACCATGCACCCGGTCTGAACAGCACATCCTGCCCAATCACGCTCGCATGGTTCAACCAATCGAGCCCAACACTTGGCCACATGATCCTACATGAACGGCTTTATCCTGTGTGTATCTTCAGGCTTGTGCGGCTTTGTAACGTCTTGTGCTGTTCCGTGGGCCCATGGCAAGACTTCCCTGTTTAAACTGCGCCTTCAAGCTATGGTTGATGGTTTGTTAAGTCTTGTCGATGGCAGAAGTGAGTAATTTTCGCGAGAGAAGGTTCAGTTTTGTCAATTGACCAGCATGGCCTCCTGCAAAACGCAACTTCAGCGCTTTCTGCTACTTTAAGATGAATTGCTTTACATTTTGTGCTGGTAAGGACAGTGCATGCTTTGCAAATGCGTGTAATTAAAGGGCTGCTTTGCCAATTTGCAACAACTTTCGCCAAGCTCCCTGCTTCGTGAAAAGAGCAGCAACATAACATTGCAACACTCTATCTAACTGGGATATTGTAATTGGCGGAGGAGGCAGAATACATGTTCGATGTACGGCAACACATGCTTGCCGCAGCCGGGGGTGGCCGTAGCGCCATACAATTTGCACAAAGGTGGCATTAAACGGTTGTTTATGATGGCAACACGGAGATGTGGTACGTTCGCGTCAACGTATCCTGACGAGTGACCCTGACATGCTTCGTGGTTTGGCAAAGGACGCTGGTCCTGCCATTGGACTCATAACCTTCTGAGCACACGATTACTCTACAAATGGCACAGGCTGTGTATGACTGCACAGTGCGTGTTCCCATGCAATTCTGGCCATGTTCCGGGTGCACGCACAGCTACCATGTCAGGAAGGGCCTCTGGCTGATGCGGAAGCATTGGCGGACATCGTACGATTGGTCTCGGGCTTGCTTAAGCAGACTCCCACGCACAGGGGATGGGAACACGCACATCTGTGGTATGCGTGTTCCCGTGTTCCCATGCAATTCTGGCCATGTTCCGAGGTTGCACGCACAGCTACCATGCCAGGAAGGGCCTCTAGCTGATGCTGAAGCATTGGCGGACGTCACACGTCTGATTTCGTGCTTGCCTGACCAGACTCCCACGCACAGGGGACGGGAACACGCACGTCTGTGGTCTGCGTGTTCCCGTGTTCCCATGCAAATCCGGCCATGTTCCGGGGGTGCACGCATACCTACCATGTCAGGAAGGGCCTCTAGCTAATGCTGAAGCATTGGCAGACATCATACGACGGGTTTCGTGCTTGCCGGACCAGACTCCCACGCACAGAGGATGGGAACACGGAAGGAATAAGTTGGAGCACGGGATCGTATGGAAGCGTGTTTCCTGCAGGAATCCAGTGCCAAGTAATAAATTCGACATCAACTGGGTGACATTTACAGCATGGAGTTGTAGATATGGGCATTAGAGGCATTTGGAAGGTGGGAACACGGAACATGCTCCTCGCCGGACAGCCGGTATATTTATGGGAACACGGAACACGGCTCCCTACCGGGGACCGGGGCGACTCCATACCTCCAGTCTGTTAGTACAGAATATTTCCCTCCCTGGAGCGTGAACCACGGGGACGGTCTATGCTTCCCTTACTAGTAAGGCCCGCCTTCGGCGGGAGCTACCCGTAGCTCGCGGGAGAGAGCTGGACTACGAGTAGCAACGGCAGGGGATGTCGAGAAGAAAGAGCGGTTGCACGCATGCGTGTAGGGCGTGAGGATGCAGAAGGATGCTTAAAGCACAAAAGGAATGACAGCGATAGCCGCCAAGGCTGCTAGTACATGAACGGTTAGGAAGCGCGAACGGCTTGATGACGCCGCGGAAACGTGCAGGATATCAATGCATACAGGTGGTGGAGTGCGAAAACCTGCCCTACCTGCCCGAATACTGGTGCTCATACATACATGCGTATGCACGCATGCCGTGCCGTGCCGTGCCTTGTCGGGATATGTCGAAATACTGGTACTGATACTGGCACCTGTGCGTTAGTATAGGGTACTGACCCTACTACCACTGCACTACTACACATCTTCCCGTCGTCACCACTCGCCCACATAGCAACCATCCGTCCGGGCATCTGTCCGCAGTGGCTATAATCGAGTGAATGACCGTTACAATGGTGCCCTAAAAGGGAACACGGGTGCTATAATCAGTACAGTACCGCAGCTCAGTTGCTTATGAAAGCACCCGCGCGTGCACCCTGCCTCCCTGCCAGACCAGGTGCGACATGCAAACTGGCAGTCCCGCCGCGCCTAAGTACGGCGTCATGACACCGTCTCCCCCTTGTCCAGCTACCGGCGCATGTATGCTTCCACACGTCCTGCCAGAAGCTCGGCGCGCCCACGCAGTGCCCGCACTGGCCCATTAACGAGCATGCATGCAAGCAGGCATGCCCTGCCCCACGCGCCCGGTGCCTATGCGCGCAGAAATCCTCTCGTACTGACGGAAATTGGCGCCCAGGCGCGCAAGCACCACCACCCTCCCCAAGCGCCTGCACCCAGGCGTCCCCGTCGAACCCACCCATGCGCCAACGCTGCTGCGTGAGTGCATATCGACCCGGCAATAACACCCGGCCCACAAATCGGCACAGATACATGCATGTATACCCGCCATGCCCAACTACTGGCGGCCACGCGGGTACGCACATCCACTGCACCGTGCCCATTTACGACCGCGCCCAATGATGTACGCATGCATCCCCGCCCTGCTCAAGTAGCGATACCAATGCGCGCATGATACACCCCCGGACCGCGCAGGGAAGGGCCTGGGAAGAATACTTGTTTGTCTTGGAAAGCAACAGATCTACACTCGTTCTATGCTTAACGACGGGATGTGGCGTACACGCACGCAACACGCTCGGGCTCCGCTACTCCTGAAGCGCAAGCAAGTAGAACAACCGTGGTAGCATTCTACTTGGCAACAGATCCCGCGATACTATGCGGCACAGCCGAGCGATGGCCCAACGGGCGGGCGGCACCCCGGCCGCCCCAGCAAGAGGCTCGCAAGTTTGCTGCACGGGGAAGCACACGGGGACACCAGTGTCGCGTGGGGAAGGGCAGCTGCATGGGTTAGTGCATTGTGAGGCAGCAGTCGCCGAGGAAGGGCATGGGGAGACAGGCAGGTTCAGCACGGGGAGGGGCGGCCGGCACTGGGAAGAACTTAGGGGAGCTGGCGCCGCACATGGAAGGGCATCGTGAGACAGGCACTGCACGGGGAAGGGCACGGACAGCCAGACATTGCACGGTGAAGGGCATGGGTAGCTAGGCGCAGCACCGGCAAGAGTTAGCGTACTCGAGGAACGTGCATTGATAGGAGGCAGGCGCCGCGCGGGGAAGGGCATGGGTAGATTACTTGGCGTTTTGAAGAGCGACGGATCTACGTGTACACTGAAAGGTGAGGACCCGTTCAAGGACGTGGCGTACCCGCACCACGTTCGGACACCGCTATTCCAGAAACCAGATAAGCGTTCTGCAGGTGTGGAAACCTCGGGGCACCAACCGTTTCATTATGTAGATTGGCAACAAAACATCTACAACTAGAAACCCATCTACGCGAAAGGGCCTGAGCGATGCCGATAATTCCAGACGAACCGATGATGGCCGATTTGCCGACGCGACGCACCTTGGACCGCCGGGTAAGATAGGCGACTGCTGTAAGCAAAGCTGGCAATACCCGCATGGGAGGCTGACGACCCCAAGGCCGGTAATGCGCTGCGGGAGAGAGCGCCGGAAGGCATACCGAGTTTGCCGACCCTGCTGCGGAGGTTATGTGCTGCGGGCAGACAAGCTGCCCCCTTATTAGTCATGCACTTCGCCGCACGAGAGGCCGCCATGCCCTCTGCTGGGCCGGGGTTTCGCTGCTGGATGGCACGCTAACCACTGCCAGGGAGGGAAAACGCTGCAGACAGAAAATGTGCATCAGGAGGTGACGCTGCATGCTCCCTGCCAGGCCAGTAATGAGCTGCAGGACAGCACACAGCCCGCTGGTACTGCGCTGAGAGGGAGAAGCTGTCACCGTCAGGCCGGCAGTGCCCTGACGCCGCCTGCTGCTAGGACGGTAACGCGCCACCTGCTTCGCTGCGGGAGAGAAACACATGTTGTGAGGAGAAGGGCGGCCGCACAGGGAAGGGCATCGAGGGGTAGGTACCGCGTGGGGACGGGCGGACGCGCAGGGAAGGGCAGGCGCAGCACGGGTAAGAGCACGGGTAGGCAGGCGCCTCACGGAAAGGGCGGGCGTTCAGGGAAGGGCAGGGGGGAAGCACTGGGGGCCGCAGGAAGCGTGTACAGGGAAAGGCATGGGTCGGCCGGCACCGCATGGGGATGGGCAAGGAGCTGCAAGGGGAAGGGCGGAAGGCACCGCACGTGGGAGGACAGACGGAAGCATGCGCAGCGCGAGGAAGGAAGGGCGATTCAGGCTCCGCACGGGAAACGACCCAGAGGCAGCCACGTTTCGATGATCTGCTATTTGATAAGAACCTGCGAAGGCCGGCACGTCATCGAAGGACGAAAGATTATGTTGCAAACACCCCCACCGCCGTCCAGCTTCCTGTCGAAGCGCCACTGTTAGTTCCGTGGTCTGCTATGTCCTGGATGTGACGACTCTAGTAGCTAGCGCACCCTAAGAGACGTTTTACTGGCTGTCATCGCGCATCTTCCTACGCCCAGCAACCGCTTGCTACAATGAATTTTTCGCTGTGTTTGTTTGTCCCCGTAGCTCGATCAAGGAAACGTACTTTAGTACGGTTCCGGAGCGAAGCTTAAGGGAAGCATAGACCGTCCCCGTGGTTCACGCTCCAGGGAGGGAAATATTCTGTACTAACAGACTGCCAACCGCTTTCGAACGGCCGAGAGCTAAACGTTCAGCTTCCCGTGCAGCGCTATTGACGTCCAGCAGTTTTCGCGCTATTGTTTCGGCAGGGAGTTAGGAATTGGCCAAAATTCGCGGCCCGCACTAGTTGTGACTTGTAGGCGCCAATCACGTCCGATGACGACACGTTATTGTCTGCATATAGTAACAAGTAAGGCCCGCCTTCGGCGGGAGCGACCCGTAGCTCGGCAAGGGAAGCGAGTTATGTAAGCTGAAAGTTAGGTTGGGTATGTGGTGTGGAACGGGAGGAGGCGACAAATGTATGGGCGGTATGTTGCTGCTACAAGGAGTCAATCTCCGTACAATCGGCCGGCAGGTATTCTCTGCCAAGCGTACAACCTGGTTCAATTGTCGCCAGTCTTTTGGCAACTGGCAACAAGTCAACAACAACTGAACAGCTCGGCATGGTGCCAAACAGTCTAGTTAGTGGCATGTGACCAGCAGTGTAACCCCTAGCAAAACGGACACCAACCAAACCCAGTGCCGTGCAACCAGCCGTCGGATCTATCATGCTAAAAGTACAGCAGGTCGTTATCTAGTGGACGTTACCGTTACGCCGCAAAGCAAAACGTCGGCCCCTTTCAACAACAACTGAACAGTTCGGCATGGTGCCAAACAGTTTAGTTAGTGCCATGTGACCAGCCGTGTAACCCCTAGCAAAACGGACACCAACCAAACCCAGTGCTGCGCAACCAGCCGTCGGATCTATCCTGCTAAAAGTACAGCAGGTCGTTATCTAGTGGACGTTACCGTTACGCCGCAAAGCAAGACGTCGGCCCCTTTCAACAACAACTGAACAGCTCGGCATGGTGTCAAACAGTCTAGTTAGTGCCATATAACCAGCCGTGTAACCCTTAGCAAAACGGACACCAACCAAACCCAGTGCTGCGCAAGTGTACCGTTACGCCGCAAAGCAAAACGTCGGCCCCTCAGTGGGCGTTGCGGCGCTCGCCCATCCACGGGATGGCGGCGGGGTTCCACTTGGTGTGGAGCACCTGTGGGTGGGATGGATAGTGGAGGAGTGGTCGGGTCGGAGTTGTCTGGGAGAGATAGCAAGGAGACAAGATAAGAACACGAGGATGCGTTTTCCGCAAGAGAGTCCTAAATCGTTCAGTTGTGGACTCACGTGGGCATCGTCGTCCAGCTGGGCGCGGTGCAGGTGCGGGCGCAGGCGGCTCCATTCGGTGGCGGAGAGTGTGCTGCCGGGGTCACGCCATTCAGTGGACGCCATGCTGGTGGCGCGGCTGACCAGGGAGCGGAGCTGCGCGCCCGTGCACCGCATGAAGGCGGCGAAGTCGTCGTAGGCGATGACGAAGAGGTTGCCGCCCGCCGATGCGAGCTCGGTAGGCGGGCACTGGATGCGGCCGTTGGAGAGGTATACCACCGGGTGGTAGCGGGTGATCCATAGGGGAAAGCCGCGGGCGTGGTACTTAGACGCCCGGCGGAGGGAGAATTGGCTGGGGATGGAAATGGCGGCGCCGACAATTAGCGAGTAGAACCAGAGGGCGTGGCAGTACGTGTTGAGGTCCGGGTCTGCCGGGTCGTCGAGGAGGACGGCAAGCATGACTACGGAGAGGTCATAGGCTGTGACGATGGCATCTGCGGATGGGGTAAAGGTAGAGGGAGGGTGCGAGCGGGAGTGTGGAGGTATAAGGGTATTAGTTTGGCTGCGTTGACGTACAAATAAGGCACTAACTCAGGGGGGGGGTTAAAAACCAGCATTCGGCGCCCAAGTCAGCACCCGCTCAGCAACAGAACCGGAAACCACGAATACCTACCACACCCCGACCAGAAACACAACCCCAAACATACCATCCATCAAAGAATCCCGCCGACGCCAAAAAGCCCACCTGAAGCATCCGCCCGAACACCACCGACACACCGTGCCACCCCCCCAACCCCACACCCAAACAAGCTTTGGGGTCAATAGAATTGGTGACGTGCCCTGTCGCGTGTTGTGCCTCTTCCACCGGACTTACGCTTGTGTTGGGCGACGCGCTTGTTGAATTGAACGCGTTGGTGGGTGGTGCGGTTGCCAATGGTGACGTCGCACACGACGGTCGTGGCGCGCTCGGTGTCGATGATGCGCAGGATATGGACGTCTTGCAGCATGGTGAGGAGGTGGATGGCGTTGCGAAGGATCGTGAAGCCAGCGGCTGCGGTGGGAGCAATGACGTAGATGTCCTAGTCGTGTACGAGGTTGGGGGTGATGGCTTCCAGGGGGATCTGAGGGGTTGGTGGAAGGAATTAGAGGAGGGGGTGAATAAGCGGTTTGATGGGGCAGATGGGACAGAGCGAATAGAGCAAGGTGCAGGTGGAAAGGGAGGTGAAGAGGCAAGGACCAAGTGGGAGTAATGAGGAATTTTAAGGTGGTGCGGCCCCCATGTCTTCGGCTATAACTGTACCTGGAGGACTGCGTAGAGCGCGGCGCTTCCTGCAAGCGCGAGGGTGGCAGGGAACGCTCGCAGCAGCGTGGGGATGAGGCCATTGGTCAGGCAGCCGAGGCGGCCTGCGGAGGTGGTAAGGGTTGCGACGGGAAAATGAGAGGTTGGCCCAACCTTGAAGAATTATAGCCGGACGTGAAGGTGACGACGAGCGAGTGAAGGTGACCACAAAATCCACTCCCACCCCCAAACGACCGACCACCAAAACACGCCGACGCCCCTAAAAACCCACTCCGAGGTGGCTGCATCCTACCTCCTGTCTTTCCAGGTTTACCTTTCACGTCGCGGGGGTTGACCACGTTGCGGTTGTTGGCGAATTGTTGGGGTGCGGGTGTGTTTGCAGGTGCGCGGAGAACGTAGTGACGGAGAGCGGCGAAGGCAGTTGCGATATGCGTAGAGTTGGCGATGAGGCGCTGTTGCTCGCCCCACGCCCACCGGCTGCACTAACCACCACGCCACCTTGCTGAAGGCGCTGCAAGATAGCTGACGGGTCCGTACTATCATCTAAAGGGTCGGAAGTAGAGTATGCGCCCCCATGGTGCACCTCGACGTCATCCAGCCCCAGCATGTGTACTCCAGGTCCGATGTATCCGTCTGGCTGCAGTGCGGCTGCAGGCGACACAACGACACCAGCTGTACCGCCCGGCACGGCTAGTGCGGCCGCCATGGGCGACGGCCGAGCGAAGACGCCTGCACGCGCGCGGTTGGCAAAATTTAGGATTAAAGCTGCAAAGTTCCAATTAATCTGGAGCTGGAGTTAGGGAGGCGCAACAGCCACCTGCTGGATGTTGCCCGGCGACGTCGGAAGGGTTACCTTGGGTGTGTGATTGCATGGCGGCACAGCACGGTATGGGTAAAGACGCTGTCTCCCACCCCCCTCCACGCGCAGCAATGCACATCAGGTCCTTACCTGTCACCGGGATATTTGGCGTACGACCAGACGGCGCTGGCTCCTGACCAGCACCCGGACCAGGCGATCGACCACCTACAAATGTACGGTCCCAGGCGCGGTCGGACGTACAACTGGTAATAAGGATGAGTCAAAACAAACTTTCCTGCTCACGCGCACGTTCGGACCATTGCGTTGCAAATGGAAAAGGTAGGCCCCTCACCTGCTGCATTCGCGC
The DNA here is from genome assembly GCA_021605115.1 of Astrephomene gubernaculifera. Taxonomy (NCBI): domain Eukaryota; kingdom Viridiplantae; phylum Chlorophyta; class Chlorophyceae; order Chlamydomonadales; family Astrephomenaceae; genus Astrephomene; species Astrephomene gubernaculifera. Next base: position 2,107,061 of record BMAR01000004.1, read on the forward strand.
CCTCCGTCGCCGCTTCCACATCATCCTGCTGCTGCCGCACCCGAGCGTTGCCGGCACGATCCCCTTCAAATGCAGCGCGCATGACCGCTGCCGTGTCTGGGTCATCTGTAGCCACCGCGTGCGCCACTAACGGCTCTGGCACCGTCGGCTCCGCACCCAGAGCGCGATACTGCTGAAGTGCAGCGTGGTCCACCTGAGCCATTGGATTCACGCGAACGGCCCACTCCGCCCATGCAGCGATAGCCAGGCCCCGCATCTTCAAGCATGGTGCCTGCCGCACTTTGGCCTCGAGGTCGGCACGATCTTTGACAGCATCAATTAGCACGACCTGAATGAAGGACGGCAGATCCGCTGGAGCGTATGGCACAACACGCTGGAGCTCGCTGGGCACGTCGTTTGGAAAGGCGAGCGTATGCCCACGCAACGCCGCTGGCAAGGTATCCACCGCGCGCCAGCTGGGTGTACCCGGCTGCCGCACAACGAGCAGCCGCATGTGAGGGCGAGCGAGGCCCACCACCAAGCTCTCCAGATGCGTCAGCGGTACGAGCGAATGACCATGCTGATTTACAGGGGGTACGTCGCCGGGATCCAACCGAGCCAGCGCCCCATCTGGGATCCGCCCACCTGGTGAAGGGCAGTGACAGGGGCGTTCAATGTCAGTAGAGGCATGGGAATAGACGGAGGTACAGTGCCAGGGCCCGGTCGAGGCAGCCCATCATCTATAATGAAAACAAATAGCACCATGCCGGTGCTAATAGTGATCACAACCTTCGCAAACAGACGGCCCCCATGTTACCATAACAGCGTTCACTACCCAACGCACCCTGTAAGGCCTGTATGCATTCCGAGCAGACCGTAAAGCGCTCCACGCCGTCCGCTGAAACGTTCATCGTTCGGTTGGGCAGTACCGTCTCCGCGCGCATGCAGTACGGCACCTCCACCGCCACGGGATTATCGTCACACAGCCGTACCCCTACCCGTGGCGCATACGTTGGAGGACGGTCTATGTCGCAGCGTCGTCGGCGTGACGGCCGATCATCGGTAGAGTCGTCAAGGCCGCTGCTGGTCTCGCCGCTGCCCTCGCCAGCGGATGTGTCAACTACGCCGACGTTGCCCGACTGACCACCAGCGGCCTTGTAGCCGCGTGGCAGTACGGGATCCGGCGGGTTTTTGCAATCACGCCGATCGACACGCCGCCAATACAGAACGTGCGCGCAACGAGGCACAGCCGCAGTCCGCCGCATGTCAGCACGTAGCAGCTCAACGCCAGCTATCTCGCTGAACTGCAGCGCCCGGACCTCTGAAGCGGACTTGCACTCACTGCAGACTGCACACACCCGTGATGGCATGTTGTCGCGAACGAACTCGGCGAGGCCACAAGCCAAAGTTATCTGCTCCGAAAACGGTATCTGGGGAGGCTGTTCACCTGCTGGCAAGTCCCGCACCCGAGCTGGCCAAGCAGACGTTTGTGTCTCTAAGAACGTCGGCAGCTCAGGTACAGCTGGATTGTCGTGACGGAAAAGCGGCAAGCAGAGGCAGCCTGAAAGGGACTCGAGGTAATCATCGTGAGACAACCCACCCACAAGTCGAGAACGCTTACGCTGGCAAGCTTGCCTAGCTGCTGCCATCAGTTGCCTCCGCTGAAGCCTACACGCTGCATTGTCACGTCTGCGCGCCTGCCTGGCTGCAGCCGATGCCGCTGCTGGTGCACCCAAAAGGTCGTTCTGCTGTACATGCAGCGCAGTGGAACGCCCATGCCCCAATCCCAGCCCTCCCACTGCTGCCGCCGGCGCTGCTGCTGATGCTGCTGGCGCCACTGCGGGATTCCCACCGCGCCGGCCGGAGCCGCCAGGCCGAAGCCCGCCGGGAGTCCCACCGTCCCCGCCGGAGCCGCTAGGCCCAAGCCCCAACCAGGCTGCGCCGCGGCGGGGAGTCCCACCGTCCCCGCCGGAGCCGCTAGGCCCAAGCCCCAACCAGGCTGCGCCGCGGCGGGGAGTCCCACCGTCCCCGCCGGAGCCGCCAAGCTGAAGTCCACCGGTAGTCCCACCGTCCCCACCAGAGCCGCTAGGCCGAAGCCCACCGGGAGTCCCACCGTCCCCGCCAGAGCCGCTAGGCCCAAGCCCCAACCAGGCAGCGGCGCCCAAAGACCGAGGCCCAAGCCAGCCGCAGCCGAGGCCCCTAGCCTGGAGCCTCCGCCGACTCCCGCAGCCGTACCGCACAAACCCGCCTGCCCCGAGCTACCTCCTCCTGCGACTGTACGCTGCACACCAGCGCTCGGCAGATGCCCTCGCTGTTGTGCTTGCTCCTGTTGCAGACGAGCGATAGTCTGGTACAACGCAACAGCAACAGCATCTGCCCGCATGAGGTCCTGTTGCCGCACCACGTCTGGATCCCCCAGCTGGAGCTGCCATCGCACCGAAGCGAGTGGGTTAGGAGGAAGGTGACCAGCAGCAACAGCATACCGAGCGCACAGCGTAGCAACGACATACTCGCTGTCACTCCTCTGGCGTACTCGATCCAGTAAGCCGTGCTCAAGTATGTACGTCCCAAGCTCCAGCATGTAAGTAGCTACCTCAGGCACTGTATGCCCGAACCCACGCAAACGATCGACGACCCGCTGAACGAATTCCGACAAAAGCCCAGGGAAGCATAGAACCGCATAAACGGAACCTTGACGCTCGGTCAGCAACAAGCTGGCAACTGCTTTGAACCACGGCCACACGCTGAGCCGACGTAAGCCGCTGCAGTAGAGCACGTTGTCGAGCGGGTCACCCGCGCCTGCGACACGCCCAAGGGAAAGGCTGGTACAGCGCCAGAATATAACCGAACGTCATGCGCTCGCCACACACACCTTGATCATCCTTTCCCATGGTGCCCAGCTCGGAAAGCGGTAGCTCTATACCAAACAACGAAACAAAAAACAGCAGCAGCAAGCCAAAGGCTCTGCTAGGACTACTTTCCAGGCAAGGAAGTACTTTCGTTAGCCTCGCCGCACGTGGCGTGGCTTGTGCACCGTTATAAATTGGTTTTACGCGCTTTCTTATACGCTTATTTAGACGTCTATCTAAAACATCTTCGTAGGTGGGTTGTGAAGCGGCGTGGTTTTCCTCGCGAAATCGAAGCGCGGTGAAGCCACGCTGGCTACGCAATATAGCCGTAGTAGACTTCACAAACTCGAACAAACTTCACAAGCAACGACACGAGCGACGCACGAAGAGTTGGCCGGCCGTTGAAAATCTGGTAAGATTCCGTATCAAAGAGCGTGACAGCAAAAGCGCGCCACGCTGGACGGTTCAAAGTGAAGGCCGAGCCGTGAACAAGAGCGCTGAAAGGATCCCGTTGAGCGTGACGGGAACGGGGTATGCATCCCTTCGCTTCGCTCCTCCGAAACCGCATACTTTTGGAAGTGGGGCGTCAGTGTGGGACGGTTTCATTTTTTTGTCTGGATTTTTGTTAGGTCCGAGGTGTTTGCGCTTTTTTTTTATTCGAGGGGGGTGATCTTGAGTGTGCTTGCTCCTGTTGCAGACGAGCGATAGTCTGGTACAACGCAACAGCAACAGCATCTGCCCGCATGAGGTCCTGTTGCCGCACCACGTCTGGATCCCCCAGCTGGAGCTGCCATCGCACCGAAGCGAGTGGGTTAGGAGGAAGGTGACCAGCAGCAACAGCATACCGAGCGCACAGCGTAGCAACGACATACTCGCTGTCACTCCTCTGGCGTACTCGATCCAGTAAGCCGTGCTCAAGTATGTACGTCCCAAGCTCCAGCATGTAAGTAGCTACCTCAGGCACTGTATGCCCGAACCCACGCAAACGATCGACGACCCGCTGAACGAATTCCGACAAAAGCCCAGGGAAGCATAGAACCGCATAAACGGAACCTTGACGCTCGGTCAGCAACAAGCTGGCAACTGCTTTGAACCACGGCCACACGCTGAGCCGACGTAAGCCGCTGCAGTAGAGCACGTTGTCGAGCGGGTCACCCGCGCCTGCGACACGCCCAAGGGAAAGGCTGGTACAGCGCCAGAATATAACCGAACGTCATGCGCTCGCCACACACACCTTGATCATCCTTTCCCATGGTGCCCAGCTCGGAAAGCGGTAGCTCTATACCAAACAACGAAACAAAAAACAGCAGCAGCAAGCCAAAGGCTCTGCTAGGACTACTTTCCAGGCAAGGAAGTACTTTCGTTAGCCTCGCCGCACGTGGCGTGGCTTGTGCACCGTTATAAATTGGTTTTACGCGCTTTCTTATACGCTTATTTAGACGTCTATCTAAAACATCTTCGTAGGTGGGTTGTGAAGCGGCGTGGTTTTCCTCGCGAAATCGAAGCGCGGTGAAGCCACGCTGGCTACGCAATATAGCCGTAGTAGACTTCACAAACTCGAACAAACTTCACAAGCAACGACACGAGCGACGCACGAAGAGTTGGCCGGCCGTTGAAAATCTGGTAAGATTCCGTATCAAAGAGCGTGACAGCAAAAGCGCGCCACGCTGGACGGTTCAAAGTGAAGGCCGAGCCGTGAACAAGAGCGCTGAAAGGATCCCGTTGAGCGTGACGGGAACGGGGTATGCATCCCTTCGCTTCGCTCCTCCGAAACCGCATACTTCGTATACGTTTTCTTCGAATCGAGCTACGGGGACTAGTAAGGCCCGCCTTCGGCGGGAGCTACCCGTAGCTCGCGGGAGAGAGCTGGACTACGAGTAGCAACGGCAGGGGATGTCGAGAAGAAAGAGCGGTTGCACGCATGCGTGTAGGGCGTGAGGATGCAGAAGGATGCTTAAAGCACAAAAGGAATGACAGCGATAGCCGCCAAGGCTGCTAGTACATGAACGGTTAGGAAGCGCGAACGGCTTGATGACGCCGCGGAAACGTGCAGGATATCAATGCAAACAGGTGGTGGAGTGCGAAAACCTGCCCTACCTGCCCGAATACTGGTGCTCATACATACATGCGTATGCACGCATGCCGTGCCGTGCCGTGCCTTGTCGGGATATGTCGAAATACTGGTACTGATACTGGCACCTGTGCGTTAGTACAGGGTACTGACCCTACTACCACTGCACTACTACACATCTTCCCGTCGTCACCACTCGCCCACATAGCAACCATCCGTCCGGGCATCTGTCCGCAGTGGCTATAATCGAGTGAATGACCGTTACAATTAGGGTTGGGACTTTACGCCGTAACCAGGTTTTGGCGGCCGTAATGACGTAACAGTCATTACGTCAATAGTCATAAACCCGTAATTTACGGCCAAGTTGGCTGCAGAGTCCACCGTAATATTTTACGGTAGCCGTTACGGTGCGATAACTGACACAGACGAGATACCACCCTTACCTAACACCTTTCCTAAGGTTGTTATACTTATTTTAGTAGCTACCGGCTGGGAAAAATGGCGGATCTGTCAGCCGACGCGCCTCCTGCCAAGATGTCGCTTGCGACCATTAGGGAAATTTCCTCAACCTTGAGAAAGCCTATTACTCTGCCCACTCTGGGCTATATGCAGATTTTGGCATTCTTAGAGTGCACCATAAATGGCCTAAGGCACCGGCGAGTTGACCAATGGCTGCTAAGGTTTGACAGCCTTGACCAAAGTTTGACCAAGGTTTGACCAACGCTTGACCGCTTCCTATGGCGGATTCCTTGCTTACTAGGCCTTAACAATGAAAAAACACGGTATGTATGGCATTCAATGTCGGTTACGGTTAAGTATTTGGTGTATTCAAACGCCTTTGTTGGGGGCATGGGGTACTTCCTTACGCTTTAAGCGTAAAAAAGGGTCTGGGACCACCGTAATTACATTTACGCCGTCACAGCGCAAAAAACGTAGCCATTTTTGGGGTCTGACGTAATTACGGTGGCGTATTTACGTCAGAACGTAATACCGTAAACCGTAAGGTCCCAACCCTAGTTACAATGGTGCCCTAAAAGGGAACACGGGTGCTATAATCAGTACAGTACCGCAGCCCAGTTGCTTATGAAAGCACCCGCGCGTGCACCCTGCCTCCCTGCCAGACCAGGTGCGACATGCAAACTGGCAGTCCCGCCGTGCCTAAGTACGGCGTCATGACACCGTCTCCGCCTTTTCCAACTACCGGCGCATGTATGCTTCCACACGTCCTGCCAGAAGCTCGGCGCGCCCACGCGGTCCCCGCACTGGCCCATTAACGAGCATGCATGCAAGCAGGCATGCCCTGCCCCACGCGCCCGGTGCCTATGCGCGCAGAAATCCTCTCGTACTGACGGAAATTGGCGCCCAGGCGCGCAAGCACCACCACCCTCCCCAAGCGCCTGCACCCAGGCGTCCCCGTCGAACCCACCCATGCGCCAACGCTGCTGCGTGAGTGCATATCGACCCGGCAATAACACCCGGCCCATAAATCGGCACAGATACATGCATGTATACCCGCCATGCCCAACTACTGGCGGCCACGCGGGTACGCACATCCACTGCACCGTGCCCAATTACGACCGCGCCCAATGATGTACGCATGCATCCCCGCCCTGCTCAAGTAGCGATACCAATGCGCGCATGATACACCCCCGGACCGCGCAGGGAAGGGCTTGGGAAGAATACTTGTTTGTCTTGGAAAGCAACAGATCTACACTCGTTCTATGCTTAACGACGGGATGTGGCGTACACGCACGCAACACGCTCGGGCTCCGCTACTCCTGAAGCGCAAGCAAGTAGAACAACCGTGGTAGCATTCTACTTGGCAACAGATCCCGCGATACTATGCGGCACAGCCGAGCGATGGCCCAACCTGCCGTGTCAGTTATCGGCGCCCACATGCGCATGCATCCCCACCCGTTCAAGCTGTCAGTGCTCAAGCGTGCAGACGTCCTCTCGTCCTGCCATGAACCGGCACCCATGAGCCCGAGCATTACTGCATCTCCCAACCACCTCCGCCCAACCATGCATCAACGCCGATACGAGAATGCATGCACACCCGGCCCATGCGTTGATGCGATACAGGCATGCATACCCGCCATGCCCAAGTGCAGGCGCCCATGCTAACCGTGCCCAACGACCGCGCTGATGTAAACGCATGGATCCCATGTACAAAACAATCATGCGCGCACGCAGACACCCCCTGTCCAAGTCAACTACCCGAAGCCATGAGACCAGCGGCCCACCCTGCTCATAATCTGGCGCATATGCGTGCAGGAGTGAATGCATTTGGAGGCAGGAACTTCGTGGGAAGGGCAGGGAGGCCTCACTCGGGGCGCCGCACGGGGGAAGGGCAGTGGGAGGCAGGTGCCGCCCGGGGAAGAGTCATTTAGCGGCCATTGTAACGGCCAATAATTTGTTTCTAATCTCGAAGGAAGGGCAATGACGGGGAAGGGCATTGGAAGGCAAGCAGAGCACGGGGAGAGGCAGGGGAGCCGCACGGGGAGAGGCATGAAGAGGCAGGTGCCGCGAAGGGGAAGGCCGGGGAGAAGTGAGGCGTCGCATGTGGAAGGGCGGTCACACGGGCAAGGAAATGGGAAGGCAGGAAATGCTTAGGGAAAGGCAGGTGGACGCAGGCGCAGCCAGGGGTAGGGCAGTAGGAGGCATCCTTCCACGCATTGTCCAACTACCGCCGCCTGCTGCATGCGCAGGCATACTCGCGCTGCTGAACCATCAGCGCTCACACGTCCTGCCCAAAGCCCGGCGCGCCCTTGCAGTCCCCGCACTGGCGAACAACAAAGGTGCATGCGCAGGCACATGCATGCACTCCGGATCTGCGGGGGATACCCTTCTCTTCCCAGCTAGTTACTGGCGCCCACACGCACATGCATTCAAGCCTCTCCCGGCTATCGGCACCATTGCGTGCAAGCATCACCACCCTCCCCAAGGACCTGCGCCCAGGCATCTCCGTCGCACCTACCCGTGCATCAACGCCAAAACTCGGCCCATAAACTGGCACCGACACATGCATGCATACCCGCCATGCCTACGGTAACTACCGGCGGCCATGCGGGCACGCACACGCACCGTGCCCATTGACAGCTGTGGTGTACGCATGATACCTGCCTGCCCAAGTACCGACGCCAATGCCTGCGTGCATACCGTAAACCCCCGTGCAACTCAATCACCTGCGGCCATGAAACGAGCGGCCCCACCCTCCTCATAAGCTGGCACATGTGCGTGCAGGAGTGACCGCATTTGGAGGCAGGAACTTCCTGGGAATGGCAGAGAGCGAGGCCACACGTGGGCCCGCAAGAGGCCCGCAAGGGCGCTGCACTGAGAAGGACACAAGGTGGCAGGGCCGCGCGAGGAAGGACAGCCGATAACATTTGGAGGCAGGCGCTGCACATGGTAGGGCACCGAGGCTCCAGCAAGAGGCTCGCAAGTTTGCTGCACGGGGAAGCACACGGGGACACCAGTGCCGCGTGGGGAAGGGCAGCTGCATGGGTTAGGGCATTGTGAGGCAGCAGTCGCCGAGGAAGGGCATGGGGAGACAGGCAGGTACAGCACGGGGAGGGGCGGCCGGCACCGGGAAGAACTTAGGGGAGCTGGCGCCGCACATGGAAGGGCATCGTGAGACAGGCACTGCACGGGTAAGGGCACGGACAGCCAGACATTGCACGGTGAAGGGCATGGGTAGCTAGGCGCAGCACCGGCAAGAGTTAGCGTACTCGAGGAACGTGCATTGATAGGAGGCAGGCGCCGCGCGGGGAAGGGCATGGGTAGATTACTTGGCGTTTTGAGCGACGGATCTACGTGTACACTGAAAGGTGAGGACCCGTTCAAGGACGTGGCGTACCCGCACCACGTTCGGACACCGCTATTCCAGAAACCAGATAAGCGTTCAGCAGGTGTGGAAACCTCGGGGCACCAACCGTTTCATTATGTAGATTGGCAACAAAACATCTACAACTAGAAAACCCATCTACGCGAAAGGGCCTGAGCGATGCCGATAATTCCAGACGAACCGATGATGGCCGATTTGCCGACGCGACGCACCTTGGACCGCCGGGTAAGATAGGCGACTGCTGTAAGCAAAGCTGGCAATACCCGCATGGGAGGCTGACGACCCCAAGGCCGGTAATGCGCTGCGGGAGAGAGCGCCGGAAGGCATGCCGAGTTTGCCGACCCTGCTGCGGAGGTTATGTGCTGCGGGCAGACAAGCTGCCCCCTTATTAGTCATGCACTTCGCCGCACGAGAGGCCGCCATGCCCTCTGCTGGGCCGGGGTTTCGCTGCTGGAAGGCACGCTAACCACTGCCAGGGAGGGAAAACGCTGCAGACAGAAAATGTGCATCAGGAGGTGACGCTGCATGCTCCCTGTCAGGCCAGTAATGAGCTGCAGGACAGCACACAGCCCGCTGGTACTGCGCTGAGAGGGAGAAGCTGTCACTGTCAGGCCGGCAATGCCCTGACGCCGCCTGCTGCTAGGACGGTAACGCGCCACCTGCTTCGCTGCGGGAGAGAAACACATGTTGTGAGGAGAAGGGCGGCCGCACAGGGAAGGGCATCGAGGGGTAGGTACCGCGTGGGGACGGGCGGACGCGCAGGGAAGGGCAGGCGCAGCACGGGTAAGAGCACGGGTAGGCAGGCGCCTCGCGGAAAGGGCGGGCGTTCAGGGAAGGGCAGGGGGGAAGCACTGGGGGCCGCAGGAAGCGTGTACAGGGAAAGGCATGGGTCGGCCGGCACCGCATGGGGATGGGCAAGGAGCTGCAAGGGGAAGGGCGGAAGGCACCGCACGTGGGAGGACAGACGGAAGCATGCGCAGCGCGAGGAAGGAAGGGCGACTCAGGCTCCGCACGGGAAACGACCCAGAGGCAGCCACGTTTCGATGATCTGCTATTTGATAAGAACCTGCGAAGGCCGGCACGTCATCGAAGGACGAAGGATTATGTTGCCAACACCCCCACCGCCGTCCAGCTTCCGGTCGAAGCGCCACTGTTAGTTCCGTGGTCTGCTATGTCCTGGATGTGACGACTCTAGTAGCTAGCGCACCCTAAGAGGCGTTTTACTGGCTGTCATCGCGCATCTTCCTACGCCCAGCAACCGCTTGCTACAATGAATTTTTCGCTGTGTTTGTTTGTTAAAATATGCAGACAACAATGACGTGCCATCGTCGGACGTAATTGGTACCGCAAGCCACAACAAGTGAGGGCCGCAAATATTTGCCAATTCCTAACTCCCTGCCGAAACAATAGCGCGAAAACTGCTGGACATCATCAGCGCTGCACGGGAAGCTGAACGTTTAGTTCTCGGCCATTCGAAAGCGGTTGGGAGTCTGTTAGTACAGAATGTTTCCCTCCCTGGAGCGTGAACCACGGGGACGGTCTATGCTTCCCTTCGCTTCGCTCCTCCGAAACCGTATACTACTAGTAAGGCCCGCCTTCGGCGGGAGCTACCCGTAGCTCGCGGGAGAGAGCTGACTACGAGTAGGAACGGCAGGTGATGTCGAGAAGGAAGATGTGCCTGCAGGCATGTACGGCGTGAGGATGCAGAAGGATGCTCCAAGCTTCACAGGAGGAGTGGCAGTGATTGTCGCCGAGGCTGCTAGGAATTAAACGGCTAAGATGCACGAACGGCTTGAGGACGCCGCGGAAACATGCAGTATATCATTGCATACAGATGGTGGAATGCGAAAACCTGTCGTACCCGCCCGCACACTGGTTCTCATATATTACATGCGTATGAGCGCATGCCGTGCTGTGCCTGGTCGGAAAACTGGTACTTGCACCATTGCGTTAGTAACTCAGCATAGAGCACTGACCCTACTACGACTGCAGCAGTAGACATCTTCCCGTCGTCACCAGTCGCCCACATAGCAACCATCCGTTCGGGCATCTTTCCGCAGTGGCTTAGAGAAAAAGACGTGCATCCTGCCGCCCTGCCAGACCACCTGTGCCCATGCAAACTAGCAGTGCCGCCGTGCCTAAGTATGGGCGCACTTGCACCCATCGACCCCGTCTGAATCATGACATCGTCTCCGCCTTGTCCAACTACCGGCGCATGTATGCTTCCACACTCTAAGCTCAGCGGTCATGTCCGGCACACCAAGAGCAGCCCAAACACAAAGACTGGCGACAAGTGCCAAGCATGTTCGGGTGCAGCATCTACCCAGCCGGTAACGTGCCTCCCAGGCAACTTCGCACTTTCAGGAAGGAACATCGCATTTGGAGTGCCATCTCTCCTATTCATCTCCTCAAACAACACCCGAAAACCTACGGCCCCAACCAAACCGTCGCCCAGAAGCCAAAGTACCCCACCCCCGCACATACACTCCCGAAGCCACCAGAATCCCCCGCCACCCCCCCGACCCTCGCCCAGCACCGACCCCAACGGAGTACTGTATGGCCACCTCCGCGCAATGAGTTGTGTTTAATGGGCGTTGCGGCGTCGTCCCATCCACGGGACGGCGTGGAGGTCCCATCTGGTGCGCAGCACCTGTGGGTGGGAAGAGAAGGGAGGGGACGAAGGAAAAGGGAGGGAAGGGATATATGGAAGGGGAAGGAGGATAGAGGGGTATTGTTGCCATGCCTCGGGGAACGAGGGAACAACACGGAAGAGGGGCGGAGGAGGGGCGGCCGCCCCAGCGTCAGATAAACCCTCATTACGCCGCTCGCCCCCCCCCCCTACTCCCCCCGCCGAGCAGCATCCCGGCGTCCCCCCCCCCCAATCCCCCCAACCAAACACAGGAAAGAAGCGCAAACCGAATGAGCACCCAAGCACGACCCAAAACTTCACACAACCATCGGACGTTGGACTCACATGGGCTTCGTCGTCCTCATCAGCGCGGATCAGGTGGGGGCGCAGGCGTGTCCATTCCGTAGCGGCGAGGGCGCCGGCAGGGTCGCGCCACTCCGTAGACGTCATGCTGGTTGCCAGGTGGACGAGGGAGCGGAGCTGGGCGCCGGTGCAGCGCATGAAGGCTGCGAAGGTATCGTAGGCGATGACGAAGAGGTTACCTCCGACGGACGCAGGCTGAGCGGGCGGCAGCTGGATGCGGTCGCCGGTCAGGTAGACCAGCGGGTGGTACCGGGTGACCCAGAGGGGGATGCCCCGTGCGTGGTACTTGGTCGCCCGCTGAAGCGAGAACTGGCTGGGTAGGGATAGAGCGGCGCCGATGACGATGGAGTAGATCCAGAGGACGTGGCAGTAGGTGGAAAGGTGCGGGGCGTTGGGGCTGTCAAGTAGGATGACCAGCATGACGATGGAGAGGTCGTACGCCACTACAATGGCATCTGTGGATGGAGTGAGGGTGGAGGGAGGGGGCGGAGAGGGAGGTGGAGTTTGGGGGAGAGGTGAAGGAGGAACGAGATACAAGGGACGGGGGATAAGGATGGTGGAGGTATAAGAACGGGAGGTATAAGAAAGTGTGGAGGTAACGTCGTAAGGAGGGCCAGCTCATAAGGACCGCGATCCCAAAAGAAAAACCCCACCCACCAACCCCAACCCACGACCTGACAACCCAGACCCCCACCCCCCCGACCAACCCGTAACCCCCAACTCCGACCCGAAAAGCCCGACCATTAGCCACTCAACGCACCAGGAGTTAACACACTTACGCTTGTGCGGGGCGATGCGTTTGTTGAACTGTACACGCTGGCGGGTGGTGCGGTTGTTGATCCTGACGGCCCCCTCAAAAACCGTCCCCCCCACGGACGACTGTACGCGTAACTAAATCCACGTGCACGTGGGGTGTCGCGAGCACCGCAGCATCGGCAAAAGTCGCCGTGCGAGCAAGGTTCATGAAACCCGTCCTGTTCTCCCTGTGTCGACTTTCCGTGTTGTTTTTGTTGTTTTCTTCAAAGTCCCACGGCAGGACGACGATGGAAAACGCGCCAAGCGGCGAAGGCAAGGATCTCAAACGAAGAGGCGGTTGGAAGTCTGTTAGTACAGAATATTTCCCTCCCTGGAGCGTGAACCACGGGGACGGTCTATGCTTCCCTTCGCTCCGCTCCTCCGCCCGCAGCGCATAACCTCGGCTTAACGGTCGGCATGCCTTCCGGCGCTCTGTCCCGCAGCGCATTACCGGCCTTGGGGTCGTCAGCCTCCCATGCGGGTATTGCCAGCTTTGCTTACAGCAGTCGCCTATCTTACCCCGTAGCTCGATCAAGGAAACGTACTTTAGTACGGTTCCGGAGTGAAGCTTAAGGGAAGCATAGACCGTCCCCGTAGCTCGAAACGAAGAAACGTATACGTAGTACACGGTTTCGGAGGAGCGGAGCGAAGGGAAGCATAGACCGTCCCCGTGGTTCACGCTCCAGGGAGGGAAATATTCTGTACTAACAGACTTCCAACCGCCTCTTCGTTTGAGATCCTTGCCTTCGCCGCTTGGCGCGTTTTCCATCGTCGTCCTGCCGTGGGACTTTGAAGAAAACAACAAAAACAACACGGAAAGTCGACACAGGGAGAACAGGACGGGTTTCATGAACCTTGCTCGCACGGCGACTTTTGCCGATGCTGCGGTGCTCGCGACACCCCACGTGCACGTGGATTTAGTTACGCGTACAGTCGTCCGTGGGGGGGACGGTTTTTGAGGGGGCCGTCAGGATCAACAACCGCACCACCCGCCAGCGTGTACAGTTCAACAAACGCATCGCCCCGCACAAGCGTAAGTGTGTTAACTCCTGGTGCGTTGAGTGGCTATTGGTCGGGCTTTTCGGGTCGGAGTTGGGGGTTACGGGTTGGTCGGGGGGGTGGGGGTCTGGGTTGTCAGGTCGTGGGTTGGGGTTGGTGGGTGGGGTTTTTCTTTTGGGATCGCGGTCCTTATGAGCTGGCCCTCCTTACGACGTTACCTCCACACTTTCTTATACCTCCCGTTCTTATACCTCCACCATCCTTATCCCCCGTCCCTTGTATCTCGTTCCTCCTTCACCTCTCCCCCAAACTCCACCTCCCTCTCCGCCCCCTCCCTCCACCCTCACTCCATCCACAGATGCCATTGTAGTGGCGTACGACCTCTCCATCGTCATGCTGGTCATCCTACTTGACAGCCCCAACGCCCCGCACCTTTCCACCTACTGCCACGTCCTCTGGATCTACTCCATCGTCATCGGCGCCGCTCTATCCCTACCCAGCCAGTTCTCGCTTCAGCGGGCGACCAAGTACCACGCACGGGGCATCCCCCTCTGGGTCACCCGGTACCACCCGCTGGTCTACCTGACCGGCGACCGCATCCAGCTGCCGCCCGCTCAGCCTGCGTCCGTCGGAGGTAACCTCTTCGTCATCGCCTACGATACCTTCGCAGCCTTCATGCGCTGCACCGGCGCCCAGCTCCGCTCCCTCGTCCACCTGGCAACCAGCATGACGTCTACGGAGTGGCGCGACCCTGCCGGCGCCCTCGCCGCTACGGAATGGACACGCCTGCGCCCCCACCTGATCCGCGCTGATGAGGACGACGAAGCCCATGTGAGTCCAACGTCCGATGGTTGTGTGAAGTTTTGGGTCGTGCTTGGGTGCTCATTCGGTTTGCGCTTCTTTCCTGTGTTTGGTTGGGGGGATTGGGGGGGGGGGGACGCCGGGATGCTGCTCGGCGGGGGGAGTAGGGGGGGGGCGAGCGGCGTAATGAGGGTTAATCTGACGCTGGGGCGGCCGCCCCTCCTCCGCCCCTCTTCCGCCCCTCTTCCGTGTTGTTCCCTCGTTCCCCGAGGCATGGCAACAATACCCCTCTATCCTCCTTCCCCTTCCATATATCCCTTCCCTCCCTTTTCCTTCGTCCCCTCCCTTCTCTTCCCACCCACAGGTGCTGCGCACCAGATGGGACCTCCACGCCGTCCCGTGGATGGGACGACGCCGCAACGCCCATTAAACACAACTCATTGCGCGGAGGTGGCCATACAGTACTCCGTTGGGGTCGGTGCTGGGCGAGGGTCGGGGGGGTGGCGGGGGATTCTGGTGGCTTCGGGAGTGTATGTGCGGGGGTGGGGTACTTTGGCTTCTGGGCGACGGTTTGGTTGGGGCCGTAGGTTTTCGGGTGTTGTTTGAGGAGATGAATAGGAGAGATGGCACTCCAAATGCGATGTTCCTTCCTGAAAGTGCGAAGTTGCCTGGGAGGCACGTTACCGGCTGGGTAGATGCTGCACCCGAACATGCTTGGCACTTGTCGCCAGTCTTTGTGTTTGGGCTGCTCTTGGTGTGCCGGACATGACCGCTGAGCTTAGAGTGTGGAAGCATACATGCGCCGGTAGTTGGACAAGGCGGAGACGATGTCATGATTCAGACGGGGTCGATGGGTGCAAGTGCGCCCATACTTAGGCACGGCGGCACTGCTAGTTTGCATGGGCACAGGTGGTCTGGCAGGGCGGCAGGAAGCACGTCTTTTTCTCTAAGCCACTGCGGAAAGATGCCCGAACGGATGGTTGCTATGTGGGCGACTGGTGACGACGGGAAGATGTCTACTGCTGCAGTCGTAGTAGGGTCAGTGCTCTATGCTGAGTTACTAACGCAATGGTGCAAGTACCAGTTTTCCGACCAGGCACAGCACGGCATGCGCTCATACGCATGTAATATATGAGAACCAGTGTGCGGGCGGGTACGACAGGTTTTCGCATTCCACCATCTGTATGCAATGATATACTGCATGTTTCCGCGGCGTCCTCAAGCCGTTCGTGCATCTTAGCCGTTTAATTCCTAGCAGCCTCGGCGACAATCACTGCCACTCCTCCTGTGAAGCTTAGAGCATCCTTCTGCATCCTCACGCCGTACATGCCTGCAGGCACATCTTCCTTCTCGACATCACCTGCCGTTCCTACTCGTAGTCAGCTCTCTCCCGCGAGCTACGGGTAGCTCCCGCCGAAGGCGGGCCTTACTAGTTAAAATATGCAGACAATAATGACGTGCCATCGTCGGACGTAATTGGTACCGCAAGCCACAACTAGTGAGGGCCGCAAATATTTGCCAATTCCTAACTCCCTGCCGAAACAATAGCGCGAAAACTGCTGGACATCATCAGCGCTGCACGGGAAGCTGAACGTTTAGTTCTCGGTTTATTTAGTTCTCGGCCATTCGAAAGCGGTTGGGAGTCTGTTAGTACAGAATATTTCCCTCCCTGGAGCGTGAACCACGGGGACGGTCTATGCTTCCCTTCGCTTCGCTCCTCCGAAACCGTATTCTACGTATACAAGTAAGGCCCGCCTTCGGCGGGAGCTACCCGTAGCTCGCTGGAGAGAGCTGGACTACGAGTAGGAACGGCAGGTGATGTCGAGAAGAAAGAGCGGTTGCACGCATGTACGGCGTGAGGATGCAGAAGGATGCTCCAATGCTTCAGAGGCGGAGTGCCAGTGATTGTCGCCGAGGCTGCTAGTAATTGAACGGTTAGGAAGCGCGAACGGCTTGATGACGCCGCGGAAACGTGCAGGATATCAATGCATACAGGTGGTGGAGTGCGAAGACCTGCCCTACCTGCCCGAATACTGGTGCTCATACATACATGCGTATGCGCGCATGCCGTGCCGTGCCTTGTCGAAATATGTCGAAATACTGGTACTGATACTGGCACCTGTGCGTTAGTATAGGGTACTGACTCTACTACCACTGCACTACTACACATCTTCCCGTCGTCACCACTCGCCCACATAGCAACCATCCGTCCGGGCATCTTTCCGCAGTGGCTATAATCAGTACAGTTACGCAGCTCAGTTGCTAATGAAAGCATCCGCGCGTGCACCCTGCCTCTCTGCCAGACCAGCTGCGACATGCAAACTGGCAGTCCCGCTGTGCCGAAGTACGGGCGCACTTGCACCCGTCAACCCCGTCCGAGTCATGACATCGTCTCCGCCTTGTCCAGCTACCGGCGCACGTATGCTTCCACACGTCCTGCCAGAAGCTCGGCGCGCCCATGCAGTCCCCGCACTGGCCCATTAACGAGCATGTATGCAAGCAGGCATGCCCTGCCCCACGCCGCCCGGTGCCCATGCGCGCAGATATCCTCTCGTACTGACGGAAATTGGCGCCCAGGCGCGCAAGCACCACCACCCTCCCCAAGCGCCTGCACCTTGGCATCCCCGTCGAACCCACCCATGCGCCAACGCTGCTGCGTGAGTGCATATCGACCCGGCAATAACACCCGGCCCATAAATTGGCACAGATACATGCATATATACCCGCCATGCCCAACTACTGGCGGCCACGCGGGTACGCACATGCACTGCACCGTGCCCATTTACGACCGTGCCCAATGATGCACGCATGCATCCCCGCCCTGCTCAAATAGCTGTAGCTGTTGCTTATCCTACACAGCCAGGCGTGGGAAACTCGAGGAACAGGAGGAGGCACGGACCGCGCAGGGAAGGGCCTGGGAAGAATACTAATTGTCTTGGAAAGCAACATATCTACACTCGTTCTATGCTTAACGACGGGATGTGGCGTACACGCACGCAACACGCTGGCCCAACCTGCCGTGTCAGTTATCGGCGCCCACATGCGCATGCATCCCCACCCTTTCAAGCTGTCAGTGCTCAAGCGTGCAGACGTCCTCTCGTCCTGCCATGAACCGGCACCCATGAGCCCGAGCATTACTGCAGCTCCCAACCACCTTCACCCAACCATGCATCAACGCTGATACGAGAATGCATGCACACCCGGCCCATGCGTTGATGCGATACAGGCATGCATACCCGCCATGCCCAAGTACAGGCGCCCATGCTTGTACGCACACTAACCGTGCCAAACGACCGCGCTGATTTAAACGCATGGATCCCATGTACAAAACAATCATGCGCGCACGCAGACACCTCCTGTCCGAGTCAATTACCCGAAGCCATGAGACCAGCGGCCCACCCTGCTCATAAGCTGGCGCATATGCGTGCAGGAGTGACTGCATTTGGAGGCAGGAACTTCGTGGGAAGGGCAGAGAGGCCTCACTCGGGGCGCAGCACGGGGGAAGGGCAGCGGGAGGTAGGTGCCGCCCGGGGAAGAGTCATTTAGCGGCCATTGTAGCGGTCAATTATTCGGTTCTAATCTCGAAGGAAGGGCAATGACGGGGAAGGGCATTGGAAGGTAAGCAGAGCACGGGGAGAGGCAGGGGAGCCGCAGGGGAGCCACACGGGGAGAGGCACGCTGCTGAACCACCGGCGCTCAGACGTCCTGCCCAAAGCCCGGCGCGCCCATGCAGTCCCCGCACTGGCGAACAACAAGGGTGCATGCGAGCAGGCACATACATGCATGCACTCCGGACCTGCGGGGGGATACCCGAGGCCCCATCTGCCCCCCGCTAGAGCTAGATAGTGCTCCTGCCGCCGCTGCTGCACAGGCCAACGCCCCGTAATCAAGCCCGGATGCCGTATGCAAAGCCTAGCGACGCGGCAGGCCATAAATGTGCGGGACAAATCCCCACGCGTATTGTTGTATATCCTTCACTGCAGTCTCCAGGGCCGCCTGTCCTCGATATCAACGCTTCTCATCACGTATCTGCCTTCCCCACCTCCAGGCTTCCTAGTTCCTCCTTGGATCACTGCTAGGCAGCAGTGTGCATGACACGCTCATGCACGGAGGCATGCACCATTAAAATACCAAAGTAAAGGTCCCCAGTGCATGCTGCCGTCGCCTGGTCCAATATTTGCCGCCCATGCATGCAGCGATGCAGGCAACTCTTGTTCTCTTCCCAGTTAGTTACTGGCGCCCACATGCATTAAGGCCTTTCCCGGCTATCGGCACCATTGCGTGCAAGCATCACCACCCTCCCCAGGGACCTGCGAAAGGGCCTGAGCGATGCCGATAATCCAGACGAACCAATGATGGCTGATTTGCCGACGCGACACACCTTGGACCGCCGGGTAAGATAGGCGACTGCTGTAAGCAAAGCTGGCAATACCCGCATGGGAGGCTGACGACCCCAAGGCCGGTAATGCGCTGCGGGAGAGAGCGCCGGAAGGCATGCCGACCGTTAAGCCGAGGTTATGTGCTGCGGGCAGACAAGCTGCCCCCTTAATAGTCATGCACTTCGCCGCACGAGAGGCCGCCATGCCCTCTGCTGGGCCGGGGTTTCGCTGCTGGAAGGCACGCTAACCACTGCCAGGGAGGGAAAAAGCTGCGGACAGGAGATGCGCATCAGGGGTAACGCTGCATGCTCCCTGCAAGGCCAGTGATGAGCTGCAGGACAGCACACAGCCCGCTGGTACTGCGCTGCGAAGGAGAAGCTGTCACTGCCAGGCCGGCAATGCCCTGACGCCGCCTGCTGCTAGGACGGTAACGCGCCACCTGCTTCGCTACGGGAGAGAAACACATGTTGTGAGGGGAAGGGCGGCCGCACAGGGAAGGGCATAGAGGGGTAGGTACCGCGTGGGGACGGGCGGACGCGCAGGGAAGGGCAGGTGCAGCACGGGTAAGAGCAAGGGTAGGCAGGCGCCTCACGGAAAGGGCGGGCGTTCAGGGAAGGGCAGGGGGAAAGCACTGGGGGCCGCAGGGAAGCTCGTACAGGGAAAGGCATGGGTCGGCCGGCACCGCATGGGGATGGGCAAGGAGCTGCAAGGGGAAGGGTGGAAGGCACCGCACGTGGGAGGACAGACGGAAGCATGCGCAGCACGGGGAAGGAAGGGCGAATCAGGCTCCGCACGAGGAACGACCCAGAGGCAGCCACGTTTCGATGATCTGCTATCGGTTAAGGCCGGCACGTCATCGAAGGACGAAGGATTACGTTGCTAACACCCCCACCGCCGTCCAGCTTCCTGTCGGGGCGCCACTGTTAGTTCCGTGGTCTGCTATGTCCTAGATGTGACGACTCTAGTAGCTAGCTCACCCTAATACCGGTAGACGTTTTACTGGCTGTCATCGCGCATCTTCCTACGCCCAGCAACAGCTGCAATGAATTTTTCGCTGTGTTTGCTTGTTAAAATATGCAGACAATCCCCGTAGCTCGATTCGAAGAAAACGTATACGAAGTATGCGGTTTCGGAGGAGCGAAGCGAAGGGATGCATACCCCGTTCCCGTCACGCTCAACGGGATCCTTTCAGCGCTCTTGTTCACGGCTCGGCCTTCACTTTGAACCGTCCAGCGTGGCGCGCTTTTGCTGTCACGCTCTTTGATACGGAATCTTACCAGATTTTCAACGGCCGGCCAACTCTTCGTGCGTCGCTCGTGTCGTTGCTTGTGAAGTTTGTTCGAGTTTGTGAAGTCTACTACGGCTATATTGCGTAGCCAGCGTGGCTTCACCGCGCTTCGATTTCGCGAGGAAAACCACGCCGCTTCACAACCCACCTACGAAGATGTTTTAGATAGACGTCTAAATAAGCGTATAAGAAAGCGCGTAAAACCAATTTATAACGGTGCACAAGCCACGCCACGTGCGGCGAGGCTAACGAAAGTACTTCCTTGCCTGGAAAGTAGTCCTAGCAGAGCCTTTGGCTTGCTGCTGCTGTTTTTTGTTTCGTTGTTTGGTATAGAGCTACCGCTTTCCGAGCTGGGCACCATGGGAAAGGATGATCAAGGTGTGTGTGGCGAGCGCATGACGTTCGGTTATATTCTGGCGCTGTACCAGCCTTTCCCTTGGGCGTGTCGCAGGCGCGGGTGACCCGCTCGACAACGTGCTCTACTGCAGCGGCTTACGTCGGCTCAGCGTGTGGCCGTGGTTCAAAGCAGTTGCCAGCTTGTTGCTGACCGAGCGTCAAGGTTCCGTTTATGCGGTTCTATGCTTCCCTGGGCTTTTGTCGGAATTCGTTCAGCGGGTCGTCGATCGTTTGCGTGGGTTCGGGCATACAGTGCCTGAGGTAGCTACTTACATGCTGGAGCTTGGGACGTACATACTTGAGCACGGCTTACTGGATCGAGTACGCCAGAGGAGTGACAGCGAGTATGTCGTTGCTACGCTGTGCGCTCGGTATGCTGTTGCTGCTGGTCACCTTCCTCCTAACCCACTCGCTTCGGTGCGATGGCAGCTCCAGCTGGGGGATCCAGACGTGGTGCGGCAACAGGACCTCATGCGGGCAGATGCTGTTGCTGTTGCGTTGTACCAGACTATCGCTCGTCTGCAACAGGAGCAAGCACACTCAAGATCACCCCCCTCGAATAAAAAAAAAGCGCAAACACCTCGGACCTAACAAAAATCCAGACAAAAAAATGAAACCGTCCCACACTGACGCCCCACTTCCAAAAGTATGCGGTTTCGGAGGAGCGAAGCGAAGGGATGCATACCCCGTTCCCGTCACGCTCAACGGGATCCTTTCAGCGCTCTTGTTCACGGCTCGGCCTTCACTTTGAACCGTCCAGCGTGGCGCGCTTTTGCTGTCACGCTCTTTGATACGGAATCTTACCAGATTTTCAACGGCCGGCCAACTCTTCGTGCGTCGCTCGTGTCGTTGCTTGTGAAGTTTGTTCGAGTTTGTGAAGTCTACTACGGCTATATTGCGTAGCCAGCGTGGCTTCACCGCGCTTCGATTTCGCGAGGAAAACCACGCCGCTTCACAACCCACCTACGAAGATGTTTTAGATAGACGTCTAAATAAGCGTATAAGAAAGCGCGTAAAACCAATTTATAACGGTGCACAAGCCACGCCACGTGCGGCGAGGCTAACGAAAGTACTTCCTTGCCTGGAAAGTAGTCCTAGCAGAGCCTTTGGCTTGCTGCTGCTGTTTTTTGTTTCGTTGTTTGGTATAGAGCTACCGCTTTCCGAGCTGGGCACCATGGGAAAGGATGATCAAGGTGTGTGTGGCGAGCGCATGACGTTCGGTTATATTCTGGCGCTGTACCAGCCTTTCCCTTGGGCGTGTCGCAGGCGCGGGTGACCCGCTCGACAACGTGCTCTACTGCAGCGGCTTACGTCGGCTCAGCGTGTGGCCGTGGTTCAAAGCAGTTGCCAGCTTGTTGCTGACCGAGCGTCAAGGTTCCGTTTATGCGGTTCTATGCTTCCCTGGGCTTTTGTCGGAATTCGTTCAGCGGGTCGTCGATCGTTTGCGTGGGTTCGGGCATACAGTGCCTGAGGTAGCTACTTACATGCTGGAGCTTGGGACGTACATACTTGAGCACGGCTTACTGGATCGAGTACGCCAGAGGAGTGACAGCGAGTATGTCGTTGCTACGCTGTGCGCTCGGTATGCTGTTGCTGCTGGTCACCTTCCTCCTAACCCACTCGCTTCGGTGCGATGGCAGCTCCAGCTGGGGGATCCAGACGTGGTGCGGCAACAGGACCTCATGCGGGCAGATGCTGTTGCTGTTGCGTTGTACCAGACTATCGCTCGTCTGCAACAGGAGCAAGCACAACAGCGAGGGCATCTGCCGAGCGCTGGTGTGCAGCGTACAGTCGCAGGAGGAGGTAGCTCGGGGCAGGCGGGTTTGTGCGGTACGGCTGCGGGAGTCGGCGGAGGCTCCAGGCTAGGGGCCTCGGCTGCGGCTGGCTTGGGCCTCGGTCTTTGGGCGCCGCTGCCTGGTTGGGGCTTGGGCCTAGCGGCTCTGGCGGGGACGGTGGGACTCCCGGTGGGCTTCGGCCTAGCGGCTCTGGTGGGGACGGTGGGACTACCGGTGGACTTCAGCTTGGCGGCTCCGGCGGGGACGGTGGGACTCCCCGCCGCGGCGCAGCCTGGTTGGGGCTTGGGCCTAGCGGCTCCGGCGGGGACGGTGGGACTCCCCGCCGCGGCGCAGCCTGGTTGGGGCTTGGGCCTAGCGGCTCCGGCGGGGACGGTGGGACTCCCGGCGGGCTTCGGCCTGGCGGCTCCGGCCGGCGCGGTGGGAATCCCGCAGTGGCGCCAGCAGCATCAGCAGCAGCGCCGGCGGCAGCAGTGGGAGGGCTGGGATTGGGGCATGGGCGTTCCACTGCGCTGCATGTACAGCAGAACGACCTTTTGGGTGCACCAGCAGCGGCATCGGCTGCAGCCAGGCAGGCGCGCAGACGTGACAATGCAGCGTGTAGGCTTCAGCGGAGGCAACTGATGGCAGCAGCTAGGCAAGCTTGCCAGCGTAAGCGTTCTCGACTTGTGGGTGGGTTGTCTCACGATGATTACCTCGAGTCCCTTTCAGGCTGCCTCTGCTTGCCGCTTTTCCGTCACGACAATCCAGCTGTACCTGAGCTGCCGACGTTCTTAGAGACACAAACGTCTGCTTGGCCAGCTCGGGTGCGGGACTTGCCAGCAGGTGAACAGCCTCCCCAGATACCGTTTTCGGAGCAGATAACTTTGGCTTGTGGCCTCGCCGAGTTCGTTCGCGACAACATGCCATCACGGGTGTGTGCAGTCTGCAGTGAGTGCAAGTCCGCTTCAGAGGTCCGGGCGCTGCAGTTCAGCGAGATAGCTGGCGTTGAGCTGCTACGTGCTGACATGCGGCGGACTGCGGCTGTGCCTCGTTGCGCGCACGTTCTGTATTGGCGGCGTGTCGATCGGCGTGATTGCAAAAACCCGCCGGATCCCGTACTGCCACGCGGCTACAAGGCCGCTGGTGGTCAGTCGGGCAACGTCGGCGTAGTTGACACATCCGCTGGCGAGGGCAGCGGCGAGACCAGCAGCGGCCTTGACGACTCTACCGATGATCGGCCGTCACGCCGACGACGCTGCGACATAGACCGTCCTCCAACGTATGCGCCACGGGTAGGGGTACGGCTGTGTGACGATAATCCCGTGGCGGTGGAGGTGCCGTACTGCATGCGCGCGGAGACGGTACTGCCCAACCGAACGATGAACGTTTCAGCGGACGGCGTGGAGCGCTTTACGGTCTGCTCGGAATGCATACAGGCCTTACAGGGTGCGTTGGGTAGTGAACGCTGTTATGGTAACATGGGGGCCGTCTGTTTGCGAAGGTTGTGATCACTATTAGCACCGGCATGGTGCTATTTGTTTTCATTATAGATGATGGGCTGCCTCGACCGGGCCCTGGCACTGTACCTCCGTCTATTCCCATGCCTCTACTGACATTGAACGCCCCTGTCACTGCCCTTCACCAGGTGGGCGGATCCCAGATGGGGCGCTGGCTCGGTTGGATCCCGGCGACGTACCCCCTGTAAATCAGCATGGTCATTCGCTCGTACCGCTGACGCATCTGGAGAGCTTGGTGGTGGGCCTCGCTCGCCCTCACATGCGGCTGCTCGTTGTGCGGCAGCCGGGTACACCCAGCTGGCGCGCGGTGGATACCTTGCCAGCGGCGTTGCGTGGGCATACGCTCGCCTTTCCAAACGACGTGCCCAGCGAGCTCCAGCGTGTTGTGCCATACGCTCCAGCGGATCTGCCGTCCTTCATTCAGGTCGTGCTAATTGATGCTGTCAAAGATCGTGCCGACCTCGAGGCCAAAGTGCGGCAGGCACCATGCTTGAAGATGCGGGGCCTGGCTATCGCTGCATGGGCGGAGTGGGCCGTTCGCGTGAATCCAATGGCTCAGGTGGACCACGCTGCACTTCAGCAGTATCGCGCTCTGGGTGCGGAGCCGACGGTGCCAGAGCCGTTAGTGGCGCACGCGGTGGCTACAGATGACCCAGACACGGCAGCGGTCATGCGCGCTGCATTTGAAGGGGATCGTGCCGGCAACGCTCGGGTGCGGCAGCAGCAGGATGATGTGGAAGCGGCGACGGAGGGCGCGAATGCAGCAGGTGAGGGGCCTACCTTTTCCATTTGCAACGCAATGGTCCGAACGTGCGCGTGAGCAGGAAAGTTTGTTTTGACTCATCCTTATTACCAGTTGTACGTCCGACCGCGCCTGGGACCGTACATTTGTAGGTGGTCGATCGCCTGGTCCGGGTGCTGGTCAGGAGCCAGCGCCGTCTGGTCGTACGCCAAATATCCCGGTGACAGGTAAGGACCTGATGTGCATTGCTGCGCGTGGAGGGGGGTGGGAGACAGCGTCTTTACCCATACCGTGCTGTGCCGCCATGCAATCACACACCCAAGGTAACCCTTCCGACGTCGCCGGGCAACATCCAGCAGGTGGCTGTTGCGCCTCCCTAACTCCAGCTCCAGATTAATTGGAACTTTGCAGCTTTAATCCTAAATTTTGCCAACCGCGCGCGTGCAGGCGTCTTCGCTCGGCCGTCGCCCATGGCGGCCGCACTAGCCGTGCCGGGCGGTACAGCTGGTGTCGTTGTGTCGCCTGCAGCCGCACTGCAGCCAGACGGATACATCGGACCTGGAGTACACATGCTGGGGCTGGATGACGTCGAGGTGCACCATGGGGGCGCATACTCTACTTCCGACCCTTTAGATGATAGTACGGACCCGTCAGCTATCTTGCAGCGCCTTCAGCAAGGTGGCGTGGTGGTTAGTGCAGCCGGTGGGCGTGGGGCGAGCAACAGCGCCTCATCGCCAACTCTACGCATATCGCAACTGCCTTCGCCGCTCTCCGTCACTACGTTCTCCGCGCACCTGCAAACACACCCGCACCCCAACAATTCGCCAACAACCGCAACGTGGTCAACCCCCGCGACGTGAAAGGTAAACCTGGAAAGACAGGAGGTAGGATGCAGCCACCTCGGAGTGGGTTTTTAGGGGCGTCGGCGTGTTTTGGTGGTCGGTCGTTTGGGGGTGGGAGTGGATTTTGTGGTCACCTTCACTCGCTCGTCGTCACCTTCACGTCCGGCTATAATTCTTCAAGGTTGGGCCAACCTCTCATTTTCCCGTCGCAACCCTTACCACCTCCGCAGGCCGCCTCGGCTGCCTGACCAATGGCCTCATCCCCACGCTGCTGCGAGCGTTCCCTGCCACCCTCGCGCTTGCAGGAAGCGCCGCGCTCTACGCAGTCCTCCAGGTACAGTTATAGCCGAAGACATGGGGGCCGCACCACCTTAAAATTCCTCATTACTCCCACTTGGTCCTTGCCTCTTCACCTCCCTTTCCACCTGCACCTTGCTCTATTCGCTCTGTCCCATCTGCCCCATCAAACCGCTTATTCACCCCCTCCTCTAATTCCTTCCACCAACCCCTCAGATCCCCCTGGAAGCCATCACCCCCAACCTCGTACACGACTAGGACATCTACGTCATTGCTCCCACCGCAGCCGCTGGCTTCACGATCCTTCGCAACGCCATCCACCTCCTCACCATGCTGCAAGACGTCCATATCCTGCGCATCATCGACACCGAGCGCGCCACGACCGTCGTGTGCGACGTCACCATTGGCAACCGCACCACCCACCAACGCGTTCAATTCAACAAGCGCGTCGCCCAACACAAGCGTAAGTCCGGTGGAAGAGGCACAACACGCGACAGGGCACGTCACCAATTCTATTGACCCCAAAGCTTGTTTGGGTGTGGGGTTGGGGGGGTGGCACGGTGTGTCGGTGGTGTTCGGGCGGATGCTTCAGGTGGGCTTTTTGGCGTCGGCGGGATTCTTTGATGGATGGTATGTTTGGGGTTGTGTTTCTGGTCGGGGTGTGGTAGGTATTCGTGGTTTCCGGTTCTGTTGCTGAGCGGGTGCTGACTTGGGCGCCGAATGCTGGTTTTTAACCCCCCCCCTGAGTTAGTGCCTTATTTGTACGTCAACGCAGCCAAACTAATACCCTTATACCTCCACACTCCCGCTCGCACCCTCCCTCTACCTTTACCCCATCCGCAGATGCCATCGTCACAGCCTATGACCTCTCCGTAGTCATGCTTGCCGTCCTCCTCGACGACCCGGCAGACCCGGACCTCAACACGTACTGCCACGCCCTCTGGTTCTACTCGCTAATTGTCGGCGCCGCCATTTCCATCCCCAGCCAATTCTCCCTCCGCCGGGCGTCTAAGTACCACGCCCGCGGCTTTCCCCTATGGATCACCCGCTACCACCCGGTGGTATACCTCTCCAACGGCCGCATCCAGTGCCCGCCTACCGAGCTCGCATCGGCGGGCGGCAACCTCTTCGTCATCGCCTACGACGACTTCGCCGCCTTCATGCGGTGCACGGGCGCGCAGCTCCGCTCCCTGGTCAGCCGCGCCACCAGCATGGCGTCCACTGAATGGCGTGACCCCGGCAGCACACTCTCCGCCACCGAATGGAGCCGCCTGCGCCCGCACCTGCACCGCGCCCAGCTGGACGACGATGCCCACGTGAGTCCACAACTGAACGATTTAGGACTCTCTTGCGGAAAACGCATCCTCGTGTTCTTATCTTGTCTCCTTGCTATCTCTCCCAGACAACTCCGACCCGACCACTCCTCCACTATCCATCCCACCCACAGGTGCTCCACACCAAGTGGAACCCCGCCGCCATCCCGTGGATGGGCGAGCGCCGCAACGCCCACTGAGGGGCCGACGTTTTGCTTTGCGGCGTAACGGTACACTTGCGCAGCACTGGGTTTGGTTGGTGTCCGTTTTGCTAAGGGTTACACGGCTGGTTATATGGCACTAACTAGACTGTTTGACACCATGCCGAGCTGTTCAGTTGTTGTTGAAAGGGGCCGACGTCTTGCTTTGCGGCGTAACGGTAACGTCCACTAGATAACGACCTGCTGTACTTTTAGCAGGATAGATCCGACGGCTGGTTGCGCAGCACTGGGTTTGGTTGGTGTCCGTTTTGCTAGGGGTTACACGGCTGGTCACATGGCACTAACTAAACTGTTTGGCACCATGCCGAACTGTTCAGTTGTTGTTGAAAGGGGCCGACGTTTTGCTTTGCGGCGTAACGGTAACGTCCACTAGATAACGACCTGCTGTACTTTTAGCATGATAGATCCGACGGCTGGTTGCACGGCACTGGGTTTGGTTGGTGTCCGTTTTGCTAGGGGTTACACTGCTGGTCACATGCCACTAACTAGACTGTTTGGCACCATGCCGAGCTGTTCAGTTGTTGTTGACTTGTTGCCAGTTGCCAAAAGACTGGCGACAATTGAACCAGGTTGTACGCTTGGCAGAGAATACCTGCCGGCCGATTGTACGGAGATTGACTCCTTGTAGCAGCAACATACCGCCCATACATTTGTCGCCTCCTCCCGTTCCACACCACATACCCAACCTAACTTTCAGCTTACATAACTCGCTTCCCTTGCCGAGCTACGGGTCGCTCCCGCCGAAGGCGGGCCTTACTTGTAATATAAAGTGCCATCGTCGGACGTAATTGGTCGGACGTAATTGGCGCCTGCAAGCCACAACTAGTGAGAGCCGCGAATATTTGCCAATTCCTAACTCCCTGCCGAAACAATAGCGCGAAAACTGCTGGACGTCATTAGCGCTGCACGGGAAGCTGAACGTTTAGCTCTCGGCCGTTCGAAAGCGGTTGGAAGTCTGTTAGTACAGAATATTGTCCCTCCCTGGAGCGTTACGCGGAATGCCTATGCTTCCCTACGCTTCGCTCCTCCGAAACCGTATACTACGTATACGTTTCTTCGTTTCGAGCTACGGGGACGTTTTCTTCGTTTCGAGCTACGGGGATGCTCTTTTTTTCCGTCATACGGTCGTCGTAATAAGCAAAAGGTATAATACAGAAACTGACAACGTTTCGCTCCTTTCCACGATTCTTGTTGGCCCGCACCGTCCGGAAGTTAGGTGAAGTGCATATCGCGCGCTCTCTACTGCATATTATAGAAAAGGCTTTTTAACAAGCCGGAATAGGGAAACCTTTCATTCCTTGTACACTGGGCGCTACGACCGGGGCGTCGGATGTAATAAGCTGCTTGACTGCCTTAGCTTCCTGCCGCTTTGAAGTCGTCATGGCGGAACATCGGCTGTTATGGCGCTCCGACTTTGACGGAATTGCCTTAACTTGGACGGTGGGGCGAACCGGCGATGTGCCTCGCGACTTCTGGCCTGCAGCAGCGGCCGCTGCACAAGCAGTCGTCCTTCGAGGACATACCGGCCTTCGTGGCATGTTACTCACTAGCAAATTCGCTGCTGATAATTGGGTGATTGAGGCGGTTCAGCGTTGCTTTGGTCCCCATGTTGCGGATTCAGCAGGCGAGATCCGGGCAGCGTTGTGTGTGACACGAGATGAGCTTCACGCTGCCGCCGGTGGCTTGAAGGGCCTGCTGCTCCGGTTACGCGCCGCTGGGCAGCCAGGCCGTGTGTGGGCGTGTGCCCTGTTGCTGCGACTGCAGAAAGGGGCTGCCCGCCATCTACAGGCGGCCTTGGAGGAAGTGTGCTGCTCGCGTTTTGATGAGGCTGCATACCAGGCTCTGTCGTCCAAGAAGCGAAAGTGTGAGCCGTACCCAGAGATTGCGCATTACCATTTCGACGCCGTTGCCGCGGTGCAACTACCGGCGGTAACCGCGGACAACCCGCCGTCCGGGCCAGCAGCATTGGCAGCGGCTGCACCTACTGGCGTGCCGTGGGAGGTCGCTGCTTCAAACCGGGCATGCCGTAAGCGGCTTTTGGCGGCTCTCAGGCAAGCACGGCGACGCACCATTGACCCAGCTGTGCGGGCCGACCATGCTGAGTTAGAAAGGCAACGCCGTGCACGCCTTCGAGGAGACGTGCCGTCATCTTCTCAGCAGTGGAGGTCCCGTACTGCATGCGTGCAGAGGCGCAACTGCCTAACCGCACCATGGACGTTTCTGCGGACGGCGTGGAGCGCTTTATGGTCTGCTCGGATTGCATGCAGGCCTTGCAGGGTACGTTGGGTGGATGGGAGGCGTCTGCTTGGGAAGCTCGTAGACACCGCTGTCTTGCCGTACACCATGTAGATGAATGGCGTTGTTTGTCCTCGTTACAGACGAAGCGCTCTGTTGACCGGGCCCTGGCTATATACCCCCATATATCTGCATGGCTTGTATTGACGTCGAACGCCCCTGCTGCTGCCTCTTCCCAGGTGGGCGCATTCCGGATGGGGCGTTGGCTCGGTTGGATCCTGGTGACGTGCCCCCCGTAAATCAGCATGGTCATGCGCTCGTGCCGCTGACGCACCTGGAGAGCTTGGTGGTGGGCCTCGCTCGCCCGCACATGCGCCTGTTCGTTGTCCGGCAGCCGGGTACGTCCAGCTGGCGTGCAGTGGACACCTTGCCAGCGGCGTTACGTGGGCATACACTCGCCTTCCCAAACGACGTGCCCGAGGAGTTGCAGCGTGTTGTACCGTACGCTCCCCAGGATTTGCCCTCCTTCATCCAGGTCGTACTAATTGACGCCGTGAAAGATCGTTCTGACCTTGAGGCCAAGGTGCGGCAGGCCCCGTGCCTGAAGATGCGGGGCCTGGCTATTGCTGCATGGGCGGAGTGGGCCGTCCACGTGAACCCTATGGCCCAGCTAGATCGCGCCGCACTCCAGCAGTATCGTTCGCTGGGCGCGGAGCCGACGGTGCCTGAGCCGTTAGTGACTCACGCGGTTGCTACAGATGATCCAGACGTGGCAGCAGTCATGCGTGCTGCGTTTGAGGGAGATCGTGGCGGCAACGCTCGGGTGCAGCAGCAGCAGGAGGAGGTGGAGGCGACCATGGGAGACGTGCATGCAGCAGGTGAGGGTCCTCTCCGTCCGTTTGAAGCACGGTGTTCTCGGGCAGCGGGGGAAATCCAACGGATGGCACCCACCCTCCTTTCCCTGCCGTGAAGGGGAACACTCCTCAATCATTCTACGTTTATCCAACTTTGCCTGGGACGTACACTCACAGGCACCCGAGCAGCTGGGTCAGACGCTTCAGGAGCGTCGACCAGCATGACGACTCAACCAATGCCCGGTGCAGCGACGGCGTCCGGTCAAGCACGGGGAGTGCCGATAACTGGTGAGGGCCCGGCTGCAGACCCCGCCTGCACATATCAGCCCAATGCGACTGGCCGTCCCCTTTGCGATACCAGACGGCCTGCGAGTACATTTGTCTGCCCCCCAACTGAACTGATAGTTTATACCCATCCATGCACTGCTGCCAACCGTGCGGATGCAGGTGTCCTTGGGCAGCCATCGCCCATAGCGGTTCCAATGGCCGTGCTGGACGGCACCTTTGGCGCTGTCACGTCGCCTGCAACAGCACCACCACAAGACGGATACGCCGGACCTGGGGTACACATGCTGGGGCTGGATGAAGTGGAGGTGCATCATGGGGGTGCATACTCAACGTACGACCCCTTGGAGAACAGTACGGATCCGTCGGCCATTGTGCAACGCCTTCAGCACGGTGGAGTGGTAGTTAGCGCAGCCGGTGGGCGTGGCATACAGCCCATGGATGAGTACGACCCGGCATTCTTCTCCACTTGCCACATCGACACGTTTCCGTTTGGTGATGATGGGGCGCGTCCGGACGGCATGTCCACTGAGAGGTATGCGCAGCATCTCGTCCGGCGGGTGCCCAGGGGGCAATTCGCTGGGAACGCGACGTTCTTGGGTCACATCTTTGACGTCGTCCAGAAACAGCGCACGAACCGGCTGGCGTATGTGGTCGCGCAGATGACGCCAAGCACACTGCACGCATTTGAGCAGATAATGTCGTCCCAGATAATGTCGTCCGAGACGTGGCCACTGTACTTGCCGCCAGAAGCAATGACGCTGCCAGGCAGCGTGTGGTTGCCCAGTTCGGGCAGCCCATCCGTGACATTGCGAATGGTATCCGGCGGGTCGCGGCCAAGGTTGACCTGACGGACGCGTACTATCAGCACGCTCACGGCTTGACGATGGCCGCTGACAACATGGTCGGCCCTCCCAGCATGTTCTACAACATTAACCCCGCGGATATGTACAGCGACGCGGTGGCAGTTGCGGCGGGCGAAGTGGTGGAGTACGACCAGCAGACAGGCCGCCCAGTGGATATTCCGAGCGTCGTCCAGCGGTGGCGCCGTGTGGCGGCGAATCCCTTTGCTTGTGCGGAGCTGCTGCGGGTTACGAGGCTTGCGCTGGACAAGTACCTGTTCGGTTACGAGCCGGGCGCCGTGCAGCAGTCCAACCCGCACTGCTTCATGGGCCGAACGCTGTATCACATCAGCAAGGTGGAGCAGAGCGGGCGAATGGCCCTGCATGTGCACGGCGGCGCCCTGGTTGCTACCTTCGCAGTGGAGCGCCTGCAGCAGCTGTTCGATGGCCCCAACTGCAAGGCTCTCGCATTGGCTTACGCGGTACTCAACATGTGGCTACCATCGCCTTACTGTTCGCCTCGCACCCCTCACCCCTTTGCAACACCGTCAGGGGAGTCCCAACCAGTCCCAGCACGAGATCCGCAAGTGCCGCCTGCTGCGTACGACTTCTTGACCATTGCGAGCACTCGTGGCGGCCAGCGGGACGAGGTGGAACGCCAGGCGGCTTGTGCGCAGCATTTGGCGCGTGTCGTGGAAGGCACCCAGCAGCACGACCATAGTTCCACTTGTCAGCGCCACGGTTGCAGCGGGAAGGATGGTGATTGCGGAATGATGTTCCCCCGGGTCATGCGCCTGTTGATGTGCTGGATAGGTGCTGCGGGCATGTTCCTCCTTCTTCCTTCCCTTTTCTCCCTCTCCTTTTTTTTGCTAGTTTGCATGGGCACAGGTGGTCTGGCAGGGCGGCAGGGTGCACGTCTTTTTCTCTAAGCCACTGCGGAAAGATGCCCGAACGGATGGTTGCTATGTGGGCGAGTGGTGACGACGGGAAGATGTCTACTGCTGGTAGGGTCAGTGCTCTATGCTGAGTTACTAACGCAATGGTGCGAGTACCAGTTTTTCGACAGGGCACAGCACGGCATCCGCTCATACGCATGTAATATATGAGCACCAGTGTTCGGGCGGGTACGACGGGTTTTCGCATTCCACCACCTGTATGCAATGATATACTGCATGTTTCCGCGGCGTCCTCAAGCCGTTCGTGCATCTTAACCGTTTAATTGCTAGCAGCCTCGGCGACAATTGCTGCCACTCCTCCTGTGAAGCTTCAAGCATCCTTCTGCATCCTCACGCCGTACATGCCTGCAGGCCCATCTTTCTTCTCGACATCACCTGCCGTTCCTACTCGTAGTCAGCTCTCTCCCGCGAGCTACGGGCAGCTCCCGCCGAAGCGCTGCCCGGGACGCCAGGGGGGGGGGGGCGCGGGGCCGGGGGCCTCCCCGTCGTCCTCTAATATATGAGAACCAGTGTTCGGGCGGGTAGGGCAGGTTTTCGCATTCCACCACCTGTATGCATTGATATACTGCATGTTTCCGCGGCGTCATCAAGCCGTTCGTGCTCCCAAACCGTTTAATTCCTAGCAGCCTCGGCGACAATCGCTGCCACTCCTCCTGTGAAGCATTGGAGCATCCTTCTGCATCCTCACGCCCTATCTGCATGCGTGCGACCGCATCTCCTGGGCATCACCTCCCTCCCGCGAGCTACGGGCAGCTCCCGCCGAAGGCGGGCCTTACTAGTCATTGGCCCTGACAGCTGTCAGGGCTGGATGCCGTCTAGGGTGGATTTGCCGTTAGTTCGATAACGGTTAGGATTCGTTAGGGCTTCGTCGGATCTCTAGCTATCGTTATGGCTTGGTTATGTTGCGGTTAGCTGCTAGGATGTTGGTTATCTGGTTGGATGTACCTGAGTGAACGCAGTCAGTTGGTATCTTGGCGCGTATCTGGTGTCATCGGGGTGTCATGTGGGCCCTGTGCTTACGGTTCCCGCCTTGCTCTCAGGCTGAGGAGGTGCGGCGGAGCGCACCTTTTGGCACTACCGTGCGGTTGCGGTTGTGTAGAGGCTCATGATAGATTATCAACAACTCTGACAGGATTCTAACAACGTTATTGCGTGACGCGCCCATCAGTGGCCCGCGCATCCATCAGTACCCCAGCGACCGCGACTGACCCTCCGGCCTCACCATTGCCGCCGCCACCACCACCACCACCAGCGCCGTCAGCCGCTGCCGTCAGCCGGGATGATGACTTGCGTGTGACCGCGGGCCACTGGCACGGCACCCTGCGCGGCGCAGGCGGCGTGCTCAGGCTGCAGTGCACGCCATGCCTGGCCCCGCCTGCTGCCTCAGGTGGAGAAGCCCACGGCCCGCGCTTCCGCAGCGGCCTGCCTCCCCAGCTAGCAGCGGCGCAGATAACCCTAACTCAGAGTCCTGCCGTACGACCTACACCTACGCCTGCGAGCTTCTGCCCCAGCCGTACCTCCACCACCTGGCGCTTGCGTACGCGGCAGGCGAGGGCGAGGGGCTGAGGGATCGGCTGCTGGGGCAGCTGCGGGCGCTGTGCCGGCCGGGCCGCAGCCTACGACTGCAGGAGGCGGGCTGCTACGCGGGTGCCGTACCAGCAGCAGCAGCAGCAGCCGCACCAGCCGGCGGAGACCATGTACACAAGGAGGCGGTGTTTGTTGACGCCCTCGCTGCCGCCACCAACAGCAGCAGCACTCCGAACAACGGACCCAGCAGCAGCGCCCCTGGTGCTGGCCAGGGGGGCGCGGGGCGGGTCCCTGACAGTGCTGAAGTGCTGACATCGACCTCTTGGACAGCGGCGACCGCAGCTCCTTTGGCAGCTTGCTTGTTCTGCTCACGCCCAATGTGTGGAGCAGCCCTGCCGTACTCGCAGCGCTACAGCGCCGTGGCGGCGCAGCGACCCGTGCTGCTGCTGTACGTGCCGGCTGCGGACGCGGCATGCCACGTGGCGGAGCCGCCCACGGCCGCCTCGCCGCCGGCGGAGCTGCTGCGGCTGGCGCGGGAGGTGGGATTGGACTTGGGGGCGCTGATTGCTGCTGCGCCGGGCGATGTGGCGCGCGTGTTTGAGGACGTGAGTATGGCCAGGGGTAACAGAGTTGGGGCATGTGGATTGGGATTCGGGGCTAAGCAAGTCTTTGTTGTTTGTACCTTCCGTGTCTCCAGCTGCCGGCGCTTACTTGGCGTCGCATGTATTGGACTGAAGGGCTGCCGTGCGATGCCGGTATGTGTGCACAGCCTCCTCCTCGCGGCCAGTTGTTTAGCACAGCCTGCCTCCCTAACTTTGCCTCCCTAACTTTGCCTCCCCAACCCTTACTGCTGATATGCACCATCGGAGCTCGCCTGCAGACCGGTACCGCGCACCACATCGGACCCACCCCCCAGGGCCCAGTTCACATGCATGCGCCGACTCGGCTGGTGCAACCCCCCCGCGCGCACCTGCGCATCAACCCCCGCGCCTGTCCATCACTCCCCTTCCCCCCCGCGCGGCCCTGCCCATCCCCCCCCCCCGCGCAGGTTGAGGCCATCCCCTACCGGCTGCACCCCTACGCGGAGGCTGCGGCGGTACGGCACCTGGTGCAGATGGCGGGATGCGGCTCCCGGCTGGGTCGGGAGCAGGTGCACAGCGTACTGCAGGTGGGGGACAGCAGGGCGTACGGTGTAGGGCAGGAGGGGAGCAGGGTGTAGGGCAGGAGGGGAGCAGGGTGTAGGGCAGGAGGAAGTCATTATTGGGGTACGGAAGGGTGATATTAAAGGGAATGGATGGTTTGATTGGCTTCACATAGGACTGGCGTTCAGCAGAGGGGCCGGGGGGATGGAGCCGTGCTGCGTATTCGACCCGCGGCGTAAATGTATGTCTGTTGGTGTGCCGCTGTTTGGCAGCTGCTGTCTGCTGGTATGCGGCCCCGCACCACCCAATACCCTCTTCCCATCCACGCCCTGTCACTGCCTTGTTCCTGTCCGTCCCTTGCCACACGCTTCCTTTCTCTTCCTCTTCCACATACCCGATCCACACAGTCCTACCTCGAGACTGTGGGACTCGCGCAATGCGCAGCCGCCTCCCGGCCTCTACCTGCCGCCCGGCGCATCCCACCCCTGCTACTACTACGAAGGCGTTGCGCTGCAGACCACACGAGGTGGCGCGTCGGAGCCGTGCCTCAGGGGCTGGTACCAGGCGAGCGTTACCTTCGTACCGGAGGCATGCCCAGCAGCAGCCGGTGGGGGGGCTCGCTGCTGGTGCAGGTGATGGCGGTGGGGCGGAGGAGGGTGGCGGCCGCGACAAGGAGGGAGGTGATGCAGCCGGAGCGAGCGAGGGCGTGGGAGTTGGGTCTGGGGGTGAGAAGGGTGAGGGTGTGGAAGGCGACTCGGCAGTGGTGCGTGGCAGCAGCAGCGGCGGCAGTGGCAGCGGCGGCAGTGGCAGCGGCGGCAGTGGCAGCGGCGGCAGTGGCAGCGGCGGCAGTGGCAGCGGCGGCAGCGGGGGCGACCGGGTGGTTCAGGTGGGGGAGGTGCTCACCGGGAACTACTGGGGGCGCTGGGAGGGTTGCGTGGCGGGCGCCGGCAGCGAGTTCCGGATGCTAGAGGACAGGGACACGATTGTGCTCAGGTGCGAAAGGGGGCCGGGGCGGGGGGCCGGGGTGCGGGTGCGAAAGGGGGCCCGGGGGGGGGGTGCGGGTGCGTACGGGGGGCGGGCGTGAATGGGTGGGGGTGTATGTGCTTGTGTGCCTGGGGGATGCAACACAATTGACGGGTGCTCCCCCGAGGAAATGCAAGGGCTCCTGTCGTCCGGTGCCACGTGTGCTCGGGTGCCGCCGCGTCACCCCGCACCCTGACCCCGGCACCTTGACTCCGCCACCCGTGGGTGGGTGTGTTTTACCCCAGGCCGCAGCCCTTCTTCCACCACTTCTACCTCGCCGGTGCCCCGGACGCCGCGCACCTCACACGCCTGGTCACCGCAGGCATGCGAGCACAGTCCAGCCCCGGCTTCCAGCCCCGGCTGTACGACAGTGCAGGCAAGCCGCCGTACGAACGATCCGCCGCCATGCGCTGTTCGGCTGCCGTACTTGCCTTCCTCTCGCGCGCCGCCTGGTCAGACCCCGCCTTCGTCTCTGACCTTCAACTCGCGGCCGAACTGCACCTGCCCGTAACGTTCTTGTACGATCCGGATCCACGAATGGCCAGTCACGTGGATCCTGTAACCGCCGTATGGCAGGCTGAGTCAGCGGCGGGTTCGGCCGTGTACGAACTAGTACGGCACTGTGACGCGTTACCGCTGTACCGCCGCTGGTACGAACAGGACGCCTGCGTGCAGGCCGTACTGCGTACGGTAGGCTTTGGCCGCTGCGTGTATCTGCCGTACGATCACGATACGTTTGTGTACGAGCAGCAGGAGGCGCGCAGCGACCCGATGGGCGTATCTGCGCTGCGGGAGGGGCGCATATATATTACGAGGGTACATCCGGTGGGTGGGTGTGGTGGGTGGTGGGGGGCCACGCCAGCACGGGAAGGTACAATTTGTAAGGATTATGAAAAGTGAAAGGCAATCCTCGGCATCGCTGCACGCAGGATTACAAATTGGGTAGGTGGGTAGGTAAACCAGATGGGGGCATTGGTCCTCAGGCGATGCGTGCTCGCAGCCCCACACACTGTCGGCCGTCCCGGCCCGCAAGCCCCTGCTTCACCGTCCAAGCCTTGTTACTCTTTATTTCTTTCCATCCTTCTGACCCCGCCTGCTCCAACGCTGCAGGCCGCGACGGAGAGATTTGGGGCTGGTACCAGATTGAGGGGATCTTCAAGCCTGATCAGGTAATAACCAGTGTGTGTAAGGGGGCCAGAGGGAGAAAGGTTTCCTTCACCAAACCAAAGGAACCCGCAACTTAGGGCAAGGCAGGGGGCGGGGTCGTTGTGTTGAGGTGTGCCGACGTGGACATGTGCAGTCGGTCGTCATCACTTTCTTTGGATGTGCTGCAACGGCGGGGTGGCACGTGTGTTGTGGGTTTGAGTTGTGTGTGTATTTCATGTCGTACCACCGCCTGTGTGTGCATTCACGCCGTGGGGTGCTGTTTATACTCCCTTACAGGATGCACACGTCCCTCCCCCGCCCCTCCTCGCCGCCTGTGCACCTCCCTACCTTCCACCTTCCTTCCCCCCCACAAACGCTTGCCGACCCACCACCACCATTCACACCAACATAACGCCCTCTCCTCCAGGACCTGATCGAGTTGTGGGTGGAGTTCGAGTCCAAGAACCCTGGGTCAATCCCCGGCTACAAGGCCCAGTTCCTGCTGGACTGGGACCGCGGCAGCAACGCTGTGCTGGAGCTCGGAAAACGCTGGAGGGGCAGCGTGGAGGGTGAGGGGGTGCGGGTGCGGTTTCAGGATGTGTTCACTAGGCACCCATGGCACACCCAGCACTTCACGTTCCACCTTTCCACCTCTTATTACCGTGGTGTGCGACAGCGCATCCCAGCTCACAGCCGACTCACCCCATCCGACTCGGCCCATCCCACATGTACCGGTATATGCTTCTAACGGTCTCACATGCCCCACATGCAACCCAATCTGGCGACCTCGCAGGCCTAGGCGGCGCCTTTTCGCTACGCAACAACTATGGCGACTCGCTGGCCTTCGCGCCGCAGCCCCACGTGTGGCACCTCTTCCTGTCCCACGTGCGGCGCGAGTCCTCCGACGCATGCGCCGTGCTGGTGGCTCGGCTGGCGGCGCTGTCGGTGCCGGGGCGGCGGCTGAGGGCGTGGTACGACAACAGGGCAGCGGCACTAACCAAGGAAGCCATGGGTCTGGGTATTCAGCACTCGGCGCGCTTCGTGCTGTTCCTCAGTGCCTCCACCTTCAAGTCGGCGTACGTCAGGTTTGAGATACAGGTGGGCATAATGTACCCGCCGTGCACGTGCATGTGGTTTCCTTTCCTTGACACACGGGCGGGCATCTCTGCTCCTGGGTCGTCGTCGACAGTTATGATCAGTGCAGTTGCGCGGCTCAGTTGGTTAAATGCACACAGGAGGGGTTCCCTGGGGTGGACTTGGTCTTGGATGGACTTGGATTTAGCCTATAGGCCACGGGGCCCTGTGCTATAGCTTTGACGTGCAGCCAGGGTGCGAACAACAGGGGCCAACGGGCTGGGGTGGACACTGTGGCCAACGGGCCTTGACGGGTGTCCGTTGCTCGTTGGGGAACCGGTTGCAAAGGGTCATGCGCCGGAACAGACAGGGCAGCAACTGGTAGGACAGTCCGGTGCTGGGCGGTCCGGTAGCCGGTACAGCCCACAGGCCATTCCTGCCCTCTCTCCTGAGCTGCATTGCCTGCCCTCTCTCACACCCAACTTCTCACCTGCAATGCAGCTCAGCATCCCCTTGTCCAAACGAACCTCCCTCCCTCCGCGTTCCTTCTTCTTCTCTCCCGCCCTCCCTCCCGCCTGCCCGCATGATGCATTTATCTATATGTTTCCCGCCTGCCCGCCAGACCGCCCTCCGTCTGGGCAAACCCACGCTCGTCCTGCACGACCCCGATCCCGCCTCCCCGGCACACACCGACCTGCAGCAGCAGCGAGCAGCCGCGCCCCCGGCGCTGCGGCCCATCCTGGAGGGGCCCTGCCTGGCCTGGCCCTCCCCCGGCGCCGATCTGGACGCGTTTGTACGGCAGGTGATGCAGGTATGCGACTTTGGGGGACACATGGCGGCGCCGGGCGGCAGTGGAGGGGCGGCAGAAGTGGCGGCTGGTTAGGAGTTTTGCGTGAGCGGCTTAAAGATTTCGGTCTATGCGGTGCTAGATGGTGTAACGGTGGGATGTGGCGATGTTCGGGCGCTGATGAAGCATTGCAGCAGGAGGAGCGCCCCGGATGCTTGAGGTGGGATGGTGGGGGCGCATGTCGGGCGGGGGGCAAACCTGATTGGAGTTGAAAACAGTGATTGAGGCGGCAAGGGGCACGTGTACACCCTTCATTGAGGTTACGATACGTGTCCACTCGGGACGGATGACATGGTGTTTCACTTAGGAAGGGCCCGACCTGGCAAGGATGCCATATTGCCATTGTCTCTTTGCTGTTGCTCACTCGGCCCCATAATGCGATCTGCTCAGAGCCCACGGAGAGAGCTTTGATACTGTTGATGTGCTCTCGTGTTGAGCAAACCGTTCGTTGACATGTCATTGGCCTTTCTCATTGGCCTCGCATCATCAACCCCCTCTCCCCTCCCCACCATCACACCACACATTGGAATTTCTTTTCTCCCCTCCCCACGCCGGCCCCTATGCACACCACGTCTTGTCCTTCTCACTTGTTGCATCTCGTCCTTCGTCCCTTCCGCCCCTCACTCATTCCAACTATAGTGTAGTATCCATTCGAAAACACACCCCAAAACACCCCACTTACCAAACAAGGACGACAGCATTCACGACCGCTGCTGTGTTGAGGGTAGCAGCAGGGTAGCAGCAGCCCCATACCTGTTACCCGCCAGCCCACAGTCGCACTTCCGTACGTGCGACACCCCCCCCCCACCGCCTTGTTTCACCCCACTGCCCTCCATCCTCCGCCCCCCACTGCCCAGCAACCCACGGTTATGCTGCGCACATGCGTGCAACCTAACCCGAGGTGCACACCTAAACAGCACAGCGTCGCACCCCCTGCTAACACCGCCCGGGTAGTACGGTGGGGATCATCAAGCACCCAGATCACGAGGTCCGCTCCCAACACCCACCCCATGTTTCATCACCTACGCGCCCGTGCTTTTACCGGTATCGTCAACAGCCGCGTCCCACACGATAGCATTACATCCATGCCCCTCCCCGCTTTAGCCGCAACGAAGTGCTTGGCATAACTTCACATGTAACTGTTCGTAAGTTGTAAGCCACGTTCTCCGCCCCGACACACATGCAGCCTACTCCATTGTCCTTATGCTGCCATACGCCGCGGTACGGTAGATCAACAAGACATGCGCTGTGTCTTCTCCTACCGAGGACCATCCCCTAGAGCCAAAAATAAGGCAACTCCCTTCGTTCCCGCGGACCCAAACGGTTCCGCGCGGGTCGCAATTCGAGACATCGACTCTCCCCAGCGGCAGGGACATCAAGGTCCACCACCCCTCGCCGCGCGCCCCAGGCAACGAGCGCTCGCAGTAACCGGCAGCCGGGGGCACTGCCTCCTCCTCCTCCAGACACTGCCGCCGCTGCTCCGCTGACCCTCCAGCTGCCCACCCCCTCCTCTTGCCAGGCTGCCCCATGCCACATTGCTGCCGCCCAACAGGGGGCTGCGTCCCCCCCCCATTCCTGTCCCCCCCAACATCACCGCTGCCCCCAGCAGCTCACAGCTCGTACTCGATGACCCGGCTGTTGAGCAGCTGCAGCGGGCGCGTGTTGGTGGCGTAGGTCTTTTTGTCGCCCACGTAGCGCATGAAGTCCAGGATCTGCCAGGGGGGAGGGGGGCCGGCAGGGGGAATCTTCATCTTCCGGAAAGAAGAAGAACCATGCGTGTTATGATAGTGACGGCACTAGGTTACAATTGTGCAGCGGTAGGCGGGGCCAGTGGCCGCAACGGCAGCCGCGGCAGCGGCGATTGAGGCGGTTTTGGGAGGCAGTGGGGTAGCCTTCCCCGCTTTGCTGCAAGCACACTAATCGCAGCAGCTTTTATTGCCTGGTGTGCCACCTCCGCTTAAACCTCCCCCCCTCACCTCCTGTCTATCCCCATGGCTCTGCCCTAACCTGTGGTTTCGTACGGTTTGTTCATCCCCCCCCCCGCCTCTTGTCCCGCCTGCCGTGCCGTGGTATTTCCTCTT
The DNA here is from genome assembly GCA_021605115.1 of Astrephomene gubernaculifera. Taxonomy (NCBI): domain Eukaryota; kingdom Viridiplantae; phylum Chlorophyta; class Chlorophyceae; order Chlamydomonadales; family Astrephomenaceae; genus Astrephomene; species Astrephomene gubernaculifera. The sequence continues at coordinate 2,148,173 of BMAR01000004.1, forward strand.
CCCCCCCCCCTTCACCCACTCACTGCATGAGTCGGGGTATGGGATTGGGACTCTAGTTGTTTGCATTTATTATATAATTTTCCCCCCTCATCCCCTGCCCGCCCGCCCCCCGCCCCCACCTGGCCATCCGGCACCCTGATGGGCTGCATGAACACGAACCAGTCCACCCCCTCGGAGCAGGGGGGCGTGGTCAGCGACCCCGCGTAGTGCACGTACGGCCTGCATGGGCGAGGGGTGGCGGTGGGCGGGGGGTGGGCTGGTGCCGGCGAGGGCAACAGGGGCAACAGGCGGGGCACGGGCGCTGGGGTGCAGGACTGGGGCCAAGGGGGCAGATGTGGCGCAGGCACGGGAGTCGCGCAGGGGCAACACCCTGGGTACGGCACGGGGCAGCCAACAGCAGCGCTTAAGGTCCCAGCAGGGCATCTGGGTCGGAACCTTCCTCCGCCCTCACTACCAGTACAACATGACGCGATGCTCAGGACACCCCTGCTCCTCCCCACCTGGTCCCCGGCCCTGGCCCCTGGTTCCCGGCATGGAACCTTGGTTACTGCTTCCTTACACCCGCCTGCCTCCCCCGCCCTCCACCTGACTAGGGTCTGTCCTACCCACCCGGTCCCCCAGCCCCCAACCTTTGCCCCCACCTGCTCCCCGCCTTTGTCTTCTTGGGCAGCAGCATAAGCGGGTTGATGGCTCGCGGCGAGGACAGCTTGGCCAGCGGCACCTCGGGCGCCACCTCCAGCGCCGTCTGCAGCGCGGGGTTGCGGATGAGGCCGCCGGGCTCCAACATCACACCCAACACCGCCAGATTGCCTGCGTGGGAGGGGAAAAGGGGAAGAGGGGAGAAGAAGGAACATGACCGTGTGTTAAAATAACTGGCCGCGAGGCGAAACGTACTGTGATTGCCGAAAGATGGAGTCCTCCCACCGAAAACGCCACAGGTGAAGTGAAGTCCGTTGGCTATGTTGTAATAGAGCTATGACCGTGTGTCAAGGCGTTGCATTTAAGGGACAGGGCGGTGGAGTCAGATAGGGTCCAATGAAGGCGCGACACACACCTGATTCCTTGTTCTTGTGCACGAGGTGGGCCTCCATTGCAAAGCGGCGGCCATCCATGGCATGCTCAGAGGGCGCGTGGAAGTGGAACTGCAAAAGCTCCAGCTCCATGTTGCCAATGTATGCTAGGTTGCCCGACGGGAAGTTAACCTGGCGGGTCCGTGGTGGTCGAGTAAGTACTTAATGACCAGGTGATGACTTTCAAGATGGCAGAAAGCTCTGCGCAGCGCACCTGCATGGTCCCATGCCCCGTGTTCAGCACGTTGCAGCCGTCGAAGCTGCCATACGCAAAGTCGAATTCGCCCATCTCCGCCTCGACTTTGGGAGCCGATGTGTTGACCGGAATGTTCACTGGGGATTGCTGCTTACCAGTCGCACAAACGCCCTTCCACGTCGGCGGGCCCGCTATCTCGCCTTCAAAGGTTGAACACCAAAATGGAGCTAGCTCATCGGGAACCACGCTACTTACAAACCGCAACACCCACCATAGCTCCAGCTGGAGGCTTTTGCTTCCCCGGGCTTGCAGAGTGGGCAGGGGCAACCAACAAACGTTACTACAGATGCTGCTGCTCCAGCAAGAAGACGCCGACGGTCAATAAGCGCCCTGCCTAGGGAACTCCCCTCCGATAGGTCATCACTCGCGCGTGCCTGTACTTTTAATCTCTGTCCGTGTGGTCTATGCGTAAGAGCGCTTGACACTATATAGTTACTATGCTTGCATGGCATCCGCCGAGCATCGCAACGTTGAAGCGATGCAGCGCTCTTGTCCGCAATGGACAGCATTTTCGAGGTAAGCCAAGTGTCTGTATAAAGACTTATTAAGTAACAATCACACCATGCATACAGGGATATGCTCACTGGTAGCAGTTGCCTAAACAACGCTGACCCCATAAGTTCCAGTACGACCTACAATTGCTCCAGAACCTAGCTATGTACCTCACAGCCTGAAGCGTGCAAAGTCACAGGTGCATGCCTTGTGTGCTCGCCGCCCATAGAGTGGCCTTCCCTGGCTAAGGTTGTATGGATTTCACGTAACTTTGGCAGTCGTTCGACCTAACACACCTTGTCCCAGTCGCGCGGACCTCGAAGGCTCTCCCGGCCATACGTGACACGAAGCCGCTCCTCATTGCTGTGTGCTGGCTGTAGCCCTAATTATTGGGCATTGCGGGCCAAAGCAAGCATTTCCTAAAGTACCGGAATCAGGTGCGCCCTGCAGTACCGGTACCCTAACGTCCCTCTTGTAACTTTCGCATTCTAACGTCCCTGTGCTTGGAAGCATTCGACGCTTCGGACGAAACCCTTCACGGTACCCAAACACAATAGCCCCGGAAGCTTACTCACCAGTGCCCAACTTATTAATACCATGTGCTGGACTTCCATCGGCAGCACACGCTGGACAGTGGTGAACGGGTAAGCTGGAGACTCTCAACCATCCTGCCACCCCGGTTGACGCCTTATCCCTCACTCAGTTAGTTGTTTCCTCTTTACCCCGGTAGCACCAACCCGCTAGCCCTCCACAGTAATCATTGCCGTGTTTGGTGCGTCTCTTGTAGTTTCCGACCCATCGGCCCATTGCGGCACTTACGGGGTTCTCCTACTGGTCCGAAATGATTTGCACGGTTGTGTGTGACTTATGATGACCCGCCGGAGCGGGTTCCTGCTGACACGCGCGGAAGCGTGCCGCAAAGGCTTTGTTCGCTTGCGAGTGCGATCATGTCTCGCTTATACAGGCATCTTAACCCGTAAATCCATCCTACCATTATGCTTCGACAAGGTCGGCTTGATAGGCCCAGGATGTTGCTCAACGCAAGGAAGCTAGCATGGCTGCACGGGTTGCCTTTACTCGCTACCGTCTACCTAAGCATCCTGGCGATAACGCGTTTGGGTCTGCCAAGTGCCTGAGGTAAGAATTGATTGTCGCCCTAGGGTTTGGCACCATTGAGTAAGGCAAGAGACGTGTTGCGTTTCCACAAGCAACCAGGCTGAATGACAACCCATTCCACAATTGAAGGAGCGAGCGCGCCCAACCTGAACAGCAACCTATTGCTATGGTACCGGTAACCGGCTTGCAAGTGCTGCTTGTACAGTAATTCCATCCGCCAACTTCATCCATTGAAAGTCATACAACCATTACAATCAGCAGCATTTACCCAAAGCGACGTCACATGCTGAATGGGTTGATCACGAAGACCATTTCGGAGCCACAAGACGGAATCCGTACAACAGCGCTGGATTGCCACTAATGTACCTAGTTTCGCAAAAAAAACTTTTTGAGACTTACACGGTAGGCACCGTTAATTTGAGCATAAGAATCTGCGGTCATAGAAAGTAACTGCTGCGTCTCTTCTATTTAAGCCAAAAGCTCTCTGGCGGCCGACCACGGTTGGTGTTTTAGGACGCTTACAGTCATTTCTTAACAATTGCTGATTACCTCCATGGCGTCAAGAGGGACAATGAGGAGTTCCGCTTTGCACGGGCGACCCTTGTTTGGAGGTGCACCAAGGTGCGATGGGCGAATTTGCGTTTCCGCAACTGGGTGCGTTAGTCGCAATTGTGGCTACGCAATTTGCGTTTGGAAAGTCCTTTATGATAAAGGGCCGGTGCACATGACAATTGCGGTTTGCCGTGCTGCTTTCAGGCGCGCCTGGGTTCCATCAGTCCGACCCCGCGTATGCACTTGGGTCATTGTTCCAAGCAGAGACAGCGCCTCAGAAAGCAGCGGGAAGGTAAGACCGAAGTAGGAATGGCGCTATTGGCGGTAATGTCTTGTCCGCTATTTCAATAATTGCGGAAGGGTCATCTTAACACCGAAACCCCTTCACAATCCTTTCCTGGTAGCATTCACTCCTGCCTGCACTTCACACGCCTCTCCGCAACGTACACAAGGTAACCTCACCCTCCTCCATCCCTCCCTCCTTTTCCTCTCCCTCCCTCCCTCGACCTCTCAGCGCGTGCCGCTGCTGTGGACCTACTCCGATGACCTCAGCGGTCTGGGCGAGTTGCAGCAGCAGAAGGAGGTCCTGGAGGAGGTATACCAGCGGGGGGCCGCCGCCACCACCACCTCCACCACATCAACGTCAACCATATCGCCCGCAGTAACGTCGCCCTCCCTAGCAGCAGCAGCAGCCCCTGCGACACGCAGCAGCAGCAACGCGGCGACGGGAGTCCCAACTGGCGCTGGGGAGGAGGATGAGGAGCAGGCGGTGGGGCTAATGGCTGTGTCAGACCCAGTGGTTTTGGATCCAGCGCTGCTCTCAGAGCGCCTCTCCTCCTCCGCGCTAGCATCCACCTCGGCGCCCTCTTTTGCCGCTGCCGCCGCTCTCCAGTCCTCAGCTTGTGAGGCGTCACAGCAGCTGCACTCGCAGCGAAGCAGCCATCACCACCACCTTGCTAGCACCGCCAGCAGCAGCAGCACCCTCTCACAGCCCCCAGTGACACAGCAGCGGCACAGCAGCAGCCCAGCAGGACAGAAGTCCACCGCCGACTGCCTCAGCAGCAGTATCAGCAGCAGCAATGTGATGGAGCAGGCGGCGCCGTCCCATGGGTCACCCCAAGCAGCCGCTCCGCAGCACCTGTCCCGGCATGACGCGACCAAGCCCACAACGACAGCGGCGGCGGTGCAGCCTGCAGCGGTGGTGGCAACAACAGCGGAGGCGGCGGCAGCGACGTCAGGGGCAGCGGCACCCGTTGGCAGCAGCAGCAGCAGCGACCACAGCACCTCCACCACCATTCCTGGATCTATCTGGATTCTGTGTTGCATCTCCGCAGCCCTCACGTGCGCCTCTTGCGTGTTCAACACCGCCCTGCCCATCTATATGGTGGGTAGGATCGAGGGGGGTTAGATGGGGTCAGAGGAGAGGTTTTCCACGTTTAGGAGTAACGGAGGTGGGAGAGGGGATGAAGGGTACGTGCGGGACGTGTGTGCGGAGCAGCAGGGGTTGGGTTGTGGGGTTGGGGACCCTTCGCAGTGTCTTGTGGCTCCTCACATGCGGCTTGTCAGCCCTGCAAGTTGGGCCCTGTTGGGTTGGGTGGGTCCATGTTCCTTCCACCTTTCGCAACACCTCCCTTTCCCCTCGGCCTGCACTCGTGCTCCCCTCCTTACCCCCTCCCCCGCGTCGGTTGCATCATCTCTCCCCCCGCTCGCCCTCCCCCTGCAACTTACGCCCCCACCCACTCCCCCAGGTGAGCGAGTTGAAGATGAGTATGAAGTCCATGGGCATGTTCGAGGGCCTGCTGGAGGCCTTCTCGTACATCGTGCGCATGTGCTCAGGTGCGGGGGGTGGCGGCATCTACTTGTCACAACGTATGTGCGGAAGAGGGACGGGGGGAAGAGGGCGCGAGGGATGAGGGTGGAGCGAAGCCTGGGATGGTCTTCCTCTTTCTGGTAGATGCGTACCTTCCACGACTTGGTCTGACGCTTCCCCTTCTTGCCCCCGCTCCTCCCCCTCCCTCCAGGTGTCGTGTCCGACCGCATGACCAGCCGCAAGGCCGCCATCACCCTGGGGTTCGCCGCGGGGGCAGCCGCCAAGTTTGGCATGGCGGGGGCGGGCACGGTGGGGCTGCTGTTCGGGGGGAAGGCGATCGACCGACTGGCCAACGGCATCCAGGTGCGGGTGGGGTGGGGGGGGTGGGGGGGAGTAGTGCTACTCGCTCGCTGCCGTGTCATACCTGTCCGGGTGCTCCTGCCCACCTCGCGTCGGTAGCGATAGTGGCAGCTCTCCTCTGTGTTAACCACTTAACCTACTCTCTTCAAACAACACAGGTTCAACAAACGCGCGACTGCATGAGTGCTCCCTACCAAAGCCCTGCCTAACTCCTCCCCCTCCCCTCCCCCTGCTTCAGGCCGCCCCCCGCGACGCCCTCATCGGCGACCTCTCCCCCCCCACCGTCCGCTCCGCCTGCTTCGGCCTCGCGCAGTCGCTGCGCAAGTGGGGCAGCGCGGTGGGCGCCCTCGCCGCCTTCACCCTCATGAAGGCCTCCAACAACAACTACCAACTGATCTTCTACTCCGCAGCGACGGTGTCGCTCCTCGCGACTCTGGCATTCGTGGTGTTTGTGCCGGCGCATGAACGAGTGGTGGAGGCGAAGCAAGCGCCGACGCAAGCGGCAGCAGGATCTGATGCTGCTGTGTCCTCTTCCCCCTCCGCCTCCTCCTCCTCCTCCTCGGGCGTTGCGGGTTTCCTCCGCAGCGTTGTGTCCATGGGCTCCGACTTTTACCGAATGCTGGGGGTGATCTGCCTGTACGCCATGGGGCATGTGAACGAGAGCTTGCTGGAGGTGAGATGGGGGGTCAAAGACCATACCGAACCATAGGTGAGGGGTGAATGCGTAAAGGGGGACGCTAACCATCCTAAGGAGGGGTGGTTGGCAGCTTGGTTTTCCCTTCCTGTTTGCCACCGTGGTAGCCACGCTGAGCTCTTGCTGCCTTCACGCTCCCCCTGATCCCCTCTCACCCGCCCCCTCCCTCCCTGCAGGCTCGCGCCATGGAGGTGGGTTTCGGCAAGGCGGAGGCCACCCTGGTGGTGGCGGCGCTGGCGGGAGTGACCTTCCTCACCGCCTTCCCGCTGGGCAAGCTGGATGACAAGTGAGGAGGGCGGGGTGGGTGGGTGGGGTGAACACGAGGAGGGTCTGTTGGGGTAACGAGGGGATAGCTGGGAAGCGGCGAAGAACGGGTCACGTGTGTGGTTCAAGAAGTGCTCCGGGAGAGTGAGGTGGAGGAACAGAAATAGAAATGGATGGAGGCAGGAAGCACAGAGGGAGCGTGCTACTCATCCCTGCTCTTCCTTTGCACCCCCAACCGTCACCCGGTGTCGTACTCGCATCCAAACCAAGCCCCCCCTCCTCTACCCCCCCCTCCTCCTCCCCCCCCCAAGGTACGGCCCCGGCACCACCTTTGCTGTGGGCATCAGCGCCCTCATCGCGGGTGACCTGGTGCTGCTGGCGGCGGGGAGCCACCCGCTGGCACTGTTCGCGGCGTGCGGCTTCCTGGGGGTGCACTGGGCGGTCATCCAGGTGGGTTTGTGGGGGGAGGTGCGGGGGGGAGGAGCGGGGAGGAGAGGGGAGAAGAGATGGGAAGTGAAGCAACCGGGGTCCCCGTCCAATATCCCGGCTCGTGGGGAGAGGGTAATCCTCTACCGGTATGTGCGCTTGTATCTTGCGGTGTACCTGCGCTTCATTTTGCACATGTTATCCTCGCGCGCCGCTGGGCCGCCTCCCCATATCGCTTCCTGACCCGCCCTCTGCACCCCCACTGCCGCACAGGGCCCGCTGCTGTCCATCGTGTCAGGTCTTGCTCCCTCCCACCTGAGGGGAACCGCATTCGGCATCTTCTACACCGTCATGGCAGTAACGGCGGTTGCCGCAAACACAATGTACGGCAGCATCTGGCACATGTACGGCGCCAATGCGGCCTTCATGACGAGTGCCGCACTTATGACTGTCGTACTCACCGCGCTGCCGTACATGCTGCCGCCGTCGGCGCTGGCGGCGAGTCGGCGGCTCGGCGGGGCTGGTACGGCAGCGGCGAGTGCTGCGCCGGTTTCCGCGCCGGCGGTCACTGCGACTATCCTGCCTGCGGCGGCGTAAAGGTATTCTGCGGATGTTGCAATTTATACGGTTTATGAATTGCGGTAGAAACGCATCCCGTATGAATGTCTGCGGTGGCATCTTTGTGTTTGTGAGAAGTGCGGAAAAGGTGGAGAATGCGGTTTCTCGGATGCGCATGTGTACGATATGACGTTGACTGCATGTGCGGCACTTGGACGAGCGTGATGGACTTGTTGACGAGCTGGGGATGAGGAGGAAGAGGAGGAGGAAGAGGAGGAGGAAGCGGAGGGGAAAGAGGAGGAGGAAGAGGAGGAGGAGGGAGACACTGAGGGGAAGCTGGTGAGAGGTAAGAGAGCAGTCGGTTAGGCAATGAGACAGTGGTCTCGTCAATGTGAGGCGGCTGATTGGTGTGGTTCGGGAAGCTGAGACTACCGCAGTCGGCAGTTCAACTGGTTGGCTGGCTGGGGTTCCCAACTGGAATGCCGCAGCTGCGTTGTACACGTTGTTGTGGTTGTTGCCTTTCCGCACTGCAATTTCCGCATGTGCTGCGCAGCAGCGGGTGGCTGTGACATCCAGTGGCCAGGTTTTGTTGCGAGGTATGTCAGGGAGGGATTAACTCGGGAGTCGATGTCAGGTGCGGGGGGTATGTGGGGGTGTTTGGCGTAGCAGATGTTACTGGGAGCGACAAGAGGCACCGTCCTTGCACACAGTGGCAATATTCTTGATACCGACAACCTGCTCGTTTACCAACCGGCTCACATCAGGGCGGCTTATGTATGTGCACATGTCGTGTGGAGACGGTTAGGAGCTTAGGACTCCTCCCTACGGCCCTGTCTGCGATTTTTGGCTGTGAGGGGGGAGGCTTAATGGGCGTATTGAGTTGCTTGGGGGACTAGGTTTGCTGCTAGGAGGAGGGGGAGGGCTAGGATCGAGGGGAAGGACGGCGGACTAGTGCGGAGGCGCGACTTGAAGACTGATGGAGGGGGGTGGGACGGGAGATCGGGATGTATTGAAGTTTGAGGGGTCTTGTTTGATGGGCGCGACCTGTTTTTGCCAATCAATTTTGACGATGAACTGCCATGACGTGTCGTGCACTTTGGGTGTGGCCACGCGCGTGTGCGGGACTAGCTGCGAGAAAGCTTTTGAAAGATGAAGCAAGTGGGTAGCTTATTTGTATAATTCACGTGACCCTGACGGGAGAACAAGTTTGTTAACTAACGACGGATACGGTCGATGGCGTGGATTCCTGAGATGTAACGTGTGAAGCATGTACGACAACTATAATTGGATTACGCGTAACTGCTCTTACTTGATTGCATGTGCAAGGAATCGCCTTCACTCCGCCGCGAAACCAAATTATGACACATGTTGCATCCCGCGAGCTGCTGCTGCCAGCGGCAAACGTTGCACAGGATTCCTTACAAAAGCTCTTACTGCTCTCCATGCCAAGACACCAGCGCGCATGTCGCAACCTCACTAAGCAGCGGTAACGACTCCGCTTTTCCGGCTCACAACGCACGCCCAGACTCAAGGAAGAGGCGCCCGGCGGCCCCTCCTCTGTCCTCCGCCATACCCGCTATGTAAACCCTTTTCTAGCAGCCTAGAGGCCCGAGCTCTCACGCACCCCCAGCACCCAACTACCACTCGACCGAAGCTGTGCGCTATACAGCGGCCAAGAGGCCAGCGGGGAGAGCACCCACACCGCACCAAGCACCCCAGCACGCGCCAGGCTCGGACTCTCCCATTTGCACCAGCGTGCGCCAAGCATGTGCACGAACGCATCAGTTACAACCACCGGCGCGAGGCAGCTCTGAACCCCATGCGCGCCGTACCGTGCACCCAACCGCCGTACACATCATCACCCATCACCGAAACGCCATACCGCAACCACACAAACCGCCCCTGGCCCCAATTCCACTCGAAAACCAACAGCGCCGTTAGCCATTGCAGCCCTAATGCCCCTACGCCGCTCCCACCCTAACAGCCAATGAGGCCCACATGTCCAGCTTTCCTGGATTCGGCACCCCTCCTTCATCTCCACCCGGCGCTGCTTGCCACGCACAACATGCTAGACACGACGTCCCTGCTCTGCTCCCTCCACAGCTGCCGCTGCCACTGCTGGCTGCATCGAAGAAGACAAGATGCGTGCCAACCAGCCAGCCAACCAACCAGAGCAATCCATGGAAGAAAAAGAGGGCGTTCGTTCTCAACCGCGGCGGCCTCAGGACTGCCCCATCAAAAGCACCCTAGAACTCCGCTGTCATCGCACATGACTGGCACTTGCCGACCACATGGCTGCACAGCTGTTAAGATAGGATGGGAGGACGGCTGCGGGGCCAATGGGCTGCCCTCCACGCGACGGCGCGGAGGCCACATGGCACACCGTTTACCTCTTGGCGCGCGCCACGAGGGCGGTCTGGCTGTCGTACTCCCACATTTGGTGGACCGAGTTGGCGGGGTCGGAGAGCGCGGCGCGGTCCTTCATGATGGCCATCTCCACGTGCTGCTCCTCAAACGTCTTGCTCTGCTCGACTGCGGGGAGAGAGAGGGGGGTGAGGGGGTGAGGGAGAACGGGGGAGAGCAGAAGGGGGGGAGGGGGGAGTTGGAAGAGATGGGCTGCGGGAAAGTAGATCTTAACTACTGAGGAAAAGGCAGACCTCCCCTGTGTCCTAATTCAGAGAAAGGAATGACCAAGAGGGAATTAGCGGGGGAAATCCAACACACGGGGCAAGCCAGAGCCAACACAACCCAAATCAACGCAACACGATCCCGCCGCCTGCTTACACTTGTGCACGCCCGAGAGCTCCGAGTAGTTGGCGGCGCTCTTGGCGACGAAGGCGGCCTCCTCGGGCTCCAGCTCGCGCAGGAACTTGGCGGGGGAGCCGGCCCACACCTTTTGGGGGGGAGTGCGGGGGAGGGAGGAGGACGGGGAAGCCGGGATAAGGTCGAGACCAAGGTGGCCACGGGAGAGGTTATAATAGGCGGGAAGACAGGAGGACAGGGGAGAGGAAAAGGCAGGAGAGGCGCAGCATGAACCGCAGAATAGGAGTGCAGGAGGGGGCTAGTGTTGGAATGCTGGTTTACTGCGTGTCTGCTTGGATGCGCTGATGCAACCCAACCAACTGGTGGCAACTGGGTACGCATGCCGTAGAGCCGCCGCCCGGCACATGCGGCACCATGTTCCCGGGATGTTACCCGACCCTGCCCCACCCGACCAGAGATTCCCGCCTGCATCGCAGCTCATCAAGCCCCCACCCGCCATATGCAGAGGACGCGTCCCGTGCCCTCAATCACTACATCCCAAATCCTCACATTTTCCCTTTCCCCCATGCACCTCGCACCATCTCAGTTTCGTTTCCATCCACACCCAAGACCTCCTCCATCCTCCTCAACACATCCCTTGCAGCGTACCACCGCTCCTCTCCCCTATAGCCCAGCCCGAATCGCTCTCTTGGTCGAACCGTGATCGAACCGTGTTCATCCTTTCTTCCTCCTCACCTGGCCCGAGGGGATGGTCGTCTTGGGCGGCACCACCGAGCCGGCTGCCACGATGGAGCCGCTCTTCACCTGTGGTTGGGAGGGGCGGCAAGGGGGGTGCGGCGGGGGAGGAGCAGGGAAAAGGGTAAACCAGAGGATTAAAGGAGGCGGTGAAGGGGAAACAATGAGAACGGGGTTATGGAAGCGTTAAAAGTTAGAAGTCCGGGTTAAGATCCCAGCAAAACAGGCTATTTCGCAATTTAAGGGCCCTTAGCACCATGGTCTTCGCAACACTTGTTTGTATCGCATGGCCGAAGCGTTTGACTGAATTGCCCCAGCAACTCGTTTCCTAAGCCAGCCTAACGGATCCGATGAATGTCCGTCTTGCTTCAACCAAAGCGCCCTAAACTGCTTTCCCGGTTCTATTCCATACGTGCAGCCCCGTCAATGTAACCTCCCTAAACAGCAGCCGGGCTTGTGTTGTACGTCCCAAGTACCCGACGTAGGTGAGTCTGCTAGCATCTCCCGGCCCCTTTCCCCGGTCCTCGCTTCTCTTTGGACGTTTGGACATCCGCAGTGTACGGCTTCCTTTCCCTTCCGCTGAGCCCCGAAATTTTCCTTCACTCCCCCTCTGTGGACCCCTGCCGCCGGACGCGCTTCTTCACATGACGCCGCGCTTCTCCAACTTCCCCCTCTTTCTCCATCGACTGCTGTGCTGCCTTACCGTCGCTCCGTCCAGGACCGTGGCTCCCATGCCCACCAGGCAGTTGTCCTCAATGGTGCAGGCGTGCACCGTCGCGCCGTGGCCTGCAGGGGATCGTTACTTTGTGACTCGAAATAAATTAGAGGAGCAGGGCCCTTACCCAGTTAGCAAGCTCCCGCAGGGCAGAGCAGCAGCGGAAAATGTGGCCCTGGAGCCGCTTACCAATAGTCACGTTGTTCCCAATAACCGTGGGCCGAGCACTGCCGTCAAAGCTGTACTTTGACACGTGCACCACAGCGTTGTCCTGGATGTTTGTGTTGCTGCCAATTTCGATGCCATTGACGTCGCCTGTCCGGGAAAAAGGTTCAAGTTTTGCAGCCATTTGTGTAAAGCCCACATGCTTCCTCTAGCTTAATACCTACCACGCAGCACGGCGCCATACCAAATGGAGGAGTTGGCCCCAATCTTCACGTTTCCAAGCACATTAGCGTTGGCAGCGACATAAGCCGTGCTGTGCTTGTTAGGAATCACCATCTCCTTAAGGCCCAGCTTCCGCTGAGCAGCGGCAGGGACGGGCACCACTTGTCCGGCGCCCACCGGCACGTCCGGCTTGCGGTGCACCGGAGCGAACGCCAGGTTGGGCTGGACTGCATGTCGGAAACACATAGACACCTTAATACGCTGTCACGCTGCTTGCATGAAGAGGACCTGCTGCCACCAGCCATCGCACACCTGTCTCCTCCACAGCGCCCTGAGGTCCCTGAATCATGGCTCCAAGCTCGTCTATGGCAGCGCCACATGCACGGAAAAGGCCACCGAGGCCATAGAGCGTAGACTCAACCAGCCCCTTGGCTTTAGGATGCCGGTAGGGGTATAGGAAGCCTGCCGGCAGGGATCCCTTGAAGAGCGACATGGTGATGCACCCTAACAACTAGGAAGGCTTCAACGGGCTGAACATGCAAGGGTCTCTTTCCCTTAATGCAAATGTACGGCTTTGCTGTTCGAAACTCCTAGGACCCTGCTTGCCTCATGCAGAGACAGCAACATCGCCTAAGCTTAATTGATACTCAATTGTAACCCGTGTACTCCGCGATCGGATCACGTTCTTAAGTTCTTAACCAAACAACTAAACATGCGGGAGGAAGGGGCAGCGACGACGAGCCCCAAGCCCGCTCCCTTCTTGACAGATGAGCAGCGGGCGGCACTAGATCAGGCTCTCCGGGACAAGGCGGCAGGTACAGACTTCAGGATAGGCTTTGGTGTCGGCGGCGCGCGCCCAGCTTGCGATGCAGCGTTGCAGAATTGTAACGTTATTGAAGCGTCGCCCTGGTTGTGCTGAGGCGTGTCGGCGCGCGAAATAGCGGTGCTGACGTGTGAGGCCAAGCGGTACATCTTCTTTGACAGCATACCTTCTCCGCTATCTTCTCCGCTAATTCTTCCCTCAGAGCAAGCGAAAGCGCGGGCGGCTGCCAACCATAAGGCTGCTGCCGCTTCCGGCGAGCGGAAGAGCCGGTCAGGTGCGAATGGCAGTAGTTAGCGGCAGCAAGCAGCCCGGGTCTGCCCAGGAACGTCACCTGGATGTACTCTCGCGTCGAAAAGTAGGATGCATACAACCCCCGGTCAAGGAATGCTTTCTGGCTTGTGTTTTTGTCGGAACTACCAACCTTGGGCAGACCCCTCACCTCCCGCCAGCTCCCTGCATGCGCCTTCTCAACGCAAACCGGCTTTAAAGCCTGTTTGCTCCACAACCCACACCTACATAATCCATCCCATACCAAGTGGGTTGGAAAGTTCCTATCCCCGCCTTTGCTATTGTCCCCCATGTCGACCCTTCCTCATACCCCGCTCCTTCCCTCGCTGCTCCTTACTCCTCCTTCTGACCCACCTTCCCGCACCCCAGTTAAGGGCCCCGGCGGCGCCAAGAAGGGCGGAGGCGGCGGCAAGTACACCTGGGGCTCCCTCCTCACCAACGGAGGCAAGTAGCAGAGGAGGGCAGTCGTGACCCAGATCGTTTTGGAAACAAGCCACACATGGTGTTTCGGATTTCAGACATGCACGTGTCGTACATGCATCCCAGCATGGCTCATGCGGTAGTGTTGCCTTCTCTCATGCGGTATGCATAGGGCGATGCTGCCGATTTGGGTCGCTACGGTTTGGGTCGTGTCTCTTTAACCAACAGTCGAGCAGCACGATGCGTGTGCATCACCATCTGCTTGTGCACCTTTTTCGAGCGCATGTTGTTGCCGCTGCAGTTTGGTCGCAGGGACGACTTGCCCTCTTTGACTTGCACGCCCGCGCATGCAAAGCAGAGCAGCATGCATGTGTGCTCGCACGCAGCCAGACACCGTGCCTGCCTGCCCCGCATGTGTTCCCAGGCTGTGTGCGACCGCGGGGGGGGGGTCCACTGGCTCTCGCGGCACACACAGCATTATTGCCTGGATAGCTTAGCAGCGCTCGGTACCACTGGTAGCATGATTTTGAAAGGCAGGGTTGCTCCCAACCACGCGCTCCCGCGCCCCGCCGCCCTCCCCACCCGATCTCCGCAGCTCACCCCCACCCCGGCCCCATGCTGCTGGGATTGGGAGAGATCCCAGGCTTGACTTCACCCATATTTCTTACCCCTCACCTCGCAACCCTAAAATCCAGCCTACTGCGGAATATGTATCCTATTAACCCCTCCCCAACCCCCACCCCCTGCAGCCGGCGACGAGGTGGTTGACCGCAACGACCCCAACTACGACAGCGAGGAGGACACGCGGGACGTGGTGCTGCTGCGGAACCACCAGGCGGCGGTGCGGCAGGAGGTGGCGGCGTACAAGGAGCATGTGAGGGGGGGGAGGGGGCGGGTGGGGGGGGGGTTGCGGCATTGCATACTACGAGGCTACATGCCGCCAAGCGCCAACACGTCTTGCCAGCTTCCAACACAACCCAATTCAACCCAGCCTCTCACGGCCCTCCGACCCACCTACTACTACAACTCTTGTCCGCAACTCGGTCTTCTCCCCCCTCCCCCACACCTGTATGTGCTCACTGCATGAGCGTCGGGATACAGATATGGGACTCCTGTTATGCTGCACTCCTCATCATAGAATTCCCCCCCCCCCTCCCCCCCTTCTTCCCCTACCCAGATCCGCTCCCTGATTGAGGAGTACTTTTGCTCCGGCTCCGTGTCCGACGTGGCTGACAGCCTGGAGGACCTGGGCGCGCCGCACCTGTCGCACTACTTTGTGAAGCGGCTGCTCACGGCGGCGCTGGACCGCAAGGAGCGGGAGCGGGAGATGGCCAGCAGCCTGCTGTCGGGGTTGTATGCGGAGGTGGGGGAGAGGGGGGGGGGGGCGGGAGAGGGGGGGGGATAAGGAGACTGGGGAGCTGAATGCGGAGGTGGGGGGGCCCGGGAGGGAGAAGGAGGGGAGTAAGGAAACTGTGGGGCCGTATGCGGAGGTGGGGTAAAACACTGGCCGCGAGCCGGAACGTACTGTGATTGCCGGAAGATGAGGTGTGTGTGGGGGGGGGAGAGAGGGGGGAGAAACTGAGGAGCAACGCCTCCTCAACGCCGGAAACAGCGTGGACGGAGGAGTCACCTCCGAGCATGACAGCTGTGATGCCGGCACTGCAGGTGCCGGCGACGGCGCCGTCGCCGTCGCCGGCACCTGCAGTGCCGGCATCACAGCTGTCATGCGCGGAGGTGACTCCTCCGTCCACGCTGTTTCCGGAGTTGCCACTGGTGACGTCACCGCTGCCAGCGGACCGAGTCGGTCGCTGCTGCCGCTGCGAGTGGCGCCGCCCGAGGCTGCTGACGTCACAGGTCGCGACTGCTGTTGCCGCTGCTGCTTTTGCTGCACAGCCGCCGCCAAGATAACGGAGGCAGAGAGGGCGCCAGCGCGCTGTTGTACTGCATTGTACGGCTGCAGCTTTAGGTTGTGTGCACAAACCCTCTTAACCCCCTTGTTAGCAGTGTGACGAAGCGCACGTCCTGAAGAGCGCATACGGTACCATGTTATGAGAAACGAAAAATAGTTGGGTTATCAGACAGCAATCTTGCGTCAGTCTTTTGCTTGCAGCAAGTCAAGTAGTGGCTGTGTGACGTGCTGAGAACACATTCCAGCATCAATCTTCTGGACAGATCTTCTGGACGAGGCTTCACCATGGGTTGTATGTGCGGAGGTGAAGGGGAGGGGGTGATAGGGATACATGTTGCACATTTGGCTGGACTATAGGGTTGCGTAGGTACTTTATATATGTGGTTTCCTATGCTTTGGAATGACCTTCCCCCCCTCCTCTCTTCCCCTCCCTCCCCCCCCCTCCCCCCCCCCTCTCAGGTCATCCCGCCCGACCAGCTGCTCAAGGGCTTCACCTCCGTGTTCGCCTGCCTGCCCGACCTGCTGCTGGACGTGCCCGATGCGCCCGACCTGCTGGCGCGCTTCGTGGCGCGGGCGGTGGTGGACGATGTGCTGCCGCCGGCCATTGTGGGGGCGATTGACCCGGTAGGGGGGTTGGGAGGGGGCGGGTGAGGTGGTCGGCTGGGGAGAGGTGGGTCGTGGCCACAGGGGTTAGCGGAGGAAGAAATCATGGTTTTCTCCCCTCCTTCCCCAGCTCCCACCTCCCTTTCCTTCCCCCCTCCCCCCCAGGAGTCCTGCCCCGCCGCCCGCGACCTGCGCCAGCGCTGCGAGGTGCTGCTGGCGGGGCGGCACAGCGCGGAGAAGGTGCTGAGGTGCTGGGGAGGAGCAGGTGGGGGGGGGAGGGAGGGGGGGAAGGTGGGGGGGAGCAGATATGGGGAGCCCGCTTCCACCACCCTGCATCCCGGACGCCGCTGCTTGCCCGTTGCCGCCGCAACCCTCCCTCTGCCCCTCACCTTGTTGTGGCCCTTCCGTGTGTGTTTGACCGCCCATGCTTCCCATATCCACTGCCCCCCCTGCCAACACCCTCCACCCTCCTTTCCTCCCCCTGCTGCCTTATGCGGAATTTCATCCCTACTAACCCCTGCTCACTCACTGACCCATGGGTCTCCCCTCCCCCTCCCCTTCCCTCCCCCCCTGTCAGGCACCGGCACGCTGCACCCCGACTCGCAGGCCGCCATCTCCTCCCTGCTCTCCGAGTACCTGGCTGCGCGTGACGAGGCGGAGGTGGGGCGGAGGCTGCGGGAGCTGGGGCTGCCCTTCTTCCACCACGAGCTAGTGAAGCAGGTGAGGGGGGGAGGGGAGGGAGGAGAGGGGGGAGGTGGCATGTGCGGGGCCTTCAGGGCAGTCTCACCCCTAGGGAACACGCAGCCCAGGGACTGGGTGGGATTATACCCCCGGGTACTGGGTAGGCTGGAAGAGGAGAGGGATGGGTTAGCCTTGGGGTCCAAGCGGGAGGGAAGGGGGGAGGTCCTCCTCACCCACGGGGGAGGAGGACCTCCCCCGTGGGTGAGCAGAGGAAGAGGAAAGACGGTACGACAGTAGGACGCGAAATGAACCTTATCCGAGTGCCAAGCAGGTTGAGGGGGGGTCAAGGGAGGGTGCAAAAGGGGTACTTGAAGGGAAGGAGATCCAGGGGGGGAGAAGAGCAGGGAATAAGGGCGTGCGCGCCCTAACCTTCATTCTGTCCCATTCGGTTTGGTGAAGCCTTGTCAGCTTATCCTGCCGGTTAGTCAGTCCCTTCCTCCTCACCCTCCCTATCCTCCTCACCCCCCCCCAGGCGCTGATGGCTGCCACGGACAACCCCGCCCACCTGGCCCCGGTGGTGGCGCTGCTGGCCAGGTAGGGGCGGGGGGGAAGGGGGGGGAGCTAGGGACCAAACACCCGTAGCTGCGGCGTGGCTGTAACCCTGCCTCCCCCACATGCCCTCTTCCACTTCCCTCCTCCCCCAAAATCGCGGAGTCTTCCAACCATATTAACCCCCCCCCCTCCCCCTCCCCCCCAGCCTGTCCTCCAGCGGGCAGGTGTCGTGCAGCCAGCTGGCCAAGGGTCTGCGGCGCGTGGCGGACAACCTGGCGGATGCGGTGCTGGACAACCCCGCGGTGGGGCAGCGCTTCGGGGAGGTCATGCAGGCGGCCAAGTGGGTGGAAGGAGGGGGAGGGGCGGGGGGGAGGGGGAAATACCATGCTATAACTGATAGGGAGGGAGGGAGAGAGGGGAACAGAATGCATCAATGCATCATCATGAGGTCGTCCACCCCCCTGCTCCCGCTGTCAACCCCCCCCCTCCCCCCCCATGCATGTCTCAGAATGCGCTCACTGCATGAGTCGGGATATGGGATTAGGACTTGTTGTTTCACTTATATGCAGGGCCGCCAAGGTGTTTGACGACCTGCAGCCCGAGGATGTGGGCGCCAACGCAGCAGCCGCCCTCTTCGGCTCCTCCACCACCCCGACTGCCGCCTCGGGCCCCTCGGCTAATGGTGCCTCCCCCGCTGCTGCTGCTGCTGGTGTGGTGGTGTCCATGCCGCCTGGTCTTGCGGCGTTCAAAGCGGCGTCGCTGGCGGCTGTGAGGGAGTACTTCGATTCGCAGGACGCGGCGGAGGTGGCGGCGAGGTGAGGAGGGGGAGGGGAAATTATATAAGAAATGCAAACAAGGAGGGGGATGGGAGGGGAGGGGGGAAAAGTAAATAAGTGAAACAACGAGTCCCAATACCATATCCCGACTCATGCAGTGAGGGGGAGGGGAGGGGAGGGGGGAAAGGAGATGAAAAAGGGAGTTATGGGGTGTGAGGCGGGTCAACATGTCGGACCCGCCGTCTACCTCTTTGCTGCATTGCTTGAATAACTCCTCCCTCCCTCTCCCTCTCCCTCCCGTCCCCAGCCTGCTGGCGCTTGACGAGCCCGGGCTGCACCCGCTGTTCGTGAAGGCGGCTGTGTCCCTAGCGCTGGACCGCAAGGACCGCGAGAGGGAGCTGGTCAGCAAGCTGCTGGTGGCGCTGGTGCCGCAGGTGGGGTGGGGGGGTGGGGGGAGGGGGAGGTAAAAACAAGGAAAACGGACGGACTGGATGCAGGTGGGTGGGGGGAGGGGAAAGAAGTGAGAAACTGACGAGATGGAGGGGTCTGCCGTGACCTTCCTCAACACGCCAGCAGTCGCGTACCCCCAACCCGCCCTCTGCCGTACACCCGCCCACCCCCGGCCCCCCCTCAGGTCGTCTCCACCGAGGCCCTGGCCGGCGGCTTCACCCGCCTGCTCGCCGCCTCTGACGACCTGGTTCTGGATGTGCCGGATGCAGTGCACCTGCTCAGCCTGTTCCTGGGGCGGGCGGTGGTGGACGAGCTGCTGCCGCCCGCCTTCCTGACGCAGGTGGGGGGGAGGGGATAATTGAGAAGTGGGAGGGGGGGAGGAGGAAGAACAGGGGGAGGCGGGGGTGTAGGATGGGGGGGAGGGGATGAACCGCCTGTCCGTGTGGCAGCGGGAGGGAGGAAAGGAGGTGTGGGGCAACGGCTGTGGGTGGCGATTGTATGCAATGCCTCTCAGAAGGGGGTATGTCAGAAAGGGCTGTGTACGACACACGTTGGCTGCATTCGGTGTGTATTCTCCAACGTCCATCCCTCCCTCCCGCCCCTCTTTCCTCTCCCCCCCCCCCCCTTCCCCCCCCCAGGTGCTGTCCTCCCTGCCCGCCGAGGGTCTGGGTGTGTCCGTGGTTCGCTCCGCCGGCCTGCTGCTGGGCGCCCGACACGGCACCGAGAGGCTGGTCAACTGCTGGCACGGGGGGGCGCTGGATGTGGGGGCGGTGCGGCAGGCGATCAGGGAGGCGGTGCAGGTGGGGGCGGGGGAAAGCGGGCTGTTTGTGTATGAGGGGTAGGGGCGTGATAGGTGGCGTTGGCTGCTTGCCGCACGTAACTGCGTGTGTGTTTAATGGACTGTGCGTCGGAAGGAAACCGGCCGCGAGTCGGAACGTACTGTGGCGTGGCTGGTGTGTGTTTGTGTGTTGCTCTCCGCATGTCGTACCACAAGGTAGTCTTCGGCATGCCGTACTCGTCCCCCCCCTCGCCTTCTTCCCCCTGCCAGGAGTACGGCAGCAGCGGTGACGTGTCGGAGGTGGCTCGCTGCCTTCGCGAGCTGGAGGCGCCCGCGTACGGACATGAGGCGGTGGTGGCGGCGAGTGAGTAGGGGGGGAGGTGGCGGTGGGGTGGGGGGAGGAGGGGCGGTGGAGGGTTGATGGGGGTACCGGTAGTTGGGAGGTGGTGGCCTGGTGGGGGTGGTGTGCGGCCGCGAGGCGGTTGGCGGTGGCGGTGGGTGAGGTGTGGAGGGGTGGGAGTGTTTGGCAGTGGTGCAGCAAAGGGGGCGGGGCAGAGGAGGGGGCATGAGGGGGTGCGGAGCGTGTTGCTGCGCTTTGGGTGGTGGTGTTCCACCCCCACGCGCTGGGCATCTTCTCGACCCATGTTTTCTTTGACACGCCTCGTGATCACACCCCTCCCTCCCTCCCCTCCCGCCCCCAGTCGAGCTGGCCTTCAACCGCTACCACGGCAGCGCCCCGGCTGCCTCCGAGACCGCCTCCGCCCCCTCCTCCCCCGCCGAGGCCGCAGCCCCGGTGGTGGCTCTGCTGGCGAGTCTGGCGGGGCAGGGGGTGCTGACGGCCACGCAGCTGGCAGCGGGGGTGGGGCGGGTCAAGGCGGCGTTGGAGGAGGAGGTGAGGCGGGGAGGGGAGGGACGAGGATGGGGTGGAGCAGGAGGGCGGTGTATGCTCTGCTGGGGCTGTTGCTGATGTGTAGTGCGCCGTACGCTGATGCAGAATTGCCGCAACTGTGCGTGTGCTGAGAAAACTGGCCGCGAGCCGGAATGTATTGTGATTACCGGGTCGTGTACGTGTGTTTTGCGTGTGTGTATTGGCAGCTCATGCCAGCCTGGTTTGAGTCATGTGGCGCGGTATGCGGTCTCGCAAGTGCTGGTAACTTGCGCGTCCTCCTCCTCATTCCCGTTCGGTACGATGGCGGCCGCAATCTCTCCTCTGTCCCCTCCTACCCTCCTCCCCCCCAGGTGATGGATTACGGCCCCTCGGCCCGGGCGGTGCTGGACTGGATCACGGAGAGGGGGGTGGCGGAGGGCTGGCTGGCGGCGTGAGGAGGAGGAGGAGGAGGTGTGCGGGTGGAGGGGAGCAAGGGCGTGGAGGGGTGACACAAGGGGTGTGGGGTGCGGCGGAGGGGGGGCCGACTTACGTCAGGAGGAGCGCTGGAGGAGGAGGAGGAGGAGGAGCAGGGGGGCTGCTCGTGGGGTTGTGGTACTGCTGGCAGGCTGGTCGGCTGGGTAGGAGGTGTTGGTGCCATGGTAGTGCTGCGGCAGGCAGGCAGGCAGGCCAGCGGGCAGACATGCATGCAGGCAGGCCGGCGGGCATGCCGGGGGTTGAGGCCTCAGGCTGCTTGTAGCGGTGCCAGGAGCCGAAGATGAGACGCCCTCCAGCGGGCGCCATTAGCGATTTGGGACACCGCGAATAGCGGGTAATAGGTATTTTGCTGCAGGCGGCTTGACCATTGGCCCTTGTTCCTTGTGCGTGGCCGTGTTCCCAGTCTTGTTTGTTATCGGCTGCATGGCAGGTTGCGGTTATGTTGTGAATCGCTGCTGCCGTTACAAACAAGACAAGCAGTCGCAGTGAAGTGAAAAGAGGCTTGTTGGCCCCATCTTGGCAGCAGATGCCGGGGCTGAGTAAACCGTGTAAGGGAGAGACCCATGGGTCACGCGAGGCGTGACGGGAATAACTGGAGTGGTTCTTTTGGTCACTTTGCCTTGGTATCTTTGTTACTCGAACAACCATGGTTTTCCCTTTGAACATACCCCTGGGAGGAAACGGCTGTTCGTTCATGTTTCTTGTGCCTAGGGTATGTGCGCCGGTTTCATGGTTGCATGTCTGTTTGGTATCGCTTATTGTTGGTTACACGTGTCTTATGCTCTTTGCTACGAGGCCAGATGTATGGTACGGAGCAGCGATGGAGGCACTGCAGAGGGCGGCCAAGAGGCGACCCAGGCAACAGCACGGCCGAGGAGGGGCCTCGCTGAAGACGTGGTGTACAGTTGCGGAAACGACGCAGGGCGGAAGGGCACGCAGACCGTGAAGAGGGTTACGGTGGTGGTACCGGTAGCTGCTTTTTGCTCCATGCCATGCTCGAGCACAACCGTTTGCAGTAGCATAGCGGCTGCCGAGGGCAAGGGAGTCGCCGCGTGCCGTGTTGCGGCGACGTTCTTCTGCACGCCTACCAGGGTATGGACATATGAGCATCCAGGGGTCTCATTCCAATTCTATCGGGGAAATTCTATCTGTGTCTTGCAGGTTGTGCTAAGAAAAGAATTTGCACGATAGTGTTTTTTTCGTAAGATGTCGCGTGGGGCTTACGGCTTGCGGTGCGCTTGCGACATGGCTGCTGCAGGTGGGGGCGGGCGCTGCTCTTCAGCCGACCCCTTGCGTCCCTCGCCTGGTCAGGAGCAGAGAAGGACTACAAGCAACCGGTGGAACTGTAAACAAGACATTACACATTACTGTACGTATTGCAACAGGCAATACTGTCTGTCCCGTGCGTAATTGTGTGTTACGAAAACTGATGTTCCCTTATCCTGTATACCGGTACTTGACGCGCTGGCGTAATTATACCTGGCCCCAGCGGCTCCAAACGCGTTCGCCGCTCGGGGCAGGTGCAAAAACGTACATGCCCCCCCCTTGCACTGAGCGCTTGCTTTGCGATGCCTGCTCGCACTTTGGCAAATGGGTCCCTAACATGGTCGCCATCGTTGCAGTCCCCAAGCCAACAATTCCTTCAAAAGAGTACTTCTATAGGCAAAGCCTTTAGAGTTAGTGAACTGCACGTGAATTTGTGACCCAGGAATATTGTCGCCACGAGTTTCAGCGCAATATGAACTGCACTTGCATACTGCGATGCGCCTACCTAAGAACAAATTCAACACAGCTTTTATTAGTCGGCATATGTATGCGCAAGGAAAGCATGCATACTTGGAAAGCGAACCAAGTTTGTTGTTCGTTGGACGTGAACAGCACGATGTCACTGGAGTAAGTAATAAGTATACTGTAGTAAGCACACTTACAAGTGGCAAGGTTCAGAGTATGTAGGAGATCGCGGAGGAAAAAGGGAAAAAGCGAATATTGCAGTTACGGAAGGAAAAGAGTGATCATGTCATCATCATCATCATCATCATGTCACCTCATCGCCAGCTCGCACCCACCGCTGCGGACATCCAACATTAGCGCCTGCCAGCGGAACCGGACGGCGCTCACCGGGACCAACGGAGCCATCAGGCCCGCAGTGAAAAGGTACATCAGAGGTGCAGCGGGGCAGCTATCTGTCCAGGCCATGCAGAAAGCGGATACGGCTTCTACACACGCTTCCGTCACGGCACCCAGCAGCGGAACCGTTGCTGCTGCATGTAGGTTTGCCTCACTTAATTTCCCCCACCCCCCCCCCATGCACGCACATGCACACCATTGCGGTGGCTGTCATCCTCCGCACGATCCATACGTGCGGATGCATACGCACCAATCAAACAGGGCGCGGACATGCCCTGCGCACCTGCATGCTCGATACACCTGTATGAAGTTTGCAGTGAGCAGCTGGCTGCAGTGGTGGAAGCCATGCAATCTCCATGACAAAGACAGAAGCCAGGAAGGGGGCGCCGAAACTGGACCCGCCCGTCGCCCACACCGAGGTCTCCAAGTATCAACAGCCCCCCAACCACTTGCTAGGTTTGGGACGAACGGTTTAGGTGCTCACCAATTGCGAGCGGGCAGCTTTGCAGTGAGGCAGGGTAGGCAGGCCTTACAGGAGCCCCCCAGTCCCGCATTCCACCAGTACAGGTGTTGACTCCGCAACTGCCGTTGCTGCCGCCGTTGTTGTCGCTCCTGCTGTTGCTGCTGCTGCCGGAACTGCTGCTAGGGCAGCAAGGGCTGCCCCCGCTTGAGCCTCCTCTGCTGCTGGCGCTGCCTCCTCCTCCTGGGTGCAGCCGCCGCCGCCACTGCCACCTCCTGGGACAGCAGCCTGCTGCTCCTCCACCCACACCAACACCGGCACCCACCCCGCATCCGCACCCACATCCCCTCCTCCTCCCCCCTCCCTGCTGCCTCCGCTGCCACCGGCACCACCACTGTCACCACCTCCCTCAACACCCCCCTGGCTGCTACTGCTGCTGCCGGATCCTCCAACGCGGCCCTCCTCGCTGCCACCACCTGTGCCGCCACCACCCGCGTCGCCTCCTTCTCCTCCTCCTCCTGCCCCCTCCACCTCCGCCTGCCCCAGTTCTTGCACCTGCCCTTGAGCCTGCTCCGGCTGCCCCGGCTGCCCTTCCTGCTGCTGCTGCTGTTGCTGCTGCCGGGTCAGAGGGCTGGGCCACTGCCGCCGCCACCGCTGCCAGAGCTCTGGAGGCAGGTCCTGGAAGTCGGAGCGCCAGCCTGCCGGCAGGGGAGGAGAAGAGGAGGAGAGGTGGAGGCGCAGGGTGCAGGCAGAGGAGGACTGGGGGAGAGACCAAAGCAAAGGAAGCCACAAGTGAGGCAGGAGGGGAGGAGTTGGAAGAGGATGGGGCTTTGTTCTCAACCTTGAGGTGGCATCAGCTAGCTGGTTGGCAATGAACCCAGGAGTGGTTGACCAAGGTCTAGTTTTGACGCTTAGTACGACCGAAGAGGGCGTGCCGCCCATTGACAAGAAGACGGCATGACAAGGCCCCCTGACACCTATCCATCGCCCCATGGCAGCTCCCCCCACCTGCACCTCCCCGGCCCCCACCCGAAACCTCCCCGCCCCCCACCTGCACAGTCCGGGTCGTAGCACTTTTGGCAGCACCGGCCGCGCAGGAAGTCGAGCAGGAAGTAGATGCGGTTGGAGCGGTGGCGCCGACCGATGCGGTCGCAGTAGTGGCTGCCGGGACCTGCGTGGTGACGACGGCAGGGGGGCGGGGGAGGGGTTGGGCGGGGTAATTCGTGAGAAGTGAAGACTGGAGTCCCAATATCCCATATCCCAACTGGGCTGGGAAGGGTATGAGGGGTTCAAGGGAGGAATAGCAACGGGTTGGAATCGCCTCCCAAGCATGGGCGGGTGCGGAGGTGGGGAAGTGGGAGTGCGGAATGCTTCTTAATGGGACGACACACCTGCTCCCGCACGCTGCCGTACCCCACCCACGCACCCACCCACCTATCATGCCGTACGTTACGGACGCCGCCTCCCCCAGATACGCCATACTGCGCACCTGTGGCAGCAACAGCGGCAGTAGCGGCAGGGAGAGCGAGTGACCCGGCAGGCAGGCAGGCAGGCAGGCAGGCAGGCAGGCAGGCAGCCTGTGACCAACCAGCAGTGACCTCCTCATGCTTCAACGCGTACAGCATCTCATGCGGCTAGCACGTACGGCATTCCCCTTGAGCACCTGCGTGTGCGCCCCTACGGCCTCCTCCACCTCTCTAGCACTAGCTCATGCAAACTCTTCCGGCCCCCATGCCACCTCCTCTCCGCCACTCATTACCCCCTGTTGCGGCCCACGCACGTAAGTCAACCCCTCTCCCACCCTCTCTCCCACACAAGCAACCCTGCCCTTCTCTCCCTCCCCTCCCTCCCTCTCCCCCACCTGCGCCTCCGCCCCTCCCGCCCGCTGCCCGCCCAGCCTCTCCACGAAGGGAACCGCCGCCAGCGCCAACCGCTGCAACACGCTGGAGCGGTAGGCGGCCGGGACCGCTGCGGCTGCCAGCAGCTGCTGCTGGTAATGCGGCTGCGGTACGTCTTGCTGGTGCTGGCGCCGCATGGTTTGCTGCAACCCCTCCCTTTGTGCCTCCATCTCCACCTCCCACCCCTCCTCTCCACCGCCCCCCTCCTCTCCACCGCTGCTCTCCCTCAGCTGCCCCGGCTCCACCGCCCAGCTCACCTTGATCACCCTGCCGGTGTCCGGGTGCACCAGGCTGCCAGCTAGCAGCACCGCCGCGTCACTGGTGGCAGCGGAACCAGCGGAACCGGCGGCAGCACCGTCAGGCAGGCAGAAGGAGCCCGGCACGCTGCGTAGGCTCTGAGGGGGTGACAGGTAGGTGCGACAACCCGGTAGCGTACATTCGGTGGGGGTAGGAAAGGGGGTTAGGATGGCGGTATGGGAAGGAGGACGGCACCCTCCACTCTCCTCTCCTCCCTTCGCCCCCTACTGCCGCTCTTCGCTGTTGCTCTCTCCACACCAACACCACACCATTAACCACACACCCCACCTCCCACCTGCCCCCCCTCCCGCCATCCACCTGGCCCCCCCACCCCCCCACCTGCACCCCCTGCATGAAGCCCGGCGGCAGGGTGAGCAGTTCCGCGGCGGGGTGCACGTTGCAGATGAGGGAGGACAGGAACAGCTGCTGCAGCGGCAGCGGCAGGGAGGGCAGGGGGGGAGCCTGCTGCTGCTGCGCCTGCTGCTGCTGTTGCTGCGCCTGCTGCTGGTGTGCCAGTGCGAAGCGGGCGCTGGGCTGCAGGGAGGCGCTCTTGCCGCCCTTGCAGCACCACAGCATGCGGAAGTGCCGGGTGCGGGAGTAGACGGCGGGGTCGACCAGGGGGGCGGTGGCGCCGCCGGGGGGCTCGCCGGCCTGGGGGAGGGGGGGGCGCAGCGGTCAGACATGGGTTGTGGGATGGAGAGGCACGGAGCGGCTAAGGAGGCCGCAAGGGCTATTTAACCGACGCCTCCCCACGCAGTTTTGTTCCCCCACCATCATCTCTTCCTCCTCCATGTACCGCCTCCTCCCCGCCATCCCCCCCGGCCCCACCCACTTCCATATGGTTGGTCTAATTTGGCCCCCACCCACCCACTCTTGTTTCCTCCTTACCCACCTTGAGCAGCACCAGTCCCGCCTCCTGGAGTGCAGGTCTGGGGGAGCGGAGAAGGGGAGAGGGAGGTGGGGAAGAGGCAGGGAGAGGTAACACGGGGGTAGTGGTCTGGGACTCAGCAGCCTCGCACATCCCTTCCACCACCTGCCCGCCCGGCCAAACACTGCCCCCCATCCCCACTCCTACCCCAACCCCGGCCCTCAGTTTTGCCCTCGTACGCCTTCCCCGCACGCCCTATCCTCCCGCCTTATCAAGTGGTTAGGTGTTCTCCCTCCACCCTCCCACAAGTGGTTAGGTGTTCTCCCTCCCCCCTCCCCCTCACCCCATCTTTGCCACCAGTGCCCCCGCCACGCCGTTCCCCGCCAGCGCCCGCCCCGGCAGCCGGACCACCAGGTGGCGCGAGAACTTGTCGGGGAGGGGGAGGCAGCAGGGAGGGGAGCAGGGGGAGGGGGAGGGGGAGGCGGAGGAGGACGTGTTGGGCGCACAAGCGGCGGCCGTCCCTTCCGGCCCCGCCCCCGCCCCTGCCGCGCCCCTGGCCGCCAGCTCCCCTTCGGAGAGCGAGGCCAGCTCGATGACGTGGCGGGCGGGGTCCAGCTGGAGCCCCCAGGTGTCGCTGGAGGAGGGGAGAAGGGGGGTTGGGAGTACAGGGAGAACACTTGGGTTGGGAGAGGGGTTGGGGAAGGGTTTGACCAGGAAAGATGCGGGCCGGAGACGGAGGAGGCATGCACGCGAACAAAGGCCCTATGAGCAACATACGACTGCCGCCGCCACTTGCATGGTACGACTGCCCGCAGCGCATTGCCGTACCCACCACTGCATCGCCCCTTCACACGTCAGTCCCTCCACATGCAGCGCACCGGCTCCCACCACCACCACCACCCTTGCCTGCCCACACCCTCCCCTCCTCCCCTCTCACCCTCCCTCCAACGCCCTCCTCACCCTCACCCTCAACCCCCCGCTCTCCCCCCCCCCACCTCAGCACCCGCCCCAGCAGCTCCACCACCCTCTCCACCATGCGCTCCCCGTCCGCCCCCGGGTTGGCACCCCGGCTGAACTCCAGGTCAAAGTACATGTGGCAGGGCCGGTCTGCGCGAATCAGCTGGGGGAGCGCGGGGGGAGGATGGGTAAAGAGAGGAAACTGAAAAGCTGGATAACACAGCTTCACCAAGGAGTGCAGACATGGTGAGGGGGGAGGGAGGGGTGCGAGCAGCCCTTAGGCAGAGAGCAGGACGCAGGGGCCACAGCACGGCGAAAAACTGCGATCTTGTCGTACAACAGCACTTTAAGCTTTGTGTTAAGAAAACTGGCCGCGAGTAGGAACGTACTGGGATGTGTCCAGACGTCAATCAATTGACCATTATTTGGGGGTGTGTTTGGGGGGGGATAAAAAATATATATGATGAGACACTGACGTTTGGGGGGGGAGGGGGGGTAGACAGAGGGATAAGGATAGCAAGCACCCAGCCGCATACCTCGTAGAAGTGGCGCTGTCGGGCGGGCAGGCTCCTCAGCCGCCGCCACAGGACCTGCGGGGGCGGGGAGGGCGGGGGCAAAAGTAAGGATACTGACGAGGCAACTAATGAGCTGGGGCGGGGGACGGGGGTAGGGGGGCGGATCATGCAGTTGAGCACCTTACTGCGCAGCGACGGCAGCGTACACAGATGTGTTGAGCATAGAGGACTCGCGGGCCCTGTGCGGCCACACGGGCACCCCCGCTCCCCAGGCCCCCCCACCTTGTATGTGCTGACCACGAAGTTGCGAGTGTACTCCGACACAGCCTCACACCCCCCGCCTCCTGCTGCTGCTGCGGCTGGCAGCGTGTCCCCTCCTGCCCCACCACCTCCTCCCGCACCGCCTCCCGCCCCCGCCCCATCCCTTCCTGCCGCCACCCCCCCTGCTGCTGCTCCCCCCGCCCCGCCCCCTCCCCCCGCCCCCCGGTGTGCGCTGCGGCGGTACTCCTGTACGAACACCCGGAAGGGCTCCAACGGCCGCTGCCGTACTGCTGCTGCCGCCCCGCCTGCCGCACCCCCTCCCTCCAACCCTCCCACCGCTCCTCCGCCTGCTGCATGCTGTTGTTGGTGTTGGGAGGTGTCGGGGCCACTCCCCTCCGCGCCGGCTGCCAGGCTGCTGCCCAGCCTCCCCGCCAAGCAGTCAGCACCGGTAACGACCCCGGCCCCGTGCCCGCTGCCGCCCCCTCCATCTCCTCCTCCGCAGCTATCCTTTCCGCAGTCCCTACTCCCTCCGCCGCTGCCACCCCCTCCTTCCCCACCCCCTCCTCCACCATTCACTCCTCCCCCACCCCCTCCTCCGCCCCCCGCCCCCTCCCTCATGGCTGCCTCGATGGCGGCCCAGCGGTGCTGGTAGCTGGGGAAGCCGCGCCCCCGCAGCCCCCGCAGCAGGGTTTTGAGGGCGGCGGGGGGAGCGGTGTTGGCCCAGGCGGCGAAGTCCAGCGCGTGCTGCTGGGAGTGGAAGACCTGGGAGGGGGGAGGGAGGAAGGGGAGGAGGGAGGAAGGGGGAGGATTACCATGCTTTGAACGGGAGGAGGCGGAGAGGGAAGGTGGGGAAAGCGGAAGGGGGCCCCGGGTGGTAGTTGGCCGGGATGGGACGTGTGTTAAGAAAACAGGGACGTGTGTTGAAGTAACTGGCCGCCTGCGCCCGCCCTACCTCGTACAAGTCGGGTGTATGCTCCCAGAAGGAGGGGAGGCACTCCTCTCCGAACAGCGGCGGCTGCTGCTGCTGGGAGGAGCAGCCGCCGGGGGGCAGCGAGCGATGGTGCGGGTGGGGTTGTGGCGGGTGGGGATGGTGCTGTCGCCCCTGCTGCTGCCGCTGCCCCTGCTGTGGCTGTTGCGGCCATGACTGCTGTGGCTGCTGTTGGCCCTGCCACTGCTGCTGCTGCTGTCCTTGCTGGCACTGCCGCCCCGGTTGCTGCTGCCGCTGGTTGTGATGGTGCTGCTGGCGGACGGCGGAGGACTGCAGCTGTGGTGGTTGCTGCTGCTGTTGCTGTTGGAGGGGCGGCTGCGGCACCAGGGGGGCAGGCGGCTGCGGGTGGTTGTGCGGGTGGTGCTGCGGCTGCGGGTGCTGGTGGTGCGGCTGCACACGCGGCGGGTGGTACGGGTGCTGGTGCAGCATTTGATGACATGCCTGCGGGGGTGGAGGAGGAGGAGGTTGCGGACACAGCGGCGGCAGTGGTGGCTGCAGCTGCTGCTGCGGTAGAGGGCAGTACGATACAGGATAAGCAGGCTGCTGCTGCTGCTGCCGCTGTCGTTGATGCGGTTGCTGTCCTTGTGGGTCCGCCACCGCTTGCTCGTGCTGCTGCAGCAATGGCTGCTGCTGGGGCTGCTTCTGCGCCTCCTCGTCCTTGCTCGCAAGGGGCGGAGGCGGAGGGGCCTGGCGGGCCGCCTGCAGTTGCTGTTCGCCCTGCCCCTTCCCCTGCTGCCCCTGCCCCTGCCCCGCTTGCTGCTGCTGCTGCCTGCTGCGCTCCCGCTCCCAGGCGGCCTGCAGCTCCGCTTGCCAGTTCCCCGTGGGGGCTGAGGCCAGCAGGTAGGGCAGCAGCACCGCAGCGGGGATGGGCCGCCGCCGCTTCTTCTTCTTTTCCTTCTCTTGCTGTTGGTGCTGCTGCTGCTGCTGTTGGTGGTGGTGGGAGGGTGCGACACCGGCAACAGCAGCTTCACCACCACCGCCGCTAGCACCTGTTTCGCTGCCGCTTGCGCTGGCAACACCAGCCGAGCTTTGGTGGGAAGGAGCATCACCGCCACCCGCTGCTGCTGTTTCAGTTGCTGGAGCCGCACCAGGAACAGGAACAGCAGCAACAGCAACAGCTTCTTTCGGCACCTTGCACGGCTGTGCTTCTTTACTGCTGCTGCGGCCGCTCTCGTCATCCTGGCCGCTGGTAGCTTCGGAGTGGGGGTTAACCCGAGAAGCTAATGGAGATGACAATCGAGCTGAGCTGCACCGTACCGGTACCCCAAGCGGTTCCGCGGTTGCAGCTAGGACAACGGCTTCTGGTGCATGTGAACGAGGCGGTTTGGTGGCTTGCAGTTCTGGGCTTTGACGATGCCGTGTGCGGCCGGTCTTTGGCTCCTGGTCGTTTCCGGTGGAGTTGAGGATGGGTTCCTGCGACTGACCGCCCGCGGCAGCAGAGCCAGCAGAAATCTTAACACGCTTAGAAGCCCTCATAGCTTGCGTTAACTGCCTACGGCCTGCGGCCAGATAAGTCGGAGGACAAGCCATCGATGAGTTGGAGTCCTTGGCAACGGCGATTCTGTGGAGACTATACGATTGCAGTTGCCAGGCCGGTGTCATAGCAGTTTAATTGAGGCACTGTTATGTCGAGAATGCCGGTTAGCCTTAGCAGGATGAGCTGTCACACGCAACAAGCAAGCAATGTCTTACACGGTTGCTGGCCCCGTCCTCAACAGCTCCGTAACATTGCGTTTGTATCAATGTATCAAAGCATGTAGAAGATGCTCCATAGCCCCACGTCCAGCAGTCTTAGGTGTAAAAAGAGCTGTCTCAACGACATCCGTGAAATCGGTGTCAACTGCATACTCACGGCGCCGCCCTAGATGTGTTTCAGGAAACGGAGTAAAGTAGATGGGTCTGTCATGTCTACCGCAAGCTAGCTAGATGTCACGTTCAATGTGTGAAACGCGTTCCTGGTTCCAACTCGAAATCCGCAGCAGGTTAGTAATCCTTAGTATCTCAGTAACCTCAAAATCACGTCATATACATCTTTGTATCTTCCCAAAATTGCTTTCATAGATTTCAAGGACTTCAAAGCCAATCGGCACCAGGCCACCGACACGTACTTGTGCAGGGCCAACCGTCGCTGTCTTCTAGAACTGAGACAACAGTTTTCTGTTACAAGCTAAACGCACTCCTAAGCTTTGTTGGTCCGGCTGCCTCTCCGCAGCGGCAGGCTCATCCTGTTTACCGGTACCCCTGTTGTAGAGCATACCGGTACTGCAAAGCATTGGGCAGCCACCACCATCAGTTTATCAATAGGGCAGCGTATCGCAAGGTTCTGCCAACATTGACGCTGCCTAAGCACACCCCTAATGCCGTGACAAACAACCGCCCAATCTTTTGCCTTGCATAATGTCATACAAAGAGGATACATATGTACAGCTTGTCGTACACCTCGTCCGACTGGCTCCCAAAATTTCCCGCTGTCCCTCCCAGCAATAGGACCAGCCTCCCGACCCAGCAAACAGGCGTCCCTAAACCGCTCAAATACCTCCTCATGGCCCAACACCGCTACTCGCCCCACTTGTGCTTGTGTGCTAGAGGACCGCGGCTGAGTGTCTTGGCTATCCTGACCTACGCAGGGGTCAGCGGGTAGACCTGACCTACCCTACCTGACCAACGGGTCCGACCCAACCAACGAAAAACACCTCACGCTTCCATCTCGATCCCATCCGCGCCTCAGCCCGCTGGGAGCTCGCCAACAGATACCGGTGCGCAGTCCGATGGTATGACTCTCGCGCTGCACCGCACCCACCACCCCAGCAAAGCATGGTGGCGACACACACACACGTGTCCACATGGTACCACATCAGTAACCACATGCATCGCGCTGTTGCCGCCCTTGCCGCCTGGCCCCGCTCCATGCATGTGCCCGGAGCCCCAACTTCAACCCAGGGAGCCACACAACCCCCGCCCTGCCGCTGCCCCGACAGCGGCGCCTCCCGGCACCCGCAAACACACACAAAACACAACACAACAGCCGGGTAACCCTCTTCCCGCATGCAAACCTAATGTGGGGGGAGGGCTACCCAGATGCCGTACATGACCTCAACTGCAACCCAAGAACCGGCAACATCAGCAGCAGCAGCAGCGGTGGCGATGGCGGTTGTGGCCGGCACTGAGCTGCCCTCCTCCCTCTCCGTCCGCTACCCTCCCTCACCCCCTCTCGCTCCCCTCCGCGCTCACACCCGCAGTATCTGGGTCTTGTTTCCAAAGCATATGGCCACCCAGTCGGGTTGAGCGGAGCTCCACTGCAGCTGGTTCACCTTTTGGGGGAGGGGGCAGAGAGGGGGGGTGGAAGATATGATAGACAATGAAGCACCTGGCAACCCGTGCTGACAGCCCCTGGTACATGGGTGCGAGTGAAGAGCGGGGAGGACAGGACGCGGTAGTATGTACGCATCAGCTGGGGTTGAGGGGCGGAAGGCGCACAGCAGAGGCAGTGCACGCAAGCCTCAAAACCGCACGCAGAGGACGGCCCCAAGATCCCCAGCCCGCCATCCCCGCTAGAACACCCGCCCCCTCACGGTCCCCGCTGCAATCCCGTCATCCCTACCGCATGCTCCCTCCCCCCAACTCCTCACAATTAACAACCCACACACACCCCTCACTCCCTTTCCTCCCCCTTAACTCACCTCACTCTGTGCCCCGTACGCCAGAATGGGATCAAGCGACACGTCCCCGCCTCCCCCTCCGCCTGCCGCCCCTCCTCCGCCTCCTCCTCCTCCTGCCCCGCCAGGACCCCCACTGCCGCCGCCCACACCCGACACGTCCCAAATGAGCGCCTGCATGCGGGTTTGGGGGAGTGCGGGGCGCGGGGGTGATTAGGGGGTACGGGGTAAAAGGAAACCAAGGAGAGGGAGAGGAGAGAGGGCGCGAGGCAAGGGGTGAAGGGGAACAGGGGCACATACGGTGGGAGGACTTCATCTTTCGGCAATCACAGTACGTTTCTCCTCGCGGCCAGTTATTTTAACACACGCGCGTGTGCCGTACCTGCGCGTCATCCCCTGCCGTACAGATGTGCTGTGCCGAGTGCGGCGCCCATGCTAGTGCGTTGACGGGCGCCTGGTGCCGCTGCAGCTCCGCCACGGGGAGGGTGGGGTAGCGGATGTCCAGGATGACAACCTGGGGGGGTGCATGGGGGAGTTAGGAGGGGGGGCGGCGGGTAGGAGGCATGGAGGGGGGGAAGGAGGGTGCATGGCGGGGACACAGGGAGGGGAGGTGAGGTGCAGATGACTTGTTGTGTTTGGTGTTAATGTTGCATGGACTGCATGTGCTGTTGGGATTGGGGTTTCAGGGCGGGCTTCAGCGAGGGGTCTTCAGCGTGAATGGAACCTACCGACAGCGCGGCTTACCCCCCTCCCCGCCCCCACCCCACCCCGCCCCCACCCCACGGTAGGGAGCGCTAACCAATACTTATTTTGTGACATGCTTCCCATCTCCATTGTCTTGCCCCAACCTGTGGTTTCCTATGGTTCGGTATGTGGTCTTTGACCCACCTTGGGTGAGTCCATGACCAATGTTGCCATGTACCTCGGGTCCTGCCGGTTCCAGCCCAGTCGCAGTAGCGGCGTGTCGGGCTGCGGGCTCTCGTAGATGATGGTGGAGTGCTCCTTGTCCCTGGGGGGGGCGAGGGGGGAAGGGGGCGGGTCAAAGGCCATACCAAACCATAGGAGACCACAGGTTAGGGCAAAGCGAGGGGGGGGAAGAAATTCCAAAGTGTGGTGTGATAATGATACAAGTTGCTGACAATCCCTGGTGGAACCAGGGAAAGAGGGGAGGGGAGGGGAGGGGGAAGCATCGAAGTAAGCGTGTGATAACGCTTCACCATGGAGAGGAGGGGAGAGGGTAGAAGGAGATGGATCTACGAGAAGGGAGACAGGCAAGCGGACAGGCATGCATCAATGGGGTGGGGTGCCGCAGTGCGGGGCAGGGGCCCCTCCCTCCTCCCCCCCTCCCTTCCCACCCACCCACCCCCTCCCCCCTGCTGCCCCCCCTCCCCTCATCTGCCTCACCTCAGGTCGAACACGCGCACGGAGCCGTCCGCCGACACCGTGGCAAACACACCCAGCCCCCCCCACGCGATGTCGTACACCTCCCGGTCGTGAGCGATCAGCTGCGTGTCCACCTCGCCCTTCTGCGGGTGGGGGGAGAAGGGGGGGGAATGAAGAGGAAAAGGGTATTTCTGCAAATGGGGAGGAGTACCATGCTGCCAATGCCCCCTTCAGCCCGCATGGGCTAGCACCACCCCCACCCCACCCCGCGCCTCACTTGTGTTCATCCCCTCCCCTCCCTCCCTCCCCCCGTACTTCGATGTCCCAGATGGTGCAGGTGGTGTCGATGGAGGAGGTGCCCAGGCGCTTGGGGTCCGCCTCGTTCCAGTCGAAGGAGGTGAGGGGGGCGGAGAACTCGGACTGCTTGTTCTGGGGGGGGGGAGGTTGAGGGGGAGGGGGAGATGGCTTGTTCTGTTTGGAGGTTATGTTGCACGGATCGCATGGACGGCATGTGCTGTTGGGGATTCATGTTGCGGACTTCAGCGAGGGGTCTTGCCAGCAATTCGCGCTCCAGTGTCCTTAGATGGCCAAAGGCCAACGTTAGGGCACGACAGTCCTCAGCGTGAATGCACCCTCCCTCCCTCCCTCCCTCCCTACCGGCAGCACGGCGCACCCCTCTCCCTCCCCATCCTGCCATTCACCAGGAGGTTGTCGCCTCGGGCCCCTGCCACCCGATCAATACACACTTGGCTTTCTTACTTTCCCCCCTCCCTTCCTCCCCCTGCCACTCACATTGTTCAGCAGGGACCGCAGGTACACCCCCCTGCCGCCTCCTCCTGCTGCCCCCTCCTCCCCCTCCCCCTCCCCCCCCGCCTCCTCCTCCCCCTCCACCACCCGCCAGATGCGCAGCGCCTCCCCCGTGGTGGCCAGCAGGTCGGGCCGGCAGCCCTCGCGGTCGGGAACCCACATGACCTGGGGTGGGATGGGGGGTGAAAGACCATAGGACCAAACCATAGGAAACCACAGGTTGGGGCAAGACAATGAGGATGGGAGAGGCGTCAGGGTGCCAACGAAGTGTTGAGGGGTGGGGGAAGGGAGGGAGGGAGGGAGGGAGAGGAGAGTATGAGGGGCAGCATGGGAGGGTTTTATGATAGGGCATGGGGGAGGGAGCATGGGAGGAGCTACCGGTCACCGACTGAGCCCCCGGCCCCCAGCCGCTGCGTCCCTCCACAGCCGCCCCACCCCACCTCACCCACCTTTGTGGCGGGGTAGTCGTGGGGGAAGCGCAGGGCGGGGTCGGACCGCAGCTCACCGGAGTCGTCAACTGGGGAGGGAGGGAGGAAAGGGTGATGAGGGTGAAGGGGCTTATCGGGGGACAGAGCGGTTGCGTGACGCGGGTGTGCCAGCCGTCAAGAGAAGGTGGGAGTGCTGGGGCAGTTGCCGTCAAGTAGGTGGTGGTGGTGGGGCAAAAACAGAGAGCGGTGTGGAGGAGGGGGTGGGGTTGGTTGTTCGCCGACCGCTGCCATACAAGCAGCTGCCATGGTAAGCAAGTACTTTCGTAAGGATGTCCCTTCCGTCGGTGGCCCCCTTCGCTTCTTCCCTTCTTAACAACCTTCCCACGCCGTGTTATGCTCGCTTACGGGAAATGATATCCATGTAGTTGGTGACATCCTCACGGAAAGACCCAACCGCTAATCGGAAGCGCCTGTCGCGACGAACCTGCCAAGAGAAGATGTGTTACAGAAAGGGTTTTAGAGGAACGCGGTGGGTGGGGGGTGGCCTAGCGGCAAGGCTGATAAGCAGCAGAAACGGTAAATTGCACGGAACCTGTCCACACAACGAAACAACCCCTGTCAAGGACTTACACTCCAGTTCATCGCATAAACAGGGTCCTGCGCTACATAGGTATATATCTCTGCTCTACGGTCGTTGTTGCTCATTTTCGTGGCGTCCAGCTTAACGTTCGCCACCTCACACAGAAGCTGTGTACCAAGATGATTCTATTTAAGCAACGGAAAGTAACTGGAACCAGCGAACCCTAATTGCTGTGAAAGGGGCCGACTGCGCGCGAAAGTCCCCATATGCGCTACCTAGCCCTAAATTAAGTGCAGCTATGAGGTGTTCGTGCTTACACCTAAGATGCTTTGGGCCTTGGAGAGAGGTATGGTCGGCGAAGAAAGACAGCAATGGACAGTTGGGTGTGGTTACCCGCTACAAGGAAGCCCAAGCAACGAATCAATGAGCGTCGGTGATAAGTAGACAGAAGGTGTCGCTTCAATAAGCACCGGGCGACCACCGCTTCCAACGCGCATGCTCTGTACGGCGCCGTTGACGGTTTGCGGTCTTTGGCGCCCGGTCTTTAGCGCCCAGCCGCAAGTGCATCCGCTGCCTTGTTTAACTGGGTCTGTTCTGCACTTGTATGCTATTTCAATTGCCAATGTACCGTATCGCTGCTGTAATTAGCATGACATAGTCCAAACTACGCCTTCGGGCCGCTGTATACTTGGTTAGCAAATCATCAATATCACCTTGCGCCCTTAGGATGCCAAGGGCGCCGTCTCCTCCTGAGGGGCCGCTGAAGTTTGCCGGTCGCCGAGATTATGTGCCGGAGCAAACAGCAGATGACTGGGGCCTTACCCCGCAGCAACAAGTAGGTCGGAGCCTTAATAAAAGCTATAGCCGCTGCCGTCTTGTGGATACGCCCAAGGTTTGTGCGTTGTTTGTTGCAATCGACATCCAGATGCATCCATCCTGGCTAGGGCCGCATGACTCAGCTTCGCAAAGAGGCACCCGGATCGTCCACTAACGCCTTAAAGCATTTCTGTATGTCACACGCCATCCTCTGTTTGAATTTGGTGACCCGTTTCGTTTGGGAGGCTTTTGGGAGGCATTCGCAGCTTGTGGGACATCGTTAGGTGGCACTCCCTGCTCTTCCAACCCTCTCCATGCTATCAGTGCTATCAGTCGCGAGGAGCGCTGAGGGTCGCCCCTGTGCAACCCGTCTACACGTCGCACCTCCCGAGCAGTGTCCCATGCTCCCATCCTCAACCCTTTCCTCCCCTGAACCACCGCGGTTTCCGCGGCTCAGTTTATCTAATCCCCTGAACCACCACTGTAAACACCGTTACCCCTACTTTCCCCTCCCCTGATTCCTCCCCCTTTTCCCCCGCCCCCAGGAGACCTACGTTGAGCTCTTCCGGCGGCACCTGACAGCACTGGACCCCCACCTCTGGGACCCGGAGAGTCACGGTACGACACATAAAACCATGAAAGGGCGTACGGAAGTACGCATGTACCACGCCAACGCGTGAACTCTCCTCCCCTCCCTGACCACCACTGACCTCCCAACCCCTCCAAACCGTTGCTTCACTTTCCTTTAATACCGGTATTTAACCCCCGTCAGCCCTCCTCATTTTTCGGGACAAGGGATAAGGACGGTGCTTCCCTTCTCCTCTAATCCCTCCCCCATGCCTTATGTGTATCCCTATTCCTCCCCCCATGCCGCCTCCCCCCGCAGACTACTACACGCTGCTTCGCTTCCTGCGCGCCCGCAGCTACGACCTGGGTCGGGCGGGCAGCATGTGGGCGGCGCACCTGGAGTGGTGGCGGCGGGAGCGCATGGAGGAGCTGATGCAGGTGGTGAGAGGGGGGGGGGAAATTATATAAGTGAAACAACGAGTCCCCATCCCATGGGGGGGCGGAAGAAGGAAACTGACGAACTGAGTGACGAGGCTTCATCAAATGGGAGGGAGGGCGAGATGAATGGAATGTGAAGCAAGCGGAGTCTCCCAATCCCATGTCCCATCACTTCTGCAAGCGACAGGGCAGACACACCCCTGGGAAGACGCAAGCCAGGGTCTGAGGGGGAGGGGGGTGTCCTGCACCCTCCTTCCATCACCCTTTCTTCCGCCACCCTCCTGCCATCACCCCTCCTCCCCCCACGTACACGTACTGGCTTGGCTAATTCGGGCTGGGCAGGTCGGGCTGGCTGGCACACGTTGCAACCCATGTTGACGCCTTATCCCTCAGTCAGTTCGTTGTTTCCTCTTTATCCCCCCACCAACCCCCCAGGAGTTCCAGTTCCCGGAGCGCGAGGACTTCCTGCGCTGCATGCCGCAGGTTGGGGGGGGGGGTGCAGGGGGTGCAGGGGTGGCAGTGGGTATGTGGGGGAAGCGCACGGCAGGGGAAGATGCACGAGGGGAAAAGAAGAATACCCTGTGCGTGTGTGTGTGTTATAGCACAATGGTAAACCAGGTGAACGAGGGGAAGGGAGTTGGGAGGGTGCGGGCAGGAGTGGGAGGAGGAAGGGCAGGAGAGGACGGGGGCTGGGGGGCACATGAAGAGGCTGAATGCACCGGCACGCGTGCCTTCACCGCCACTGCCCCCACCCCCGCCGACCGACCCCGTTGCCTCACGTTGTATTCATTTGTACCCCGCCGACCGTACCCCTACCCTTCCCCTCCCCCCCCACTCCCCCGCTTCCCCCCGGATCCGCCTCCAGGGCTACCACAAAGTCGACCGAATGGTAGGTTGAAACGGTTGGGACCGTTAGCACCGATAGTTGGTTGCCGGTAGTTGGCTGGTATTTTGATTGGTTGACGACGGCAGTGACCGCTGGCCTTCTCCTGCTTTACTGTGATGTCATACCACCTCGGCTCCTCGACCCATGTAGCCCCCAGCCCAGCCGGCAGCTACTACCCACCAGGTGCCACCAGTGTACAGCGCTGTCGTACAGTCCGTTGGCCCGCACGAGCCCAGCGTGACGATGATGAGGCTCCCATTCAGTTGCTGCTTGCCGCCAGGTGCCGCCGTCCCGATAGACGATCCCCCGCTCCTCATGTGCCCCTCTCTTCTCCCACCTACCCTCCCCCCCCGACCATCTGGTTTGCCGTTCTCATTGAAAATTAAACGCATTGGGTCTTCTTCTTTTCCCTCTGACCCCCTCACCGACCCAAGGGTCGGCCCGTCTTCATCCAGCTGCTGGGCGGGTTGGACATGCGTGCACTCAAACAGATCACCAACGAGGAGCGAGTGTTCAGGTGGGGGGTGGTAGGTAGGCGTGGGGCGTGTGTCGTACAAACCTGGTGCCACGAGGAGTATGTGTATGTTTGCATGAGTGTGTGGTTGAGCGGGGGGCGGGATTCGGACGTGAGTCTCGCACACACCCGTGGTCACACACCCGTGTCTCTCTCTCTCTGGCAGCTTCTTTCCCGGGTTTCCTCTCCCCCCACCCCCACCCCCTCCCCCACTATCACACCACACATTGGAATTTCGTGTTTACCCCACCCCCCCACCCCAGGTTCCATTTGTACGAGTACGAGCGGGTGCGGCGGGTGCTGCTGCCGCTCTGCTCCCGGCTGGCGGGTCGGCAGCTGGACACCACCTTCAACATTGTGGATGTGAGCGGTGAGCGAGGGGCGGGGAAAAGGGACCAAACCATAGGAGAAGGGGGGGAATTATAAATAAGTGCAACAACAGAGAGAGGGGGGGAGGGGCGGGGAAAATATGTAGTAAGTGCAAACAACACAAACAACTAGAGTCCCAATCCCATATCCCGACTCATGCAGTCAGTGCATTCGGAGACAACTATCCTAAAAATACGTTAAGTAATATAACTTACCGAAGGCTTGCTTACCAGAACCTTTGGCGACATGCAGGAGGAGCCGTCTTACGTAGGAAGACATGTGCCGCGCCGCCGGTCACTAATTCTTAAGAAACATAATAAATAGACAGGCAAGCATACAATGCATGGAAACGCATTTTGGGAAACGTACGTACATTGGCGCACGCTGGCCCCGCCAACCCCACATCCTTGGCGCACGCTAGCAAGGAAGGAAGGAAGGAGATCAACCGGGCGTTGGGGGGAAGGGGAGGGCACGGAGGAAGAAGGAGTGGGGTTAGGGGTTTGAGGTTGGGGGTCTAGGGCTTTTCGCGGGACGGGGGACGACTGCACGTCGAAGGTCGTACGTAGCACGTGGCCGGTTGCTCAGGATTGGGGTTTAGGGTTTAGGGTTTGATTACTCCCTTTCCCCCCTCTTTCCTTCCCATCCAGAGAGTCGCGCCTCGGGATATCGCGGTATTCCGTTGCCCACTCCCACTTTTGCACCCTCCTCCTCTCCTCCCAAACACAGGTCTGGGTGTCTCCCAAGTGACAAGTGACGCGCTGCGACTCTTCCAGCGCATCGCACAAACCGACCAGGTGAGGTAGGGTGCTGGGTGCTGGGCCGGGG
Source organism: Astrephomene gubernaculifera (assembly GCA_021605115.1). NCBI lineage: Eukaryota > Viridiplantae > Chlorophyta > Chlorophyceae > Chlamydomonadales > Astrephomenaceae > Astrephomene > Astrephomene gubernaculifera. Next base: position 2,188,654 of record BMAR01000004.1, read on the forward strand.
GGGGGCTGCCATCAACCCAAACCTCCCTCCCCTCCCTGCCAATACACACACGTTTCCCCCTCCCATTACCCCTCCCTTTCCCTCCTCCCCCCCCCGCCACACCCCCAGGACCACTTCCCCGAGATGTTGGGTCACGTGGTGGTGATCAACGCGCCGCGCCTCTTCCGAGCCGTGTGGGCGCTGGTCAGCCGCTTCCTGGACCCGCGCACGCAGGGGAAGATCGAGGTGGGGGGGGCTTGGGGGGGAAAAAAAAGAAATTCCAAAGTGTGGTGTGGTGTGGGCTTGGGGGGGAAGGAGGAGGAGGAGGGGTAAACAGGGGGGAGGGTGTGTGTGTTTTGGTGGAGGAACAGGAGGGTTAGACGCTTTTAGACCAGATCCCGGCTTGCTGGCATGTTCGGTTCCTCAACCCCTGCTGCCCCCCTCTCCCACCCCAACAAGCAGCAGATTTCTAACAATGGTGATCCTAGGTCTCGACTACCGACTACCCCCTCCTTCCCTTCCTCCCTCCTTACCCCCTCGCCTGCCCCAACCTGTGGCTTCCTATGGTTGGAACCAACATGGTCGCTGACCCCCCCCCCCAACACCAGATCCTGGGTCCCGACTACCTGCCCGCACTGCACCGCTGGGTGGACCCAGCCTGCCTCAGTACGGCGGTGGGGGGAGCCAGTGAGGGGCGACTGGCGGAGGACATCGGGCCCTGGAGTGACCCACGGGTCTTTGTGAGTGACTGGGGTGGGGGTGGGAAGCGAGCGGGAGACTCACTCACCAGGGTATGGCCTGTGGAGGTTCTCCTCTGAGTTCCCATGCAACCATGCAAGCATGTTCTCCCTGTCCCTGGGCCCGCCCATCCCTCGGGGCCCTTCCTTGCACGGCAGGGGCGGTTGACAGGTTGACGTCTGCGCCTCACTCTCCGTCACCCCTCCTTCGCTCCCTCCATCCACCTCTGGTCCCTGTACCCCCCCCCCTCCCCCCGATACAACACTCAACACACGACAGGAGCGTGTGGGTTTGCGGCTGGAGGACCTGATGAGGGGCGTCATCGCTCCCCCTGTACGACAAATCGATCGACCGTACGACCAGATCCTGCTGGAGGTTGTACGGCAACAGCAACAAGAGGAGGATGTACGGCAGCAGGAGCAGCAACATGTACGGCATCACGAGCAGCAGGAGCAGCAGCAGCACCAGCAGCAGCAGCTGCATCATCCGTTGCTGCTGTACGCGCACCCGCACCTGCACCCGCATGCGACGGAGGGGACGGAGGCGAGGGGTACGGGGGAGCAGTGGGCGGAGCAGGAGGTCAAGCGGAGGTGGCGGGAGCAGCGCGGGCAGCAGCATGGGCAGCTGGGAAACAGACCCATGGGTCAGGTGGGCGGGGGTGGGTCGCTCCTTCCAAAAAGAAGGAACTACTATAGTCCAGCGCTTCACCGCCGCTTCACGACCAAGCACATGCATCTTCGCATCCGAGTGCGCCTAGCATTCGTTGCCTTTAAAGGGGATTGTCGTGCATACAAACAGGAGCCTCGCGACCTTCTAGCCCAGCAGTGCTACTGGCATGCAGGCAGTAGAGCTAGGTGCTGGATCTGTCGTCACTGCCTTCCACTCACGTCCTCCCATAACTGTAGGCGCAGCAGCAGGCGCAGGCGCAGCAGCAGCAGCAGCCGCTGCTGCCCCACCCCCACCATCACCACCCCTGCTGCCACCCGGGAGGGCGGGTAGGGGAAGGCGGGCGGCGCACAAGTGAGGTGGCAGAGGCGGCGGCAGCGGCGGTGCCGGCTGTAGCTGCTGCACCGGCTGCCAGGACTAACCGGGCTGTAGCCGCCCCACCAGCATCCCCACTGGCGGCAACAGCAGCAGCAGCCTCCTACGGGGAGGGTGGCGGCAGCGGCGGCGGCGGCAGTGGAAGAGGAGGACGTTGGCTCATCAGCAGCTCCTCCGGCCGCTCCCCCGCCTCCACTCCCACCTCCCCGCCCGCCTCCCCCTCCTCCTCACCCCCGCCTCCCCGCAGCAGCAGCAGCCGCCGTCCCCCAGCCAGCTCCCAAGGTAGCCGCCCCGGCAGCAGTGGCGATCTGTTGGCGGCGCCGCCACACCTTGCAGTACGACAGCATGCCGCCGCTCCGTACGGCGGTGTCGGAAGCCCCACTGGTGCCGTACACGCGCCTCACCTCCCACCGCTGCCTCCGGCACGGATACAGTCGTCATCGTACAACTCTGGCGGCAGCGGCGGCGGCTCCTCTGCTACTGCTGCATCCTCCCGTCGGGGCAGCAGCGCCGAGTATTCCTCATTCGCCTCCGCTGCAGATGGTACGGCAACTGTACTGCCGCCACCGTACCAAGGTTACCATCCCACCGCCGCCATGCAGTACATTGCCGTACCGGGCGTACACTTTGTACCTCAGCCGACGCCGGTTCACCAACGCAACGACCACCAACAGCACAACCATGATCCGACTCCTGCTTTTGCCGGCGGTGGCAGTGGCGGTGGCGGCGGTGGCGCTGGTGGCGGTGGCAGTGGCAGTGGCGGCGCTGGTGGCGGTGGCTTATGGTATGGCAACCAGCAGCACAGGAACTCCAGAAACTCCGCACTTGGCCTGCCGCCACTGCCGCTGCCGCCGCCATCGCCGACATCACAGTCGCCGACATCATCTCAGCAGCAGCTTCCGTACTCCCCACGTGCCGCACATGCACGGCGAATGTACTCCTTGCAGACCCATTTGTGGCGGCAGTTGGAATCGGTTAGGCGGCAGTTGGGTGACAACAACCATCACAACAATCACAACCACATGAACAACAACACATCAGCAGGCAACAGGGCAGGAGGGCTGATGCTGCCGCCGCTGCCGCCGCCGCCGCCACTGCCACCACTTCCTCCACTTCCTGCCTCGGCGGCGGCGGCGGCGGCGGCTTCCACCATAGGAGCAGAGGTGGGCAGCGAGGTTGTGGTTGCAGAGGGCGGCTTGCTGCACCGAGTTGCTGTCCTAGAGGCCTCCCTGGAGTACAGCTTGGCCGCACACGCCGCCACTCTCAGGCTCCTGACCGCCCTGCTGGCGCAGTCGCAGCAGCAGACAGTGGCGGCGGAGGCGGCAGTGGCGGCGGCTGAGGTGGCGGCGGCGGTGGCTGCAAGCGGTAGCAGGAGCAGTTACAGCGGAAGTGGTGAGAGTGGCAGTAGCAGCAGTGCTAGTGGTAGCAGTAGCAGCAGTAGCGGAGATGATGTGGAGTCTACTGCAGCAGCAGTAGCAGGAACAGGAGCGGCAGCAGCTACACCGCCCCTGCAGCCGCACCACCACCAACAACAACAGCCGTTGTTACAGCAGCAGCAGCATAACACGTCCACCGTCACCCCCTCCAGCCGCCGCCGCCGCCGCCCATCCTCTCCGCCGCCGCCGCCGCCGCCACCGCCGCCGCTGCTCCCACCGCCGTCACACCCACAGCCGCCGCCGCCGCCTTTCCAGCCGCCCTCGTCTCGTCCTGCACCTGATACACCCCGCTCGCCGGGTTGCGGCGGCCGCTGCTGCCGAATCATGTGACCAGCGGGCAACGGTTGTGAACAGCTGCTGCTGCCACTGCTGCCCGGTTGCGTGAACTGGGCTGGTTATGGTGTCACTCGCCAAATCGCCACGCGCCCAAGCCAGCGACAGTGGCCACATCGGCACACGAACCAGCATGTGCAATGGAGTGTGCTTGCGGAACAGGCCGCAACTAACGGATGTGCACCCTCCTTCTCCAGTCGCCAAAGAGGGAGCTTTCATCTACGCCCTGTGGAGGAAAGAAACGTGACTGGGGGGTTCTTCAACGTGTTGCAAACGCGCTTGCATGCGGTTTCCTCGCTCAAGGAATGATGATGAAACCCAAGGAACACCACGAGGCCCTTGGCGCCCTGAATAGCATATGTGGTTTGGTGGGTGGTTACAGTGGGGACGAATGATGGTGTGGGTGATTTAGGAATGGAGCATCCTAATGGATGTCGTTTAGTTTAATATGAGAATGATTGATTGGTAGATAAAGGGCGCGGAGTACGACAAAGGTGTTTTCTCGCACCCGCGCAATGTTTGAATGAACAACGACTACAGCGCTCTTGTCTCCATGTCCTTTCTTTACTGTCCCTTTCCATCTCTGAACCTCTAGACGGTCACTTGAGATCACGAATATGAGATTCTGCTCAAGCCGTAGTTCGATTGCCACTGCCGTACCATAAACTTACTAATGTGTCGTACGTCTGCGCGTCAATCTCTCATCATCAAGCACATAATGGATAACTATGCACCGCACGAGAGCTCGCTTCTGCCTAATCATCATACCTTTGCATGCATTTTAATGTCACTGCAGACGGCAGACGCCTGGTTTACGCTTTAATGGTTCTCCTTTCGCCTGATTTTGTATTGCAACAATCATGTTTGCGACATATGTACCGCACTGATAGCCGGGGTGCCGTGTGGTAGCTTGGACCTCCTACAAGGCAACACCCCTCGTAGCCAATGCCAGACAGCGTTTGTCTGCTGCAACAGTTCATAACAATGAATTTGGTCTGTTGCCGTACACCGCAATCATTGTTGTTGTACGCCTTGTCGATCGCTTTGTGGGTAGGGTGCTACCAAACTCGTTAGGGGTATGTTGACGTGTCACGAGGGCCGGGAGTTGCAACCCACCTGCGGATCCCTCGGCATTATATACTGCCGCAGTATATATACCGGGAAGGGTATGCGCAACTGTTGTAATGATGATGCTGATGTCTTGCGCCTATTGAGTGCGACGACGTACGGCGGCAATCTAGGACAGTACCTTTCATGAGGCAACACGCGTTTGTCTTGCCTTGGACGCTGGACCAATCGTTATTGTTGCGGGGGAGGAGTTGCCAGATGCCCTCGAAAGGATGCAACCGAGCAACCGAGAATGCAGCCCCGCCCAGCACAGCCTGCATACCCGGGACAATCGAGGTACGCCCCAAACGCACGCCCCAAACGCATATGCAGGATGGAGGGTTCTCAGCGACCCACGGGTCCTTCCATGGCAGTTCGTGAGTAGCCACACAACCTTTCAGAGTCCATTAGGTGCGACTCTGTCGTGTGATAAGAAAACTCTGGCCGCGAGTCGGAACGTACTGTGATTGCCGGAAGATGGAGAATGAGTGGCCTAGCTGCATTGCCCCCTAGCAGCACTGGGGGCCAGCTGCCCCCAACACAACCGCCAGGAGGTGGACAGGCGCTGCGAGCTTGGGCCGGTATGTCGTTGCTTTTCGTCACGTTATGCCATGCATGAACCTTAATGGAATATGCGTGGGCTCCTGAAGACATGCGATACTGCATGGCCTCTGGTTAGCAGACTTACACGCGCAGGTTAGCCTACTTGTCCGTACTATATCCCATGCGCCTCTTCATCAGCTGCACATCTGAGTTCCCGAGCCCGCTCCCTCATCCTCCTTTCATGAAGCTGGAAGAAGTCCCCTTCACACACCTCTACCATCCAGAACACCCATGCGACTCAGCTCGTTCGATCAACCAACCCGAGTTCCTTCCTGCAATGCATACGTGCCATACCCTCCGCCAACCCGCCTCTCCTGCTCCTCCCAAAACCGTGCATGCCACAACCTAAACGCGCACCTAGACAATCCACCTCCTCCTTCCCCGCTGCAGAGACCCCTCACATCCACCATGCACACCCCCAAACCCACACCCTAACCCTCCCCCTCCCCACCCTTCATCCCTCCTTCATGCCCGCGACGCCGCTGCGGCCGCCGCTGCCGCCGCCGCCGCCCGCGCCACCACATGCTGCGGAGGCTTGATTCCCCCCATGGCTGCCGCCGCCGCCGCCACCGTCTCCTTCAGCGCCGCCATCTGGGCCGCCAGCCTGCCCCACTGCTCCTTGCCGAACGCGGGGTGCGTGGAGCGGGCCACGGCCAGCACTCCGCGCACCGAGTCCACCCGCCCCTCCAGCAGCTTGGCGCCAATGGCGCGAACAATCCAGGACTGCACCTGAGGGACGGGTGCGGGGGGGGGGAGGGTAAGAAAGAGTACAAGGGGTGCCTGGCTGGATGGAGAGGGAGCGGAGTTGGCCCCCACCGCCGGGTCACCTTTTCCTCCTCGCCCCTTCCACCCACTCTTACATCCTTTCCTTCCACCGCCTCCTCCCTCCCTCCCGGACCTCCTCACCCACATCCTCCTCTTCCTTCCCCAAACTCTCCCTCTCTCCCCCAATGCCACTACCACTCAACCCACGGTCCTCCCCTCCCTCCCTCCCCCAAAACACCCCTCACCTGGTCCTCCTCCACCTCCAGCGCCTGCCGCAGCTGCGACAGCGCCACCTCGCCGTGTCCCGCCGCCGCGCAGGTCGCCAGTAGCGCCGTCATGCGCGCCTTGCTCAGCAGCGACTCGGGGGTGACGCCCGCACCCGCAGCCTCCAGGGCGGCGGGGGTTGAGGCGGAGCGGGTGCCTGGGGGGGGGAGGTAGGGGGAGGAGGAATGGTGAAGGGATGGTGGAGGGACGTAAAAGGGAAAACCATGATGACGGGATGGAGTGGATTGGGGATGGCGAGAGAGGTGGGTGGGGCCGGTGCGCTTGGGATTTGGGAAGGTCATGCGGAGAGTAGGAGTAGGAGGATAAGTAGGAGGAAGAGGAGGGGTGGAGGGGGGGCTGTGGGAGGGCTGGCCTCAGAGCTAGAAAGTCGTAGTCATCACCCGAGGGGGTGGATCCTACAATGTAGATAAGGTTGTTTGAAAGATAGCTCATCTTCGGCCTTGTTGTTCAGCATCCAGGTGGTGCAGGTAGGTGCAATGCAATGCAAGCAAACACGACAGGGTGAGAAGCGGATGCTTGGCTTCGCAGAGGGGAGATGGTGCGATGGTGACCCACATGAACGGTGGGCGGAGGTGGGCGGAGTGAGAAGCGGACTCAGAAGGGTATGATATCGTCAGAGTGCGAATACACCCGGACAGAAATCTCGTGTGTAGAACTAAAGACATCACCGTCCGCATGAGCGAGAGCAAAGAAACAAACAGCATTCCTCTGTGGTGCTTAACAGTAGCACGACATGCAAGCATGCAAGTGCCGGGATATCATGGTGTACAGCAGCAGCAGCAACTTGGGACTCAGAAGGGTATTCGATTTCGACACCGTGCCTTGTGAAGGGCATTCAGCCAGAAATCTCGTGTGTAGAACTAAAAACATCAACGTCCCGAATGCATGCCACGGTGAATGAGAGATCAAGGTGTATCTCAGGAACCCCATTAAAACCCCTTGCACATACCACCTTTCGCGCTCAACGCCCCCACCCTTTAACCCTCTCCACTTTCCCTTATCTCCGTCCTCCCCTCCTCCCAACAGCCCCCCTCTCCCCCCCTCCTACCCGCCACATCGCCCGCCAGCACCGCCTTCACCAGCGCCAGCAGCGGGCCGTACTTGGGGTGCGAGGCCAGGGCCGCCACTCCGGGCAGGGGCAGCAGGTCTAGCGTGAAGATGGAGGGGCTGGGGGCGCAAAGGGGGGCGCAAAGGGGGGAGCAGGGGAGGAAAGGTAAGTGAGACGTGAAGCAACCGGAGTCCTAATCCAATATCCCTCAGGGGAGGTGGAGGGAGGAGGAGGGAGGAGGTAAAGTTACAGTAGAAGCGGAGCGCTGATATGGGAAGACAGGAGGAGGAGAAGAGAGTACAGGGAGGAGCATTCACAAGCAAAAAGAAGCTTCCTCCAACCCAAACCCGTTCCCCTTGCCTCTCTCTCGCCACCCATGGAGCAACCGTCATCCCCTATGCCATCCCCACCTGCGCAGGTAGTCTGCCAGCGCCCCCGCCGCCGCCTCCGCCACCTCCGGCGCCTGCGGGTCGCCTCCCGCGGGCAGTGACAGCGCCTGAGCCACCAGAGAGAGGTGCTCACGCGTGGTGGGCCGGTCGGGGGCGCCCTGGGAGGAGGAGGGAGGGGGGGGAGGAGGCAAGGCAGGAGGGTCGGCGGTGGGGCTGCTGAGGTGGGGTGGTAGGGGGGCTACTAAGCGGCGAACGGTAGGGAAAGTGGCGGGCACGAGGACAACCGGGGCAACACTGCTCGTAGGGTTTGTTATGGTTCCGTGCAGGGGACTAAGCAGGGAAGCCATGCAAAGGTGCAAGCTGCAGAGAAAATGGAAACGACTTCCATGGTGTGTGTGTGGCCTCAGTGTCAAGGTTGTCAGCACCGCATCCCGTGTCGAGCGGGGCGGAATCAGGCAATGTAGATAAGGAAATTGAAAATGTTATTCGTCATCGGCCTTTGTGCAACACAACGGAAGCATTGCGCGTGGTTGGTTTGGTGGGATGAAATGGGGAAACGTAGCTCGCCAGCGTTGTATATTAGCGTGCATGGGGAGCAGGAATAGGTACATGAGGACCGGCGTGTACGAGGGGTAAGTTAAGGAGGGGTTCAGGGTTCTGCAAGGGTCCCATCTCCCCATCCTCACCCTCAGAGCGGCCGCCAGCGCCAGGTACAGGCCACGCGCCTCCTGCGGCCCCAGCTTCCAGTCCGAAACCAATCGGGGGGCCTTGCCGCGAACTGAGGTAGCAGGGGTGGAGAGGAGGGGGGGAGGGAGGGGAGGGAGGGGGCGAGCTGGGTTACGCGTGCAGCGAGAGGTAGATCAAGAGGTGAGGAACACAGAGTCACTGCGTTGCTGTTGTCTCCCTCGCTTCCACGTGCATGTGCACCATCATGCCACACAACCCAACACAACCACCAACGCGTCTCTGTCTTGAAACACAACAAACCCAAATCACTCCCACCACTCACACCTCCCCACACCCCAACCCACACACAAACACCACCCACTCACCAGCTGCGCTGAACGCGCTCCGGCACTTGTTGGCGTTACGCGCCGCGAACCTGGCAGCCGCCAGCAGTACGGCAAGCTGCTGCTGCCCGCCGGCTAGGATGCCGTACAGCGACATGAGCGCCGTCAGCCGCTCCTCGGCGTGGTCGTCGGACTGGGGGAGGGGAAGGGGTGGGGGTACGGAAGTGGGGTAAGAAAGGGATGTGCAGGGTGTGAAAGATGTGGATCGCGCTGGCGCTGAAAGGGGGAAAGGAAGTACAGCATGCTTCGCCTTAAAAGGGGAGATGGTGGGATGGTGGTGCACATGAGCTGGCGGAGCAAGAAGCGGACTCAGAAGGGTATGATATCGTCAGAGTGCGAATACACTCGGACAGAAATCTCGTGTGTAGAACTAAAAGCATCACCGTCCGCGTGTAAACCCTAAATGCCTGTGCATGCACGAAGGAGTGAGCCGCATGCACGCTTGCATCCATGCGCGAACGAGTACAGGATGTTACTTGGTAACGGAGGAGCAGCAGCAACTTGGGACTCAGAAGGGTATTCGATTTCGACACCGTGCCTTGTGAAGGGCATTCAGCCAGAAATCTCGTGTGTAGAACTAAAAACATCAACGTCCCGATGCATTGAGCATGTTCCAGCGACGCATGCATAATGCTTGTTTGCACGCGAGATGGCAGCACCACAACTTCCTTATTCAAGTAGCCCAGCCCCTTCTCCGTATTCCCGTACAGCAAGACATCTACGACGAACACTAGTGAAACCTAGCCGCACATACCTTGCATAGGGCCTCTGCGAGCGTGGTGGCTGCTTTCTGTTGCTGGTCCGCTGCTGTCACTCGCCCAACCGCGTGAACCATTACGCTCACGCAGCACTCGGCTTCTGCGGCATTAAAGGAAAAGTGTGTCAGACACGTGTACCATGGTTTAGGACGCAAAGCCTGTGCCCACCGCCAGTCGACTAAGACACGGCGGTGCCGTCTGCAGCACATGGTTCGGTGACACTTGTTTTGATTTGCAGCTTGAACCCAGATCAGCTACGCACCTTTCTCCGACATCTTGGAGTACACCGCATCGATTTGAGATGCCATTCGCGACACATAGTCTCCATATCGTTGTTCCTGCACCGTGTCATGTGAAGTATGCCCACCTTATTGCTAATTGGAATCATGTGTATGCCTAGGAATATGCGCGTAAGATTGTAGCAAGCCAGAGACGGCTTACTGCCAAATAAGCCAGCCATAGGCACCAGCCAAGGCACGCTCCAGCTATACGGTACACATATGAAGCGCGCTTAAGCACCAAGATCGCAACGTAAGATTCACAAATCCGATTACCACAGGAATACAAAAACCCAATGATCGCAGGAGTTGCAGGATATGCAAGCGCGTTCCCGGGCTAAATCACTGCCCACGCTCAGAACCAATCCTACCTGAACTAGGTTCTGGCAATCATTGAGAAACACTGTCGCTGGCGTATCTGCCAAAGCTGTCCGCGTCTGCGTATAGTACATAAAGGATGTTCACTTGCACGCTTGGCGGCGGAGTCAGGAGTCAGCGGAAGCTCAACCCCCAGATGTGGGGTGTTAAGAACAAGAGCTACAACGCAATAAAGATATGCCCTACAGTCTTGGTATAAAGCACAGGCACAATTGAAACAATGTGTGCAGATCTGCGCCGTCGCACCTGTCCTTCATTCAAGAGCTCCGATACATGCTGCGCAACGCTAACAAAGCTATCCTCATCGGAAGTCTCCACAAGATGGAGCGGCATGGCAGCTCGCTCCGTGCGGCGTGAATGGGCCCCAAGGGCACTAGCTAACTATGCGGCGGCAAAACGCCGGCAAGTTTACTGTATGGAAGGGCCAAAAGGACTAGCAGGGGAAATAGCCGTGTATCCGCTATTGGGCCAACAATTTGCGCCGCCGAGCGGTGAGGGGTTGGTCACCAGCGAAAGCAAACGTGATTGATTCAACAGTTGTCAAGTTGTAAATGTAGAATGGAATTATAGAATTCGTCAGCTGCGCTGTTGTGGGGATTGCCGTGCCAAAAAAGGTCGGTGCGAATACGGCAATGAGTGCAAGTATTGCAAGACATGCATACTTGCCTTCAGTGCTCATCGATGATTGCACTACCACGTTAACTTAGTGGTACTGTGCCTGGGCTTTAATGAAATGGATGAGCCTAGTACCTTGACCTGTCGAGCATTTTTGGGTTAGCTTCTTATAAGACGTCCAGCGTAGGTGTCGAGGAGTATGATGTGATCTATCTGCATAGGTTCAATTGACAATTCTATCAGCATCTGAGGGGGCCATTCTGCTCTGACTAGCAGCGCAACTTTTCAGCAACAGTAAGATGAATGGATATGCTATTGTTGCTACGAGTATAACCCCTAGGCGCACAACAAACAGTCTACGGGGCGACAAGAGTTTTGTGTTCAGTCCTTTCTTTGTGCATGCTTTGCTGTCGACAGCGCCCAAGCCCGCCACGGCCGTATCGGTTGACATAGGAACATAAATCTTTATTGAACTCAACTGTCAGCTGTACCAAAACCCCTTGTTTTCGCACGTCTTTTCAGCTTCCATGGCGCCCTACTTTACGAAGCCACATTGCCTTGCATGGACGTCTTCTTCCCCATCCTTAACTACAACTGCCCCGTGCCCTCTTCCAGCCTGGTCATCAGCAGCCCGACTTCCTATCACCCTCCACCATGCGCCCACGACAGCATCAGCATCCATGCCGGAGGCCGCTACAAGCGGCCACCCTAGCATTCTTCCTCCTCGCCTGCTACTACGACCTGCCTGGCCCCATCACCTCCGGCTTCAGCAGCGATAGCCACTCCGCAGCAGCGGGGCCTTCACGCAACCTGCTGCTACCCTCGGCGCTGTTCGCCGCAGCGCTGCCGGAATCCCGCCTGATCCAGCACCCCGCCATGCGCGACTGGGACTCCCCCGCGCTGGTCAAGTGGGATGTGATCATGAAGGGGGAGGGACGCAAGGTCGGGCCGGGCGGGAGGGAGTTGCTGGGAGGGTAGGGATGGGTAGGAAAGCGAGGCCGGGTGTGTGGAGTTAGGGGCAAGGAGCGCGCCGTACGATCTGGTTGTGGGAGATGGTGTTGGAAAGGGCAGTTCAAGGGTAATGTAAAGGTGGTTACTCTCCCTCCCCCCTCCCCCTCCCCCCCCCTGCGCCCCAGGTGTACAACCCGGGTCAGGGGCAGCTGGCGTCCAACGCCTCGGAGGTGGCGGGCCACCCGGGCTACGCATTCGACGACCTCATGGTGGACCACCTGAAGGAAGGTGGGAGGAGGGGGAGGTCAAAGACCATACCAAACCATAGGAGACCACAGGGAGGAGGAGGGGGGGCACGGGGTGGGAAGGAACTGACGAGGTGTAAGGAGCCGAGGTGAAGGGGGGGGGGGAGGAAGGAACTGACTGTAGTCCCAATGGCAAACCGCCTATAGCCGGCTACAGGCCGAACTTTCGGACCCCGCCCCAGGCTAGCCGAGCCAAGGCAAACGATGAGGGGCGGGGTGGGGAGGGCATGCATGCGTATGTGTATGGCGGGGGCGGCCGTGCAGGAGGGGGTGGGGTGGGGGGCTTGTTTGCACGTGTGTACGGGGGGGGAGCTGCGAGGTGTAGGGGGGAAGTCACACACACTGCGAACACTGCAAAACGACACTGGGTGGGAACGCCTCCCTCCGACCCCCCCCCTCCGCCTCCCTCCCCCTCCGCCTGCCCCCCAGTGTGTGAGGGCGGTGGGAAGCCCTGCAAGCGCAAGGCGTGTGCCCTGGCGCGCGGGGACTGGTGCAAGGAGTATTACAACCAGGTGTGGGTGCGGGTGTGGGTGGGTGTTAAGGAAACTGGCCGCGAGTCGGAGTGTGCTAGATAGTCTGGAGGATGATATGCCCACCAAAACGTGGGGGGGGGCGCGAGTTGAAGGAACAGGCTAGCCGTGGGACATGTGGGCTCCACCCTGGGTTGCCGCATTGGGGCGGGTGGGGGTGGGTGGGGTGGAGGGAGGGAGGGAGGGAGGGAGGGAGGGGGTATTGCAGCATGACCCCACCTGCCCCCACCCCTCAGATCCCCATTGCTGGTTTGCCCCTATCGTTCCCTTTCCCTGCCCACAAAGGTCCCCATTCCCTGGCGCCCCGCCCCCCGCGGCGACAAGGACTGCCCCGCCACCTCCAAGGGCACATGCAACGGGATGGGGTCCTGCCAGCACGACATAGGGGTGTGCCTGTGTCCCGCAGGTGGGGAGGGAGGGAAGGAGGGAGGAGGAGGAGGGAAGGAGGAGGAGGGAAGCATGAGGAGGAGGGAGGGAGGGAGGAGGAGAGGGGGAAAAAAAGAAATTCCAAAGTGTGGTATGATAATGATACAAGTATAGTGATAGTATGGTATGAGGAGAGGGGGAGGGGTACCGTGGCAGGCCTAAAGGGAGGAGGGAGTGGGTGTGGTTCAGGATGAAGGTTCTGCCATGGGGGACGTGGGGGACATGGTCCGGCTCTCGGTGCCTCTCGTCTCCCTGGGCTCGCATCCGCTCAAGGGCTGGCTATAGACACACATACCCACCAGGTGTGATGTGTCGCTCGCCCGACCACCTCCCTAAGGCTGCCCTTTTTGCCCCACCCTCCCTGTTGCCCGCCCCACCCTCCGTGCTGCCAGGCTGGCGCGGTCCCGATTGCGGCACCCGCGACCCGCGTCCCTGCACCCACCGCTACCGAAACAAGGAGCTGGACGGGGGCAACACTGAGCCCATTGTGAGGGGGGAAGTGGAGGGGGAGGGGAGGAGGGGGGAAGGGGAAAATAATTGATGAAGTGCAGCAACGAATCCCAACCGTCAGTTTCCTTCTTTCCCGAGGGGGGAAAAAGGAAACTGACGAGCTGTAGGACGAAACCTCACCAGGGGGTGCAGCATTGGGGGAGGAGGGGTTGAGAAGGTTAAGAAAGGGAGACCATGTGTCGATGTGTGTGTGGTGGGGTGTGGTGGGGGGAGAGGAACCAATTGCTATGGTTATACCGGTAGTCAAAACCCAGCCCGCCGATCCCACCCACGCTGTGAGTGGGGCCGGGGTGAGGGAGAGGTGTGTGTGCAGGAAGGGTTGCAGGGAGGGTCTGCACGGGGAGGTGGATGAGCCTGGGCAGGCCGCAGCAGTAGCTGGCCGGTTCCCTTTTCGCAGCGGCTGTGTGTGTGGCGTGCGCTAACACACCGCTTTTCGCTAACCACCAACATCCTCCCTCTTACCCTCTCTTCCCCCTCCCCCCCCCCAAAGAACCACGCCGGCCCGGATGGTCGGGACAAGAACTGGACGGAGCCCGGTTGGACCGCCTCGCGCTGCGCAGGTGGGGGAGGAATCGAAGGATGCTAGCGCCCATGCGCGCACTGTACGGGACCCGGGACATGGGGCTGTGCTTCACTTCCTCCCTCCCCTCCCCTCGGGATTGGAACTCGTTGGAAGTCGTTGCTGCACATACCATTTACCTTCCCCCCTGTCCTCTCCCCTCTCCCGCCCCCCCGCAGGCTACTGCGATGAGGATATCGCCATGTGCTACTGCCCCCCCGGAACCAAGTTCGGTCGCGAGCCCGCGCCCGCCGGCTCCCCGCCCGGCACCCCGCCCGTCAAGCAGGGCCGACCCATGGGCGACTCGTGCAAACCGAACAAGGTGCGTGTACGGCAAACGCGGGAGGTGCATGGGAGACAAAACGAAGAAGACGCGAGGGTACACCTGAGGTGAACCGGTCGTTAACCAGTGAATCGCCGTACTTGGCCATGTTTCAATCCTCCCCCCCCTCCCAAACTCGCTGCCAGTTTCCTAAACATACGCGCCGTTCACTACTACATTCCCCTGGCGTTTCATGTTGGCACTTCCAGCTTCGCCACTCGTAGTACGTTCCGTCTCGCGGCCAGTTTCCTTGACCCCCACACCCATCGCCCCACCCCCCTGTGGTTTCCTATGGTCTGTTATGGTCTCTGCCCCCACCCCTCCTCGCCTCCTGTAGGACCCCATCACGGGTGCCAAGGCGGAGTGGGGCGGCATGGAGCCGGAGGTGCTGTTCGGGCCGCAGGGCTGGTGCAACTCGGAGAACCCGCTGGCACAGTGAGCTGCAGGGGCAGGGGGGGAGGGCAGGGGGGGCATCTACTGAGCCGATGAGACGGGAGGGGGACCAATAGAGACACATATTCGTGATATGCCGCACTAGGCTGGCTTTTAACAGACTGTGTTTAAGCTCCATTTGCTGGCGGCTGTGCTGGGAAGGGGAGGGGGGGGAACCAGCTCTCAGCCTCCACGGGAGCCACCAGCTGCCGCCCTCCCGCCCAGCCACTAGTCCCTTGCCGCCTCTCGTATCCCTTGTTCCTACTCACCCCCGCCCTCTCCCTCCTGCCTCCCCCCTCCCCCCTCCCCTCCCCTCCCCCCCCCAGTTGCGGGTGTGTGCTTGACGGCACCCACGGCCACCTGTGCGACCAGCCCTCGGAGGCATTCTGCTTCAACCAGGTGGGGGCCAAGGGGGGGGGGCGGAGGGGTCATGCCGCATGCGGAGGGGGGAGGCGGAGAGGCAAGCACCCCTTGCTAACAGCTGCACTGTCGAGATGAGAGCATGCCCGTTCAACCCATCCATGCATGTTGCACGTTGCGAGTATCCCCATGCTTTTACCTGCCACCCTGCCACCCTGCCACCCCTGTCACCCCTCACCTCACACCCCCTCCCCCAGTGCTCGGGTCACGGCGAGTGCATGACGGGTTTCTGCCGCTGCCACGAGGGCTGGTACGGCATAGACTGCTCGCGGCAGCGGGCCTCAGCCAAGGAGAAGACGAAGGGTGAGAAGGGAGGAGGGGGAATGTAAGAAAAGTGCAGCAACGAGGGGGGGGAGGTGGAAGGAGGCGGGTTGAGCGCGGGACAGGGGTTGATACGTGCTGGGCTCAGGAGGTTTGGGGGGTGGGGTTTAGCAGGAGTCTCCATGGTTGGTGTTGTTCTTATCCCTCCCCCCGCCACCTCCCGCCTCCCTCCCTCCCCATAGTGCCGCCTATCCTCCGTCTCTTCTATGGCACTCTGTTGCCTTCTATTCCGGCAGATGCCCTGCGCGCTAACTCGTGGTTTCCTATGGCTTGGTATGGCCTCGTGACCCCCATGCTATTTCCCTCCCCCTCCCCACCTGCCCCTCCGTTGATGCACTAATCTATATTTCCCCCACCTCCCCACTCCCCCCCCGCAGGCTTCCACGAGTCGGGCGGGGGGCGGCCCCACCTTCAGGGCCTAGTGGTGGACCCCCCCGCGGCGCAGGTGAGAGGGACGACCGGACCGAAGCACCGTCGTGGGTGTTTGCAGAACTGGCCGCGAGTCGGAACGTACGGTGGTTGTCGGGAGAAGAAGCCTCCACATGAATCGCCAGGAAGGAAGTAGTGTCATTTGGCTGTGTAGGGGCGTAAGTAGCTGTTGGCAGAGGAGTGCTGCACCTGACACGCATGGCACGCAAAACACACACGCATTACCCCTCTCCCCCCCCGCATGTCCCCAGGACCCCCCGCCGCACCCCACCCGGCGGCGGCCGCTGATCTATGTGTACGACACGGACCCGCTGTTCAACACCAAGATGCTGCAGTACCGAGTTGCTAGGTGAGGGTGGAGGGGGGGGGACAGGAGGGAGGGGGGGAGGTACCATGGGATGAGGTGAATGGTGGGGTGAGGGGTTGTGTGGGGTTAAGACAACCGAGCCGCAATGGTTACTGGCGGTGGGAAGATCGGGATGGGGAAGGGGTTTCATGGGGTGCTGGGAGCACCGGTAACAGACAGGTTTACAGAGGAGATGCTGCCCGGTTCGTCAATACACACGCTTCTCCCCCCTTCACCCCCCCCCCCCCCTCCCCCCCCGTCCCTCAGGACCTCCTGCGTGTACCGCCTGTTCGGTGCGTCCAACGACTCGTACTTCAACTCGTATGTGTACGCGTTGGAGAGCTACTGGATCGAACACCTCACCACCAGCCAACACAGGTACGGGTGTACGGCAAATGAGTTTTGTGTGTACGACAGATGTGTTGTACACGATGGATATGGCGTACGACAGATGGGGGGGTGAAAAGGAAACAGCTGACGAGGAAACTGACGGGGGGTAGCATGGACTCGCGGCCAGTTTCCTCTCAACAAGCGCACATGCATGCTTGCAATGTCCAGCTCACGTGCCAGTGTGGGTACTGCAAGGAGGCCTGACCCCGAGGGACGCCGACTGGGGGGGTGGCAGTTTTCCTCTTTGTGCCCCGGCCTTCTAATTGCCTTCCCCTCTCGCGCTTTCCTTTTGCACCGCACCCCTCCCGCTCTCACGGTTCCCCCGCCCACACCCCCGAATTCCTTCCCCAAGGGCTTGTCACCTCGATTGTAATTGTCAATCAACACATTGGGTATTTCTCCTCCCCCCCCGCCACCCCAGGACATTCGACCCCGAGGAGGCCGACTTCTTCTTCGTGCCCGTGCAGCTCACCTGCTACCTGTGGCCGGTGCTGGGCTGGGCGGACCACCCCTGGTTCGGCATGCCGGCAGGTGGGGGTGCCCGGGGGGCGGCGGGGGGAGGGGGGGAACACGGAGACTTGGGCATTGCGGAGCATGCATGGGTTCGGGGGGCAGGCCGATTTGGGTACTTACCTGTATCAAGGCTTGTCAAGGGTCGCCCGTGCGTGCGCGCGTGCGGGTTTGACGTTTGCTGCCTCAACCCGGACCGCTTCGACACACGCACGCACGAAACACACACGTTTCCCCTCCACTTACCCCTCCCCTCCCTTTTCCTCCCGCCCCCCCCCCAGCCCACTCCCGCGCCCACCAGGGCAGCAACATGTACCTGCAGGCCAAGCGCTGGGTGCAGCAGCACTACCCCTTCTGGAACCGGCGGGGCGGGCGGGACCACATCTTCATGATGCTGAACGACGAGGGAGGCTGCTGGATGCCGAACGGTGAGGGCAGGGAGGGGGCAGGGGGGGCAAGGGAGTGACAGGTTGTACAGGCAGAGGGAAAGAGGAGGGGAGGTGAAGACGTTTCGTGAGAAACCAAGTTGATCTTGCTTTCTCGTCCTTTTCCCCCCCCTTTTCCTCCTTCTTACCCCCCTCTTTTCCCCTCCCATTTCCCCCCTCCCCCCCTCAGAGGTGTACCAGAGCTCCATCGTGCTCAGCCACTGGGGCCGCATGGACACCGAGCACGTGAGCGGTACGGCATGGGGATACGACAACTACACATCCCCGCTGGATCCATGGCCGCCGTACGAGCTGGGCGACTGGCGCAAGATCTACGACGGACACCCCTGCTACACACCCGGCAAGGTGGGAGCGTGGGGTGAGGAACGGGAGGAGGGGGTAAAGAGGAAACAACTAACTGAGGGATAAGGCGTAAGGGAAGGGCATAATAAGGGGGGGAAGGGAGGGGGGTTGTACATACGCGGTTGTGAATACAGGAGATGTAGGCAATGTAATCAGCAATGTGGTAGGGGTAGGGTGGTGGTGGGGGTACTACCAACCCCAAACACGTTTATCAACAGCACCCCCGTTCCGCACCCCTAGTGGTGGCACCGCGCTCCGTGAGGCCCTCCCTTCCCCTAACCCACACCTCTCCCCCGCTCACACCCCTCCCCCCTTTTCGGCTCGACTTACGGTTGATTCTACCAGGGACTGTCAGCAACTTGTATCATTATCACACCACACTTTGGAATTTCTTTTTTCCCCCCCTCCCCAGGACCTGATCATCCCCTCCCTCAAGCCCGCCAACCACTTCGCCTCCTCCCCGCTGCTGGGAGCCCCGCCGCTCAAGCGTGACATCCTGCTGTACCTGCGCGGTGACACGGGGCCCTGGAGGGCGCACTGGTACAGCAGGGGCGTCCGGCAGAGGCTGGCAAAGTGAGTGAGCGGGGGGGGCGGGGAGGGAGGGAGAGGGGGAGGGAGGGGGAAGTGCATGCCATTGTACCATATACCAATCACCAAACCATGGGAATCCGCAAGTTGGGGCGGAACATTGGGTGGGTGAGGAGGAGAGGGTGGGGCAGATTGGGATTGGGATTCCGGTGCTTCACTCCATCAGTTATTTCCCCTCCCTCCCCCTCCCCTCCCCTCAGGCTGGCCTACCAGAATAACTGGGCTGAGAAGTACCGCATCTTCATCGGGGAGGGGTGGCAGGTGGGCGGGAGGGGGGCAGGGTGGAGGGGGCTGCAGGCCGCAGAGTCACATACATGCGGCGCATACACACACGCACACACCCACCCGATTCGCGGCCAGTTTCCTTAACACACCCACACCGGTGCATGCGTCACGCCATGTCTGCACGTGCTGCCTACCCAGCGTTACAACCAATCCTCTCTCCCACGCCCTCTCTCCTCAAGGTTAGTGTCAGTTTGATTGCGGTGACCTCACCACGCCTGTCCCGCCCCGCCCATCCCTCCCGCCCGCCACCTCCACCTCCCCCCCCCCCCACCCACCCCACCAGATATCGGGCAGCTACTCGGAGCACCTGGCCAGGTCGCTGTTCTGCGTGGTGGCACCGGGTGGGGCGGGGAGGGGGGAGGGGGGAGGGGGAGGGTATGGAGGTGGGATAGGGTTGGAGGGTGGTGAGGGTAAGGAGGAAGGAAGTACCGGTAACTGACCGGGCGGAGGGGCATTAAGGGGGGCGAGGGCCGGGGTGGAGGAGTGCGGGTTTAGGCCAATACCCAGGTCTCTCACCTCCACGACACCTCCTGCTGCTTTCACTCAGCCGTATCCTCAGTTCCTGCTGCTGCTGCTGCCGCTGTGTATGTACGGCACTCACACCTCCCCCCCCCGCTGCGCAGGTGACGGGTGGAGCGCCCGAGCGGAGGATGCCATCCTGCACGGCTGCATCCCCCTCGTGGTGGGTGAGGGGTGGGGGGTGGGTGATGGGTGGGGGGTGGATGTGGTCAAACTAGTGAGAGGCACAAACGTCAGTGGGCGGGGTAGGGTTTGGGATGCGCGGGACTCCAGTCTGCTTGGGGCCGCCCGTCTGTTCATATGAATCTCCCACCCTATTCCCGTTGCAATCTCTTCCAACCCTCCCCCTTCCCCCTCTCAGCTCATGGACGGCGTGCATGCGGTGTTTGAGAGCATCCTGGAGTGGGACGCCTTCTCGGTGCGGCTGCGGGAGGAGGCGGTGAACGAGCACCTGCCGCAGGTGCTGCTGTCCTTCTCGCCGGAGCAGATTGAGCGCATGCAGCGACGTCTGGCGGTGGTGTGGCAGAGGTGGGGGAGCGGGGAGGGGTCGAAGATCATACCGGACCGTAGGGAGCCCACAAGTGGGGACAAAACAATCGTTAGGAAGGGGGGGGGAGGGGCAGGGGGAGAGGGGCACTGGTTCGCAGCTGCAAAGGCGGAGCAGCAGGGAACGGGGAAGAGGACGGCTAGAACCCACACACCTAAAACCACCGCATGCCAACCATCACCTTTCTCGCCCCCCCCTCCCCTCCCTGTCCCCAGGTTCGCCTACACGGGCGGTCACCTGCTGAACCGAGACCTCCAAAACACCTACGACCACAACCGCGTTGTACGGCAGCGCATGGCGGATGCCGGCATGCGACCCAACATGACGGAGGGGGAGTTTCACTCTGTCATGCAGCGGGTGGCGAAGGACCTGAGGGCTGGGGGCCGCGGGTTGCATGCGGCTGGGGGCGAGGCGGGGGCAGCAGGAGGAGGCGGAGGGGGGTTGCGGGAGTGGATGGGCCCACCTGGGCATCCGTACATGGCGAACAGCAAATACCCGACACGTACGGATGCGTGGAATACGATTATGGCTTGGCTGTACTCGCGTATCCCGGATACCAGGTAGAGGAGGGGGAGGTATGTGAGGAGGGAGAAGAGGGGAGGGAATGGGCAATAGGATTGAGGGATGAGTGGTTTGAAACGGCTGTGACCCGTGGGTCTTCGTGGTTTTGTAAAAGCCTGCTTGTTGCAATTTGGTTTACAAATTCGGTATATAGTCGTGATTTCGGAATCGGGGTAAGAAGAGGAGGGAGATGGGGAGGGAAGTGGAGGCAGCTGCAAGGAAAGAATGGATACGTGTGTGAATGGACATCCTTAACTATAGGTGCTTAAGTGAGGCTGTGAAAGCAGCAGTGACCCCTGGGTCTCTCCGCGGTTCCCTACGATACCAGTATCTCGTGCATGCTCGTACATCCACGTGGTCGTGCGCGCCCCGTAGCAGGGTCTATCCTGCACAGTAGGCCAATGTTAGTGGCGGCTGCTGCTGCTGGTGTTACTGATGGTTGGGCAAAGGAGGTGGTTGGGCGAAGGATCGGATTGGGGGTCAAGTTAATACGATTGGAATGGGACCCTGCGGCGTGCGTGCGATGGCTACCCTGCTCCTGCTCTGTTTCAGTGATTGTTGGGGAATGTGTGCTGCTGCTGCTGCTGGAGTTTAGGGATACGGATTTAGGGATAGGGATTAGATGAAGGGGTTTGATGTTCGTGTGTTGCAATAGTGTTCGCGCGTGCTGGGATGGAAAGACTTCAAATTGTGCAACGGGACTGCGGTAGCGGGTGCTGTAGCGCTGTGTCGTTTTTGCTTGCCTGTTTGTCGGTGTGCATTGCACTGTGCTCTCGTGATGGCCCCCCCGTGAGCCTCGTGGCCCTCTCTTCCTCCTTCCTACATCGTATTGCTGACCTCGCTCATCTGTTTTTCCCGTCGTGTCGCATCTTCGAAAGCATGTATTTAAGTTGCGATTTAACATGGCATGTCTTTGAACACCTTCCGCGGCCGTCCCACCAGCTGCATCCCGCAAACACCAACCAACCAGCCCTCCTTCACGTCTGTGCCCAAGGTACAGCATATCAATCCGACAAGGCGTATCATGCCCAGCCTGCAAAGCCTAGGGTCCCTTACAGAAGCCATGAGGAAAGCGGGCAGCAGACAGCACGAGACCATCGGCGCCTCCCCGCCACCACCACTCGTGTGATTTTGCAATCACGGCATCACACGGCAGTATTGCACGACACGCATAATCACCCAACCCCCACCGGGTGTGCCACGTCAAGAGTGTCACCCCCTGTCACATCACGCCACGCCACGTCATACATCTCCCTATCACATCACGTGCTGAGTTATGTCATTGGGGTATCCGGCAGCAGGTCGAGGGAGGCGGGGCGCTGAGCCACCGCGTCGGGGGCCCAGCTGTCGACACGGCCCTCCTGAGGGGGAGAGGTGAGGAAGGGAGGAGTGGTGGTGAGGGGAAAGCAGGGAGCAGAGAAATGAGGACTGGGGGTGAGCAGGCGGGTAGGTGGGGGTGTGCGTATGCGGCTGCGGAGTGAGGGAACTCCACAACCCCATGAAGCGAGGGGACATGATCCTTTCATTCCCTAAACTGGCAGGGGAATCCCATGGGTGGGGGGGTACTGGTTGCCGCGCGGAAGCAGCCTAAACACACACACGCACCTGCGCCTTAATCCAGTCATCTATCGGCATCAGCTTCAACTCCTCCTCCCTCTCTCCCCCTCCTCCTCCTCCTGCTCCCCCTCCCGCTGCTTCCGTCCGCCTCCCGGGCGTGAACCTCAGAAGCCCCGCGTAGCGCCGCAGCAGCAGCAGCCAGAAGCACTCCACGGCCTGCTGGTTCAGGTGGGAGGCGGCGAAGGCCTGCCCCCGCGCAGCGATCTGCTGGGCCTCAACCGGGTTGGCGGCCACCCAGTTGTATGCCCACAGCACCTCCCGTGGTCGGTGCGTCCAGAAGGGTACGTAGTGGACGAACCTGGGGAGGGGGGCAGGAGGGTGGGGAATGGGTGGGCGGGGTGTGTGTTAAGAAAACTGGCCGCGAGTAGGAACGGCGTGTGTGGTGGTAGGGAGGGTACGGCATGTGTTCAGGACGGACACATACCGGTATGGAGACATGGCGGTGATCAACTGATAAGAGATAACGGGCCGTTCAACTCCACAATCCCACACACAAACCCCTTCCATCCCGGTGCACCTCACAGCTACCTTACTTTGTCAGCAGTTTGTCGTAAAAGGCGAAGTACCCCGACTGCTCGCGAAGTACGACAGAGCCCAGTGCCAGCAGCTGCCAGACGCGGGAGGAGCAGGTGATGCCTGTTTGGCGGGGGGGGAGGATACACGGGGGGATGGGATGGGGGAAGGGCGTGTACGTGCTCGTTGGGTGTGTACGACAGGCGGAAGTGAGTTGGGGTGGCGCCAGGTGGTGCATGTCGTGTGGTGTGGTGGTGGTGGTGGTGTGGGAGGGGGCTTACAGAAACAGGCGTCACATAACCGACATAAGCACACCATCCTTAATTGGTGGGCAACGTAGCTAAGCTGCTACCGCTGCAGCATTCGTTGAAGTCGTCCTGCAACCTCCCGCGCAACACCCAACACCCCGCCACCCCCCCCCTCCTACCATCCACATGCATCACCATGCGGTATTCCGCCCAGTCTCGCAGCGCCCGCAGCTCGTCCAGGTAGGAGATGTTGGGGTGCCGCAGCTCCCGGGTTAGGTAGTCGGAGAATGACGTGCGCACCAACTCAACCTGGGTCGTGGGGGATTTGGGTTGGAAGGAGGGTGCAGGGAAGGAGGGTATGAAGAGGAAGCTATCGAGCTGTACGGCGAGAGGCTTCAACATGGGAGAGGGAGAGTGGGGTGGGGGCGCAGCAGGGGAGGTGGAGGTTGCAGCGAATGTCTGGCTGGCTGGCGACGCTGCAGGTAAGGTGGTCAGCAATGAAGAAGTGGAAGGGAGGAGTGTACAGGTATGTATCGCGGTACGGGTGTATGCAGGATAGGACGACAGCACGTCACGACACGCATGAGGGGCCCTATGGAGGGACGCATGCTCCTAACAGCGTCACCGGCTGTCGCACATACACACACACACACATACACTGCGACGTCTCGGCATGCTCCCCTGTTTTGCTACCTGTTCAGCAGCAGTTCCAGCCTATCTACCTACCTACTTTACTCGATATTGTCAGCTACTACATACTATCAACTTACTACTACGGGCCTTCGGTCCGGTCGTTTTACGAGAGTGCTTCTTACGTCCTACTTACTCTCAGCACCAGTACTGGACTTCTATATGTACATACGCTACCCTATTCCTCGGCTCCTGCGGCGGTTCTGTGGGGACTTCATCTTCCGACATCCCAGTACGTTCCTACTCGCGGCCAGTTTTCTTAACACACACACGCATGTGACCCGGGAGGCCGGAGGAGCTTCCTCACCTTTTGCCCCGCTCGCATCCCGTCCCAGTGTTTCAGGGTGGAGGGCAGGGCCTGCGGGGCGGGGCAGGGGTGGGGTGGGTGACATGGGGGTGGGGGAACCGCACATCTTCCTGTTGGGTGGGGGGGTGGGGGGGGCGAGCAAGAGGCCGCAACAGCCTAGCAGCAGCAGCAGCAGCAGCGGGACAGGGCGGGTGAGGTCCCCCCTTCCTCGTCCTCCCTCAGGCGGTGGGAAAACCCCCTCCCTCGGCCCCCCATTCCAGAGCACCTCCTCCTCTTCCTCCTCCCCTCCCCACACCCGCCCACACCCGCCACCTCACCTGGTAACGGTGGTAGTTGATGCCCGCTGCGAATGCCGCCTGCTTGCGGTCCGCCCAGGGGCGTTCGCGGTTGAGTCGCTGCATGGTTGCCAGGTAGCGCCGGTCGTAGTGCATGGTGTAGAAGTGGAAGATGGGGATCTGGGGGGGAGGGGGTGAGGCGCACGAGGCAGGCAGGGGATTAGGGCAAAAGGTTGAGAGGCAGGGGAGGCAAACTGCGCCCCATTCCTCCGCAGGCAGCCGCAGGCGTTTATAACCCAAACACCTGCAAGCCTTTAGTAGCCGCTTCCATCCGCTCCGCGACCCAAGGCCGCCAGCCCCGATCCCTTGGCCCTCCATGCCAAGACCGCCCCCACGGCGGCCTGCAAGCCACACCCCCTCCCACCGCTCACCACCAATCAAACAACCCCACACGACCCCGTACAACCCCATGCAAACACGACACCCCTCACATACCCCCGCATCCCCACCCGCGCACACAGTTATTTTAACACACCCACCGCAATTTCCACGCTCGACGCCGCCTTGCAGTGCCGCATCACCGGCAGCCGACCATGCGGCTCCCCCCACACGTCCCGGTTGGCCCCCGGGACAGTGGCATCAAGCCCCGCTGCCGCCGCCGCCGCCGCCACCTTCGCCTCCACCCTTGCCGCCCCTCCTCCCGCCCCTGCCCCTGCTGTGGCTGCCCCTGCCCCTGCCCCTTCCCCTTCCTCTTCCCCTGCTGCTGCTGCTGCTGCGGCTGCTGACAGCGCCGCTGCCGCCTGCGCGTCCGCCAGGTCGGAGGCCAGCCCCAGGTCCTGGTAGGGCGGGTCCTGCGTTTCGACCACAAACTCGGCATCGGGCAGCGCAGGGCCCCAGCGGGAGACCAGTCGCTGCAGTGCCTGAGGGGAGGGGAGGGAGGGTGGAGAAAACGAGGGAAGAGGCGAGGAGGGAAGGGACAGGGTGAGGAAGGAGGGGAAGAGGGATGAGAGGGTGAGGGAGGAGGGGAATTGGGGAAGGAGGAGGCAAAGAAAGAAGGAGAACCATGTGTAGAGGGGAGGAATGGGGATGAGGAAATGGTGGGGTTTGAAATTACCGCTAAGACGTGCAGGATACGCTGGCCAAGCCACATGTACCGTAGATTCGTAGTGCAGGGCATAACCCACTGCACTGTTCAGCCAGGTGTTGGGGAACATTGGGTACACACCCTAGCATTATCTAGAGCCCCTTGCTACGTACATACGCATAGACAATGATGTTCTCCGCCTGCCACGGCATGAGGTTGCCGATGCTCTGCTTCGTGCCGTTGATGACGTACAGTCGGCCTCCGCGGATGCACAGCGGCAAGCCAGGTACACTATTCTGCATGGTGCGTTCTCTAATCGTCCGGTCCATGAGCGCCTCGCTGATCCCCGCGTCGTCGTACCAAGGCAGCAAGTCCTCAGCAATGCCCGGCTCGAAATCTTGGAAGCGCGAGCAGTGTGCCATCAGCGCAGTATCGTTATGGGCTAGAACTGCCGGCAGAATTGCTGCGATGCATAGAGCGATTGCCCGCCATCGGCCTAACACGGACTTAGCCAAGGCTTTGCCGTTGGTTAGAGTGACCATTGGTATTCCAAGTTCATTCCCGGTAGAAACTTCACAGTTGTAGTCAACTACGTTTCTCCTATGCCTGTGTTCCCACGAAAACGGCAAGCGGGAGTGTTGCTATGTCAGACTACGCAAGCAAAGGTTTGCCATACATTTGACGCCTTCATAAGCTTAAAACTTGCTTAAGATAACATGTTATCGTTGGCTAGTACACGTTAAGCTCACAGGAATTCTTTGCGCTATGGATTCAGCATGGGTGCCGCTGCCCCCAGGTCCGGAGCGACCTAGGCGTACGGCACCGTTTTTTCTTTTTCCTTCATTCTAGTCTTTTTGCAACTACTGACTGTGTCTTCCTAATTGCCAGGTGATTGGGCGCTGAAATCAGCCTCGCCCATTTGAAAAGTCCGCTTGCAAGTCTGTCAGCGCATTTCCCAGCAAAAGACGCATGTCGCATGTACCGTTATGGTAGCAATGTTTTGTAAGCAAGACCTGAGTAGCTAAATCAGTTTGTTAGACAAAAGTTTGCGGAAATGTGAATTTTGCCGAGCCGTCCTGAGCCGTCATACCGGTACCATTTCAAGGCTAATTACACGTCATAAGGATACCAGGCAGATTTAGTAAACAATAGGTCCATGGCAAGCGAATATGGCGATAGTATGTCCTCTGACTACGCTTCCGACTACCACAGTTACGATGATGACGCATATAAAGATGCCGCTGAAGGTTTCGAGGACGACCTGTCACTCACCGAGGAAGTATTATCAGAAGACGCCGAAAATGCCGGCGAGAGGGGTATGGTGGATGACCTTGGAACATCGAGGTATGCGGTTGGCGAGGGCTCAAAGCCGGCCCATGGGGCTGTGCAAGTCAGACACCAGGTCCATGAAGGTTCGTGGACTAGTAAGGCCCGCTTTCGGCGGGAGCTACCCGTAGCTCGCGGGAGGGAGCTGGATGGACTAAGAGTAGGAATGGGAGGTGATGTCGAGAAGAAAGATGCGGTTGCACGCATGTACGACGTGAGGATGCAGAAGGATGCTTCAACCACAAAAGGAGTGGCAGCGATTGTCGCCAAGGCTACTAGCAATTAAACGGTTAGGATGCACAAGCGGCTTGAGGACGCCAAGGAAACACGCAGTATATCAAAGCGCACAGGTGGTGGAGTGCCAAAACCCCTCCCTACCCGCCCGAGTACCGGTGCCCACGCTTATGTGCGCATGCCGTGCCGTGCCCTGTCAAAGTACCGGTACTGGCACCTGTGCGTTAGCATAGAGTACAGATCCTACTACCACTGCACTACTACACAACTCCCCGTCGACACCAGTCGCCCACACAGCAGCCGCGCATATGTCTGCCGCTGTAGTCAGTACAGGAACGCAGCTCAGTTGCTTATGGACAAACCCGCGCCGCCGCGCATGTACCCTGCCACCCTACCAGACCACCTGTGCCATGCAAACTAGCAGCCCCGCCGTGCCCAAGTACGGGTGCAAATGCACCAACATTCCTGCCCCGTTCGAGTTATGGCACTGTCTCCGCTTTGTCCAACTACCGGCGCCTGTATGCTTCCACACGCCCTGCCCAAAGCCCGGCGCGCCCACGCAGTCCCCGAACTGGCCACCAACAAGCGTGCATGCAGCCAGGCCAACGCCCCGTCCTCAAAGCCCAGATGTGCAAAGCATTGCGACACGGCAGGCGGTAAAAGGGCGGGACAGACCACACTTGACCGCTCCTACCGCGCCAGCACGCTGCTGCAGGCAATTCGTAGCACCTC
Organism: Astrephomene gubernaculifera; assembly: GCA_021605115.1. NCBI lineage: Eukaryota > Viridiplantae > Chlorophyta > Chlorophyceae > Chlamydomonadales > Astrephomenaceae > Astrephomene > Astrephomene gubernaculifera. Next base: position 2,216,242 of record BMAR01000004.1, read on the forward strand.
CTGTCCACCTCGGGAATAGGCAAAGGATGCTGGTGGGGCCGTGGTGCCACAGGCCGCTACTGCTAGGCCCCTAAGCACAGCCCACCTACCTGGCTTTTCAGTATCCGCATGTGGCAGCAGGTATGATATGCGCCCCTGGGGTAGCTTGTCGGACACTGCAGGACATTGTACTTCAAAGCACGATGGTGAGTGGCAGCAATCAAGTAAACCGCATTCCGGCAAACAAGGCTAAAGCAGCCAGGATTTTCTGTTACAGGTGCCTTTCCTTGTCCTGCCCGTCGCGAAGGCTGAATCGAAGGAAAGGCCATTCCACAAGCTTGCCTCCTCCGTGTCACATACATACCTTGTTAAGTCGTAATAGTAAGAGGCAGCCACAGAGGTCCACATGTATCCGCACACGCCGCTGTAGCCGCTACCCGCGAGGTAACCGAGCACCCAACTTTAAGTAAGCGCTGTTCTGCCCCAGCCGCTGCATCCTACCTTCGCACGGGGTCCCTTTCGGCTCCCACAAACCTCCCGCATGCTGCCTGCTCTGCCTGAGCCGCAACATGCCTCGATAGCACAAACATGACCACATCACCTCACAATGCGCGTAAGCCTGCGTCCGGTATGTTCTACCAGGTAGAGTGGCCTGGAGAGGGCATGGTTTGCGTTAGGATTGCATTGCGTTAGCGACCCGCGGTTCCTATTCGTTGTTGATTAATTAATGCCGATTGTCCTGATACCCACTTTATGCCTTCAGCAGTGCTTATGACTTGCGATAACAGGCGCATTAAAGTAACCGTGACCATGCTATTGAAACCCGCAAGTAAAGCTTTCATGCTATTGCAGGTGTTTGACAGTTGAAATGAGACGTTTCACCATAGCTCTAAGCAACCATGACACATGCCCGGTGTGCGGTGGGCCGAGAGTCTGGTTAGATGCACGATCAGTACCGTAGCTAGTCAACAGGTGGCTCGATGCCGCGGTAGCAGCTTGTTCTTATGCGGCATAACATGATGCTCCCTTCCATGCTTCATAACTGGTATTTCATGTAGTTATGGCGTCTTGGGCATCATTAAGATACGCCTAACTGCCATTCAAGAGGCGTTCGCTGATGATTATGGGAAAGCTCTAGGCCAAGCCATTTTGTCCTTGAGCTATCTTGAATATGATTCGGTATAGTGACTGCAGCACTGCGTTCCTTCTTTCAGCTGCAATTTCGGTACACTGCTGGTAGTTGCTTAGACGTCGTGTCTTGCCTACTAGCGCTGGTGCAAGATCTTGCAATAACACCACTACAGCTGAGTCCTTACAAGGCTTTCTCAGCGCTGGACTAGTCCGGTTGTGACTCCTCGTCATTACGCTTGCTGGAAGCCATCGGAGCCGCGTATCCAACCTACGAAAGTTTCTTCTTCCAGCTCCCTCCAATCCTTTCATACAGTAGACAGTTGAACCAGCTGCTCGCAAGCGCAAAATGTCAAACACAATGGGAGAATCCACACGGGCCCGCCTAGCGGGCGTCATCCGCTCGGTCAACGCTGGAGGCGCCGGTGGTGGCGGCGACCGTGCCCCCGGCAACTACGTGGGTGGCTATGCTGGCGGTCTGGGCGGGACGTGGGGCAAGGCACCCACCAACCGGGGAGTTGACCCTCGCGCGGCTGATGGCGGGGGCGGTGGAGGCGGACCAGCCAGGTGGGGGCTGGGGCCTTTCGGGGCATGGGCGCGGGAGTCGAACCAAAGACAGCTGTATGGGGACGTTCTGCGTGACGTAGGACCTTCGTCAGGGAAAGCCCCATCTGGGTCGGGGAAGACAACGTGGCTTCGCACGTGTTTCAGCACACCAGCGACCAGCCTCACTCGATCCCCTCAGCCGGCCGCGTCCCCAGCCTCACTCCCCCCTTAGACTTTGCTCCACACCCTGCTCCATTACATCTCGACCCCTTCCCTCCTCCCACGGCCCCACCCTCCACTCCCTCCCTTCCTGCTCAGGCCCGCCTCAGCCGGCCGCCAGCGCCCCGCCTCAGCCACCGGCGGAGGCGGAGGAGGCGGCGTTGCTCCCTTCGGCAGTCCGGGTGGCCCCGCCGCCCCCTACAGCAGCCTGCTTGGCTCCCCCGGTGCCGGCGCCCTAGCGGGCGGGGTGCGGGAGCGCATCCGACCCGCCTCCAGCGGCGCTAAGAACGCGTGGGACGAGCTGCCCAGGCGCGAGCTGCCTCGGTCGCCGCCGTTCGGGACCACAAGTGCGTACCGTGGCAGTGGTGGTTTGGGTGGGGGGAGGGGGCTGAGGGTTGGAGGCAGGGCTAGTGGCTATGCTAGGGATGTGGGTGAGCATGGGTGTTGGGCGTAACTGATGGGCCGGGCACCGCCCTGTATCATGCCACCCTGTTCCCTTTCCTTTCCGAGCAACCTCAAAAGATCTCTCAGCGACCACCTAGCACCCTGCCCCACTTCCCACCGCACGGACGCCCACCGCCTCTCAAACCTCTCGACCCCCCCTCCCGTTCCTCCCTCTTCCCCTCCCTCTCCCCCTGCCGCCCCTCCCCGCAGCCAAGCAAATCAAGCCCGCCTCCGCCACACTAGCCGGCGGCAGGACCACCAAGCCCCTCGCAGGCATCGCACTAGACCTCAAGTCTCCCGGGCTAGGGCACATAGAGGCCACCGCAGGGGGGGGTGCAGGGGGGGCGTCCGCCCGCCGCGCCGGCGCCACCGCCGCCGGCATCGGAGGGGGAGGAGGAGGCGGGCGGGCAGGCGGTGGCGGCATGTTCGGGAGTCCTGGGGGGCCGCCCCCAGGCCGAGGAGTAGGAGGAGGGGGCGGCGGGGGTGGGTTAGTGTCGTACGACACGGGTCCTGTACGGATGGGCCGTGCGGCGTTTGCGGAACCGCAGCAGCAGCAGGCGGAGGCGGCTAGCAGGCACATGTCGGATCTGCGCTTGAGGTGGGGTGGATGGGGGTGTAAGATTGCTGGGGGGGGGGCAGAGGATTTGATCCAGGTTCGACACAGCTGCTGTGAGGTTGACCGGCTGCCGTACCTTGGGCGGTGAGATAGCGGCTCCCACTGCTGCCCCTTGCATGCATTGCACCACTCCCCCTCTCTCTGTATCCCTCTCTCTGTCTCCCTCTTGTTGTTAAGGGCTGACACGTTCCCCTACCTCCCCACGTTTCACGCGCCGCCCTCGTCCCCACCCGCCATCCCCGCATATCCCTCTTCTGTGCCCCTCCAACCGCCTCACCCCTCCAACCGCCTCACCCCTCTGTTCCTTCCCCAACACACAGCGGCGCCGACAGCCCCCCCGGTGCTGCTGCTGCTGCTGCTGCCCGCGGCGCCCCCGCAGCTGACCTTACGGAGGCGGGTCTAGCGGGGTTGGAGGACCAGATCCGTGACGCGCTGCGGGCGCGGAGGACGGTGTACGAGGACAGCAAGAGCCTGCTGCTGCGGATGTTCAAGTGAGGGAGGGAAGGGGGGAAAGGGAGGGGAAGGGGGAGGGAATGAATCCGCGCTCGCGCTGGAATGGCTAGCAGGACAGCTGCACCCCATGACCCCGTGCTGGACTCGCAGCCAGTTCTCTCAACACCTGCACCCCATGCGCGCCCCTCCCCGCACAGGTCAGTAGACGACGGCAGCGGCGATGTGAGCTGGGATGAGTTCTGCGCCATCTGCGGGCAGCTGGGGGTGTCGTGCGGCCTGTCCGAGGCGCAGCGGCTGTTCGAGCGGTTCGGTTACAAGGAGCGGCTGCCGTACGCCCGGTTCGCTGCCGTACTGCTGACTCAGCCCAGCAGGCAGCTGGCGGAGGAGATGCCGAGTGGGTGGTGTGGCGGGGGGGTTGGGGGTTGGGAGGGGGAAGCGGACTGGGTCGGGTCGGGGGGTAAACTGCATGAAATTAAAGTTCGAAAAACAAATGTGGGATGGCAGGTTTCGGTATTCGGTGTTAGGTGTATGCATGTAGGCAGTGCGGGGTTTGTGTCCCCCGGGCGCAACTCCGCCGCCTTCCCCCCTTTGCAGTCCAGGGGAGTGTGCCACCGTGGCCTTGCCAACTTGGTCTTGTTCCCTCGCCCCTCCTACCCCCTCCCATCCCTCGTCAGTTTCCTTATCTTTACCCCCCTCCGTCCCCCCCCTGCCTGTCAGTCCGCGCGGGCCCCTTCCGCGACGTGCACGCCGCGCAGTTCCACGGCAAGATCAAGGACCGCCGCTGCCGCAAGCCGCTCTACACGCCCGCCAACTGGGACCCGCAGGTGGGGGGGAGTTTGAAGATATGTGCAGGTGGGGGGTGGTAGTTGTGGTGTTGCGGTGTTGCTGTAGCGGTGGTGCACACTGGAGCTGGGTGCAAAATGGGTGCAAAGGAAGTGACATTGGGACGTTAGCTGCTTTGCTAGTCCCCGTTGTAACACTCCTCGTTCCCCGACCTCTCATCTTCCTTCCTCTCCACCCCACCCACCCACCCCACCCCGTGCAGCTGGACGCCGCCCGCTCCGCCGAGCTGCCCAACACGCGGTTGGTGCTGCAGTTCGTGTACGGATACAACGGTACGGCAGGGGGGGGGCGGGGGCAGGGGGGGATGGGGGATACAACGGTGCGGCAGGGGAGCATTGGAGAGAAGGAGGCATCTGAAACCCCCTTAACACCCCTACCACCCCCTCCCCCCACCCCCCCAGGCAAGGACGCCACCAGTCAGAACCTCTTCTACAACTGCCTGGGTCAGCTGGTGTACTTCGTGGCGGGGGTGGGGGTGGTGTACACGCGGCGGGGAGGACCCACCTCGCCCTCCCTACCCCCGGCCCATGACGACGGGGCTGGGGGTGGCGGGGGTCACAGCCAGCACTTCTTCCTGGGACACACCGACGACATCAAGGCGCTGGCGCTGTGCCCCGCGGAGGTGGATGTGGAGGGACGGAAGTACCCGCCGCGCAGCATCGTGGCCACCGCGCAGGTGGGGGCGGGGGAGGGAGGCATGGGGTGGGTTGGGGGGGGGGTAAAGTGGGTGGGCGGGCTTCTACTCATTTCGCTAGAGCTACCCGGGCAACGCATGGCGCCGTACGCAGTGCCCGTGTAATACCATACACACACCCAGTACATCCCAGTACGTTCCTACTCGCGGCCAGTTTTCTTAACACACACACACACACCTCCCCGCACACCTCCCAACCCTCCAACCCAACCCATACCTCTTCCCCATACCTCTTCCCCATTGTCCCCAACCTGTGGTTTCCTACGGTATGGTATGGTCTTTGACACCCCCTCCCCCCCCCGCCCCCCAGGTGAGCAGTCACGAGGAGGGTCCCTTCATCTGCGTGTGGGACAGTCGGCTGGGCTCGCAGCAGGGGCAGCCGCAGCTAGCCCGCCTGGCGCACCGCAAGGAGGACCGCGGCTTCTCCGCACTGGGCTTCAGCGCCGACGGGGCGCACCTGGCGGCGGTGGCGAACGACAACGCGCACACGGTGTATGTGTACGACTGGCGGCGGGGCAGGATGGAGGGCAGCGGGCGGGGGCAGATGGGAGACCCGCCGCAGGTGGGAGGGGGGGGGGAGGGGAGTGGGGGAGGGTGGCGGTGCGGTGAGGTGCGACTGGGAGGCTTAATGTGGGTTACTGCGGTGTTTTGATGGTTTCTGCTGCCCCCGAAGTCACACCTCCTGGAATAAAACTCACCCCATACTTTTCCCCATCCCCATCCTCGTCCCTCCACCCCCCGCCGCCAGGTGTACGGCATCGAGTGGAATCCGCACGCCGGCCGCTACCCCGGTGTGCCCCCCGCCTTCCTCACCTTTGGTAAGAAGCACATCAAGACCTGGCAGCGCGACGCCACCGGACAGTGGGCGGGCAAGCCGCTGAGCACGGGGCGGCTGGACATGCAGAACGTGCACAGCGCCGCTTGGTTGCCGCCGCGGGGGGGCGGGGAGGAGTGCCTGGTGGTGGCGGGCATGGGGGATGGGCAGCTGTACGTGTTCAAGGTAAGAGGACAAGGGGGAAGGGGAGGAGGGTACGGGAAGGAAGGAGGAGGGGGTGGGTGTGGTAGAGAGGGTGTAGCGAGGCGCGGGTAAGGTGGACTTCCGTGCTCGGAGGCGGGTGATACCGCAATGAGTGCTGACGGGTTGTAACAAAGCAGCGTGGCCTTAATGCATGCAAAACGTGCGCCACGCGAATTGCGAGGAGGATCTGCTTACGTGTGGTGCTGCTCTGTGGCCCTGTGAACCCAGGGCCGCCTTGTTTGCAACGTAGCCACCTTCACCTCTCCTCTCCCACACCGGTACTTCCCCCCTCCCGCCCCTTGCTCCCCCTCCCCTCCCCCCCTAACTTTGCCCTCTAATTTGAACCCCCCCCCCTGCAGGGCTCCTCCGCCATCAAGTCCATCGCCGCGCACGCCCGCGGCCCGCAGTCCATCCAGCCGGACGGCCACGTGGCGTACCCCGGAGTGCGGGGCATGCGGCTGGCGGAGGTGCGGGGAGGAGGAGGAGGCGGAGGAGAGGAGGGGGTGCGGAGGGTGCTGCTGACAGGTGAGGGGGGGAGGGAGGGGTGGGCGGGCAGGGCTATGACACTTATGGGCATGGGCGCAACCAGGTACCCACTGAACTGCCTTGATTCCCCCGCCCCTGCTCCCCGCCTTGCCACCTTCCCACCCACCACCAAACGTTCTCCCCTCCCCCCCTGCCCCTGCCCCTGCCCCATTCGCCCCCCCCCCGCCTTTCCAGGCGGCGCCGACGGCACCATCCTGCGTTGGGACGTGAGCGACGGGCAGCTGGTGGAGGGGCGGTTCGCGGGCCGCCCGCTCAGCCTGCGCTCGCCGCTGCCGGACCGGGGTCACTGCGTGCGATCACTGGACTGGCGGGAGGGGGAGGGGGGAGCGGGAGGGGGGGTGGTGCTGGTGGGGAGCAACCTGGGGGAGGTGCTGGAGGTGACGGAGGAGGTGCAGGTAAGGGGGGAGAGGGGAGGGGGGAGAGGGGAAGGGTATTGACAGATGTCAGATAGCCATTACAAAGGAGAGGAGAAGAGGGAAGGAGGAGGACCAGGGCAGAGTAACATGGGGTGCACACTCTAGCCCCCAAGTGTACCCAACTCCCCCCCAGTGCTGCGCCCTGCAGGAAGCGCCCCCCGTCATGGCACAGCCACGTCGTGCAGTTCCTTGCTCTCTTCTTCCTTACCCAGCTATACCCCTCGCCCTCCCCCTCGTCTTCTTTGCCATCGTCGTTCAACACACTGGGCATTCCTCTTTCCCCCCTCCCACCCCTCCCTCCGCCGCCGCTGCACCCCCCCTTCAGGAGGTGTGTGTGTACGGCCACAGCGACGACGTGTGGGCGGTCGCCTTCCACCCCACCCGCCCGCACTGCGCCGCCACCGCCAGCGACCGGCAGCTGCGGCTGTGGGATACGGGGGCTCGGCGGCTGGAGCGGCAGGCGGTGGTGGGCTTCGCGGCGCGCTGCGTGGGCTTCTCCAGCAGGGCGCTGGAGGCGGATGGGGGCACGCACCATGTGGCGGTGGGGGGAGCCAAGGGGGAGCTACTGGTGAGGGGGGGGGGAGGTGGGAGGGAGGGAGGGAGGGAGGGGGGGGCTGAGTAGCTGTGTAACAAGGCTGCACCAGCTGGGCTGTGTGCTCGTGATATGGTGACCGAGCAGTGGAAGAGAGTGACGAACCGGGAGGGGGGAGGTGTTGGGGAGGAGGGTGGTGATGTGGGCGGCAGGTGGCAGGCGGCAGGGGAGCATGGTGCCGCCGCAGCATGGTGCTTGCATGCCTCCCAGGCTTATACACGCTTCATCCTAACCCCACTCCCCCTTCCATCCTGTTGCAAACCATGGTGACGCCTTCTCACACGGTTCCTTATCTGTTTCCTCTCTCCCCCTCCCTCCCTCCCTCCCTCCCCCCCCTCCCCCCCCAAAGGTCCTGCTTGAGTCCAGTCTGCAGCCCGTGCACCGCGCCAAGGACAGCCGCGAGGGCCTCACCGACCTCAAGTACTCCCCCGACGGCCGGCTGCTGGCGGCGGCAACAGCGGACGCGTGGATCGACATCTACAACGCGGCGCGCGGCTACCAGCGGGTGCAGAGGTGCAGCGGACACAGGTGGGGGAGTGGGGGTTGGGGGTGGGGGAGTGGGGGGGCCAGGTGGGGGGGCTTGGGAGTGGGTGGACAGGGGGGATGTACGGTGGCATTGTGTTCCTGTGAGCCAAGGGCGGGTGGGGAATACTCCGGCTGGAAACCCTCCCCTCCATCTCCTGCCGTCCTCCTGCCCCCGCCCTGCCCCCAGTTCGTCAGTTTTCCTTATTTTACCCCCCCCCCTCCCTCCTCCCAGCTCCACCATCCGCGGTATCGACTGGAGTGTCGACAGCTCGGTGCTGCAGAGCGACTCGGCGGACCTGGAGCTGCTGGTGTGGAATGCGAGGACGGGTGAGAGAGGGGGGTGGGGCATGGGCAGGGGTGGGAGAGGGAAGGTCTCCCCCGGGGGGGGCAGTTGGGAAGACGTGCTGGGAAAGGTCCACACAAGAGGGGTGTGTCAAGCAACTGGGCCGCTTAACCGTGCCCATGCCCCCCCCCATTCCCCTCCTCCCTTCCCCCTGGGATTCGTTGTTTCACTTTTATATAATTTTTCCCCCTCCCCTGCAGGCAAGCAGATCCCCATCCCCTCCCGCGACATCTCCTTCGCCACCTACACCCTGCGCCTGGGCTTCCCCGTCATGGGCATCTGGCCGGACGGCTCCGACGGAACCGACATCAACGCCGTGGCTCGCAACCGCCGGGGCGACCTGCTGGCGACGTGCGACGACAGCGGGCTAGTGAAGCTGTTCAGCTGCCCCTGTGTGCTGGATGATGCGCCGCACCGGGCGTACCGCGGGCACAGCAGCCACGTGATGGGGGTGCGGTTCAACTGCGATGATAGTCTGGTGGTGAGCGGGGGGGGGCAGGGGGGTGGAGGGTGGTGAGGAGGGGGCTGGGGATGAGGTGGGGTGGGGAGTGAGGGAAAAATACCATGGAGTGAAGCATAGCGGTATTGCCCTCGACATTCAAATGCTAAGGGAAGAAGAGGGGAGGGGAGATGGCTGGGGCAGCAGGTGGTGTTTGTGGTATGTCGTATTGCTTGAGCGATGCATGCCTGACAGGGATCGTGATCATGATTGCGATGCTCGTGCATGTGTGTGTGTATGTCGATGAACCAGCCAACGCTGCCCTGCCCTGTCCTGCTGCTGCCCTGCCCTGCCCTGCCCTGCTGCTGCTGCTGCCCTGCTAACTCACCTGGCTTTCTGGCTACCCCCACCCCCTCCCCCACCCCACCCCCACCCGCATGCAGGTGTCGGTGGGCGGCTACGACTGGGCCATGTTCCAGTTCGCGGTGGTGGACCTCGACCCGCCCGCGGAGCACGGACCCGCACCGCCGCAGAAGGTGTGGGGCGCACTGGACCCGGAAGGTAGGGGCGGAGGGGGCGGCGCGGGGCGGGCGGCTATGTAGGACTTGAGATGTGCGGCTGCGTAGGCTGCGTAGGACGGACGGAGTGCGGAGAAGCGTCTGATGGGTGCAGTTGGAAGGAGGGTTGGTGTTGCTATCGTGCGCCCAGCACACCGCCTGAGCAGCCAACCATCTGCATGCCAACCACCTCGTGGGCTCACTCGCTCGTACACACAACACGCTGTCATTCGTACAAACGCAGGTCGGTCGTACGGTTGGACCTACACGCCGTACGACGTCCGCGCAGCAGGAGCCGCTGCTGCCGCTGCCGCTGCTGCTGCTGCCATCGGCACTGCTGCTGCTGGTGCTGCACCCGGTGACGTTATCAGCTCCCCCCCTGTGCGGCCAGCTCGCGGCGCCGCCGCTGCTGCTGCTGCGGGGCGTTACGCTGGAGGCAGTCCGCCGTCCCGTGAGCCCTCCTCCTCACCACCACCACCTCTGCCACCACCGCCGCCGCCGCTCCCTGCGGATGACCCGCCAAGCCATGCGCTCATCCCCTCCGCCGCTGCCGCTGCTGCTGTTAACCCGGCGACGGGGGCTGTAGGCGGGCCTGCTGCTGCTGCTGCTGCTGCTGGCAGGGGTGGTGTTGGTGTTGGTGGTTTCGGAGTGTCGGGCAATGCGGCACCCACGAGGATGTACGGCAGCAGTGGGGCGGAGGATGATGATGATGGCGGGTACCTGCCGGAGGAGCTCGACTGCACGCCGGAGGGGGCGGCGGGTGAGGATGGGGACGACTTTTAGGTGTCTGCTGTGTGTGATAGGTGTTCAGCGGGAACCAGCAGTGTGCGACGGGGTCTCACGGTGAGATGAGGTGGGCGGGGGTGGGGATGGGGTGGTGATGGGGCGGGATAGCGAGGGGTAGCGTGGCTGTGTGGGAGGGGTGCGGAGGCTGCCTTGTTGCACACCGGCAGTACACGTGGCAGCAGCAGCTGCTGCAGCGGTGGAGTGGAAATGTGATATGTAAGGAAGGCATGAGAGGGGGGCCGTGTATGTTAGTGTGTCTGTGATTGCCGTGGAGGAGGGAGAGGGTGTGAGGGGCTGGCGTGGCTGGCGTGTGCGGGCGGGGCGGAGGGGCGTTTTGGCCCGCGTTACAGCGATTCGTGTCGTGAAAAGAGGCGATACCGTGAACTTGGAAAGGTGTTTAGCCGGGCGCCCTGTTTCATACTGCGACGCTGGTGTATGGCAGAGAGCAGCCGCGAGGGACGTGCACAGGATGTGTAGTTGAGTAGGACAGGAGCAAGCAATGGGGAGAGGTTCGCATGTGAACCGCGAGTACAGGCAAAACAAAGTTGACCGAACCTGAACCGTAATACAGAAAACTGCTTAATTGGCTGTTGCTGGATGTAAGAAGAGTGGCGAGTGATGAGTGACGACGCATGTCGGTGATGCTGATCGTGTCGGAATAAACTAAAATACTACCGAGAACTAAAGCCCGCTGACCAAAGCTCGACGCCGGGAGCCCCCGCTCTGGACACGCAGACGAGACACCACAATGCTGTGCATGCGTGCGTGCAAACGCGCATTGCGTACCTGCGAGCAAAGACGCCGTAGTCAGCACCAGAACCAGCAGCCGCAGTAATGCGAGTAATGCCATGCGCAGAAGCATGAACCAGAGCGAGGAAAGGGGGACAGAGTTAGAGACAAAATGAACCTATATCTAAGTGCGAAATGTACGGCAAAACAGGATGGCATGCGATACAGGACGAAAAACAAGCACAGCACAACATGAATGCAAATGCAGAAGACAAAAACAAACACAACCGGCGTGAGTGGTCGAGCAGACGCTGAGCTGTGGCTGCCGCGGTCAGCTGAACCGCACTGAGAAGTAGCGTTGTCTAAAAACAAGACGACGGTAGCGTTGTCTAGGAGCAAGCTGAAGGTGCAATGGTATGCGTGCAGCGAACAGGCAAAGGCCAGCAGAGGGGCACGGCCGTGTGGGATGCGGTGCAGTGCAGTGGGGAGTGACCGGGCTCGAAGGGGAGCACCCCAGATGCTTACATGCCACAGGGCAAAGCAAAAGCGGCAGGGCCGCAACAAACCCCCCAAAACCCCCCGAAAACAAAAACAGCACCACAACAAAGACCAACGACCACAACGACCACAACAAAAACCCCACCCCTCTCCCAAACCCGAGACGACCTAAAAATCCCGACCCTGCTCAGCCTGCCCGGCTGCAGAAAAAACAACCTAAACCCAAAAACACGCGACCACGCAACCACACCGTGCCCCGGGCCGTACCGCGACAAAGGGCAACCTAAAACTGCCACGGCACGACCCACCGTCAGTGGACCGCATAACCACCAGCCAACCCGCTAGCCTAAGGTCCGCAAACCCTGCCGCCGCTGAACTGGACGCCACGGCCCACGAAAGCGACGGCGCAGGTCCGAAAGCCCAAAGCGTCCGTGAGCCCAGAGCTGTTGCTGTATCTGCCGTCATGACCGCTGCTGCTGCCACAGAGCAACCAGAAGAGACAACAAGGCATTAGGAAGGTAGGAGCGTACGCTGCAGCTGTGACCAACGGGGGTGGTGAGGGAGGAGGTGAAGGTGTAGCCGGAAGAACCGACGGAGGGCGAGGAGAAGGAAAGGACGTGGATAACCGCGGAGATGGAGGTGGCGCATAGCATCTTGGGCGGCGGAGGTGAAGGCGGAGGCGGTGGAACTGAACCGAGCGTGCGTCATAAGGATATTAATGACGAGGTTAAGTTTGCTGTGGTGGGGAAGGGTGCTGGTGAAGAGGGTGTAGCGGACGATAGGGAGGTGGCGAAACTTGGGGCCGTCGCGCTTGTCGTAGGGAGCAAGGGTGAAGAGAAGGTGCCCGGGGAGGGTGGAGGCGGAGGCGGTAATGGCAAAATTCATGTAGGGGAGGGAGGGAGTGGTGTGGGAGGAGGCGCCGGAGGAGGTAAGAGTGAGGGAGATGGGGTAGATGCCGGGTAGCAGCCCAAGGAAGAGCTGGTTGGCGCTGAGGAGGTGGGGGAGGAATGGATTGTCCAGGCTGAGGAGGTCGTCGGCGAACGTGCACAGGATGTGTGCTGGTGGTGGTTGTAGGCAACAAGGTACGCTGGCAGCAAACCGCTTGCCAGGTGTTAATATGTCTCGTGACGTATGTAAAAGAAAAGGATCGTGCAGGATGGACAGGGCGTAGATTGGCCTGAGCAAAGGCTATCCAACACGGGTGGGAGCGGGTTGTAAAGACTGCGGGTTAAAAACTGCGGGTAAGTTACAAACCGCTTTCACACATTCTGCGGGGTTTTGGAGCTAGAAGCAGCGTCGGGTACGCTGGGAAGGCATGCACGTAAGGAAAAGCCAGAACTGTTATGTAGTACTTTGGGGTGAGCACCACATGCTGTGCCCCACGCGCGTACGGCGGAGCGGGGGCCGTACCCCTTCTGTGGAGCTTTGCTAGGATCCTAGCAAAGGCAAGTCAGTGCCTTCAATGCAAAAAGAAATCCAATACGCTACCATTGCCACTTGAATAGCCGTGCTTACCCCTTCTCGCGGGACATTCATAAAAACGCTTCTTCAGGCCAAGCAAAAAACACTGCAATTGCCAACAAAGGATAGCTCTTATATGGTATCTGGCTCATGGAGCTGAGTTAGTTCGCTAAATATTTACAGCAACTCTTTACCCTTTAGTTGACTGTTGTTGGTAGGACAGACCTTATTTTAAACGCGTGAGACATCATGGACGTGTCCCTGCAAGAAGTACCACTTCCTGGAACGGCGCTAGCTGAAGAGCTTGACCAACGGCTCCTCATCGTGCTACGCGATGGTCGCAAGCTTCTTGGCGTGCTTCGGTCCTTCGATCAGTTTGCGAACCTAGTGGTGGAGGGAGCTGTGGAGCGGATAATTGTGGGCGATCAGTATGGCGACATACCCCTGGGTTTGCAAGTCATCCGTGGTGAAAACGTGGTCCTCATGGGGAGAGTAGAAGAGGGCAAGGACGCACCAGACGGGTTAACGAAGGTATCCCCTGCCGCCATTAAGGAGGCGCTGAAAGGGGAAAAAGAGCTCAACAAGCTGAAGAGCACGATACGGGCACGCATGGACTTCCTGGACTTGGATTGATTGCACCCAGCCTTGGCAACATGCTGGCCGACTTTGGCAACGTGCAGCCGCTCCCAAGTGTCTAGAGGCATTTCGATTCTTGCATCGGCCGCCTCTGGCAATCTGTAGCAGTAGGAGAGGAAGTAGAGATGCAGGCTGGATGGTAATGGGAATGCAGCCCTGGTTTTCCAGTGCCGTCGCTTGGCGGTTACAACTGGGAACCCCAAGATGACTCAAGGATGGCTAGCAGTGCTGGCATGCTGGAAACATGTGGACGCGTCAGGAAAGGGACGCATCAGTGGTAGGAGTGCCGCACAGTGCATTGCTCACTTAGCCGGGCCGACTTTGTGGTTCCTTTACCGTTCCAAGGACTGCTCACTTAGTTGGTTCATGTAGAATTGCAAAGGCATTCTGGTATGCTGGTTCTGGTGGCCTGGTGGATTGGCGGAAAACGGTGCGACTGTATCTATCTGGTGTACTAGATGTCTATTGTGCCGTACAGATCAGTTTACTTCGTACGGCAAAAGGTGGTCGGCATAGCTGGTAGTTGCCTTCTTAGGCACACCGCACAGCGTCGCGGTGGCCGTGGCAGGATACTATCTCCCCGTGTAGTGCACCGAGGATTGGAAGATACTTCGGTCACTGCTTGGCCGCCGTCTGCCGGATACCGGTACGGCAAGTACGGCAAGGCATACGGCCTTGTAACCGTTGTAAGACCAAGGGGTGTTGTATCCTCCCAGTCTGCCTCCTACGATTATTCTCAAGGTACTTCCAATGCCCTCCGTCTAATTATACAGTCGCGTATTCCTTACATCATCAGCAAACACACCTCCTCTTAGCCACCTCAGGTAGCCACAGCTCCCGGGCTGCTGTGCCCACCTCACGAGGGGGATGTCGGGTTACCGGTACGAGATGTGCAGGAGGCAGGACGGGGCCTACCTATACACGCCTTTCTGTGGGAGGACTTCATCTTCCGGCAATTATAAAACGTTCCCACTAGCGGCCAGTTTCCTTAACTGCTATTCCACAATCTCTCTCAAGAGGGTTCGTGCGCGACAAGCCTCTAAATAACATTATCGTATTGGCCGTTCGGAGCCGGTCCCCAACTGCCACTCTCAGGAATTCCAAGAAGCAGCGCAACACGGATGCAACCCCCGACTCCGCACCCATTCCGGTAAACGTGTTGTTGTACGGCAACGAATGTCAAGGACGGAAAAAGTATCAGTTGCCTAGAATGAAATATCACTCACACGTCACTTTATGAATGTGCTCAAGACAGCAACCCAACTGACAAGATACCCTCTGCTCTCAACTACACCCATCGTTGCCGTACATACTGTGTACCGTTGAAAATGAAATACCAACACCACCACCGCTCGAAACTTCTGCCACTGTTAGCCCACGCCCTCCCACCTGCACCCATCACGCAATAGACTAGTCAGCACTCCAAAGACAACATGCAGCAAGAGCTCTGCGCGCGTGCGTTTGCGCACGCTTGTAATGTGCGCACTTGAGCGTTAGGTGACGCCTGCTGGAGGGCCATACACAATGCTTTTCCTGCACGTTCCCACAGGCGGCCAGTTTCCTCAACACAACGCTTTCCCCTACAGCAAAGAGACGTGTGCCGGTAGTCCGGCACCCCCTAGTAGTACGGCACAGTAAAGGACCAAGGGCCTCTGTCCAAGAAGATGACAATGGGGATGGTGACAACGTACGTTTTCCGTTTCCCAAGGATATATCTGGCACACACATACCTCATCCCTCATGGCCGCACCCAGACCTTTTTGCTCTCCAGACAGATACGGCACACACAACGCATTGCCGACAGCTCCCGTCCTCTCCTCTCGCTCACCTCAGTTCACTCTCTGTCCCTCTCCATCTCCGCTCACAATCCGCCTCCTCCCCCATGCGCCCCCGTACCCCACTGGGTACGACAGCTCCCTGATCGGAAGTCAACCAACAGATCTGCCCTCAACATGCCAACCACCTGTATTGCCACCCTCACTCACTTCCTCTACACTCCACGCCCCCACCTCCCACGTGTTCTCTCCCTCCCTCCTAAACGCTCCTCTCCCTCTCAATGCTTGCGAGCCGACTTGCTGCCCATGCCGCCGCTCCCCCCCTGCAACCCCTCCCCCTCCCCGGCATCCCCCATGTTGACGTCATCCCTGATCTCATCCAACCGCTCAGTCAGGATTCGAACCTGCGCGAGAGGGAGCAAGATCAAGGCGGGCAGGGGGACATGTGAGGCTGTGCTCCGACCCGTGTAGTTGAGCGGAAACAAAAGCAAGCAGTTGGGATAGGTTCGCATGCGGACCGCGAGTAGAGGCAAAATAGAGGGAAAACAGAGGTAATCAAACCTGAAACATAACGCAATAACTGCTTAAAGAGCTGGTGCTGGATGTAAGAAGAGTGGTGGGTTGACGACGCATACGCACCCGCAGTTGCAGGCGCAGCCACACCCCACACGCGGCCAGTTCTCTAAACACACGCGGCCAGTCTTCTGAAGGCACACGGCCGCCCGAGCACCAGCAATCTCCCGCCCCAACTGCCGTACTCCTCCTCCTCGCACACCCTGCACCCCACCCCCCTACCTTTTGCGTGGCCTCATGCAACGTCGCCTCGTCCCGACTGCCCACACCCACTCCCACCGCCGCTGCTGCAGAGCTGCCGCCACCTGCGCCACCTCCCGCCACTGCCGCCGCCGCTGCTGTCGCCTTGTCGCCTCCGCCGCCACCTCCTCCTCCTCCCACTGCTCCCTCCCCGCTCGATCCCATCGCAGCAGCCGCTGCAGCCGCTGCCACCATCCCCCCCGCCGCCGCCTCCGTCGCAATCCCCGGCCCCGTCCCCACCCCCGCAACAGTCGCATCCGCAGTGCCTGCGGAATCAGGGAACACCACCACACAAGGCGGCGCCTCGGGTGCTGTCAGCCTCGCCACCGCCTCCCTCGCCTTGGCGAGCTCCACCTCCTCTTCCGCCGCCTCCGCTGCCGCCTGAGCCTCCAACAGCTGCCGCTCCAGCTCCTCATACCTGGGGGGCGGAGGGAAAAAGAAATTCCAAAGTGTAGGGGTGTAGGGGGGGGTGGGGGGGGGTGCCAGGGGGGTGGGTATGGAGAAAGCGTGGTGGGAGGGATGTGAGCCACGCATGTGGGGGCAGCCGTATGGGGTAACCGCCCGTCAAAAGCCACCACGTCCGCTAACACACCACCATCACCTCCCTGGAGCCTGGTAGCTGCTGGGCGCACGTGCCATACCCCGCCTGCCTCACCCCCCTGCCCTTCCCTCCAAAATGCGGACTATGCATGCCGGTTAATTCCCTTCTCTCTTGCTTATCCCCATGCTTTCGTGTGCTACCTTTGACCCTCCCGCCCTCCCTCTCCCGCCCTCTCCCCCTCTCCCACCTAATCATGATGTCCTGTCTCCTGCTGGAGAACTGGGAGGGGAAGAAGGAGGGAAAGTAGCGCTGGATGAACCCAAACACCAGCACATGGCCCAGCGGCGTCAGCGGCACCAGCAGGATGACGGTGAAGGGGATGAAGGTGAGCAGGTCGCGGGCGGTGCGGCGGAGGGCGGACACCTCGCGGGGCTTCAGGGTGTTGCCTGCATGGAGGGGGAGAGGGGAGGGGCGAAGAAAGAACAACACCAAAGTTGTTGTCAACAGAGATGTATCCACGGTACTGTCTGGAATCAGCAGGAGTCGGTGTATGTCCCCACCCCACCCCTACCCCCACCCGTGCGTGTTTCTAGAATAGTGTCTCCGAATGCGCTCACTGCATGAGTCGGGATATGGGACTGGGACTCGTTGTTTCAATTTTTAATTTTTTTACCACCCCACCCCACCCCAAACCCACCCAGCGCTGCCTTCAGGAAGAGCCGCGCTGCCGTGCCCACATCGCTCCCCAGCAGCTTCACCCCCCGGCTGGCGAACGTGACCGCCTCCACCACCTTGTCTGCGCTCTCGCTCAGCTGCAGCCGCGCGCGAGTGAGGCTGAGGCCCTGACCGCCGAACACAGCTTGGTCGCTGTGTAGCAAGGAGGGGGTGGGAGGGAGGGAGGGAGGGAAGGAGGTAGGGGTGAGCCAGGGGAAGAGCGGGAGAGAGAGGGTGGGAGAGTTGGAAGAACGGGGGGAATGGGGATGGGGATGTGTTGCAAAGCGGGTATGGATGATTGCATGCATGAGGTGGTGGCCGCGAGCTCTTCAACTTGGGTGCTGCAAACCCTTCCAGCAGCCCGCTGTTGCCGTTAGCCGTTGCAGTCCCAACCCTACTCCCCTCCCCCTCCCTTCCTCCCGCCCACCCCGCCCCACTCACCCCACTCCCACCCTGCTCCTCATGTCGGGTATATCCACCGCCAGCTTCCCAAGCACCTCCTCATTCAACAACCCCGACCCCGCAGCAACCGCCGCAGCTGCTGCTGTTCCCCCCACACCGCCGACCACCAACCCTCGCTGCGCCCCTGCCCCCGCCCCCGCCCCTGCCGCTGCCCCCTTCTCCTCCTGCCCCCCCGCCTCCTGCCCGGCTGCATGCCCCTGCTGCTCCCCCCCTTCAAGTGCCGCCGCCAGCAGCGAGAGCTGCTCATCAAGCAGGGCAAACTCCGCCACCAGCAGGGCTAACTCGGTGGTGGATCCGTCGCGGGCTAGCAGACCTGCGGGGGGTGGGGGGTGGGGGAGGAAAAAATACCCAATGGGTTGTTCGGCAGTGGTAAGCTAGGTGACAAGCCCTGGGGTTAAAATAAGGAAAACAGACGAACTGGATAAGCCCTGGGGGTGTTAGGTGCGGGAAGGGGGTGAGCGGGGGGCCCCAAGTTGGTGGGATGAGAATGGGAACTTGCGGTGAAATGTTCGTCTGTGGGGAAACGTGTGGGGAAGGGTTGCGTGTATGGGGTTATTCGAAACGGGGGGTAAAGCTACTCACGGCAAGCCATGATGATGAGTCCGCCCCTCCCTCTAACCCAACCCTAACCCACCCCACCCCCATGCCTCCCCCCCTCCTCACCCCCCCTCAGCACTCCGTTCAAAAAGTCCAGCGCCTCCGCCTCCAGGCTGCCGTACACGTGCTCCATCTCCAGCTGCAGGGTGCGTACGGCGAGGGAGGAGCTGAGGAGGGCCACGCGGGCGTCCAGCGAGCGCAGCTGGATGGCCATCTGGGTTGGGGGGGGAGAGGGGGAGGGGGAAGAGGGGGAGTGAAGAGGGGTATTAAGAGACGTAGGGAATTCCGCATTTGGCTGGATTACGGAATTGCGAGTCCCCATACTTGTTGGGTTAGAGGCAGCAACATGGAAGAGGGAAGAGGTGAGGGTTGAGGAGATGAGGACTAGGGCAGCATACACGCTTACACGGAGGTACGGATGACCCACACAGATCTCAAAGTCCCTCTCCCCCTGCCTCACACGTATGCACCCCCCGCCCCTGGTTCGGGCCACCCCCCCCCCTTCACACACACCACCACCACCCCCCACCAGCTTCCTCACCTGCACCCTGCCCTGCAGCCCCGCCTTCCTCAGCTTGTTCTCCCGGCTCTTGCTCGCTTCCTGCAGCTGCTTCTCCAGCGCCTCCAGATCCAACACCAGCTGGCTGATGGTCTGGTGGGGAGGGAGGAGGGGGGGCGCGGGGTTGGAGCAGAGGGGCAAGGAGAAGCAGCAGCAGCAGCAGCAGCGAGGAGTGTGATCTAGTTCAACGGGGTTCCGGGTAGGCAGGTGTTTGATGGTGCTTGTTTCTCTCTACTTGCGGACCTACATGTCATCACCAGAGCTGCTGCGGTGCCTTCCTTCTCGCCCATCCATGCATGTAGCAGAGGGGGAGACACGCTATACGTCGCACCAAGCCCCTCTTCCCCCTCCTCCTCCTGCCCCCTGCGCCCCCTCCCACCCCCTCCCTCCCCCCCTACCATCTCCCTCTCCCCCTGCCGACCCACGGGTCGCGGCAGGTCCAGTCCCGCTGCCAGCGCCGCCAGCTGCCCCGCCTGCGTGCGCCCGCCGTTGAGCCGCACCCACAGGTCGCGCAGGTAGCCGCCCGCGTCGCGAGCTACCTGCAGCAGCGGGGGGGAGCAGCAGCAGGGGGATGGCAGGAGCAAGAGCAGCTAAAGGAGCGGCAGACAGAGAGGTATGTAGGCCAGCGTGTGCATGTCACATGCCCCCCGCCCACCTGCAGCAGGTCCTGCTCCGAGGCCTTTTTGAGCGCCGGTTTGATGTTGTTGGCGATGATCTCCCCCGCCACCCGCTCGGCAGCCTGGGAGGAGGGAGAGAAGGGAAAAAATTATATAAGTTAAACAACGAGTCCCAATCCCATATCCCGACTCATGCAGTGAGCGCATTCGGAGACACTATCCTAGAAGGGAGGGGGGGGGGGTAAACGAGAAGCGAGGGGGGGAGGGGTGACTGGGGGAGGAGGTAGGGGTGACTGCAGACAAGGTCAAACACAGTGATCGGGGGCAAGCCAACCGCCAACCGCCAACCTTTTGCTACCCACCTTGTGTCCCCGTCCCCTCCACCCTCCGCCCCACCCCTCACCTCCAGCCGCTCCAGCGCACTCGCCCGACCCGAGGGAGATGTTGATGGGGAGCCGCCCAGCTCCCCTCCACCCCCACCAACCCCTGCAGTGCTCCCTCCTCCCCCTCCCCCGCTCCCCCCTTGCAGCTCATCCAGCGCCACTCGCCGACTGTACTTGGCGTTGCGGGCCTCGATGTAGGCCTGGGCCGTCTCGCTGTGGGGGCGCGGGGGGGCGGGTTAAAGAGGAAACAACTGACTGACCATGTGGAAAGGCGTCATCATGGTTTGCAACATGTGAGCCAGCCCGACCCGCCCAGCCCGAGTTAGCCAAGCCAGTGCGTTCCCCGTCTTGGGGGGGAGGAGCGGGGGGAAGCGGGAAGGGGGTGCGAGCGGGGTGAGGACTGAGGGGGGTGGAATGCGGCCACGTGTTGCAACACACGGTGCAGTGCCCCCCACCCACTCCCAGGGCATCATGCCACACCCCCGCACCCCCGCACACGCACCCCCGCCCCTGCCATCTACAGGTCGTTGCGAGTAACCCCCAAAGTGTCACGCCTAGCTGCCCCACCCCCCCTCCCCTCCCCTCCTATGGTTCGGTATGGTCTTTGCCCCCCCCCCACCTGGTCACCGGCAGCAGCGGCAGCTCCGCCCCCAGCCGCTCCCGCAGGTCCGCCGCGTGCCGCCGCGCCACCGCCCGCACCCGCTCCTCACTCGCGGCTTCGGAGCCGGGGGCGAAGATGAGCGCGCCGAAACCAGCTGGAAGCGCCCGCAGACTGGCCTGCAGGTGGGGAGGGGAGCGGGGCAGGAAGGAGGGTGAGGAAGGGGGGCAGAGGCTAGTGCGGGATGCCGGCAAGGGAGCTGTCGGCTGTCGGCTCAATGAACTCAATTCCATTCCTCCGGAGCTTGTCTTCTGGTTTGCATTCTCATTCAACGCATTGGCAGTTCTTCTTTTTCCCACCTTGAGTTGCTCCGCCACGAGCGCCATCTCCGCCACCGCCTCCAGCGCCCCCTTGAGCGCCTTATCCTCCTCCGAGGAAGCCAGCGAGCCGCCCAGCAGCCGGGCTCGAATCAGGCTGCTGCCGCTGCTGTTACTGCTACTGGGGGAGGAGGGGGGGGAGCCCGTGGGGCCGTCATCGCCGTAGTAGTCCTCAACAGCGTCCAGGTCGATATTGTCGCCTGCGCCCGGGGTCCCCGGGGTGATATCTGGGGGTGGGGGAGGGATTGGTCGGGGTCGAAGGGGCCGAAATGTGGTCGGGCG
Organism: Astrephomene gubernaculifera; assembly: GCA_021605115.1. NCBI lineage: Eukaryota > Viridiplantae > Chlorophyta > Chlorophyceae > Chlamydomonadales > Astrephomenaceae > Astrephomene > Astrephomene gubernaculifera. The sequence continues at coordinate 2,237,428 of BMAR01000004.1, forward strand.
GGTGTGTTGGTGGGTGTGTTAGCGATTAGTGCCGGAAGGATGCATGCCTGGGTGCAGGAAGTCCTTCCCTTTAGGAGTTGCACTTATCATTTATTTTTCCCCACCCACCCCAGTGGTCATGAACCCACCATCTGCCTGCTGCTGCTGCTGCTGCTCCTCCTCCGCTGCTGCCTGCTGCTGCTGCGGTGGCGTGTACAGCGGGCTGGGCAGGGAGAGCAGGTGGAGCGCCCGAATGCAGTTGCGGTACAACCGCCGGGTCTCAACCAACGTGGTTAGCCGCAACACGCGTTCCGCCGAGCGCCAGGTGGGGTCGTCGGTTGGCGGGGGTGGTTGCTGCAACTGGGGCTGAGGCTGGGGTTCAAGAGGTGGTGGCTGGCTGGTTGCAGAGTTGTTGCTGGCAAGCGGCGACTGCTGACCTTGCGGGTGCAAGGGGGCCGATGTGAGGGTTGCTGCTGCTTGCTGTGGGGATCTGCAAAGGAGGTTCGATGAGGGAGGCATGACATGAGAAGCCAACCCACGGGGGGCGATGAGCGGAGCACATGGACGATATACTAGCTGCCAGCAGAAAGGATTAGATAATATGCACGGGGTCTGAAGCAACCGGCACAGGGAGGAGGGAACACAGCCATGGACAGAGCGTAGCCTTTGGCAAGGATATTCGAAAAACAAGTTCCAAGCGCGTCATATGCTCAATTATCCAAAATACGCACCCTGGAACAGCGCAGCAAGCAAAGCGCACCAAGCCAGCTGGCGACGGGTCCCGCTGACCAGAGAAAAACCTGAAAGTGATATTCATGAGGGCTATGAAATTTCATACTTGCTTGCGATCACCTCAGCGCTATACTTTCAGCTGCATCCGCACCTTGCGGTGCTAAGGTGTCGCTTAAAGGCATGGCCGTGGAATGCGCTGCAGACCTTTGCAGAGCACGGTCGCTGAACTCCATGACGCCCACCGCTTGACGCTTTTCCTTTTTCTAAGATATGCGCCGCTCGCATATTCATTACGCTGAGCCCCAGGCCCGAAGGCCACGCCAGTTCACAGCCGCAAGGTAATCAAAACCCTTATTGCCGTTTCTAGTACGCCTGGACAAGTTCTATAAATAGCGACCTTGCCTTGCGGGTATCTGCACCGGGTATGGATACCTGTAGTTGCCGCGCTGTCTGGGCAGGAGGCCGTAAGGCGAACACAGCTGAAATGAGCAATACCTTAATAAAGTAGCGTTAGGTTGTCCTCTGGCTGAGCGTGTTAGTAAAACTGCCTGGGCTGATTTATTACTACAACCGCTGCAGCACGACACAAACAACAATGGAAAGTTGGAAACCCTGTCCAACGGAATATTGAAGCTTGCATGGCGATTCACCTCGGGTATGTTAAGCGGTCAGCCGTGGCCATTCATATCGGCCGGCTTGCCACATTCATGCCTCCCATCCATCCATTTCCGCGCCCTTCCCAAGCTGCCCTCCCTCACGTAATATGTCTTCCTGCGCCACTTTCCCGCGCCCTGAGAACGTTGACGCACCAGCCTCTCGCGTTATGAAGCCTGTTTGCCACCGCACTAACCTGACCGAAAAATATGACAAAGCGGCCAATTCAAGCGAAGTGCTAGAGAACCCTAGCTGCCCAGTAAAGGAAACGAATTTAAACAACATCCTGACAACCCCCACAACCCTTGCTGAAGCGAAGCGTCCTGACAGCACCAACAGCAGTACCGGACTCCGTTCTATAGTACTACAGCGTACGGCAAGTCCCATCCTCTCACCCCGCGGTCCGCACCCCAGACAATACATTACCCTTAGTGTTACCCACCCAAACAGGGAACCATGTGACCGTATCTCTGTCCAGCGTATAGCAACTGAAGCCGCACGGAGCAAGCTAAGAGCACGCAGTATACGTACAGTACACAGTTAAGATGGTGGTGGTGGTGGTGGTGGTGTGCACTTGAATCGTTCCGACTCCCCTGTAATGCTCGCATACTCTATGAAGACTGTAATGCTAGTCCGCAGGCAAATGCCTCTTCCCGGCCTCACCCCACCTGCAACCCTCCTTCGCACGAACAGGGCGGCTTTCTTGTTCCCCTCAAGCCAAGCAGTCTAACACCACCTCACCCCGTCAACATGCCCCACCCCAACACCCAAACCCCACTCCCACGTCCCCCCCATTCCGTGTCTAAAACCCGCACCTACCCCTACCCGCTTCCCCAGTCACAGCCCTCACTCATCTGGTACCCCCCCCCATCTTTCCACTTCCCTGCCGCCTCCCTCGCCCCGCCTCCCGCCATCCCTCACAACCCCTCTCCTTCCCCGCCCTCCGCCCCCCCTCCCCCAAACCATGATGACCCAAAACCACATGGTCAGTTAGTTGCTTCCTCTTTATCCCCCTCCGCCCCCGCCGCCACCTTCCCCACCACCACCACACACGGCGACAGGCCCCCCGCCTCCGCCGCCCCCCTCGTGTCCTCCCCCACGCGCCCCAGCGTGCTGCGCCACACCCGCTGGTCGGGCAGACCCGCGGAGCGGATGACGGCGACCTGGGGGGGGGAGGGTCAAAGACCATACCAAACCATAGGAAACCACAGGTTAGGGCAAAGCAATGGCGATAGGAGGCGGCAGGGTGCCACAATACAAAGTGATGGTTGGGGGGGAGGGAAGGGGGAAGAGGGAGGGAGAGGGGGAGGGGGCCAGAAGGGGAGTGGGGCAGAGGGGAAGTGATAGGGGTAAAGAGGAGGGAGAGGAGGGAGAGGAGGCAGTGGAGGAAGAGGAGAGTAGTGTTGTGGGTCAAGAGGAGGGAGAGAAGAGGAGGGCGGCGCCAGCTAAGCTCCCCAGCCCTGCCCTGTCCGCCCACCTGACCGGCCCTTCCCCCTGGTGTCGGTGATTACTGCGCCATGGCCTACCTGGGATTCCAGTGCTTCACTCCTATCCTATTACAACATTCCCCTCCATAGCCCTTCTTGTGTTTGGCCCAGCCCTGCTACGCCTCCCCCCTCCCTTCCTACCACCCCTCCCCCGCCTCCCCCCCCTCACCGGCGTATCCTCGCCCCACCCCGCCTCCCCCACCAGCCTGCCCGCCACCTCCGCCAGGCTCCTCCCACCCATCAGCAGCACCAGGCAGGGCAGGTGCCGGAAGGCGGCCCAGTCGGTGGATGCGGGCGCGTGGGCGGAGACAACGGTGAAGGAGGGGGCGTGGGTGACGTGGGTGAGGGGGAAGCCTGGGGGGGGGTGAGGCAAGGGGTTGCATGGGGGGACGAGGGGCAGGGAGGGGTGGGGTGGGGCTAGTGCGGGTAGGAAACACAATACACACGACGTACGGCAGGTCGTAACCATGGCTGTAGCGAGCTGGGGTTAATAACCCTCGCACCTGCTCCCCCTACATGGCCCCACCTTCCATGCCCCCCACCCAACATGCTTCCCCCCCCCCGCATCTGCACCCCCACCCCCCTCACCCGCCATCAGCGGTGCCGCCAGTGCGGATGACACTCCGGGCACCAGCTCGAACTCGATACCCGCCTGGCTTAGGGCGGCAATCTGGAAGGGGGGGAGGGTAAGGAACCCCCGGGTGGAGGCCGATGTGGAAAGACCCGAAAGAGGGACGTGAAGTTGGAGGGAGACAGCAAGAGGGGTGTGAGAAGGGGGATGAGAGCCAGCGGTGCAGCGGGCGTCATGGGCTCACACTTCAAACTGCGCCTTCCCACCGCAAGCTACCCAGCTGTATCGCTGCCCTGCCACAACATGCATGCCGTACCAGCATACCGTGCCCTTTTCCTACAGCGATTAGAGAGTAGCTTCTTCTCCTCTGCCGTACCCCCAAGTGCGACTCCCCCCACGAGTCCGCCCCCCCGGTTGTGCTGCAATACATACGGCCATCCACATAACACCCCCCGCGACTGGCCCCCGCGACTGCCCCCCGCCTGCCCCGCCCCCGCCTGCCGTACCTCGCTGGCCACTCGTGAGAAGACGGAGGGACAGCCACCCTTGAGCCGCACCACCTGGTGACCCTGGGGGGGGGCAGGGGTGCATGCAGGGGGGGCAGGCGGGGGTGCATGCAGGGTTGTGGGGGCCGGAGGGGAACCCCTCGGGGTACTTGCATTTCTTAGACTGGGCTGGGCTGCGCTGGGCACAGGGTGGGGACGGAGGGGGGACAAGGCAGTACGGCATTACCATCCTAACCCCCGTCCCCACCCTCGACTCCCAATCCCATTTACCCCCCCCCCCCCGCGGTATCGGTAGGGAATACTAACCAACACTTTGTCTTGTGGCACCCTGCCGTCTCCCACCCCCATGGCTTTGCCCTAACATGTGGTCTCCTATGGTTTGGTATGGTCTTTGACCCCCCGCCCCCCCACCCTGCCGCACTGCTCCACCAGCAGCGCATCGATCTGGTACTGCGCTGCGCTGCCCTCCCGCCCGCCGCGCTTGCCAACATACAGCAGCTGGGCGCCGGGGCGGGCGAAGGACAGAGCATCCTGTGGCATGTGGGGGCGGGGGCGGGGACGGGGGCGGGATATGTAGGGAGGTATGAAGGAGAGGAGTGAGGGCTGCCGGTAGTACAAGAGGAGGGCGGATGAGGGGGTCGTGGGAGGTGTGCACGTACGGCATACACAGCAGCTGCCGCAGCCCGGCTGCCGTACCTGGGAGCCCAGGTCGTCGTAGATGATGACGTCAGCGGATTCCAGCAGTCGTACAGCCTTTAGCTGGTGGTGGGTGGGGTGAGGGTTGAGGAGTGGATATGGAGGGGGAGGGTTGAGGGTTGGGGGTGAGGAGGGAAGGAACATGCAGCTGCTCCCTTTTGCTCTTTGGGACTTACCGTTAGGTAGTCCGCGGGACCGGGGCCTGCTCCCACCAGCCAACACTTGCCCGGCTTAGGGTTACTGCTTGGCTGCTGGCTAGCCGCTGCTGCTGCGCGTGCGAAGACCTGCCGACGCTGCCCATGGCATGATGCCGATTTATAGTTGACTAATAAAGAGTTGCAAGCATGTTTTCTCGAAGCGAATCCTTGGGCAGCTTTCGCGGCGGGAAGTGCAGCTGCGCTCATGAGAATGTAGGATTGAATTACAGCGCAGCACGGCCTATGAGTGTTCAGGTTCAAATATGAGTAAGAATGGTAATACGTCGATGCGGCTCAATTCAAGTGTCCTAAGAAGGGCCTTTTCGGGCTTGCCGGGTACATCTTAGTAACGCAGCGGATCGTACTGACAATGAGCACCTGGCCAGCGCACTTATTGGTCTAACCTTCGTTGCTTCACAGTTGAAAGTGCGAACTCTCTGCTCGAGGAGATTGAGGATTCTCTGCTCGTCTTTATCTGGGTCGCCTCCGTCGCGTAATGCTTGATTGCGTACCGTTGTCCGGGTATGCTGTCTCAGCATTCTGGCATTTTTAATATCAATTAACCATTCACAGTTACATGAGTTTCGAGCTGTCCGCGTGCTTCCAATAGATGGGCTAAAAGAGATGCACGCATTCTACCCATCCTAACATGCGATGAAACACACATAGGTCTTTAAGCCTTCTTTCGACAATAAGAGATATCGGACGTCTTCAAGAAATACGTGTCCATTTCCCTATGAAAGATGCCGTCCCGCTCTGAAAGAGCGAAGGCTTTCAATAGCGCCCCAACAAGCCCCAGTAACAGGCCGCTGTCACTTTCCCTTCGCACGTCAGGGCCGCCAGGAAACTGCCAATCGCTGCCTGCTGCCACTTTCCAAGCACTTAAGCACCTACTATATATTAACGCCGATGGCGTATCATGGTCACGCCACAATTCCCAAATTCATAGCACTCGCCCACCCTTTTCCCGCGGCACCAACACGACTAGTGATCTGGCCTTTGCGCCACCCAGCGAATTCCACCCACCCGCGACCATCGCAGCCGTTGCGGAGTGATAGATATATTAAGACGCACACAAGGGGGCCCGACCGTAACCCCTTTCCAAGAACCTCTTCCTCCCTCAACCGCGCCACGAACCCCTAACCTCCTTCACTCAGCCCAAGCGCTTTCAACAACCCTTATAGCCTCATCTTGCCATCGTCGTCTTAGCAGCAGTCGCACCACCGCCACCCTTTCAGCCTCCAACAACACCTGCCTCCAAACCTTCCCAACACACATCACACAAACATGCCCAAGGCAACTCGCATCCGGACAACCACCTCCGCACCCACCACCGCAACCTCAACCTCCGTCCGGCGCCCCCGCGCCCCCGCCTCGCCGCCCTTCCCCCGCCTGCTCCGCGGCCGCCGATTGGCGCTGCTGCTGCTGGCTGCCGGCGTCTGCGGCTGCTTGCTGGGCGGTGTGGCGGTGCGCGGACAGGACCTGGTGCTCATGCCCGACAGCGAGGGATGCATCGGGGACAGACCGCCCGGGAAGCCAGCAAACCTCAAGGTAGGGGGTGCCGTACGCCGGGTATGGTTGGCGGCTGCCAGGTGCCGGACAGCCGCCCAGCCTGCTTGTGATGTAACATATTAGGTATAGCGGCTTGCATGCTTCCGGGAGGTTCGAGGGGGAGATCCCCTTCCTGCTCCCTCCAACGCCGGCGCTGATGTCGCTGCTGTCCCCACACGCTCGCGTCCGTCGAGCTCCCATCATCGAACCTGCTGCATCCCTATACTTCCAGCGCTGCTCCCTCATCAAACGCTGGTGCTGCTGCCGCTGCCACTGCTGCTGCTGCCCTCGAACGTTCCCTGTCGCCCCTTAAAGTTCCAACCCACTTGGCAACGCACTCCCCCCCCTCCGCCCCGCCAGGCTGTCCCCAAGGACGGCAAGGTGCTGCTCAGCTGGGACCCGCCCGCCGACGGCACCTGCGTCTCGCAGTACGTGGTCAACGTGCTGGAGCCCTTCATGAGGGACGGAGCGGGGACACCGGCGCAGGTGGGGTGGGGTGGGGGGTGTAAAGAGAAAACAACTAACTGGGGTGGGGTGGGGTGGGGGGTGGGGTGGGGTGGCGTTCCACTTGGGCATTGGGGCACACAGAAGCGCGCATGTATGCATGATGACTGATGCGTTAGGCCAGAGCGAGCGTGTGCGCTCTCGGGTGGTGGCATTATGGCTTGCTGGCTTGCTTGCGTTGGCGTGCATGGGGATGCATGGGGCGGCATGCACGCATGAAAGCCCGGAGCAGCCTCCGAAACCAGCTGTCTACGCTGCTATTAAGGCCACGTACCCATCACATGCCTGGTACATCAATGACTACACAGCAAGATCTTAACCCGGGTACATACATCCCGACCCGAACCCGAACCCCAACCCAAACCTCCACCTCCGCCACCAACCCACCCACGCACAGTCCACTTCCACCGGCGGCCGTACTGCAGTTGTGGAGGGCCTCACTAACGGTCGTCCGTACACCTTCACCGTACAATCGTACAGCAGCCATTTCATGACGGGCGGCATTGCAACGGTGAGGTGTCTGTGTCACTGATGATGAAGAAAGTTGGGATGACGGTGTGATGTTGCATGTTTTGTTGGGCTGGTGGGTGGTAGGAGTGCACACGGTGTTCAGTCCGAGGAGAAGAGCAGCAGCGAAGGAGACAGTGCTTTGTAGCCTCTTGCAGCCTCCTCCTCTCTCCTCCCACCCCTTCCCACCCGCGCCCCCACCCTCCCTCCTACAGGTGACCGCAGCACCCTCAGACCGCTGCGACGCCTCCACCGCCCCCGGCGCCCCCACCAACCTGCGGGTGCAGACTGGAGACGGCTGGGGACGGCTGTGCTGGGACGGGGTGCAGAACGACGCGTGCGTGGACGAATACAGGTGTGTGCCATTCCGTGCCGTACCCCGCACATGGCCCCTTTGACGTCCCTTTGACAGGGGCACCGCCGCCATGATGAGTCATTCCCGGGGTATTTGCCAGCCACACACACACGCTCGCCAGTTTTGTAATTACGTGCATACAGTGCACATAAGTGCAAGCACCGAATGCGGTCTGTCGCACCCTACCTACCCGCCTGCCGCCTCACCAACCCCAAACCCTTTCTGCACCCAATCCCTCATAACTTCCTCCTCCTCCTCTTCTCTTCTCCTCCTCCCCACAGGCTGTCTGCCAAGCTGCTCGACGGCCCCGGCTTCCGCTCCTCCTCCCCGCCAGACGGCGGCAAGATCTCCAAGGGCGGCTGCGCCAACATCACCGGCCTCACGCTGGAAGCCAAGTACAGATTCACGGTGACACCCTTCGCGCAGCGCAGCGGGGAGGGCACCCCGGGCTCGGTGACGGCGGTGGTGGGCGGCGGCAAGGCGGCGGCGAATGGCTGGACCTGCCGCTCTATTGACGGCTGCCCGCCTAATCGTGGAGGTGGGGGGTCTAGAAGGGGGGAGGGTTTAAAGGGGGGCACCCGAATTCCAGTGCCAGGCACTGACTCAAGACGTCGTTAGGGAGGGGGAAGGTGTACCATGCAAGGAATGGTGCTGCCAGCGTGCATGCAGCATTAAGAATGAGCTGCCCTGAGGATCGTGGTGATGCCTTTGTTCTCCTCAGCACACAGCCCACCAGAATCAAACTAACGGTACTGTGACTCCCCACCCCACACACACTCCGCTTGCACTGGGAGTCCTGGTGTACCTCCCTCGCCCCCGCCCTCCTTGCCGCGCTCCTACTGCTGCCGTGCTGCCCCTCCTGCTGCCCTGTAACCGCCCAACTTCCGCAGGCCTGTGCAGCGCCAGCGGCGGCTGCAGCGCCCTTCAGCGCCGCGGCGACTGCAAGGCGCCCGCCCTAGTGGATGTGGACTGGGTCAACAAGCAGGTGAGAGCAACCCCCTGAAGCAACAAGAGAAAAGCAAGGTGATGTATTTTGTACGACACAGCAGTACAGTACAGCAGTGCAGTACAGCAGTACAGTACAAGACCACTAAAGAATTGGTGTGCTGCCGCCAGCCGGGTTCCCGCCGGGGGCACAAAGCATTGGACATCCCGCCCCATAGCATGACATATGGTGCATGTGTTGATGAGCCACGGTTGTACGAGCACGTACACGTTCCCCCCTCACCCGTATTCCACTCCCTCCTACCCCTCCCTCCTACACCACACCACACCACACTTTGGAATTTCTTTTAAACCCCTCCCTCCTACCCCTCCTCCCATTCCCCCTTTCAGGTCACTCAGTGGTGCAGCTCCGCCTGCACCTGCGAGCTGGGGCCGGCTCAGGGCGGGGCGCTGATGGGCTCGCCTCGTAGCTCCCCCTCCTGGGGGCTGCTCGGTGGGGGTGGCGCGGCTGGGAGCCTAGCAGCCGGGCTGGCAGGGGCGGGGGGCGCCTTGGGCGGAGGCGCGGGAGTCCTCGGGGGCCTGGGTGGCCGCGGCGGCAGCGGCCTCGTGTCCAGCAGCGCGCCTGACGGCGGCAGTGGCAGCAGCAACAGCGGCAACAGCGGCGGCAGCGGCGGCGGCATGCCCTGGGAGAGTCTGCTCAGCAGCAACAGCGGCAGCGGCGGTAGCGATGTGTCATCCATCATGCAGCAAGCAGGTAGCGGCGGTTATGGCGGTGCTGCAGGTGCGGGTCTCGGCAGCGGAGCGGTGATTAACGGGCTGTCTCAATCGCGCGCGGGTCAGTTCGTGAACAACATCGCGCAGGACATGGTTAGCAGTGGTGTGGTGGGGGACGCGATGGGCAAGGTGGCTCAGCAGATGGTCAGCAACCAGGTGAATACGGTGCTCAAGGCGATGTGGGGGGCGGCGGATGCCAGCGGCAGGCGGCGGCGCTAGGTTGCATGGGGTTAGGGAGTGGAAGGGTAAATGGGTGAGACATAGTGTGGCGTCGGATGATGATGGTAGATGGCTGGGACGGCCGGCGGACAGCTATAGCGGTGTGGGTGATAAGCGGAATGGCTGGTTGCTTTGGAACAGCTTTGAAACTGTGTAGCTCTGATGAGGGACAGCTGATGGTAACTGTGCTGCTCACAACCCGGCTGCAATATGCAGCGTACTGAGATATGTGCACCTATCGTTTGTTGATTTCAAGAGCTGAACTGAGCTGTCAGGATATCAACACCCCAGGTAATGTAACCCCAAGTGTGTGATGTCAGTAGCAGACACCTCGTGTATGACTCAGCAACAGGAGATTACAAATGCCATCTCACAACCAACTGACGTCAGTTGACGTTGCGGATTGCGACACAGTCCTAACGAGGAAGACATTAATTATCCTCGTACCCCCTTACTAGTACCACCGCCACTGTTGTGACCGTTAAAATTATACCACAGTGTAAGAGTGTATATATGAGTACAATGCACCGTTGCCCCGCCTTCCCACATCAGTGCATGCGCGCTCCATCCCAACTCAGTCCCTACCATACTCACAAGAATCCAGTGCAATCGTCAAGATTTCAGGCTTGCAGCACAAGCAAAACAGCAACACATCTTGCACAAACAGGAACAAACCAACAGACACCTTTTACTACAGCGCAGGATACCCTTCCTTCCAGGACTGACAACAAACCAGCTTAAAGCTTACCGGTACTCAGGACGGAGACAACAACAACTGGCTTATTAGCTTTCAAGCGGAGTTGCCAACAATGTGTCGTCATACAACTGACCACACTGCACCATACACCGCAATCGTGGGAAAACGTGTGTCAATTGACAACATGTCCGGGACGTACGTTGAGACGTTCCTGCAGACAATCCATTTCACATTAAGAGGCAGGCCCTCCGGCAACGTGCCCAGTTACGGTATATAGCAGTTAGCTCAACCAGCCTCAGAGCGACGTACGCACAGTTAACGGAGTTGTACGGCAGCTGTCGTTTTGCCGTATGTCCCAAGTATAGAGCAAGCCCGCAAATAAGGACCACAATTCCCAATTCGGTTGCTAAGACTCTCTTCGCTTTGTAGCGGACAACACTAAAAAGTGCGAAAAACGTCCACGGGCCCGTGTTCATTGACCGTGTACACAGCAGCAAAAACGCCCTACTAGTATAACATACATATGCAACACACACATATGTAAAAACGGCCAAACAACTCCGCAACGGTGACCGACCGACGTGTTTATCTCTTGCGTTTGTGCGCTCCTCCCTTCACCCCGCTGCCCGTCATTCGTTCGCCGCATGGTAAAACCGCACAGTGCCGCACGCCACGTTTGTAGGGCCTCCAAGACATCATCCACGTGTTTACCCGACAACGTTATCCAGTTCATGCTTACTAGGGTTCATTAACTGGGTCACCATGAATCCCCAATCCACGAATGACCATCAAAACAGGCACGAGCACACGCAATTAGATGAAATACGTGATTCCCAGCCAGACCTCATGTCACCCCCCCTCGGCACAAAAAAAACAGCTCCAAGCCGTTTGCAATGAGGGCAAACCTCGAGCCGCATGGCCGTTTTCAATCAAAGCCCAAAACTCCCAGGCATGTTGGTTTCGGGACCATGTGCCGTTTGGGGCGACATGGCAGTAACCCTGTCCACACGTCGCCGGTGTTAATGGCACATCGCTTTTTTAAGCCACATGACAAGCAACATAACGGCAGGAATCATCTCTCGTAGACTCCTTCCTCCGAATCACTGCACTGCCAGCGTGCCTGCAGACCCCCGTGCCTGTAGACCCCCTGTGCCTGCAGACCTAAATCCAACACCCTACGGATGTGTCTGTCTCCGAACCGCCACGACGCCAAGGGAACCGAACCATGAGAGAGAGAGAGAGAGACAAGAGGAATTGCCGAATGAAAGCTCATCTAATATAATCAACAATCTTTACCATCGCCTCGGGATGACGCTCGGTTAACTAGTGTACAAAAGGCAACACCATCACCTCCACGCCCCAAGACATGCGCACGCTATATCTTGGGGCATGCAGATATAGCACCCCTCACAGCAAGTAACACAGCGAGAGGTGCACGCAGCATATATTACTGCGTGCTGCCAAGCGCTATGACTGCCAGCACGCAAAACAAACAACGCGGCACCCATTGCTGTTGCCGCCGGAAGTGTCGAGCACGCACGCCCATGTCAGTGTACTCGCTAGGTAAGAGTCAGGAGGAAGGAAACAGCCAGCAAACAGGGCGGACAGTGGCGGGCGCGGAAACACCCAAACCCCAAGATGACAAGAAACTGCACGAATCAACATCATGGCCCAAATCATAAGAGCTTGTCAAAGGCGCTGGTAGTTTGGTCCATAACTTGACGCCCAACATGCGGATAGCGCTCTAGGAGTGTCAGGGTCATTCAGTGTTGCCGTCGTCATTTGGCATCACGCATGCAACGTTGCCATTGCATGTATTTACGGGAATCCTCGCATCTCTTAATCGGCACACGGTATAAAAAAGGATAGCGCTACGTCCAGGCCTCGGCCTGCTTCTAGCTCGGTCTAATCAAGACACCCGATTTGATAAATGTGAAGCATACTTTGGTATCAGTAGTAGCCGAGTGAAGCTGACGTTCGCCATTACCATCCCCAGGCGACGCTCCTCTGTTAAGCAGCCCTCCTGCTCACGGCAGGTATACAAACCTCCCACACCCCCTCCCAACCCAAGCACCCCGCACATCACCATCAACCACTCCTCCCACTCAAAACGCAAGCGCCGTGGAAGGTTTCCCCAGATCCAGCACCGGCATCAGCGCGGCCGGCCCCGCGGCACTGCCCCCGGATCCCTGCCTGTTGCTCCCCTGCTGCTGCTTCGACGACGCAGCGCCCCCAGGGTAAGCACCCGCACCGGCCGCTGCTACAACGCCCGGCCCTGACGTCTCTATAACAGGCAGCTGCGACACGGCCTTTGCACCCGCACGCCCCGCACCCTGGCCCCGCGCAAGCAACATGCCCAGCAGATCCTCCATGTAAGCACCGCTACCGCTGTTGCTGCCACCGAGAGATCGGGCAGCAGCCGCCGCTGCTATCCCGGCGTCTTGCTGCAGCCCGTACAAGCCATGTGCTTGCTGGTGCTGCGTGTTGGCAGCAGCATGGGCGCGGCCCAACGCCGCTGCTGCGGCTGCTGCCTCCAATGCAGCAGCTGCTGCTGCAGCCCTGCTGCTGCCCCCCGCGACGGATGCACCCTCGTACTGTCCGGCGTTTGCAGCGGCGGCGAGCAGGAGAGCGGCTTCACTCCGAACGTGGGCGTGGACATGCGGGTCAGCAGCAGCAGCAGCAGCGGCCAAATGCAGTGCCTGCTGATGCTGGTGCTGGTGTTGGGCCAGCAAAGCACGCTGTTGCAGGTCGCGCATGAGCAATCCGCCCACCAGTCCGCTGCCGCCCAGGTGTGCTAAGCCATCCACACCGCCGCCTGCCGCAGCAGCGTGAGGCCAATGCGCGGAAGCAACTGCAGCAGCGGCGGCGGCGGTGCTGTAGGAGCGCTCCACGGCTGACCTCTGTGACTTGCCGGCTAGGTGCTGTTGTTGCTGCTGTTGCTGCCCTGTGGATTGCTCCTTGTGGTGCAGGCGCTGCTGTGGTTGCTGGTGTTGCTGACGGTGCTGCTGCCGGTCGATTGCCTCCTCATGGCGCAGCGAGGGAGCGTGGCGTTGTTGTTGTTGTTCCTGGTGTTGTTGCTGTTGCTGTAGCGCTGCTGCTGCGGCGATTGTTTCCAAGAGGGAAGAACCGGCACGCCGCGGCGTGGTAGAGCCCTCCTCCGCGGATGCCCAGTGGTGGTGTTGCTGTTGTTGTTGTGGCTGCTGTTGGTGCGGGTGATGCTGCTGCAACTGTTCCTCATGGGCCCGAATCGCCTTTTCCTGCTGCAACAACGCCGCTAGGAGCATCTGCTGCTGGTGCTGCTGGGAGGACCCGTGCAATTGCACAGCTCGCGATGGGTGTGGTTGCTGCTGCTGCTGCTGACGTTGTTGGCCGAAGGACGCTTCCCGCTGCTCCCGCCACACCGCCCCCTCGTAGCTCTCCCCGTCATGCTGCTGTTGCTGCTGGTGCGTTGCTGCGTGTGGCGGCGGCTGGGCAGCAGCAGCAGCAACACCAGTGCGAGTGCGCTTCGACGCCGGCACCTCCGCGCCCTCCTCCTCCTTACCACCCTCATCACCCTCAGCGCTGCTGTGGAGGGCTCTTCTCCCTCCCTGCGCCACCATTCCTGCGCCCCGAGGGCTATGCAGCTCGCTGTTGCTGTTGCGGGCCTGCTGCTGCTGCAGGCGAGGAGCAGCGGTCGTGGCTCCCACTGCACTGCTACCACGTTCAGAAGCTGCTGCTGACTGCCCTCCTTCATGCCGCCCACCCTCGGTGCCGTGTTGCTGGTGCTGAGAGGAGGACCGCGGAGAGGGATCAGCACACTCACCCGCATCCCGTCCGGGCGCCACCACCCTTGTTGCGTCTGCATGCCGCGTTGTTGTTGTTGACGCATGTGCCGCTCTGCCGCCGTCTGCGCCGGCTGCAGCAGCAGCCGCGCCGCTGTTCACGGACACCGGCGCGAATGTGGAGTCTGAGGAGGGGCTGTCGGGGCTTCGCTGCCCCTCCTGCTGGTGCTGCTGCTGCTGCGAGGGCGACCGAGGAGCATCCGAGCACACATACACCGTGCCAGGGGCCTGCTGCTGCTGCCGTTGCCCTCCTCCGCCAGCCCCACGCAACTGATGTTGTTGCTGCTGCTGATCCCCCTGCTGAGCCCGTTCTGACAGCAACGCCTGCAGCCTGCGAATCGTGTCAATATCCATCTGGCTGACAGGCGTCACCAGTACCTTTTCCGTCAGTGCTGGATCCAATTTGGTTCCCTTGCGTCGCAACAGGTCCAACAGCCCCATGCCAGTGGCTGCAAGGCTGGAATCCGCAGCACCCGACCCGGCTGCCAGCGCTGCAGCAGCAGCGGCGGCCGTAGCCATGGCGGACGCTGCGGTGGTGGTGGTGGTGATGCCGGCTGGGGGGTGCTGGGAGGCGGGTCCCGCTGCCCGCGGGCCCTGCAGCCCTCCTCCTCCTGAGGCGGTGGTGGCAGTGGAGGACGCAAGCAGCAGGTGGTGAGGTGGAGGCCGCGGCGTTGAGGTGACTCCGGCGGTTGGGGCTGCTGCGGATGAGGGGCCTGTCGGAGCTGCGGAGGAGGATGGAGGCTGGTCCGGTCGGGTGCGATGGGTGATGACCACCTGTCGGAGCGCCTGCTTGCTGGCAAGACCATTCTGCGGCAGGGCGGCAGCAGAGACAGGGTCGGGCAGGGCAAAAGCAGGGAAGGAAGGTTGGGGGGTGCGGGTGCGACTGGGGAGACGTGGAATGCATGCATGCATGCAAGCAAAAGCACCGCATGTTCGCAGGACTCTAGTCTTTTGCGAAACCATGGCTGCATGGTGCATGCCCAATGCTTACAAAGTAGCTCCAGTCCGGGAAGCGCGAGTGCCGGTGGTAGTACATGCCGCAGCGGTTGCACACCAGCTTCTTCTCGATGCGGCGCCACTGGGGAGCCTCCACCACTCCGCAAAACTGCAGGGGAGCGGAGGAGCGGAGGAGGAGCAGGGGTGCGGTGGGCTGTTGGAGCTTTGGGCCTTCCTTGTGTGCATGTGCTTGGGTATATTTTTAGGAGGAGCTACATTGGGATTCGAGAGCACAGTGAGCAGGGTAATCAACGGTACTAACCGGATTCTCGCAAGGACCACCAGGGATCAGCGGCTTGGCGGTCGGCTTGCTGTGGTAGGACAGGTGCGAAAGACCGTGTGCGCCCTGTCCCTTAGGCTCCGAAAGCTGCCCCGTTGGTGACCGAAGCTCCGACAATTGTGTAGAAGTATCCGGTGGCTGAGCATGTGGAGAGGCCCTCTTGACTTGCAATGCTGACGATGCTTTAGCAGGGGCGCAGTCATCGTTGATAGGGTGAATCTGAGGGCCCTGGGTGGAAGCAGGCTGGGGCAGGGCTGGCTGCGGTAGAGGCGGTTGAAGGTATGGAGGCGTAGTCCTTGCAATGGCCTGTGGTCTGCGATGCTGTGCGAGCACGGCCTCGGCGAGACCTTGAACGAGGAGAATATTCGCCAGACGCTGCTGGTATCGTGGGCCTTCACCGTTGTCCACTGCAAATGCGTTTAGACGGTATGCAACGTAATTACTTACAGTTAGGCTTGCACAGTCAGAAAGGTGAGTTTGTTGCTTTCAATCAAATCCTCCATACAACTTAAACATGCTATTCGATACTATTACTAGTTCCTTACTGACAGGAGTTCTCACCTTCGGCTCGGAGGCGTTCATGTATGTCTGCTGTGTCTACGAGCTTGAGACGAGAATCGGTTTGCAGCTGAACTGTACACACATCGAGGAGGTGCTCCCAGGCACCGATATCCTGTGACGTGGAAAAGGCCGAAGTTACAACGGCAGTCGTAAACAGGTGTACGTGGCGCACGTAATCACTAGATTTTCGGTAGCGCTTCTAGGCCCAGCATAGAAGCCTCAATTCATCCAAGCAATCTGATGGGCGGTCGGCCTTTTGCTCGGCGGCCCTATTCTAGGCCGTACTTGAGGCGACGGCACTCCTCTACGGTCCGCAGCACCCACATGCCCACCGGCTCGGCCAAGGCACAAAGCAACTCACCATTGTCAGGAAACGCCAGAGAAAAGCAGTTTTGCTGAAATGGAGTTATGAGCGGCTAACGAATGCAATCTTTCGTTGTCGTCCCACAAGCTGCTGGGGACGTTAGGGACCGATGCTATATTGACGCTACTAGCTTCCCTTTAACCAATGTAATGTGTACAGACCTCGTGCCCTAAATATTCCTGGCAAACTGCCGCCTCCAAGGGGATCAGCCGGTTGGAATGAGGTATATAAAGGGAATGTATTCTTCAAGGAGCGACGGACACAAGTAGTTAATCCAGATTGAAGGAAAGTCATAGCAGTGCGTTGTAGGGCCAGACAACAGACCAACTATTCAACCCTCCTGGAGCAATCTGTACAACGGATACGTAATGCTGCCCCTTCCCCCCTGACCCTATCGACGCACAGCTTAAGTTGTATTCTCCTATACCTACTCGTGGATGTGGGGGGTGTCACCATGGTTCTGACTGTGAGGTGGACGCTCGTCACTAAAATGCAGTCCTACTACGGTAGGGCACCTTAGGCCAGTATGAGGCTGTTACTGAAAAGTACTATCGCGGTTCTGTATATAGGAATTTCGCCCTTCGTTAGGGCTCCAGGCCCTAGTGCGGTTGCGGTAACCGACTGTGATTGCTTCAAACCTTTGCGTGGTCAAGCTACGCCGCTACAAACCACCCATTGAAAGGTGCCCATATTGTATTTTGTGATAACTCATTCGGCTTGGACTAAGAATCCAGCTCCTGCCGACGATCGCCTCCCTGGCCGGGCGGTTGGTCAAACGTGGCCTGCTGAATCGCTCTCGCCCTGCCTCCGTAACCCATAATTTATTATAGTTCATTCGTTATGGCATTGATTTTTCGCCTCAGATGGCTAAGTATAGTAACGGCTCTCCGTGTCATGTTGGGAGTCGCAAGCGCTGCGCAAAATACATGTTACCAAGCATCCCTCCAACCTAAGCAAGGAATAAGGTTTGGCATCGCAGCAACAGCAATGTCGTGCTTCCAGCAGGGTATCCGGTATTCAAGGTCGCCGATACACCATACAGACTTTCCTCAAGCAGGCAGCGTCTGGCTCCCTGCATTCTAACTCCACATCAAGGCGTGGCTGACAACAATGCCCGGCGCTGTAATGTTGTTTGCTTTCCATAAGGTCCGCACCGCCGTCGAGCACTACACACGATGGACCTAATGCACAAACACCGTGTACCGGTAGTACGTAAGCGGCCTGCGTCTTGGTTACTGCCCTGAGTTCCCCCTCTTAGTTCATCGCGTGAGAATATTTCATCTTTTCCCACCTACGGTGTCTTCTTCCCTTTCCTAGTGCCCCTCTGCCTAGGCCCAGTCCCTTGACAGTATTCTCTTTACCGACTGCCCGGCCAACCTCTTTTGTGCCCCTCTTCGTTCCCCCAAACCCTTCAACTCGAGTGCATCAAACACTTTAAACAGAAACTTCATTTCCATACCGGTACCAGCTCACAGCGTCACAGTTTGATTGCTAGGCGAGCAGAATTACAAGCATGAAGCACACCGCCGCTTGGGAGACCCCCGGTGTCCTCGGACCAAGTGCAGACCGGCAGCCTGCTCCCCCCGCACACGCCAAGTCACGTGCTTGTTGCCAAGGGTTGTAGGGTGTTTTGCTTCACAAAGGCTTCAGCGCGATAGTTAGACCGGTAAGAGGAAGATACGCTTCTAAGCATGCAAACAATGAAAGTAAAGTCCTACGCATCCTGCTAAATCATAGTCCTCTGGTCCTCTGTCCTGAAACCCAGATGAGCACATATCGCCACAGGTGACCGCAGTAAGGAGAAAAGCAGTCCACCTCAACCTGACGTCATCTCCTCCTCACACCCCTTCATCTCCCCCAATGAACCCCAGTTGCCTTCAGCATCTGTACTAACACTCAATCGTCCAAGAGGTCGTCCAGGTCCTCATCATCCTCATCGCTGTCCCCCTGACCCGCGGGTCCGTCCGCCAACATGGCGTCAAACTCGTTCTCCTCGTCATCCTCCTCCGACAGCAACTCCACGTCACTGCCCTCCTCCTCGTCCTCCGACACCTCGGCGGGCGCAAAGGGATCCTCAGCAGCCGGCTCCTCCTCATCCAGAGCGTCCTCAAACACCACCTGGGTTGTGGGTGAGCCGGGCGGCATACACATGTTGCGTGAGATGGGGGGTGGCAAACTAAGAAAGACACGACTCGGTGCCTACTGTGCCCTGATTAGGGAGGATGCGAGGTGGGCTTGCAGTGCACTGGGGAGCAGCGACGCAGGATGTGTGGCGGACTGGCGGTAACGCAGCCTGGAAAGCGAGGCCTGGAGGGTGTTCTCGGTGCGTGCTCAGGAGGACATGCGTGCGTGCAGCATAGTTGCTATGACCACCAACGTGTCGGAGCTACAGGGACGAAGCAAGAGCCATGTACCGGTTTATGCGATTAACGCGCCGCTCCAGCATAAGACACAGCCAATCCTAGCGCGCCGATCATTTGTGCTTCTGCTTCCGACCCCCCAACTGCTGCTGTTGTCGCCTGCCAGCTGCCCTCCGCCCCGCCCACCCCACCCCCGGGTAGCAGCACCCACCTCTGGCGCAGGCCGCTGCTGCTCCGCCGGCAGCTGCCCCTTGTCCCGCGTGTGGTGCAGCACCAGCCCCAGTCGCCCGTGCAGCCGCAGCAGCGGGTCGTGCAGCTTCACGCGCGCGTCGATGGCCTGCGGGGGTGAGACGGCGGGGGAGAGAGAGAGGGGTGGGCCATTCAGTATACAAAGAGGAAAATGACCCCAGAGAACCAACACATCATGAAGCCAGACAATACGCTGTCTTGGGGATGAGGTGATACACAGCCCCATCCTGTGGGTTACGGCAACAACCGCCCATATCGCTCACTGGCACCGGCGCCAGCACCTTGCCCAGGCTCCACACGCGGCAACTTCCTTGTTTCGTACAAACTGCTTCCCTCCACTACCATTGCTGTGCCCTAACCTGTGGTTTTGGTATATCTCTGAACCCCTCACCTGGAAGAGGCTGGTGAGCGAGGGCTGCACCCCGGGCGCGCTCATGAGGTAGGCGGTGTGGTGGTGCAGCACCGCGCGGATCCAGGCAACCAGCTGCGAGGCGCGACTGGGCCGCGACACCAGCCGGTCCACAGCGGCCTGAGGGAAGAGGGGCGGGGTGGGGAAAGAGGGTGGGTGAGGGGGAGGGGGGACGAGGCAAGATCAATGCGCGGGCCGAGCCATTGGCAAGATCAGGGTCAGGGTGAGCATGTGAGCGCCTGTTAACGGTTGCGGGGTGTAGGAAACCGAGGGAAGTGGCGGGCGCCGAGCCGTTTCCGCATGCTTAGCGGGACTCGTCGCAAGTACATGCTCGTCTTGCTACGTAACGCTAGCCCTCAAGCACCCTGTCTGCTGCAGTGTATATTGATGCTTGCGGACAACGTGTAAGCAAGATCCTGCATTTCCTCTAGCTCGCAGCTGCAGCCTCCCAGCAGGCCCCCCAGCCTCCCCTCCTTGTATGACTAAGTGCGATTCTATGATCCAGCTGAATGTGGAATGCGTATCCCTACTAATCTCCCCTGCTCGCCGCTCACCTTGAGGAACAGCGCTGCGTCCATGGGCATGATGCGCGCCACCGTGTTGGCGACCAGGGAGGGGCTGCTGGTGGCCAGGCAGCGCTCGAGCAGCGCGCGGTCGTTGCTGGGGAGGGGGAGCGGGGCGGGGCGGGGGAGGGGGGAGAGGTGTGGTGTGATGAGGTAAATGGGAAGCCGACAGACCAGGAGCAAAGAGCAAAGGGTCACAACGGCTCCGATACAGAGTCAGGACATACATTAGGCGAACTTTCACTCCTAAGGCGAAACACTGTCTCACGACCGTATTGCTACTGTGTTGGCGCGCGGGTAGCCTTTTGTTGAGAACCCTGGGGCACCTTATAACAATTCGTGCCCAATTTTGCATGCGCCCTCTGTTGGGAGTTGTACGTGCAGCAACTTTCCGGGGCCATCAGCAGCCTCCAACCCAGCCCCACGCCCCCACCTGCGAATCGCTTGCGTCAGCAGCACCGACAGCGAATCCGCTTTCGACGACCCCGCCGGCAGACCCGCTGGGGCGCTGGGTCCCGCCTCCTCAGCCGCAGCCCCCTGCGTCCGCGACTCCAGCGCCGCCACCCGTTCCCCGAGCGGCACATCCCCCTCGGGCAGGTCCGGCACCACCTCCTCCTCCTCTTGCGCCGCAGCTGCAGGAGCAGCAGCAGCGCCCGCGTCGGTGTCATCCGCGCCTCGCTTTCGGCTGGCTGCCTCAGCGGCGGTACGTGTCACCACCGGCTGCCCGATGTTATCAGTGCCCAGAACAGTCACACCCGGGCCGCTGGTCGGCGCCTGGCGCGGCCGTGGCTGGATGGATTTGTCCAGGGTAGCTGTCGCGCCGTTGTCGGCCTTGCCGCCAGGTAGCAGCACGCCGCCGACGGGCCGCAGGGAGACGATGACGTCGGCTGCGGCTGGCGGCGCCTCGGAGGGCACCGCCAGGGTCTCGAAGGCTGGCTTAGCGGATGACCCACGGGCCACCAGCAAGGATGGCCCTGGGGTGACGGAGGGAGGAGGAGATGGGAGGAGGTCGCAGGTCTCAGCAGCCAGAGAGGAATGCAGCACAAGAACGAAAGAAGAATGTGTGCAGGCACCGGTGATACGTTTCAATGCATGATAGGAAGCTTGTTGGTAGTATGTAGTGGCGGTCAGTCAGATGCACAGCATGGCATGCTAGTGTGCGACCATGCTACGTATCCGCCACCCCTCCCTCTCGCGCCGGGTTACATCCTTCCAAGTGGTAGAAGCACGTGAGAAGGGAAAAGAGAACAGCGCTGGGCCGCCAGTGTGTAGCGACCCCATGCAACGCAGTACGACGTCACCCAAACACGCCCCTAGAGGTAGCAGCGCCTACCACCATGATGATCCCGGGGACGATGATTGCAATAGCAAGCAGTCACACTTGCGACCCCACTTGCAGGCAAGTTTTTGCTCCGGTTAGCCGACCTAGGCCACCCCTATTGAGGGCTATGGCCACCACCATGACAACAACCCACTGGTACCCCCTTGCTCCCAAGCCGGTTTGCTTACCCACGCACCCTGTCCGCAAACACGGTTACACCTAGAGTTAGCTCCTTCCGTCTGTCAGCCCCGGCTAACTCCCTCCGTCAGGCCCCCAGCCAACCCCTCACGCAAACCAACCCACCTGCTGGACCCGGCTGGAAGCGTATCCCGAGCACCGCCTCGTCTCTGCCCGCGTTTGCCCTGAGTGAACACACAACCAAGGGAGGAAAACAGGGAGGTAAGCTCAGAGGCCAGATAAGCTGGGCCGCGAGGCTTACTGACCCTGACCGGAGGGGGGAAGCACAACGTAGCACGCCTGCCTGCAACGCAAGTCGACCCTCTTTGCATTGTTCCCAACAAGAGGATACCCGCATAAGCCAGCAGTCATGCTTCATTTACATCCCCCACCCCGCATGCCGCTCGTCACGGCGCCGGCCGTCACTTACCCCTTGCTGCCGCCATCTCCCACTCGCAGCCGCATCACAAGCTGGCACGCCAGGCCAGTCTTCGCATCCGCGCCGTCCATGCCAGCAGCCGTTTCCCGATGGCACAGCCACACGTACGCCTCGCCGCCCTCCGAAACCGCCGCTACATTGAAGGTCTCACCCTCCGACACGGATGCTGCGTCCAGCTGCACGGCGGGATCCTCAAGGTTGAGTGTGGTGACGGCTGGGTGCTGCTTTTTGGACTTTTTAGCGGGCGGCACGTCCCAGATGGCGACGTGGCGCTCTCCGCTGGCTGCGGACACGGCGTGCCGCTGCCCGGGGACGAACGCCACGGCGCGCACCTCCGTCTGTGGAGTTGTACGGGATCGTGGTGCAGGGATTGTTGGGTTTGTGGAGTTGCGATTAGCGAGAGGATTGATGTCAGGTGTGTGGACGGTTCTTAGTGCGGGGGCTTAGATAAACTGAGCGGGGGCGTGCGGCAGAGTTTATATGAGTGGTAAAGGCGAAGTATGCCAACGTTAGCTAACCACGAGGGGGAAGGTTTCAACAGGACGGTTGCGTACCGGGTGGCCGGTGTACTTCGCAGCCCGCTCCTGCTGCTCGACGTTCCACAGCTGCATACTCGACCCACCGCCGAACACGTGCTTGCCATCTGCGGGCGAAATATTGAGTTTCAGTACTCCTGTCGAGGGTCCAGAAGGAAACAGCCCAACCTTCTCACCTGGCGACAGCGCCATACAGGTAATGGGGTACTTGCTCGCCTCGAATCGCTTCTTTACCTCGCCGCTGTCCGCGCTGAGTGTAACAATTGAACAGCTGCTCCCCGTTGCCAAGATTACTCCTTGGTCAGCTGAAAACGCAAGCGACTTGACGCCTCTGCGGCGCCGCCAGTAATTTCTTAGTCGAGATGCGCGAGCACCGCATCGTACCCAGAACGGTCGCTAGACTTACCCTTGCACGGCATCAACTGCTCTCCATTTAAGCTCTCCAAGCTGCACATCATAGAGCTTTACGTCACCGGCGGCTGTGCCGACCGCCACACCCCTGACTCCGACCGCCTGCTTTTTCTTGCCCTTCTCCTGTAGGGCATATGCACGACTTAGACGCGTGGTAGGTAGAATAGATGTACTTAACTGATTGTCGCTATTTACCTTAATGACTACCCAGGTGATGCATGTATGCGCCTCCACTAGGTGTCCGTTTCCAACAGGTCCCCCATTTGCCTTCCCAGATTCTGTGGCTCCTCCAAGAGAAACCACAAGCCGTCCACTGCCTGAGGCACAGGCGATGGCTTTGTGAGCATATAGGATATACCGATTGTGGGGGGGCAGGGTGGCGCACCAGTATCGAAGACCCGAACGCGTCCATCAGCCCCTGCTATCGCAAATTGATCCCCTGATGGACTAAAGCTGCATAAAAGTTTGTCTAGAGCGCTTCCTGGTAACATTGTCACTGGCGGCGTAACTTTAGCAAGGTGTAAGGTGAACCTAGCAAACACGGGCCACGCGACGTGCAGTCATAGGCTGCGAAAAGCCTTGAACCCAAAGATGGTTCCACGCGAACGATGCCGTACATTTAACAATAGCAACCGACGCCCTCGCCCCTGGCTTCACACGGACACTTTGCACCTGAACTTCAATACAACCGCTTTAACCATAGGCCTTTGCCATATTTCTAGGCAAAATGGCCAGTTCGGCATGCTCGGCTGCTGTAAGACTGCTTACGACTAGCTGTAGGCGTGTCTGCACGCAACAGAATACGTTGCATGGCATCCGAGGGTTATCCTCTTTGGCCTCCACTCCAAGCTTGTCGGGATGCACCGCGCAGCACGCAAGTCGCGGTAGCAGCGACGTGATGTCGCCAGCGCTCCCGTAAGTCCGGGCTGTCCACCACAAGTTGATACACAGCGTGCGTTTTTGCCATATGTGGGTGAGCATCATGGCATGCGACCGATACTCTAGGTCTCCTACACCTCATTCCTCGTACCCTGCGTGCACACACCGGTTACATACACTCCCCGGGCTAGAACTCCCACAGCCACAGACTCACCACCTACAGTTCACTCGCAGGTTTGGCTTGTCTGTTATTAGCAGCCAGCTCAGCTGCATGGCACCAGCCCAAGGCCGGCACCTTATGCATGTTGCAAGCTGTCTTGATGTGTACTTCTCAGCAGGTGAGTTGGGTGCCTAAGACCGGGCTTGAAACATACAGGTAGCACTTCAAGCTTTGTTGCCTATAGGGTTGTTCTTATGTGTCATGTTTGTATCAACATACTGAGCCTCCCCAACGTCACACAGGGACGGACGAGGACTGCTAACAACACGCTGTCCTCGAGTTGGGACTGGTGGAGTAAGGCAGGTGTTGCGTTGACTTGTTGGGTGCGGACGGAAAAAGTTGGTGTGCGTTGACAGTAATTTTCTGTACTTTAGGACCTGAGTGTCAAACGTCCGAAGAGGCAGCTATGCGCTGAGTACATGTAAGCCGTGTCGAAGCTAGTGTCAAGAGAAACCCTTGCCCTAGGTGGGGTGTTGGCTGTTTAGTGTAAGCCAAAACCTGAATTGTTTGCTGATTGGGAGTATCGCTTGGGCCGGTTTCGTAGTGGCAGGGCTTGTTGATGAGCTGGTGCATAAACGCCTAAACCCTGCATGTTGCGGGCCTTGCGGCTTAAATGGAATTGTTGGACGGGGGAGTGCCGGCATTAACCAATACCAGCTTACGCTAATCATGTAAATCAGATCGCTTGATGCATCCATCTGCCAAGTCGTTGGCTACTCAGCCGTACGTGCCGTATACTGGGTACCGGTCTTGCGACCGTTATGACAAGGCTGCGCAACTTCGCATGCACCTAATGTGGTGCTTGCCTCCGTAGTTTGTAGACCTGTGCAGCGAGCGCTAGGAAACGAATACCTTTTGGCGCGCTCACTCGTGACGAAAGAAATGAAGGTTCTGAGCCACAGAGCTCTTGAGGGGCTACGAACCTATGTGTATAAACCAGGCGGCTATACATGGCTGGACCATGCGCACACACCTTTTTGGAACTGTGAGACTGATTGGCGAGCAGTTTAAAGAACCAGCAATTTGATTCCGCGTCTCAAGTTACTTCCCTTACTATAAATGATAGCATTGAATTTGTGTTGCTTCAGGGCTGACGGCGCAGCTGCCCATGTGGTTGGCGCCGAACCTCATCACCCTCAGCGGGCTAATTGTAACGTTCATCGCGTACATCCTCATGTGGTATGAACTACCAGAGTTTGCGGGTAAGCCTAATCCTAGCGCAATTGTTGAAACGGGAATATTACGATGCATCAATCAGTCGTCCGAACCCCTTGTGGGAACAGGGGTGGCACCGAGGTGGACATACATCTTCGCGGGCGTATCCATCGTTGTGTACACGAACTTGGACTGCATAGACGGCAAGCAGGCTCGTCGCACAAACTCTAGCTCTCCATTGGGGCAGCTCTTCGACCACGGCTGCGATGCCATCGCGCTCCACGTCATGCTGACGCTTATCCAGGCGGCCATCAGCGAGCCCAGCTCGCTAATGACCAGCGCTGCCGGCGCCGCGGTAGGTGGCATGCGGGTAGTGGTTTTTGTGGCCCATGCCTCTATGACGGCCCATGTCCCTGTAAACGAAGTGGAAGCGTGCTAGTTTATTAGCCTTTCAGACATAGCCATAACGTCCACCTACTCGGCTTCTTGGGCTATCTCTCTGGGACCTAGGTGTACCTGCCTTGGCTGATGAGCCACTACGAGGAGTACCACACGGGGATCCTCATGTACGGCGACGGGCGGTTTGGCATCCTGGAAGCAAACTACATGTTGGCAGCTGTCGACTTCGTGTCGGGTATTGCTGGGCCGCGTATCTGGGACCTCCCCCTCACGAGCGTTGTGCCTTCCTGGCCCTTCCCTAGCATGGGTGAGTACGGTACGGCAATGCGTGTCTGCCACGGGGCATGGTCTTGCATGGTCATGGCTTGCCTACTCTGATGTGGTGCTTAACGAGGGGCTTGAACGCCGTAGGATTAAATGCTTTTTTCAGGAGCTTTTGGGTCCATGTACACTTGCCTTGCGCATGTTTAGAGCAGATTGGACAGTTCAACATTGACTGCAGCGGGGCTTGCATGCTCACTTAGAGCAGTGTAGGTGTATGTTGCTATAGCTCGCCCACCTAGAGCCGCCGGTAACACCCCCGCCTATCCCCCTGTCGCTTCCCCCTCCTCTCCCTACAGTCGTGAAGCATCTGGTGATCATCTTCTCAGTGACCATGGCGCTCATCCAGTTCTACGGGCAAATGTACCGGGTGTTTTCGAAGGGGTGGGACGCGCTACCGGCAGCGGTGAGTCGCGGGCATTTTGGGCCGGGTCAGAAGCGGACGTAGGATGCAAGGATGGAATGAATGCCTAGGCGTTCCGGTGTGCCGGTAACTGTCGACGGCGATGGCTATGCTTCAGCTGTCCTGTGCGCGATCCTCCATGCGGTGATGCGGGCCGTGCGTGCCTTACCCAATATGCTTACGCAACATGCACTCATTTCTTCCCTTTCTTTCCTTCTCAATCCGGTGCCAGGAGCGGGGTCACAAGGAGTTGGGCACGGCTGCGCGTCTCAAGCACCTGGCCAGCGTGGTGCTGCTGATGGTGCTGGGATTCGTGTACCTGGCGGACGACAAGCTCAAGCCGGGGCAGGCCAGGTAGGTCACGGGGTATCAGGTCAACTGGCCGCAGAACGGGGGGTTTTGCTCCCGCGCACTACCGGCCGTAACATGGCCGGTGGTGCATCGCCATTTCCCATATGTGTCGCTGTCCTGGCATTTCAGCGAGCAGTGTCTTGCTGGACCGGGGGACTGTCAAGTGCCGAAGGGCCAGCATGTGCATGCTTACAGTGCTGGGTCGGCATGCTTGACCGCTGCCTCTCTCGTAACTGGCGTTGAACCAAGGTTAACGGCCGCATGTCTCACCTGGGACCCGTTCCTGACCGTTAAGATCATCTCCAACTCACCATGCCATGCATCCATGCTTGTACGGCAGGTTGGCAACGCTTTTGTACGGCCTGGTGTACGCGACAACCGCCACGCAGCTCATCATGAACCACATGTGCAAGGAGCCCTTCCGGCCGCCGCTGCTGCCGCTGGGGCTGCTGTCGCTGGCAACGGTGAACAGTGTGGTCGAGGTGGTGGACACGCGTGCGGTGGCTGTTGGCTGCGTCGGCCTTATGCTGGTGTACTATTCGTGGTACGTGACGACGATTGTGAACCAGGTGTGCGCTTGCTTGGGGATCAGGTGCTTCACGATTACCCACAAGCGCGCTTAGAGGGCTTAGGAGTCTGCTGTATGCTGCTCTTGGGCGCAGAGGGCCGTGGCTACGCTGCCTGAAAGGGGAATTGGGGAGCACGCAGGCGTTCAGAGGCGAGAGGGCTGGGAAATGCTGCCTAGGCGCAGCTTTGGGGCTTGGTAGTTATGTATGGCGTTGGCCGTGGTTGAGCCGCTGGTTGGGGTTGGGTTTAAAGGACGACAGCCGTTGACAGGCGATGAACCAGTTGTTATATTAAGTAGCCGTAGCTGTTGGGAAAAGCTGGAGTGAGACAGGGTGAGAGCAGAAACCTGCATCTGGCGTTTTGAGAAGCCGATGTTTTTACGCTAGGTGCTGCTTTCTAGCTGCGCGAATGGCGGACTGCAACGTTATATTATCATGTGTTGGGACCAGACGTGTTGTTTGGAATCTCCAAAACCAAATCTCTTGACGTCCTCCAGGAGGGTAGGCGTACTGGGGGATGAACGACACCATGTTGCTGAGGGAGTATATGTGTTGCTTGCCAGGTTTTGTGGGTTGCTCCTCTGCGGCGTTTACCAAAGCCAGGCTGCGTATTGTGGCATCCACGGGCGGAGGGCTGCAATGTCTCTTTGGAAGGAGTTTATGGCTCCTCCGTATGTCCTCTGGGAATGGCTGGCATGGTACTTCAGTTCCAAAATTTTGTCGTCTCGGTCGACACCTTGGGCAGTGTCGTTACTACCAGAGCGAGCGCGAATCCCACCCATGGTAGGAGTATGGAAACGGAATTGTTTTAGAAATTCGGATAAACCGTCGGACCCCGGACCGGTGTGTGTTTTGGCTGTGTAGAATCCCGAGCATGAGTCGGTACGGCCTGTCTTGCTGCAATGCAAATACGTGTGTTTTGTGGACATGGCCTCCTGGCGGCCACATGCGGCTGGAATACTTGAGGGCAAGGGATGGTGTTTGGGGGGCTCATAAGTGTAACGTGAGCATCTGCCATACGTCCTCCCCAAGAATCCGGTCAAGGACGCCGTCCGCCGTACATGACACGAGTTTGCATTTTTGCGAAGTAAGCGCTCATGCCGTGCCGGCACCTCCTGAACCTCTCCAACTGTTTCCGGGAAAGATGCATCTCTTGCCCCGGAGCGGAAAAAATGGGCGGTGACACGTGGGTTGTCGGGTTTGCGGGCGGGGCTCATGCTGCTCCGTTATGACCAAACATCTCACATCTCTCTTATGGGATTGCAAGCGTTGCAGAAGATTAGGTACAGAGTGGGCCAAGACCGGATAATGGCTCGGCTATCGGCCTATGAAACAGGTCTCGGAGCCTCGTACTCATAACTGCACGCCACTGCAGCGGTTAACTCTTTTTCGTTTACTTCTACGAGACAGAAACGCTGTTCAATAGTGACAACCATTTCAAGGTTAATGCATCGCAGTGGGCTTCAGTCATTTAGGCGAATAGGCTAACACTTAGCGCTAATGTTTATTATTACGCAAATTGAAGATCAAATACGAGTACTGCCACAGGACCTCACCAAGACACCAGTAGACGCCGTCACAGCTGTCATTGAGCAGCGCTTCGTCGATAAAGTCATTCCCAACCTAGGGCTTGTTGTTACCATCTACGACGTGCTAAACATTGAAGGAGGCTTTGTCTACCCAAACGACGGTGCAGCCTTCTTTAAGGTCCAATTTCGCGTCGTCGTGTTCCGCCCTTTTGTTGGCGAAATCATCGTTGGCAAGTTAAAATCGTGCTCAAGGTATGAAGGGGGGGGGGACCTACCTAACGGAGCTTATGCACAAAGGGCGACTGAAGCGACCCATCACCCATGGTGCCCGCAGGGAGGGGCTTCGTGTATCTCTAGACTTCTTCGAGGATGTCATAATCCCGGAGCACGCTCTGCAAGACCCCTCTTTTTATGATGAGGCTGAGCGGCTCTGGGTATGGAAGTTTGACGGGAACGACATGTACATGGACCTGAATGAGCCCATCCGGTTCCGGGTGCACAGTGTCAAGTTCTCTGCCCCGCCGACTCCACTGCAGCTACAAAACGCTACCGGTAAGCACGTATGGTCGCTCACACCGAATATGAAGGCTCGGAATCCATTTGCAAAATTATCAACCTCCACATTCAATTTCACCTGGCACCGCCAAGCTTACATGCCGTTCCTCGCAGCAACCACACGCACAAGGGTGACGAGCCCGTCCTCAACCACCTATGGTTTGCACCCTACCTAGCGGGCCACAAACCCGCTTACTTCCAGCTCCCACCCTTCCCCTTGCTCCCACCTCCCCTTCCTCCACAGGGGACGACAAGCTGCTAGGCACTGCAGCAAAGCCCTTCTCCCCCATGGTAGTCATGGGCGACATCAACGGCGACGGCCTGGGCCTCACGACCTGGTGGTCCGGCTAAGTCGGCCATACTCGCTCCCAACAGGGGCCGACAAGGCAGTGGCTTTGCACAGGCAGGGGCCCCCCGACAGGAGCAGAAGCCATGCAACCCCCACACGGCACATCAACATGTTGCGAGCCGTGCGTGTCTTGGGCTCTGTTGTGGGGCCCAACACGTTACCCTACTTGTCAGCGGCCGCGGCCGGGCCGCGCGCATAGCAGCGGCTGCCTGCAGCTATACCCCCCAAGCCAGCCAGCCAGCCAAATGCGGAACATGTATCCTTATTAACCCTCCGACCACCAGGGTATAAAGCCATTTGGGTCGGGTGGGTTGGGGCTCTCACTGCAGGTGCAGCGGGGCGCCCACCAGTGCGCTGATCTCCTGCTCCAGCTGCAACAGCAGGTCCCGCCGGTCGCGGTGATATAGCCAGCGGCCCTCGATGTGGTCGAAGCGGAAGGGGCCGCTGTCGGCGTGAGGGGTGGAGAGAAGCCGAACAGGCAGAGGGGCGAGGGGCGGAATGCCGCCAACGTTTGGTTGGTGAGGTAGTAGGTATGAAGTTAAGAGTGTATGGGGCGGGTGGCTCACAATAGAGCGTGGGACTGAGGATGGGGTGTAAATGGCACACCTAGCAAGATGTTTTGGGACGTAAAGGACAGGATGAGGTGGTGTCATGTTGATAGCTAGTGTGTGGAGGAGTTTATCTCAGCGTTTCACGCTGTGCCCCACCTGACCGGCGACGACAACCAGATTTGGCGGTTGGGCGTTTGTTTGTTGACAACGAACGTCCCGTGTTTGCCGAGCTTGACGGTCAACACGCCTTGCTGCAAGGCAAGGAGGCGAGCGTTTGCAAAATTTGGATCAAAGTACGGAATACCGATGCGGCCTTCGATCCATACCCGTGCGGCCCCGGGTTCGTCTACAATGCCGGTAGATGGCCCTCTCTGAGGAGCAACATGCAATGCATAGTACAGCATCATTTCATAGCGGTGTTGTTCAGTAGTGGATTATGGACGGCTTCTGCCAAACCGGTAAACCACCTAGGCATGGCAATGCCTTGCGAACACAGCACGGTGTAAACAATGAGCATGCCGCAATAGGGCCAACTAAACCAGGGGTGCTGGTAACCCTCCCTAGATCCCGGAAGCCGCTCCCAGCAAGAACGTTTGCCAAAGTCCCGAGGGTTGTCTTACCGCATGTGCTGCGCTCAATCACTCGGCCGGGAAAACGACAGACAACAGAGCGGGCAAGTAAAGAACCGAAACTATGCTTGTGGCCCCCTTACCGAGTATTCGACGTCCCCTCCGTCCACGTCATTATCCTCAACGTATGCCTGCGCAAGGGCGATGAAGGAAGCCATGTCGCCTAGGAGTGCTACCCCGAGCCCTGGGGTTCCGCTGACCCAAGTCGGAATGGTAGTCAACGGGAGAGCTAGGGGGGGCACTCTACAGCTGGGTACGCACCTCTAGCTTCTCAACCATACCCTCCAGCGTCTCGTCGGCCATGTGGTGATAATCACCTTCGCTGAGAGCTGATGCCCTGTAGAAGAATGGTAACAGAGGCTGTCTTTGACGTAGACCATGTTGATTGTATAGCTTACGACGGCCGTACAGGACCTACACGACTCGCAGCTCTTCACTGAAACCCCGCAACGGCGACAGTTGGTAGCCTTGAGTGCGTCTCTGCAGCAAAGAAGCCCACAGATAACTCCGCAGCTCATACGCAACCTGACAGTTCCGGTAATTGACACGTACCAACGCTGTCTGGCCACTCTCCAAGGAGACAGGCACTCCTAGTCTTAACAAGGCTTCGGATTGGAGGAGGCATTGCAGGGTCTGGAAGGCGTTTCGACCGCTACCACGAGCCGCATAGCGGAGAAGCAATGACATTTAGTCCGAGCGAGGACACCGCAGCAAGGACTTCTATTATACTGCGTAGCTCTGTAGCAAATTTAAGTGGGTCTTGATGGCGTATAACGCAGGTTGTTGGAACGCTTACTATTCCCAGCCTATTGATAAGGTAGTAAGTTGCGAGTGAAGTTGAGGTACACGTATACGTTTTGAACGTATTAGCGGCATTGCTATTGTTTTGTAGCCGTGTGCAAGGAATTTGGACAAACACGAGCGATTTGCCGTACCTTTGGTTTCTCCAACAGGAGCCGTGGCCCCATATGTGGGATCCGAGTTACCCCTGAACGCATACATAGAGCTGATAGCCGTGCCGTAGTCGCTATGAAAATCGCTGTGCCATTTCAACAGTGCAGCTGTCGATACCCGACAGCCAAAGCGGTGGCATCTGCTCTTGCATTGACTTCCCTCAGTTAAGTCCTACTGCAACACATAAAATGGCATGCTGTTTTTCACCGTTGAAGCGACACCTTTCGACTAAACAGAACCCGGTGGACATGCGACTGCAATTGCAAGCCTAACCTAAGCAAAGATGCCCCAACAAAGCGTTATCGACTGTTGCTTGGTTGACACGTTGGTCTATCCTGCAAGTAACGGCGTCAAAGAATCCCCAGCGAGGCACGAAGCCAGATGTGCCGTATGGCACAAGACCAGTCGTCAACCCAAAGCTCACAAGACGCTGCTGACGCATAACTTGGGTCAGTTTCAGTTCTGCGGCGAGGTAATTCAGCACGTGCTCCCAGATTGTCAGCAGCTGCCGCGGCCACTCCTCCTCGCCCACCCGGCGCCTGGCCGCCTCGTTGTCCTACAGGGTCTGAAGCGCCTGTTGGAAAGCGGTTACTGAGTAAGAGCGGCGGGGTAGGTGGGGGCGGGAGGGAGGGGCGGGGAGGGGTGGGTGGGGGCGGGAGGGAGGGGCCGGAAGGGTGTGTGACGCCTGTTGCAGCGGGTCCTGCGATGCAGCCGGGCGCAGTTGGCGGAGGTCCAATGTACGGGGTGCCGGCAGCAGTGCGATTACGGTTGCGATGTCCTCTGTGCTGCATTTCGTTGGTTGGCCGTCATGTAAGGGATGCCGAGACGTGAGATGCGCTGGTCTGGCTGGCCCGTGAAGGCCACAGTGCAAGCAGGCTTGTGGGGGCTTCATCTTGCAGCTCCGAAAAGTGGGCGAGTAGAAGTTCCACGCTGGCTCGAGCCAGCGGCGAATTTATGGTTTTAGGGTTAATCGGGCCAGCGGCTGCAATCGGGCAGGCCCGTAAGTGCTGAGAACCGTTGCCGAGGAGAGCTTGTGTGTTGCCGTTTCAATGCTTCCGTCCAGCACCCTC
This sequence comes from Astrephomene gubernaculifera, assembly GCA_021605115.1. Lineage (NCBI taxonomy): Eukaryota > Viridiplantae > Chlorophyta > Chlorophyceae > Chlamydomonadales > Astrephomenaceae > Astrephomene > Astrephomene gubernaculifera. Next base: position 2,270,220 of record BMAR01000004.1, read on the forward strand.
CGAAGCCCCCCGCAGGCCAGGCGGGCGGCTGCAAAACATTAGTGCTGAAGGGCCGCATACGTATAAATCTTGCGGATCCGGGAAATCGTACGATGATACGGTTTCGGCGCGAAGCGAAGAGATGCCCGGCAACCCGGGTACGCAACTTCCCACGGTACATTTACTCCAACGGCCTCAAAACGTCCGGGTGTTAAACGATCACAGTGTTTACATAAGCGACCAACAGCGATGGCTATACTCCATTTGATATCTAATCAGATCTAGTTGTCATGGACATCCACAGGACATTCTACCGCACGTGCATCCATGCATGCTTTGAGTGTTGCCTGCATTCCACTCAGGACGTCCCTTCTCCTGCAGCTGTAACAGTGTACGGTATCCTCCTCTGCTAGCCACCCCAGGCATAAAACCCGCTACACATGAAGGCTTAATACGCACATTTAGTCACTGGTATTCCCTCCATTTATCACAGCTCTGCATGTCCGACCTGCTGCCCCTCAGGCAATGACGCGCCTGTCATGTCGCTTGGGGCCGGCCACTTCCAAACCTGTGTTGTTAGTTGGGTAAGAAGGAAGAGACTGACGAGCTGTACGATAAGGCTTCACCATGGGGTTGTTGGGGGAAGGGATACAACCGTATGGACGAAACGATACCGTGTTAAGAGTGGGTTGCATGCGGAGTAACGACGAATCAGGTGACCCGGCGCTCATCCCTACCTCCATTGCTTTGCCCAAACCTGTGGTTCTGGTATATCTTTTGACCCTCCCCTCCTCCCACGCCCCTCTCCCTTCTCCTGCTGTTCCTGCACCGCGCCCCTGCCTCCCCCAGTCCTGTTCCCCTTCCCTATCCCGACACCTCTTCTCCTCCCAGCCCTTGCGACGACCCCTTTTCGTCCACCCCCCGTGCGTGTCAGCCGTCTCAGCCGCCTCACCCGAACCAGCCGATACAGCAGGTGCAGCCCGATCAGCAGGTACGCCCACCAGGGGACCGCACGCCACGGCAGCCACCCGCCGCCTGCATGCCCCCCTCCCGCCCCCATGCGCCCCGCCAGCCCCCCTCGCCCTGCTGCTGCTGCTGCTGCAGCTGCGGTGCCTCCCCCCACCCGTGCTGCCAGTCGGCGGGTGCGGGCGGCGGCCAGGGAGCGCTTCATGCGGCGGAACACCTGGTCGGCCTCGCGATGGGCGGCGGCGGAGCGGGCCTGAGGAGGAGGAGGAGGGGGAGGATATAGGAGTAGGGGTAAAAGGGAAACCACCACCCGTGCTAATGGAAACCACGTTTGAGGGCAATAGGGAATAGCGCGTATCGACAAGTCGGTAATACGCTAGTCAAAAAAGAAGAAAGGAGAAAAGGGAAAAGGGAGAAGAAGCATGTACAGAGGTGCGCAATGGTGCCCGGAGCTCAATACAGGAAGTACAGGAGTCTAGGTGGGGCCGGGAGTATGGGTATGGCTGCTCTAAGCGTGCTGGTGCTGCACTTGGTAGAGCCCTCGAGACCTGCAGGTACGGCGGGGGAGGGGCAGCCCCCAGCTGTAGTCTAGGTACGGCAGCAGAGAGGTGGACACCCACCTTGCGCCTCTGCACCTCCTCCTCCTTAAACAACAAGTCCTCAGGGTCCCAGCCCTCCTCTCCGTCATACTCTTCCTCCTCCTCCTCCGCTGCTGCCCTTCCCGCACTCTGCGCCCCTCTCCGCTGGGAGGCGGTTATGTCCCCTTCTGCAGCAGCAGCAGCAGCCGTGCCGCCCCTGCCAGCGGGCCCGGCCGGCTGGTCGTCGTGGTCGTCGTACAGCGCCCCTCCTCGCTGGAACATGTCGCCGTACATGTCGCGCTCCTTCCTGCCGTGCCGTACAACACAGACGACAACGAGCTCTAACGTACACCGAGGTACCAATGCATGACGTGACGGAATGTTTGGAAGGAAAAGCACAGTTGTAGGTACACGGCATGACGCATGAGAGCGCGGGTGCAACACAGCTTGATCCTTACCTCTTATATTAACGCCGCACTGCGCCATGGGTGAAGCAGCACGCACATGCGGGTATCCTCAGCCCACCCTACGTCCCTACCTGCGCTGTTCCCGTAGCTCCTGTCGTACGGCAGCCAGCGCTTGTCGTACTTGGTTGTTGCCGGGTTCCAACTGGTTTGCTGCAGCCAGATCAGCAGCAGCCGCCTCCAGACCCGCTGTGGTGCCCGTCTGGCGCTGCGCTAGGGCCCGGCGGTACAGCGCCTTGACGTTGTACGGATCGTACTTCAGGGCCTTACTGTACGGCGTACGACACAGGAGGGTACGAGGCGCAACGGGGAAAGCGTGGCGGAGAGAGACACACGTGGACGCGTGTGATGTGGGTTTGGGGGCAGAGGACAGGGACCGTTGGAAATGCAAGCGGGACAGCGGGGCTATGGTACAATGTACGAGGCACAGACAGCAAAAAAAAGACTCCAACAGAACATGATGCTGCGCCCGCAGCTTGCATATACCGGGTGCTTCAGGCGAAGAAGGGACACTCCAAGAGGCACGCATGCAGGTAGCGTGCGATGCCTCAACCAACTCCTCCTCCCCCCAACCAACCTGCAGGCGTACGCCGCATCCGCCGGCTGCTCCAACCTCAGCAGGCAGGCCGCTGCGTTGCTGAAGCACGTGGCCAGCAGTTGGTGTGACTGTGAGGGAGGTCAAAGGTGTTTGGTTGGCCACATGCCGGTGTCAATGAACTGTGTGGTGCAACCCTGCATCCTAGCATCGGTTATGACGTTTGGAAGCGAGGGAGAGGTGGCTAGCAACGGCTAAGAGGAGAGGAAGTATGATGCCTGGAGAATTCAGGAAAGGGCCGGCGCCTGCCCGGCCCGCCTGCCTGCCTGACCCGCAGCACTCACGCACAGCAAGTAGGGTAGCCTAGTCGGTGGTGGAAGGGGAGCGTGACACGCACACATGCAACCATCACACGGCTCGCAAAACCGGGACCTCCGGGCTTCTAACCAACCAACCAATCAACGAATCACCCAACCGACCAACCAACACCACGTGCACCCACCTGTTCCTGCTCCGCCCCCTGCAGTTTCTCCGCAGCACTGCGCAGGGGGATGTCCTCGGCCGCTCGGTCGGGTCCGCGGTCGAACCAGAGGAACACCGACAGCGCCTGCGTGTAGCGCTCCAGGGCTGCCGCGGGTTCCTGGGGACGCGGGTAAATGATGCCGGACACTGATTCCCCCTTCCCTTGTATGCAGGATTACGGCATCCTCCGAAACCCTAGTCTTTACAGATTAGTAACTCGTTGCCCGATTACTTTTGCCCCGCTACAAGCATTCCGCAGATACTCCTAGCCGCTTCCGAAACTGACCTTGGGGATGAGTTCATTGCCCTGTTCTTTCAGCTGCAATGCGGTGCTGTACTGGATGCTAAAGCCACCCTGCCGTGCACGCTGAACGCTGTCGGGAGCCGCTGCTGTGCACCGTAAGAAGGGAGGTGCTTGCTCCCATTCCTGTCTACTGGGTTTGGCTTTGACGAGAGCGGTCTGCGTGCCGCACGCAAACGTCGAAGTTAAGATGCTGTGGGGAAATGCTATCCTATTGTCGAGCAAAGGGCGTACCTTCAGTTGCACAGCTGCACTTAAATAATCTTGAAAAGAGCTAAGCATGGCTACCTACTTGTGCACGTTTCGATCTCAACCATAGACGCAACCGTCGGCCGGCAGACGAACATTATCAGTTCTCGCCTATCAAATGATGGAGGTCCGCAAGTTGTAAGTGACTTATCTGATAATTTTGCTCAAATTATCCAGTAAAAGCAATAGTACTTCTAACGGAAACAAGAGGATTATACATCGTCCATCAACTCTGCATCGCCAAACATCGATAAACTTCTATTTTCCAGGTTTTCCTAGTCCTTAATTACACACTGTGCGCACAACGCATAGGCCAGTTGGGCGGTTCTCGGTTGCTTTCGCGTTTTTGCTCTTCGTTCCATGGAACGGTCCTAGGTTCTTTTTGCCTCGGGTGTAGCCTTACGGCGCTCCAATGGGCTGTGCGTCCAGCTCGCCTGCGGACGAGGCGCCACCTGCCGGCACTGTTGCCGGGGTCTTTGACGCACCAGGCACTAAGGAGAAGCCTACGAAGAACTACAACCGGCCAAAATGGAAATCACCCGAGCCGATAACGACATCTCAACTAAAGGTGTGGAAAACAGCTGCGGAGTCTGGCGGAGTATGCAACTTGCCTGCCGTTGTCGGTCTAATCGGAAGCGGTCGATGCGCTTCCAGCGTGGAGGCCGCGCTAGGCTCCTGAGGGTTCTGAAAGTGCTATTTGGCATTAGCTTTATGTACGATAGACGGAATTAAACACCTGCTTACTGATCGGATTCCATGCTTTTGGCCTCTTCGCTGCCCCGACCCTCCTTTCCCCCCTCACAAGCCCGCTGTATTTCCCCACGTGGCCTTCCCTCACCATTTACGTCCCCATTGCCCCAACAGAAAAAGAGGGAGGAGTTCTGGGACACGCAACCGCACTACGGTGGCGATCGAAGTAAGTGTGGTCACGGGCAATCCCACACCCTGGCCCTGCTTTACGACGGAACCCACAGCGGCCACCCATCATCTAAAAATGGAATCCCCGCCGACGCCGTCTTCCCCAACCGTTCCCTCTCAGACATCTGGGACGCCTTGAAGGCCGCTTGCGAGGCGGACCAGGACACCTGCCGGCTGCTGATTGAGAGCGCTGGCATCATAGTAGCCGCACACGACATGACCGTCTGCTACGATGAGCGCGGTGGGTAGCGGTGCTCACCCTGGGCTTCAATGGCACAGCTAGGTACCCAGCATTCACAGCTAGGCTCGCAGCGCAGCGCCTCACGCGGATGGTATGGTGCACGCTGGCTGGTGTAGCTATGGAGCTGTGTAGGGGGGGGTGCTCCTTGGCTTGCGATTGGACGGGGGTCTGGCGCTGGTCCCCGTGCAAGCGCTGATGGATACTGTGCCGCCATATGTAGGCTTGCATGCGTGCATGGGTGTGGCGTGTAGGCTTGCAGGAGGTGCACCCGCTCCTGGGCAACTACCCGGGGTAGGTTACCCTAGGGTACTACCCGGCTGCCGACCACGAGTGCGGCCTCCCCCCTTGTCCCCGATGCCCTGTCCTCCCCTGTCCTGTCCTGTCCCCCCACCACCAGGGGCCAAGTACGAGCTGCCCAAGTATGTGCTGAGCGACCCGCTGAACCTCATGAAGGACAAGGAGTAGCGCTAGCAGCTGGCCCCGGCTGGCAGTGCGGATGGGCGCTACGATACCCAGCAAGCTGGAGCAGTGCGCGGGTGATGCCCGGGTTAGCGGCACACCGGTGCAGTGCGGCTCAGCAGAAGCGTCATGTGGCAACGCAGGTGTGACAGACCGACACAGCGGTCCAGCGGAGTCATCCAGAAACCGTGAGGACGGTGGATGCGGCGGGAGCGGTATCCGAGCGGCCCGGAGCGCCGCACCGAAAGCAGTGTGGACGAGGCACCGGCAGCAGCAAACCGTGAAGCGGCTCGAAAGCGGATGCGGCAGGGTCCGTTTCCGGAGGAGCAGCTCCTATCGGGTGGCCGCAAAGGTGTGGCTGGTCGACTGGGCGTCTGCATGCCTCAGCTCACCTGGGTTTGTTGTTGAGGTCAGTCACCTGGCCCTGGTGGTGGGGTGCTGGGGTTGCGGAGCGGCGGCAGTTGTTACGGCCCTGTTGCGCACATATTAATAATGAACGACTGCATGAAAGAAATTATTGTAAATGTAGCAGGAGGGGTGCTGCGGTCGCCGGCAACACGACGTACATTTGCTTGGGCAGTTCGACCTGAATTGTAGGGCGGGGGGCGTTTGGGTTGTCGCCGCCAGAAGGTATCTAGACGTGTCAGCCTCGATATCGAGAGGGGAGTTCTTATTAGCGCAGAGGATTTGCGCGTTAGGCGGGTTGATGCGATGGATGGATCCTTGGATTCCGCCCCCATGCGGCGTTTCAGCCCTCTCGGGCGGCCCTGCTGTTCCCCGCATGCATGAAGCTTCATTGCCTGGTGAAGCAGCATCTGTTTACGAATAACCTGCAACGGCGGTGCACATGCGGGGCGACAGCCGGGGCGGGGGTGGTAGAGGCTGGGTAAGGTACGTCAGGCATTCTGACACCTGGAGGAGTTGTGGCCAACTGCCAGCCGCTGGCAACACGACGCCGTGTTGGTCGTTTGCTGAAGGAGTACAGGCAAGGTTGTTGTGCGCTTAAACCTGAGTACCCTGGGAGGACGAAGGAAAGCCAATGCGGCGGTGGTTTAGGGTAGTCGTAGATAGGCAGTAGCCTTCGCGCAACGCTGGGGCTTTAGCGTTACCGGCGTTAGCGTTGCTGGCTCGGAGACATGTGCTGCGTGCTGGAGCGCACCCTTGCCCCGGTTGGGTGTTCGGCTGTTACGGGAGGCTGTATGTGTCCCCTGGTGGCAGCGAGGGAGCATTGTGTCGGGGTTTAGCTATCGTTGTTAAGCTGTCCTTTGCAAACCAAGCAGCCCAGGCATGCGGCTAGCCACAGGTGGCTTTCCCCAGTTGTGGGACGTTGGGCGTCCAAAGCTACAACAGAAACATTAGTATTGATATACGAGGAAGTTGGATGCATGGAGGGGACGTGTGTTGAAGCGAACTAAGCCGTGTAGCTGCACTGTGTGTGGATCGTCTGCTGCACCGGTGTCTGTGACCGGCTGCGCTGCTGAGAGGGAAAATGGCGTTGAGGGAAGGACTTGAGAGGCGGGATGTCGGGGCATACGGATACTAACTGTACTTTTGCACTTGCGGGGCGCGTAGCATCGTCCTTTGGTCAGTAGCGTTCTTGCATGTGTTGATTGAGTGGTAAGAGCAGTTGCATTCTGTTAGTGTGGATGGGTCCATAAGTTGACGAGTCTGGGTTGTAGTGTACTGCACGCAGTTGTATCTTATGGGGAGCGCTGAGTAGGCACTGCGGGAAAACGTTTCCGCTGTTTACATGTGGTGCGAATTCAATGATTCTGGATTTCGGCCAGTTGCTGTAACCTTTGGTGCCGTAATTAGGGTTTCATGGCAGGACAGGTATCGTATGCAGATACCTGTACGCTTAAATAACTGCATGTGCCACCTAACGCTCGGGATAAAGCTTAGGCCCTTAAAGGTTCAAGGTCGTCGTTGAGCCAGAGCAGCATCACGATTGCGTCAGCTGCGCTCACGAAACGTGCGTCAGCAACAATCCCTACACGGCCACCCCTGCATTTCCTAATCGGGAAGGCGAGGAGGGGGCTATGAAGCGGATAATGGTAATGGGCGGGCGTTCAAGACGAACCAGTAACGGCGAGGAAAGCAGCGGCATCGTCATGGTTGGTTTGACGGGAAGTGCTGAAGCAGAGCCATAGGATGGTGGGTGTAGCATTGTGTCACAACAACCTGGCCCTAAGGAGATTGCGGAATGCGTGTCAAAGACCTGGATGGCGAGCCACAGGGAAGAAACCTGAATGCAGTCTCCGATGGTAAATTGATACCATTGGCAAAGAAGGGACCCCCATGTCCGGTCGTTGCAACCAACCACTGGTCAGTCACGAGCCAGCTTATTCTGCGGTTTACCGGGCAGTATGCAAGGTATAATACCAGTGCACTTGCCCCGTTACCTACAACACTTTCCACCACCCTTGCGCTGCTTAGCTAGATTGGCGCGCTGTGCTGTGCTGTACACCAGCGTGCCGTGACTCCACAAATATCATGTGCCTGTCCTGATACCCGCTTCGATGCGATTACCGGCATGCTAGCGAAACCTTGTTAAGCGCTTTGCCGAGTTGCTTTTTACACAGTCTGATGCCGGTAACTGGTATCGTCAAAAGCCCAATCCCTCTGATATGTCAACCTTAAAACGCTAGGGTAGTCATCATAAAGACATCGTGTTGCTTGGCTCTAGCTGACCGAAGGCTGCCGCAAAAGGAGTAGACATCATCGCAGCCTGCAGTCTAAACTCGGCATCGCCGACAAACACGCTGTGTACATAAGCATGTCTGCAAACCTTATGGATAAGCTTAAATCCAAGGACGCCGTCTTTTGGGGCTGTGTAGCCGCAGCGGCGACAGCGGCCGTCGGTATCGCTTCAGTATATGCAAGGAGAAACTATGAAATCTATGTCCCGATTCAGGTATGAACGGTCGACGATAGTGTGCGCCTGTTCCCGCCTTCAAAACTGTGCGCTGACCTTGACATCACGTTTTTCAGTATCAATACCGTCCTGGGACTATCAGCGGGTGGCTTGCAAACGCGCTTGCGAAGCATTCCAAGAGCCGACGGAGTAAGTCTTGCAACTGCCTCTGTTGCCATCCGTCGTCATTACGCAACATGCTTGTTTGCTTGCACAGAGATGCGCCCCGTGCGCGTGTATCTGGACGGTTGCTTCGACATGATGCACTATGGACACGCAAACGCGTTGCGGCAGGTGAGCTGATGCTATCTGCGTCGAAGCACCTCACCTGGGTTGGTTCCCGACAGGCTCTTGGGTCCTGGATCGCGTCTCGTTGGTTTCCCGCTGGGCAGCTTTTACGCCCTGGGCAGCTATTACCTTAATAAGGGTGTTGCGACCACCTGGGGCAGCTGTAGTCGAAACCATTGGTTGTGCACCGTCATCACCACCTCCATGCCCTTCAGCGTGTGATCATCGCACTGCCAGCCTGGGGTCTCTTCATTTGCAACCTTGAGCAGCATCAGCAGCATTCCCAGCCAAAGTTACCGAAGGGGCGGAAACGCCGCACGGGTTTCATCCCAAACCTCACGTTGCCCTACCGCGTCGTGCTGTGTTTGCGGCGTCTGGTGTGTGTTTTGCGCACCCTGTCAGGCCAAGGCGGTTGGCGACGAGCTGGTGGTTGGGTTGATCAACGACGCGGAGATCCTGCGCTGCAAGGGGCCGCCCGTCATGAACGAGGAGGAGCGAGGAACGCTCGTGGAGGCGGTCAAGTGGGTCGACGAAATCCTCCGTGGTAAGACTGCCGTACAGCAGGGGGGAAGTCGGGGCTGAAGTAGGCTGGCAGGGCGGGTGAGGGAGCTGCGAGGAAGAGCAAGTCAAGAACGGGTCGTGAAATGAAGAGCGCTTGGCGATGGTAGAAGATGATTCAGAAGTTCATCCTGACCGGACAGAACCCTGCTCCTGGCGCTTTGTCACGGCGGTTGCTTCGCACTCTGGTGTGCGCACAGGTGTGCCGTACGACCTGAACCCCGAGTTCGTACACGAGCTGTTTACAAAGCACCGGATAGACTACATCATCCACGGGGACGACCCCTGCCTGCTGCCGGATGGCACGGACGCCTACGCGCACGCTAAGAAGCTGGGTCGCTTTAAGATGGTGAGCGCCTGGTGACGGTGGGAGGGGTGTTGCTTTGGTTTTGGGGCCGGCCAGGTTCTCCCTGTGGCCGCTGCTGCTCAAACGCGCTCTCTCAAAGACGACGTTACCGGTACCTGCCCCTCTTGTTGAGCTGTGGCTGGATACCAGGTCCCTCTGTTTACATCTGCCCTGCAAAGTGAGGACCATGCATCACTGGTTGTGTACCGTGCCTGCCAGGTCAAGCGGACGGAGGGCGTCAGCACGACCGACATTGTGGGCCGCATGCTGACATGCAGCCGAGTCAACACCCTGATTCGCGATGACGAGGTGAGGGGTAAAGCACCAACGTTGATCCCCAGATCTGGCACTTGGGGATCAACGTACGTGCCGTTGTTCCTCGTTCGATATGCCGGAACGGACGCATGGGGACAAGTGAGGACGTAAACACCACGTTAAACCCCACGCATCAGCTGCAGTTCCAACAAATGCCCTTTCCATCTGCATACTCCCATGAGCTAGACATCAGTACCCGTAGCAGCATGCCCTTTCGCCCCTGCAAGCCTTCCACCGCTTACTTCCCCCCCTCCCCTTCCCGTCCCTCCCGCGCCTCCTCTACATCGCCCCACCCCTCCTCCCACGCAGCCCCACCCGCTGGCCAAGTCGTTCAGCGTGGGCACCAGCTGCGAGGACTCGAGCTGCGAGGCGGACTGCAGCGATGAGTCCACACGCACCACGCTGTCAAAGTGCGTTCCGTTCCGTGGCGGGTTCTGGCGTCTCCCTCTCAGTGCCTCCATGCTGTGCCGCCTCCATGCGTCCATGCATGGCTGCCATAAGCGGTGCTGGGTCATGCGTCCGCACCGCATGCATGGCAGCAGCAGTACACACAGCAGCACCGGTGGCGCCCCTAGCAGCGCTTGCGTGCAACTGCATCCTCGACACCTTTCCACCCTGACCGCACCCCCTGACCGCACCCCACACCGCCCATCTGCAGGTTCCTGCCCACCAGCCGCCGCCTGGTGCAGTTCTCCAACGGGCGGGTGGCTCCAGAGGGCGCGCGCATCGTCTACATTGACGGAGCGTTCGACTGCTTCCACCCGGGCCATGTGAAGATCCTCAAGGTAGGGCCGATTGCGGGGCGCTCACTGCATGCAGCAAGTTACCGGTAAGGGTGTTGGCGGGGGCTGTGTGAGGGACACCTGGTTCCAAGCGGCGTTGTAAACCTTGTAATGATGAGCTGTAAACGGAGATGAACGACTGGCGCTAGTTAACTGTCGTCCAGCAGGGCCCCTCCGTGCGCATGATGTCATGTGGGCCACCCACCCCCCGCCACCACCACCACCACCCCACAGGCCGCCAAGGCGCAGGGCGACTTCCTGCTGGTGGGTCTGCACACGGACGAGGAGGTGGAGGCGCGGCGGGGGCCGCACCTGCCCATCATGAACCTGCACGAGCGCAGCCTCTCGGTGCTGTCGTGCAAGTGAGTGGCGCCGCGTGACACGGGGAAGGGGGGGCATGGGGCAGGGCGGTGTGGGAGTGGGGTAAAACACCGCCTCCCCGCCCAGAGCCTCGTGCTTGCACTCTACTTTGTGCCATTTTCGACCCCCTTTCCCATGCGCGTCTGTCCCTGTGCCCCGGCACTGCGCCTGCACCTCCCGCCTCACACCGCCTGTGCCTGCCCTCCTCACCTCCGCGCACCGCCCCCGCCAGGTACGTGGATGAGGTGATCATCGGCAGCCCCTGCGTCATGACGGAGGACCTGATCAAGACCTTCAACATCAGCGTCGTGGTGCGAGGCAGCGTCTCGGAAACCAGCGCACTGGAGCCGGTCAAGGAGGTGAGTGGGTTGTGCGGTGCAGAGGGAGGTGCGCAATGGTGGGAGAGGTGGGTGTGTGTATCATTGGAGAGGTGTGCCATACTGCCAACGCAAGTACCTAGTGCAAACCAATCCCCTTCCCTCTCCTCCCCTTCAAACTTCCCCCATCCCAGGAGCGCTACGCTGTTCCCCGCGCTGCCGGAATCTTCCGTGAGCTGCCCAGCCCCTCGGACGTGACGGCACGCAACATCATCCACCGCATCGTGGACAAGCGCGCCGCGTTTGAGGAGCGCAACGCGCGGAAGGTCAAGGGCGAGGAGGCATACTACACGGGCTCTAAGACCTATGTGCAGGAGTTGTAAGGGGGTCAGTACGCGGGAGTAGCAACGCTGACGGCAGCAGGAAACATTCGAGGTGCGGCGGCAACAGCGGCGGCAGCGGCGGTGAAAACATAGTGAAGAGGAAAAGGGAGCAGGGTAACATGGAGGTAATACACATGGCTTCAGATGCGGTTGCTGGTCCAAATGCTAGGGCGCGCCGGGGAGCCTTTTAGGAAGCCGGGGTAGGCGCATGTGGACGTTTTGCAGGGTGGAGTATACAGGAGAGCCTAACCGTGTGACATGTAGGCTCAATCATGGGTTGCCTCATGTGGGGTGGGGGGCGGGGGCGCTGAGGGGTGGTGCCGCATGCGCTCCGCGGTTGCGTTACCGTCCATGGACGCTTGTCCGTGCAGAGTGCTGGTGGTATCAGGGGTGAGTGGGACGGGGTTGAACCCGAGCTTGGCATAAATCATCGGCTCGCGGCCCGACGTTCCTAGTGGTTTTGCGCTGGCTGTGATGACCAAGTTGTGTTGCGGCCGTTGGGCTTTGCTGGCGAAGGGCGTTTGACGGACAGGCCCTACATAGGCAAGACCACAGGCAGCCCGCCTATTAGTAAGGCACATGTATGTCCAGTTGCCCGCCTTGTGCGGACCTGATAGGCTTGGTCCATAGTTTGGGAACTCGGGTTGAGTGGGCAATGGCGGAAGCAGGTGCTGGAGGAAGTCGTGGCTCGGGCGGTCCTGTCAATTGCCAGAGCTTAGGGATTGCATAGCCGTGACTGCTTCCTGGCGGGAGTTTGGGCGTTGCATCCTCGAGACGTTTACTGTGCTATTGGCTTCTGCTCAGATTGCAGTCGGGCTGGTGCGTCTGCTAGCTTTATTAAGATAGCCTTAGTCCCTGCATGGAGGGATGGGCAGGCTATAATACAACAGCACCGCTACTGAGCAGTGTATTGACCTTTACAAATACTGGTATCACGCATGCATGATGTTATCCAAACCGTGCCTGGGAAACGAATGTACGGCCAGCTATAGAGTCTCTGGTGCCTACGTGCAGGACCAGCCCAGCAGCTATCATGCACTGGCGGTGCGTATCCGTAGGATGCTTTCATTTTCGGTTGGCTGCGCACGGTGCGCAGCGTCGCCGAGCTGTTTTTAAACGTCCTAAGCGTCTCAGAAGGTAACGCATCATGCACCAACCACGCACTGACATTACCTGTATACCGACTAACCTGGATATCCCTGGTGGCCTCCCGGGGGCACCGACAGCAGCGAGCAGCACCGCGATCCGTGGGCCATCAGATCCAGCGCTCCCTCACCTAGTGCGCTTATGCTGCTCTTCGTGGCCTGGCAGACTCGCCGGTTGTACGGGTTGTACTGGTATCTCAGGCACGGCCGGTGCTCGGAGTTTGCGCGGCCTCGAGCAGAAGCTACAGGTTTGCCAAGGTCCGGTACCTAAAGCTATATCGTATCAACATGTAAGTAACCATAGAGGAGGGGACATGCTTAGTGCATCTGCATTGTTTGGTCAAGGGCAGGGCAGGTAACGTGCACCGTTGCATGCACGTACATCTCACCGGCACATGTGTGATGCGTCTGGGGGCTGCGCTTTGCCCGCAACATATGCAAAGATACGGCAGCGGTTGTTGCGCGCCGGTCAGCGGCGCTTGGGGGCACAACATAGCAGGGTTGGGGACTCACATGCTGAAGTCATTGGCTCAGACCGGGCTGATGGTGAGACTAAGAATGCCCGGCAGCTTTTATGCACAAGGGGGAGACTGTAATGGGTTCCGGTATGTTGGGGGCATGAACGAGCTGACAAACAACGTAAGACTGGCAGGAGACGGAAAGCGGGAGGGAAGGTGACTGCAAATCTGCAATAGAGCCTAGGGGTGCAGTGGAATAGAATCACCCAGCACCCAGGTAGCAGAGCAAGACTAGACAGATAAGTGGGCTACTAAGCCATTTGTTAGTCTAGACTATTCACGTAACAACAACCGCTATCGCCAAAGCACCCAACGTCCCTAATAGGTGGTGTTGAAAAACACCGGTGTTTAGTATTGAACGGAACTTTCGTTTACACAGCAGCAGAGCCGTCCTCCGCCTTGCCGCCCTTGGCCTTCTTGGGCAGCAGCACGGCGTGGATGTTGGGCAGCACACCACCGGAGGCGATGGTCACGTCGCCCAGAAGCTTGCTCAGTTCCTCATCGTTACGGATGGCCAGCTGAATGTGGCGAGGAACGATGCGGTTCTTCTTGTTGTCGCGAGCGGCGTTGCCAGCCAGCTCAAGAACCTCCGCAGTAATGTACTCAAGAACGCTAGCAAGGTACACGGGAGCGCCCGCACCGATGCGGTCAGCGTAGCGACCCTTCTTCAGGTAACGAGCAATACGACCAACAGGGAACTGCAGGCCAGCCTTGGAGCTGCGGCTCACGGCCTTCTTGCCAGCAGTCTTGCCCTTGCCGCGACCAGACATGTTGTTAGGCTTAAGAAGTATAAAGGAGTAAGTAAGTTGTAGAATAGGACGCTTTATGTTTTCGTCTCGCCGAAGACGCTTATGAGCGATTGGCCAGGCCCCGCTGAGCCCCAACGAACACTGGACGAGCAACTGCCGTGGTTGCCCCACTGACCCACACTGCCCTTCCGCATATAAGGCATGTCTGAGGCCCTATTCACAAGGCTAAATACTATATTCTACACGATATTATCCTAAACTGTGATCTCAAAAGCCTCTTTCAATAACAAAGATGGCCCCTAAGAAGGACGAGAAGACCGCTGCTCCTGAGGCCGCTGAGCCTAAGGCTGAGGCTAAGCCCAAGGCAGCTAAGGCTCCTAAGAAGGAGAAGGCACCCGCTAAGAAGGTTGTGAAGAAGGAGGCTGCTGAGGGTGGTGCTGAGGGCGCTGAGAAGGCCAAGAAGAAGGTGAAGGTGTCGAAGGCGGAGACCTACAAGCTCTACATCTACAAGGTGCTGAAGCAGGTCCACCCTGACACCGGCATCAGCAGCAAGGCCATGTCCATTATGACATCCCTGGTGACGGACCTCTTCGACCGCATTGCCACCGAGGCCAGCAAGCTCAGCAAGTACAACAAGAAGCCCACGCTGACTTCCCGCGAAATTCAGACGGCCGTCCGCCTGGTTCTGCCCGGCGAGCTCGCCAAGCATGCTGTGTCTGAGGGTACTAAGGCCGTCACCAAGTTCACTTCGGCCTAAGACCACGCATACTATTTCCTATACCAAGTAAATCGGTGTTTTTCAACACCACCTTTTCCTGGATTTTCCCTGCCTTCCAGTTGGCCACGAGAGGGGTTTTCCTCCCATTGTCTTTGCACCTGCATTTGCATAAATCGGTAACATGCGTCGCACTCGAATACATGGTACCTTTGTTAACTAAAAAAATGTATGGACGACAATTTTGTTGTGCATGGATGGTGCTGGTTATCTCTGACATTGACCATACGGGTGGCCTTCTCCCCCCACACTTTCTTATCTAGAGCACACTGCTCAGTGTCCGCAGAGGCCAAACAAAACATGTTTCGCTCTGTTCAGGGGCCTGTCCACACAGTGCAGGTTTTAACAACATACACATACTGGTGCCGTAACCAGATGCAACAGTACGACGTGTGCGACGTACTACGTGTGTCGTGTGATGTACGTAAGACGTAATAGATTTTAATCGGTAGCAGCACTTCAAAGGGTCATGCAGGTGTGCCTTCCAGTACGAACTACCCTCCACATGTCAACCATGCCAGGATTCAGCAATGACAACAAACTATTGCAGGGCGACACCAACTTGAACAGGCATCGAAAGGAGTGACATGACAGAAGTTAACCACGATCTCTTTTTTCCGTCCTCTTACCCTCTCTTCTCGCAGCAACACGCAAGCCATTCCCTTCCCATTGCTCTCCATCCTGCTCTGACCAACCCCCTGTACTCCGTTTCATGAAACACACGTCCAGGACCACGGCAGGAGCATTATTCCCTTGCCCTCCTTTCGCTCGGTCGCTCAGTACAAACAATGATGTTCTAGTGCAGGCCCACCGCATCCCCGCCGGCATCCCTTGCGCCCTCCGGAAAAGACCATTATCCATCATTGCTAAGAATGCTAACCGTCCAGCAGCCCAGCAGTGCAACAGTTAACAGCTTCAAAACCAGTCTTCGAATGCGGCCTAAGACGTATGTACAGATGCTTACACAACCAAACCCAATATGGACAACAGTTGGGACACCTAAGCAATCCATGCTCCCTTCCATTGTACTGCAGTCCTCAACGTCCCCAACCGACATTTCCGTACATGCGCGGCACAAAGCAAGCACGGCGCAGTAACGATTCTGTCGGGCCCCCCTGCCTGCCACCCTTCTAGGCAACAGCCTCCCAGACCTCTGTGTGGAGAGCCCCAGCAAGGCAGCGACCCGGCGGCGCCACCCACCAACTCCAACCCTGCTGGGATGCTGCTCGAGATAAGAGTACACACACGATAAGAGTACACACTCGCAGCACAACACGCAGCACTATCAATCTTGCGGCAGGTTTTTATAACACACGAAGGGGTCAGCGGCCGTGTTCGTGGATGCCGTCCGGCTTGCTTTATGAAGCCCTACAAACAACAACACAGCCAAGACAGGCGGCAGGGCTGATGAGCTAGACAGCCTCCTCAAACCTCTCGTTCAACCATGCAGCACCGCCCCGCCCCGTCCGGTGCTCAACATGGCAACATGGCAAGTTAATAAATCGGCTAGAGGCATGCATGGCAGACACAGCGCGTCTCGTTAAGAAATTTTACGACCCATGGGTCAGACGCCTGACTCTTGCAACCCCAACCGCAACCGTGTGATGCCACAGCGCGCGGTCCCTGCCGCAAAACAAAACCAGATTGTCATAAAACAACTTTCACCGCTGCATGCCGCTGCATACGTAGCTTTACAGCGACACTAAGATAATACAAACACGATGGTCATATATCGTACTTCTGTACATCGCAACGCATCCTGCGTCTGTACCTCCGCCAACCAAAATGCAATACCGCTTCGATGTGATCCACCTTTCCTCCCCTCCCCTGCTAACCTCCTCAGAGGTTAAGAGGGTCGGTAAACGTCTTCCGCGGGGCAGTTTTGCCCCTAGCCATCATCACAGTGCCCTTCCTTCTCTTCCCCCGCCTCCTCTCCCTCCTCCTCAGTTTCCTCTGTTTATCCTCCTGTCCCTCCTCTTTCTTCATCCCCGCAGCGCCGCAAGCGCCGCAAGGACCATCCAGCCCACCGCCCGCACCCGCTTACCGTCCGCCAGCGCGCTCACGAAGCGGAACACGGCGGGCAGCAGCAGCCCCTCCCCCGCGGCGGGGTGGTCAACCAGCCAGAAGGGGCGAGGGTAGTAGCGCCAGGGGGCTATCAACACGGATTTCTGGTATGGTGGGGGAAGGAGGGAGGGGGAGAGCAAAGGCGTAAGAAACATGAGTGTCTGAAATGTAGCCTGCTGTAAGGCCTCAGTACTACCGAATCAGTCATCCGCTTCCCTCCAGTTTACGCCGTTCACATGCATTGCTGCCCTTGCTAATGCCTTTCTATTTCTTCCTCCTCCGTACATCCTCCTCGTCCTTACCTGCGGGTAATCGAACAGTTGGGTGTTGTGCACCGCCCCCACTCCGCTGCCTATGTCGTGTGGCGTGTTGCCTGGATAGGCTCCCCAGCTGAGGCTGGGTTGCCCGAACAGGAACAGCAGCGGCGCGTTGACGCACACGCCGCCGTAGCGCAGGTCGGACAGGAAGGAGTCCCAGGCCTCGGGGTGCGCGGCCTGGTGGTTTGTGAGGTGGGGTGGGGTTCGGGGTACAGGGCGGGGTTTTGGGTTTGGTGGGGGTAGGGGATGAAGTCGGGGTTAGGGTTGGGGGCGAAGGGCGCTGGAAGCGAAAATCCAGGAAGTGCGTGAAGGGACAGGGACAGGGAGGGGGTTTGAGAGATGGGTTGGGAGGCAAGAAGGTGAGTGGAAGGCTTGGGGGGATGTGCGGATGGAAACCCCGGCCCCATAAGCTACCCACCAGACCATGCACCCCTCCCCCTCCCTTCCCTTCCCTCTCATCCAACACTACCGTACATACCACTGCCGTGCCTCTCCCAAACCCCCCCCCCCTCACCCCTCACCCCCCCCCACCTGCACCGCCGGGTGGCAGATCACCCCCGCCGCCAGCGACCCCGCCACGTGTGTGTTTGCGGCCTGTACGGCAGCCCGCATGAATGCCACCGGGTCCCCCCCGCACCCCGGCAGCGGCACCTCCTGCAGCACGCCGCACCAGCTCTCCTCCCGCAGCTGCCCGGCCTCCAGGGGCAACCCCTCCGCTAACAACCAGGGGACCGCACCTCCCTCACCATCACCACCACCACCCTCACCGCTGCAGGTGCTGGTGTTATTGGGGTTGCTGGTGCCGCAGGAGGAGGAGGAGGAGGGGCTGCTGGCGGTCTTGGGGCGTGCGCTCTTGCGCCTCTTGAATCCCCCCAGTCGATGGGCGGTGGGGAAGCGCGCCAGGAACCTTGCGGGAGGGGCGGGGGAGGTGTGGGGTGTGTACATAGGGGCGGGGGGAGAGGAAAGAAGAGGGGGAGGACATACAGGGTGGGATGAATGGAATAGGGGGAAGGGATGTGCGCTCTGCCCGCAGCAGTTCAGGGTCGAGTGGACGACCGCGACGCAGTGGCCCGCCCTAACCGCCCTAACCGCCCTAACCGCCCCAACCGCCCCAATCGCGTAAAAGGCGGCCCAACCGCCCTTAAAGCCTCCCTCCATCCACCCCCGTCCCCGCCCCCGCCCCCGCACCCCCCAACCCGCCCACATCTCACTTGTCGTACTTCTCCCTCGCCCCCGGGTACCAGGGCTGTCTGGGCGGCAGGGCGGCCAGCTTGGCCTTGAGGGCGGCCAGGAAGGCGGGCCGGAGCGGCCACTCGGCGTCAGTGAACAACACCTGGGGGAGGGGAGGGGGCGGGTGGGGTGGGGCAATGTGTCAAGTAAACTGGTAATTATCAGAAGATGTGGGCGGTTTGTGTGAGTTCTTACTCGCAAAGGGCTGGGTTCGTTGCTGGATTCGTACAATAAAATACCAACCGCAGGGTTTTATACACCATGCTAGGTAGCGACCAGCTGTGAATGCCAACCATACATACCGGTACACACAGCGCCCCGCCCCGCCCCGCCCCCCCCCACTCCCCCCCACACACACCTCCATTCCGTTGCAGTTGTGTCCCGCGTTGTGCGCCAGAGCGGTCGCCAGCGCCTCCGCGTGGTACTCCATGTCCGCCTGGCTCCAGGGGCCGCCGGGGACCAGCAGGTAGGGGGTCACGTTACCCAGCTCGGCGGTGACGCGCTTGGAGGCGGTGAGGGGCTGGGAGGAGAGGAGGGGAGGGAAAGAGGGGGATGGCGGGGAGGGGGGGGGGAGGGGGGGGAGGGGGGGTCAAAGATAGGGCCAATGAACCACAGGTGAGGGCAAAGCAGGGGAAGGGGAAAGTGGAGAAGGGAGGAGCGGGGGAGGGTACGGGGAGGGGAAAGGAATGCAGGCGGGAGAGTTTCTGGAAACCTGCTGCTTAGGCATTAATGGGGAGTGTGCGCCCATGCGAGCATTGTATGGCGTCCTGCATGCACCGCAAGCAGAAATAAGTTGTACGGCCGGCATTTGAACCTTTAAAATCCCCTCAACATCACCCGCAAAGAGTCCAACTCGAAGCAACACGCTACGGCAAGTTACGTCGAGAAGCTGCAAGCAACATGCGAGGCGCAACGACACACGACGGCATGTCACTACGACATGACATTGTAAGGCACGAGGCGCCATGCTGGCACAGCTCCACCCGGCAGTGGCACAGCAATACATGGCGGCACGACAAGGCCACGGCATGGCACGGCATAAGAATTAACAAAGCACAGCCGGGCAAGGCACGACATGTCACAGCAGAGCAAAGCATGTGTGGACACGACACATACAACACAGCAGGGCACAGCACAGCAGGACAAGGCACGGCAGGACACGGCACAGCACAGCAGGACACGGCACGGCACGACATGACAGGATAGAGCAAAGCACAGCCGGACGTGGTGCACACAGCACAGCGCAGATAGAGGGCAAGGCACGGTGGGACGCGGCATGGCACGGCACAGCATAGTATGACACAGTGGGGCATAGCACGGCATGGCAAGGCACGACATCACACGGCACAGCATGGCACGGCACAGCAGGACATAGCACAGCACAGCACGGTAAGGCAGGGCACGGCGGGACACAGCACGACAGGGCACAGCACGGCACTAACACCTCAGCATGACATGACAGAACATGACACATTCATGACGGGATGCTGCGTGGAAAGCACAAAACTAACTTTATACCAGAAAGGCACGACGCAGCGCAGGAGCATGGCATGCCACCCAGATGCAGCTAGCCCAGCCCAAGTCGTGCGCACACTTCTTCCTTGTACGTATGGGTACTCAAGTCCGTGCCATTCAGCAGCCTACTACTGCCTACCTTTCTCTTGTCCTCAGTATTGCCGTCTCCTCCGCCTGCCGCCCCCGCTGCTGCTCCGCTGCTGTCACCCCACACGATGTCATTGTACGTGTCCACCGAGCCGGTGAGGTGGATGGAGGTGATCTTGGGGTGACGGGTTAGCAGCTCACCGGTCTCCCTGGGGGGGAGGCAGGGGGGGAGCAGGGAGGGGGAGGAATGAGCATGGGGAGAGGTGTGTGGGGAAGGGAGTTAGGGCATTATTGCCATGCATAGTGTCAGGAAACACCGGTAGCTGTAACCCGGAGATGGCAGGGAAACGGGCGAAGGAAAGTACTTCGGTTTCAGGTCCTGCACCCGCACCCTACCAGCCACATGCACCGCTCCCCACCCACCTCCCTCCGTACACAAACTCCAGGAAGCCCGCGTCGACCAGCGGGGCGAAGGCCCTGGGGGGGGAGGAGGGGGGAAGTACATCAGAAGCGTGTGGGGAACGGGGGAGGTGACGAGGTCTCCAATGATGCATGATGCGAGGGAAGCGATAGGCAGAGGAGCACACACAGACACCCAACTCTCTTCCTCTCCTCACTTCCCCTCGCGCTGCCTCACCCACCCACCGACCCACTTTCGCAGCAGCGGTCCGATGTAGTCATTCACCGGGTTTGTCTTCACGATCACAACCTGGGGTGATGGGTGGTGAGCGAGGAGGAAGGGGGTGCAGACAGTGAGTGAGTGATGAGCTCCAGAGGCACCACGCACGGGTTGGGCGGTGTGTGTGGGGCAGGTAGGCGGCCATACATGCAACAAGAAGACACTTTCAAAGTGCATCAAGGGCTTTTCCGCGATGCACTAGTCTCCTGCTCCCCCTTTTTCTCCTCCACCCACCCCACCCCACCCCTGGTTAGTTGCCTCGGATGTGTTCTTTGTTTCCCCCCTCCCCTTCCCCTCCCCCTCCCCCCCCCCCTCCCCCACCTCGTCGTCCGCCACCAGCTTGTGCAACAGGTCCAGAGCCACCACGGGAACCTGGTTGCCGGCACCTGGGGGGGAGCGAGGTGGAGGGGGGGGAGGGGAGGGGGAGCGGAGGGGGGTTGGGACTCGGTGGGAGGTGGAGGGGAAGGGGAAGCGAGGGTTGCTTCGCGAGGACGCACCTCTGCACGCACACAGCAGCCCTTCCCCAGCAGCAGCACGTGCGTGTTGCTCACAGTCCTCCCCAGCCGCCCCTAACCCGTGCCTGCCTGCCTGCCTGCCACCGTGCACCACCTGGAAGGTGGACATCAACCCCCACCTCGTACGGTAACCCCCAAACCAGCTATTACCCATCACCCTCAAGGCAACACCCCGCAGCACCCGCAGCCACTCACCTAGCACCAGCGCCACTCCGCCTCCCCGCCTGCCGCCGCCGCCCTCCTGCTCATCATCAGCTGCCCTCCACTCCGCCATTGAGCCGGCATTGCTGTTGGTGCTGATGCTGTTGATGCGGATATTGCCGCCGTGCTTATGCCACCTGTTACTGCTGCTGTTACCATTGTCGTCGCCATTGCTTCCGTCGGCCTTATCCCCGCCACCATTGCCGCTACTGCCGTTGTTGCTCTTGTTCTTCTTGCGGCGGTTGCGCAGTACGGCAGTTAGGGGCCAGAAGGGCCCAGCAGACCCACGGGTCGCTTCCGCTTCCGCCGCCTTGGCCTCTTGCGCCTTGCGGCGGTAGACGGCGCCCTGGGAGGGCGGCTTGCCGGGCTGGATCCACACCTCCCCGCGGAAGTTGGGCAGCAGCAGACCCATGGGTCCGGCGGGCAGCACCTGGCCAGTGGGGAGGCAGGGCGTGACGGAACAAACGAAGAGTGAAGCAACGGAGTTCCAAGAAGGAAGGATAGATATTCTGCACTAGGCTGGATCTTAGAAGGAAGAAAGAGGGAAGGGCAGCCGGGTGAGAGCATGTAGGGTATAGGGGCAGGGATACAGGGCGTGTCCAGGAAGATGGGGCCATGATGGCGAGGACGGACGGAGTTGTCAGCGGTACCGCTAACCAATCGGCAGCATGGGGCGAACCGGATATAATGACCCACCCAACCACCCCACGTCCGGATGCATCCGAAGCGCACCCAACCGCCCCACGTCCGGACTACCAGATGTGCACCCCACCAGTGGCCGCCTGGTCCCAACATGCAGTTCTCAGTCGCCCCTCTCCTCTTGCTTATGCCCGACGGCGCGGTGGGCCTCCAACTCATCTCCATACACACCCACGATTACGGGAAGGTTGCTCCATAGTTGGTATGTTTCGGTAAGTTTAGCTCGCAATGCTTCAACCACCACTTCGGCTCGACTCACGGTTGTTTCCACCAGGGCTTGTCAGCTACATGTACCACTGTCACACCACACATTCTTCTTTTCCCACTCCCTCCCTGTCGCCTTACCCTGCCAATCCACCGCCCCTCCTCCGCCCCAGCCCCCTCCCCCTCCTCCGCCCCCCCTCCCCCACCTGCGCCACCAGCTGCCCATCCCGCCGCCTCCTCACCCCCACCGGCGGGGGGCAGCCACCCGCCCGCAGCGCCGCCACGTACTCGCCCAGACCCAACATGATGGGCAGCAGCGCCATCCTGAATGCAGGGGGAGCGAGGGGAAGAGGGGAAAAGGGGGGAGGGATACACGGTACATATGCGCAAGGGAGGGGAGCGGAGCGGAGGGGTAGGAAAGGAGA
The DNA here is from genome assembly GCA_021605115.1 of Astrephomene gubernaculifera. Taxonomy (NCBI): domain Eukaryota; kingdom Viridiplantae; phylum Chlorophyta; class Chlorophyceae; order Chlamydomonadales; family Astrephomenaceae; genus Astrephomene; species Astrephomene gubernaculifera. The sequence goes on from BMAR01000004.1 coordinate 2,292,818, forward strand.
AACCTGCCTCTGCTTGTCTGCCCGGACGCCTCCGTACCGGTATGTCTCCTTTGCCTTTGTAAACCACCAGACACAGGCGACCCGCGGGTCTCGGCCAGTCAGTCAGTCAGGCCCAGGGGCGCTTAGAGGAGCTGAGTTTCCACATATCACAAGGCCCTGAACACGGCCCAGCCCACCCTTAGCAGCATGTACGAGTGCCCGCAACCCGCGCCGGAATCTTTTTTGTCTTGCCATCCACAACACTCGTGTCACTTTGACAAACACTCTGTTGTCGTACCTTTCCTCTCCAATGCCAACGCCGTACGAGCCTTTGGCCCGTGTGGACACGCGCGCTAGCTCCTCCTCAACCTGTGGGGGCAGGGATAGGACGCGTATGCGGGGTGGCCCCAGAACCATTGTCGTACAGTCCTTCAAGGTCCCCCTTTTCGCCCAACAGTATGGAAGTGCCGTACAAAGCGGCCAGCTCTTCCATTCGGTATTCCCTAGTGGCCCCGCGCTGCTAGCCTAACGGTCAAACATCGTTACTTCCCAACCTAGGCAGGGTTCTAAAGGGCATGGCAGGCGGTCCCAAAACACATCTGTGTAATAACATCCTATGCCATGCCACAAATCCATGTTCCTCGTCCATGCCTGTTACGCAAAAATAAATGCGATACTGGACAGCTCAACCTCAGCTTGCTACCGGACAAGGTTCCGACACGTGACGTAACCACCAAGGTGTCCCGGCGATGACGAATTGTCGTGACATGGTGTGTAACACCGCGTGCACACCGAGACGCAACCAGCACTGCGCGACACAACCTCCACACCTCCACCAAGCAACCCCTGTTGCCCCTCAACACCATCGGGGCTCTCATTCCTTACCTTCATCATGCAAGTCATGCACTCACGCAACAGGTCGGCTCGCTCGCTGCACGGCATCTTGATCCAGGCCTCTTTGCGTGCGTCCAAACGCTCTATGATGGCCTCGATGAACAGCGGTGGGGTCGGAGGCATGGGAGTAACCCGGCGCGGAAGCTGAATTGGCTTGGGTGGAGCGGATGGAACAAAGCGGTCGAGGGTACCGAATACCGGCTGAAGTATTTTGCCTGCTATCGTCCAGGGTGTCATTTTGCTAAGCTAGAGGGCCAGTTCGGACTTTTTCCCTTGCGCTGACGTTTAAAAGGCGCTCAGGAATTGGATTGTCTCTGGTGTCGTGGTGTCCTCAGGTTTTAAATGTTATGTTTTGATCAGGTATATTCAGGTGAAAGACATTCGGCGGGCAGTGGAGTGTGATCACTGGAGATTGGGAAGTTAATGAGCGTTATTACGGGAACTAACCAACGTTGGCCGTCCTAGGGTCCCATGCGTGCATCACGCCATCCATCACACGCAGAGCCGAACGTCACGATCGCTAGCTCGAGAGAGCACCATCGCGCCCATACAAGGATCCGCGAATGCGCCCGAACTGTCGTCAACCCTCGATGACCCTTAATCGCGGTTCATATTTCGCACCCATCGGCACAACATCCTTAACCCTAGGACTAATTTTCGCATGTGACCCAGCGGCTCCCTGCGCGTGTCTCAACCAGGGTTTCCGACCTTTCGAGCCACATGTTTGCAGCCCCAAGCGTATTCCTAAGCAGCCCAAGCTATAGCCTGGATGCGAGGCAGTAGCAGCAGTTGTGGTTGGGCAATGACAAGTCTAGCAGCAGAGATGTGGCAGTAGCACCAGCGGCGACGAGGCAACGCTGTCAGCTGAAGTGGGATGTTTGGGGGAGGATCGTGGACGGTATGCCATGCATGGGTTTATGTGATATAATTGGAGTGTACTGCGTCCCAAATAAAGCAACCTGAGCACACGACACGAACGCCGCCGTGCATTGGCAGACAGGCATGCAGCTATGCACCTCGGTACTGCCCGGGCCGTTCGTGAGCATGGCAATCACCTTCATGCTGGTCCTAACGAGTTACTGACGGGTCCGTAACTTGATGCCGACGCACGGGCATAGTTCAAAAGGGCAGAGTGTTGTGGTTGGCGGCCGCCAACCACAACATTTTACATGCCAAAAGGCTCGGTCAGTTTGAACGGTTCCATGACCCCTACGCTGCCCAATGTAGTACTGCAAGACACAGCCACTGTGCGCCGTGCGTACGTGCTATCCCCCCCACCGCCAACCATCTAGCCGCCTTCCCGGCTCTCCCCCTCCCCCACATGATCCGGCTCACCACAGACGTCATCACAGGCGATACCCCCCCGTTACGTGCGCTGCCGCCTAAGCAAAACGGGACTCTGACTCAGATGAACCTCGTTTCTCATAGTGTCCTTGGCTCCCCTGACTCGTACAGACACACGCTTAAAGGCTGTAACTGCAACTGCATGTGTATGTCATCGGCCAAACACGTCGGTGTGTATATGCCCGTGCGGATATTCGATACAGCAGCAGAATAATGTACCGGTAAGCGGGTCCTAATAGTATGCGCGAATTATGCTTTGCGATGCAGTTCAGCGACCCGTGGGACATCCGCTGCAGGCAACTTGGTGTGCTTTTGTGGCCGGGCAACCAGGCTCCGCAGCTAAACGACCCGCAGGCTGCAGGTTGCAGTAGTTTAAGAACCAGAACATAATGCTCTTTGGCCTTGCTGGACGTGCTGCTGTAGCAATGGGAACTGCATTCCGCCCAGTTCGGGGATACTTTCTTCGCGGTGCAGGCGTGCAGTAGCGCTCGTTCATACGACTTCGCAAGCTTCTGAAGGCTACGTCAAAAACATTACTGCGTTTGGTTACTGATGTATTCTAGGTTTTGTAAGCATTAATCGGTAACCTCCAACTGCCTCGGGAACAACGCTCCCTGCTTCTGAAACATATTCGCGCTTCCTGTGCATGTAACGCTGAATAATAACAGTAACCCATCCTCCAATAGAAGATATTGTCGAATTCGTTTCGGCCAATCTGATTGTTATGTCGCCTGGCCACTCTTTCCGTGGACTGTGCAGTGAGGTGACAGAAGTAAATGTAAGCCAACCCATGCCTTCTCTTATCCCAGGCGCGGCTGAAGATACAGGCAAGGCCAGCCTCTTTTGTAAACTACCAGATGAACTGCGGGACAAGATCACACTGATCACGGGCGGCCGTGGCGGCATTCGCCTGGCGTGCAAGTCCCTCCACGCGGCATCCCGCAGCCTGCAGCAGCACCCCCAGCTTCTGGCCCGGCTGTGCCTAACACGCTGGGGGCCGAATGCAGCTGCCTCGGAGGTGGTGGCCGCTTTATGTCGCGGCCAAATCAGCAGCAGCGACACCCTCCTCGCGCTGCTGCAGGAGCTGAGGGCCCTAGGTGTGCAGCTGGAGCCGGAGCTGCTGCCCCGCATGCTGCTGCGTCTTGCTGCCGTGCACAACTGCCCAGCCCTGGTGGACGTGGCTCAGGAGCTTGGGGCCGACATGAAGGAAGGTAGCAGCAACTCAGCAGCCTTCAACCTTGCGCTGCGAAATGGCCACCTGGACGCGGCCAGACGCATGCTGTCACTTGGCTTCAACCCCTCAGCGGCTCCATACCATGCAACAATGGCGCTGATCACTGCCGTACATGCGGTAGACCAAGCAGCCTGCCCACATGCCATCCGGTTCGTGGTGGAGGAGGCCGGTGTGGATGCACGCATGTACGGCACCGCTGCACTGAGCATCTCAACAGGGTCAGAGTCAGTGGTTTCGGAGCTGCTGGCGGCGGGGGCGGCGCACTGCGGAGGGGATGTAGGGAGCCGCCGTTCCTGTCTGGCGACGTCATGCATATATGGCCGGCTTGCAGCCTGCCAGGCGCTGCTAGCAGAGGGTGTGGGGGAGGTGGGGCGGCCCGACAAGCTGTGGTACTGTGAGCTGGCACGACGGGGCGGCCATGGCGCTGTCGTACAGTGGCTGGAACAGGTGTGGGGACTCGGGGACTGACGGAGGGTTAGGATACAGGGGTAGGAGGAAGGAAGAGGTGGTGGTGGTGGTGGTGGAGGTGGCTGGTGGGATGGGACGAGCAATATGGCACCAGGAATGGAGAGCAGTGGCATGTAGGGCAGCACCAGGGACAGAGCAAACCACATCACCAGCTTGGACTGCTGCTTTCCTCCATGAGGTTAGGGCATCCGCATGCTGCAGTTCAAACACAAGGGCACTTGGTGCAGAAGTGCGTGAAGGTTTCGCAATCTCATGGTATGTAGGCTTCTGCTGCTGTGAGTAGATAGCATGTATCTAACATGTAGATGTGGAGTGATGCCTGCTGTTAGTTAGTTAGCTTGTGTGCTGTACGGTAAGGGCAGTAGCCGAACGTCAAATCACCCATGCATGGCTGATGCATGACACCTTAGGTACCGTTTATACCACGATTGGAAGGCCGGGCGTAGGTGCCGTACAATTACCGGCATTAATATTACCGTACCTTCGGGTAATCATCGCGCAGCCCCATTAGATGGAATTATTTTTCCAGTTCGCGCAGGGGTGTCAGGAATTATTTATCAGCTTCGCGCAGCTCATGTCCACCACTGCATTTTGACTGTAAGAACCCATCCATGTAAGCCCAGATCGCCAAGACAGCTTTACAAATACCGCTATGTGTTCCATGGGGCATATTAGCATGCAGCCCGGGGCTGGGCAGCGGAGCTGACGGGGTGCTGGGGCATGTTGGGGGTGCGGGGAAGGGTCCCGAGGGGTTTCCCCAGTTTCGCGCACCCCTCTCAGCAATTATTTAATTTTGCGCGAAAGTGCCCATTTTCCGAAATAATTATTTATTTTTGCGCGATGATATCGTGAAGGTACGGTATTGCTTACTGGTATGCGCAACCAGTATGGAAACTGGAGACGTGTCAGTGTGCAATTGCCACAGCGTGGGTTGCCAGCCTCGCCTATGCCTGCATGTGCGGCGCAGTTGCGACGAGACTAATGCCTGCGTACTTATGCTGCACGTGAGGCACCCACAGGGGCTATGCACCTCGGTACTGCCAGGGCCGTTCGTGAGCATGGCAATCACCTTCATGCTGGGCCGAACTAGTTCATGACGGGTCCGTAACGTGATGTCGACATACAAGGACGGGCATAGTTCGAAGGGGCAGAGTGCCGCCAACCACAACATCTTACATGCCAGAAGGCTCTCGGGCTCACGTCCACAACTTCCGAGCGCATCCCACCCACATGCCTTAACAACAGCAGCAAAGCCCGAACACAAGTCATGATCAGCCACCATCCTTCAGCAAGCTTTGCCGTACAGCCGGTAGGTATGCGGTGCTGGTGCAGCATAGCAGCGGGAAAGAATGAAACGTCGCCTGGCGGTCAGTTTGTACGGCTCCGTGACCCCTACATGTGGCCTCCAGTACGCTGCCCCGTGTTCTACAGTGGAAGACAGAGCCGCTGTGCGCCGTACGTGCTATCCCTCCTACCGCCAACCATCTAGCCGCCTTCCTGGCTCTCCCCCTCCCCCATATGGTCCAGCTCACCACATGCGGTACCCCGTAAGTGCGATACCGCCTGAGGCCCCCTCGGTTGCGTCACAGGGTCGTACGTGCTGTCAAACACACGGCAGCGAGCAACGGACATGCACTCGAGTACGAGTTGCACCGCGCAGGGCGCAACCACCAAGCCCCCAGCACCCTTCTCCCCAACCCACACCAGCCGACACACATCCAAAGCCGGCGTTGCATGCATGCACCAACCACCACCACACCGCACTCAATTGCCGTAGCGATGCAGGTACAGCGGTGGCGGCAACTCCGCCAGCACCTTCTCCCACGGCTTCTCAAGCAACAGCAGCTCCGCAGGGCCAACGTGGCCCACCCACACCGCAGGGTGTGCCGTACGGATCACTCGCCCGTTGCTGCCGCGGCTCTCCGGCCGGTCCTCTACCGGCACCGGCCGCCTGCGCTGCCTGCGCGCCTCCTTCCCGGTCAGGTACGTCTCTGCAACCGGACGTGACAGATCAAAGTGGACCATGCCACCGTTGCTGTTGACGACGACGCGGTAAGCTGCCGCTGGTGCTGCTGCTGCGGCGGCAGACGCGCCCGCAGCCGCTGGGTTGAAGCTGATGGCTGTGGGAGCGCCTGGGAGCCGAGCGATGGCGGCGGTGGCGGCCTCCGCGTTGTCCAAGCACCACTGCACCTGCCGGCAGTCGACGGTGTCCCACAGCAGCAGCTGGCAGGCGGAGGTGGTGGCGGCGATCAGGCGGCCGTCGTGGCTGAAGGCGACGGCGGTGAAGGCGCCGTCGGCCCGCAGCAGCCGGCCGTGCGGCTCCAGCCCCGGCAGCCGGTGCAGGGAAATGCCGTGGCAGCCAACCGCCGCCAGCAGGGAGCCGTCGGCGGAGGCGACGAGCGAGGCCGCGGGCGGGCAGTGGTTGCGCCAGGCCTGAGCGTCGGCGCTCCAATCCGCCTCCGCCGGGCTGACGGGCCGTACGGGCGCACGAGCCGCGACGGCGCCGCTGGGCAGCTCGCATGACAGCAGCGAGCCGTTGTGTAACGCCAGCACCAGGTGGGAGTCGGTTGCCGCAACGGCCACGGCTGCCTCGCTGGCGGCCGCCGACGCCAGCTTGAGCCGCGTCACGGCCGGCGCCGCCGCCGACGCAGCGGCGGCGGATTCCAGACGGTACGCACGTGTGCCCAGCGGCGTGCTGCATGCGACAAATGCACCTGACGGTGACATCGCCGCCGCCGCCACACGAGCACCCTTCACCTTGATCCTCGCCAGGTGCCGGGGCGCCGTCAGCAGCTCCAGCGGCTCACCTTCAGGACCCTGCTCGTGATGCCGTACGGCAGCCCCTGCCGCCGCCGCCGCTGACGACGCTGACGCCAGCTGCCAGACATCGAGCGTGTCTTGCTGGGCCACCAGCAGCCTTGACGGCGCCGCCGGAGCCCCCACCGTGGCTTGGCAAATAGGCCGCTGCGGACACTTGCTGAGCCGCGAGGGGTGCTCGTGCAGGAAGGCCTGCGCGGGGTAGGCAATCAGCTGCGCGTCCACCCCGCCGCTGAGCAGTACGGCACCTCGGTCGGCCCCCAGCGGCAGCACCCCCAGCGCTCGGACGTCGTGCGTGTGCGGCCGCTTGTAGTGTGTGTACGTCCAGGTCTCCGCGCGGGAGAAGACGCCGCCCCCGCCGCCGCCAGTTACCCGGGCGAATTGCGCCACTTGGGAGTCCACCCCGGCGGCGAACACGCACGAACCGTCCTCCGTCGCCGCCAGCGCGAGCACATCCGCCTTGTGTTGCGTGAAGCGGTGCAGCAGCGTGCCGAAACGGCTGTCCCACATCTGTACTGCACCGTCGCTGTCGCCGCTGACCAGCGTGCCGTCGGGCAGGGACAGCAGCCGCCAGACGGTTACGGGGCGCATGGTGGCGGCGGCGGCGGTGATGCGCACGCGCTCGTGACCCGTGACCGCATCCAGCACGTGGATGTTGCCCTTGCTGCCCGCCACCGCCAGTGCCGTACCGCCCGCATGCCAGGTGGCGCACAGCAGCCGCCCCTCCAGCCGCGCGAGCACTCGCTCCAAGACCAGCCCCGGCTCGCCGCCCTCGCAGCCAAACAGCCGCACGCTGCCGTCGTCGCATGCGGCTGCCAACACGTGCGCGAAGCCTGCGGGCAAAGGAGGGTGGGGAGGGTGAGAGGGGGCAGAAGAGGAAACAACTTGATTATTAGGCAACGGAACTGGAATGGATGGATCGCCACTAACGAGAGGTACACGCTAGGCTTCAACACATAAGTCCGGGGGGGTCGAACACCACGCAACCCTCACCAGGCATCAGCAACAGCATCCAGCAGCATCAACCCCGCCTGACAGCAGAAGCAGCAACCCAGCACCCAGCCAGACGAGCCACCTGATGCAATGCCATCCCTCACACCCCTAGCTGGCGGCCAGTACTCTCAAAATCTCAACCCACCTGGTTTCACCACGGACGCCGGGCTGGCCACCAGGGACCACACCACGCCGCCGTACGAGTCCTGGGAGTGCGCCACCGCGCCCTGCCGCCACACCACCTCCGCCAGGGTGCCGTCCAGGAAGGCGGCGAAGGTGCGCCAGGTGTTGCTGACGGTGTCCAGCGCCCAGGCCAGGGAGGTGAGCTCCAGGGGCGGACCGATCACGGTCTGTGGCGGGGAGGCGTGAGAGGGATAAGGGAAGTGTGCGGGAGTTTGAGCGAGGTAGCAAGGGCGGTGGTTGGGGGCGTGGGAGAGAGGACGAGGACAGTATTCGTGAAGGCGCCGTCGGTTGGCGACGCACGGCCGAAACTGGGTGCAACTTCGTGTCGAAAAGGGGAACGAAATACGATAAACGTGCGATATACGCAGCGATGGACTGGACAACTCCCAAGCGGCATATCGTTGCTTGCAATGCGACGAGCCGTGACACATCGGCCAACTACCAAGTAAGCGCTCCTGCGTAAGACGCGAGAAGCAAAACGCTGTGGCGCACCTGAGTGCATACTAATTGTAACATGTCCCAAAGCTCCAATCTCCCGCATTCATAGCCGACGGCAAAAAGGGGTGCACCGGGGCAGGGCGCAATGGCGACCACCGCCGACGGCTTCCAGTCGAACATCCGGCTGCGATGCAGCGCCACGATTCCAGAGGCGGTACTGCCAGGGCCTGGTCCGGCAGCAGACTCATCTTGGGGTCCCGCCGTGGCGGCGCTGGGGCGGCCTCGCTTGCCGGCCGGCATTTGTAATAATTGTATAGTTATAACAATGGAAGCATAACAAAAGCGAAGCACCCAAAGCCTCTTATAACTGTCTGCCGGCCTGTGCGAACTGCGGCACCGCTGCGAAGTATAGGTCTAGCGTAAAAAAGTCGTAAACTTTTTACTTAGCCTATTCTCGAAACTCCTGCCTGTATGCCCTACGAGAAACGAGAAGAGTTGCCAAACTTTGTAAGGGATTGTACGGAAGGGTCATGCCGGTTCCTTAAGCCGCATCTTTCAGACTTCAAAGTTACTCCGTTTTGCTAATTATGAAAATGATTATCACTCGTCTTGTGAACAGCTCGTCCAACGTTGCACGGGCTTCGGCTCGTTCGCACCATCGCGTAACCCATTTACGCTGTGCCTGCTCTTCTGTACAAACCAACAACGGATACGGCAGTCTCCACAGCTCCACTGATGATTCTAGAAGGTCGTTAACAGGCATTGATTGGGGCTTGGTCTATCCCGATGCTGTTGCAAGCACATCGTACGGCAACACGCTTGAACCCTACAAGTCGTTGGATGCCATCCTAGTGCTGGGTGGCGGCCTCACGGGGCCAGACTCCTTGCCCCAGTGGGTGGAGCGGCGACTGGACACGGCCCTGTCATTGCAGCGGCTCCAATCTCGACCATGTCCCATCCTCAGCCTCGGTGCGTCCTACTCCACAGCGCGCCAACCCACAAACACCAACATCCACTTCTCTACCGCATCCGCTTCCCTGGTAGTGCATAACCAGCTTTCTCTCCTGGCCGTCCACACTCCTCCCAAGCCATCCATCATCATCATTGCGAAACCCGTTCCTCTCCCCTTCCCCCTTCCCCCGCCCTCCCCCCCCACCCCAGGCGGCGGCACCCCCCACAAGGAGCCCTACCTGGACTCCCGCGGCTTTGTCGTACACGAGGCCTCCGCGTGCGCGTCCTACCTGCTGCAGCGGGGCGCGCAGCCGGACTCGCTGCTGAAGGAGGTGCGGTAGGAGGGGGGCGCAACAGGGCGCCGCGAGAGGGTGCGAGGAACCCCGGAAAGGCTACAGTTACAGGCGGTACACGTATCCGTACAAGCCAGGAGGGCCAGGGACATGAATGCTATCTCCTCTCCACCATTGCTTTGCCCTCAGCTGTGGTTTCGGTATATCTCTGACCTCCCTCCCTCCCCCACACCACCACAGGTGTCCAGCTACGACACCGTGGGTAACGCCTACTTCTCGCTCACCATCCACGCACTGCCCGCCGGCTGGCGGCGGCTGGCGGTGGTGACCAGCGACTTCCACATGCCACGTACGGCAGCGCTGTTCGACCACATGTACGGCGTGGCGGCGCGGGAGGTGTACGGCGACCCCAAGAGGTGGGGAGGGCGGGAGGGCGGGGGTTAAGTGGTGGGTGCGTAGAGGGTGAGAGGTGGGGAGCGGAATGGCGGATGGGCGGTGGGGTCTCCAGATGGTCTTGGGCCTTGTGGTGGTGCTGTGGGTGGCAGGGGTGCTGCTGGTGCTGGTGCTTGGTGGCGGGCCTGGGTTCAGGGGACCATCGGGCCATGCAGTGCTAACCCCCCTCCCACTAGCCGATGCCTCCCCACACACATTAGCCGATGCCTCCCCACAAACCCCTGCCCACCCGCTCCTGCTCCCCCACGGGTTTGGTGCCTTACCCCCTCCTCCGCCCCCCCCCCACCAGGTTCGAGCTGCTCTACGTGGCCTCCAGCGATGCGGGCGTGTTTGAGCCCGAGGTGCTGGCGTCCAGGAAGGTGGGGTAGCAAATAGGTGGGGGGAGGGGCCTGGGGGCGGTGGAGGGGTGGAGGGGTGGGGATGTCGCTACAGGACTACAGGTTTTACTTCCCACAAGTCGCAACAAGAGGCAAGGCCCACATGAACAGGCGGGAGGAGGAGACCCGGTGTTCGGGTTGGCCGTGACTGCTGCAGATTCTCCCTTCTCTTCCGCATGCAACCAACAATTTCTCCCCACCCCCCGCCCCCCAGTCCAAGGAGGCTCGCAGCACTCAGTCCTGGCAGCTCACCGCGCCCCGCCTCACCTCCCTCGCCGCCCTTCACACCTGGCTGCACTCCACGCACCTCTGCTACGCGGTGGCGCGGCAACACGAGTTCGGGGCGCAGCAGATACGCGACCCGCGGCTGCTGGCGTCGTACTGAGACAAGGGAGGTGTCGTACTGAGGCAAGGAAGTGTCGTACTCTGGAAAGGTACCGTACTAAGGGAGTGCTCGTGTGTGTATAGATGTACGGAGGAGCTTCGTAATGTTTCGTCGTTCAACAGGCCCCCCTGGCGCGCTAGGGGGCGGTGGAGCGTGCGGCGTGGGTTTCCTGGCCCTGTGCTGGTGGGAGAGAGCTGCACGTGTATAAATAAAAACGGTGTTTATCTTGGTCATCATCATCTACCGGTATGTATGAGAGGTGAGCGTGCAGTACACGTGTGCGGTTTCTTTGTTTTTTATGGGTGCTAAAGTGTGACCTGGTGTGCATGCAAGTCATGTAACTTTTGTTGGTAGCATCTCTGCGTGCGAGCGCGCTGCGCCTCCGGTTGCCAAGCTCGTGATGTGTACGACAGGTGCATTGTACGGCCGTGGGGCTGTGCGGGCATGGTGCGTGATTAGGAATGTTATGGCTGTGCGTGCTGTTAAGGTTGTGGATAAGGCAACAATGTGTGGCTCGTGGTTTAAGGGCTGGCACCTGTGTTAAGATAAGAAAACTGGCCGCGAGTAGGAACGTTCTGAATTGCCGGAAGAATGCTGGATTGTGTGTGGGTGCTGTGGGGACTTCATACGCACACGCTGTTGGGTGTGCGGTGCGTTGTTTGCTCTAGGCCACGTGCGCCTAGACGGTTCGGGCATGTGCGGACACGCACACAGAGGCTCCCGCGGCGGTTCTGTGTTCACCTCCCGACAATCACAGTACGTCCCGGCTCGCGCCCAGTTTTCTTAACAGGGATTCCTGAACACACGAGTATGCGGCTTTGCTTCCGGTCCTCCCTGCAGCTACCGGTGTGTCTGCCTCCATGTGCTGTGTCCCGTCGGATTCCTCGCCTCCGCACCTGCTCTACAGCTGCCTCCTGGTGCAGCACCTTGCCAGCGTTGGCGCCCTCCACTTGGCTCCGCACACATCTCAGACGTCATAAGCTCATAAGAGTCACAACGCATAACGCATTTTGGCTCCGCACACACATCTCATAACGTAGATTCCAGCCAGCACACCCTCCCACCTAGCTACCTACCTACGAACCCATCTCCCTACCTATCAGACAGCATGCCAACCTACCGTTAGTGTACCATGAGCCCGTGAGGGGCGCGAAAGCACCACACACCGTTCTGCAGTGATCAATACACGACACCATCAGCTCCTGCAGCTAACCTCCCACCCCCGTGTGGTGACGCCTTAACACACGGTTCTTTAGTCGTTTCCTCTTTACTCCCCTACCTGCTACCTCCTCTGCTCAGCCAGCCCAGATGCGCGGCGGCTGCGCGGCGTCCGGGGCCCTGCTCCGCCCCTCCTCCCTCCCTCCTGCAACAGCAACGCGTGCAGCACATCCCGCTGCAAAAGCCATCCTGCGCTGCTCCTGCTGATGCCTCGCACGTACCGATACAAACGGCCTGCACCGCACACACCCGCCAGCACAGGAAGCTGGGGGGATCTGGTGGGAACAAACACGCTGGGAACAGGCCGCGGATGCTGATGCAAATGCAGTTGCTAACGTGCTTCCTGGCAGGGCCCGCTAGTACAGGGCCAACTCTCCGCGCCCTCTTCTAATGCCGCAAACATTCTATTGCTAGCAAGGTACTGCATCCTCATCATCCTGCCTTCCTATCCATGCAGCTGACATGAGCCGTGTCAGCTCCGCTGGGCAACTGCTCTACTGCTACTAGTACTGTGCTACTGCTCTCCTCCCGATTGCCTCTCTCTCATGCTGGACCCATCCAGGGGCCCATCCAAGCATCCAAGCACAACAATCAACACTTACAACTAACAGCCACTAACGACCTCTCACTGCAATGTACCGACAAGCCAGGTAAGCCCCCCTATCCCCACACGCTGCCCCTCACGCTGCTGCTGCCCTCCTCACCTGCCCAGCGTCCGAGTCCAATCGAGCAGTTCATCCACATCCCACCCACCACCTCCCCCGCCACCGCCGCTAACACCACCCACCCCGCCAGCCCCAACCCTCTCTTCCCAAGACCCCCCTCCTGCTGTTCCCCCACCGCCCCCGAACCGCCCAGCACCTCTCCTCCCCGCGCCTCCCCCCCTTACGTAGATCTGCGCGCGAGCAACCGCGGGAGCCGGCACAGTGAGCGACCCACGGGTCACTCCGGCCACCGGACCCCACACGCCCGCCTCCAACGCCGCTTGAAACTGCCCGCTCGCACGCACACCCTGCAGATCGCCTGCGGGTGCCAGCGGCAGTGCCAACTCGCCGCAGCTGCTGCTGCTGCTACTGCCGTGAACAGCCCAAGCAGCCATGCCACCGCTTCTTGTCAGGCTGGTGAATGGAGCCCCTCCTCCTCCTCCTCCTCGCCCTGCCGCTGCTCCGCCTCCTCCTCCCCTTAGCGCGGCTGCATGCTGCTGCCAGACGGGCAGTAATGAGGAGGCAGCTGGGGTCTGCTCGGAATCGATGGCGGCAGGGGGTTCTGAAGCGGGGTTGGGGCGGGGGTCACCGGGGCCACCCGCCTCCCCATGTGTTGTGGTGTCCTGGCCTTGCGCGGGTGCTTGTGTTTTGAGGGCGGTGGGCGGCAGGCGGCCAGCCGCCAAGTTCCGGTGCTGCCGTATGGTTGCGAAGACCCCCCGGCTGATGAGTCGCTGCGCACTTGCCATGATGGCTTGCTCGTAGGCGCAGGAGCCCAGCAGGCCTAGCAGCGTGGAACTGGGGAGGGGGGTGGAGGGGAGGGGAAGCGGGGGAGGGGAGGGTGAGTTGGAAGGGCACGTGCGGGGGGGTACCGTCCAGGGCTCAAGCAAGTCAACGCTGCAGACGCATAGGGTGGTGAAAGGAATCAATGGTTGTGAAGGAAGAAACCGGGGCCACAAAAATCCTGAAAGCAGCATCGTGAGGCGTACGACCTTTATGAGCACATGCGGAAACAGAACTGAACTGACACTACTGGCTAGCACACATGCAAGCAAATCCGCACGCCAACCGCTCCCCCTCCCCCCCCTCACCGGAAGCCTCCAAAGTCCCGACCGCCGTACTGGCGGATGATGTGTCGGACAACTTCACTGGGGGGCACGTAGTCGGACATGCGGCTGATCACCTCCTCCAGGAACACTCCAAACACGTGCCGCAGCACTCGCTCAGCGGCCTGCCGCCTGACCCGTGGGTCACAGGCGACCGCCGCGTTCCCCACTGTGCCTACATTGGCCTGTCCTCCCCCTTCCTCGCCCCTCGCCGGCCCCCGCCAGCGCTGAACCTCCCCCACATACGTCTGCAGCAGCCGGTACCAGAACCAGGAGGGGTCGGGCTGCTGCTGCCCCGCCGCCTGCCCCTGCTGCTGTCCCTGCACCCCCTGTCCCTGCACCCCCTGCTGTCCCTGCACCCCCTGCTGTCTCTGCTGCTGCTGCTGCTGGGCTGCTAGCCGGGTCTGCTGCTGTCTGAAGCAGCGGCCGCAAAAGGCCACACAGCTGCTGAGCGCCTCCCAGGCAGCAACCAGCTGCCGAGGGGGGACGGGGGCAGCGGGGGCAGCAACCGGGCCGGCAGCAGCGGGCTCGGCGGGGGTGGTGGGGGGGTTTGTGGTGGTCGTGCTGGCGGCGGTGTTATTGTTGAGGGTGGTGGTGGTGCTGCTGCTGCTGCGTGCTCGCTCCGCCGCCTCCGTGACGGCACGACCCAGGGAGCCCTGGAGGGGCAGGCGGGGGGAGGGGACAGGGAACAGGCTAGGTGGGGTCGGGTGAGGGTTGAGTGGAGAGGTGGTGGGGCGGTGGGGTTGTGGGGTGGAGAGGACAGTTGTGGAGCGCGTGAGTGTCAGGGTCAAGGTGCACTGTTGGGCTGCCCTCAGCCTGCAGCGGTGGTCTCGCACTGCCGCTGTTCCCACCCACAGGTACGGCCCCTTACCATACACCACCGCCACCATCCCCACAAAGCGACCCTGCCACCTCTGCCCATCCTTCCCCTCCCACCACCCTCCCCCACACCTGCATGATGAGCGCCAGTCGAGGCGACAGCTGCAGCAGCCACACCAGGTGGTCCAGGAAGACACACCCACCACTGCCATCACTGCCACCGCCACCATCGTCGCCGCTGTCACCATCAGCAGCAGCACCGCCCTCCTCAGCACCCTCGCCTGCAGCAGCAGCAGCAGCAGCGGCGACTCCCTCAGGCGCCCCCGCCCCTGCCCCCGCCACATGGCAGCAGGGGATGGCGCCCGAACACACAGCAGCCTCCAACTCGCGGTTGCGCCTGACGGAGTGAAGGGCGGTAAGTAACGGTAAGAGGCGCAGGATGCAGGAAGTAACGCATAGGAGGCCCTCCCGTTTGTCGACATGCGTGCCCATGCATGCGTGTCGCCGCGCCCCCGCCCCTGCACTTCGCTCCTAGCTGCCCTTCTCGCGCTTCTTCTTGCTTTTATTTACCCCGCATCTCCATCCCTTATGCAAGGTACGGGTAATAACGCCCTCCCCCCCCATTCCGAAGGATTATCATACAGTTAGTTATTTTCACTTAACCCCACTCCGTCTCCCCCCCACCCAACCATCCCTCCCGCCCCACCTCTCCACATCGGCCAGGTGTAGCTCCAGCGCCGTCTCCAAGTCCCCCAGCCGCTCATGCAGGTAGGCCTCCGCATCCAACACACCCGCAGTACGACACAGCTGGATGCAGTGCCGTACGTCGTACTCGTGATCGTGATGCTGCAGGAAGGGAAGTACGGCAGAGGGGTCGTACTCGCAAAGCAGCCGTACGTAGGCATCGCAGACGGAGGGCTGGGAGATCCAGGCGCCGAGTGCGGCGGCGGCGACGGCGGCGGGAGCGGTTGTGGCGGTTGTAGCAGCGGCTGCGGGAGTGTTGCTGCTACTGCCGCCGGCTGCTTCACCGGAGGAGGAAGACATGGCCTGAGAGCAAAGGGAGGGGGACGCAAAGCGCATGGAACACAAGCGGGGGTCAGCATGGGAGGCAAAAAGGGGGTAGGAGTGAAGCGGACATAAACAAGCACGGGGTCCAGCACAAATGCACAGCCGAGCATTGACCCATGGGTCTCCATGCCTGTTCCCGCAGAATGCGGTCTTGAAACGTATACCCTCTTTATCAACACCTGTATAAAACACACCCATCCCCACCAACGCATGTACAGCAAAGCCCCCCTCCCTCCCTCCCCCCCCCCACATACACACACCTCTTGCAGCGCCTGCTTGTGTCGTACTGCGGCCGTCAGGAAGTCGTACTGCAGCCGCCGGTGGCCCGCCAGCCGCTCCAGCATGGCGGCCGCCTGGGTCTCCCCCGGGTAGTGCGCCAGCAGCAGCTGGCAGGGGGGTGGGGGTGGGGGTTGAGGGGGCGGGTGGGTTGGGAGAGTGAGGGAATCAGGCAAGATGGAGGGGTAAATGAGGCCAAAAACCCCGCTGAACGGGTAAAAGCCATCCAACCCGCGAGAGATGGGGGCATGTGGGGTGACGTCGTGTGACCTACCGCCCCGCCCCGCCCCGCCGCGCCTCCCTCTCCCTCCGCTCCTCCCCACCTTCCGCACCCCCCCCCACACACACACACCTGCGCAGTAGCCGCTGCATCCGCCGCCACCAGCGCCGGTGCCGCCCCCAGCAGCGCCGCGAACATGGCGCCCCTCGCAGCACCACCACTGACACCTCCACCACCCCCACTGGCGCCCTCCAGGAAGCCCCGCACGTAGGAGAACGCCCTGGCTGCCGCCGCTGGTGCTGGTGTTGCTTCAGTCGCCTCCGCACCATCGCTCGCCCCCAGCTGCTGCTGCTGCTGCCGCCCGCCCGCCCCCAGGTGGCAAGCCAGCGCTGCTGCGAAGTCGCCCCTCAGGTGGTGCAGGGCGGCCTGGGCGGAGCGGAAGCCGCAGCGGCGGGCGAGGTGCAGGGCAACCTCGGTCTCCTGGTGCGAGGGGAGTGGGGGGTGGGGGTAAAGGGAGGGGTAAAGAGGAAGAGGTGGAGATGGAGGGGGGCATGCGGGTTAGGGCGGGTGTTGTACGGCGGCGCCACTGGGAAGCCCGGTGGTGGTAGTACACCCCCAGCCCCCACTCCCACCCCCACTCCCCATACAGCTCGTCAGTTTCCTCTTTTTGCCCCCCCACAACCCCACCCAACTGCCACCCCAGCTGCCACCCCCCCCCATACACACACACGCTCACCCGCTCTGACAGCTTGTCCGGATCGTATGCGCCCCCCGGCACGTTGACCCCCACCGCCGCAACCAGCCGCTCAAACAACACCTCGTCCTCATCGCCACCCTCGTCCTCCCTCGGCGCCTCTTCCGCCTCCTTGTCACTCTCCTTCACGCCGCCGCTGCCTCCCCTGGTCCCCCTGTTTCCTCCCTTTCCCTTGCCTCCCCTGGTCCCCCTGCTTCCTCCCTTGCCTCCCCTCCCCCTGCCTCCCCCCCTGCAGCTCCTCTCCGCCACGTGCCGCAGCAGCCTCAGCCCCACCGCGGGGCGCACCACCACCCGCCCCGCCGCCAGCAACCCCGCGATGAAGTCCAACACCACCCCCTCCTCGCAACCCGCCGTGGGGGAGGAGGAGGTGGTGCCGGCGAGGTGGCGCAGGCGGTTGGACTCGAGCAGTCCGATGAAGGCGTTGACCAGCACCTGGGGGGGAGGTGGGGTAGGCGGGGTGGGCGGGGTGCGAGGGCCGGGAGGTGGGGTGGTACAGGGTCCGGGAGGCAGGGCAGCGGAGCGGCTTGGCCCGCTAGCGGTGAGTGAGGAGTGGGTGCGGGGTGAGCTGTGTGTGTGTGTGTGTCCCCCGCGTGCGCTTGAGTGCGACCCCCCGGCATCCGGCTGCGGGGCACAACGTGGGGTGTTGCTCGGCGTGTGAGGTCCTTGGGCCCTGCCCCGCCCAACGTCGGCCCCCTTCACCCCAGCGCCAACCCCACCTGGGCCTAATTGGTTCCTTCCTCTTTGGCCCCCTCCTCCCACCGGATGCGCTCACTGCATGTGCCGGGAAGTGGGATTGGGACTCAACATTTCATGTATCCCCCCCACCCCCTCCCGCCCCCCCCCCACCTGTGTGGCCACCATGACCCCCGCCAGCTGCTCCCCCACCACCTGCCCCGCCGCCTCCCGCAGCTCCGTCTCCACCGCGTCCCACCCTGCCACCGCACCGCCCAGCACGGATACCGCGGAGGGCACATCAATGGACAGCAGCACCTGGGGGGGGGGGGGAGGGGGAGAGGGGCAGGAGGAGGTGGGGTGGTCGGAGGGGGTTAGGCGTTGTGGGAGGATGGGAGGAAGAGGAGTCGCAGTAGGACTGGGAGGAGGGATGACGGATGCGGCGCAGTCCGCCCCACCCCCCGACTCACCACCACCACACCCGCCCCCTCCCACCGGTGCATGAGTCAGGACTTGGGATTGGAATTTCTTTGCTTCACTTATCCTAAATTTATTTATTTATTTTAATACTTACTTAATATTTTTATTACTTAATTTGCTAAACATATAGCGCCCCTCATTAATGTTTCCCACCGGTACAACCTAGGCCCACCTGCAGTGCCGGGTGCGGCCCCTGTCGCAGTCCCGGCGGCAGCCCCGCCACCCCGCCCCCGCAGCCCCACTCGCGCGCCAGGTCGGCGGGCTGCAGGAACAGCAAGCAGCCCAGCAGCTGGGCCTTCACGTCGTCGGGGGTGCCTTGGGAGGTGGGGGGGGCGGGTGGGGGGGACCAGTAAACGTATGAGGGGTTAGCAGTCCCTAACTTCGTTTCATGTGGAACATAGCCGGTATTCTCTTCCTTCCCAATCCACCTCCCGCTCCCCTTCCTCCCACTCCCACTCCCCCTTCTGCCCTAGCACTCCCGCTCCCCGCTCCCCGCCCCCCGCTCCGGCCCCACCTGGCGCCCCATGCCGCCCCACCCCCGGTATGACCTCAGGCAGGGGGCCGGTGCCGGGCGGGAAGCTCTGGCGCCGGAACAAGCACCTGTGTGTGTGTGGGAGGGGGGGGTGTTTGGTGGGCGGGAAGTGCCGACATCAGTGGGGAGGAGGAAGAGGGAAGGGGCAGCGAGAGAGGGACGGCGAGTGGTTACTGGTTAGGGAGGTAAGGCGAGCTATCATTCCAGGAGGATGCTGCTGGATGGGCTGTTGGGCACATGGGCACACGGATGCTCCCCGCCCCCTGAACAACAGGGCGCTAAGAGCTGTTTGAAGGGAACTGGTACGTCACCTTCCTCGCTCCCTTCCACTCCCGGGACATCCCAAACAACCCCACCCCCCCCCTGCCGCCGCTGCTTTCCCCCTCCAAAGCCTGCCATTGCCCACCCCAACACCGCGTATCCCGGGGGCACGCCCTTCTCCATGCCCCCCCCCCTCCCAACCCTACCCGACCCCCCACCAATCCGCTCCCCCACCCCCACCCCAGATACCTCGTACCTCAGATACACCAGCAACTTGAAACCCGCCTCCCGCCGCCGCTGCCCCTCCTCCTCCTCCTCATCCGCCGCCGCCACCGCCG
Source organism: Astrephomene gubernaculifera (assembly GCA_021605115.1). Taxonomy (NCBI): domain Eukaryota; kingdom Viridiplantae; phylum Chlorophyta; class Chlorophyceae; order Chlamydomonadales; family Astrephomenaceae; genus Astrephomene; species Astrephomene gubernaculifera. The sequence goes on from BMAR01000004.1 coordinate 2,312,072, forward strand.
CATGCTGCTGGCGAGGATCGACCAGCTGCCCTGCTGCTGCCGTACTAGCACCCGTTGCCGTACTGCCGCTGCTGCCTCCCTGTCGTACGCCCGCTACCGCCGCCAGCATGTCTAGCAGGGGGCGCTTGTAGTCGTGCAGGCGGTTGTGAATGGCGGCGGAGGCGCTGTGCAGGTGCTGGGAGGAACACAGGCGGAGCACCTGGGGGGTAGGGGAGGAGGGGAGGAGAGGAGGGGTAGGGGGGGAAGGTTGGGAAAGAGGAAACTGATGAGGCAACTGATGAGGGGAGGGGTAGGGGGATGTGGGGGTAATCATGTCAAGGAGCTCAGAGGCCAGTACAGTACATGAAACTGCGCTGTTAGCAGAGATAAGATACGATAACAGCAGAGGAAGCCATCAACCGTATTAGCCTGACTACCCGCAAACCACCACAACACGCCTTCCCCCTTGGCGAAATCTCGTCATCCAGTTCGTCATTTTTCCTTTTTTACCCCCCACCTGGTCCAGGTCCAGTGAGGCGATGTCAAAGTGCAGCAGGCACCGCTCCACCCGCCGGAGCTGCGGAGGGGGGGATACCTGGCCCCCTCCCTGCACTCCTCCCCCCGCCGCCCCTCCCTGCCCTCCCAGCTGTTCCACCAGCGCCTGCACCACCTCGGGGGCGGGACGGGGAAGCAGCCCGGACAACACGGCAACCTGGGGTGGGGTGGGGTGGGGGCAGGAGGAGGGGGGTGGAGTAGAGGGGTGGAGGGGGGTGGAGGGCAGCGAGGAGGGGTGGAGGGCAGCAAGGAGGGGTGGAGGGGGGTGGAGGGCAGCAAGGAGGTAGTGATGAGGCAGGGTGGCAGGGTTGTGAGGGTACTGCCCATGAATGCTGCTAAGGCAGGGAGGTAGGACGCGGTTGAGTGGAGGGGGAGACACATACGGACGGAGCCGCCTCTCCCCCTCCCTCCCTCCCTCCCTCCCCCCCCCCCTCCTCCTCTTGCTCACCTCCATCGCCTCCACCAGCGGCCCCGCCGCCCCCGCCTCCCGACACAGCGGGAACACGCTGTCACTCAGCAGCCGCTCCCGACCCGCAGCCAGGCAGGCGAGTACGGCAGCGGCGGCGGCCTCACGAAGCTGCCGTACGGTGTCGCCAGGCAGGCGGTCCAACTTGGGTTGGGGAGAAAAGGGGTGGGTCAGGAAGGCAGACGGGCGAACGGGGGGAAGAAGGAAGGCAGCGAGGGTTAGGGAGATCAATTGAGGTGAGATGAGATGGGAAACAGAAAATCTTGATGGCAGGAATGGGAACATGCGGGAAGATGTGGTTGCTTGCCTTGCTGCGGTACCGGCTCGACTGCCGCTTTTGGCAACATTATCCATTCCTCCCCATGCCTCATCACCCATACCCCTTACCTCCAAGTGACTCATCCCCAGCCCCGCCGCTGTCCGCAGCGCGCCCCCAAGCACGCTCTTCACAAGGCCCACTGCCAGGAAGGCCAGCCAGCCGCGGAGCGCCTCGCCGTACGGGGAGGAGTCGGGTGGCGCAGCCGTACGACCGCCGCCGCCGCCGCCGCCAGCAGTGGTGGGATTGGCGGCGGCGGAGGCAGCAGCAGGGGAGGAGGCAGCTGTGGTGGTGGTGGTGGTGGCATTGCGGGAGAGGTGCAGCCTACGGGGGTTTGGTTGGACGACGGGGTTGCGGGGTTGGGTTGCGGCATTTGGATTGGGGGACAATGGCGTGACATCGGTGCTGGCGGGGAACACAGGCGGGGCTGTGTGGATGGGGCTTGGAGGGATGTACGAGAAGGGGGACGCGCGAAATGTGCACCACGCGTGGCGCAGTCCTCGCTGGCTTGTGTGCGGTGTACTGCAGCGTGGATAGCCGTACGCTTACTGCCCTCCAGAATTGCTTCGTAATCGCCAACGAAAGCCGCTTCGCTACATCCCCTCATCTCACTCAACTACGGTAGTCTCGCCAATTCTTGCAGCAAGCATGGAAGCCTTTGAAGAGCCACTTACTTGTAAAAGTCCAGCGCGAACCGCAACCCAAGCTTCCACTTCCCGATGTCCGCGAGTGTGCGCAGCCGCTCCTGCCACGTCAGCAGCCGACTGCAGTACAGTGTACTGCTGCTACCCAGCAGTACGATGCGGGGGCCGCTGCCGTACAGGGTGTCGGGTACGGCAGGTGCGCCCCCGGGGGGAGCGGGGGGCATGAGGCCGCTGATGAGGGGCGTGTCGATACAGTCGACCTGGAGCAATGGGGGAGGTAGGGGGGATTCAATGACTGCTGACAAGTGAAGCAAGGGGGGAAAATTTTATAAAAGGGGGAGGCATTGCAGATAGAGCAATTCTAAAGCCTTTGAAACGCATGTGACCTTGCGTGTGGTAATTGGCACTCACGGTGGGATTGTGGAAATCTGTTGGGCAGAAGAAGTACATGCACACATCGCAACAACCCCGTCAATGGAGTAACGCTGTGTCTAGCAGTGAACTGAGCAGAAAGTAATACGCCCCGCGTACTTCTCAACGTGCACCCCCACTGCTTCCCCCCCTCTCCCTATAGTGTCTCCGAATGCGCTCACTGCATGAGTCGGGATTCGGGATTGGGACTGTGTTGTTGCACTTATTTATAATTTCCCCCTCCCTACCAGCCCCCCACCCCACCAGCTCCCGAATGTTCAGCTCCAGGTCCACCACCACCAACCGCATGCTCAACCCCAGCAGCAGTACGACACCCAGAGCATCGCTGTCGTACCAGTGAAGACCTGGGGGGGTGTTGACGAGATGGAGGATTCCGGGTCATGAAAGCAGCAGCAGCAGCAGCAGCAGCAGCAGCCAGGCGTGCTTCCTCAGCTGCACATCAGTGGTTCAGGACGAAGAAACAAAGAGAAAGAAACAAGAGAGAGTGCGGGGGTGTGGGGGGTGCAGTAGATATCGTCCTTCTAGGCACACAGCGCCACCCTGTCTCACAGCGCATCCAGCACTTACCCACGACACGTACTGCCACTTGGTCACCTCCGCTGCCGCTGTTGCCACTGCTGCCACCTCCAGCGGTATTAGCCCCATCATGCTTCGCGCCCAGCCCCAGAATCGCTGCGTTCGCGTTCCAGCTCCGCACCACCCGCAACGGCAGCCTCTCAGCCAGCGCCGTCGCCGCCGCCGGCGTCAGGGCGTCAAGCGGGGAGCTCCCGGCTGCCACCGCTAGCGCCGACGACGTGACGGCGGTGGCGGCAGCAGCGGCGGTGGCGGCGGCAGCGGCTGCCGCCGTCGCCGCGGCGGCGGCGCCACGAGCTACACCGGTGACGGCGGCGGCGGCGCGCAGGAAGGTCCTCCGTGCTTGGCCTTGCTGCTGTTGCTCGGCCGGAAGCTGAAGTTGTGCTGGCGGGTTGTTCGGCAGTACGGCAGCGGGAAGAAACGACGTCAGTGACGGCGCCGGCGCCGCCAGCGGCGCCGCTGGCGGCGGCGGCACCTGGTGGTCTCCAATCAGCGGCACCTCCACAAACATCACCTCGTGGTGCCACCCCACCGCCAGTACGGCACACACCGCAGTCGCGCCGCCGCCGTACGAGTCGGCCGCCAGCGGCGGCGGCCGCGCGGATCGGCGGTGGTGCGGCAGCCATGCGGCGGAGGGCAGGGTCTGCGGCGGTACGGCAGCCGGCCGCGGGAGGGAGTACAGCGGAACCAGCTCGCCGGAGGGTTTGAAACGCCCGATGTGGCAGCCGCTGGCGGCGCACACGGCGACCATGCCGTCCCCGACGCGAGCGGGGGGTGGCGCCGGAGGCGCCGCCGCCGCCGCCGCGGGAGCGGCGGCGGCCGCGTCAGCGGCCGCCGGCGCCGAAGGCGCCGGCGCCTGCTGCTGGGACGACGGCGGCGGCATGGCCGTGAAGAAGGGCTGCAGGTGCACGATGGCCCCCAGCGGCCCTAGACTGCCGTCCATGACCACCCGGCTGGCGACGGCGGTCTTGAGTACGATGTGTGTGAAGGAGTGCAGCAGCAGGCGGCCGCGGCGGTCGGCGGAGAGGACGTGGGAGGCGCCGCGACCCGGGAAGAAGCTCACGTGGGTGACCTGAGGGCCGGCCGGACGTGGGGAGAGACAGCCAGGACGGAGTGAGTTCGGGGAAATACCCCAATGGACGATGTGGGCAGGCCAGTGGCCACTAATCCCACTATGCATGAACAAAAGGGCATGACTCGGGCCACCAAACGGGATCAAATAGACAATGTGTGTGGCTGTTACGGCAGAACACGACAGGTGTCGAAGTGTATTCGGTGCTTGCCCCCCAGCCCCCAAGCCCCCCGCCCCACCGGCAGCCCGTGCTGCCCCGCCACCAGCGCCACCAGTCGGGGCGGGCGGCGCTGCAGGTCCCAGGCGGCCAGGGAGCCGGAGGCATGTCCCACCAGCAGCCACAGAGGGTCGCCTGGAGGAGGGGGGCGGAGGGGTGCGGAGGGGGGCGGGTCTCCTGGGCTGACAGGCAAATTGGTATGGAAGGGGGAAGCGGCGGACAATAGGCTGGGTCACGGAGTGCGATTTGCGGCGGAGCGGAGTGCTACAAGGCCGGTCAGATACCGGGCACCGCCACCACGCATGCGGTACGCCCTCACTCCCACTCCTACAGTCATGCGAAAACCGCCTGGGTGCAGGACACGAGGGGTGCGGCAGTGCGCACATGCATGAGACACCTGGCCCCGGCTGCACACCTGGCCCCGCCACCGTTGACAGCGCCAACGCCGTCACCGCCTCCGCCTCGCTCCTCGCCTCGCCCACCGCAACAATCGGACTGCTGCCGCCGCTGTTGCCGTGCTGCCCCGCGCCGCCAGCTGGAGCACTCCCCGAACCCGCCTGCACACCTCCGCCTGCACTACCGGCCCCGGAACCCTCGCCGCCACCGCCGCCGAACAAGGACAGCCCGCCCGCTCCTCCTCCCCCTCCTCCTCCCCCATCCCCACCGCTCCGTCCACCCTGCCAATGAGACGCATGTTGCTGCTGGTGCTGGTGCTGGTGCTGGTTCTGCTGCTGCTGGTGTTGAGGCGGCCCCGCCGTCTGCCCCCCGCCCGCTGCTGCTGCTGCCGGCAGCTGGAAGACCAGTGCCACCCCCTGGGAGGTGCCCACGGCCATGATGCCGGAGGAGAGGGTCACCACACGCGGCCGGCCGGACTGGGAGGGAGGGAGGGAGGTGGGGATAAATAGGGATGCATAGGGGAGGCGGGCGGGGAGAGGATGGAGGTGAGGATGGGAGGCGGGAGGGACGGGTGGTAAAGGGGGGAGGGCGGTAAACAAACCGCGGGGCGAGTTACCGGTACTGGAATGGAAGCAGCTGGAAAGGAAGAACCGGGTTTTCTCTTACCAGACATTTCCCGTCTGTCCTGACGGAAACCCCGTCGGCCCCCCCCCCAACAGCACGCGGCGGCGACAGCAACTGCGGCACAACTGCCTGCTTGTCGCGTTTCCTCAAGTTACGACTTAATCATAACTTTCCCGACCCTCCCTCTAGCCCTCTAAGCCACCCCTCCCCTACCGTCAGCCAGTGTTGTGTGATGTCCGGCAAGGCCGCGTGCACCTCCTCCAGCCGCAGCGCCACACTGCCGCCCACCATGGCGCCGCTCGCGTCGGGCCGGCCCCCGGGGTTCCAGTCCGCCCCCGCGTCGCGCAGCAGGCAGCTCAGCCCGGACAGCGGGTCCAGCAGCGGGGGGCCGCCGGCGGGTGCACCAGCGGGGGGTGCAGGACCAGGGGGTGCAGGAGCAGAAGAAGGAGATGGCGACGTGGGTTGTTGGGTGGTGTTGGGCGGGGGTTGCGGCAGCATGAGAGCGGCCATGCTGTCGGGGCCGAATCCGGCAGCGGTGGGACCTGTGATGGGGGGGGAGGTGGGAGGTGGGTGACCCGTGGGACGGGACGCTTGCTAAAGAGTGTTTGGGTGGGCCTTCTTACGTGTTAGGTTTTCAACAGATAAACTGATGCTTGTTGAGGTCATCCATGCACCTGGCCCTACAATATGGAAAAACCACTGGCCCCTTACATCCCCAAGCGCTCATCCTGGATCGAATGTTTTGTCCGCTGCCCCTCCGCCCCTCCGCATCTACAGGTCATACACCAAACCAGGTTCCCTCCCATCCAGTACCCCCACCCCCACCGTTACCCGCACCCCCACCGCCCACCCACCTGCCAGCAGATCCGCCTCGGCTCGCTCCGCACGCACCAGTGCGGCTTCATGACGCGGCACCAGCCCCTCGTCCTCCTCCTCTTGCACCTCCTCCTCCAGTTCTTCTTCCGGCTCCTCCTCATCCTCCTTTCTTTCCGGCTGAGCATCTTCTTCTGCTTCCTCCTCCACCGTTCCCGCTAGGAGCTCTGTGAGAGGAGTAGCGGCTGCCGGCCCCAGCTCGGACCCCAAGGGCGGCAGCAGGGCTCCGGCAGCTGCAGCGGCTGCAGCGGCACCGCGGGAAGGCGGCGGCAGCGCCCGCTGAGCGACCTGGGTCGCCCCGGCGGCTGCGGCGTCTGCCGTGGGCGCTGCCGCCGGGAGCGAGGGCGGTTGTAGCGCTGCGGCCGGGGGCTGTGACACGTGCGGTGGTGGCGGTGGTGGCAGGGGTTGCGGGGGTGGCGGCATCCGGGGTGACGGAGGGCTGATGGGTTGCTGGGGAGCAGCAGCAGCTGCAGCGGCCTCCTGCTGCTGCTCCAACACCCCCGTCAGGTCCAGAAAGTCATCCTCCTCCTCCTCCTCCTCCTCCCCCTCAATGGATCCATCCTCGTGCTTGGCCTCAACTCCGCCTGCTGCTGGTGATGCTGCTGGTGATGGTTGAGAGCTCTCCACTTGAGACGACACTGGTACCGGCTCCGATACCTTCATAACCTGCTGCGGCGGCTGTGGCGATGGCGATGGCTCTTGTAGCCATTGCTGGCTGCTCGCACCAACCGCTGCCCCGCTCGCAGAGCCCGCCAGGGCTGCTGCCAACGCCGCGGCCACCGCAGGGTCCTCCCCCTCCTCCTCTTCCTCTGCCTCCTCCTCTTCTCCTCCCGACTGCAGGCTCCCCGCCAACGCCGCCTCAACCAGCGATGAAGCCGCAGCTGCTGCCAGCACGTCTGCAGGCGTCCCTGCAGCACCGGCACCAGCAGCAGCTGCAGCAGTGGAGTCGGATGCTGCTGCTGCTGCAGGTGCGTAAGCTGCGTATTCTGCCAGAAGCGAATCCAGATCCAGCGCATCCTCGCTGTCAAGCGGATCCAAGCCCGAGTCCTGAGCCGGGGAAACAAGGAGCGCTGGGTCCGTTAGCTCGGAATCGGGAAGCAGCACACCCTCCTCCTGCTCCTCCTCCTGCTCCTCCTCCTCCTCCTGCTCCTCCTCCTGATCCTCCTCCTGATCCTCATCTGGTGGCGGAGGCGGTGATGCCGCTGCGGCAAACAGGGCTGTAGCTTGCTGCTGATCCTGCTCCCGCTGCGGCGGAGGGGGTGGTGACGGCGGGGGTGACGGAGGTGTGGGTGTAGGAGGCCGGGGCGGTACAGTCAGCGAGTCAAGCTCAGCCTCCGCAGCAGTAGAGCGCTCTACCTGTACATGCATGGACACCGCCGCAGCCCCCGCCGCAGCAACGGCATCAGTCGTGGACGCTGCGTCCCTAGCCACCGGGCTATGCAGCGCTGCCAGCATAACCTCAGCACCAGCAGCCCCACCAGCAGCAGTAGATACTGCTGCTGGGGCTCCTGTGGCTGCTGCAGTCGGCATCCCTCCGGCGGCAGCAGCGGGCGAGGACACCAGCGGCTCTGCATCCATTTCCCCGAACACGAGTAGCAGCGGGGGCGCGTACGACACACCGGGGGCCGCTACTGCCGACGGCGCCACCGGAGGTGCAGGTAGTGGAGGGGGTGGAGGAGGTGGAGGAGATGGAGGAGGAGCCGCTAATGCTGGTGCCGGTGACGGCGTCGGTGCCGGTGGACGTGGAGGAGTAAGAGGAGAGTCCATGTCGTCGTCAAACACAAGGAGTGGCGCATCATGGGTGCCAGCAGGGATGACCGGTGGGGCAGCGGACGCCGGCACCGCGCTGGTCGCCTGCCTCACCGCCGCCTGCGTTGCTGCTGCTGCACCATCACTCTGCAGTTCACCATCGCTGAGTCCGAGCAAGGAAAGAAGGTCCTCTCCAGTCGGAGCGGCTGTCTCTGCCGCCGCCGTCGTCGTCGCCATAGCCGCCACCACCACCGCCGCCGCGGCGACCTCCGCTGCGCCGCTCTCCTGCGTTTCTGTCACCGTTACCGCGGCGACCGCGGCCGCGAAGGACTGCAGTTCACCTCCTCCTGCTGCTGCATCCAACTCCGCTGACTCCACTGCTGGCTCAGCCACCTCGTCTGCGGCCAGCTCCTCCGACCTAGCGCCCAGCGGTTCCTGTAGGTGTGCCAGATCCAGCTCCCGTTCCTCGCTGCTTCCTCGCTGCTCCCCCTGGTCGACAGCAGCAGCTGGGAACTGCAGCGTCTGCGACTCCAACAGTGCTTGCTGCTGCTGCTGATCCTCAACCTCCTTAACCTCCTCAACCTCCTCGACCTCCTCGACCTGCTCGACCTGCTCGCCTGGCGATACAGCTGGCGGCTGTACAACTGCTGGCACAGGCGCCGTTTCATGCAACGCAGCTGCCGATGTGGCGGCGAAGTTATTAGGAGTGCTAGGCAGGGGCTGCTGCTCTGCTGCTGAAGGGGGCTGCGGCTCCAGCGTTAACACCGCTGCCTCCACCTCCGCTGCAGCTAGGATCCCAGCTGCCGCCGCCACCTCCGCCTCCGTCAACAGTCCTGCCGCAACCGCGGGCTGCTCCATGTCCGGCACCGGCGCAACCCCGGACGCTACCCCCGCTACAGCTGCCTCCCAAGCCTCCGCTGCCGCCTCCGCACCCGCATCCGACGCTACCTCCGCAGCCGCCCCCGCTTCCTCTCCTGAACCAGGCACTGCCGCCGCGCCAACGCCGCCCTCCTCGCCTCCTCCCACAGCTGGTGCAACCGCCGCCACCTCAGCGCCAGCACGCTCCTCGTCGGTGCCTTCAACAGCTGCCATCTCGCCCTCCTCCTCTGCAGCTCCGAGTTCCGTGTTGTACGGCAACAACGGGAGGGCTGTCTCACCAGGAGAGGCTGTTTCCCGGCCTGGCGATGTGGCCGGTGGGGCAGCTGCTATGGGTACTGTTGCTAGGGCTGCTGTCGCCTCAGCCTCTGCTGCTACCGCTGCTGCTGCTGCTGCTTGGGTGCTGCTGGCACTGCTGACATCTCCTGCGCTATTTGGCGGGTGTCCCGCCGCAATGTCCGAAACTAAGGGCGCCGACGCATCAACGTCTGATGATGGCGCCACTGCTGCAGCTTCTGATTGCGGAAGTGCCGCCTCCGCCTCTGCACCAGTCGCCTTGGGCGATGGTAACGCCTCCTCAGCAGCACCAGATACTGCTGCTGCTGCTGCGTCGCCGCTTGGCAGCTGAGAAGGAGCTTCTGCTTCTTCCGCCTCTGTCACTGCCTCCGCCTCACTCGCGCTGACTAGCTCTGCCGACAGCGGCACAGAGCCTCCCGTCACCGGCGGCTCATCTGCTCCCGCCCCCTCGGATGCCGCCGCTGCTGCTGCATCTGCTTCACTATGGGCAGCAGCCACATGGGACTCTATCGCCTCCTCCTCCTCCTCTAATTCCGTCGACGGTAGCAGCTGCTCTCCTGCCGCCTCCACATCACCAACCGACGACGCGGCCACAACCTGCCCTGCCTCGCCTTGGCTGCCCCCTTCGCCCTCCGCCGCCTCACCCTCACCCCCCTGCAACACCACCTCAGCCGGCCTCTGCGCCACATTCAAGGCCTCTATTCCCGCCTCCGCCTCCGGCCACGCCTCCGCCTCCAACCCCACCTCCGCCTCCAACCCGACCTCCGCCTCCAAACCCGCCTCCGCCTCCAAACCCGCCTCCGCCTCCAACCTCGCCTCCGCAACCTCTGTATCCAGCAGGTCTGGAAGCGCTGCCGAATCCACAGCACCCACATCACTCTCTGACGTTTCCGGCGCCTCTTCGGGTGGCACAGGGCCCTCCCGCCGCAAAGCTGCTGCTCCTGCTGCTGCTTCGGAATCTGCTGTTCCTGCTGCTGCTTCTGCAGCTGCCGGTGCCGCAACAACATCAACCGGCTCCGACACCTCAGGCTGCTCCGGCGCCCCTGCAGCGGCGGCGGTCAGCGCGCTCGACTGCCCAGCCGACTCCTCCGCCTCCTCCTCCATTTCCAGCCGCGGCAATGCCTCCCCCAACTCCGCCTGCGACACCCCTCTGCTACCCACTGGCATCAGCGGGGTCACCGGCACCTCCTGTAGGGCTGGCGCCTCCACCGCCGCCGGGTGGGTTACTGGCTCCGGATAGTCATCAGCCCCAACCTCTCCCAGAATCGCCATCACCGCCTCCGCCGCCTCCTCTGCCTCCGTAGCAGCAGCAGCAGCAGCAACACCAGAAGACGCTGCCTCCGTAGCAGCAGCAGCAGCAACACCAGAAGGCGCTGCCTCCGTAGCAGCAGCAGCAGCAGCAGCAGCAACACCAGAAGACGCTGCCTCCGTAGCAGCAGCAGGTGCAGTTGTCGCTGCGCCGCCCTCATTACCACCTGCGGTCCCTACCAGCGAGTGATGGAGCTCTCCCTGCTGCTCCCTTGCTGGTGGGAGGGCAGCTGCGATCGCTGGCGGCGGCTGCGACACGACGTTGGTTGTCTCCTCCCCCCCCTCCTGCCCCTCCTGGTGGATGTACATGAAAGGAGCAGGTGCGAAGACGACAGCGCCTGCGACTGTGGCTGCAGTGTTTGCTGCTGCAGGCGAGGGTGCGGCGGGCGGCTGCTCCCCCTGCTCCTCTCGTCGCTCCTCTTGTTGCTGCTCCTCCTCCTCCCGCACCGCTGCCTCCCGCCCGGGCAGCGCCATTCCTTGCTCCTCCTGCGCAGCGGCTGCACCAGTCTCCAAAGGGGCCAAGATGGCAGCAGAGGAGGCGCCATGACTCTCAGCAGCTGCCGACCCAGTGCTGCCGTCAGCGCCGTCCGCCCGTGTATCAGAGGCTGCGATGGGGTGGGAGCTGTCCGCCGTCGCTACCGCCGCCATAGCAGCAGCAGCAGCAGTAGCTGCATCAGGTGCAGTGATGTAGCTGGTGGGAGTTTCGGCAAGAGCGGCATCTTCTGCCTCCGAAAGCATGAGGTCCTCTGGGGCGACAGCGCCGTCAACTTTCGACACAATGTCAACAACGGAAACGACGGAGGACGAGGCGGCCTCCGAAACCTCGGCATGTACTGCCTCACCCGCCGCCGCTGCTTCCTCCCCTGCCGCTGGCTCCTCATCGTGTAGCGGCGGCGGCGGCTGCAGCGGCTCAGCAGTCCCTGCTTCAGGCCTTGCGGGGGCGGCGCCACCTGCATCTTCCATTGTTGCCTGTGCCGCCGCCGCCACCTCACCAGCCGCTGCCTCCAACTCCTCATGCGCCTCTGCCACGAGATCTGCAAGGTCTGCATCCCTGTCCGCTGCCAGCCCCTCAACTGCTGACCCAGCGACGACATGGCTGACGTCCCCGTCCGCCGCTTGCGGCTCATTACAAAGCCGCTGCTGCTGTTGCGATTGCGTTGGAGGCTCCGCTTGGATTGGAGGCTCCGATTGAATTGAGGGCTGCGAGTGCGTTGTGGGCTCAAAGGCGGTATCCGCCGCCGCTTCCGCAGCTGCCTGGGGAGTTAAGGAGTCAAGCGACATGACAACAGCTGCAGTTATGTCTGAGTCAGCTGCCGCTCCGCCGCTACTCATCATGCCAACCGCAGCGCCCTCAGCTGAGCATGTACGAACGCAGGGGTGTGGAAGAGACGCTACTGCTGCCTCAGCCGCCGTAGCCCAGGGTGCATCCGTCCAGTCCTCCCCGGTGATGCCTTCAACACCGCTGCTACCGCTACCTCCGCTGGCTTGCTCCTCAGCTCCCTGCGGTGTCGGCTGCTCCCAACCGCCAAAGTCGCCCTCAGCAGGAACATCTGTGCCGGTGCCAGGCGCAACCTGTCCTGCTTCCACCGCCTGCTGTAACCTCCTCGGCACGCCAACAGCAGCTGCTGCTCCCTCCACTTCCCCCGCCGCTGCAGCCGCTGCATCCACTGTTCCGCCGGCTGAGGGCTCAGGAGGAGTTTGCAGCGGCACCGCGGCCGGCTCCTCCGCCTCCCAGGCTTGCTCGCCTCCCGCCTCACTCCGCACCAGTCCGGTTGCAGCAGCCTCCGCCTCTACGCTGCCATGCAGTGCTGCAGGGGCAGCATCCGCCGCAGGTGCCGCAGCCAACCCCGCTGCACCTCCTCCTGCACCGCTGCCGGACTCACCCTCACCCTCACCCTCAGCCTCACCCTCAGCCTCACCCTCAGCAGCAGCATCCTCAGTCTGCAGGACGCTTGCTGCCGGTGTCGTCCCGGTCTCCTCTGCTGCAATCCCCTTCGCGTTCAGGGTGTCCCCGGGCGGCGACTCGGCGGCTGCCGGGGGCTCCAGCGGCACCGGCGACCGCCCGCCGCACTGCCTGTCCATAGGCTGCTGCTCGGCCGCCTGCGTGCTCTCCCCCGCCTCCTCATCCTCCACCACCTCCGCTCCCCTCCTCGCCTCCTCCTTCCCCGCCTCCCCCATCATGACCTCATCTGCAGGCGCCGCTGCAACGGCCGCTGCCGCATGCGCGGGTGCTGCTGCTGCACCACCGGTCATCCGGTCCGCAGCACCCGCCACCGTATCGGCCTCTCCTGGCATGATCGCAGCCGCTGCGCCCCCGTCCTGCCCTATCCTTAACCCGCTCCCCACAGCAGCAGCTGGTGCCTCCTCCGCTGCCTCCTCCTGCGCAGCCACCCACTCCAGGTCCCCCCACTCCAAGGTGCCACTGCCGCCCCGCCCGACCTCGCCTGCCTCCCCAGCTGCCACCTCACGGTCAGCAACAGCACCCCCTGCCACCAGCCCGCCGGCCTCCGCTGCTACTGCCGCTTGCTTGTCGCCCTCTGGTAGGGCACAGACGACGTCAAGCGACGGTACCGAGGTTACGGCCCCCGACCCCGCCACCGGTACCGTTACCGCTACCGGCGGCCCTGCCAGCAGCTCCTCTAGGTCCCCCAGAAGGTCAACTGACTGCTGCCGCTGCTGTTGCTGCAGTGCGGCTGCCGGCACTGCACCCACGTGCCGACTGACCTGCGCAGACAAGCTCCCACCCGCCCATGCAGCCCCTAGGGCAACGCCACCGAGTAAGTCGTCCAGTTCAGGCTGCGGCTGCGGCTGCTGCTGCAGTACAGGCTGCCGCTGCTGCTGCTGAGGTAGTGGCAGTGGCAGCGGAGGCGGCGGTGGCGGCAGCTGTACGGCCTGTGCTGGCGGTGGTGGGCCGGCAGCCGGGCCAGCGGCGACAGCGGTGAGTCCGGAGAAGAGGTCCTCACCCAGGAGGTCGCCTAACGGCAGGGCGCTGCTGCTTTGCGCGGTGGGCAGCAATTGCCGCGGTGCGGGTGGGCTTGGGAGCGCCGGTGGCTGCGTGGCGGGGTAAGCTGGCCCTGTCCGCACTGGCAGAGGAGGCTGTTGCTGAGGAGGCTGTTGCAGGGGCTGATGCGGCAGGTGTGCCGGCGACAACGGTAATGCTACGGGTACAGCTGCGGCGGGCGGGAGGTGTGCACACTGGGGGCGGGGTGGTGAGCGGGGCGGTGCGGTGCGCGGCAGGGGGAAGGGTGGCACCTCGGGATCTACCTCCAGCCCGGCGAACAAGTCGTCCGTGTCATCGGCGCCATTAGTGGAGGATGCACCGGCAGCAGCAGCAGCCACAGCGGGAACTGCTGCTGCTGATGATGACGGCGCTGCGGCGGCGGCCGGTGCAAGTGCTGGCGCTGCGGCTCGTTGCGCTGCTGGCGTGGAGGGTGCGGGTGAAGACGCCGCGGAGGTGAACAGCGCGGGTCCCAGGGGAGATCTAGGATGTGCGGGTGCGGCTGCTGGGCGTGGGGACGCCCATGAGGGTGGGCTGAAAGGCACGGAGGCCGTCCGTGCGGGCAAGCGGACGGTGGCGGGTGATGACGTGGGGCCGACAGCAGCTGTGCTGCTCACGGGATGGCCATCACCTTCTAGAGGCACCCAGTCCTGGGCAGGTTGGGCTCCGCCCGCGGAGGCATAGCTGGTCAAAGCGTCGTACACCGCACCGGCTCCAGCAGCAGCGGCTTCCAGAGCGCTTGAACCGAGGCTGGTTAGGTTGCCGGAGAGAGATCCCTGTAAGCGAAAAGGACGTTACCCGAGTTGAAGGAGAGCGTCAGAAAGGAGCAATTGCCGAGGAGATGCGAATTGATCAGCTTTTCCCGTTGTAGTCTAAGGTCCGCCCACCTGTCCGTTGCTGTTCAGTAAAGAGAAGAACTGGTTATCATTATTGCCTGCCATCGGCTTTCACCGATTGTCGGCACGTCGCTCGCCTCGCGTTGGATGCCGACTACCTACCTGTTGCCACCAAAATCAGCGTGGAAGTGCTAGTTCCATACAGATATATCACTAAGCCCTTGTGCCACCGTAGCTTCTGTTAGTTACACGGTGCGACCGCTGAAGTTCCATGGACAATGCGCTTATCATCCTTGCTTATCCCCATATACAGCTTCTGCTATCATTGTCCCGTGCAGTTTGCTTAGTAAAATGCAATATAAAAATTGGTTGCACGTACGGACTTGCAAGCGCCCATGCAGGGTTGGTTAGCAGCTGCTGTGCCGTGCTCTAGCTATGTATGGACGAGGCTCCCAGCCACCTGATGGCCATACCTATAGGTCCACAAAAGCCCAGGACACAGGGTTTCGGCAGGTCAGGTCCCTAGCACGACATCTGCGCTTGGCACAGAGCAACACGACGACACGGCAGCATGGTCTGGGGCACCGTGCAAGTGCGGAATGTGAGGACGGCCATTCAATCACTCAAGAGCAGCTCAGGTGCAAAGGATTGCTTACCGGTATAAAGCTTCCAGTATGGAGATAGGCCGGCTAAAAGGGGAGCTACCGGTATGTTGCGTGACCAAGCACGCTCTCACCATCCTTAGGATCCACTCCCGCTCAACGGTGTCCAGGCAAATGTCCGGGATCTGCTTTCCGTACATCGCCGTGGTCGCTGGCCCTTCTCCCTGAAGTACACGCCTGGATCCTCTTTCCTCAAAACCCTTGAATGCCTCCGGTTCGAGCATTGCGTATCACGGAGATCAGATACGTGTCTAGCTCGCTTCGGGGTCTCGGGGCCCTGTTAGGAGCCTCCAGGAAGCAGGAGCTGATGGAGAGGTGTTTGTCAACATGTTTCTTAAGGCAGATGGCGAGAATATGACAAATAGAAGCATGCTTAAGCCCTAGGTATCTTTCGATGGCGCATTTCCTTAAGAGGCTGCTGAATTAAAGGAGGCGTTGGCTGGATGGCTGCGCCCAATGAACCAAACTCGCAAATCTTATGGACGCCAGAGCTTGGCTCATGCTACGGCTTGGGCCATACGCCTTCCACTAGCGTACGTGTAATGTAAACAAAGTTCACGTCAGGCCGGTGAAGCCGGTGAACATTTTGGTTCAGTCACGGCAAGGAAGCCATACATATGGAGTTGGCGACCCATGGTCCACACGCTGTGCGCTTCCCAACACCGCTAAAGTCTGGTTACATCGGAACATGGCTTTTACTCAGCCGCACCGGTAACAGTCTTTGCGTTGGATATTTGCGCCAGTCAATTTAGTCAACCTACCTGCTTTCCGTACATGCCGTCCTGAGAGCATACTTCAGATAGAAAAGTTTAATTACCGGTATAATAAGCACTAAGCGAAGGAGTTTACATCACTCTTTGGTAGCATTTGTTAGCTTCTGAGCTGCTTTGATTCAGTTTTCCTAAGCCTGCAATATTGAAGGCATACATTTTTGCCAAACTGTTAGTTTGTTGCTGTAAACGATGGACGGCCCCGTACAAGATGGTGCGCCGTTGGAGCAGGCCATAGGCGAGGCGTACCTAGCTGGTAGGTCCAGCATCGCAGCGAACAGGAAGCCGATTTCCTGTGGCCCCAGACAGCTGCGCATGCACAGTGATCCCCGTCGTTTACTGTCTTTGTACCTGCTTTTCCAAAGCTGGCTTCAAGGCCCGCGAAACACCCACCCAATCTCTCGCCAATCCTAAAGATTCTTGCCTGTCTGGAATGCCTTGTGCGCAGGAAACAACGAGCACGCACCGCACGTGGGCCCGCATGTCCCCGACGGCGGTGTCACGTAAGACCTGCTGTGCTAGGGATAAGCCCCTTGGGCTAACTGCCGCCGCTAGCCCTTCTGCGCCACGCTCAACCTTTGCAACGCTGCCGGACAGGATGGGAGACATCGTACTCGAACTCTACAAGTCCATATGCAGCGAACTTGCAGGAGAAGTCCCGCTTTTGTCGTCCCTCCTCAGCGTAATTTGG
Organism: Astrephomene gubernaculifera; assembly: GCA_021605115.1. Lineage (NCBI taxonomy): Eukaryota > Viridiplantae > Chlorophyta > Chlorophyceae > Chlamydomonadales > Astrephomenaceae > Astrephomene > Astrephomene gubernaculifera. The sequence goes on from BMAR01000004.1 coordinate 2,328,406, forward strand.
ATGGCAATGGAGGAAACAGTGGGACAGCAGCTCGACAAGCTGTACGACGAAATCCGCAATGAGCAGCGAGAAGAGTTTGCACTGGACCTGAAGGACCAGTTCAAAGGTTGGTGTGCATTAGCGTGTGCCGCAAGCTTGGACCAGGTCCACTACCAACACTGAGATGGACCTGTAACGTTGCCGGTTGTGTTCGTGTCCCTTCACACTGTGCATGCAGTGTTGGCACAGGAGGCGCGCAAATACTTCAACATGGCCATGAACCATCCCCAGAAGCGGGACCAGTTCAATAAGGTCGACATCCTGATCACGCTCCTGCGCAGCCGCCTCGTCCAGTCTGACAAGTACGAGGCCATTCGGGACGGTCTTGTCGACTACAAGACCCTGCCCCTGCTGGTGGCGCTCGGGACTTTCGAGCTGGTTGTGCGCAGGCAGGAGCTCGACCACTATCGGGAGCTGTTCAAAGCGGTACGGTACAGCAGGGTGTACGACACAGCAGGGTGTACGGCACAGGGTTCGGGATGGGTCCCGCCAGGAAAGAGCGCACCTCCAGTCCTCCACGCTGCTGTGCTGCCGTGTGCTTGTGTAACCGGTTTGGGCCCATGGTTGTCAACCCGGCGCTTGCAGGACATTCCGTCAGAGGAGGAGCGGCAAGCGAAGATCGCCAACATCCGCGAGACGATCAAGATCTACAGCGCCAAGTGTGCGGAGCGTGTCCTTGCCGTCATGGCATGGCGGGAAGGGTTCATCAAGCTGGGAACGTCAGCCGCCGGCACAATTAATCTGACTTCGACCACGTACAGCGCAAAGGACGCGTACGACAAGGGCTGGTCCCAACATGAGAATAGGCAGGTCACTCCTTTCCTCCTCTTCTGGACTTTAGACAGCAACCCGGACGCACGTGCCAAGGCGGAGGCAGCGTACCACGCGCGGCGCAGCTCTGCGCTGACACAGTTCTCCCAGGAGCTGTGGGCGATGATGGCTGCTGCGAGAGCATGGCAGTATACCGACTCTGCCGTGCCGTACAACCCCGGTAAGCTGCCCTGCATCTGGTGTGTACGTGTCACCTGAGACGTCCTGTGAAAGTGACACTACTGAGCGACACTACTCAATCAGCTTTCCATTGGTAATATTCTAATATAATAACTAGTGGCTGGATGCGCGCGCCATTGAATACCATTTACAGTCATCCAGAGCCTTCAGACTCCCGGTCTATAACCACGGCCTCATGGCCACACGCCTCATGTGTTTTACCCCACCGCCCAGAAGGTGGGCCGGCCTACAAGCCCAGCCCTCTCTACGGAACCCAAGTGCACGGCAGCACGCCCTTCGAGGACGCGCCCAGCGGCCGCCCCATCACGTCCATCGAGGTTGGGACGCATGAGGGCCGTGTGGGGTCGCTGGAGCTCAGCTACCTGTTCGCCCCCGCAGGGGCGCACGGCTGGGACTATGTGCGGGACAGTGACGCGAAGCGCGAGACCTCCCGCCTGGTCCTGGCGGAGGGTGAGGTGGTGCGCAAGGTGCGGGTCCGGGTGCGGGCGGCCTGCAAGGTACAGGAGCTGGTGTTTGTGACCAGCAGCGGGCGGGAGTTCAGGGGAGGTGGAGGCGGTGGTGAGGGCCTGCGCGCTGATGAGGAGGTGGGGGAGTCGGGCGGAGAGGGCTGCGAGCTCGCTGGTGTGGAAGGGTATGCGGGCGAGCGCTGCCTGACTGGGATTCGGTTCCTTTGGCGGACGCAGGCGGAGGGCTAGGTGGGCATGGCTAGCCGTACCTATTGGTTAATGGTGCAGTTTTGTTGCAAGCTCGGGGAGTAGGGGGGTGGATGGCGGGTAGCTGTGCGGTGCCACTGCTGGTAGTGCATCCTGACGGCGAGGCGCTGGAGTGGAGCGGCATGGCGTGCGCGAGCAGGGGTAGTTTGTCAGTATTTCAATGCCCTCTTCAGAGAGTTTCGACTGCTGCTACTAGTCTGAGTCAGGACTCCGCTCTGAGCGCTTTTCCAATAACTGCTGAACCCTGTGTGGTGTATCCTTGTACATGACTGAGGAAGTACTATTGTAAATTATTAACAGCTTGCAATTGCCCGATAAATGGAGTATGGTCTATTTCCTATTCGCTGTTTTGTAGCAGGAGCTTGGCAGGATTGAAGTATTCGGGACTGCGCCTAAAATGCATAATGTGTGCTGCATTTGTTTACATCTAGCGGCTCTGAGGCATACCGCACTCGTGCGCGAGCATCCGTCGGTGTTGCCAAAACAAGTTCGTCATGGCTTCGCAAGCGTGTACAGGCTACCGTGCATGCCAGGCTTCGACTTTGGTTCCATGCAGTGTTACACCGCGATGGGGTCAACAAGGCTGTCCACAGTAGTCCTACGCCGTCCTTGGACCGGTGCAGACATGCATTGCACGGTCGCTTGTTGCATTCCGATGCAATCAGCTCTTTGTAATTTGTAATTTCTTCCTAGGTCACCTGCGTTAAGGCTTACGTAACACACGGGAGCAAGGCGCACTTTGCCCACATCCCATGCACAGTGTACCATTACCGCTACCATCGCGTTTGTAAAGTTGAATTGAATTCTTACAGCTCTATGGCTTGAGCCAGAAGGCTCATGCACCGCACGACAAAAAAGAAACCAAGAAACCGTACATCTGAGATCTGACATATGACTCTGCCTTCCGCACCTATCAGTTATCGTGCATGGGCTGTGGTCCAAACCGTAGATTTCACACAGATAAAAGCAGCTTTGTAGCAAAATCGTCTGGTGTTTGGGACCATCCATACGTCTTTTGAGTTCGGCACGCCCCCTGCAAGCGAAAGCAGTGCAACTCTTACAAGCTCTAAGAAGCTCGGCAGATGATTCACATAATACGCGCTGCCTACCGGCGTCTCGTTGGGTTCCTTTATAACTATCTTGCACCTAGGTTGGAATGGAAACGCAACCCCTCACCAGGGGCCGCGCCGTTGGAGCCGACGGTAGACCTGCCTGGTACGTCAACTATCGTAGCGAATAAAAAAGCGAATAGGTACCTACCATACCCGCAGGCAGCTGTTGTGCCCGTTCTTCCGAAATGCGATCACATGTATCACCCAAATGACAGAAGAGGGAACCCCGACTCCTCCTGTCTTTACTTTGTGCAATGTGTGCAGGCGAAGAGCACGTGTGGACAGTGGGCCGGCACGTCCCCGGTGGTCACGGTAGAACGTAAGATACATGCAAAGAACTCAGCCCATAGACTGCTTGTAGACACGAAACCCTCTCCCCATGCTTGGCCCTTGCTTCTCTGCCCCACAGGAGTGAAAACGTGCTGATCGACTTCCTCAAGAACGTGGTCGGGGAACTCGCGGGAAACGTCCCGCTCTTGTCGTCTGCCTTCAGCGTCTTGTGGACCAGCGTGGAGGCAACACTGGAAGAGCAGCTGGACACGTTCTACAATGAACTTCGGAACGAAGAGAGGGCAGAGTTTGCGTTGGAACTCAAGGACCAGTTTAAAGGTGTGTGTGTGTGCGTACCAGACCCAAGCGATCTCATCAGCAAAGGTGTTTCGACAATGAGCAGCTTTGCGCGTTGTTGCACGTTAACATGTCCCGCGCGCGATGTCCCAGGCTCCTGTCCCTATTAAGCTAGCATGCGATGCTGCGGACACAGCTGCGCAATATCTTATTGTTCCATGGTGCCGCAGCATCGCACTGCTAGCATACAATAACGGACAGCAAGTTGCCCAGTTTCATGGTTGCCAAGGTTCACTCTAGGCTGGCCCGGCCCTGCGGAGGCGTAGGGCGCGCATCTACTGCAGGCACACGTACCGGTACCCGCATGTGATGGTCCCTAAACCGATCCCACACTGTGTAGGCTTGGCACAGGAGTTCCGGGAGTACTGCAAGATGGCCATGACGGACCCCCAGAAGCGGGACCAGTTCAACAAGGTTAACACCCTGATCACACTCCTGCGCAGCCGCCTCGTCCAGTCTGAAAAGTACGAGGCCATTCGAGACGGTCTTGTCGACTACAAGGCCCTGCCCCTGCTGGTGGCGCTCGGGACTTTCGAGCTGGTTGCGCGCAGGCAGGAGCTCGACCACTACCGGGAGCTGTTCAAAGCGGTACGGCACAGCAGGGTGTACGGCACAGGGTTCGGGATGGGTTCGGGTTCGGGATGGGCCCCGCCAGGGCAGAATGTCCATGCTGCTGTGCTGCCGTGTGTTTGTTTATTTTCATCACCTGTACCGGTGCCAGCTAGGCATGCAGCGGCGTTTCTCACTCTCGGCGGATACATGGTAGCATTCCTTGATATGGGTATGACAACTCTCCTTGATAGTCCGTCAGCCTACTGGTTACGTTGGGACGTACATCTCCGTTGCCTGGCTGGCACCCAGGCGGTATGCACTGCCTGACCCGAGCCCTTGGTGCCAACCCCACGCTTGTAGGATAACCCGTCAGAGCAGGAGAAGATGAAAAAGCTACGGGACATACTTAACACCTACCGCGACGAGTGTGCTGAGCGTGTCCGCGCCGTCATGGCATGGCGGGATGGGTTCATCAAGCAGGATAGTCGCTACGACTGTGAAAACTTTACCTCCACATACTGGTACAGGGCATGGGATGAGCACGATACACGGTTTTCGATAGGTCAGCTCAAACTTCACACGCGTATCTTTTGGTGGACCTCTGATTCCAACCCTGAAGCATTCTTCGAGGTGGAAGCAGCGTACTGCGCGCACCGCAGCTCCGTGCTGACCAAGCTGTCCCAGGAGCTGTGGGCGATGACGGCTCCCGCGCGGGCATGGCAATATGCCGACCCAGTCAACCCCGGTAGGGTGCCCCGATCTATGGTGCATGGTGCATACCCAATGTCACAACGCGTACCGGTATTGTTGGTCCAGGTCGGGTTGTGATGAATGACAAAGGACACGTATGGAGGTAGAGTGGCATTACGCAGGTTTGCATGATGTTCAACCTTAATACAGAAGGCCCATGAATACTAGGATTGCTGGCAGGTCGCATGGGTCATATCTGCGTGTGCAGTTCAAGTTCCAACCTTGTCAAGGCCTCATGACCGCACTCTTTGTGTGTTTCTGCCCAACCGCACAGGACGGACGGCGGACTACGAGTGGAGCCCTCTGTACGGAACCCAGGCAGACGGCAGCACGCCCTTCGAGGACACGCCCAACGGCCGCCCCATCACGTCCATCGAGGTCGGCACGCATGAGGGCCGTGTGGGGTCGCTGGAGCTCGGCTACCTGTTCGCCCCCGCAGGGGTGCACGGCTGGGACTATGTGCGGGACCGCGAGGCACAGCGCGAGACCTCCCGCCTGGTCCTGGCAACGGCTGATCGTGCGAAAGAGCTCCAGACACGCGGCGCGGTCCTGGCGGAGGGTGAGGTGGTGCGCAAGGTGCGGGTCCGGTTAGACGCCGGCAAGGTGCAGCAGCTGGTGTTTGTGACCAGCAGCGGCCGGGAGTTCAGGGCGGGTGGAGGCGGTGGTGAGGGGCAGCAGGCAGGTCAGGTGTTCGAGGAACCGGGACCGGGCAAAGTGGGCTACGAGCTTGCTGCCATTGGCGGCTATACGGGCGAGCGCTGTCTGACGGGCATCCGGTTCCAGTGGCGAAAGTTGGTGGAGGGCCAGGTGGAAGCAAGAGGCGAAAGTGGGTGGTGGGCTAGGTGGACACATGGCTAGCCGTACGTAGTGGTCAATGGTGCAGTTCAGTTGCCAAAGGGACGTGTGAGGAGGATGGGTTGCCGTGCAATGCCGCTGCTGGCGTTCCTGCCCGGCCGTCAGGGCCATGGATCCGGGGCCATACCGTGTCCTGGCATGGTCTGATGTAAGACGTTCCGCCTGGAGCGGATTGGAGTGGCGTGCGCTGCAGGGGGGGTCAAAGACCATACCGAACCATAGAAAGCCACAGGTTGGGGCAAGACAATGGGGATAGGAGCAGGGGGATAGCGCTGCAGGGGGGGGCGTACGCGGCCGTTAAACGTTTTGTTATTCCGCTATTAGTCAGTGCTGTCGGGCATTGAATGCCCTCTTCATAATGGCCGGCGTGCATTGTAATTGATAATGCTTGCGGTGGTTTTCCCCAAGAAGAGCGATATCCTTAGTAGTGCAATATGATATGCTCGTCCGGAATGTTGTGGTTGTGGGTCCGTTGTCTTGGGGGTGTCTCCGCGGTTGCATTTTTTCTGGGCTTGTCCTGTTGCTCGTGCTGTGGTTGAGCAGCTTGAGGTCACGCTGGGTGTTGCGGTTCCTCGGGCTGCCTTGTGGTTGGCGTTGCCTCCTTCGGGCGTGCAGCAGTGCGTTTGGGATGTTGTTGTTTTGGCTGCTTTGTCCGCTATGGAGGAGGGTCGGCGGTTGTTACGGGCTCGTGTACGTGAGTCCGGTTCTGCGGGTGTTGTGCCTGGGCTTGCTGATGTGGTGGCCCTGTCTGCTGTTTCCTGGTTCTGGGGTCAGCTTCGGGGTTTTGCTTGTTTGGGTGTTCCCCGTCGGGGATGGGCTGGGGTTGGCCCTTCTCATCCTTTCTTACGTATTGTTGGCGGGCGGTTTTCTGTGGGCCGTTGAGCGTCCTGTTTTTGGCCCTGCTGTCTTTGGGGTGGTGTGTTCGTGGCTTCCGGTTTGGGTTGTCTTATGCCCTAGATGAGGTTTGTCGAGGTTTGCTGAGGGGCCTTTTTTGGCTTCTACCCTCTTGTTTCCCTCCTGTGGTTTCTTTTAGGGCTCTGTCTCCCATCTTGTTGGCTCGTTGTGGTGCTGTCTCTACGGTTTGTTCCGTTTCTTTTGCAATGTAGGGTTGGGTTCATCACCCGTGTTCCCTTTTAGGGCACCATTGTAACGGTCATTCATTCATGTACGTGATTCCGTAGTACCGTACTCACTCAAATGGTGAGCAGCGTGTACCGAGGGGTAGTGTTGGCGAGACGATGTGCAGTCCTACCTAACAGAGTTATGTGCAGGAGGGAGACGATGTGCAGTCCTACCTAACAGAGTTATGTGCAGGAGGGGCGTGGCGCTGGACTGGCAGGTGGTCCTTGCTAGTCCTGGCTGTTTTTCCGGGTCTTCACATCTAGTGGCTAGTGTCTCTGAGACGCCACCACAGCCACTCGTGCGCGGCTGAAGGCCTCCGAGTGGCCTCCATGTGTTTTGTTATGAGCTCATGACCTTGCCAGCGTGCGCGGTGAAAGCCAGGCTTTGGAAGTGAGCTTTTAGTGCCGTTCAGTCCTAGACCGCTTTGCGCTGGGGCCCGACCAGCTGCTATCAATATACATATAAATGTTTGCCTGTTAGCGCAGCTCTCAGGAAGAGAGCACGAGTGAGAATCCCAACCTTAAATCTGCGAGTAATGGGAGAGTCCGTAAAGCAAGCCTAGTCATATGACGACCTTGCATTGGTAAAGTCCAGTGTCGTGTGTTGCTTTCCGGGGCACTTCCATTGTTGTGGTGAGGTACGAGGACATCCAGTACCTTGTACGGTAGTAGGCGTAACACGCGGCAGCAATGCGCACGTTTTCAGCGTTTGATCCAAAAGCAGTCATGCAGCGCCATGACAACGGTGGCAGTTCGTACGGCCTTTCCGAGGTATGTAAAGTCAGCCGCGCCCTAGCGCGCATCACGCGGTGTGCCTGGGTGGCAATGATTAATCACACAATCATACGTCGCAATAGCTCACAAGTTCGCATGCCGTGTGTGCTCACAGGTGTGTGTCGCCGCCAAGCACCTATCTGTCATTTTTATTTCGAGGTATTAACTGTAAGTACGACGCTTCAGCTATACCGGTATCCAAACCCCACCCTGAACTTAGACCTCGATCTTGCTCCATACACGTCATACCGGTGCTTCCGAGGCCAATCATCATCCGCCAGCTCCATCCCCACATTCACATTAACCCTTGTGACCCCCGACATGGGGCCCTGTGCACCACCCCTTCACCAACCCACCCCATTGAGGGCACATACCACCCCCCATGCCGTCATACAGCCATGCACCCCCCCCCCTACCCCAGCAGCGGCACGGCTGCCAGCTTGCGAAACTTGGCCACGAAGAACCCGATGGTGTCCAGCTGCGGGTCGCAGGGATCGAACCGCTGAACACGCGACGCCTCCTCGGCGCTCAGCCAGGCCTCACCCAGCTCCTCCTCCTCCTCCTCCTCCTTGCCCGCCTTCTCATGTGTCGTACTGGTCGTACTATGACCGCCTTCCTCGGACGCGGCCAGCGCTGCCTCCGCAGCCTCAGCCCTGAGGGGCCTGCCGGCCTCGTGCATGCTGGGGTGCCGGCCCACCAGGCCCGGGCCGCCCAGGAAGGGAGGCCCCGCCGGCACCAGTTCAAAGCTGCTGCCGTACTTGTCGAGCAGGTATCGTACGATGGCCTCGTTCTCGCCTGCCGTACACCGTAAAGCACAAGTGGAAAGGTAAGATTGGGCTGTGCTAGCGACCGAGCGCAGCGTAGAACCCATTCTCCTTCCCGCTTCCACTCTCAACGACGCCCGCCCCCTCATGCACTTTTCCCCAACCCGCTCCGCACCACACTAAACGCCCACCAAACCACACCCCTCCCTGTTACCGGTGTCAACTCCCACACCCCTTCTTCTACCGGTATCAACTCCCACACCGCTTATCATTCTCTCAATGTCACGGCATTCACCCCCCACACCCCTCCTCCGCACCCGGGTTGATGGTGCATGTGGAGTAGACCAGGCAGCCGCCCACCCGCAGCAGCTGCACCGCAGCATCCACCAGCCTCCGCTGCGCCGCCGCACACTGCCGCAGGTAGGCGGCGGAGGCCTGCTGCTGCAGCCGCGGCCGCAGACCCAGCGCGGAGCAGGGCGCGTCCAGCAGCACCGCGTCGAAGGACTCGGGCGGGTAGGCGGCGGGGTGGGGGCGCTGGGAGGCGGCTGCAGTGGGATGGAGGCGAGGGAAGAGGTGGAAGGGAAGGGAGGGGTGAGCGGGGAAGGTAGGGAAGGTGGAGAGGGTGAACGGAAGCTGCAGTCAGGGCAGCAAGTGAGCTGGTGATGGAAGCAGTGCGAGCCAAGGGCCTGAGGTCTCAAGCACACAGAGACCAATCTAGCTATGGCATCCACGCAATGCTCTTCTCCCCTCTCGCCCTGCAACCCCTTCTGCACCTCCCCCTCCCGGTCCCGTACAAGACCTCATTGGGGGTCACTGCCCGCGTGCCGTACCTTCCAAGGGCGACGGCGGCGGCGTGATGCCCCGCTTGATCATGGCCGCCCGCCGCCGCTCCTCCCGCTGCAACGCCTTGGCAGACGGCTGAGGCCGGCTGGGAGCGCCCCCAGCCCCCACTCCTGCTGCTGCTGCAGGTGCTGATGATAATGCAGGTTCTGCTGCTGCAGGTGCTGCCTCCGCTGCTGTCGACGGCGCTGCTACTGCCACTGCTGCATCGCCACCCGTAGCCCCCCCTCCAGCTTCTGTCCCTTCCTGAACTGCCGTACAAGGAGAAGAGGATAAAGCGCCGTCTTCAGGTCCGTTTTGGGGCCCTGGATGGGCGTCATTGGGTCCCAGTCCGCCCTGCCCGTTGGCGCGACCCACGGGTCCCTCTCCGCCCCTCCTCGTCGCCGCTGCGGATGTGGCAGCACCAGCACCAGTACCAGCTGCGGGTACGGACACGGCTGCATCCGAGGCGGGTGGGGGCAGCTCCACCGCCTTGCCCGCATCCATCTTGTGTGCGGTGATGCATGTGACCCCCAGCTCTCGGGCCAGGGACACCACCTCGGACACCTTGGCGTGCGTGCGGTCGAAGGCCACGATCTGGCAGCAGCAGTGGAAGGGGGCGAGGGAAGGGGAGGTGGGAGGTGGTTGAGAGGTGAGGTGGGAGGTGAGGTGGGAGTGATGGGAGGGGAGGGGCGGCACGGCTCAGTGGAGCAGCACGTGGCGGCGGGTTGGAGCAGTAGACGTCCACGGATACCGGATAGCACGGCAGGCGGCGGACCCGGTGTGCCCTGTCGGTGTGCAACGCTGCTGACAGACACGACGATGTGCATGCGGAGGAAGGGCGCGACAGGCAAACCAGGCAGACCGTCCATCCAGGACCCCACTCCTACCCAAGCCACCAGCTCTAGCACCCACACCCACACCGGTCTTCCCTTCACTTATTGCAAACCACGCTAACGTCTTATCACACGGTCAGTCAGTTGTTTCCTACCTCCCCTTCGTCCCCCATGATCTGCGCCAGCAGGGTTGTCTTGCCCCCCGGCGCCGCGCACATGTCCAGCACGCGGCTGCCGGGGTCGGGGCTGAGCGCCAGGGCGGCAACCAGGCTGGGCAGGTTCTGCAGCATCACCCAGCCGGGAGGCAGGCCTGCTGGGGGTGGTAGGAAGGGGGAGGGGAAGGAGAATACCCAATGTGGTAAAGGGGGGAAATTAATGCAAACAACTAGAGTACGGGGTAAGGGTCAAGAAAGGCGGGCTGAGGTGGGTTGAGCTGGGGGTTAGAGGTTAGAGAGGGGTGCGGGTCGTGTCGGCAGCGTCAATGCGACCTCTGCTATTGTCTCCCAGGCTGCCGAAATCTCCGTTTGGGTTGGATGGGTCTCACTGCAAATCGCCCAGCCGCCCCTACACCCCACCGCATGCACCTCTGTAGCTTGGCAGGACAGGGCAGCTGCACTAGACGTGGTGACATGGTGTGCGCAAGCCAGTAGGCATGTGTGAAGGCGTGCAAGGAAAACAAGCCCTCGCGCCCCACCCCCTCACCCGTGACGGGCGGCACTCGGAACACGGGCTCCACCAGCTGCAGCGCCAGACCCTCACGTACCCGGAACATCTCCTGGGGTGGGGTGGGGCGGCAGGAGGGACAGGGGGCGGTTGGGGTAGCGGGGTGGTGGGGTGTTAAAGGAAGAACGCGTAGAGGGAGAAAAAACATCTAACAACCGCCTAGGGCACACAGCACACAGCCGGCAGAGGAAGGCAGTGGAGGAATGGCCCAAGGCGCTCCAGTCACTGGGCAAGCAAGAGCTCCACTCCCGCCCTCTGGCCCCCTCCCACCCTCCCTCTGCCTTGTGAATCCCTGCTTTTTTCTTTTCTGTTTTTATATGGTTTTACTTGGTCCAAAATTTAACTCACCTGTCGCGACATGGCCGCCCTCGCCAGCCCCACATACATGCCGCTGCGGGGCGCCACCGGGCCCTGGCTACTGGCCGTCCAGCCAGGTGGCAGCGGCGGAGGCGGCTCCTGTGATGACGTCGCCGGAGGTGCTGCTGCTGCGTCTGCTGCTGACGGCAACGCTGCTGGCGGTGCCGGGCTGCTGCTGCAGCCGTCCGCAGCGGAGGCCGGGTCGCCCGTGACCTCCCCGGGTAGCGGCGCTCCTCCTCGCTGTCGTACGGGGCCGCGGCGCTGCGGCCGCTGGCGCTGTCTGCGCTTAGCGGTGGAGGCGGTGCCGTTCTGAGCAGCAGCAGCAGCCGCAGCAGCAGATGCTCCGGCCGTGGTGGCGGCCTCAGGCGGAGTGGTGCCTGTTACCGGTATGTCAACCCCGGTGCATGAAGCCATAGGGGCGTCAGCATCGTCGGCATCATCGGCCCCTGCTGCAGGCGTTGCGACGGACGTGTCGGGCTCGGGTGGCGACGGCGGTGTGCCAGCTCCTGCGACCGCGGCTGCTGCTTGCAGGTGTGTCGGCGCTGCATCCGTACGGCACCTCCGGCTGCCAGCTTCCCCGGCAGGTGCCGTCTCGTACAGTGTCGTACCCCGCGTGATCTCCGGAGTGTCGCTGCATGCAGGGGCAAGGACGCAGGGAGGGGGGAAGCATATCCGATGAGAACATCAGGCCCCAAGCAGCCCTTCAGCAGCACCAGACGAATCGCTAGCCGCCCTAACGGCCCACCTGCCCGGTATTGATACGTACGACACAGTGCCCCACTCCCCACATATACAACACCCATACAAGCCATAAAGGCAGTAGACAACTAGAACAACCAGCTTTCTTCCGCCCGCTCGCTGGAGCGTCAAAAATTCATCATCACCGAGGACTCGGTATCGGTAGGAAATACTAACCAACACTTTGTCTTGTGGCACCCTGCCGCCTCCTACCCCCATTGCTTTGCCCTAACCTGTGGTTTCCTATGGTTTGGTATGGTCTTGGACCCACCTGCCGGGTCGCTCCCGTGCCACCGCCAGCGCCACCAGCTCCCCTCGCGCCACCCCCGAGCTCACCGCCAGCACTCCGGGGGCATACACCGGGGCGCCGCGCAGCACCGCCTCGCCCGCCTTGCGGCTCACCACCACCTCCTTGCAGCCTGGGAGGGGGGGAAGAGAATGAATAGTGAAGCAAGGGAAGTCCATGTCCCGACTCATGAGTGGGGAGGGTACCGGTGAGCGTGTGAACACAGTGGAAGTGAGGAAGATGACGTACTGTGATCTCTGTGTGTGTTAAGGAAACTGGCCGCGAGTCGGAACGTACTGTAATTGCCGGAAGATGTATTTGTGTCTGTGTGAACTCAGCGGATTGACGAGCGGAGGCGCGCATGTTGGGGCATGCGTGACCCGTGGGTCGGAGGTTGGAATCGGACATGCCATGCGCCGCAGGGTGCTGGGCTGCGAGGTAGTGGTGAGGAGGCGCGCATGGATGAAGCTCAAGAGGGAGTGGTGTGTTTGCTTGAATTTTGCACGCCGCACCTGCGGCCTCGTACGACACCTCGTGGGGGCCGCTGCCTCGCAGTAGGACTGCGCATGGGACCTGCTCAGTGGGGAAGAAGTGGGGTGCGACGTGGGGTGAGAAGCGGAGGGAGCGGAGACACATAGCGGTACTCCGAGGTTAAGCATGCAAACGATCAGTTGATGACCCGTTGGCGAATGAATGACGCAGTCAGTTCCAACGTTCGCTGGAAGTCATATGGGTGGTGTTGGTGACCTAGCTGCATCTGGGTCACAAACCCAGATGCTTTTCCCCCAACTTCCTGCCGCACCCCGCCCGCGCTGCGCGCCGTACCTGCGGGTGCACTTGTACGACATCCTGGGGCCAGTCGGGCCCCAGCTGCTGCCGTACGAGGTCCACCACTGCCTGAGCGAGTGAAAGGAGCGGCGGATATGATACACGGGTTAACTGGGTTGTATATACGGTAAAAGACCGTTGTTCGTTATACCAGTAGCCGATAGGAACAACAGCGGTTATGCTGCCCCGTCCCTCTCCGCAACGTAAGACCGCACCCCAGCAGCCCTGGTCGAAGTCCTCTATCCACACGCACACCCTGTTTCCCTTCCCTAATGTTTCCCATCAGCAAGTGTTATCAGCACTATCAGCACCCAATCCAGTTGTCAGTCCCTTCTGTATACTCATGGCGTCATGAGGCCCGGGTGTGCCCGGGGCTGCTCGGGTTGGCGCCCCCCCCCCAAGCCTGCCTGCGTGCTTGTCTTGAGTGTGTTGACTCGCATGCAGGTGGTGCGGGGCGGCCGGCACAGCGCCGCTGCGGTGCGGTGGAAGCGCTCGGAGCCCAGAGCGCCTCGCAGGTAGGCCTCCACCTGGGTGGGAGAGGAGGTGGGGAGAGAGGATGAGGGGAAGATGGGGTGATTCGGAGCATGGGAGGTAAGGGGGATGGCAGGCTTTGTTAAGGAAAGCTGAGACTCGAATGAACGCCGGGTCCAAGCATGATGCAGAGGGAAGAGTGATGGAGATAGGCAAGGGGTGGAGTGGGGAGAGGGGGGAGTCCGGAACTTTTATTCCTCCTTATTCACATGTCGTTGGTATGGTTGTACGCACCTCGGGATCCCAAACAACGTCGGGTTTAAATGTTTTCAGGTTTTCTTCCATTCCTTAAGTACACAAGAGGTCGAAGAATTGCAGGGCGGATAAGTTGGCGGCGCACGACACTGCAGTTAACCCTCGTCGCGGCAGTTAAAAACGTATATAGCCTCCAAGGATAATGTCGGAGTGCAGCATGGTTGTGTCTGACTTAGTGAAGATATTACCATGCCTCCCCTGACGACGTTTGGTGTTGCTTGTACGGCATTAGTTGCAATTTAGACACTGGTCCACCAAACATTGCTGACAGCACCTTGTGTATTGAGACCATATACATCATGTATCCGCGTATTGATTAAATTATCTAGTATCCCGTCAACCCAGCTAGTAGAGTCGGCCTTACGGCCTTTGTGCCTGTAATAAAAATGCCCTGTCCCTTTGGGTTTGCTGGCGCCGAGGATGCGGACGACGAAGGTGACATGACCAGCGAGGAAGACAAGTCGGAAGAGGAGGAAGCGAAAGCAGAGTCGTCTGACCAGAACAAGAAGGAAGAGGAGGAGAAACCCGAAGCTGGCGATGGTGCAGCGATCAAGAAGAAAAAGAAGAAGGTACACATATTCACCAAAGCGCGCCGCTCAGGGTTGCCTTTACGAAGCTTCGTCACAACAACGTTGAACCACGATTGCAGGTAGACCCTGAGGACCTTACGTTCGACTTCGAAAAGGATCCGGTGTCCTGGTTCTATCAGGTTGGTTATCGGACATACAAGCAGGGCCTAGCAGTTTACTATGCTGCTTCCTGCTGAGCAATACACGAACACCGGTGCGCAGAACCAAATTAAAAGTGAGGCGGAATTCAACAAGAAGAAGGATGCCCTGAGGGCCGAAGCCCGAAAGCGGTGAGTTGTTCCTGAATGCATATAACGGAAACATCCCGCGTCCGGTTAGTTATGTGTCAGGACTCCACGGTGGCTTTTCCCATGCAGGTTAGACCAAATTATGTCTAAGAAGGACAAGAAAGTGGAATGGCCCACCGATTCGGAGCTTGACGAGCTGTCGATTCGCAGCAGCGAGCTCTCGGACCTTGACAGCGATGTGGATTCCTTGGGGTCCATTCTCAGGTGGGCAAGTTCGGCATATGAAAGCATTGAGATGCGCAACCCAAATCGCAGGTTCATATCTGGGGCTGCCCTTGCTTAATTAGCTGCTTGGGGGTTTCTCCTAACCCCACATCATGCCCCTCGCTATGTCGCCTTCCATACATGCAGCTGTGCAAACTCCTGGATCGACGATGCTCGCTACGGTGCGCCCGCGGAGAAGACGCTCGTGCTGTCCTCCTACGCCTCCCTGGTACGTCAGCCGGCGGTTCTGGGTTGGGCTAGGCTGGGAGGGGCTGGTTAGCCCGTGAACGTGCCTGCGGGCTGCAGATTTAGTACTCGTGGTAGACCCCTACCCAAACATTCGTGTACGTCCCTATGCTACAGGCGACTGCTGCGTTCAGCATGTACCTGTCGATGCAAGCTGTCAACACCACGCGAAAGGTGAGTAGCAGTAAATCCGGTCAGGCCTTAACTCTTGGTAGGCCGACTTGTAGGTATTGAGCTGCGCCAGCTAGCAACGTCCAAGCACATGTTCTTTGCCTTTCTACTCCTGGGTAGCGAAGATGCTTATGTAATGCCGCCCCGCCGCCCCAGTGGACAGCCAAACCGACAGTCCCTTCCTTCCACATCCAGCCATCAGCAACATGTCCTGATAATGCTCTTCGCCCCACTGGACTCGCCCCTCCCCTCCAGGTTGTCGGCGTGCTGGTGAACAGCATCTGGCCGCTCGCCGCCTTCCTGTCCTGCGTGCTGCTGGGCGGCGCCTTCATCGGCGCGCTGCTGTCGGTGCGCTACCGCTCGCGGCGCATGCTGCTGCTCAGCCAGGCAGCCATGCTGCTGCTGTACTCGGGCTTCCTGGTGGTCATGTGCGGGGTGGTGATGAGGCCAACCGTTGTGGACCCCAAGGTGAGGTCAGGAGGCGCTGCTGGTCCGGCTGCTGATGTGATGGGGGGGGCGTAGTCGGTGTTGGGAAAAGCGCACATGGTTTATGGGATGTTGGTTAAAGGGCATTGTGTGGCACATGCAGTTGGCAGACGACAAACGGCCCATGTTGTCGGAAGGCAGCGCGTGAACGTTTGGGTCCCCGCCTCCCTCATGGTCGCAACTTGCTAGGTATGAGAGTTTCCTACTTCTTCCAACTTCTAACTTACTGAATTACGCGCTGGTCATGTCCCTCCAGCTGCGCGACGTGGCATGCATCAAGTACGGCAAGTCCGACCAGGGCTCCCGGCTGTGCAAGATGATTCCCGGCATTGAGCGCGACCTGGCAGAGCAGATGACCAGCCTCATGTGGGCGGGCGGTGTAGCTGCCACATGCTCGCTGGTCTGCCTGGTCACCAGCATATGGTACCTGTACGAACTGTCGTACATTGAGAAGAAGGCGATCAAGCACAAGCGCCGGCATAAGCGCCGGAAGCACAGCATTCCTTGGGACAAGATCAAGATTGTGGGGCCCGTTAGCCGGTGCGGTGCGGGCGGTGGTGGCAGCTGCCCGGTCGCGCATAACGGCGGTGGTGGTGCCGCGCCGGCAGCAGCGGCAGCTGGAGCAAAGTGCCCCTTTTCCGGTTCGGCGGGCGATAAGAAGAACAACTGAACGTGAAATGGTGTTTAGGTAACAAGGCTGGCTTGCTTCTATACTAACTTGGCTCTAGGAGTATTGTGAGGAGACGTGAAGGCAGTATAGGATGTACATTAAGCATCACAGCAGTGGCAAACAATTCCTGGGTTGCTGTGGACACTCCAGGGGTTACGCTTTGCTGATGCATGGATAGCCGCCGGGATAGCACGTCATGTGGCTGCATGTGATGCGGTGTGCGTGCGTCGTAGCTTGCGAGTACCGACGTTGTTGCGACCCGCAACCGACGTTTTTAGACGAACAGCTGCATGGGTCACGGTGTTCCCCATAAAAGTCATGATATAGTGCAGTTCTATATCAGTACATGGCTGCGTGCGTTGTTTCCTAGACGTGTGCTCCCTAGGGTACCTACGATATACAGGGGATACACCCTTTGGGGGGCGACTGTCATATGGGTGGGTGGTACGACATCCGGTGGCACTGGACCGCTGTGTGGGTGGCCCGCGACTGGGCGTGTTACGAGTCTGGTGGCATTATAGTGGTGAAAAGGAGGAGGGTGTGCGGTGTACCCCTGACGCCTAGTGGTATGCGTGCAAACATTGGTCCACGTATGGTATGGGCGTGAAGGCGCCCGGCGTGCAGTGTGTGCGATTACCTCAACCCAACTTCTTAGCGAACCCGTTGCTTGTACCTGGGCTTCTAGGTACTGATTCCTATCGGAAGCTCTTATAGCTTAAATAGTTTTTGTTGTGTCTGCCACTGTAAGGTGACACACCAAGTGTCGTGGCATTAACTCGTTTCCGTACAATTGCGACCACATGTGAGGTCTTGACATGGCCTTTCCTTTAGTTGCCTGCGCAGTACCTTCCACACCGTTTACCATACGCCGGGATGCCGTACTATAAGCTCTGGCCGTTAGCGCAGGTCCGTACCCAGCAATATCTTGTCCACCATAACAGGGCAGCTGACATTATTAGGAGTGGCTCAGCCAACCACACCTTTCGGCGCAGAAAGGCTACACCGCTGCAAAGACGGGTGTGTGGCCCTGTGTATGCTGCGTGAACGGATGCCTGGTCGTCAAGAGTATGAGCTTTACCTTTTGTCAGTCTGTGTTGGTGCTGCTTGCAGCCGCTCCTGGGATCCTGCTGTGGTGGTTGGGGATCCCAGAGCCATGGGCGAACACGTAGGGGCGGCCGCAAAGTTCCCACGTTTCATGCTGTTTAGTGTACATTTTCCTAAAGGTGGGGTTAAGAGAATCGCTGCCGCTTTAGGATAGACGCTGAAGCACAGTGGCGTGCCGTTGGAGGCCCTTGCCACGAGGAATCCTATCGTAATTGATTAACCCCTATAGTTACATACCAGTACCGTTTTCCCCTGGCATCCGTGCAGGGGCGCTGCTTAAGAGGCGGTACCCCTGCGTCCTGGAAAAGCGGGAAGCGGAGACCGAAAAGTCGAAAACGGTAGCTACGAACGTACGGCACACAGTTTGGTTACCGATATTGCGATCCCTCAATACGCCAAGCGCCTGCCGTTTTTTCCTTGTTGGCATAACTCACAGTAAATGTGGCCTTCAGTTTAGCTAGCGAGGTTGAGGCAGGCCCGGCACTAACATTGAGACTCGCCATGACTGCTGACGCCGGGAATTTGCCAGCCGATGTGGCTGTTCTGCGCTCAGTTGTTGACAACTATGCGAATGCACGGAAAAGGGGCATTGCCGCCCTACAGCCGTCGGAATTGTTGTCAGCGACGGAGGCCATTGGACGCATTGGCCAACTAACTGGGAACGATTTAACAGCCACGCTTTTGGGCATCGTTCAGGATGTGGAATTCTGCGCTACGCTGGCGGAGTTCTTCACTGCGGTGTTGCATGCATCCATGCCAGGCGAACTGAACATTGCAGCTTATAGCAATGTCGCTCCCAGGCGTCGATTGATTACACTGTTATACAACTTGACCAACCATGGTGCATTGGCGGCGGACCCAGTTCACCGCAACACTGCTGAACGCATTAGCTTGGCGCTGGTCCGATCCGGCACCTTAGACTGTTATTGCGTTCTGATGCATGATGCATTCAACAGTTTGGCTGCAGCGCGCGGCCAAGACGTACGCAGCCGCGCGGGCGTTCTTGCGTCGTCATCGGCATTGTTAGGCGAGGTCGCTAGCCTCATTGCTGCAATCGACGCAAGGGCCGGCCATTTGGATGAGGTGGATCATAAGCTCCGCTGCGGCCATTTCCTGGACAGCGTCGCAATGTTGCTGCAGCAGCTCGCCATCTTCCCTGAGGCACGGCAGCAGCTGTCAGCTCAGCTGCTGCGGCTTGGCTGCGCACTTCAGCGCTTCCGTACCGTCAGGCCCAGGTCCCCGGCTTCATCCACTACCGGGGGGGCCCCGCTGCAGCCCCACCTGCTGTTCCTCCTCGCCAGCCACGTCATCGTGCTCTGCAGCGCGCTGGACGGCAGGCGGGAGGACTACGGGCTGCCCGGGCTGCTGGCGCCGCCACCGCCGCCGCCATCCTGTTCCCAGCCGGCATCGCCACCATCATCACCATCAGCAGCACCATCATCATCATCATCATCAGCAGCAGCAGAAGCAAAGCGACAGGCCTGTGTAGCTTCTTCATCCCCCTCCGCAGCGTCTTCCCCACCCTCCGGTACTTCCGCAGCACCGAAACCATCAGCCTCTGACCCAGCCGCTGCCCCCTTGCCGCTGTTCCGTCCCGACGGTCGGCCCGCTGTGCGCACCTCGCAGCAACAGCACCGGGTGGCTCCGAAAGCGGATCCGGGCGCAGCCTCACCTGAACACGGACACCAGCCGCCAGCGCCGCCGCCCCCGCAGCAGCAGCCGGGGCCGCCGGCAGAAGCCCTGAGCACTCGTCTGGCGCTAGCCGCACTGTCTCTGTGGACACACCATGTGATGTGTGCGCGCGGGAAGAAGCCCGACATCGTGGGCTTCAGCCTAGCGGATACGTGCAAGGAATTACTAGCCGGCAACTCCGCGGTCTTTTACGACAAGATACGGAACTCCATGGAGCGCATGCGCGCGTCCAAGCAGCGCCTGTTGGCGACGCACGCCAAGCACCGGCTGAGCGAAGCCGAGCTGGAAGAGGTCGTGGCCAGTCGGCTAGCGATACTAGCGGAGCTGCGGGGGAACCACCAGAGGCAGCAGCAGCAGCAGCAGCGATCTGGATCACGTGGCGGCGGCTCATCCGCCCCCTCTCGAGGCTCCAAATCGCGATTGCGGGAGATAACGCTGCGAGAGCGCGAGCTGCGGGTCAAGGTGGAGGGCACCAGGGCAAGCATCCAAGAAACCGAGCAGTCGGTGAAGGAGCTGGAGCCCGATGTGGCTGATACCGTAAACACGGTTCACTGGGCGCATGCAGTACACTGCCCGCCGTACAATTCCCGCGCCACGCATGAGCTGTGCATGCGGCTGATGCGGGCGGGCATGGCGGCATGGGGGCAGAAGCAACCGCCGCCGCCGCAGCAGCAGCAGCAGACGTCGCTTGGTGGGGTAATAGCGAGCGGCGGCGGTGGTGTCGTGGCTGGAGCTGCACGCTCGGCGGAGGGCGTGGGTGTTGCGGCAAAGCCGTCCTGCAGCTCTGCAGCTGGCGCCTGCTCATCAGCAATCGCATCAGCAGCAGCCTCCTCTCCTTCCCAAAGTTCTTCCTCAGCCTCCGCCTCTCCAGCCGCTTCGACGCCCTCCCCATGTCTTCATTCATCGCAGCACGCAGGGAGTGAGCAAACGCGCGACATGCATGAGACCATGGCCGCGGCGGCAGCTGCAAGTCCTGCCGGGCAAGCTTCGCAGCCGCCTTCTCCGTCGCAGCACCGCCCCCCGGACTCCCAGCCTTCACCGCTCTCGCCCGACGCGTTGCCTCAGTCCCCAGCGCCATCCTCTTCACAACCAACACCTTCACCTGCACCCTCACCCTCACCCCAGCCGGCCGCTGTCGTGCCCGCTGCGGAGGCCCCCCTGCTGGTGCATGCGGCCCTGCGCTGCGCTCGTACGGCAATGCTGGTGGTGATGTGGCGTAAGTGGCAGCCACAGGCGCAGACACAACGGCAGGATGAGCAGCCGCAGCCATTATCGGTGCTGCATGGAGATGCGAATGGGGGGGCCAGCCGGCCGCCGTGCCTCTCCCATGCAGCAGCGTCGCGCCTGAGGGAATGGTGGAGTGCGCTGCTAGAAGCTGCAGAATGGGCAGCCCAGAATCCGGCTCGGGAAGAGCCAGCCATGGGACCCACGGGTCACACGCCGGCTTTGAGTAGCACCACCACCACCGCCGCCGCCGCCGCCGCCGCCGGAAGCAGCACCCACTCGGCCTCCGCTGGTGTGGCGCCCCCTGCCGCCCCATCCGCTTCAGAGGAATCGGCGGCAGCTCACGCGGAGCTGCTGGAGTGGGTGGGCAGCTGCTTGGCTGGCGGAACGTGCCTGGGCTGCTTTGAAGGTATTGTTCCGGGAAACGGAGGGTATGCCTGTAAGGGTTACGCCCGGATTCATGTCCAGGGCAGGGCTATAAGACGCTGCCAGTTTGGGAAAGGGAGCATCAATGCCCCATCAATGCAGTGCATCACAAGGCCCTAGTTCCTAGACGAGCGCTGTGGTACGGTTGTACGGAGACGTATTCTATAATGCATAGCGCGTTGTGTACGAACGACCTCCGCCCGCCCCCTCGACTGACTCGCATCTTCGTGCGCATCCGCCCGTTCCAAACAACCCCGCCCGCAGGCACTGAGCTGCCAGCCGACGCCTCCTCAGCCCTAGCGGGGGGCGCCGCTCTTTTCGCCGCAACCCCCACATGCGGCTCCCTACCCCCCGTTCCCTTCCCTGACGTCGACGCTGCCCTGGCTGCCGGCTGGCTCACTGCAGTGCGCCGCATGACACTGCGCGCCGCAGCAACGGAGGCGCTGCCGCCGATGCCGCCGCGCTCGTCGCCATCGTCGCCGCTACCGCCAGCCTTGACTTCTCCCGAACCCGCCAACCCGGCGGCGCCATGCGGGCAATGCCGCACAGATGCCCCGGAGCCGCATGCACGGGCGTTGCCGCCACAAGCTTTGCTGTCCCTCATCCCGCCGGCAGATCCGCATCCGTCTGACAAGGGCAGCTGCAGGACTTGCCGGGACTGCGGCATGGCGTGCGGCGCAGGGAGCGCCTGTCGCTGCGTTCCCCCACGCTTGGGGGCTGCCTGGGGGCAGATGCTGGCGTTCGCCCCGCAGCCGGAGGAGGTGAGGGCGTTGCTGGAGGCGGTAGCTGGGTTGCTGCAGCGGCGCTGCCTGGCGGTGGAAGAAGCCGCAGCCGCAGCGGCGGAGGCGGCTTGTGAGCTACCTCCCTGCGCCACAGCAGCGGAGGTTGAGAAGTACGAGCAGCTGTGGCAGCGGTTGGTGCTGTGCAAGCGGAAGCTGTCAGAAGCCATGGAGTTCAGCTGGAGGTTCTTGCATCCGACGCCGTTGCTATGGCTGGGGGAAGGAGAAGAAGGAGAGCGGCCCGGTGCCGCTGCCTCAAACGCTCCTCTTCCCGTCCCTGCCGCCGCTGATAGTGCTGCTGCCGCTGCTGATCCCTCCCCCAGCTGCTCCGAACAGCGCAGCAGCCAGTTGGCGCAGCTCAGGCAGTTGCTGACGTGCACTGCAGTCACCCTGCTGCCTACCTGCTCACGTGCCGTACGGTTGCTGGCGGCTGACAGCGGCTGCTTGGAGCAGGCTGCCAGGGCGGGATGCGTGCAGTACGATGGTCACAAGAGCTGCGAGAAGGATGGAGACGGTGGTTCGGAGGCTCCGGGGGAACTGACGGCGGCAAGGGCGGGGCCGGTAGCTGCAGCAGCACAGTTGCGTGAGGAGATGGGTGCGGTGGTGACGACCGCGGCACAGGTAGTGCTGGTGTGGGTTCCGTGGATCGCGGCGGCAGCGGCCGGGCAGGAAGCGCATGGGACGCCAGAGGGCGCCGGTGCCGGCGAGGAGGCTGGTGCCGCCGCGGCTGCAGGCTCGGAGCCGCCCGCCGAAGGTACGCCATTCAGTTGGCGGCGGTGGTTGCTGTCCGACATGGACGTCATGTCGTTGCTTCGGCTGGTCCTTAACCGCACGCAGCAGCAGCAGCAGCAGCCCTCCTCGCAAGGGGCGGGGTCAGCAGCGGCGCGAGTGGCCAGCCCTCAAGCAGCACTGCCAGTGGCCCCACCCGTCGTGGCAGACCCACGGGTCGGCGCGCCTTCGCTTCTGCCGGGACGGCCCTTGGTGAAGACAGTCCCCGTAAAAGAGGTGCTGCACTCCGAGCTGGCATTGGTCACGGCTCGTTGGGCGCTGGCGTGTCTGGCGAAGGTGGCTCCGGAGCAGGTGCGGGAGGCGTTTCCGGACTGGGAGCTGGTGGTAGGCGGCGGCGCTAGCAGCAGCCCTGCTGTGGCGCCCGCAAGCTCGGCTTAGGGGTGCATGGCATGGCATGGCATGGAGTTGGAAAGGAGTTGACAGGCGGGGCAGTCGTGCCGTTGCAGTTGTGTCGCAGGCCGCATCTAGGGCTATGTTGCTAGGCCGTTGCAATCAGGAGACGGATCGCGCTGTAAGAGCGTGCACGCAGGGGGGTGATGGCGGGGTGGGTGGGCGACATACGAATCCGCATGCACGGATGGCTGTAGTAAGGAGCTGTTGTACGGGGCTAGGCGGATCTTACATACCGTACAGGATGGCTATCGGAATTCCAGGTTATGTACGGAACTACTGGTATTCTCTATAATGACAACACTGCTCTGTGCGTTTTCTGTCGACATGTGGTGTGTCCACTAGCTGCTACGCTAACAACGCTTGTACGGGTGGTGTGGTTATATAGAGCTGCATGAAGGCTCTTTTAACTGGAGAACATGTGTCGAGGACATGGCTTATGTGCGGGTATTGCACGTGCTCGTGTAAGTCCATCTTAGCCCGTGCGTTGCTCGTGCAAGACGGAAAGGGTCGGCGCGTGGGAAGTTGTGGGCCTGTCAATGTATGTGGGTTCACTGCTTAGTTAGAAATCCCAAAGCCTCCCAGAAGTTCCGATAGAAGTCCTTGTAAGGGTGGTGTTAAAAAACACCGTTTTGTAGTCTGCCAAGCGACAGGCTGTCTTTACACAGCAGCAGAGCCGTCCTCCGCCTTGCCGCCCTTGGCCTTCTTGGGCAGCAGCACGGCGTGGATGTTGGGCAGCACACCACCGGAAGCGATGGTCACGTCGCCCAGCAGCTTGCTCAGCTCCTCATCGTTGCGGATGGCCAGCTGGATGTGGCGAGGAACAATGCGGTTCTTCTTGTTGTCGCGAGCGGCGTTGCCAGCCAGCTCGAGAACCTCCGCAGTAATGTACTCAAGAACGCTAGCCAGATACACGGGAGCGCCCGCACCGATGCGGTCAGCGTAGCGACCCTTCTTCAGGTAACGAGCAATACGACCAACAGGGAACTGCAGGCCAGCCTTGGAGCTGCGGCTCACGGCCTTCTTGCCCGCAGTCTTGCCCTTGCCGCGACCAGACATGTTTACAAGTATAGGTATAAGGTGAATGGAAAAAGTTGGGATTCTATGTTTCGTGTTGTAGATTAATGCCCTTCGCTTGCTTTTTGTGCATTGGAATTGGCCCCGCTGAGCCTAACCGGCATGGGACGAGCAACCGTATACGGTTGCCCCGGCGATCCAATGACGAACCCAGACTTAAGCCACTTTCCTATTATGTTTCCACACAATATAAGTATAACGCTTGTGATCTTATATAATTATCAACTAGCAACACATTTAAAATGGCCCCTAAGAAGGACGAGAAGACCGCTGCTCCTGAGGCCGCTGAGCCTAAGGCTGAGGCTAAGCCCAAGGCAGCTAAGGCTCCTAAGAAGGAGAAGGCTCCCGCTAAGAAGGTTGTGAAGAAGGAGGCTGCTGAGGGTGGTGCTGAGGGCGCTGAGAAGGCCAAGAAGAAGGTGAAGGTGTCGAAGGCGGAGACCTACAAGCTCTACATCTACAAGGTGCTGAAGCAGGTCCACCCTGACACCGGCATCAGCAGCAAGGCCATGTCAATCATGACATCTCTGGTGACGGACCTCTTCGACCGCATTGCCACCGAGGCCAGCAAGCTCAGCAAGTACAACAAGAAGCCCACGCTGACTTCCCGCGAAATTCAGACGGCCGTCCGCCTGGTTCTGCCCGGCGAACTCGCCAAGCATGCCGTGTCTGAGGGCACCAAGGCCGTCACCAAGTTCACTTCGGCCTAAGCGCTCATCATTATTGTCACGCAATAAATATGAAATCGGTGTTTTTCAACACCACCAGTACCTGGACCCCTCTTGATGCATCTGCACAATCTCAACGCACGCGAGTACAACTCAACTGTACTGGCCTTCTTAACTTCCTTCAACCCTCTTATCACTTGTAATGCTGCCGACCTTACGTAAGAATCTTCTGCAGCATTGCTGCCACTCCGGGTGCAAAGGATGCCAGGGAGAGCCCTGCAACCCATGACGGGAGGGAAAGCAGTGACTTAGGCTGTGAGCACAAGTCATAGCTGTGATTTCAACGAGGTGTGCGGTATATAACCGATGAAGCAAACCCCCTGAACGTTGACGACACATTTCAGTAGCTCCTCCCCGCCTCCATACCTCTTGCCAGATACACATGTCCCCCGCTCAGTGCCACCAGCAGCCGCCGCGAACCCGAGGGGTTGGAGGCCACCGCCACTGCCACCTCCTCTTCCTCAGGAGCAGCAGGATCGACAGGAGCAGCGCTCGCAGCAGCACCCGCAGGGGGTGCCGCAACTCCAGGAGTAACCGCAGCGTTGCCACCGCCACCACCACCCTGCTCCTGCTCCCCTGGCGCCGCCATGTCCTGCGCCCTGGGTGGCGCCCCCAGCAGCCCCAGCCGCTGCCTCAGATCCGCTAGGCCTGGGGGCCGCTCGGGGAGCAGCTCCTCGACACCTGCTCGGGGGGGAACAGGTAGGGATTATTAGGTTTACTGAGCCGCTCGGCGTCCTATGTGTGTTAAGAAAACTGGCCGCGAGTAGGAACGTGTTTGATTGTCGGGCCGTATGCACTTGCAAGCAAGGGGCATGGGGTGCAGTGTCGTACAGCAGTACCCCTTGACGCCACAGTAACCCTCCACCCTACCCCTTCCCTCTATCCAGCCCACTCAACCCCCACCCCACGCCCCATCCCTACCCACCCAGCAGCCGCATGTCATCCAGGAAGGCCACCCCCGGCCCCGCCGCCTGCCCCCCTCGGAAGCGCAGCAGCTCCCACAGCTCCCACGGCAGCAGGGCGCCCAGCCGGGCCTCGCAGGCGGACAGCTGCGCGGGGGAGGCGCCTGGGGGGGGGGAGGCGAGGAGGAGGGGAGGTAAAGAGGAAACAACTAACTGACTGAGGGATAAGGCGTCAACATGGGTTGCAATAAGAAGGGGAGGGGGCCGGGGAATGAAGGGAACGGAGGTTGGGTATTCCGAACGGGGATCGGGGAAACTCCGAAACCCCCAGCAGACCAGCTCCCAACCACCACACCCCCAACCGCCGTCCCTGCGCACCCGGCATGAGCGCCATGCTGCTGGGGCGGGAGAGGAAGGGGATGTAGAGCTTGAAGAAGCGCCTGAGGGAGGGGCGGCAGCGCGGAGGGGGTTAGGTAGTGGCTTGCATCCATGTATCCCTACCCCTCGGGTAGCTATTAACTCCACCCCTAACTCTGCTACGTACTACTTTACTCCACCCCGCCCGCACCTCTGCCACGCCGCCCTTCTCACCTCCCCCCGATTGGCACCTCACCTTACGTTGCGCCGACTGGTCATGCGCGCCGAGTAGTAACGGAACCAACGCCAGTCCAAATCCCGAGCAGAGGTGCCAGAGGCGCGGGGCCGGGTTGCAGGGCGGCTGTGGGGGTGGAGGCGGGGGATATGGGTGGGGCGGGGAGGATGCTTGACGAATTGCGTTAGGATGAGACGAGCAGGGAAGGAGGATAGTAGAATGGAAGCAAAGCAGAAAGGAAGGAGAACGTGGCGTTGCGGTATTGGGGAGAACAACCCGCTTCTCACCTCCAGCCATGGCTGATGCACATGCGCTCCCAGAAGCCCTCAGCTTCCGAAATCGCGCGAAGTAATGTACGGCATGCCTGGAGGGTAGATGATTACATGCGCAGCCGGGGGGAAAGGCCATGAAGCGTGTGTGTCTCTGGGAGCATTGGGTAGTGCTGCAACCACTGCAACATCCAGTCTGTGGATGCTTCGTTGCGGGCCATGTTAAGCATGTTAGGCCCTTACAGACTCGTAACTCCTAACTGCACACTACAATACAGCATTTTACGCAACATCACGTGCGCGAAGGCACCTGAATGCGCATGAGTAAGGGCCGGATGGAAACGTCAGCAGGGCAAGAGTTGGCGACGATCCGACGAATCGCACCAATGCGAGCTTCATGACTTGACCAGGATTGCACATAGCCGCCAGGCTTTCCAGGATCGATGTTAGGACCGAATTGGGCAGCTGCAGGAGCGTCCTACCAACTTCTTCGTCATTGCTCCCGCCGTTGCCCTGGCTATTATCAAGTATCGTCATTGTATCTTCTCAAACTATTTCAGGAGCGCCGGACACAAAGCTTTGCTCGGAGGTGTCGTTGGCCGCAGTAGCGACCCTGGGACCGCAAAAGCTGTAATATAATGAGAACTGTGTGAAGGAACACATGACAATAGCTTGTATATATTTAGCAATCGTGGAATGTGGGGAATGCGATCATGTCGTGCCACTTACGACGACAGAATGCTTTGTCACGTTGTATGCGCGGCGTCCATTCGCACTCTTCCCTAAGCATGTATCCATTTCAACAGGCCGATCTGTAATCATCAATTAGTTACTCGCGCATTTTAGGGTTTATCCCTCGGGCATGTCCCCTTGCTGCGTTTCAGATGAGTGGTCGGACAGCGGCCACACACGCCCAGCAAGCGGGGGTTGCCCTGACTCCTTGCACTGATACCCAAAGCAAGGGCCCATGGCTGAAGAAAGCGAACACCCTACGCGTCAAACAGACACACCCTGGCGTACGACCCATCAATGTCGAGCAGCTTT
Source organism: Astrephomene gubernaculifera (assembly GCA_021605115.1). Taxonomy (NCBI): domain Eukaryota; kingdom Viridiplantae; phylum Chlorophyta; class Chlorophyceae; order Chlamydomonadales; family Astrephomenaceae; genus Astrephomene; species Astrephomene gubernaculifera. Next base: position 2,355,764 of record BMAR01000004.1, read on the forward strand.
GTGGAATACAACATGGATCGACAGCAGCTCCACCCTTCCTCCACTTACAGTACAGCTGCCGTACAGAGCTTAGTTCCTTTTGCTTTGGTGCTTTTAGTTGGGTGGACATGCATCCGGTGTCCTGCTGCTGCTTTTGTAACGCTAGCTTTGGTAGGGTGCTGTACAAGTGAACAGCACTGCGGCCGTTTCCCCCCTGGAAGGCCTTGCCTAGCATTGAAGGGCCAACAGCAGAGGTTGTGTGCACGCGTGTGCATCGTGATGGGGACGACGGGGCGTGGGAAGGGGTGGTGCATTTGTAGCCGCACGGCAGATCTGGAGGCAGGTGACCTGTGTTGAAAGGGGGGGAGAAAGAGAGGTGGGTGTCCACGCACCTCTAACCACAGTGCCACCTGCTGCTGGTCACAGCTGCTGTTGGTCGTGCAGGCAAGCACCCACAGGCCGCCCACTTACCAGGAGGTGTGTGGAGCGAGTGCGGCAGAATGCGGGTACACGTGGACGCAGCAATCTGCACCGGGTTGGTCCCTGCCTATCTACCCTTGCTGCCAGCAGCGTAGCTGACCAAGGGCTGGGGGCAGTGGCTGGAAGAGTGGCTAGTGGCTGGGTAACATGCCGATTAGCAGTCAGCAGCAGCAGGCGAGGACTGAGGAGGGGCGGGACAGACCTCATTGGCTGTACTAGAGGGGAAGAAGATGGGGTGCGTGGCGACAGGAAACTGCCGTACCGTACCGTATGGACAACAGCAGGATCCGTTAATGAGTCAGAAGTGATGCAAGATAAGGACGGCAGCATGAACATGCTTATTACGTACAAGGTGAAGAGGTCATATGGTTTCATAGGTTCTGTTTCATACAGGATACACAGCAACAGCAGTAACTGCAGCAGCAGTAGCTAGGCAGGGGCATCAGGAGGTGGAAGAAGTCGGTTATGTTGTTGAACCGAGTCCCACAAAGGAGAATTTCTTCATCACTTGCCACCACTTCGCATGAGGCATGACGCACGCAAGCGCTTTGCCGCTACAGCAGGTTTGTGTTGTGCTGATTTGGAGTCCCCTCCACATATGCAGCATGAGCGCCGTGGTGGGTGGGAGGGCTCTCGAAACGCATGCAGCAACACTCCTGCCTCCCACTTGAGCCCGATTGGCGGGTTTACCGGTATCTTCATCACCATCTACCTCCTGGACATTGGGGCCACGCAATGGCTGCTGTGCAGCGGAGGCACTCCCACCGCACCGCCATGCAGGGGTGTGACCCATGGTTCACTACCGGTAACCCAGTTTCGCCCCTGCTGCTGTGCACAGATGACAAGTCGTCTCTCTACACATGCATGCAGGCGATTGGTGGCCCCCTCAGCGCACCGGTACTATCTATTGAACGAAAAGCACCTTCCACAGAGTGAAACGCATAACACAGGGACCGGCCGATCACATGAAGGCATTCATTTAGCACTTCACTACTCCGGCTCACCTTGCTTGTCCCAGCACCTCACACGCACCCTCGGGACACGCTGACGCCAACCTATATGAAACGTGCGGCGCAAAAGCGGGCGGGCAGTAAGGGCGAGCAAAGAGGAGTACGTGAGCAGGCATACATGCGACGACGACTTAGAATCTATCTTGCTGCCGTATCTAGCAAGACTGCTATAACTTTCCACGCTTTCCTATTGCTTGAGCCCCAGGATTTGGAAACTCTGGAGGCTTTGGCGCGCGCGCTTTAGCCGCTAGATAGGGGAGTCTGCCGGGGAGTCTGGAAGACCTTCGATTATTTACAGCAGATACCTACATACAAGTCCCCTGTCCAAACGCGCAAGGGGACTCTTTTTTAGCCAGCACGCACCGCGCCGCCTTTCTGCATTTTTTAGCCGCCAAGGTAATAACCGTTTGATGCGTCAGCAGAAAACCCCACCATTACCACCGCTGCATTGCACCCTCTAAAGCGCAGAGTAATATTTCTTGGGCTTTCCATTTGCTAACGTTTGCGCCCAAGCTTTCGCGGCGAGGCTTGCCCCTGGACCCATGGGTCGGTAATCCGTGAGGTTACTGAATTACCTAACTGGGCTAACTGCATTGCAAAGCCTCTTAAGCGCAGGACGTTTGTCCATGGTTCCCACATGTTAATAACGTCGGTGTGTGTTTCCCTGCCCCTGTTGGATTCCCCTCCCCGCCGCATGGTCCCCAACCAGCAGCGCACCCGCCGTGTGTGATAGCCGGGATACGACTTGATTGGACAGCAGAGCTCCTATCTAGCGGGGTATGTACGCGCTTGTGCCCCACCGGTTCTGCATGTATTTACGAAAGCATTGCACTTGCTTGCGTTTCTTCATCATGCAGTGTAAAGGGTAGTATAGTACCAAGTTGATTGTTACATCTAATATGCATATGCATACAACCAGAAGCAACAGTGTGTTGTGTTCAGCCCCAACAACCATTTCGCCCTTCTACCCGTACTGTGAGGCAGGCTCTAGGTGCCTCTGCCTGCACCCCTTCCTCACTCCGGAGGCCTGTACATGGTGAGACGCTAGCACCACATAACATGAGCGAGGTAGTAAGGCGACAACGCCGGGCCGACACGGGCGCTACGCAACCAGCAAGCATGAGATCTTCAACCGTTTGATGAGATCAACCACAAGACAGCAACGGATGCATGAGCAGCAGGTGCATCAGCCTACGGTGCACCAGCCTACGGCAGGTCAGCTATGAACCAGGCCGGGAAGCAATAAAGCTTATGAACCATGTAACCAAACATGTTTTGATGCCAATCTAATGACAAAAAGGTACAAGGCGCAACAAAGGCAGGCGTCAACAGCATTCTGGGATATCGCAATGAGCGCAGCAGCCATGGCATCGTACCCGCCGGTAGGTCCGCCATGCAAGGCGGCCGCCAGCTGGCAGCTTTTTATTGCCTTTTCAGGGACTTCTTATGGCTTGCAGACGACATGTAATGTGGCGCCGCACAACTCCACCTTGCCACCACCACCACCACCACAACCACCGTCACCGCCGCCGCTGGCGCCACCGCCGTCACCGCCGTCGCTGTCCCTGGCCACCTTACCAGGCCAACATACAACGCACGACGGCAGCAAGTAGGGTGTGGGGCCAAGTCAACCACCCTGCGCACATGTTCCTACTGCAATGCAAGTAGCCTCATCCTAAGCTCTTCTTCTTCTTCTTCTCTTGTGTCTTCGTCCATTCCTCATGCGCCTCATCACATCCTCCGCCCCCTGCTGCCCCTCGTGTCCTAGCAGCCGTCAGCACGCCAAGGACACACACACCTCCCCGCCACACCGGAAACAGTGGCGTCACGTTTCCGGTGCCCCAAGCAAGTCCCGCCGCACATAAAAGTGATGATGAACACCAATTCTGCTCAACGTGAAAAACAATATGCTGCACACGCTTCCCTATCTTTGCGCACCATGCATGCAAGCAGGGAACACACGCCGAATGGAAGATACAGCCGCGCAAAAGGCCGCGTACACACCCCATGCGTACGTACGGCAGCATCCCAACGCATCACGGCAGCAGCCAGCACGAGCAGGAGCACGAGCACGGGCAAGTCACGCGGCCGCAAACCCGCCCCGGGGGGTGCCACGCGAACCGCCGCTAGCTGCAGGACATGCAGGACGTGGCTGTGCTGAACACTGCACACAGCGCTCACAGCTCACAGGACTGAGCTCGTCAGCTGCTTGACACTCGCACCGCCGTGAGACATGCATGCAGGTCACCGCACCGTCGACGCTGGTGTGAGCGCGAACCAGCTAGACCACGTCCTTTGCAGACGAGACAAGTTGAGAGCGAGCTGCTGCACGCATGCATGCACATACACATACCAAAAAAACGCGGCATAGGAGGTTAGCTACAATACATGCATGGGCCACAGCTTTCTTCCATCCTCGCGGGATATATCGCACTATGACGCCACGCCAAGAAAACGCCACGCTTGCGCCACCCTACCATGATAACACCAAAGCCGTCTCACGTTGCGCCCCCGCATACCCGTGTGTGTGTGTCAAGAGAGAGTCGCGTTGGTTCTCGCTCCTTCGCCGCCACTCACTATCGCCGCCATCATCATACCCATCGTCACCCATAACAAGGAAGATCAAACAGTGAGTGGCAAACCGGCTCTGCCCCATTTCAACGTACTATGCACACGTACTGTGCGCCAAACCCATCGGCACATCGTACACATGCCAGCAACACAAGCAACATGCCCTCCCGCTCTGTGGAGGATCCCACCTGCCTCTCGTGCAACATTCTCTTCTGCAACTCCTTGCAACGTGGCTGCCCTTGCAACTCAAGCCATGGCACAGCACCACAAACGGCCTCCTTAGCCCGGCCCCACTGCACCCACGGCTACTGCAGCACCACCACCCGGTCATTATACAAGTATGGCGTCAAATCCACTCGGAACGCAGACCTGCTGCTGCCACTACTGCCGTCCTGCTGCTGCTGGTCTACCTCCGCCGCTGCCGCTGCCGCTGCCGCTGCCGTAGCCGGCAGCAGCGCCACCCGCGGCAGACCCGCCACCAAATCCTCTCCATCACTGCAGCGCATTACGACTGCCGTAGCTGCCGTACTCGACACGGCGGCGGAGGCAGCAGGTGTGTTGCTGCTGCTGCCGCCGCCGCCAGCAGGTGCTCGTGGCGGCAAGTGGAACGCCGCCAGCGTCATGTTCTCCAACGGAATGCCGTACATGTACGACACGTACCGCAGCACGGTGGCACGACTGCACCGGAGCGGCACCACGTGCAGAGTGAAGCCGCCGCCGCTGCCGCCCGCGGCACCCTCGCCGTCGGACGTCGCGCCGCCGGCATCCCCTGAAGCTGTCCTGCCGCCGCTGCCGCTGCCGCTGCCGCCGGCACCGCTTCCCTTGGCCGCCGCCGGGGCCACCGCGGGTGTGACGGCGAGCTGCGCCCGGACGCCCGACAGCCGCAGCTTCCGGCGGAATCGCACCAACAGGGTACCCGGATCGACGTCACGTGCGGCCTGGCCCGAGAAGGTAACCATGATGTGGAAGGGGCCCCAAGCGGTGATACGCGGCGGCGGCTGGCCGGGCCGCCCCAGCGGCAGCTTGCCCCAGCCGCTGCGGTTGGAGAGGATGCGTCGTACGACTTGCTTCACGGTGGTTGCCTCCCAACGGTACTCCACGTGTCGCTCGTAACGCTCGTCGAACAGCAACTCCCAACCGTAACCATCCGCCTTGCCGTCCGCAGCAGCAGCGCCGGTGGAGGTTGCGGGGGGTGACCCGTGGGTCTTCCGGCAGCCTGTGAGCCACAGCTGCGCCGCGTTGTTGCATGCGATGAGGTCCAGGTCGTGCAGGGCCAGCTGGCCGGAAGCGGTGAGCAGGGCGCGGGTGTCGGTGCACCCAAGGCAGCTGAGCACCCCCAGGCCCAGACGGGGACACACTGAGGAAGAGGAGGAGTCGCCGGCCAGGGCATGATGCAACAGGGCGGAGAGCTGTGGGGGCCAGGAAGACAGGGGATAGGAAAAGCGGCGGAGAGGGGAGAGGATGAGGAAGAGCATGAGCAAAGTGAGAGGGCTGGCGAGTTGCAGACATAATAACCGTACAGGATACCGTACAATTGCCTTGGCGCAACAACAACATAGTACAACAACCAAAGACGACGTAACAATGACAACAAACTTGGTGCTACATCCAATCGCTGTGGGGGGGCCAAGCGGTTCGATGCGGTCCCCATGCAATACAACCCACCTTGGCGTCTCCTCCCAGCTTCTTCGCTGCCGCCTGCCGCCGTGCCGCCGCGACCGCGCCCAGCGCCGCCGCCGCCGCCCGCAGGTCCTCCGCGCAGTCGCAGCAGAACACCAGCCAGCGACCCGCGGGTCGGTACTGCAGCGCCAGCCGAGCGCCCTGCAAGGCGAAGGAGCAGGGGTGCGTGTGTTGGTGCGCGATAGGGAGCCCCACGTGTGTTACGTAGGAGCTGTGCATGGGTGCCGAAGACACGAAACAGGCCTTCACCTTCCCATTTCTTCCCGCCTCCCAGCACATATCCGTCCACAATCACACAATCCCCACAATCCCCACACGTTCCGCCCCTGCCCTCCTTCCCTCCTACCGGCAGCAGCTCCAACACTGACTCTCCTCCTCCGACTCCAGCTCCTGCCGAGGCCAACAAACCGCCACCCGTGGGGTCGGCCGAGTCAAAACTCAGGCTGCTGCGGCGGCTGCCCGTGGCTCCGCCACCAGCACCCGCGCCGTCAGCTAAGCCGCCGGCGCCGCCGCTGCCGCGACGGAGGAGGTCCGCGGCGGCGGCGACTGCGGCGGCTCCGTCGGCTCCCAGTCCCGCTGCCGCCGCCGTCGCCGCCGCCATTGCGGAGGTGAGTTCGAAGGGCAGCGAGGTGGTGCGACCGGCGGCTAGGTCACTCAGGGCGGCACCCAGGGCGGGGAGACCCTGGGGGGGGGGGCGGAGGGTGGGAGGGGCCGGGAAAGGAGGCAAACGGGAACCAAACAGGGGGAGGGGTAAACAAGAGACGAAGCAACCGGGGGAGGGAAGGGTGTGTGTGTGAGGAGTTTGGGCAGTTCTGGGGCTTTCCAACGACGTCCTTCAGGAGCTGCTGCTCCAATCGGTAGCTGCCCTCCTCCACACACATGGCTGCACCTTCCCTGCCTGCCGCCCCCCTCAGTACCCTGCAACCTGCGACCTTCTTACCATGGAAGTCCCTCCGCCCCCCACCCACCTCCGCCCCCCACCCACCTCCGCCCCCCCCCCACCCACCTGGTCCCCCGCCGCCCGACTGAGTTTGCTCAGGTCGTCATGCGACAAGCTAAACGCCCCCCGCAGCTGCAGCGCACCACCCCCGCCACCGCCGCCAGGACTCCCAAGACCGCCAGCAACGCCCAGCATCCCGCCACCCCCCACACCACCGGGGGAGCCTCCCATCCCGCCGGGCCCCCCCACCCCGCCTCCTGCCGTTCCCGCCGGCCCCACGGCGCTCAGCAGCTCACCGCCCCTCCGCGCCTCCACCTGACGCAGGTAGTGCAACACATGGCTGGGCCAGGAGTAGGCCAGGATGTTGTTCCTGCGGTGAGGGTGGTGGAGGCGGAGGGGGAGGGGGAGGGGACGTCGGCAGAGGGGCAGTGGTGGTGGTGGGCGTTCCATGTTTAGCATGATACACATGCATGCACACCGCCCTGCCCAGCCCGCAGCCTTCTATGCACAGCTGTTACTGGTTCAAAACGCAGGCACCGGCAGGCAGGTAAATTTGAGGATTGAGCGCCTCTCCTCCGCAACCTCCTTCCCTCCCCCTTCCCTCCTTCCCTCCCCCTTCCCTCCCTCCCTCCCCCCACCTCCCTCCCTCCCTCCCTCCCCCTCCCATCCCAGCCACCTCCCCGCCCACCTGCCATTCGCGGAGTACGCATCCCACATGTCGGGCTTGGTGATGATGTCGGTGAGTGCGGCCGCGATGGCCCCCACCTCGTCCGGCTGCACCACCACCCCGTTCCGCAGCGTGGCTACGATGTCCACGGGACCGCCGTGGCAGGTGGCGACGATGGGGACACCGTGCGCAGCGGCCTCGATGAGGGTGAGGCCGAAGGGCTCCTGGGGGAAGGTTCGAGGATTAGGGGCAGGGATTGTAAGGGGCAGGAATTTCCTCAATTATACCCTCCCTCCTCCCCCCTCCCTCCTAGTTGTTTGCAATTACTATATATTCTTTCCCCCCTTCACCCCCCCTCCTCCCCCCCTCCCCCGCACCTGCAGCGCCACATTCACAAACACGCCCCGAGTGGCAGCCGCCAGGTGGTAGATGTCGGAGATGTCGGCCTGGCTGTGTCGCTTGGGGTAGGCCACGCTTCCGTACAGGTCGTACGCATCCACCAGTTTTAACACCCCCTCCAGCACGCGCGCGGAGCCGGAGGCCATGGAGTCCATGGTGTCGCGATTACCCTGGTAGGAGGGGTGGGGGTGGGGTTGGGTGGGGAGGGAGTCGAAAACCATACCGAACCATAGGAAACCACAGGTTAGGGCAACGCAAAGGGGAGGAGACGGCAGGGGGAGGGGTGGGGTGGAGAGAGAGATGTGAAGGGTGGTGTATGTGGTGCAGGACCAGGAGGGCAGGAGGCAGTGCGCAGAATGATGGAGGGTGTCCCACCCAACGTTTCCCCGACCGACAAAACCACAACCACGACCGCCCTTCGTCCGAGTCCGGACTAGTCTCTAGCTCCCCTCTCCCTCTCCCTCACCATCTCCCTCAACTCCCAGCCCGTCAGTTGCCTCGTCATATTCCTCAATTTTACCCCTCCCTGTCCCTGTCCCAGTCTATCTCTCCCCCCCTCACCAGCACCAGCACCAGGTTCGCTAGGTCGCGCAGTACGGCGCTGCTGCCGTACGCGCGAATGAGCGCCGCCACGTTCTTCTTGGCGTCGGGGCGGCTCATGGCCAGGATGACGGGCTTGGCGGGGTTACGCAAAAAGCGGTGGACCTGGGTGGGGGGGGGAGGGGGGGAGGAGGGGGAGAGGGAGGACGGGCAGGGGCCGGGTTTAGCTGTACGTTGCCTGTAAGCGGCCCTCGTTCACCCTCCTTGGTTGGCCCTCATGACACGCCCCGGCACCCTCAATACACACACACGAGCATGTTTCGACCACTCACTGTGTTTTGCACGACACCCCACCCCGCCACACCCGCACCCACCTCCTTCCAGATGGGCGGCTCAGTGAACACCCCCACACTGGCCCCGGGCGACAGCGCTCGCGGCGACAGCTGCGTCGGCAGCTGCTGCTGCCCCTGCTGCTGTTGCTGTGTCTGCTGCTGGGGGGTGGCGGCTGTAGCGCTTCCAAAGTTGGGCAGCAGAGGGGTGCTAGCACCCGCACCAGCAGCAGCACCACCAGCCGCCTCCGCCTCCAGAGCCGCTAGCAGACCCCGACGAGTGGGGGTGGGCGGATTGGCGAATGGAGACAGCGTGCCGCCATTGCTGCTGCCACCGCCGCCGCCGCCGCCACCGTGGGCCGCACTGGCATGACCGTTGGCGGTTCCGTTGCCGCTGACAGCAGCGCAACGGAAGGGCGAGCGAGGCGGAGTGACGGCGACCGACGAGGACGGACCGTTGGGAGCGGTTGCGGTGTGTCCGTTGGCGATTGGGCCGTCCGTCGTGGCGGCGGCGGCGGCGGCGGAGGGCGGCGTGGCGGCAGTCACTCGGACGGGCTTGGGCGGCCGCAGAGGGGGCGTTGCGGCGGCGGCGACAGGCGAGGGTTCCTCCACAGTAGGAGGAGTGGAGGAGGAGTCGGTGGCCGGCTTGTCGGCGTTAATGGTGGCGGCGGGCTTGGTTGATGTGAGGAGGTCGGAGGCGGCGGGAGGAATGTGGGAGGTCTTGAGGAGAGACTTTGGCGGGGAGGATGGGTGCGTGTCTGATTGGATGGGGAAGAGGGGGCGGGGCGGGGCAGGGAGACAAGCGGACACAAAGAGTGAACAAGTGCGGTTGCGGAAGTCGGGGGGAAGTGTTGTTGAAAGGAAAACAGGAGCAGGAGCCTGGGGGAACAGTTGTGCTTGCAAGCGTTTGGGGGATCGTATTTGTGGTGAACGAGCGAGTGGCATTCCCGGCAGGCAGGCAGGCGGCGGATTGCGCTGCTGCGGCCCCGGCAGCTGCACGCCGCCGACTCGCGCGCCGCCGCCGGTACCCGCCTCGCCGCCACCATCGCTCTCCGGCGCCGGCCGCCCCGTACGTACGGCAGCAGCCGCCCTCTGCGTGTGTGTGTATGTGCCCTCGCCCCTCCCCCTCCCACCACCGGCCACTACCCGCCTGCACGCATCTGCATTAACATGAGGTACCGGTAGTTGACACAATCTTGTGAACATAACAATCTCACGACAACATGAAAACAAACAGTGGAACATGTGCATGACAGCGAATCACGCCCCTAACCCTCCCCGCTCTCTCCTGCCCACGCCGGAGGGCAGAGGACGGCGCTGCTTACCGGGGGGCAGCTGACGAGCTGCTGCTGCGGCGGCGGCGGTACGACACAACAATGTGTCTGTGTACGATTTCGCACACCCCGCGCGCGGTGCAACAGAGGCGTGCCGCTGCAGGCTCTTGGTGTAATCTTGAGCGATACGTAGCGATGATGCCGGCAAGGGGCTGATGCCGCGGTGGCGTTGCAATCGGTGGCATGTGCAGGTGCATGCTAACCATGCATGCATGCGCAATGTATCATGCATCATGCGTGGTGCGATGTGCGAGTATGCGTCACCTGAGTGTGTGTGTGTTTTGGGTAGGGGGTTGCATACATGTATGCAGCTAGGCGACGACATACGGAACACATACAGCAGGGCCTATCAAGCAGTGCGCAGCATGCAGCATACGAGAGTCGTCAGCATGCGAGACAGTAGTGGGGGGGCACATTCGAGAGTGCATTGGACGGCATGGAGATGGCAGAGGCAGGCAGAGGCAGGCAGGCAGAGGCAGGCAGGCAGAGGCAGGCAGGCGGGTATTGCACCCGCGGGTATGGGTGGTGCGTGACGGGGTCGGCCTCAGTGCACGGAGGCCGCTAACGCCGCAAGTCACAATGCAGGGAATATCATAAGTTCATAACCGATATAACAATAACCGCAGGTGGGCAGCAACAACGAGCACAACAACAACAACAACAACAAGCCAGCATGGAAAGGCAACGTGCCACATGACGTACGAAGTAATCACACCCAACCAAGCGCGTGCGCTCACATAGAACCAGGAACACGGGTGATGACCTTCCAGTGCGCACCCCATCCCCTGCCACATGCATCTGCACACTCGCCACCATGCTACACCGCACAAAACTGTGCCCCCTTTCCTCACCATCACAAAACACACCCCCACAAACACGCCACACTCCCACCTCGCCTACTCCACCTCCCGCCTCACTTACCTTGGCCCGATGGCCCAACCCTCCGATGCAGGCACCACCCCGCATCCCGACCCCACGCCCCCCAACCACCGCACATCTAACAATCCCCCCCCACACACGCACCAAAGTCACATTCATACAATACACCATACAACAATTGGACCAATTAAGAAGAAGCACTACTCCGCCAGTGTCACCGCAACAACAACAACAGCAGCAGCGACACATCCGCAAAGCCACGTACGGTGTCGCACAGCCCACATAACCGCACCCCACCCGCGCACCCCACCCGCGCACCCCACCCGCGCACCCCACCCGCGCACCCCACCCGCGCACCCCACCCGCGCACACCCCATGCAGCCAGCTACCCTCCTGACACCCCATGTATTCGATAAGACCCAAAGCCACCGCCACTGCCATGGGCACGGACACAAAACAACCGCTACGGACACAAAACAACCGCTACGGACACAAAACAGCAGCGCAATTCACACCCCGCAATTAGAAAACGAAGTTGGAAGCCGGTGCCGCGTGGGGCTGGGGTGTAGGGGGGTGTAGTCGGGGGGAGTCCCCGGGCCACCCCGAACCCCTTCCACAAGGGCGTTCACAGGAGGGGAGTGCGAGACGGGTGCATGGCACCCGACCGCCCTCCATCCCTTCATACCCATTTCAGGATGACGATGTCAAATGGACACCAAGACACCTCCCATGGCCCTTTCCAAGCCCGAGCCCGCTTCCAAACCCCCTCCTGCCCCGCCCAACCCCCTGCTGCACGTTTCCCACGTACACCCACCCCCCTTGGCGCGCCCCCCAACCCACACCACCCACGCAAAACCCCATGCACGCTCGCACGCACGCACGCATGCCGTAACACCAATGAATGCTGAGCAGGAGCAGCGAAATGACGGAAGATGACGTGAGTATCAAGTCCGCACGTAGCCCCCAGCTCAGACCACGGCAAGGTTCCCCCACGCGCTCCTTACCTCTTCACCGCCATACATGCAGGAGCGCGACGAGGCGACAGGTCGTTTCATGCCGTGCCATAAGCGGCTGCCTCTGGAACCCCATAAATGCACAGGAACCCCATAATTAGCACAGTATTTCCCACACCCCATAAAGACAATTGCCACACGCACGCACGTACCCGTGTGCCATTGCATCACACACCATGACGTTTACGGTAGCACTTTACCCGCAATCAATACTCGTTACAAATACGGCACACATGCATGTAAACACGCCAAGCTGCCGCCACGAGCCCCCATCCAGCATACCACGACTAGCAGCACTAACCCAATCACATGTACAAGCAACCTCCCGACCAAACACGACCAAGGCACGAAGGCACGAACGTTGTAGTTACGGCAAAACCGATATCAAATTACCCATGATCCGCCACTTATATACATATACAGATAAAAGACACTGAAGATCCATCCAAGTAGCTCACCCTACCCCTACATGATGCACCCCCTTCATAACACACAAGGTAACATGGCCACACTGCCACACCCGCGCGAACCACCTCTCCCGCACCTCTCCTGAAGTAAGGCCCCCTCCCCATAACACGGCATGTTGACGTAACACAGCACGACACCACACAACACCGCAACACCGCCAACAACACCGCACAGCACACAGCACACGCGCTGTGTCACCTCACCTGCATGCTCCCCACCGCAGCCGCCGCCACTCCCGCGCGGCCTCACACCGCCACCACCACCACCACCTCCACCACCTCCAGCAGCAGGGGCAGCAGCAGCAGCAGGGGCAGCAGCAGGGGCAGCAGCAGCAGCAGGGGCAGCAGCAGCACTCCTCCCACTCCCACCTGAAGCAGCAGGCGCCGCCTCCGCAGCAGTTGCCGTCGTCGCCGTCATTGCATCACCGGCGCCACCTCCGTCGTCGTCGTCGTCGTCGTCGTCGAGAGAAGCAGCAGAAGCCGCAGTAGCGGCGGGGGCGAGGGCGGATCCATCCGTTGTGGGTGCGGACGTGGTGAGGGCCAGGGGGGAGCCGCGGCGGGGGGTGAGGCCGGCGGCGGGGGAGGGGAACTGCTGCTGCTGCTGTTGGGGGGGGCAGCAGGGGGGAGGGAGAGGAGAGGAGAAGGGTGAGGGCGTGCGTGAGGGCGTGCGGCGGCAGAGGTGGGCTACAGGAGTGGAAGCTACGAAAAGGGGTATGTAAGCAAGACGGGTGTATGTAACGGCTTCGCAGGCTTCAAAGAAGTGAGCCCCCCCCCACACACACAAAGGACCCCCCCCCTCCCCACCTTCCCCCCACAGGACCCCCCACCCCACCATTCGGTGTCTTTCCAGCAGCTGTGTGATGGGGTCGGCCGGCAGCGCCACCTTGAGTGCGGAGAAGTCCAGACCGGGGGGGATGACGCACATGGCGGGCGCATGCAGCCCAGCAACACCGCGCTGAGCCAGGGCGGCGGCCAGCTGCTCGCGGTAGCTGGGGGGTGGGGGGGCGGTGGGGGTGGGGGGAGCGGAAGGTGGGGTGAGCCCGAGTCGGGAGAGCCGGGAGAGAGGAAGAGTAGCTGAGAAGGACGGAACCCGCACGCATGTGTCACGTATTATTACGACCGCAACAGAAACGAACAAACAGCAAGCAGCAAGGACCCCAAAAACTCGGCAACAGCGTCCCTACGCAGTCCAACCCCACTGCCCCCTTCCCTCCCCTCCCCTCCCCTTCCACACACCCCCCCCGCCTCTCACCCGTCGTACAGCCCCCACTGCTCCTTCACCTCCTGTGCGGTGCTTGTGAACACCACCAGTGCGCTGTCCAGCGACCGCTCCTCCGCCTCAATACGGCGGGAGATGCGGTAGGTGGCCTCCACCTCAGCCAGGGACACGGCGCCGCTGGACAGCAGGTGGGCCTGGGGGGGGGGGAACGGGGGTGTTGGGGTGTTGGAGGGGGGCATGGCAGGTTGGAAGGTAGGCAGGGAGCGACAGGCGCTTTGGTAGGGCTGAGGTAAAGCGTGCATTAGGCGGCGTCGCGTGTTGGCAAGGGGCAACATGCACGGCCCCACCCTCGCTCGCGCCCGCCAGCATGTGCCACATACACATACACACACGCCCTCCCCCCCACTCTCTCCCCCTCCCCCCCCCCCGCCCCCCACCTTCTTGTTCCGCCCCAGCGAGTGCCCCGTCAGCAGCATGCCGCAACCCAACACCCCCGCCAGCCCAGCTGCCACCTCCCCCGCGTCCGCGTAGTGACCATGCACCGCCCACAGCTCCACACCGCCGCCACCGCACCCTACGCTGCCCCCGCCCCCGCTGCAGCTGCTGCTGGTGCCGGGGGTGGCGCCGGGGGGGTTGGTGCCGGAGGGGGTGGCTGGATGCTGCAGGCGTGCTAGGGTGGTGGAGATGTGGGAGAGGGCGGCGTCTCTGAACTCCAGGAGGTGGGGCCAGAGGTCCTCCTTCCTGGGGAGGTGGAGAAGGAGGCGGCAGTGGGAAGGAGGCTGACAGCTGGAGGAGGAGCAGTGGGTTGCTCAGTGTCTGCCCCCCCCTCCCGTCACCATCCCCGTCATCCCTACCCGCCTGCCCCGTGTGCCCCGTCATCCCTTGTGCACCCCATGGTGAAGCCCATTGCCATCATACAGCTCGTCAGTTTCCTCCTTTCCACCTCCCCCCCCCCCTCACCTGAGGTATGTGTTCTTGGGGCCGCAGGGCAGACGCACTATGAAGGCACCCGTGGGGTCGTCACTGGCGGGGGCAGCGGCAGCGGGGGTGGGGGCAGCAGTAGCAGCAGCAGTAGCAGCATGCGGGGAGGCGGGCGGCGGGCCGTCAGCAGGTGTGTCAGGGGCGGTGGTGCTGCTGCAGCTGCCCCACTCCAGCCGCTCCTCGGGAACGGAGTAGCTGGCGTCGACCTGGGGGGAGCGGGTGGGGGAGGTGTGGGGGGTCAATTTTTGGACCAATTAAAACCATAGAAAAACCAAAAAAGAAAAAAACAGGGAGGTGTGGGGGGGTGGGGGGGGAGGTGCATTCCCATTCCGCATAGCCCCTGCACGGTTAGTTGTTTCATATGTAACTCCCTACGGTATTACGGTATAAAAAGCCCGGACCCCCCCACACCTCAACCAGCCCTGCCAACTCCTACCCCCATTGTTTTGCCCGAACTTGTGGTCTCCTATGGTTTGGTATGGGCTTTGACCCCCCACCTCAACCCCCTTCCCCCGGGGGTACCTTGGGATCCGCTATGAGTCGTGTGAGCAGGTCCACGCGCGCCACGGAGGGGATGCGGCCCAGCGCGCGAGCCAGCTCCACCACGTACTTGACCTGCGGGGGGGCGGGGGGGCGGGGTTTAAAGAGGAAACAGTTAACTGACCGTGTGATATGGGTCTTCATGGTTTGCATCATGGTTTGCGGGGGGAGGGTGGGAGGTGCGCGAGGAGGTGTGGATTAACAAACGGGGTCGGCAGGGGAACAAGAGGCAGGCCGTAGAGCACCAGCGGCGGCGCAGCCGGCGGCGGCGGCGGCAGCGGCACCTCCAGTCCCCTCTCCCCTCGCTCCGCCGCCGCCGCCGCAGCCGCCTTCGCCTTCGCCACCTCCTCCCCACCCACCCCCATTGCTTTTCCTGAATTTGTAATTTTTGGTATATTCCATCCCCTAGTCCCCATCCACCCACACCCACCCACCCACCCACGCACCTGTCCCCCCGTGTCAGGGTCCCTGCCCAGTTCCATGCGGCTGCCCCGCACCAGCCCGTGCAGCGAGATGAGCACCACGTACAACCGCGGCTGCCGGTGCACTAGCAGGCCCAGGTCCGCCTCACTTGGGGGGGCGGCGGAGGCGGCGGCGGTGGTGACGGCGGCGGTGGGTAGGGAGGAGGCGGCGAAGGCGGAGGTGGCGGCGGCGGCGGCTGCGGCGACGGAGCGAGGGGAGAGGGGACTGGAGGTGCCGCCGCCGCCGGTGCTTATGTTGCGGGGTGAGGGGGAGTAGTGGGGGTGATGGGCGGAGGGGGCGGCGGAAGGGGAGGTGGAGAGGTGCAGGGTGGTGGGGGTGGCGGCGGTGGCGGTGCTGCTGCTGAGGGGGCCGGAGAAGGCGGAGGGGGCGGCGGCGGCCGAGGAGCCTGAGGGACGCCGGGGGCGAGGGAGGGAGGGAGGGAGGGAGGGGTGGAGATGGGGAGATGGGGAGGGGTGTTGCGGATTGACATGGCGCCACATGCAGCCCTGTGAAGGTAAAGCTCTTAAGAGATCCCCATCAGGACTCGGGGGTGGGGTCAAAAGAGGGTCCGTGTGGTCCGTGTGTGAGGAGACCCCGCAGTAGGCGCCCACACGATTGCGGACTGCACTCAGTATACGGCACTGCTACACAGGCGTCTCTTTGCCACGTGTATGTGTATTCAACCACCTCCAGCCCCCCAATACTCGTCTCAATAGGGTACACCCCCTTGCAATCCCCAGCTCGCATGTACGACGTACCAACCGACGCCAACCACCTCCCCCTCACCTGCCGCCGTACGGCAGCCCGCAGATACGGATCTCATCTCCGCCACACCACTACTAAACACCAACACTTCGTAGCCCATCCACCCCATCAGCAACACCGCCTGCTGCTCCTGCTCCTCCTCCTGCCCTACCCGCCTTACCTCCGCCGCCACCACCTCCACTCGCCGCCGCCGCCGCTCGCGCCGCTTCCACTGCCTTGGCGGCCGCCAGCTTGACTCGTGCGGTGGCCGGGTACACCGCGTCCCAGGACTGCTCGTCGGGTTTGTCCGTGTCGGGTACGGTGGCCTGGTCGGCGGAAAGCGGCTCGGCGAGCAGCTGGGCAGCAGCCGGGTCGGCGGGGTCCACCTCCTCCGTCAGCGGCTGTGTGGCGTGGGTGTGCGACGCAGAGGGGGAAAGGGGCGGGACAGGTCGTCGGCAAGCTTGCACGCGGTGCCTGCGAAACGCGTATAACTAGCCCCGTTGTGGTACAGTCCGCATCTCCGCAACCGCCAACCGACAAGCAAACCGTTCCTCCATTCGCGTCTGTCCCAGACCCAAACCCAAACCCCTTACCCCACCCTCACTCCCCCCCCAGACTTATATACGTTTTTCCCCCCAGACCAGTTGCTGCACTTCTCATTGATTTTCCGCCTCCACCCCACCTCCAGGTTCACGGTGGTGTCCAGGTCATCCAGGTACAGCAGCGCCGTACGCTCGTCCGACTCGTCGTCTTCCTCGCCAGTGGCGCCGCCGCCGCTGCCGCCGCCGTACACCGCCGCGTTCACCCGGCGCAGGTAGGCGCGGCGAGCGGCGAGCGCGGCTCGCTTGCGCTTCATGGCCCAGACGCGCCAGGAGAGGTACTCAATGCGGGCGTCGCGCTCGACTTGGGAGTCGCGATTGGCGCGGGAAACCTGGCCGGGAAAGTGGAGGGGAAGAAGGGTGTGTTTTGGTGGTGGTGGAAGGGCGCGAGGTATGCAGATAATAAGCGGGAGGTTGGTACGCGTAGGGGCATGCACGTTAAGAGTGGCGCATGTGCAAGAAGGCTCCGGGACGGCCGCAGGGTGGTGTAAAAGGAACGGCGAAGTGTGGACTACCGGTCAGGCCGAACGTGAACCATGGGTCGGTCAGCTTAACGCTGGAACCATGGGTCGGTTGCACGATGCCAGTTCGGAGCAGGCAAGTAAGGCAAGAAAAAAACGTGCAAGAACAAGGATCATCCGCGACGGATGTACAACAAAGGCAAACAGCTCGCATGCTACCGATCGTTTCGCAAATGCGGCACAAGGCAGGTGACGGCGGCGGTGCGGGCGGCGACCTTGCACCGCCGCCGCGCCGCAGCAGCACCGGCGTGAGGGGGACCGCCGCATTTCCTAAGAGAAACAGCCATACTCTTCCTAACGCAGCACAACTGACACCCTCTTACGCCAATGAATACATAATCAACTCCGGTAAGGAGCAATGCGCACGAAAGGAGATACCGAAATCGAAGTACGCAAACGGGAGGAGCATTTGAGCTGCGGCATTTGACGGCATTTATCACTTCACCGAATGCCCGTCCGCCCGCCGCCGCTTGCTCACCTTGTTCCAAGACCTCCGCAGCGAATCTTCATCCAGGCTGAGGATCTGGTTCACATAGTACTTTGCGCAGATCTGTCGGTCGGCGTCGACCGCCTCCGGTACCGTGTAGCCGCTGCCGGCGGCACCCGTCCTCGCGGCCAATGCATCACGACTGCCGGCGCTGATCTGAGAGCGAGGGGCAGCGGGGCGGAAGTTGAAAGGAAGTTGAAACAGGAGAAAATGAGGCGAGAGAAGGCGAGCGGAAAGAAATAATAGCTTGCAAGAGACGTGCAAGAGCGGCAATACATCAGGACCAAAAAGGTAAACACAGAACAGCGCATTGCAGAGTCGCAGTTGCATTCTGCATGTGCATTGACGTCGCTGAATCCCTAGGATACTTCGTTAGGAACTTCGGGTGCGGTTTAGCTCTAGTGATCAAGTGACCCATGGGTCAGGCAAGCAAGCAACTAAGCTACCAAACTATGTCCATTTTACATACCAAACTAAGAGCAAAACATACCAGCGCTTCCAGATAGGAATCCACCCAGCTGTTGGCTGCCGTTGAGACGTTCATCCTTGCCGCGATACGCCGCAAGCGGCGGTGCGAGGACGGCGTCTAGGCGGCGTTAGCAGTCTTGGCAGTCGTGATGGGAACAATAGGGCGCAACAACGTCGTCTGAAGAAGGGCCGAGGTAGCTGAGAGGGTCCTCGCTCGGTGGTCGCGACGGGGAATATCACAGAGATTTGAGCGGATTTTAGGATAGTTCTTGAGCGTTGACTTCAAAATTGTGCCTTTGATGCGGTGCTAAGGTGGAGAGTGTTTGTAGGTAAAGGCAGCTGAGACAGGAAGGCAGGCATCGATGTATCGCCCGACTTTTTAGGTAGCCGTACATTACATGACTACAGACTTTGGACGCGACTTTGCGTTTTGCCTCCCCCGCCCGCCTCCGAACTCCGGAATACTCTAGAGGGTAGTCAAGCTTACGCCGTTTGGCGGTGTATGAAAAGAGGTTTGTGAGCTTACAGCCAGTCAATCGCTGGGCGCAATGCCCGGGTAGGTCAGGGTCCCATCGAGAAGGTGCAGCCGCCATTTTGAAAGCTGCTGGTTCCAACAACTTAGCCAAATAGCGAAGAAGCAAAACAGCCCAACCCCACAAACATGTCCTTTGCTGCCGCTTTCTTAAGGAACTGCCGTTCTCCATGTAAACGTGCGGACAGCACAACTAGTTCTAATTGTCAAAAAGGAAAGGCCACGGCCGCGTACCTTCCAGAATCATCCCTGAGCGTAGCAGCAAAAGCAATATTCCCATCCCTACTGTCTCTTTCTTCTAGCCGTTGAATTTGAACTTAAGGGTCAACAGGTCCAAACTACTCCGTTCCCGGTTCCAAGCTTCCCATTTGAAGCCATCCGGAACCAAACCAAACCGCATACAACTCCTCCTCCTCCTCCACAAACAAAGCCATCAGCCCTTTTACGCCTGGTGCCCTGACCGCTGTCCGGTAACACCCGTCGACCCACGGCTTCGTCTTGCCGGCATCCCCAGGCCCCAACTCCCATTTCTAGCCAAACCTTCGTCGACCTTAAGCCGCCTAAACGCCTCCCCTTCCCCTCCCCCTCTCCAAACCCCTTTCTACCCGCTCAGCTAGCATCCCACCCGCCCTCTCCACCCCATCCCCCACACACCACCCCCTCCCCCTCACTTCTCATTTACAGGTCCAATCCCTCCTCCTCCTCCCCCTCCTTCTCCTCCTCACAGCCCCACTCCCAGCTGCACCCGCACCGCCTCCAGAAACCCCTCCGGCGGCCGCCCCCCCAGCGCCCCCTCCTGCTCCCCCAGCGCCTCCCGCAGCCGCCCGCTGCCCACCAGCGCCGCGGAGGGCTCAGCGAATCGCCGCAGCAGGCAGCGCAGCCACGCCAGCAGCAGCTGGGTGGCGCCCTCCGCGCGAGCAGCCGCCTCCTCGTCGCCCTCCTCGCCGCGGGAGGAGGAGGCGGCGGCCTCGGACTGGGCTGCGGCGCGGTTGAGGAGGCGCACGAGGCCAAGGTAGGTCTGTGAGGGGAGGGGAGGAAGGGAGGGGATAGGTGTGGCGGGTTAGGGGTAGGGTTGTGCGCAGGAGGACAGGCGGGAATGGGTAATGGGTGCGTAATGGCAGAGGGTACCCCGGTCGTGCACGATATGCATGCCGCTGTGCACCGGTCATCACGGACGCCTGCCCTCCCTCTTCCCTTCTCCCTCCCCCCCTTCCTCCCTCTCCCATGTTTGTACCCCATGATGAAGCCTTGTCATACAGCTCGTTAGTTTCCTCCTTTTTACCCCCCTCCCTCCCTCCCTCCCTCCCCCTCCCCTCCCCGCTCTCACCAGCAGCAGTGCGTCCTGCGCCAGTGCGCTGCTGCGCTCCAGCCGCCCCCGCACCACCTCCAGACACCGGTTGGCCTGCTCCACCTGGGGGGGTGGGGAGAGGGGGTTGGGTGGGGGAGTGGGGGGAAGGGGGGAAGGGGGAGGAGGGGCGTGTGGGGCGTATTAGGGCTGTGCTACGTGCCCGCTACCCAGGTCCCTCATCTGCACCCCATCCACCTTTCAACCCACTTCACCCCCTCTCCGACCCACATCGCTCCCGCCAGCCGCATCAGGGGGCACACCCTCCCCGCCCTGCCCCGCTGCACCCCTCACCACACACACAATCTCCCCCCCCGCCGCCTCCCCCCAGGGCTTGTCAGCTAGTTTACCACTATCACACCACACATTGGATATACTTTCTTTCCCCACCTGCGCCGCCACGTCCCTCTCCCGCTGCGCCAGTCCCGGTGCCCCCGCCGCCACACTTTGCAACACCCCCGAGTGGATGGCCTGCGGAGGGGAGTGCACATGGGGGCGAGTTGGGTAGGTGGGGTTGGGTGGGCTTGAACAAAGTCACCACTCCAAGGGGCATCATCCGCACCCAGCCGCCCTCCACCAGCACCCGTAGCGCACCAACTGGGGTGGGCGGGGCGGGCCTCCGACCCTCCTCCTCACAAGCCCCCCAACCCCACCTCCCCCCCCCTACCCCCCCCACCTGCAGCTGCGCCAGCTTCTTCTCCCACCCCTCCACCTCGCCCGGCAGCTCCCCCGGCATGCGCACCAGCCGGTCCAGGGCGTGCAGCAGCACCTCCCACGCGCCCCCGCACCGCACCGGGTCGTGGAAGCACCTGGGGGGGCGGGCGGGCCGGGGGGGCAGAAGCCGGACAGGGCAGCCGGGTGGGGCAGAAGCCGGGTGGGGGGAGTCAGGTCGTAACGTAGGGCAGAGAAGGGTCATGTCCTCATGTTTCGTACACCCGTGATGCAAACGTAACGGATGGAGCGGCAAACCAGGTCTTGGTAAGTTGGTAATAGCACATTGGTTCGGATCGAGTTCCATGCAAATAGTAGCAGCGACAACAACCGTGTGCAGCCTTCCAACACACCCACATGAGCGCGCAAGAAGCCTCCTCCTCCTCCGCCTCCTCTCGCGCGTCCTCCTCCTCCTCCGCTCCCTCTCCCTCCGTTCCCTCTCCCCGCCTCCTCCTGCCCGCCCCCCGCTGCTGCTGCGGCTGCTTGGCGTCCGCGAACAGCGCCGCCACGATGGAGGGCCCCTCCATCACGTGCAGCGCCAGCAGCCGGTCCACCAGCAGCAGCAGCCGCTGAGGTTCGCCGGAGTGGTAGTAGCGGACCATCTGGGGGAGGAAGGGGGGGGGGGTTAGCGCGCATGTAGGGGTGCATGGGGGCAGTGGGGTTGGGGGAAAAGGGAGGAGGGAGGGGACCGCCTCCACTGGGTCATCCGTCATCCACCACCCCTCTAAAACGGTCCCTCAACCTCACTGTTGTTAGTAGCAACAACCACTCGATGCCTCGAGTCCCCACCACCACCTCATCCATCCTCGCTCGCTCACCTCCATCATGGCCACCTGGCCGGGGCTGGCCCCCAGTGCCGCCGCCGTCGCCTCCCATGACCCATGGGTCAGCGCCCCCAGCGCCGCCGCATCCGCGTCCGCCTCCGCCAGCGTGGCCCGCACCGCCTCCGCGTACCGCTCCACCGCCACGTGCAGGTGGGAGGGCGACTTGACGCCCATGGCTAGCAGTAGCGTGGCCAGCACCTGCGGGCAGGCAGGGGGCATGCGGCGGATGGAAGGGGTGCGTGTGTGAGTGAGAATAGAACTGCGGAGTAGTGGGTAGTAGTAACGGTCAGTGCTGGGCGCTAGGGAGGAGAGTGAGACCGCAAACACGACCAAACGATCTGGTGCGGTTATGAAACTCAACACACGCCACCCCTCTTCCATACCCCTAATCTTACCCCTCCTTCCCCCCCACCCCACCACAGCCCCCCCCTACCTTGGGTGCCGCCAGCGGCCCCTCCTGCTCCGCCAGCTCCCGCCCATGCAGCTGCATCCACTCCACCACCTTGCTGCTCCACAGCGCCGCAACCTGCTCGGGGCGCAGCGAGCGGGCCCGTGTCACCGCAGCCACACCGCTCCCCTCCTGCCGGCACCACACCACCAGCCGGGCTGCCGTCTCCGCCACCGGGTCGCCAGCCCAGGGCGCAGCAGCAGCAGCAGCGGTAGGACCTCCTCCCTGACCGCCACCGCCACCACCCTCCACCGCCATGTCCTCAGCACCCCCTGCTGCTGCTGTTCCAGCAGCTGCGTCACCCTCCCCTTGCTGCTGCTGTTGGTGCTGCTGCTGTACGGCAGCGTTTTGCTGCTCCTGCTGCCGGATGGTCTCCGGGTCCTCCTCCAACAGGTCCGGGTGCTCGCTGTCAGCACCGGGTGCACCCCGCCGACCGTAGCCTCCTCCACCACCACCACTTCCACGACCCCGCTGTCCCTGCTGCCCCTGTCCCTGCTGCCCCTGCTGCTGCCGCTGGTGCCCCGGTTGGTGCTGCGGGAGGTTCCCCGGCAGCGGCGGACCCGTCTGCGATGGCGGCGGCCCCATAAGCGCCTGGAAGTACGGCGGCAGCGATTGCTGTACGACAGTGTAGTCCGCCAACCGCAACAACCGACTCAGCAGCAGCGCCACGAACCCGCGCTGCGGGTCGTGCGGCGGCCGCTCCGCCACCCACTGCCACCTGTCCCAGGGCCACTGGTAGCTGAAGGAGCTCAGGTGGTAAGACAGCCAGGACGCCAGGCGACAGCGGAGTTCTGGATCCAGGTACGGCATGCACCCGAACAGCTCGCGCACGCATGAGGACAGCGCGCGTGCGAACTGGAAGTGCGGCACCTTGCACAGATCGACCAGCAGGGTGCAGTAGGCGGCGTGGGAGAGGGAGGCGCTGGGCAGGCGCAGCATCTGGCTGAAGAGGGCTTCGGCCACAAAGTTGCGAACGGTGGCGCGCTGGGGTCCGAAGACGGGGGCCAGGTGGTGGGGCAGCGCGCCGGAGAGGGTGAGCACGCAGGCGGTCCTGGAGGGGGGGAGGGGAGAAGGGGCGGGGTTAGGAGTTGTCGGATTAATCCGCATAGGGTTGGTCTTCTTAGGCTTATACTTGCCCTTCACCCCACCTGCGCCAACCTGGGGTTTCCTATGGTTCGGTCTGCCATTTGAACCCCGCATTTGGTGATGCCTCGTCAAACAGCTCGTCAGTTTCCTCTTTTAGCCCCCCCCCTCACCCACCCCCCCTTCTGATTCCTCCCTCCCCCCTCCCCTTCCAGTTCGGCAACTCAGTATGCGTTATCATAAAATCCAGCCTAATGCGGTGTACTTATCCCCATTTACCCCCCCGGCCCCCCCGCACCTGTCGCTGCTGAGCGCCTCCAGCGTGTCCCGCACGTACTCCTCCACCAGCAGCCGCTCCACCCCCGGCAGCTCGCCCTCCAGGTACTCGCGCGACAGCAGCCGGATGCCGCCGCGGGGAGGGAAGGCGGAGCGCACCCGCGCGGCGATGAGGGCGGCGGGCAGCGAGGGGTCGATGCCTGGGGTGGGTAGAGGGGTGCAGCAGAGGAGGAGGGAGGTGGGTGGTGGTGGTGGGCTCGCCTAACCACATAGCGCTCACTCGGCAGTTACGCACTTGCGCTTCAGTCACTATGGGGCTGTTCCCCTCCACCGCGCCATTGTCGTCTCATACCCCTCACACCCCTTCATTTCCTTCCCATGTACCCGCCCCCCTTCCTCCCCCCTGCCTTCCCCCTGCCCCTCCTCCTCCTCCTCCCTTTCCTCCCACCTGGCGGCCAGTGCGGCACCTGCAGCGGCTCCAGCCCCTCCAGTGGCTGCGCCGCCGCCAGCTTCTCCAAGTAGGGGCCGTGCGGGCCCGGCAGCACCTGCACCTCCCACGCGTTGTCTCGGCACTCGCACGTCACCGACCACAGCTCCGTCAGGAAGGAGGCGCCGCCACTGTCGCTCCTGGAGAGGGCGGGGTGGGTGTGGGGTGGGGTCGGGGCAGAAGGGGGGGGGGGTGAGAAGCGCGGCATGGGAACAAGGTGCTGTCAGGGCTGTCAGGACTACCCAACTGCCTCAATCAGCATTGTGCAGCAAGCGGCGGCTTCGGCATACACGTGAAACAGCATCCGAGGATCCCCAACCGAGCCCCATCTGTATCAGTCTCAAATCGCTCTCAAAACACCTCCATCCAGGTACCCCCCCCTCCCTCCATGTGCCACGTCACACCCATGTCACACCCCACCCCCCTACCTGGCCGCCAGGTCCTCCTCGCTGCGTGCCCCCATCATGGGTCGCAGCGCCTCATCCTCAGCCACCGGCCGAGCAGCCATGTACGACTCCACCCGCGCCAGCAGCCCCGCCAGACTCAACCCCGCACCGCCGCCGCCTTCACCCCCCATGTCCACGTCAGCAGGCGCCGCCGCCAGGTCCCGGCCGCACCACGGCAGCGCCGCCAGCACCGAGTAAACCAGGAAGTCAGACCAGGGCTGTACGGCAGAGGCGGCGGCGGAGCCGCCGCCGCCGCCACCACCCATTCCCTCCTCGTCCATACCGCCCATGGGCGGCTCCTCCGCCGCGGCGGCGGCAGCCGCCTGCGCGAGACCGTCCGCCGCCGCCGTCGTCACCTCCGTCAGCGCCGCCAGCAGCCACTCGGCGGGTACGACGTTGACGGCATGCAGTGCGGCCAGGAACCGCAGCAGCTGCTTGGCTCGGTGGTTGCGGGCGGGGCTGGGGTCGGGGGCTGCCAGGCAGTCGCGCAGGTCTGCGATAACGGCGGAGGTGACTCGGCGACTAAAGTCGGGGCGCTCGGTGTTGAGGATGCCTGGGGCGCGGGAGGGAGGGGGAGGGGGAGGGGGGGAGTGACGAAGAGGTGAGCTGAGCTGGGCTACAACAAGGATCAACGGTAAGAGGGGCGTGTGGAAGAGGGATTGGGGTGTGCATGGCGAGGGGAAGAGAGGCAGGATGGTAGGGTTCATGACAATCATGAGCTGTGTTGGTACGCCTCACCCAGCACCCCCCCCTTTCCCCGCCTTATCCCTCAGTCAGTTAGTTGTTTCCTCTTTATCCCCCTTTCCCCGCTCACCCAGCACCAGCGCGTAGTGTTGCGTCTTGAACGACACCTCCACCGCCGCCTCCACAAGCAGCCACGCCACGTTGTCGCCGCCGTGCTCCAGGTCGCGACGGCAGCTCTTGAGAAGGTCGTCGAAGAAGCGCTCGTCCGTCCAGCTGTCGCGAGCGGAGCCCTGGGGCGGAAGGAAAGAAGACAGGGAAGAACAGCGTCTCGCATCGGTCGCATGACAGCGCCGTTTACCGGTACCTTGGAGGGTTGAACCCGGGGTGTTTCTGCGGGCTGCACATTCCCCAACCCCCGGGTGTGTACGATTCCTCCTACCGGTAACTATTTTGGCTCGGTCCCCTGTCGCCTACGGTCCGTCCCTTCTCTTCATGCCCCTGCCCATGCACCCCCTGCCGTACCGTGTTACGGTCGCACACGCCGAGCAGCTTGGCCACCAGTAAGTGCTGCGGACTCAGCTTGGGCGGCTGGCCCTCGGGGCCCTCCTCGCGGCCGCGCTTGCCGCCGATGTAGCTGCGCTGGTAGCCGCTGCCGCCAGCACCCGGGCCCCCGCCCCGGCCACCATCCATTGCTGGACCGCCGCCGTGGCCACCATAGCCCCCGCCCCCGCCACCGCGGCCGTAGCCGCCTCGGCCGCCCCCGCGGCCCTCGCCGCCCTGCCAGCCACCACCT
Organism: Astrephomene gubernaculifera; assembly: GCA_021605115.1. NCBI lineage: Eukaryota > Viridiplantae > Chlorophyta > Chlorophyceae > Chlamydomonadales > Astrephomenaceae > Astrephomene > Astrephomene gubernaculifera. Next base: position 2,381,702 of record BMAR01000004.1, read on the forward strand.
CCTCGCCCGCCGCGTCCGCCGCCCCGATGATGGCCATGCTGGTCATAGCCTCCACCGTGGCCGCCGCGAAAGGATCTATTGCCATGTTGAAATTGTCTATCACCCATGGTTTAACTGGTGTGGATAGCGGTTGTACTGGCGCCGAGCAGAGCGGCGGCCGCTGACGCGAATTGTGTTACTCTAGGTGGTAGTGAACGTTGCTAAGGCGGAAAGCTTGACAGATATGTGTTCATTAACAGGATGCGGTGTTAGTTAAAGGATAGCGTGTGCCCGGACGGTTCAAGGACTCGATCTTGGGAAGGACTTGGTACTGTAACTAGCGTTTGATGTAGTGCAGCATACTCGTCATCAATGCTACTTCCATCGAAACACGTCTGTGTGGTCAAAAGTCAGCATGGAGTCGGTAAATTGCGCAATGTACGGCACTGCCTGATCGATGGTTTTGCGCGCGAGGGAAACGAAGCACAGGTAGGTGCATACGCAGAGTGGAAAGCACGAAGAAACATGTATAGCTTTTAATGTGTGCATGGAGAAGTCTTTGACCTGCATATGCTATATGGTTGACTGAGGTTGGCAGCTGTGAAGTCCACGATTCCAGCATCTTTTTGCATGCTCTTTGCGTGCTTCTTAATTTTGCTGAGGGTAGCCTAGGAGAGACCTATGTCGCTGAAGGAGCTCAAGTCGCTGGCGCCATGGAACTGGGATGCGCAAGCCACGAAGCATCCTCCAGGAAAGGCAGCTTTGCAGGACTTCGAAAAGGTGCGTTGCAGGCTAGGTTTGACCATTAGGCGAACGGAAGCAGCTGCTATGTGTTGAGTCGTGCACTTTCGGTTGAACACCGAACGGCGCGAGTGCGCGCGCCAGTGCGTGGCGACCTATCGGCTATTAACACGTTAACTGGCATGTGTCTTGTACGCTTTGCCTCCCAACGCGCCACAGCTGGAGTCAGTTTACTGCACGAAGCGGGACAAAAAGGTGTGACTCGGCTGCGTGAGCTGGGCAGGCATTTCATCGCGAGAATTAAGAGATAAAGCTTACTTGTGTTCGAGTATTGGGGCCAGGGTGTGCGGCCTACTGGAAAAAAGCTAGAACAATAGAAAACCGGGGGCAGAGCATGTGCATGTCCAGGCGTCCATGTTGTTTGTCTGCAACGTCATAGCCACGAATTGCAGCTTTTCGTCCCCAAGTCTTCTATTCGTCAAGCTGACTCGGGCCATTGTTACCGCACTACGCAGGAGGGCCAATCCACGCAGACCCCCGGTCCCGCCAAGACGCCAAGAGAGCATCAACGGCCCGCGGCGGGAAATGAAAACATGGTGCGCCGGGCCTAAGCATCTGGTTTTCTCTCTTGCTTTGGATAGCATAGCCTTGCGCGACATCTCTAGAGCGTAGGTGCAAGAGTAGTAACGCTGGGGTTGGCGTCTGTTACGCAGGGCTGGGAGACGCCCGCATCTAGCGGCCAAGGGAGGAAGGCTGCTAGCGCAGGTACGACGAGCGGAATGGGGCTGACCAGATTATTCGCTATAAACCATGGCTCATGTATTTGTGTTTATAGGGCCGGTCATTGCTTGTGTGTGCCTCCTTAAGACCGCAGCAATACCATTTGGTGCAAAGGCGCATTGACCTTTCCTGCTTGCTCCCATCCAACACGTATGCAGTGCTCTTTTCCACGATATTCCCGCATGATGCTTTTCTCCCCTCATGCCCCATCTCCGCAGATCGAGCGCGCACCCTGCTAAAGCGCAAAGCAGCCGATTTACAGACGCCTCAGGTTCAGCGGCCCTGCCGTGGCGGTCGCGAGAGACACTCCCAGCACCCCGACTCCTCAACACCACACACCGCGTCTCAAGCCCTGCTACCTGAAACTGACGTTTCCCATTGTGCCGTGTCTGAGCACGCTGGGACCGCTCCCGCCAGCCAAGCAGCTGCGACGGCAATCACCACCGCGGCAGTCGACGCTAGCGGCGAGGTGGCCACCGGAACCATGTACGGCACGGGGACTGCCGTACTGGGGGTAAAAGCGAGCCAGACTCCGGCTCCGGTGCCGTACGACAGCTCCATGCGTCCTCCGAAATGGACACCAGCGCTGACCCGTGGGACACCGGCAGCGCTACTTGCTCCGTCGCCCTCCGTATCCGGTGGAAGTGGGGTACGGCAGCGTGGTTATGGCGGCGGCAGCGTAAGCGCAGCTTTGGCCATGCATTTTGACAGCGGCACGATGGGAGGTGGCGGCGTTTCCCGGCCGTGGATTCAGACGCCTCGGACCGCGCATGAAGCAGCAACGGCGACGAAGCAGGGCTCAGAGTCTGCTGGCGAGGCGGGTGTGACGGGGCGGCTTGAGAGGCAGCGGCAACGGCGGCAGGAAGACGTTGCAAGCGGTGGCGGCGGGGTGGGTGCGGAGGCGGCCGACTGCATGCAGGGAATCCAACATCCGGAGGAAATGATGTCGCCCAGGGCAGCCCCTGCGGGCCCAACGCCTCCTCGTCAGCCTGACGCCGATGCAAGCCGCATGCTTACCGGTGGTGCCGTACAGGAGCAGACCCTGCAGCAGCAGCAGCAACCGGCACCAGCAGACATGGACGAGCGGGGATCATTGCCCAACGAGTACGGCATGACAGCGTGTGGCTGCATGTCGGTATCACCTAGGTGCGCCGCTGCTGAGGTCGCAGGGAGCCATGTGACGGCTGTTGCTGCGACCGCGGAGGGTGCTGCTGCAACGGCAGCAGCACCCCGGCCTTCGTCACTCCTCAAGCTGACGCCCACCACCCACAAGCGCTTTTTGCTGCTGGGGGCTGTGGTGGAGGGCATCTCCTCCGCCCTCCCGCGCCCACGTGGGCCCAGCAACGGCGGCGACAGTCCCATGGGTCGGTCACACGGCTTGGCGGCGGCGGGAGCAGCAGCACATGCCAGCCAATCCGCTCCCGCTGTGTACGGTCAAGAGGACGGTCAGGAGTATGACCCAGCTGTAGCACGTCCCTCCCCAGCGGCTGCCTCTCATGATGCAGCCCCGAAGTCTGCCTTGCACCCCGATGGAGGGGCCCGGGGGAAAGCGCTGTCCGGACATGCGGCTGCAAGTGCAGAGGCGGCGCCGCAGCTCACACCTGCATCACCTGCGTCTGATGAGGCAGCTGCTGCCATGCTCTGCCTGAGCCAGGCAGGCGGGCGGGCCGCCGGCTGGGCTCAGATGGGGCATGGCAGGATGGACAGCGGCCTAGCAGCTGACCCGCATGGTGGGGACAGGGCGGCCCCCGCCGCTCCAACGTCGCAATCTCCCCTGACCCAACGACAAGCGGCAGCAGCAGCTGCAGTGGCTGGCGGCAGCAGCAGCGGCGCCGTATCTCGTCCTGGTGAGGACCCCGCAGCGGCCGCCGTGCAGGGCGGCGTCCTGGCGCCCTTCCCAGCGGCGCCAACCGCAGCTCTGCAGCCGGGAACTGCCGCCGCCGCAGCAGGTGAGCTGTCCTCGCTAGCAGCCTCCGGGGCCGCTGCAGCACAGGCCGCCGCTGTGGCGACCTCCTCGCACGCGTACATCGCCCCCGGCAGCAGCAGCCGCATCCCTGCAGCTGCAGCAGCTGCTGCCAGTCACCAACACCGCGATCACCAGGGGCAACCGAACGACCCCGCATGCAAGGACGCCCAGTCCAACCCCGCTGCAGCAGCAGTAGCACAAGGTGACGCCGGAAAGCTGGCCTCGTCTGTAATTCCGTTCCCCCGGCTAGCCGGCATCGCCCCCCGTCCCAAGCCCACCAGCAACCCGGGGCCCGCAGCCCTACCTGCTGCAAAGGCGGCTAGTGCTAGTCTGTGCCAGGCTGCACCTTCCCTGGGAGCAGCGCAACCAGCACAGCAGTCAGCAGTCGTCGGAGCAGCGGTGCCCCGAGCACCGGAAGCCTTGTCATGCCAATTGCCAGAGCAGCAACGATCGCAAGAGCCACAACAGGAGCCACGACAACAGCAGGAGCAACACCTGCAGCGAGCAGGGTCGGCTGGCAACCAGGTCTCGGCGGCCGGGGGGCACCCACATCCCGCTGCCATAACCGGTTCCCCGCTTGTGGCAACGGCGACACCACCAATAGCCCCACAGTGCGCCGCCGTTGCTGGAGCTGCTACTGCAGACGCCTCCGCTGCTGCTGGTACTGCTGTTACAGGCGTTGTTCCCACTCCTGCTGCTGCTGCTTCTCCCGCGCCGCCTAGCAGCACGCTTGCTGACCAACCTGGCCCGTCCTCATCGGCCCCAGCACCAGCAGCAGCGGGTGTAGCTCAGTTGAGTCCGCAGCAGCTGCTGGTGCTGGGGCAGCTGCTGGGCTACTTCCGAGTCGCGGGGTGCCGCCACCCGGCAGCCATGTCGGCAGCGGAGCTGGTGGCGGCGATCACGGGGTTCTGCAAGGTGGGTGGTGCGGGTGGGCGGGTGGGGGTGGGTGGTAAAAAGAGGAAGCGGGCGAGCTGTCTGACGAGGGTTGCTGCACACACGGGGCGAGCAATGAAGCAGTGGGCGGGTGGGCGGGTGGGTGGGTACGAGCAGATGTGGCGGGCAGAGGAGGAGCGCAGCAGCAGGGTGTCATGGAGGGCATGCTAGGGGCCATCGGACAGCGTAACACACGCGTCTTGCGACCGTTTTCAGGCCATACTATGTTAGGTGTGCGCGTTACAGGAGCACAGACCCATACGCATGCATCCACTCATTGCTCGGTAGCGCTCTTGCCGCCCGCTTACCTACCGCTACCGCTACCTTCCTGCTCCCATCCGCAGTCCGCCAGCATCCCCCCGGCGCCCGCCAACATCCAGACCCTGGCCTCCTGGCTTGGCGCCCTGCTGGCCTTGGAGCGCCAGGAGCCTGCCAGGCCGCATGCAGAGGCGGGGCAGCAGCAGCAGCAACAGCAACAACCATGCAGAGGCAGCGCAGCAGCAACTACTAACACCCAGGAAGAGCCTGTTCAGAGGCCGCAGGAGCCTCACGGCCCCGGTGCCATGCAAGACCTGCAAGGCCGACCAGCTGAGGCGAAGCTAGCGATGCAGGTGCAGCCGGAGCCGCCCGCGCCTGGCAGCGTGATGGACGACGACAAGGCAACAAGCCCCTCGCAGCAGCAGCAGCAGTCGTCACAACAACCGCCACAGCCCACCTATGCTCCTGAGCGCAACCCGCCGCCTGGCGACCCACATCACCCTGCGGCAGCGGAACAGCGGCTGCAGGGGCAGCAGCAGCAGCCCTGGCAGCAGCAACTTCATGCAGACAACGACTGCACGCAACGGCAACCGGCTGCGGTGCCCTGCACTGCTGCAGGGGCGAATGAGAACGGCTGCAGGGGTCAGGCCCCGGTGGGGGCCCTCAGCGACGACGCTGCCCCACAACCTGCGGGCGCCTCACAAACCGAGCGCCAGTCGCCGATCCCTCCCCAGCAGCAGCTGCCGCGGCACATGGACGGCCCGGCTGCCATGCCTCCACCGCCGGCCTTGGGACCGCCGCCGTCGCAGCAGCGCTTGTTGCAACAGCCTGAGAGCATGGTCCTCTTGCCACAACAGCAAATAGAAGAACGGCAGCACCAGCAGCAGCAGCGAGGACACGAGTCGGAGGCCACAGGCGCGTTCGAACTGTCCTGTGAACACCAGCATCAGCAACCGCACGTGCAACCCCAGCCGCTGCTTCCGCACCCCGAGCAGTCCGAGCGCCGCATCATCGCCACAACTGCTGCTGCCAGCGGTGCCAAGTACACCCCCATGGACATCGACACCGCCTCGCCTCCCTCCTCCCTCGCCCGCTGCCTCCCCATCCTGCCCCTGCATCCCGGGCGCCCGCTGGGCCCCACCCCCCTGGAGCAGCTGGAGTCGGACTGGCTGCGGCTGCTGTCCCCCGCTGTCACCGCCCTGTACCACCAGTTGGAGAGCTGCCAGCAGGCGCTGAGGGCGGCCCTGCTGGGCACCGCGGCGGCAGCAGCAGCAGCAGCGGTAGCAGCAGCCACCCCGGTGACAGCATATGGGTCAGCTGCTGCATCACACCCGCACAAGCAGCAGCCAGCGTCATTCCCCGGGGAGCAGGCATCCAATGTCGTGCGACAGCAGCCGGCAGCAGCAGCTGCATGCGCGCCGCCACGATCGTCGGTCGAGGAGGCTGTGGAGCAGGAGCAGCCTCCTGCACCTCTACAACCTCAGCAGCAGCAGCAACAACAACAACAGCCGGGCGCATTGTACGCTCAGCAGTTGCTGATCGCACTCCAGCAGCAGCGGCAACGAATGGCTGCTGCTGCGGCAGCAGCAATGGATGTGGGTGCAACCGGAACAGCGTCGGGGGCTCCAGTAGCAGCAGCACCGATAGTGGAGGCCGACAAACGCCAAGAGCAGCTGCAGCTACAGCCCAATACGACATCGCACAGCCATGCATGCGGCATTTCTTACCTCTTTCCCGGTGCAGCTGCTGCTGCACTTGCCAGTCACATGACTGCAGCGGTATCGGCACCCGTCGGGCCCATGCGGACCCCTGCCCAGCCCGCCCAGCCGCAACAGCTGCCGCTAACAGAGCAGCCGGCAGCGCAAGCCACGGCAACGACATTGCAGCAACGCATGTCGGCCCTAGGCAACGGGCGGCGTTATGGGTCGGCCTTCCAGACGGTGCGGCCAGCAGCAGCTGGTACGGCGGCGGCGGCGGCGGCGCGGGCTTCTGTGGCGCCAGCGCCTCAATGTACGACATCCACCTCGCCGCCGCTACTGTCGTCACAGCAAGCTAAGCCGCAAGGGCAAGGACGCTTGGCCTCTGTCCCGTCCATGCCAGAACAGCAAACCACTGCAGCAGATTTGATGGCGGCCTGCCTACCCCACCAGCAAGCCCCTGCTGCGCTTGCTCATGGTGCTTCTGCCGCGGCGCCCATTGCTGCTGCCTCTGCTGCTAATACTATATCCGGCATCCAGAGTAACGGCACAAACGGTGAAGCCCCCCTGTCAGTGTACGAGCACCACCACAGCCGCCTCGCTGTCGCCCACAGGCCTCAGACGGTGACACCGCCGTTGCTGCCGGCATGCGAATACAGCCAGCTGCAGCAGCAAGGCCCGCCACCCCAGCTCCCTCCGGACTCTGCCGTACCCGTGCCCCCACCTGCCGCGCCAACGGCAGCAACTGCTAGCCCGCTCCCTGCGACACTCAATTCCGGCATGCTGCAGCCCTCTCCTGCTGCGCCGCCGCAGCCACCACCGATGCAGCCTTCACCTTTCCCGCCCGCGGCAGCACCGTATCTTCACACGGCTGCAGCCGGCATGTACGGATACCAGCGTCCGTTAAGTACCGGTAGTGGATGGCCCATGCCGTACGGCCATTCGTACGGCTGGTATCCTCCGTCGTACAACCCACCCGCCGCCGCTGCTGCCACCGCCGCTGGCGCGGCATACGCGCATGCCGCTCGTATGGCCTACTACGGAGCTGTCGGCGCCGCTGCATCAACGGCAGCAGCAGCGGATTGTCCTAGTGCTGCTGCAGCCCTTGCAACCACCGAACACTCCCCAGCTGCAGCGGCTGGTGCGACGCTCCTGATGGAGCAGCTGCCGTCATCGTTGCGTCACCGCTCGTCTTCACAGTCCTCCGGCGTACCGGGCGCACGGCCGCCCGCTGCCGTGGGGCCTCTTGCCAGGTCTGCGGCCAATGGGACTGCGGCCAAGCAGGGAAGGCTACGAGGCAAGCTGGCTGGGAACAGGGCGGGGGGCAGCAACCCTTAGGGCCCTTCGTTGTAAACCCGGTGATGGCAGTGCTGGCGGGCATGACTGGTGATGCGGAGGTGTACATATACATGCATACAGGACAGGCGAGGACAGTTCGGGTGGCGTGGTGCAAGGTTGCGAGTTGGTGAGCATCCGCATGCGTGCGAGTTGCCGGGCGACCGTGTCCAGGCGAGGGCCACGTGGCCACGTGGTGTGATTTAACTGGAGTCGAATGAGCCGGTGTGGTGGAGGGAGTCGAGTTGGTCTGGAGGGTTGGGCTGCTGCTTCCGGGGTTGAGATGCAGATGGGGTTAAGAGGGGCGCCCGTGTTGGCATGCCAGCAGCCGCTTCTGGATGCGGTAGCAAAGCGATGGCCCGTGGCTAGGACTCAATGAGTTATGGTGGGTCGGGTGAACGAATGTGCCCAGCCAAGGACCTGAGGCGAAGAGGTGCTGATGACAAGGGCATGCACACATGCAAGGGCTAGCATGGTAACGTAGTGCGACCTGCACTCAGGCTGCACACACCTGCACTCAGGCCGCGCGAGGGGAAGGTTGCAACATATTGAACGGATCGCTGCCCAAGCGAATCTCGAGACCGCGCATTCGCGAATGGGAAGTTAGGAGTTGTCTTGTGTGAACTACTGGCCTAGTACAAAGCATGTGCGGTGCAAGTGCCTCGGCATGCTGCCACTAAGACTAGCAAGAGGAAACCGGGTTGTTTGTGTGCACGCGAGTCCGACTTGCGAGGTTAAGGGGCCCATGCCTCGCATACGGTAGCATGTCCCCCTAGGGCACACAGCCCGAATGACACATTGAAAGTGGTCTGAGTTGCCTGGCGGCAAGGCATGCACGGTAGGTGAGGGCGGTTCACACAGTGGGTGCTGTGAAGCGAGCGGACAAGCAACTGACAGGGGGGGTGGGTTGCCTGATGGACAGTCCCGCTGTGCGTTATGTGCTGCCGAGCGCTGCAACGAGGTGTTTTGGAACAGACTGCATTCTGGTTTTGGTGTCACAGTCTACACTATTGTGTGTGGTTCTACATTTCAAAGGCTGGCAGACGAGGCAGTGAATGCCCTTTGCGATGCGTATGTCCCGCGGGTCGGTGCTGCACTTCAAGTACCCGTACAGCGACTCAAGGTCCCAGCCCCGAGGCTTGGTTAGCACCTTCAGAACCAGATTGCCTGAAGATGGCGTCAGGAGATGGACGTAAGCAGCAGATAGGAAAGTACGGTATCCCGCTCCACGGCAACATCCATTCAATGAATACCACAAGTTCCTAGATTTGCCAAAATCCACACATGACATTGTTTCGAGACCAGCAAAACCTTTAAGCACCAGTTACTTGTAAACAGCTAGTTAATGGTACAAGACGCGCAACCCAGCCAAGACACGTCATATGACGACTTGGTGTGGACACAGCTAGCATGACGAGCCCAACGCTGCCGCCTTCACCAGCATGCTTATCCGAGCAACGCCTCAGCACTCTGGCCGGCTGGCACAGTCACAGTAGCTCCTAAAGCCGGCGGTAAAGCCCTTATGGTCGGACACCTCAGGCTTACAAAGCCCAGCGCATGTGACGTCTCATGACTGTTACAAGCACCTGCCAGCACCCGCAATACAGTCAACATCCCGAACATTACCGGTATATAATCCATGGTTGCGTAGGCTGGTAACCGTCCATCTAAAACGAACGAACCCGGTCATGTTTTCACGTGCCCGCACGAACGCCCCAGCAGCAGCAGGCCCCTTGCCAACCCAGGTAGCCAACCGCAGCATGCATGGGGCACCGCAACAAGCTAGCTAGCTCGTGCGCGCCTGCAGTCATGCATATGCGTACTGCACTGCAGGCGACCAGCACCCTTCGCTTCGCGGGAAAAGTAAGTGTGAGATGAGTCCGTACCACCGTCCAGCCGTACATACACCACGCCACGCCACGCCTGGCCCCTCTAGCAAGCAGGGTGCCTCACCGCACGAAGCCGAGCAAGCAGCTTACCAGGCAACCCAGTGCTCCGATCACCAACTTTAGCATGCACTTAAGTACGGGATACAGCGACCGAATGAACCTAAAGTAGAGGCACAGATTGCAATGCGAGATTGGCACGGCGACAGGCAAGTTTAGCGTAATCAACCATGCCCACTGGATCACCTTTGCCCGCCGCCCGTGCTGTGGCACCCCCAGCCGCCGCAGCAGCCAATGAATGCTCTTCCGATAGAGGACAAGAACGGGCGCGTATGGTAGACCGTCCAACATTACTATCAGCGGCACAGCTGCAAAGGAGAGCAGCACAGCCGCACGGACGCACCAGGTGAGGAAGGCCAGGATCTGGTGACCCATGGGTCGCGGTGCTGCTGCCGCTGGTTGCTGCCGGTGCCGCCAGGAGCCCGCCAGGCACAGCCAGGTCAGTTGGAACAGCAGCAGGAAGTGGAGGGTGCCAAATTGGGACATCACAACCTCGCAGCAGGCTAGCAGATCGAAACGAGCCCGCTGCAGTAGCAAATCAACTATCCGGACGTGCCCCTTCTTGGCTGACCTAACGGCGAAGAAGCTGCTGAGTGCACCCCCCGCATCTGCCCCCGCAGCCAGCAGCACCTCCACCACTTCCGTGCGGCCGTGCGTGCATGCCTGGCCCAGGCCTTGCGTACTGGGTAGAGCGCCTGCGTCCAAAAGCTGTCGTACGACGCCCGCGTGACCGTACTCGGATGCTAGGTCCAGAGCCCCGTTCTGATGTGCGTTGGCATCTGCACCGGCAGCCAGCAGCGCCGCAACCACCTCCCCAGAGCCCCTGCATGGGGATGGATGCATGAGCGGCAAGGGGACATGCATGGGGCCCAAAGGGTGGCAGAGGAGGAGCCGTTCAGAGTCATGGGGGCGCCTGCCTGGGGGCATACGTCACGCATGGTGAGGAAATAACAGCGGAAGAGGCACTGGCAAGGTTGCAATGGCTCAGGGTAGGCGGTTCTACGCAGGACTGGGGGTGTCAAACGTGTCAAACTGTTTTGGGTCTACTTATACTTACTTACAATTCTGTGTGTTCCGCATGTCACCCTCCACCACACTAGGACATGGTGAGAGATGTGTGAGGAAGCAAGCATGCAAGAACGAAGCGACCCAGATCACTGTATCAGACCAAAGGGAACACCTTACCCGCCGGCATAGGCATAGGCATGTGGCAACTCTACTCACCACTTCGATGCCTCCTTTAATGCCTGGTTCGCAATGACCCGTGGGTCAGCGCCCGCCTCCACCAGCTCCCGCACCACCTCCGCTTGGTTGTACTTGGCGGCCGCAATCAGAGCGTCCTCAAAGGCTGACGAGGCCACCTCCCCGACCTTTCCTGCTGCCCCCGCCACCGCTGCCCTCTCCGCCACCTCCCGCAGCCCCCACCGAACCACATGCAGCTGGCCCCAGCGTGCCGCCTCGCGCAAACAGTCCCTAACGACAGCGGGAGCTGTGCTCTGCGGGATCCGCCGCAGAAGCCACCGCAACGTGTCCAGAGGGCCCGCCGCGGCCGCTTCGGGGGCGACAAGCATGGGGACAGTGCGGTCGGGCAAGTCTGCGCTTCCCGCAGCCGGCGGAGTCGCTGTGTTGCTTTGCGTCTGTTCTTCCTCGTCATTGTTGTGCTTGCAGTGCTCGTCCAGCGCCTTCATGATCTGCAGCACCCTGCTGTCGTGCTCGGCTGCAGGAAGGTCGGCCAGCACGAACCTGAGCAAGCCGGGGCAGGTGTAGACCTTGAGGATTGCATCTTGGGCGCCGTAGCGAGCCCTCAGGTAGGTGCTGGCGCCGACCGGCTGTTTGATCGCGGCCTGCCAGGCATCTCGAAGCGCGCGGCACCGGTGGCCGCCTCGGGTAGGATGCGGACGAGGAGGTGTTCAGGAAGGCGAAAAAGGAAACCTGGCTCTTCGGAGCTGAGCTGCTCCTGCATCCTAGGTTTACTCGTTGTTAAGGAAAATGGCGCAGTCGAGGACAAGCCCAGGTGATAGTTTGTAAAACGTGGAATATATGTACTATTTAACAATCAAGAGCTACGTTTGCCTTTAGCACGGAAATATGCGTTTGCGCTGGAAGCGGCAGTGCGGCAACAGATAGGGTGTGCCAACGTTCTGGCCTTACTGAAATTCATCATAAGAGTATATCATCGTAGCTACTTACTGCTAAAGGTTAAAGGTAGAAAAGGGAAACGCCGAGCTACATGGACTTCGATGAAAACCAGAATCCAAGAAACCAGAAACCTTCAAGCAGCAACGTAGAATCCTTGAGCATGCGCTTTCTTTCGACGCCACCTTAACTCTTTACAATATCTAACTTAAGACAACGCTAAGGTTCATGCCCAAGTATGCCCTCCGTAAAAGGTGCGAGCAACTTTTAACGAACCGTCAGTCGCCGCAGCAGGTTTGCTAAGCCAAGCTACCGTACTCCTATTCAACCGCAAATGAAGGAATACTTCCATATATCAGGCGGATCCATAGTTTCGTGGGGACGCTGTTTCCTTGCTTGGTACGTAGCTTGACAACCGCTTGTTCTGTGCCGCAAGCTCCGTAACACCAAACGCAACCCAGCAAGCGCATGTGCGCCTCGATGTCATGCAGTCCCACAAAGTGCCTCCTGCCCTCCTCCAAAGTGCTCCTCACCGGCCCTGCCGCCGTCGCTCAAAGTAAGCCCTAGCCATCCACAGGATCTGCGAGATCGTTAGCCAATCTGTGAGGCGCAGCCCTTTCGCCATGTCCCGCTGGCTGGGGGCGACATACCGGTAGGCCAGCCCAGCAACCATCGAGACCAGAACCACCTCCTTTCCCCGCTTCAACAACCAAACGCTGATCCCGTACAAGGCCGACACGGCCTCGTACGGCAGCAAGAGCACCATACCGCTAGCTGAATGAACGAGCAGCACGGCCACATAGACGCACCAGATGATGAAGCCCAGGATATGACGACCCATGGGTCGCGCTGCTGCTGCTGCTGGCTGCTGCCAGTGCCGCCAGGAGGCTACTAGGCACAGCCAGGTCATTCGGAACAGAACCGCGAGCCTGCAGCTGGTTGACAGGAAGATGAGCGCGATGGCGCAAACTAACAGGTCGAAGTGCCCCCTCTGCAGCAGCGCTTCCACTATGTCGGGGCGTCCCTTCCAGGCAGACTCGAGAGCGAGGCTTTGGCCGAAGCTGCTGCCGAGATTCACCCCGCCGCCCTCACCACTCGCAGCCAGCAGCTGCCCCACTATTTCCCAGTGTCCGCGCTTGCAGGCGAGGAGCAGCGCAAGGTTGCCCTGCGCGGTGGGGTCAGCTCCCGCCCCCAGCAGCTGTCGTACGACGGGCGCATGGCCGTACATGGATGCAGCAACCAAGGATCCGGATTGCCGGGCGCTGGCATCCGCACCGGCAGCTAGCAGCGCCGCAACCGCCTCCTCAGAGCCCCTGGGCGGGGACGGATGAGCGGTAAGGGGACATGCATGGGGCCCAAAGGGTGGCAGGGGAGGGAGAGGTTCAGTGTCGTGGGGTCAGGAAGCGACCCCTTGTGGAGGAAAAGGGGCATGCCAGCAGGCTACTGGGGCGGACGCGAAAAAGATAGGACGATGCTGGGAAAGGTTAAGAGCTCTGTGTAGGCGGTTGTGCGAATTGTCACCCTTCTTTTAATGCATGAAAACACGCACGGTGCTCCACAGGGGCCCCATAACTCGCCCTTCTCGATCGCCCACATAAGAGCCTGTCAGGTAAGGTGTGACCAACAAAGCATGTAAACAGCGACCCAAATGGCTGCATGACAAAAGGTGCAAAACGAAAGCCTCTACATGGCAACGGCACTCACCAAATTGAACCCTCCAGCAGAGCCTCATCGTCACCGACCCGTGGGTCAGCGCCCGCCTCCACCAGCTCCCGCACCACCTCCGCATGGTCATACTTGGCGGCAGCAACCAGCGCGTCCTCAAAGGCTGACGAGGACACCTCTCCGCCACTCCCTGCTGCTGCCCCCGCCACCGCTGCCCTCTCTGCCACCTCCCGCAGCCCCCACCGAACCACATGCAGCTGGCCCCAGCGTGCCGCCTCGCGCAAACAGTCCCTAACGACAGTGGGAGCTGGGTTACTCCGCAGAAGCCACCGCAACGTGTCCAGATGACCCGCCGCGGCGGCTTTGCGGACGCTAAGTATGGGGGCAGCGGTTTGTTGGCCGGAGCCCCCGCTTCCCGCAACACTGTGCTTGCAGTGCTCCTCCAGCGCCTTCATGATCTGCAGCACCCTGCTGTCGTGCTCGGCTGCGGGAAGGCCAGCCAGCACGAACCTGAGCAAGCCGGGGCAGGTGTAGACCTTGATGAGAAATTTGCATCTTGGACGCCGTAGCGAGCCCTTAGGTAGGTGCTGGCGCCGACCGGCTGCCTGATCGCAGCCTGCCAGGCATTGCGAAGCGCGCGGCAGGAGGCGTAGGCGCCCGCTGCACCGGTGGCCGCCTCGGGCAGGATGCGGCAGAGGAGGTGTTCAGGAAGGCGTAAAAGGAAACCTGGCTCTGCAGGCTCTTCGGAGCTGAGCTGCTCCTGCATTCTGTAGACTTTGCCCGCCTTTAGGAGAAGAGGCGTAGTGGATGGCACGCCCAAGTAAAGGGATTACAAGGGCAAACATACACAAGCTGTGGTTGTTGAAAGAACTATGTCATCATCTTCGAGATAGATCCAGCTTTTTCCCTCAACACTGGTGTAGGCTTTGGACGTTATGGTGTGCCTTGGCAGTTGCGGGAAGGATTCTTGCGCGGCAAATGAAACCCTTTGTTGTGCTCCATATAAATGGTGGCATCATTGTTTCACTGTTGAGACTTGCAGATGGTGAAGAAGGCGTTCTCATCGATGCACGTACGTAGCGTGGGCTTCGCTCGCTGAAAGCACGGGGCCGCAAATGAAGCAATGGGCTCGAGCTCGGATGCTTCAACCTGGCAGAGCGACGTTGCTCTGCTGTCCGCATACGTGCGTGAATGAATGAGTGAATGACCGTTACAATTGCTTGATACTGTTCGCCCCCCACACATTCCTCAGCACCTGCCCGCCTGGCTATCTGGCTAACTCCTAACCGTCAGACATACACCGCAGCCAGGCTCGCAAAGCCAAGCGCTCGTGACAGCTCTCTGCCCGCAGGCATATCCTAAAACCCAACATACAGTTGGCCCTGTGGGAAACAGGATACATTGATAACCATTCATACCGTACAGCTGCCCGAAACACATACACGAAACATACACACACAAAAACCGCCACTATACATGTATCCGCGCGGCCTCAGCATGCCTCTTATAGTCTTATTACCACCTCACACCTGCTTGCATGCGACACCGACATAAGACTGCAGCCGCATACATGCACCGTGCTGCTGAACCCGACCAGCACCCTCCGCCCTACGAATGACACCCAGACCACGCCACGTACGCATTGCACCCCCACAAGCAAGGCGCCCCACCCTGATCTCAGCACGCTCTCCTCACCAACCCAACCACTGCCTCCTCACCAACCCAGCCACCGCCTCCTCACCAAACCAGCCACCGCCTCCTCACCAACCCAGCCGCCGCCTCAATGATGTTGATCGTGAAGAACAGGCAGCCCAGCCTCGCTATCCCCACAGCGCGTTCCGCCTCAGTTCGGCGCTCCTCCCACCGCCTCCCCCGCCGCCGCAGCACCCAACGGACGATCATCTCAGGCAGGACGTTGACGTGGCCGAACAGCAGAAGGTACACCAGCACCGCAGCCGCAACGAGGAGCAGCGTGGCCGCATGGATGCACCAGGTGAGGAAGGTCAGGATCTTGTGACCCATGGGTCGCGGTGCTGCTGCTGCTGGTTGCTGCCGGTGCCGCCAGGAGCCCACCAGGCACAGCCAGGTCAGTTGGAACAGCAGCGCGAAGCGGTACGTGCGCGCTAGAGAGAAGAGCACGTCGGCGCAGGTTCCCAGATCGTAGCGGCCCCTCTGCAGCAGCATCTCCACCAAGCCGCTGCGTCCCCTCTGAGCCGATGCTGTGATGAGGCCGCTGCTGACCCCTCTGCCCGCATCCGCCCCCGCAGCCAGCAGCAGCTCCACCACTTGCGTGTGACCGTGCTTGCAGGCAAAGTAGAGAGCAGTGGTGGGGTCAGCGCCCGCGTCCAAAAGCTGTCGTACGACGCCCGCGTGACCGTACTCGGATGCTAGGTCTAGGGCTTCGTCCCGGTGCGCCCTGCTGGCATCCGCACCGGCAGCTAGCAGCGCCGCAACCGCCTCCTCAGAGCCCCTGGGGATGCATGCATGAGCGGTAAGGGGACATGGAGCCCACAAGGTGGCAGGGAAAGGCGCGAGGCAAAAGGCACCTGACTGCCTACTGGCATGTGTCCCGCACACGCGAGGAGGAGGTAAGAGCGGATGGATGAGACCACTTGAGGCCGGCAAGGCCGTAGAGGCTTAGCGTGGGCGGGTATTACATGCATGTGTGGGGTTGCCACCCTGTCCTGGATAGGTTCAACCATGTTCCATGTTTCACAGGTGCTGCATGTCGCCCTCCCGCCCGCCCTGGATTGCGGAAGTGCTTCCGTAAGTGTGAGGAAGGAAGCAAGCATGCAGAAACGAAGCGACCCAGATGGACCTAAAAGCATGGTATCACTGTATCAGACCAGAGAAAACACGTTTACCCGCCGGCATATGCATAGGCATGTGGCAACACTTCTCACCGTTTCGATGCCTCCTTCAATGCCTGGTTCTCCACGACCCGTGGGTCAGCGCCCGCCTCCACCAGCTCCCGCACCACCTCCGCATGGTTGGATTCGGCGGCAGCAACCAGCGCGTCCTCAAAGGTTAACGAGGCCACCTCCCCGACCTTCCCTGCTGCCCCCGCTACCGCTGCCCTCTCCGCCACCTCCCGCAGCCCCCACCGAACCACATGCAGCTGGCCCCAGCGTGCCGCCTCGCGCAAACCGTCCCTAACGACAGCGGGGGCTTTTCTCTGCGGGATGCGCCGCAGAAGCCACCGCAACGTGTCTAGATGGCCCGCCGCAGCCGCTTCGGGGGCGACAAGCATGGGGACAGTGCGGTCGGGCGAGTCTGCGCTTCCCGCAGCCGGCGGAGAAGCCGTGTTAATTTGCGTCTGTTCTTCTCTATACGTATTGTGCTTGCAGTGCTCCTCCAGCGCCTTCATGATCTGCAGCACCCTGCTGTCGTGCTCGACTGCGGGAAGGTCGGCCAGCACGAACCTGAGCAAGCCGGGGCAGGTGTAGACCTTGAGGATTGCATCTTGGGCGCCGTAGCGAGCCCTCAGGTAAGTGCTGGCGCCGGCCGGCTGCCTGATCGCGGCCTGCCAGGCATCTCGAAGCCCACGGCAGGAGGCGTAGGCGCCCGCTGCACCGGCGGCCGCCTCGGGTAGGATGCGGACGAGGAGGTGTTCAGGAAGGCGTAAAAGGAAACCTGGCTCTGCAGGCTTTTCGGAGCTGAGCTGCTCCTGCATTCTGTAAACTTTGCTCGTCTTTAGGAGAAGAGGTGTTGTGGAGGGCAGGCACAGGATATGGCAGTCTATTTAATGCCTTGGTGTTGATGAAATAATTTATTGCAAGGAAAGCAAAATCAGGCTTTTTGGCGCGGGAGTACGCTTCGGACGTCATGCCTCGATCGGAAGCGGCAGTTGCTTGCGGGAAACATACTCGTGTGGCACTTCTAAACCTTTGTTGTGAACCTTAAAGCATACGTATAACAAGTTAACATTACTATGAACTGATGGGACTTGCTGGTGCTGAAGGAACGCGTTCCCCATTGAGCCACGTGGGCTTCCCTCAAAGCGCGGGACCGCCCTTGGTACCTGGATGAGAATACCCTTGATTGCAGGCTGTTCAGCTTGTTAATTTAGGATTGCTAATCAGCTGTGTGCTAGGCGTTGATTTGCAATCCCAGTACACATGCTTTATTTTTCATAGGCGTGCACGCGCTTGAATAATGAACAAACCATGGCTGTCGGAGCACATGCGGCAAGAGCTGGCCGAAGAACCGTTAGAGTGATCCCAAGAGCTGCTGCCGTAAATGTCGTTCGGTTGAAGTACCCAGCAGACCAAGCTCCATCTTACATGTGTTAGATAGCTAGCTTCAACACAGCAAAGGGTGTTTAAACCTCGCAGGCCACCTACTCATATGCTGCATCTGACGCCTGCGTGCATGTTGGAACTACGTACCCCGTTGCCCCCACCAGCAGCACACTCTTCATAAGCGCCCCAGCACCCCACCTGCCTGCCTAGCACAGCAGCAACTCCTAACCGCCAGCAGACCCCGCACGCAGGCTTGCAAAGCCACGCGCTCGCTCGTAACAGCTATCTATTCAAAAAGAAGTGCCCCCAAACCCGCGCCAGATGGCCACGACCCGCGAGGGAAGCAGCAGGATAGGTAGGTTCATAGGTTCATAACCGTTTATTGTGCATACAGCTAAACCTAACGAAACTCATCGTCACAAACCCCAACATGTGCCCGCACGCACGCACGCACGCGCATTAAAGCTGCAGCAGCAGCAGCAGGCCCCTTGCCATCCCAAGTCGCCAGCAGTCAAAACTCGCAGCATGCATGCGACACCCGCCATGCATAAGCCCAGGCGTGCGTGCACGCGTGCACACTGCACTGAGCGCCGCACCGAAAAAGAGGAAATACCGGTGGTAAGGATAAGCGCCGTACCACCGTCCAGCCGTACATACACCCCGCCACGCCACGTCTGTCCCCTCCAGCAAGCAGGTGCCTCACTTCATGCTCAGCAAGCGCCTCACCACCCCGCCCACCGCAACCATTACCCGGGGCAAGATGCTCACACGGTATACATAAACCAGAAGGACGACAGGGATGAACAGCACCAGCCCCCACACAAGCATGACCACAGCCGCACAGAAGAGCATCACGGCCGCATGGACGCACCAGGTGAGGAAGGCCAGGATGCGGTGACCCATGGGTCGCGGTGCTGCTGCCGCTGGCTGCTGCCGGTGCCGCCAGGAGCCCGCCAGGCAAATCCAGGTCAGTTGGAACAGCAGCACGAAGCCGCCACCTGAAGAGATGATCACGTCGGCGCAGGTTTTCAGGTCGTAGCGGCCCCTCTGCAGCAGCATCTCCACTATGTTCGTGTATCCCTCCCGGGCTGACACGAGAGCCAGTTGTTTATCCGCATCCGCCCCCGCAGCCAGCAGCAGCTCCACCACCTCCGTGTGGCCGTGCTCGTATGCGGAGTGAAGGGCAGTGGTGGGGTCAGCGCCCGCGTCCAAAAGCTGTCGTACGACGCCCGCGTGACCGTACTCGGATGCTAGGTCCAGGGCTTCGTCCCGGTGGGCCCTGCTGGCATCCGCACCGGCAGCTAGCAGCGCCGCAACCGCCTCCTCAGAGCCCCTGGACGGGGACGGATGAGCGGTAGGGGACATGCATGGGGCCCAAAGGGTGGCAGGGGAGGGAGAGGTTCAGAGGCGCGAGGAAAAAGGCACCTGCCTGCCTACTGGCATGTGTCCCGCCCACGCGAGGTAGGAGGAGGTAAGAGCGGATGCATGAGACCACTTGAGGCCGGCAACGCGGCAAGGCCGTAGAGGCCTAGCGCGGGCGGCTAAATGCAGGACTGGCTGGGGTCTTCGCCCTGTCCTGGGTCGAATACATGTTTCGCCTAGCTAATCATATGCGAACAGTAATACTCGTGTTCCACTGGTGCCGCATGTCGCCCTAAAGCATGCATGTCGCCCTGAAGCCCACACAAGATCGTGTACGGAAAACAGCAAGTAAAAGGCGACCCAGTTGGATCGAAGGCTTTGCTACAACACGTGACACTCGTAATCGGCAACACTACTCACCATTTCGATGCCTCCTTCAGAGCCTGGCTTTCAACGTCCTGTGGGTCAGCGCCCGCCTCCACCAGCTCCCGCACCACCTCCGCTTGGTTGTACTTGGCGGCAGCAACCAGAGCTGCAGAGGTTGCCGACTTCACCAAAGCAGCGATGAATCCACGAGCGCCTCCGTTGCGGGCGGTGCCGCCACGACCCTTTTCCTCGGCCTTCTCTGCAGCCACCGCCACCCCTGCCCTCATCGCAATTTCCTGCAGCCCCCACTGAACCACATGCAGATGGCCCCGGCGTGCCGCCTCGCTCGCGGAAACAGTCCCTAACGGCTGAGGTGTTGATCTGCGGGATCCGCCACAGAAGCCACCGCAACGTGTCTAGATGACCTGCGGCTGCGGCTTCGCGGATGCTAAGGATGGTGGCAGCAGCTTGACGGGCCGAGCGCCGGCTTCCTGCAACGCCGCGCTTGCAGTTCTCCTCCAGCGCCTTCATGATCTGTAGCACCCTGCTGTCGTGCTCGGCTGCGGGAAGGCCAGCCAGCACGAAACTTAGCAAGCCGGGGCAGGTGTAGACATTGAAGATTGCATTTTGGGCGCTGTAGCGAGCCCTCAGGTAGGTGCTGGCGCCGTCTGGGTGTCTGATCGCGGCCTGCCAGGCATCTCGAAGCGCGCGGCAGGAGGCGTAGGCGCCCGCTGCACCGGTGGCCGCCTCGGGCAGGATGCGGCAGAGGAGGTGTTCAGGGAGTAGGAGGAGGAAACTTGGCTCTGCTGCAGGCCCTTCGGAGCTATCCTGCTGTTCCTGCATCCTAGATTTAAATTCGTTGTTAAGGAAAAAGGCGCAGTTGAGGACAAGCCCAGGTTGTAGTTTCCTAGTACGTGGGATAATATGTATTATTCAAAAATCAAGAGCCACGTCCGCCTTTAGCACGGAATAAGCATTTACTTGCGCTGGAAGCGGCCGTGCATCAACAGATAGGGTGTGCCAACGTTCTGGCCTTTATGAAATTTATTTAAGAGTATGTCATCGTAGCTACTTACTGCTAAAGGTTGAAGGTAGTAAAGGGAAACGCCGAGCTACATGGACTTCGATGAAAACCGCTCCAGAAACCTACAAGCAACGTATAATCCTGGAGCATGCGCTTTTGTTCAAGGCCACCTTAGCTCTTTACAATCCCTAACTTCAGACAACGCTAAGATTCATGCCCAAGTATGCCCTCCGTAAAAGGTGCGAGCAACTTCTAACCGTCAGCCGCAGCAGGTTCGCCAAGCCAAGGTACTCCTATTCAACCGCAAATGAAGGAATACTTCCATAAATCAGGCGGACCATAGTTGCGTGGGGACGCTGTTTCCTTGCTTGGTACGTAGCTGGACAACCGCTTGTTCTTCTTAGCCCTTTAGGACAGGACAGGAAGAGGCGGCCGTGGCGGGAGCATACGTGGTGCGGCAAATGGGCGGTGTGGCGACTGTGACGGGCGGCTGTGGCCTTAAAAACACAATCGCCAATTAGTTGACATAGATATTCACTGCTGAGACTTGCGGGTGGCGAAGCTGCGTGTTCGCATCGAGCCACGTGCGCCGGGCCGCTCCGGAAACCTGCCGAGCGAGATCCTTAAGCATGCGCCGGTTCAATACAGGGCTACCTTCGCGTCTGGGTAACCCTAATCCGCAACAGATAACGCTGACCCACATGCCCCGTGATTAGTATGTATTAGTAATTAGTATAACGTATGCCTGCTAACATCACCGTAAAATGGGCGAACCATGGTTCGCACCTGCAGCAACAATCAGCTGCATGCTGCCGTTCGGTTTGGGGACCCGACCCAAGGCCCCCCCCTTGCATGGGCTTGGAAAAGCGGACTCTACACCACCATCTTGCATGTGCCCACAGGGAGTAGCGGTCAACCAGCAGTGTCGGTCCGATTTCGCGCCTTCCCAAAGCTAAGGACAGCTATTCTCAGATTCTCACGCATGCCAGCATGGTCCCTTGCATGGCAAGCTTGCATGAAGTGCGGTGCACAGTGTTACCTTCCTCCCTGCAACCGTTCCACTGCACACGACGCAACACGACTCCTCCAAGCGCACAAACCAACCCACACCCCAACTGAGGAGGTGATCACCACAGGTACAATGCCCTCTCCTGAACGGCACAACAGCCTTCGGATCCGCCCTGCCATCAGATCCAGAACCAATCACCAGCTGACAGCAGCAGCCATCCCAGCTCCCTCCGGACTCTGCCGTACCCGTGCCCCCACCTGCCGCGCCAACGGCAGCAGCTGCTAGCCCGTTCCCCGCAACCTGCGTAGCGAGTATGCCAATGCCGCCATGCTGCAGCCCTCTCCTGCTGCGCCGCCGCAATCACCATCGATGCAGCCTTCACCTTTCCCGCCCGCGGCAGCACTAAGAATCCCCACACCGATCGTCTTGCAGGGACCCAACCCCGCAGGATGGGGTTGTATATCCGAATCCGTTGTGCCAGGGAACACAACAACGACGAGAGCGGGTGCCAGCGCACGGGCCGCGGGCCACGACATGTGCTCCGCCGTGCTGGTACGTACTGCGGTAGGCGGCTGATGAGCCAGCTGGCTCGCGGACAGGACTTGTACCCTCGACGTTATGCGAGGAGAGCCGCGTACGTGGTCAATGAGACGGACACCACGCACCCGTTGCTCCTTACTGCCGATGTACGAGCACCAGGTCGCTCGGGGTGGGATTGGTGGGTGTACTGGGCTTGGACCCATGGGTCACTGACCCGGGTCGGTCCGGTTGGGAAGTGCAGCCGCATACCAGCCATAGCCTATCAGAGCAGCTCAGCTGTCCAGCGGATCTCGGCCAGTCGTTAGCGTCTGTATGCCCCCTCACAACATCCAATGACCTCACATATTAACGTAAACGGCCACCGGCAACTCACACTGACCGTTTACAACTTTACATGGTTCCAACTGTAGACAATGGTGTCCTGGATGGAGGAATAGCTACCCCCGCATACCCCTACTGCCGAGGGCAGTGAAGTCGGACCACTCAAACAAATGAGCCATTCATTACGATGGGTTGAAGCCCCATTACCTTTCAGCACGTGCCCTTGCGCTAACCAGCTAGTCAACGCTTGCAATGGGTGCGAACAGCTCGTGCCCGGTTTTGGATTGTGAGCACGTACCCGATAAGCAACAGGCATGCCCCGCACATATTAAAAGCAACGACATCGCCAAAACAAAGCCCAACGCCCCATAGGTTCATAAAGGTGGAGACGGGTGTTATGGCTCTAGATGCCTATTGAGGCCACTTCCTTCTAACCTATGAGCGGAAGCAAGTCGAAAGTGCATGCAAACCCGTGTCGCTCTGACGGCTGACCATTTTGTCCGTTTGGGGTCGAAACCACTAAACTAGCTGAACTGCACCGTGGACGTGTAAAGGCTGAGCTTACGCCATCCGTCATAGTGGACTGGCGTCACTAGCTTACAACGGCATGTGGCTCGTGTGTCACAAAGCATGTACACCAATGCTAAGGTCATAGGTGAGTTGAAGAGGTACCTCGTATGAGGTCCACGAAAAGGACTCCAAACTTGGTAATGGCACCCACATCCTGCCATCCAGGCCTCGAGCTTGCCACTATTGCAGGTGCCAGAGTACTACGGTCTTGTATTATTATTGGAAGTATTTCTTGCCAATACCACCTAAATGTATGACATGGTGGCTTTACCCTGAGGGTTACGTTGGGCCACAGAGATGCCATTGCCATTTGGGTCGCTGTTTAAAGTCCTATGACCCGGCACAAAAGTTTCGCGGAATGCAAACCATTTCACATCGGACTGGCTCGTCACCTAAAACAGATGCCGGTCTTGCTTGTCAGTCGCAATCTAGCTAACAGTTGGTTACTATACACAACGACACAAGCTTCTCCGAGGTAGGGCAGCACGTTATGCTTATAGAAGGGTATCCCATCTATCCTTGCCGGCTTAACGCTTGTATGTGTAGGGCATACGACAGCTTGTATACTGGTACGGCGACCCATGGACTTTGCGTCCCAGTATCCTTTGACAACCCTGCTCATGAGTTGTAAGGACCAAGGCTCACGACCATAGTTCAAAGGCTTGCGAAACTTTCAGGAGCTTACACCGCAACGGGTGCTATGCTTACTTGGCTGGCTAAGCAACACCATGCTGCTATAACTTTATCTATTTAGAGTTAAATCATTTAGGAAATTAGCAGGACGCTTCTTGGGAATGTCCCATCACTTCGAGGCCCAGCATTATCGAGGGACTTAGAGCCTTACGACGTCCCCGCCGGTTCAGCCCCGTTCTAAGCAAGGCATTACGTAGCAGTCTAGGAGCTCTGAGCTTGGAATTGGAGTTTAGAAGCAGCGGCCCGGGGCAACGCGGAGCTCTGGGGCCAAGCCCAGAACGGCTTGGAAGGCTGGCGGAGGGGCGTACATGAGATGGTATGCTGTAATATGAAGTTAACTGGCTTGCTCGGCATGGGCTCTGGAACTGACCCTTGTGGTTTCTTGTTGTTTACTCCGTATCTTCTTTCTTCGCCTGGCTCCGCCCTCCAACAAAAGAACAAGTACGTAATGTTAGGGCTGGGTTATTTGCGCCGGGCCCACTTCTATGTTTGGGTTTGCTGGGACGCTCGATGCCTCACCGCTTCTCCCTACGTAGGTACGAAATCATCTCTATCGTCGGGGAGGGGGCATACGGTGTAGTTCTCAAGTGCAGAAATAAGGAGACATCTGAGATTGTGGCGGTGAAAAAGTTCAAGGAGAGCGACGGTAAGGCCGCGGATACTTATACTTCGCGCCTTTGCGCTCTGTGAGGTAAAGCAACATGCCGTCCCAACCTTTGCTTTGCAGAGGATGAAATCGTGCGCAAGACAACCTTGCGGGAGGTCAAAATGCTGCGCGCGCTGCGGCAGGAAAACATAGTAAATTTGAAGGAGGCCTTTCGCCGCAAGCAAAAGCTGGTTAGTCCTCTTCCCTCTTGGCCCCTTGCCTTCCCTGGGAAGCAGTGACCCTTACATTGCTCTTCTGGCATTGAAATGCAGTATTTGGTGTTTGAATACGTGGAGCGGAACTTGCTCGAAATCCTGGAGGAGCACCCAGGGGGCCTGGAGCAGGAGCAGGTACGTCCTCCGCTGTGCCCCGATCCCACGGGTGATCATAGAGGCTGTTAGCTTACACACATCCTGCCTTGCTGCCGTTGGGCCACAGGTACGGAACTACGTTTACCAGCTGGTGAAAGCGGTTGGCTGGTGCCACCAACACAACATCGTACATCGGGACATTAAGCCGGAGAACTTGCTCATCAGTCCCAGTAAGTACGCTCACTGATGGGGGAGCTTTCCAGTGCGGGCAACCTGCCTGAGGGCATGCTTATATCGCTTTGCAACCGAATGTGTACTACCCGCAAAAGCAACATTCGGAGAATGCCGAGCAAGGCGAACCTCTGGTGACGACACCACCTCCAACAGCTCCATACAATTGCATTCATTCCCCCGCATTGTTGCTCTCCCCCCTCACAGGCTCCACGGGGGGCGTGGGGAAGCTCAAGCTGTGCGACTTTGGCTTTGCCCGCCAGCTGCCCCCTCCCGACGTGTCCATCACGGACTACGTTTCCACGCGCTGGTATCGCGCCCCGGAGCTGCTGCTGGGGTCCACGCACTACGGCAAGGAGGTGGACCTCTGGGCCATAGGGTGAGGCAACGGGGCCGGTGCCGGGTAGTGAGCTGCTAGGCGCGAAGCCAGCTTAGAGAGGGAGGAGGGCTGTTTGTGCGGATGGCGCTGGCTTCGGTACTGTCGTACTTGGAGCAGTGCCTGCGGTATGGACCAACCCGGCTTGTAAGACCCGGGACGGAACCATGTGCGTGACCGTTGCTGGTGCTGGTGCTGCGGCTTTCCTTCCTCCACAGGTGTATCATGGCTGAGCTGCTTGACGGGCAGCCGCTCTTCCCCGGGGAAAGCGACATTGACCAGCTCTACATCCTGCAGCGGCTGCTCGGTGAGTAGCATGTAGGGGGAGTGAAGGGGACGGGATGCGGAACCACCACTTGCTTGTGGTGCGTGGCAAGCGGAGCCCGTTGGATACCGTACGTTGGTCCGGTGTACGTTGGGATGACAAGTAAAGCCGGGCCGAGGTGTCGGTCGGTAAGATGGAGGCCATAGGTGGTGGGGCGTGAATAAGGACCAAAGCAGGTTTAAGCCCCTTCTGCGTGAGGCTCCTCTGTGTACCCTCTGTACCTTGCAGGCCCCTTGACCCGAGAGCAGAACGACCTCTTCCTACGCAACCCACGCTTCAACGGCCTCAAGTTTCCCGACATGCGCAACCCGGAGACGCTGGAGCGGAAGTACGCGAGCAAACTGCCGCACGACGCTTTGTCCTTTATGAAGTAAGCGGCGCGGGTGTAATGGGGAGCACACGTAAATGGTGCGGGATGCTAGGCTCCGTTACCATGTGAACAATGCCCGCCGGGCCGGCCTACTGCCTACTGCACACATCCTGCTACAGCCTTGCCCCTAACCGCACCTCCGTCCACTGCTTATGCTCGCCGCAGGGGCTTGCTGGCGATGGACCCCTCGCAGCGGCTCTCATGCAGTCAGGCCCTGGCGCACCCCTACCTCGCGACGCTTGAGGAGAAGCACGTGGGCGGCGGCAGCAGCGCGGGGGGCCGCATCATGTCCGGCAGCCAATCGGAGTCCGCCCACCGGCAGGTGGGGCGCAAGGTGTCGCTGCAGACGGGCAGCGTCATGGGCGCAGACCCCATGGACGAGGACGTGCCGTCGCCGCCGGCTACCAGGTACGTGGGGGGTGGAGGGGGGGATTGCGGTGCGTGGGGCCCTGTGACTGTGATAAGATGGTACCCTGCTCTTACCGGCTACGAGGCCTGTAGAGGCCTTGGCATGGGCTGTCTATCTTTCCAAAATATCTGTGCTGAAGCGTGCCAACCGTGACCAGTAGCCCCTGTCCTACTTTGCGCCTCCTTTTACGGTGTCCCTTCTCAGCAGGCCCGAGCCTATGGACCACGATATGTCAGACAGCGAAAGCACTGCCAGCACAATTGCAGTTGCGAGACGCAAGGCCGCTGCTGCAGCCGCCGCAAAGGGAGGCAGTGGCGGCGGCGGGCAGGACGGGCGCGCTAACACATCCCTCCGCGGCAGCGGCCGAAGGGACATCAGCGAAATGCATGCAGCCGCCACCGCTGCCATGGGCGCCATGGGAGCAGGCGGGCCGGAGATGTACGCCAACCGGCTTGACAGCGCCGGCTCCCGAGTTGGCACCCCGCAGCAAGGAGGCAAGGGCGGTCCAGGGTACGCCTCTCCAGGTGGCCATCCGCAGCCGCGGCAGAGCCACTTGGGCATGGGGCCCTACGGACCTCAGTCCGTGGAGCGCTTCAGCGCTTCCTCTCGCAGCACACCTCCTGGCGGTGGGCCCAAGCAGGGGCAGCCACCGCGCCACATCAACAGCCCACCACATCTCGAAGGCGGCGGTGCCTACGGGCCCGGAGGCGCCGCCGGCGGACGCACTTCGATTGCTTCCGGCCAGCCGGTGCTGTACCAGACGAACGCGGCGGCAGGCGCATCGAAGTTGAGTCGAGCACCCAGTCGCGGTGATCCGTGGCCGAATGCGCCTGCTAGCGGGCAACCAAGCCGTGGCAACATTCCTCCGATACCGCCGGGCGGAGGGCCGCGCATAAGCGGGCATTGGGACGATGACGTGTCGTCAATCAACAGCTTGATGCTCCGGACAAGTGCAGAGGATGTGCAGAATGGTGGCGGTGCTGGCTATGCGGCGTACGGCAAGGGTGCTATGGCGCAACGTGGGGCCGGTGGCGGCAGCATTGCTGGGGACTCGCAGCCTGAGCGGCCGTACTCGAGGGGCATGCTGGGAGGCGCAGCGGGGCCCGGTAAATTTGAGCCGGCGTACAATCCGAACCAGATATGGCCGCAACTGGGTATGCAGCAGCAGCGTAACCGTGGTAACTATTAAGACCCGGCGTGAGCCCCCGTCAGTTGGCAACGTTGCATGACCAACATGACTTGGCGCGCGGTATAGCGGTTGTGGTGAGGATGTGGGCCAGGTTGTTTGCCCGGGGTAGGTATGAAGTGGGGCCGTGTTCTCTTACGCCCGCTGCCGTCGCCGAGAGCCGCAATAGCCGGCTTTTCCTTCCTTCTTCGTGTCTTTTGTCTGGTGTCTTGGTAAGATTGACGCGAGCTTGCACACCTTCGCTTGCTGCGGTAAGACGACAGAACGCCTGCCCACATGATTCGTTCGGCTGTCCATTTGTGCGCGTACCGTTGCCTCAACGACACCGAAACGGTGCTCTTGACTGGAATATCTTGTGTTGGACCCAAGCGTGGCGTGTCGGTTTGTCGGTTATATAGTGCTCTTTGTGACTAGCCCTTGCTGTCCGTCTTTAGTCTGGGGCGAGGGCTGTGGTACCCGTGCCTCCTAGACGCACGCATGTGTTGGAAGGGCATCCCGGTAAGCGTCTGGCTTTGGTGTTGGTCGCTCTGCTTGTATGTTGGCATGAGTGCGTTTGGCCTTACATACTGAAGACGAAAACCTGGACAAAGACAAGTGGCTGGGATGGTGACAGTTTGCGTAGGGGTAACGAAGGATTTTGTTAGGCAGGAGCGTGTGTTTGGCAGACCCTCCGTGGTGCATGCTGGTTGGCAGCACTGGAGTGCAAAGGGCTATGGGTGGCCGTCTGCAGTAGCAGCTGGGACTTGCTTATGAAGCTCTGAACTTAGTATGTCCTTCTTTAAGTACATAGATAGCGGCCATCTTCAGCGCAAAATTAGAAAACTGTGACGCTGCATCGGTGGTGGACAGTGTCCAAAAGCTGATGTGGGGTTGGCAGCCGCTTAGAAGCCTCGGTTTGGGAGGCAGCCTTCGTGGATATGGCTGGGAGGGGCTTGAGGGTTTGCATGGGTGCGCTTCGGGTTTAGGGTATGAAAGCTGAAGGTTGGGCGCGTTAGGTTGCTGACCTGGTGACTGTACGTGACTCTCTCGAACTACAGACTACAACATGTGACACCTTTTGTGGGTCGTTTATGAATACAATGCCTGCTGTGCAGAAGGGCTGCCTTTGGTGCTTGCGGGCACATGTGCAAATGCGTGCTTAACCTGGGAGGAGTAACAGATCCTTATTATGTTCGCATATGGAGGCTGAGTGTCCCTGGTAAACAGTTAAGTTATCTGCCGGGTCCATGATTGCGGTTAGCACCAGTTAGACGAGTTACGTGGGAACAGCATGTTGTGCCTTGGCCCACGGCTCATCACGCATGGCCGTTCTTCACCCATCTAGGACGGATGCCTTGGTAAGTGTTTCTTGCGTAGCCACGGGTGATCCGTGATCTTTCCATAGCTGTCACTGTGCATGCCTTTGCGAAATACGTGGACTATAAATCTCGGTGCAAAGTCGGGCTATGCCGGCAATGGAGCATGGTGTGTTGATAGCAGGGAGAACTGGGAGGCATCAAGCGGAAAGGTCAGAAGGCCTCAATCGCTCGGTTGTTGCTGGTATAGTCTGGGAGACACACCATGCTCGTTTCTGGGTATCGGATAAGGCAGCAATTGTAACATGGAACTGTTTTACCTTGCGCGAGCTGAGACACGGACATCTTGCGGACCTGTCAAAAGAGTTACAACGATGGGACAGGACGTGTTGAAAGTTGGGCCCACATGCAGCAAAACACCCAAGACAATCTGCATCGCTGTGAATGCAGGACAGTCATATGGAGGGCATGTTGCTGGGAGTACGTCAGATTGATGCATGTTGCAAGCAGGTTCTGACAGCTACGTTTCAAACAGGAGCAGGTGCTGACAGTTGACAACGACACCGCCATAGCAGCAGCAATGACTTCATATTACCGTAGCTCCCAGTTCCCATCGGTTTCGTCATAGCCGGCAGCGTTCATACTTGTGCGAACTATACCAATCCCAATATCGTGACTCTCTCCCTCCAAACTAATCCCAAACCGTCCGCCTTCAACTACCATGAGCAGCCACGCACCGACCCGCCGGGTCACCCTTAGCCTGGCCCTTACAGCAGCAGCCTGTCTCGCCCTCCTCTGCCTCTCCCGCGCTGTCATGGCTCAACCCCAGCTGGACGTGTCATCCGCACTAGGGCCCCGACGAGGCGGTGAAGACGGGGTCACGGACCGCCAACGGATTTCGCTCAATGACCTCACAGGTCGGCTGAGCAGCGGCGGCGGCATGCGGCCAGGCGCCCTGCAGCGCCGCACTAGCGCCCCACGGCTTCAGAACGCGGGTGGAGCGATAGGCGTGGATGGGATGGGCGGTCAACTAGGCTTGCGCGGCGCTAATGGTGAGGTGTCTGGCTCGGGGCAAGTACGATATAGTTGAAACGATTAGGTGACGGTAGTGACTTGCGTGTGATTGTGGGGTTAACGAGTGAGGCCAGAGACAGGCGCATGGGTAAGTCGTGGTAGCGAGGGTTCGGGAACCGGAACCAAAGTGATACCGGTAGCCTATCGGTAGGTGGTGTATGCCTTGGGCCAGACTATCTCGTAAGCGTTCCCTGTGCTCGTGTTCTATATGCAGGTCCCCTGCTTAAATAATGTTCGACTGCACGACAGGCAGCGGGCCGGTGCAGTACGGACGGTGGATTACTTATCCAACACCATCAGCGGTGTCGAGAAGCCCATAAGTTGAAGTTTCGCGGAAACCCGAACTAGGGCTGAGGTTCGAATGGCGTCGCATGTTATCGGGGTTCCCATAAGGACCACCTACAGCAGCCATGGGCTACGCACGTTCGATAACCGTGGCCGTCGTAGCAACTCAACCGCCTACTATGCTGTCGGCTATGCTATAACTACGCTATGCTAGGCCGATACGGTCGACGACTTGACAGCTGGTTGATCCGTCGACAGCTGGTTGGCCCCCCCCGCTCGGCAGGTTTTTTTTACCATCTATTGGGGCAGACGGTGTAACGAAGTTATTGTTTCTGTGCTTTCGTCTCATGTCAGAACCTGTCCTGTACCCAACCATGTGTAGTGGGGCCGTAAGCTAGGACACCCTACTACTCCAGACAGACACAGCACGTTACCTAAAAAGGTACAAAAGTGTGGCTCCATGGCGATGTTGCATGTAGCCGCGTTATTGGATGAAACGGGCCAACCAATCAGGATGACGGTTGTCGTACGGAACCGCGCGCGATGAAAACATGGGTGGAGGCCATTTTCTAGTGCCCATACTATTGAAAGCTACATAACTGATCACTTTCGTGCTGAGAAGTATGCAACGTTGTCCTGTCCTTTTGCCGAAGCCAGCCACAGGCGTGGTTACCCGGCCGCAAAACAGCGGCCGTCTACAAAGCCTAGTTTTTGTAGGGGAAGAAGTACGACAGCTTGATGGAGGGGATAATTCCGAACCGTTTTGCCTTGGCGCCACGCTTCCGCTCACGGATGCCGCCGCTGCAAGCTCGAGCTACGCCATGCGCAGGCCTTCCTGTTCAGTATATGAGCCCTTTACGGATAGTATCTACTTTGTAGAGGAGGAAATGCGTATTATGCGTCTCGATAACAACAACGTTATCAGCTTGGTAGCCGGAGGCACTCAAGATGGCAACCTGGACGGTCTTGGTCACGAGGCGCGCTTCTCTCAGATCACAGCCCTAGCTGTTGATGGTCGAGGCCATCTCTACGTTTCAGCCTACAAGAATATTCGGAAAATCGTCCTGCCGCCTAACAGCTCTACGGGCGGATCAACTGCCGTGGCCTTGCCGCTTCCGGAGGCAACCGTCACCACCCTTCCTGCCACCATCCCCTCAAACTCCTGGCCGTTCACTGGCATCGCCTACGACCCTACCACGAATTCCCTCTTAGCCGCAACCTACTCCGCAGTCTGCCGCATTCCGCTTTCCGGGCCCGATGGCGGCACCTCCATCCATCTCGTCGCGGGAGACTGGGAGCAGCAAGGCAGGATCGTAGACGGCACCGGCACCGTAGCTCGGTTCAACAATCTCCTTGGCATCCTAGCCGGCGCCGATGGCTGCCTCCACATCATAGACTGGGGCACGCTGCGCCAGATGGACTCCGATTGCAATGTCACCACGCTTCCGGACTGCTTCCCACCACACTCCCCGCACATGGCCATCCTTCCTTCCGGGTGCCTGGCAGTATGCGGCCCGGTGCTGATGCTCATCGGCGAGGGCTTCAAGCCAAACAGTGAGGTGCTCGTAGGCTGGGCTGCCAAGTGCTGCAAGACGTGTGCCAGATCTTGCGCGACAACATCCTCGCCGCAGCCGCCCGCCGTGCCCCATGCTTTACCGATCCGTGACAACTTAAAGTACTTGGTGGTATCGTTGGCTGATACGAGTAACCGTAGGAGTGGAGGAGGCGGTGGTAATGAGACGGTTGGCGGAAACGGTGGCAGCGGTGGCGACAGCCGGGGCAGTAGCTGCGGCAGCGCTGGCGGCCTCAGCGCCACCAGCAGCATCACCAACAGCATTAGCAATGCCCTGGGCGCCAGCAGCACTAGCAGCAGCAACGCAGCAGTCAAGTGCATGGTCACAGTCCACGTCGGCGATAAGGCCTTTCTGGCTTACCGCGCGCTGCTATCCGACCGATGCGAGTACTTCCGCTGGCAGCTAGAGGGCAACTTTGGTGACAGCTCTGCCCCTGAGGTCTGCCTAAAAGATGCGGATCCCGACGCGTTCGCGCACCTGCTGGGTTACATGTACGGCTGGGCCACGTTGGAAGACATTTCAGATGAGTTGCTTCGCCCCACAGCGGAGCTAGCGGGACGCCTGCTAATGTTTGACGTGTGCAGCCAGCTACATGGCCGGCTACTGGAGGTGTGCTGCAACCCCGCGGGTGTGATGTCGGATCTGATGTGGGCCGAGCACCACAACCTGTCGGATCTCGTGTTAAAGCTCAAGTCGTACATTGCACGGCACTACAAGGAGGTCGTGCAGGCGGCTCCGGAACAGGTTAGCAAGCTGGCGTTGCATAGCCCGGAACTGGCGGCTCAAGTGATGCTGGCGGTGGCGGCAGAGATGTGATAACACGTGGATTGCAAGTGGTTTTGTGTTTGGAGATTGGAAGGGGGCTTGAAACCGATACCGTGATACCGTGGGTGGCGTGGACAGTAGGCACTTAGGATGGAGCTGGATGGAACTTTAACGGCCATCGCAGACCCGGGCAAGGCTGTAGTGTAGCGTATGAATGCATGCTCGTAAATGACAGTGGGTGCGCGCAGAGAACTTGCGGGGAGGCTTGTTAGAATGCAGCGACAAATTGAGCGTGAGAGGGTACTCAGTGGTGTCATTACTATAAAGGACAGCGGCTTTTTGGAACAGCACCGTCATCCTTTGGTATCCTGAGCGGCCTGATTAGCAGGATTGCACTGGGTAATGGACGTTAGCGGTTTGCCTTCACCGCCGTTTGCCGCGGAGGACTGCAGGCTTTTGCCGTACATCCAACGATCCTAGGTAGCGTACAGACAAGGTTGCACGATTCTGATGGTATACAACTGCTGAAGTGCTTTGTGTTTGGCATTGCTTGATGTTGACTCTTCTGTTAAGAATGGCTCTCTAAACTTTACCATGTGTTTCGACAAAGTCTCTTTACTTGTTCCTTACCTATGTCCCTGTTTGAACGGTTAATCCTGTTTTTAGCCAGAATGGCCTTGCCACACAACATGTTGAGAGTTTGCATGTTGCACTCCACATGCCGGTTAGAGAGCTTACGTCTGCTGCTTTGCACCTGGAATTGTGGGTTGCCGTAGTTAGGCATCGTGGGCGGGCGGAGGTACGGAGTTAGCGCGGGCCAGAGCAGGTCCTGGACCTGATGACATACAACGCATGCATTCTTTTTCATGTTGGCAGTATGGGCGGGGAATGATGTTGGCTCCATGGCGTCGGTAACAGAGTGGGTGCGCATCGACCCATGGGTCATGACGGCTGTACTTGCATCACGAGTACGTTCGTTGTTGCATTGTATGGTGTGGGAGGTTGCTGTCTTGGACTCGGTGTTGCGTGTTACACCGCATGGTTCCATGTGCTACATGTGAGTGAACACCACCAGCTGATGCGTCGGCGTTACTCCTTTTTGTGCAACATTGTTCGAGGTGCATTGTACTTAGGTTTAAACATTGCGCTTATGGCTCTGCGAAATTTGGACAGCAGTCGTGTAAGGGGGAGGACTACCTAAGGATGTAAGGAAGCAACGCGTGCTGGTGATTGGGATTCAAATGGGAGGAGAGGCGTGGTGGCGTGCGGTCGGGGTGCATAACATCCCCCTCCACGCTGTGTTGTAAGCGAGGGTCATTATTGTTAGGACCCTGGCCACTCCAAATTTGCTTGTATGGCCTGCAGCTTTTGCGTTAAAGCTCATGCAAGATGCGTGGAAGGTGGGTTACCGCCGCATGTCGAGCGCATTTGTAGTGGTGTATGCAGTACAAGATTGTCAACGCTCCGTCCATGCTGTGTCTCCTCATGTGCATGCAACAACTGATGCCAACAGCCTAGCTTGCATGCACGCGTGGGGCCTCTACAGTGCCAGTTATCTAGTACATGCTTGGCATGTCATGGCACAGTCCGATGAAACCCGCAAACAAACAACACAGCAGCAACAACCTGCAACGGTAACGTCAGCAGTTCCATTATACTTTATACAATGATTTGAGGACTCTGCACGATGACGTCAAACAGTCGACAAAAGACACCCTCCTGATAAAGCTCCCTCCACCGTGCCTCCTGAGGGGCTTCCTGACCCGTCATGCCTGTTCTGCTGAACAGTTCCACTGTTTGAACTGTGCAATGCGTTCCAACCCCCGCGTCTAACTCCAACTGGGCTCACAACTCGTCTCCGCTTCGCAATTTCTGGTTTTTTGCAAAGACCAGACTAGGGCACCCCAGCCTGTAGCTTTCCCATGTCCACATCAACGGGTTTGGCAACGGGTTTGTACCCATTTCCACACCACCCTTCTCCACTATTCCTATGTCCTACCTCTCCACCCTCCCTCCCATCTCTTCCACCGAACACAGCCTCACTCGCCATCATCGAACAGCCCCTCTCCTCCCTTTCACCACTCACAACTTCCCAGCTCCGTCGCCTCCCTGCCCCCCAGCAGCTCCCCCAGCCGCAGCCCCTGCCGGCGGCGGGAAGCGCGCGTCCCGGTCATGCGGCTGCAGCCACCAGGCCTCCCCGCCCCCCGGAATGATGGCATGCGGGTTGAGTCGCGGGTGCGAGGTGAAGTAGTGCGTCTTGATGTGCGACATGTCGGTTGCGCGGCCCAGCGGGGGGGATTGGAAGAGGTCGCGGATGTATCCGGAGAGGTTGGGATACTCCCGGATGAAGCGCCTGGGGGAGGGGAGGAACGGGGAAGGTTTGGTAACGGAGAGAAGGGAGGTGAGAGAACCACAAGTAGTTGTGGAGGTGGAGGTGGAGTAGCAGGACATCGGGAGAAAAGCATTTGCAGGGGCCATCATGACCATTGTTGTGTAGGGGGCGACGACAGGGACAGGAAGCCCTTACTTAGGTGCTAATAGCTCTGCTTCCACAACGTGTGTGTAATTACCGGTACAATAGAGCTCCTGCATGGCCCACGGGTTACCACAGTTTAAACCAAGGAATCCCCCTCCCCCGCCTCCACCCACTTGTTTGTCTTGAAGTACACCACGTATACCTCGTCGAAGCGGATCAGGGTCTGGAAGAGCCGCACATCCGCCTCCGTGACCTGCGGCCCCGCCAGGTAGCGCCGACCAGCCAGCAGCGCCTCGCAGCGGTCTAGGGCGGAGAAGAGCTCCTGTTCCGATGGAGGCGGGAGGGGCAGGGGAGGAAGGAAAGAGTGGGGTCAATCCTAATAGGAGGGGTCATTAGGAGGGGTCATGGAAGGTGTTGCTGCCTTACGAGTTCCTTTTGCATCTAAGGGCCCCCCTACACAGCATGGCTGCAGCAGTAGTCCTGCATCGCTTCACAACATTAGTACCGGTACGTGCTCAGCAACGTTTCACCGCATTACCGTAATACCACCTCTCTTCTTTTTCTTCCTCTCATCGGCCGCTCCTGAGAACACACACCTCAGCCTGAGAACACACACCTCACCTCGAAAGCTGCGTCGTACGCCGCTTGAGAGGTTGCGAAACCGCAGCGGTAGACTCCGTTGTTGATGGTGGGGTAGGTCCAGGCGTTCAGCTCGTCGATGGTGCCGCGGAGCGACTCGGGATACAGATCCAGCCCTGCCGGTAATACGGTATGGTACGGGTACGGCAAAAGGGTACGGCAATAGGAATTTGGATTCTTTTAAGGGGACTGTCCAATGGTTAAGAAGAATATGCTACGGTAGCATGCCTGCCAGAGCTTGTGACGAAAGACGCGGAAAGACGCATGGCGCTGGTGTTCCCAACGAGTGGAACACATACGCCCGGCGGTATGCGCGGCGTATAGCTAACAACATTGCTCCGAGGCCCCATCATCGTACCGTACGACACACCGCATACACCGCATGTAAGGCATGCACCCGGGTTCTTAGGGCTCTTACCTGGGTTCTTGGCTACATTGTTGAAACTGGAGTTGAAGATGCGAATAATTTCAGAGCTCTGCGCGGGAGCGGAAAAGAGGGGAGGTGCGGAAAAGAGGGGACATAGGATAGGGCGTTGAACGTTAAGTGCTCACTCCCTCCCCCCTCCAAAGCAGCCCTGCTAGCACATACGCACACGGCTCACGGTCAGCCTTTTCAAGCTGACTCCCTTGCTTTAACGCGCACCTCGTTATTAACGATTGTCTTCTCCTTCTTGTCCCAAAGCACGGGCACCGAGTACTTGCCTGCGGGGTGTGAACGGGAGGAGACACTGGGTGGCGTGAGCAGGAGAAGCCGGGAAGCTGCCGCTTGGAGCTGCTACGGAGCAAAATGGGCCTCACAACCGGCACTTCCCTAAGCCGCCGACCCGAGTTCGCCCATGGCGGCAAACGTTTATCGGTACTCTCCCCATACTTAACAAGCAGCCACCCCAAACACAACCTTCACAGGACCTCAACCTCACCTGTCGTATCCTGGGCCATCTCGTACAGATCCCGTACGCATCGCACCCCATTCACCGTATCCGGCACGCAACCCTCGCAGCCAAACGAGCCGTGCCCCGTGCTGCTAGCGAGCGGCGGGTCCCCGGGGCTGCGGAAAACCCAGCCGGTGTGCTCGTCCCGCGGGTCATCCGGGCGAGTTCGCTGCCAAGTGGGGTGCGTCACGGAGAGGCCGATGGCGTCTTCCAGGCCCTTCATGTACAGGACGGCAAGGCAGCGGCAAGCCCAGGGGCAGGCCAGCGAGATGTAGAGGTGGTAGCGACCGGCTGCAGTACGACAAAGTACGGCATGGGGTGGGGACGGGGGGATGTGGTGGAGTTGGTAAGTGGAACTGAGGCGGCCAAGGGGGAGGGAGGGACGGGTGGCGACCGAGGATTAGGAGAACTGCAGTGGGGCAAGCAAGCCACTGTAGATTACACACGAGCGCTCGCTGCCTAACCTCCTTTCTATCGCTGCAAAGTGCGAATATGCCTCGCGTACAAGTGAGGGGGATACAATTAAAGAGTATGGATGGGGCAGCGCTCGGTTGCAAGGACAACTGACCTTCGGGCTCAAACCGACCGCCGGGCTCAACCTTGCTGCGGAATCCCGCCTCTGTCCTTTTGAATTCTCCTGCTTTCGAAGTTTCATCTAGAGCTGTGCGTGCCTTGGCGGCCATGGCTATTGTGGCTGTTGTGCGGTGCGAAATGCGAGATGCCAGGCCAATAGGGTACCCAAAGGGGTTCACTATGCGATGATGAAGCAACTGGATTCGCATATGCTGAAATCCTCTGATGCCGAAAACAGCCTTGCAGTTCGACAGTTGCTTGGTCACCGGCAAAGAAGGAGCGACTCTTGGCTTAACAAAAGTATAGCAGAGGCCTTCAATATCAAGAGGAGATTTAAGTTGATTGGGAGTCGTAGTAGGGCTCGGCTTTTGCGACAATTGTGAAACGTCATCCGTTATGCAGGAAGTGTCATCCGCTTACCGGCGACCGTCATACGCAGGACCGTATGGTGACAGAACAGAACAAAATTCCCGTCCTTACGTCCTAAAAGCCCAGGCCTAACGCTGCGTACCCTACGCCAATTGCTAACTACCGCAACGAACCACCATCGCGACACTAAAGCAGCAAGTCTGCGTCAGGCCTGCGCCCGTGCCGACCCCCACATCGCAAACGCGACACGGCGCTATGCCGCATCCTGAGCCTCCTCGTCCTCGTCCTCGAACCGGCTCGGGTCGTCGCCAACCAACTGCAGGCAGGAGGGCAGCAGCGAGGGGAAGGAGCTGGAAACAGCACCACAGTCTTCCCCATACCACAACGCAATCGAGACACACGCCAAGCCCTCTTGCCACCATACGGGTTCAACCCCCAAACCCCCACTATGCCCTGTACCTTCTTCTCCACCTCCTCCCATCTCACTCACCTCCTGCAAGTCCTCCGGCGCCCCATCCTCTCCCTCCTCTCCCTCCTCGCCCAGCTCCATGCCGCCCTCCAGCCGCTCTGCGATCACGGCGGCGCGTGTGGAGGGGTCCAACCCCGCCATCACCTCGGCCTCGTCGAAGAAGAAGTCACCCTCGCCTGCATGGGGTGTGGAGGGCGGGGCAAGGGCGGGGCGAGGGCGGGGTGTGGGGGAGTGGTAGGGGGCTTGGGAGAGTGGTGTTGGAAGGGAATGTTGGGAGGGGGCAGGCAGGGGGTCCAGATGCGCCCCCTGGAACAACACAGCAGACATGGCGGTATGCATGCGTAGCTGGCGCCGACATCCCTGCTTGGATCCCCGGCCTCTAATCCCCAGGCAAACGCCCCTTACAAGGGAGCCGCCTCCTCAGCGCCGAAGCTGCCGGCAATTCCTGGGTACAGACCGCACATACCTTCCACTTCCGAGTCCGGGTTGAGCGCCGCGCAGTCGCACAGCACCTTGAACAGCTCCTCAACTGCGGCGGCAGGAGGGTGAAGCAGGGCAGCGAGGGTGAAGGGTGAGACGTCGGAGGGGTGCAGCATGGGGAGCAGCATGGGGAGCAGCATGGGGAGCAGCATGGGCGTAGGGAAGAGAACCCTTCCCCCCCCGGCGACAGCACCAAGAAGACATGTGTGACAGCACCAGAGGGCCGCTGTCAGGCAAGCAGCAGCAGCAGCGACGGGGGTGCCGCGCACGGCTCGCATCGCCTTTGATTAAGCCAGCATAACCACGCCGGGGGGTGCTGCTTGATGCCCCGATTCCTCCCAACCAGCACCTCCCCCGCACCCCACCCACCCTTGGCCTCCTCCGCCGGCACCAGCCGAACCTCCGCGGAGACCTCCGCCTGCTCCTGCGGGCCGTCCTCCTCCGCCTCGTCCTGCTGCATCATGTCCTCTGAACCCTCGTCGAGTTGAAGGTAAATGCAGGGCTTGGCGTAGGAGGAGGGGTCTCGCGAGATGGCATGCATGACAATCTGTTGGTAGCGCAATGAGAAAGCCGGGCCGCCGGGTTGGGAGCTCACCCACACAACTCTCCTGCGTGAGGTGAAGAGGCCGCGTGGTTGTGTGAAAGGTAAATGGTTGCTTGCGGCCGAGTAACAAGGTGTGGATAGCAGGGGATGATGGCACTGCGGATGGGATGGGTGCAGCGACTTGCCGTGTTGTAAGATGCAGCACTCCGGTGCCAGCGCTTATATTGTCTCCAAGAACGAATTCTACATCCGAGCATTTGCTGGCCATCTCCTCTTCGTCGGAAGTGTCAAGGACCACATCGCGAGCCTCCGTCAGCTCGACATTAGTGTCGATATCCACTTTACTAGCAGCGGCGACAACATTTGTAGCCATGTTGGTTGGGTTGGCTAAAAGCAGCGAGCCTGTGACAGATGGGTGCCAATGCAATGGGATCAAGGACAGTTCACAGTATGTACGCGAAACACAGCAGTGACAGAGCAATTGCTGATCCAGTAGCACGTTTAGAGATCCGCTATTGCACTGCTATGGCCGAATTAACGTCCCGCTTGCCGCCCAACGCCGACGCCGTACTTACTACGCACATCAGAAACTTTCGCACTGTAGTTGCCAGGTAGTGATACCTGTAGACAAATGGATTTCCTTCCGTTATTGCGTCTGATTGAGCCTTTCCGCTGACGATAGCAACACCAACTTAACAGTCAAGGTGCAAGCAATGGATTCCACGACTCCGCGAGGTGCAAAGGACAGCGGAGTCCGTGCTCGCATCCTTTGCTTGCACGGCAGCCGACAGGATGGAGAGCTCTTTTCACAACGATTGAGGAACCTTACTCGAAAACTGGCAGGCGTTGCGGTGAGAGCTAGGGCCGTAGGGCGTGTTTCCTTCCCCAACCGCCCCCCTCGTCGGCAAGGGGAATGGTGGCGTCATGGGGCCGCTAGGAATGTCATTAAAAGCATGCTCTGAAGACATGTGCGGCTCCATGTGCAGTGTGCCCCAGCAGTAGGCAGTAGCTCTGCTAGCAACCTCTGCAAAAAGCGCGGTACTCCTCATCCCTCCCTCCGCCTCCTTTCCCCTTTCCCACAAACCATATTGCCACAAACCCATCTATATAATTATTGACCTTTTGCACAGCATCTAAGTCTCACAATCCAGCCGGGGCACTTATAAAGGCGCATGTCGCGAGCGATGCATTGCTGCCGTACATTGTACTGCAGGACCTACACTTTGCTAGCGCACCCCATGAGCTGCCGTTGTCGGAGGGTCAAAGCGTGGCCATGCGAACCTGGTGGCGCCATTGGAACTTGCCGCAGCAGGATCCAACCGTTTTGGATCCGGATTCAGATGGCATGAGTGCTGCTCACCCCGACCAGCAAACCCGGGAAAGGGGAAAAGCAGCAGCAGCGGCGATGGCAGTAACAGCAGCGTCCACAGCAGCAACAACGGCACCGTTGCCACCCGACGGTTGGGACGAGCAGATCGTGCGGGACTGGAAGGCATCATTCCAGGTTCGTTCCAGGAACCTGGGCTGGTATCGCCGGGACATGACGACGACCCTCCATGCCGTGCGCCGTCGGGACCCCAGAAACCTGTTACATGGTTACGTCACGACCTCATGAAACGCCATGGCGTCATGACGTCTCTTGTGAACATTCCACAACATTACAACCTGTAACATTCCACATCGGGAAAAATGTAACATTCCACATCGGGAAAAATGGCTCCGTGGCCTGCTTTCCGTGCTCCTCACCGCCTCTGCTGTGCTCCTCCTCGTCTCCCCTCCCCCCTCGCAGCTGCTTGTCGCCGAGTGGCGGCGCGCCGGCCCCTTCGACGGCCTCCTAGGCTTCTCCAACGGCGCAGCGGCGGCACTGCTGCTGGCATGTTATGCACACGCTGACCCGGTGGGTCGCCCGTGGGTCGGATAACGATGCAGGACGCTGGTGTCATGATAGATCTCCTCGCCTCATGCCTTTCATCTTACCTCCTTTCAACTTCCTGCAGGCCTCCCTTCCTGGCCTCAAGTTCGTTATCCTAGCCGGCGGTTACGTACCGCAGCCCCTGGAGCGGTTAATCCCAACCGGCATGACAACAACAACAACAACCTTCCCACAGAAGCGAAGCGCAGACAGGAACAGCAGCAACAGCGCCAGCAGCAGTAGCAGCACCCCCCATGACGCCATCATCAACCGCTTAGCAAAGGAGTTGCCGTACATGTCGTTGCACTTCTGCAGCGCCGCTGACGTGGCAGTGCCGTACGCTGATTCCTTGGAACTAGCGGCTTGCTTCCAAGTGGGCTGCCGTACGATTTTGGAACATGATTTGGGGCACTGCTTGCCGCAAAAGGCCCCACACACCGCTGCGGTTTTGGATTTCGTACGGCAAGCTTGCAGCAGCAGCGCTCCTAGTTGTGGTGGTGGTGGTAGCAGTGGCGGTGAGGGACGGAGCAATGCTGCTGGTGCTAGCAGGCGGGAGGCACGAGGTGAAGGCGGGGCCAGCGGAGGCCGTGGAGGAGGCGGGGGCAGAGGAGGACGAGGAGATGCTAGGGACCCTGTTGCGGCGGCGCTGTCCGGCATTGTACCGCCTTCTTCCCTCGCGGTTAGTAAGGGGACGGGGACAGGGGCGGCGGGAGCGGCGGTTGGGCAGCAGCATGGCTTAACTTCGGGGGGCTCCAGTGCTTCGTCCAGACAGCCGCACCAGCAGCAACGTCAGCAGCAGCAACCCCCACCTCGCCAACCGCAAGAGCACCCGCAGCCGCAGCAGCGGCAAGGCGGCCAGCTTCCAAGCGCTCCCGCGCCTCGAGCCCCACTGATAGTGGGAGGAGGAGGTGGTATGGGTAGCGGCACCAGCAGCAACAGGACTTCTGCCCCCACCACCACCGCCACCAGCCCGGCGGCAGCAGCGACGTCGCGAGGCGGCCGCAGCGGTCGCGATGGCGGCGGTGGTGGAGGCAGCAGCGGCAGCAACAGCAGCAGCTGCAAACCCTCGGCGGCGGCTGCGGCGCCAGCGCCGAGCCCCAAGGCCCCCTCGTCATCCTCATCGCCAGCCACAGCCAGCCGCAACGGTGCTGCTTCCGGAGCAGCAGCAGCCGCAGCCACTGCCGCCGCCACCAGTGCTGCTGCTACTCCCACCGCCGCCGCTACACCTGCCACCGCGGGAGGGGCTCCAGGCAAAGGAGCTCCTACCACCCCCTCTGCTGCCCCACCGGCTACTGCTGCCCCGGTTGCTGCTGCGGCGGTGCCGGCTGTGGAGGCGAGTGAGGAGCAGCGCGAGGAGATGGACGCGCTGGAGGTGCGAGAGGGGGGGGCTGCGTGCGCATGCGGGGGAGGGGAGGGTCCCGGTAGGGTTTGCAGGGGGTGGTGCGACAGAAGACCTGGTGCTGGCGTCTGGGTTCAAATAGGGCTTTGTGCTTTGCGTCCATCAACAACTCTCTCTCTCTCCCTGGCCCTTCACCAGCACAGTTTACGCGCAACTTCACGTACCGGTGTCACCACCTGCGTGAAACACACACGCCCACCGCCCGCAACCCCACCCGCAACCCCCTAATGTGGAGCATGTATCCCTATTTACCCCCCCCCCCTGCAGGCTATCTTCATGGAGGAGTACCGGCACATCAGCGCCGCCCCGCCCCGCTTCACCATCCACCTCCGGGAACCAGGAGCCGCAGCAGCCAGCGAGGAGGACGGCGCCCCCGCCTCCGGGCCTCCCTCGCGGCTCTTCACCCTAACCTTCACCCTGCCGCCGGGCTACCCGGCAACTGAACCGCCGCTGGTGACCATTACGGGTAGGGCATCAAGCTGGCGACGTCGCTTTGGGGGGGTTACCGGTCGCTGAAAGCAAACACCTGGCATACTCAACGCCGAGAGCGCTTCTGACCATTACGGATAAGGCCGCCTGTGTGGCCCTAGAGCCCTACCTCCCTTGGCCAAGGAAGTGGCGTTTTGGTGGGGACATTATCCTCGGTGGTGACGCATGCGGGGGCCCCGCCCCGCCCCTGTCCCGGTCCCTGGCCCCCCGCCCCCGCCTCCCCCCGCAGGCCCGTTGGGCGGTAACGACCCGCGGCGGCACGCGCTGGCGGGTGTCATAGCGGACACGGCGCGGGAGGCGGTGGATGGCTCGGGGGCGGGCTGCGTGTTCCAGGTGTGGGGAGGGGGAGGGGGGAGAGGGGGAGAGGGGGAGAGGGGGAGAGGGGGAGAGGGGGAGAGGGGGAGAGGGGGAGAGGGGGAGAGGGGGGAGAGGGGGAGGGGAGAGGGGACCGCTGTCCTTTGTTGTTCGTGCACCGCTCCCCATCCCTTGCCCTAGCCTGCGGGTTTCAATGGGAACTCCCATTCTGGTCTCTCTCTAATCGGTTTGGTTTCATTTTGGTCTGTCTCTGACTGCCATCCCTGCATGGCTCCCTTGCATGCTGCCACCCACCCCCACAACACCACACACCGCCACCACCGCCGCACAGGTGGTCGAGGCGGCCAAGGAGTGGATAGACACCCACCTGCCTCCCGACGTGGGCGAGCGCAGGGACACCGGCACCTCCTCCTCCTTCCCCGCCACCTCCACCTTCACCTCCCTCCCCGCCTCCGCCGCAGCACCCCACCACACCACCCCAGCAACAACAGGACAGTCAACGACAAGCACAACAACATCTGCAGCTGCTGCTGCAGCTGCTGCTGCCGGCAGCGGCACCGCCGCAGTCGCCGGCATGCTGACGCCGGCTGCTGCGGCGGCGGCGGTAGCCGCAGCTGCCGCCGGTCCTGGTGTGATGAACCTGGGTTGGGGCGCGACGGCTCTGGGTGTTGCCTCCGCCACAGGCGCCGCGGGCAATGTGACGTGGTGGCTGCGGGAGGAGGCGGACCCCGAGCTCATCCGTGCGGCGGTGGCGGAGGCGGCGGCTAGTGCGCCCTGGCGGACGGGCGCAGCGGAGGCGGCGGGTCTGGCGGAGGTGGATGAGGCGGCGGCGGCGGAACTGCAGGTGGGTTGGTGGGTGGGGGGCGCAGGCAGGCATGCAGGGAGGGTGGGGCTGGGAGGAGTTGGGGGTGTGGAGTTAGGCCCGCGCTGGGCTTGCAGGAAGATGCGGGTTGTGAAACCAACACGCATCCCTTCCTAGCTACCAACACCCGTCCACCCCTTGTTAACACACCCTCCTCCACACCCTCTCCTCTGTGGCCTCCTTCTCCTCCTCCGCCGCGGCAGTGGGGCGATGGGAGCAGTGATGCCAGTGCCGCCGCCGCCGCCGGCTCCTCAGCGGCTGCGCAGCATGGCTCGGGTGCCGCGGATGCCGGCTGCAGCAGCAGCAGCGGCAGCAGCGAGTGGAGCCAGCGGGGGCGGTGGGACTATGTGGTGGGGCTGGTGGGGAAGCCCAGCGCCGGCAAGAGCACCTTCTTCAATGCGGTGACAGGTGCGCGGCATCATGTGTGTACAGCCCCAGCATCTCAACACACATCACTTCCTCCCCCTCATCTCGCAGCCTCCCGTTCCACACAACACGCACAACACCTCCTCCTCCGCCCTTAGCCCCTCCCTCCGCCCCTCTCCTGCCCAACCCCCGCCTCCCTCCCAACCCCACTCCGCACCAACCCACACCACCCCCCGACCCTCAGACCCGGTCAGTGACGACGACGGCGCCCGAGTGGCCGCCTTCCCCTTCACCACCATCGCTCCCAACATCGGGAGGGGATTCTGCTTGGTGCCCGACCCCGCACCGCTGCTGGGACTGGGGCGGGGGGCCGCGAGGTGGGGGCTGGGAGGGGGGGGAGGGGTGAGTGAGTGAAGTATGGGTGAGGGCGTTGTCACGGGTTTGTTATGACAGTCCTCACTAACGGCCCTGTTCGCCCTTCTGATAGCCCTTCGTGATACCCTGAACCTCCCTTCCTCCTGCCGCACCCTGCACCGCCCCCCAACCCTGCCCCCACCAGACCGCTTCACGGCTACTCCGAGTCCTTCTGCCTGGACAGCGCCGACCCACGGTTCACCAACATCGACCCGCTGCGCCGCTGGGCGGGTGCGGCGGGCTGGTCGGCGCCACCCGTGC
Organism: Astrephomene gubernaculifera; assembly: GCA_021605115.1. Taxonomy (NCBI): domain Eukaryota; kingdom Viridiplantae; phylum Chlorophyta; class Chlorophyceae; order Chlamydomonadales; family Astrephomenaceae; genus Astrephomene; species Astrephomene gubernaculifera. The sequence goes on from BMAR01000004.1 coordinate 2,426,611, forward strand.
GACCACTGCTGTGGCGCAAGGTGCCGGTGGTGGTCAAGGTGGGTGTGAAGAGGTGTGGAGGGGTGCGGGTTTGGGGTGGGATTCGGGGGGGGAGGGGGTACAAAACCCCGGGGTGGGGTTAACACGTGTGACGCTATCACCATCATCTTCCGTTGCTCCTGCGTTCGAGATGTTTCATTGCCTACCTCATTGTGAAGTTATACGACCCTGTCAGGGCCAATGGTGGTCGCTTACCTAACAATGCGGCAATGGCGCCTCCCTCCCCCCCATCTCCCTCCCTCCCCCTCTTCCTCCCTCCCTCCCTACCTCCCCCCCAACAACACAGGATGTGGCAGGTCTGGTCCCCGGCGCCTACCAGGGTCGCGGGCGCGGCAACGCCTTCCTCAACGACCTGTGCGACGCGGACGTGTTGATTCACGTGGTGGATGCTTCGGGCACCACCGACCGGGAGGGTCAGCTGCTGGAGGCGGTGGAGGGGGCGGAGGCGGGGGCGGCGGGGGGAGGAGCGGGGGGAGTGGAGGGGAGGGGGCCGGCCAAGGGGGGAGACCCGCTGGATGATGTGGGGTGAGTGGGGTTGCATGGGTGGGTGGGGGGGATGCATCCCAGCACGGACTGTCTTTGCGAGTGGTCTACCGTTACTTGTCATGTATCCGCACCCGGCTTTCGCCCTTTCCCCTGCGCCTGGCTCCCCCAAGCCGCACACCGCAGCCCTCTATAGGTCCCGTTTTCGCCCCTCTCCCGCACCTTCCTCCCATGGTTTCCTATGGTGTAATCCATCGTAATCCCCATCCCTTCACCCCCTCTTTCCCCTCCACCCCCCCCCCCAGCTGGGTTCGCGAGGAGCTGCACCGGTGGGTGTACGACAACGTGCGATCCAAGTGGACGTTCGTACTGCGCAAACCCTCGCGGCTGCCCGAGCTCTTCTCCGGCTACCATGCGAGCAGGGCGCTGGTGGCGGAGGTGCTGGCGAGGTGGGGGGGGGAGGGGGGTAAAAATAAAGAAACACTGACAAACTGGATGACGAGGGGGGGAGAGGAAACTGACGAGCTGTATGAGGGGGTGGTGGGTAGTGTGTATGGGGTTACTTGAAACCGGCTGTCAGAAGTGGATGTTTTACCATACACAATATTCCAAACCCCTCACCCCTACCCACCCCCAACCGCACCCCCCCGACCAGGGTTGGCGTGTCGGTTGGTTCGTTGGTGGTTGAGGGCGCCTCTCTGGCCCACTGGACGGAGGCGCACCTGCACCGCCTAGTGGCGCACTTCCTGCAGGTCAGTTGGTTCGTTGGTTGGTTAGTTAGTTCGGTTCCAAATTGTAAGCGGGCGTTCTGTTCCCCTCTGCCACGTGCCACTAATTTCCAGAGCAACTCCCCAAGCCGTGCTCCGCAGTCATCCAACCGCACCAGTAAAACCCCTGCCGCTCCTCCTACCCTGCTTGCCCCCCTTCCCCATCAGGCCCGCTTCCCCATCCTGCTCGCCCTTAACAAAGCCGACATGGCCTCATCGCCGGACCACATCATCAGGGTACGACAGGCCCTGCCGTACGATCCCGCCGTACCCGTCAGTGCAGCTACGGAGCGCTGGCTGTGCAACCAGCGCCGTACTGGCAGGGTGTCGTACAACGATGCATCCGCTGACGTCACCGCCGTAGTTTCTGGTAGGTCTGTTGCTGGTATTCGTACCGTTGTACAGTTGGGCGGAGGAGGGGGGGGCACCCGCTTGCATGCTGCTTCGACCTCCCTGACGCCCCTGTCCTCCGACCTCGCAAGCTGCAACTGCTGTGTCGTTTACCGACTAGTTCTTCTTCCTTTCCCTCACCCTCCCTCACCAACAGACTCTCCCGAGCTAGCTGAGCAGCTGAGCAGGGTGCGCACCGCAGTGCTGGGCAGGTGGGTGAGGTGAAGGGCGGTTGGCGGCTTTGTACGGAAGTGATGCCGAATGGCATGTGGCGGTAGCAACGACAGTCGCATGGAAACGACTATTACTGTTCAATCCAGTCTCGTTAGTTTCCTTGCTACAGCAGTCCAAATGAATGAGCACTAACCGACTGCAACTGCAACTGCCACAACAGGTACGGCAGTACGGGGGCGGCACTCGCGCTAACGTGCGCTGTCGCCATGCGCCCGCCGCGCCCCGTGTTCCCAGTGACCGACCTGGAGACGTGCACAGCACTGCCGGCACGGGGCATATCCAGCGGAGCAGGTGGGGGTTGTGCCTTATTACGTGCGTGTGATTGTTTATGTTTACGAAACCGGCTGCGTAAACCGGAACGTATTGTGACGCTACTTTGCTGTATTGCGTTCCACACCCCTTCGCACCACGCCACACAAGGCACCACACACTACCGTACTCGCCCCACACGCCGCCTCCTACCATGCCCTGCCATGCAACCCAAACCCAAACCCCGTCAGGCGGCTTGCTGGGCTCGGGCCTCGACGCCAAGGCTCGGGCGGCCGAGGGGGCCAACCCAAGCGTGCTGCGCGACTGCATCTTGCTCAAACCCGGTAGCCACATCGTGGATCTGTTTGAGGTACGGCATGGGGTACGACATGGGGGGCTCATCACCCGTGTCCCCTTTTAGGGAATCATTGTAACGGTCATTCAACTATGGGGCTCACCTGCAAGGGGCTAGATGAGGGTGGTGGGTCTGTACGAGATGTCATAGGGGCTCATAGGGGCGGGAGCTTATGGGACCTTGGCTCATATGCCTTTAAGCGCTTCTGCTAGTCATTCCGAGGCCCTATAATACTTCGTACATGGTATCGTATTCCTCCATCTGCCCCTGCGTTGTAGTATTCCTGAGTCGCCCTCACGCGTTGCGTGTAAGTTGTGTGTTGCCGTACTGCGGCCCTACTGCCGTACTGCCGTACAGGTCCTCAAGCGGCCGCCGTACCAACTGCTCGAGGGCGACTTTGTACGAGCCGAGTGCAGTGCTCTGACGGCGCCGGAGGCAGCTGCGGCGTCTGCAGCCGCTGCGGCGGTTGCGGCGGTTAGCTTGGGCGGCGGCGAGGGTGGCGCCGCTGTCGGCTCGGCTGAGGGAGGCAGTCAAACTTCTTCCCACCAGCAGCATCAGCAGCATCACCAGGTCTGGCGTGTGTTGAAGAAGGAGGAGGTGCTGGATTGGGGCAGCTGTGTGACCAAGATCATGACCAACAGGCGGAGTCATTGGCAGCATGGGGGCAAGCGGTAGAGGCGTGGAAGTAAGAGCAGGGACGAGGCCAGATGGGCGGGACGGGTCACATGGGGCCGATGGGGGTACGGGTAGAAGCGTACAGTCTTGGAGATGGAGAGAATGGGTGCTGACGTCATGCGTGCGTGCATGGGTCTGTCGGTTATTGGCGGTGTCGCTGGTGGCTTGGAGGTGTCTTGTGCGCAGTGCTGTCCTGGTAGGTAGGCAGTTAAGCTCCGGGGGAGGTTCATGGTGGCGGTTCACAGTTCATGGTAAGGTCGGTGAGGTCCCCGTGCGGTCACAGTCCTCCTTGACAGCTGGCGAGAGATGCGTTTGGAGGGAGCGGTTGGAAGGAGTGTTTGGAGGGAGCGTTGCAAGGGATGAAGGGGGAGCAAAAGCTTGTGCGGACGTGTTCGCTACTGCCTTAGCTTGCTTGGGAGTACAACGGAGGGTACAAGGGCACATGAGGCAGAAGTGTGTACATAGTGTTACAAGCAGTGTCCGAGACCAATTCGCAGTCTTACCGCCTGGTAACATGAGTAAGCAAGTCGACATGAGCACCCGTACTTGTGCGACACTTTGAAATCAGGTGCAGGGCGCCTTTAGGGCCCACGTCCGGCACATGAATGGGCAAACCCCTCACCCCTCAGGCTTGCGTTTTTCAAATCCCAAACCCAGCGCGCACAGTACGCAGTACCGTCAACTTCAATAGCATTACAACTTGCATACCGGTAACACACCGCCCATCTCCCACCTGAACGTCCCCCCAGCGCAAGCAAGGAGTCATCTAGAGCCTCATCCGACACTGACACCCAAACCCCCCACACACACATACATACGTTTCCTCCTCGCGGCGAGTGTTCTTAACACACTACATTGGGCACAAGTATCCACAATCCTCTTGTCAAAGCAGGTCTTGCGCCCGTCAAACAAAATCACTCCCAAGCATCATTGCTTCTGCTACAAACACGCAATGCTTCGTACAACTCCCATCCCTCCCCAGTACCTTACCCCGCAGCTCTTGAACTTCCCCCGCGAGGCAGGCCTTGCAACCTCCCAACCTCCGACCCGCACTCCTCCCTCTCCATCCACTCTAACCGCAACTGCATGCCCCAACCCTCAAGCCAGATACCTCACAGCCCCTGCTACCGCTGCTACCGCTGCTGCTGCATCACAACACTGCCGCTCCGGGCACCTCCTGCCCTGCTCAACCCTACTTTTGCTGTGCCAGTTTGATCTCCGCCCGCGTCACCTTCGGTACATCCTGCTGTGGGGCCTGAGGGGCCTGCCGGACACCCTGCTGCTGCTGCTGTTGTTGTTGCTGCTGCTGCTGCTGCAGCACCTGCTTCGCATCCAGCTGCGCCAACGCCGGTGACAGCACTTGACTCTGCACACGCTTCTGCTGCCCCACCTGCTGCTGCCCCTGCGCCTGTACCTTCTGCCCCTGCTTCACCTCCACCACCACCTGCTGCCCCACCTGCCCCTGCGCCTCCTGCTGCTCCTGTCCTCCTCCCGCCTGCTGCTCCTCACCCTCCTCCTCCTTGGGCTCCACACGCGAGCACACCGTCCCCGACACACACACGCTCAGGTCGGTCAGCCCGCCGTTGCATTCCGCGGTGCAGCGGTTCATGAACACCCGGCCATCGCAGCAGATGGGCGCCCAGGTGGTCTGACAGCCGCAGGACTTGGCGCCGATGGCAAGGGCTGCTGCCGCTGGAGGTCCTGTTTTGACGCGGGTAGCCGGGGGTGGCGTACTCGGGGCAGGCGTCGTACTGGCGGTGGCCTTCGCCGCCTTGGTCTTGGATGCGGCTTCGGCGAGCTCGATTTGGAGGGCGCCTGCAACTGCTGCCGCTGCAGCTTCAGCAGCAGGGGAAGAAGAGGACGGTGAGGTAGGAGTAACCGGAGTTCCGGACTTGGGCTTCAGGGTGATGCCGCTCTTGCCTGCGTCAACAGCAGCAGCAGCAGGACCAGCAGCACCATCAGCCGGCTGGTAGGCTTGTTGCATCTGCGTGTTGCTGCTGCCGGAGCCGCCCTCCTCCTCGTCTTCCTCTTCCTCGCCCCAGGTAGTTACAGGGGCAGAGACAGCGGAGCCGGAAGCATCCGACGAACCAGCATGGTCGCCGCCATGGTCGCCACCGGCTGCCGTATCTGCTCCCGCCACTCTTGCAGATGGTGACGCTGAAGCAGCTGGTGTTGTTGTGCTGGTGGTGGTGGTGGTGGTGGTGGTCTGGTTGCGGGCGGGGCACCGGCCCTGGGTGCAGGCGGCCAGTGACTCTCCGTAGCACCGAGCAGCCAGGCAGAGGTTCTTGTACGTTACCCGGCGGCGGCAGCACACGGGCTGCGGCTCGGAGGGGCAGCTAGCTACACAGGTCTGCGTGGTGTCGGCTGGGGGAGCGGAGGGGATGGGAGAGGAAAGGGGGTTGGGGCGAGGCAGGAAGGGGGGTGGTGAGCGGGAGTGGGAGTGGATGCGATAGATGGGTAATGAGAAGGAGAGGGCGGAAACTACGTACTGCTTTGCCATAGCAATAACATAACAGTGCATAAACCTCTTGCGGAGGTTGGAGCTTCGGAAATTCCGTAAGGAAGCACCTGGCCCGTGGGTGCTCACATGCATGGACTTCGTGACAACCCGTTCACCCCTTCCTCCTCCATCGTGGCTTCGTCTCTGGGCCCCTACCCTACACGCCATCCAATCTAGCACCCCGTGTCGCTCCCTTGCCCTCCCACGGCACATGCAGCATGCACGCTAACTCGAACCCGGGCCATGCATGATGATCCATCCCCGTGTTCCTTCCGTGTTCACACAGAGGGCCGCACGCTACCGTATCCCGGTGCTGCTGCTGCCGCCACCTGCTGCCCTCTTCGCTCACCTGCAGCTGAGGTGCTGCTTGCGTTGTTCCGGGCTGCGTAGCGCCGTTGCAGGTACTTGGCGGTGGCGTCAGCAACGTCCAGCGGAATCTCCAGGGCGTCGCGGGTCAGGCCCAACGTGTCTTGGGAGGCAGGGGAAGGGTCGGGCAGGGGGGAGGGTAAGGCAGGAGGGAGGATAGGGGCTAGGCTGGGGTGGGGTGGAATTCGGCTAAGGTCGTATCGGTAAACGGAGGAGGGCAGGAGGGAGGGGGGCTGCCAGGGGGAGCTGATGGGGTGGTGACGCTTCCAAGGGTGTGGTAGTGCCGGGTAGTGAGTGGATGGGTAGTAGAAGCAAAGCGAACTGTCTAAGAGCGTGTCGCAGGCCGTGGAGCGCGATTAATAGTCAAGATGGGAATGCGCATAGGAAAGAAGGAGAGCCAGTGCAGTTGCCGTGACAGATCCAGCGCCACCGCAGAAACAGGGGTCAATGTGGCTGGCGGCCCGACCGCATGCATCCGCATCGCCTGACATAACGGCCTGAAACGTGTCCCTGTGTGGCAGTATCTTCCCCGGGACAAGGCATGATACGCCCATTGACGCACCCAAACACAGACGCAAAGTACTGCCTTCTTACTTTCGCGCAGCGACGACCGGGCCTCGCCTGTGGGTCGCTCGAAGATGCGTGCACCTGACGTACCCTGCTGGGAGGCTGCCGAGAGGTCCTGCAGCACCCCCATCACGTCAAACACGGGCTGAGACGGCTGCTGCTGCTGCTGCTTGTGTTGTTGCTGTGATGAGGAGGCGCTGCCAAGTGCGGCTGACATGTCAAATTGCGGTTGCTGGGCATCTCCCAGGCTAATGGAAAGGCATGCACCGAAAAGCGCTGCGAGGAGGATGGTGGGCTGGTAGGATCGGGAAGTTCTGGCCGGGGCTGCTGTTCGTGCTCTGCTACCAGGCAGACACATGGTTCCGTGGTTGTGTGTTTCTGTGGTGCCCAAGAGGAAGGTATTGGACTGTAGCTTGCAGTACTTTGGAAAAGCAAGTGCCCTGGGCATTGTCTAGTGCATCTTTAACTGTGTGGTGTGATGATGATGCCAGAGAAAGGAGTTGCAGAAGGACAGGTGCATCAGAGAGGGAAAGCTGTCGACAGGTGGATGTCGCGCGTCAGAAAAGGTGCTTATTGAAGCACAGCGCTCTCCTAAGGTAGGCCGTCGCCTGTCGTTGCCTTCTCTGGCTATCAGCATAGCTGATAGCCGAGTACTAGGTTTGGCTTATACGGGCCCCTTTTGAACAGTATGCTTGAAATCCTTGACAAGCAGGAAGTGCTTATGTGCAACTGGGTAACTAGGATAACACAGCGTCACAGCTTCTGAGTGCTGGTCGAGCGTCCCAGGCGGACCCCTGGGTCAAGGGGTCGTTACTGTCGAAGCCGGCGCATGCCCAATAAGACTGGGGGGGATAGGCAGATACATAAGTCGTTTAGATAATGGTACGTCGCGACCGTGGGCCCTGCAACCCTCCAAGCCCCGTCTCCAGCCATGTTGCGCCATCGACGCTCCTTTGTCCCGCAGCTCTTTACGCCAAAATTACTAAAAGATCAAGTCTTAAGCCTTAGGGACGGAATAAGTACGCTTCCATTGGCCAGCATTAACGTTTGCCCTCAATGAGACACAGTATCTATGTCTCAACGGGTTCAGCAAGCAAATGTAACTCGTCAAAGTGCTCATGCGTGCCTTGACTGAAAGAGTTGGCGACGATGTAGCCATGGAGAACATACATCGCCTTGCGGACGGATAGTGTGTCAGGTACCTAGTACGGCATCTGGCTTATAACTTCAGCACAGCAAGCATGTTTTGCAACAGCAACTGCTAGGAATACATTACAAGCATATGAGCATTGACAATAGTACAGCTTTGGCATCTGCCTATGTGCCTCCAAGGTTCGCTTTACTAGATAGCACCTCGAAGTAATTTTAGACAAGGAAGTAATAAGGCCAGTCGCTTACAGACGCAAAGCACCCGCTTTGTGGTAAGAAATGGCTGCGCAGCAAGCGGTCGGGGGTGGAGATGCCGTCGACTATTCCTATGGGTCGGCGGCCAATCCGCCAGCAAGTCCTAAGCGGAGAGCAAACTCTAAACCATCATCGCCGGGGTAAGGCGGCTGGCTATCTAAGTCTTGTGCTGGGGTAATGGGCAATGTTGCACTTGCATGGCTTCGAGCTAGGCTCGTTGCGCCTGTTGATAAGCACGTACTGTCGGTTAAGTCGGTCTGCTATCAAGGTTGTAGAGCCGCAAAGTTTTACTAGCCGTTTCCGAATTGTACACGTCGTTCCAATCAGGATATCTTCCTCCTTGATGAAGTTATCCTGGAGACCCTGCAAGCGTGTGTTTCCAGCATATCTCTATTAGATTTCTTCTCTACCAAGGCTACCGCTCAGCGTCCGCCTCCTAACTGCCTAGCAAACGGCTACAGCGAACAGCAATTGTGCTACGACCGTGGTTGCGGAGGTGTAATCGTCCATCCCTGCCCATTATCATAGTCATTCAAGTCGAAATCCCTGCGTAATCCACGTATCGGTGTATCGCGGAGCATTTCGCTACCTCTTGGTCCCTCACGATATCGCGACCCCCCTCTGCCCCGCTCACTTTCATTGTCGCAGTATTGGTGGCAGGACAGAGGGATGGGTCGTCCCTACACCTTCCCCCGGGCCAGGAGCTTACAACCCTTCCATACAAATAGTAGTATCGGTGGGTCAGGACTACAGGAGGGAACGAACCCACGGTCCTCATGCAAAGACCATGCGTGCGGGGTTAAGCTCCGCCGCTACCGGTGGCTCCAGGACGGGAGGACACATCACGCCTTCCTCCGCCCATCTCACCACCACCTCGTCCTACTTACCTCCTCGCAAATCTTCTACCACTTCTCCCCTCAACACTTTACTCATCGCCCATTCCGTACCTCCACACACCCTTTCACACCCCACCTGCCACATCACCGCCACCCTTACCATCCCACCTTCCTACCAACACCCTAACCTTCCTTCCTCCCTCTACCTTTCCTGTCCCCTGCCTCCTCCTTGATTCTCTCACATGCACACAGGCCTCCGAGCGCGCTGTGTTCGGCACCGCCTACCGCGAGCAGGAGGAGAAGCGCTTCATGTCCAACCTGCACAACCAGGGGATGCCCAACCCGGAGACTCCGGGGCCAGGAGCCTACCGGTATGCGGAGGGGGGGGGCTGCGGGGGTGCGGCATGGCGCGCATGCGGGGGGCTTGTGGGCTGTCGGCAGGGTTGCGGGATGTGGGGGTGCCTGGGGAGGTGCTCCTGGGGGACGTGAATGACTGGAAGGAGCGTCTTGAGGCCTGTGATGCGGCCTCCCTTCCGATCACCTCACTTTGGTTTGGTTTCCTGGGTGCCGCCCGGTCCCCTTTGGTAAGTGTGCTGCAAGCCCCTTACCGGCTACACACCTCCTCCTCCCCCGCTCACCCTCCCCCGGGCCCTCCCTCTCTCCCTGCCTGCCTCCCTGCCTCCCGCAGCACCGCTGACAACCGGCTGCTGCGCAGCGAGAAGTCCGCCAAGTTCGGCACCGCGGCCCAGCGGCCGGAGGTGTCCAAGGAGTCGCTGTGCAAGCCGGGGGCGGTGTACGACCTGCCCTCCACGCTGTCAACCATGTCAACCGGCTTCGGCACGGTGAGAGAGGGACGGAGGGGGGGTGAGGAGGGGGGCTGAGGAGGTGGTGCATGGACGGCTTTGCCCATGGCTCAGGGGGCCGCCGCTTCGCCCGCACATCCTGATTAAACCCTGCCCTTCCCCTTCCTCGCCCTGCCACCCCTACCGACCCCCAGGCCCCCAGCACCACCCGAGCCGCCTCCCGCGGCGCCCACCCCAACTCGCCGCTGCGGGACCCCCGCTCCCTGCAGTCGGAGCGCTTCCCGCTGGAGCACATAGAGGGGCCGGGTGGGTGCCGTGGCTGCCTGGCGGGGGCGTAGGAGGGAGGGGGCTGGCTGCCCACTGGGTGGTTTGTATTGGCTGCTTCATCCGGGCAGGAACAACTGGGGTGGTGGCGTTTTGGTTGCTCATTGCCTTTTGGTTCAGCGCAAGCGCAGGATCCACTTGTTGTCCCGCGGGTCGCATCGTACAACCCTCCTGCTGCTGCTGATGTCCAATTCCGTTCCTCCCTGCTCCCGTGCTGTGCGCCTGGGGGCATCCTATGTTGGGACCGATCCTGGTAAAACTGGTGGCGAAATGGCATCGTGTGTGTATATGTGTGTCCCCATGCGCAGGCCCGGACGCATATCCCCTCATTCCCTCGGACAAGATGTCCCAACACGAGACGGTGCCGCGCTACACGTTTGGGCGCGCCTCGCGAGAGTCCGCAACACGCGCGCACCTGACGCCGCAGCAGCTGCAGGTGGGGTTGCGACTGCGTACGAGGTGGAACCCGCAGCGGAGAGGGGATAACATGAGAAACACTTGGGGGGAATATTCATGTTTGACGTGGAAGGGTACAGAGATGGGGCGGATGAATGGGGTATGTGTTTTATACTGGGGTCCTTCCGCTGGGGTGGTTGCGGAATTAGGAGCCCGATGTGCTAACCTGCGTGGATCCTTAGTCCCCAACGGAAGGGTGGGTGCGCATCAAAGCCAAGGAGGAAGCGCCGCACGGGCTAGCTGCATGACTGATTGCTGACGCGCATTGTTCACTTACGGTAGTGAGCGTGCCGGTAAGAGAATGGTAAAGGTGCGGTTCACGTCCTGCAGCATGCCAGCTTCTTCCTAATGGCCTCGTTCCTGCTCTCCCATTTTATTTCCGTGGCTTTATCATCCCTACGAATTCTCCAATCCTTTTACACATCTCCTCTTCCTCAACGCCGCAATGCTTACCTGCCTGGCTCCCTATCCCTCATCCTCCTCGCCGCACCCCGCAGGCCGACCCCACAGTCAGCACCGCCAGTGCCACGCCCGCCGCCATATACGACATCCCCAGCATGCCTCAGCCTTCGCAGGTGACGGTCTTCCCTCGGGGCCCCGCGCACTACAACCCTGAAAAGGGCGGCAACGCGAAAGGACCCTACATCGGCAGGTAACATCGACGTCGCCCCGTGCCCTCCATTCCCTAACCATTCCCTCCTGTACGCCAAACCCTCTGGATATCCCCCCCCTTACACTAAACCCGGCGAACAACCCTCTCCCTCTTTTCTTCTCCTTCTGCTCTCTCTCCAGCCATCACGGCAAGGCAAAGGAACCCGTAACAAAGATCCAAAAGTCCACGCGCCCACACCTGCTCATGCACCCCCATCCCCACCCGCTCATCTCTCCCTCCACAGGCTTCACTCGGATGCAGTGAAGGGCATAGAGTCCCCCGGCCCAGGCGCCTACGCCGCTCCCACCTGTCTACATACCGCAGGGGGCGCCAAGTTCGGCCCCGCGAACCCCAGCCGCACCCCCAAACCTAACGAGGTTGAGGTGCCCGGCCCGGGCGCGCACAACCCGAACTTTGGCGCGCTGTCGGTTCGCCCCACCGCCTCCTCCTTCTCCATGGGAGCCAACATCCGGACAGATTGGACGGTGTTCAGCCCCGCTACACCCGGACCTGCTGCGTACGCGCTGCCGCCAGCGGACAGGTGAGGGAGCCGGGGGATAAGGGATGCAAGGGGGGGTGGCGGATTCCGATGTAAGCACGGCATGTGTTAATGTAAGATGGCGCGCAAGCATGAGGGAAAGAGGCAGGAACAAGCTTTTGCCGGGAAGGAAGCGCAGCCCCTGGCTCATGACAGCCGTTCGCAACCTGTTTCAAATCAAAATTCCTCTCTTAAACCGCTTTAACCCCTAACCCGTCTCCTTCCCTCCTCTTTCCTCACCCTTTTCCCCGCCCCGTGTAGGACCAGCAACAACTTTGCGGCTCCCAGCTTCTCCATGGCCGCCTCCCCCGGCGGCCGCCTGAGCCACGTGGCGCGCAACTCCACACCCGCGCCCGACGCCTACGGGCGGCCCGAGGACCCGCGCGAATACAGCGCCGTGCGCAAGGGCTTCTCCTTTGGGCTCAGAGAACGAGTCAAGACGGAGGGGAGCGTCATTTCCAACCGGTGGGTGGAATGGCTGGGTTAGCACGGTGGTGGGGGTGTAGAAAGGGACCCGTGCCACCCATGCCACCCGTGCCACACCCAACTGTCGGTGGGTTGGTGTTATTGTGGGTGTGTGTTTCTGAAGCATTGATTGCAGCGGCTCACGGCTCCCCTCCCTCCACCCTGCCTCTCATGCAACCGCAGCTACCACGGGCCCCTCCACGCGCACGAAGCCATGTGCACCGAGTCCCCCGGGCCCGGCTGCTACGACGTGCCGCTCACCACCGCGCGAATCGGCTCCCCCGCCACTCGCTTCGGCACCTCGGGTCGCGACGCGGGGTCCAAGATGTACATCTCACAGTGAGTGACACCACGCGGAGGATTATACAGAGGACTTGAGGGGACTTTCCTGGTTTTCCTGGCTTGGGTTGAAACCTTGCACCCTATACCGGTAATGCCCTCACTTTAAACGCCCTCCTGTGCGGCGCTACTCTATACAGACTCTGTACTCCGAGATGCCCTTACCCCTCCGCCAATACCCTGCAACTCCCTGCCGCAGCATCCACGCAGCGGCTGAGGGCTTCGGGACCGCCTCCCCCGGTCCAGGCTGCTACAACGTGGCGGAGCTGGGCGGTGTGGGCTGCAGCTCGCGCTTCGCAGCCAAGGTTGCACCCAAGGTGGGGATCGGGGTTGGGGTTGGGGTGGCACTGGAAATGCATGCTGTGGTGCTGACTTGTTTGGCCGCTGTGTACGGCATAGGGGCTATGGGGCTATCATCTTGCCATTGATGCGGTAGCTTGCGAATGATACATACATGGGCGCAGTTGGACACACTGTGCCACATTGGCCCCTTGGTTGGGTTCGGTTCAGGACGCCATGTCGCGCAGGGTGGCTCCACGTGGTCGTTCTGCTCACCTTGGCGGTCCCCAGCCAACCCTGCGCCGTGCCCACTGTTCCTGTCCTTGTCTCTTCTTGACTGCAGTTCGGGACGAGTCCCCGCTTCTCGGACAAGGTCTGCACCAAGTAGTATAGCATGAGGTCTGCTCGGCAGCACTCCTCCTCCTTACTAGCTCAGGCGGGTGTGCCCGCACGCGTTCATGTACGCATGGTGACTGATTGCGGGGTGCGGGCACACAAGCGCGCGCAGGCGCACCTCTGCCCGCACCCCGTGCAGCTCCAGGACCCGCCGTCCAGCGGCTGCGTATGGTTTTTTGTTTACCACCTGGCAAGGTCTAACGGCGAGTAGCCCATGGAGGGCATCGTCAGTCGGGAATACCGCAGCAGTGGGGGTTCCTGGTATATCTCTGCAGGAGAACGTGCTGGCGGCTTGGCGGCTGGTATCAGGACTGCGGCAGGAGTTAACATAAGGTTTTTGTGTTTGACACGTGTTCGGACTGCATTTGTACGACCCGTCTGGTGTCGGACGGGCGCTGTGTGCGTGACGGACGCTCTGGCGGGGAATGTATTCATCCCTAGTTAAATGCGGTGGTTTTCATGCAGGGCGGGGAGTGCTTGTGGGGGTTTTGTTACAACATCTCGTGATAATCGGAGGTAGGTTCATTTAAGGTTGTCCTGCATGGGTGTTTGGGGTGCTGTGTTTGCCGCACGGGGGCAGGAGTGGCCCTGGCACGGGGCCCCGTGTGTGTTTTGGAGGCACGTTACCGGTATGTAGAGTGACGGCGGCAAGGCAAGCGAGTCCAAGAAACTGTCTAATGCAACGGATTGCTAGCTACTGGATTCGGGTAAGTACCCGGGGAACATGTACATGTGACCAAACATGGGAGCAAAAGTAGATATAGTGTAAAGCACTGATGGATTGCATCCTTTTTGAACTATCGTGGGCCTTATGGTACAGCGGTGGCCCTGGCGATGTTTCGGCATTATGTGCTCTGCACCAGCAGCGTTGGTTCCAACTTTTTTGGTTGTGTTCGTTTGGCGTAATTTGGGTGAGAACATGGAGAACTACGTGTATTGCAGTGCCACATCTAGCCTGAGGTGTGACGCACTACTGATGTGGGCCACTTGGGCTTATGCACGCAGCCGGGCAGTGCCAGGCATTTATCGCCATGCAGCACGCATGGGCTCAAATGGGAAACGGCTAACGCTTGTAGTATGGCGTATTTGTAGCTTGTGATGTGCCACCCTTGCGTGCCCCCGTCAATAACGAACCACTACGTGTACTGTGGAGTGGTAAGGGGGTGCCGTTGCTTTGGTGCCTGGGGTAACCAACGCGGACAAAGTCTATGCTTATTCTTCCAGCTCCGCCACACGAACTACAACCCCACCGGCGTGAAGAGAGGAAACCTGGCAACACACTGCCCGACACCTGCGATTAAACTATTGGTATGTCTTTCCCAGGTCCCAAACACACAGGCAGTAATCCTAGTGCTCCCGTTATTATTAAGTATAATAAGGAACACACCTTCCCCAACGACTGGGTCAACAAGACCTGCTGCAAATGGGCCAGGCGTAAGGTGCTAACGAGACCGCTGGCCATCAGTTGTCCCATAAGCCGTAACTCTATTACAGCCGCGTGCTGCCAACGATAAACCGGACATAGTTTATACTTGGTTCAAGAATACTGGGTGACATGCCATTGATTGGATGTGAAACTTGGAACGACCGGTTGACCAGTCATGTACGGCATGCAATGCACGCTTCCTGCATGTCGGATATCACAACCTGGTGACACAAACTCCTATAGCATATACCGTTCGCTGGTTGTAAAACAAATGGTGTCTCAAAAGATTGTTCTATTGGCCGTAGCGGCACTGCTATGCTTGTCTAGTGGATGCTTTGCGCAGCAGATTTATCGGAGATACGTAGATGTTCCGGGTATTGAAAAGGACTCGGATGGTCAGCACTATATTCAGGTAAATTCCGGGGACACGCAGACGAAGTACTACGTCGCCCGGGATAAGGAGAGCAAGCAGCTTTACTTCATTAATGAGGAGACAAGCCAGCCGCAGTGGCATGATCCTCGTGGTCCAGGTGGGTTCAGCTGCATTTTGTCCCCACTACTGATGGTGATCGATTCTTGACTTGCCCCGTTCGGTGCACATCCTGCAGCGCTATCAGAAACGCGTGAGGTCCTAGACACCCCGGAGACGGCTTATGTGCCGCCACCTAACAACAGCAGCGTTACTGTCGCAATCGTAGCCATTTTGCCCATTCTGCTGCTTGCTGGTGGTGTTGCAGCCCGCGTCGCCTACCTACAGGTAAGCCTTTATAACCTGAACCTAACTAGAAATAGTTGCGCTCCAAATATGCTATCAAGGTTTTACGTGCGTGCCCTTTTTGGCCCGAGTACGACGAAGTACCCCTAGATACTCCCCTTACACCCCTTGGTTTATGCCTGCAGATCCACTACCCTGAGCTACTGTGGCCTACGAAGGAGAGGAGGGACCGCCGTAAGGCTTCGGGCGGCAAGTTCAAGCCCCAGAAGCAGCGTGGAAAGATGAACCAGGACGGCAAGGGTGGCCGCTCTGCCAATTCATAAGGGCTCTGTCACAAGGGGGCATCTCGAGGAGATAAGCAGCTAAGCGTAGGAGGAGCAAAGGGTTGATCTGACCCTCTGTATGCATATCGGTCATGCTCTCCTCGGGGTAGCCCTTGTTGGGATCATTAACGTTGGTCATGGACGAAGCAATAGCTCCTTTACAGCGGCTCTCAGGGGGCGCACGGTGGTTGCACTGGGTTGGGGTCGAGTAGCCGGGTTCATGGGATAGTAGCAACCACTTCCTATTTGCGTGGCCTGCTGTGCAATCGGTTGGGGTGACCTGGATGGCGTGCGATCCGCGAACTGGCTTGTATATTTCCCTAGCGTGGCTGTCCGCTAAATGGCTAAGGCCGCGTGGTGACCGTGTGAGCTGACTAACCCCCGGCACTCCGTGATGCTAACTTATCAAGACGTCCACCATTCCTTGGTGTTAGGCTTGCGAGCGCAGATCTTGGACATGTCGTGACTTAATATTAGTCTGACGCAATTTGGGCATCTGGACGCGGAGGATGATGCCCTTCCTGCTCGGTGTCATCTGGGTCGCTGCTGTCCCGCCGCATCAGCGCCACGTGGACTGGACTTGTCGTGTGCAATTCCACACTGTTGGGATGCCGCATGCTATGCGTCCGTCGGTACTGCTGGCGTCGGAAAGGATTATTTGGTTATTTATTTTGTGTTGGCCGATTGGCTGGTAACAAAACCGTGCGTTGTAATATGCGTGCCTACGCTCCTTATGCGTTTTGTCCCCTTCCTTTGCCGGGTTTCCTATTGGCCATGCCTACCCGCCTCATCTTATAGGGGACGAGGGGCATGTTCCCTGAAGATGAGAGCTCTTGGTGGTGGGGTTCTTAGAGTCCCTCCCTCACGCCGACACATGTCGCCCTTTCGTCGACTTCACATGAGGCACCGCTCAAGCGCTGCCTGCGAACCTTGAGTGTGGGTAACTTTTTTAGCATGGACGCTACAAGGCCGCCTGGGTGCAGGTATCGGGGTTACATCCTCAGTTACAGCAACATCGAATGTGGCAACACTCTGGCGTCGGGTACAGCCAATGGCCGGCACATGGCCCGATACCGTTTCTTGGCAACTACCATTGCCTAAAAGCAGCTAAAGCACAGGGGGCTCGTGTCAACAAACATGCTATCAACCGCGCAACTTGCATCTCTGGTATAGTATGTGGTATCCCGTGATATATCACATCCGTACCATACTTTATATCGTACAACTACAAACAAAAACAACTTTGCTGGAACCACATTCAACTCGAGCAAGAACTAGCAATTACAAAGCCCCAAACCATGAATTCGGCCCTGCACCACAGGCTAGCTCCGGGACTTTGGCGGCCTCTTTCCCCGCCGTCGTCCGAGCATACCAGCGCATGCGTCATGTACGGGGAAGCACATGAAGACAACAACGGGGCGAAGACCCCAATGTACGCCCGGAACGGAATTGCACATGCGTTCACGACATGTCAAAAAGCTATGCAAAGCTGCAACTCACAAGTTTTCCAACCAACAGGTACGGCCGTCCTCCTAAGCGCTCTGCTAAACTGTCACGCCTTTCACGTCTGCAAAGACGGCGAACCTTCACACCCCAACAAACTGATGCTCCTAGGAAAAACACTGGCCTCTCTCCTGCTCCTCCACCTGAGTGAATCAAGCAGCGCACATGGCAGGGGACTGAAGACTCCAAACTCTCATACAGGATGTGATAGAAACTGAGGCCACGGTTTGTGGCCTATTTTCCATGAGAAACTTTGTTTAAGGGCCAGTCGTCCAATCTGCAAGGACTCTAAACTTGCAGAAGAAAATCCGTAAGCGCAGCAGCACGCGTGCCCTAGACGTATGACTTCATTGCTCCCCATGCCGCAAAACTTCGACATATTCTGTTGGGGGTCACTCAAAGGCCGCCTAGTCCGTTCGTAGCATATTATCTTTTTGGGGTCACGTTCGCTAATGCCCCTGGAATCCCTTGAACAGGATCCAGCCGTTTGCCTCCAAACCGGATCCAAACACTCAAATATGAAGCCATACCTGCCTCCCATACCTACCACCTGCGAAAAACAACAGTTTGCGTCCCGTTTCGGACAACAGATGATGGGGGACACGACCTAACATTCGGGTACTGGTATCTCACAGACCCTTTTAAAATCCGGCAAGCAACAACCGATCCGAAGGTTCATCGCTGCATGCCCTGAACCATAACAATCAGCACGCAAAGGAACATACCTTCCAAACCAATGCTACAAACAAAAGAGGCCCCGCACGCTCCGTGTATCTCGCTCGGCGCACATCACTAGGCTTTCATCCTTTGCCAGCATCTCTCCCAACATCTCTCCCAACACGTTGCCGGCGCATGAGCTGCCCTCTCTCTCTTGCCCTCCCTCTATTTAAATTCCCCACCTATTTTTGCTTTTGCTTCCACTTGCTCTCGGTGTCACCTGATCCCACCTATGCAGCATTGCCCCTTCCTTACTTGGTAAGCACCAATATTATTCTTCCCTAGTAAGCACCACCCTTTCCCCTTAGTAGCCGACACGTGCAAAGCTACTCGCCTTCGCACACCGGTTTCCCACTGAAGGGGATGCCGGTGCCTCTAGATTCACGGGCGGAACCGCAGCCGACCCGCTACACAGCCCATTCCCATTACAACCGCCCATGCTGACGTCAGAGGAGCTCAAGCCAGCATAAAGAGACGAGGCCTTTGCCGTCTTGGGCGACAGTGGCGGCGGCGGCGCGATTAGCACCGCCGTGGCAGCGGCAGGCGGCGACGAAGGGCGGATCTGAGCGGCGGCTGCGGCGGCAGCGGCGGCGTTGCCTGCCATACTCTTAGACCGGCCACTGGCGAGCCGCGCGAAGGCGAACAGTCCGCCCGACACTGGCTGTTGCGATGCCGAAGAAGATGAAGAGCCGGCGGCAGCCGAAGCGCCGCGAGCGGAGCCCGAACCAAATGAAGACATCTGATCCCACACACTGGTCGCCGTGGCGGAGGAGGGGGACGTCACATGTGAGCTGTTGCTGCCGCCGGAGGCTGCAGCGCCGCCGCTGCTGCCGACAGTTGCGCTGCCGCCGCTGGCCGCGATGGACCAGAACTTGAGCTTACGCGACAGTGAGCCGAAACTCTTCTCTGGCGATCCTAGCATGTGATGTTGAGCCGATGCAGCGGCGGAGGCGGCCGCGGCGGGTGTTCCGGGTGACGAACAGGACTGAGAGGCCGCCGCTATTACAGCCAGCGGCGGCATCGCCGGCGGCGGTGACAGCGACGAAGCAGCGGGCGACGCACTGACCTTGTCGTACGGTAGCGCTTGCAGCGGTGACGCTGGCGCAATGTTGGGTCCACCGCCATTCATGGGCGTTGAGGTCTTAACCGGTGCCGCCGCCATCGCCGTCGCCATTGCCGCCGACAGGGAAGAGGACGTGGCGGCGCCGGCGGCCGCCGCGGCGGAGGCGACCGAGTGAACTTGCAGCGATGGCAGGGGCTGAGATTGCGGCTGACTCAGCTGTCCGTACGCGCCTGGCTGGCCTCCGTACGTATGGCAGTGCAGCAGCTGCGGGTGGCCCAGCATGTGGGGTGGGGCTGGCGGGTGGGAGGGTTGCATGTGGTGGTGGGAGGTTGCGTTGGCATCCGTCGCCTGGGTCGGTTGCTGCTGCAACGGTTGCTGCTGCTGTTGCTGGAACATCATTTGGTGTTGCTGCTGCATGAAGAGTTGTTGTTGTTGTTGTTGTTGCTGTTGCTGCTGCTGCGTCATTGGCGAGTGCGGTTGCTGAGTGGCAGGGAAGAGCGCCGCCATGCCCGTCTGCGGCGAGTGGGCGAATTGACGAGAGCGCACCAGGTACGACCCGTAAGTACGATATATGGCACATCGGACCATGAACTCCTCCCCAACACCAGTACCGTACAATTTAAAAAAAAGCTAAACATAACATGTAACCCCACCCCCACCAAACCTCGCCCTCACCCTTGCCCTCCGTTGCTGCACTAGCCATTAATTTTTCCACCCTCGCTCTCACCGTGTTTGACCGCAGCAGCATGCCGCCATCCACGGTCGGCCGCCGTTGCATCAGCCGGTTGCGCGCCCGCGCCAGCCCGCCGCCCTCGCGTCTGCTGTACTTCAGGATCCAGGGGTGATCCAGCAGCTCGGCGATGCTGGGACGCAGCGCGGGGTCGCGGACCAACACACTGCACGACACACACACGGATGCGCACGCGCATGCAGGAGGGAAGGAAGGAAGGGGCGACGGAGAGGGAGAGGCCCTTCGTGAGTTTGTGAAAGGAATGGATAGGAGGAGGGATTGCTGTTAGTATGCGTAGTAACAGGACCTGGTAAGCCTAGGTGCCTCGACAGCTGTATGCACAATAAGGCGTTTAGTGGTTTTAGGGGCATGTCGAAAGACAAGTACTTTCTGTTCATGGGTGTGACCCACGGGTCGGCCAGGCGCCCGCCCCTTTCCCTGCTGCTCTTCCACCCCTCGCCTCTCCGCCCACTTCCTCGAGGACCCTTACATTGCCATGAAGTCCACACTCTCAGGTGACAGCCCCGCCGGGTACTCGACCTTCTTGGTTCGGATGAGGCGCAGAGTCTCTTGGGCGGTAGGCTGCGGGAGTCGTGGAGGGGGGTGGAGGGGGGTGGGGTGAGGGGACGCGGAGGGCAGGCAGGTGGGAGCATGCGACAGGCAGGCACGAGAAGGGGGAGGGGTAGCTACGGTACCCGCACCACCACACCTCCCTCCTCCTTCCAACCCCCCCAACATCCCTCCACGGCCAGTTTTCCTAACACACCCCTTCCTCCCCACCCTTCCCGCCCTCCACCGCCCTCCCCCTCCCCGAATGCACTCACTGCATGAGTCGGGCTATGGGATTGGGACTCTAGTTGTTTGCATTTATTATATAATTTTCCCCCCTCTCCCCCCCTCCCCCCCCCTCACCGCAGCAAAGGGCGGCTGCCCCACCAGCAGCTCGTACGCCAGCACGCCCACACTCCAGCAGTCCACCTTGTTGGTGTAGCCGGTGTCGGGGCGGTCCTTGTGGTCCTCGGGGTGCTGCTTGACGGGGCAGTCCAGGATCTCGGGGGCCAGGTAGTCGATGGTACCCAGCCTGGGAGGGGGTTGGGGGGGGGTGGGGGGGGTGGGGGTGGATTGGAGAGGTGGATAGGAGAGGGGAGGGTTGGGGGTGGATGTACGGTACCGTACATGAGGTGGGTGTACGCTGTACGGTAGTCCGCACAGGCCGGGGTTGGGGGGGTGGAGGGACAAGGGGAGGCGGCCGCACCTGGTGTTGGCGATCTCTTGTTTGGAGTCGATGGAGAGGCCAAAGTCCGCGATCTTAACCTGTGGTGGGCGGCCGGGGATGGGCAGGGTTAGGGCACAAACGATGTTATCCGTGAGGCAGGCAAACATCCGAGTAAACAACCGTCTCGCGGATCCAATTGCCCCCTCTCACGCCCCACCCGCCCACCCGCCTCACACGGCCCTATCCCACCTGGAAGGAGTTGGTGAGCAGCATATTCTCCGGTTTGATGTCCCGGTGGATGAGGCCCTTCTCGTGGATCACGCACAGCCCCGCCATGAACGGCTCCAGAATGAGCGGCACCGCCAGCTCCTCCGCCAGCCGGCCGCGCTGGCTCTTGAGGTAGGAGTAGACGTCACCCTAGGGGTGGGAGGTGAAGGGGTGAGGGGGGAGGAGGGGAAGGGAGGTGAAGGGGCGGGGAGGGGAGGGGAAGGGAGGGGAAGGGGCTGGGAGGCGCGGAGTCAGGGTGGGCTAGGAGCCACATTGTCGACATTACCGCCACCCGCCCTCCCTCCGCCCCGCAGCTGTACACCCACCCGCAGCCCCCACACCCTCCCCCTCCTCCCGCTCACCCCCGGGGCCCACTCCAGAGCCAGGTAGACGTATGCTCGGTCCTTCCAAGCGGCGTAGAGTGCGATGATGGAGTCGTGCGCCAGGTCGGAGTGCAGCCGGATTTCACGAGCAACCTGGGGGTGGGAGGGGGGGATTGGTGGGGGGTGGGGGGTTAGAGGGTGGGGTTTGGGGTTTGGGGCAAGAGTTGGTGGCGGGGAAGGGAGGCAGGGGGGGCGACGGATGGATTTTGAAATTCTGTTGGTGGTAGGGGTCAGGATGTCAGCTGGAAAGACCGATGGAGCTGCTATCGAGCGGTACGGCACAAGGTGCGTACGGCACATGAGGCAAAATGGAAGTTTGTTTATACCGGTAACGTCAGAGGTCGTAACACTTAACGCTTACCTGGTGTCTCTCGATCTCATTTAGCTTGATTCGTTTGTAGAGTTTGAGGGCAACCGTGATGCCGGAGCGCTTGTCAACGGCGTGGTACACCATGCTGATAGCGCCGTTGTACATCAGTTTGCGGAGATCGAAATCCGTCACGTGCCTGTACAACAGTACATAGGGATACGGCGGCATAGGTCAGTATACACTACTTCACCCATTGTAACTCAGTAAGGTATACTAAATACCGCATAAGGCTGTAGGTCCAACGGCCTACCTTAATCAAAATTAGCAAGTTCCCATCACCTGTCCCGCTGCCAAGCGCGAAATTCAGGATGGGAACTAGCATGATACCAACTAGCATGATACCTAACAACAGGTTAGCTCTTCCCACCCCAGCCCCCCACGCGCCGGGCCCGGTCTCACCACACGGGACGCTTGAGCGCCGGGGGGCAGTTGCGACCCACCGCAATGGTGACACTGCAGGAACGTGAAAGAAGGACAGCTGTGAAGAAGCGCATGTGTTGTGATGTTAGTGAGGCGTGTCTTCCTACCACAGGGCGCGGCGGCCCTCGTATGAACGGCGGGCAGCGCACCCCTCCACACACTCGCACAAACATAGTACGCTACATAGTACGTTTCGCCTCGTGGCCAGTTATTTTAACACACAAACATGCCTTCAAACAGTGCAAAGAACCCAGCAGTGAACAACCGCGTGCCCCCCGAGCCCACCAAACGGCGTGCGGTGGGCTCGGTGGAAAAAAACAGGTTCCAGGAGTGTTTGGCCGATTGTGGGCCGGGCCCCAACATGCGCACACCGCGATCTCACCCCATGACCGCCCGCACATACGTCTAAGCCGCATGTGGGCCTTGCAGATCCTAAGGAGGCGGCCTTCCTGGGCCCCTTTCCGTTGGTCAAAAGTCAAACCAAAAAAGGTCTCCAAATCCCATCTCCAGGATTCTGTCGTACCTTTCGTAGGATTTGGGGGCCACGTGATCTCGGGGCGGGCTTGGCAGCGATGCGGAGGCTTGCTGCTGCGCATCCGTCACTGCAGCCGGAGCGGGAGGCGTGTGGGTCTGGTAGATAGCAGGCGGCGTGCCCCAGGGATGACCCGCTACTTCGGCTGCGCTCTTAAAGACCGCTTCGGGAGGCTGCGAGCCAGGCGTCTTGGGCTGTTGGACCGAGCCCATCGTTGCCTTTGGGTAGCCGTCGCCGCTGTATGTAATACTGCGGCAACAAGGAAGCAAGCCGAACGTTAGCGGTGTGGATTGGTGCTTGGCAATGGCGCGACGGAGGACATGGGCATAGTAATGCGCGTGAAGGAGTTTGGCTTATGCAAGACGGAAGGTCCACAGGCAACATAGATGCCAGCGCCGTAACGGCTGTTGGACTGGAATTCCCACCTGCCCTCATTGTCTGTCATTTCCTCGTCTTCACCGTCGCCAGGGGCAGAAGCATCTGCCCTTGCCTCAGATTTTGTAAAGACCCTGCAGAGATGTAGTAAAGAACAGGCATGTGGATATCATGCGCAAACAAGCCGCACTCACTGTAGTTCGCAGTGTGCTGTACGCCCAATCCTGGCATCGCGAGTATTGCATTTTGCTCACTATCAGGTCGCATTGACGCTATCAGGACAGTGACTTAAGCTGTAGCCTTAGGCATGAATGTTGGCAACTCGCCAGGGAGGCGAAGCGACCATGGCACATAAGCAGTTGGGAGGTCGTCTCCGAACCGAAAGATTCTCACCGCTTTAGTAGTTTCATGAATCAGGATTCTATTATATGTAGTTAGGTGCAGTGATCAGGTCTGCTCGTGGCGAGTTATGCGTCGGCCCAACTGTGCATCGCTCGTTGTCGACAGAGCTCCAAGCCAACAACCCAGATTTAGTTGCCAAGATGTTACTGTCGCAGCTAGGTCCTGGAAAGTTAGTCTACTTCCTGCAAAACGTTGCCTCTTCCTTCCTATGGGAGACAGAGAGTCACTCGTACACTTTTTACCTAATGTGTCCCATCTGCCTAACTTCCACAAAACGAGCTCCTATTGCCACAAGGAATATGCACATGCTTCGTGTTTTTTCTCTGGTCATAAGGATGGCTCATTGAGTAAGCAAGGACAGCAAACGATAATTTGTTGTTGCCTCCTTTGGTAGAGCCACCAGAGCTTGCCTTATTTGGTGATAAGGGATTCGGAGAATTGCAGAAGGAAAAAACCACGAGATTTGGTGCTAAACCCGCAATGGCATATTGGAATAGTATTGCCTAACTGCACCCCAGTAGGTAAAAATAGCAATGCAAAGACAAAAAGTACATGAATGTCAGGGTTCCGGTCGGCAGCAACCGAACTAGGTCGCAAGCACCTGAACTAGGTCGCACGGTTTCAGCCGTTGACGCCTTTGGTTGTCCTTGGCACGGCCTTAAGGCCTGCAAAGAGATAATATGCCATTAGGTTCGGCTAGTTGCGGCATCTCACTCTTTGCTGTAGAGAAGAAACCATAAAGCATGTCGTTGAATACCGCGCGTAATGGCTGGTTCACAGTGCAGCTGTACTCTCCTATGTCGGCATGCAGCTGACGTGCCCGTTCCACACAAACCCCTTTGGACATGCAACATATGCGCACTGCAGCACACAACGGTCCTGAAGGACCAGCTTTCCTTTCTTAGACACCCGTCGCATGCGGAGCAGCTCCAATACCGTCGTACTGCACTGTGCACCTGTCATTGAGCACCTCTTATGCCCACTTATCCAATCGTTTCAATCTCGACCTGCCTAATTGTGCATGGCCTCATCTGAAGCATGGCGGCGCCCCCTTCTGCATATGTAAAAAGGTACCTCTGCTCTTGACAGTTTGTATGCTACATCCAACGGGTTTGTGTCTTGTCAATGGAAAAGTGCCTCAGGCTGAGGCCGGTTCCTTGCATTGCACAAGGCGCCAGTGCCGTTACGGGTAAGTTACTGACTTGGATGTCACGGGATAGCGCAAGGTGCTAGATAGAGAACCAGTAAATACTTTACACGCGTGAGCGGGTTACGTGCAAAACGCACACCAGCTCCCACTCTCAGTGCCCAATCCGCCAAACGCGCCCTGGCGAATGTTACGCATACACATACATGTATCATACCCCAGTGACACAGCACAAGGCTGCTACCCACTACCATCCCACCACCTCGTTCGATGCTGACCTACTCTACAACAGCTCGCAAAACGGAATTAAGCCACGTGCCTGAGCTTACAGCTGCTGCGAGCTGAAGCTTCAGGCTATATCAGGGTCCATTTAGTGCTTGGCGGGCAGGCCCTCCTCCGGGGGCCAGACCTTAGCAACGCGGGGGTGCTTCTCGAACAGGCCGTCCTCACCCCAAGGCATGCCGGGGAAGCGGCGGATACGCATCCAGGGGTACCTGCAGAAAGGAGCGAACAGCGCAGCAAAAAGCAAGTTGGCGTAATCCGGGATGCAAGCTGGCATAATCCTCTACATAAAAGGGCTGTGCCAATCCAAACGAATATGAGATTCCGTCCAAGTATATATCTGGCGGAGCGCTGGAGAAAGTTTCGCTGGACGTGGATAACTTGTTCTCTTAAAAGTTGAAGCCGGAACGCAAGTGGTTCACCCAACACCCCTTGCGCCGAGCGGACGGTGAATATGAATCAGGAACGTTATTCCTAAACGAAGTAGCGCTCTAGTTGGGCTGAATGTGCTAAACTGCATCACCAGTCCCTGCTGCCGGTACAGGGGTCCCATGCTGCTCAATCATACTCACGGTGGGATGGTAACGTGGTGCTCCTCCTCCAGGCCAACAACGAAGTCATAGAGCATGAAAGCCACGCCGACGGGGCCTGCATAAAGGTAAGACGTGTGCTAATCACACCTGCGCCGGAACAGAGGCTCCCAAACGCGCCAGCTTTTTAAAGCGACTTTCATGTTCCGGAGAGCATTTTCTGTATTAATACCGGTTTGCTTTTGCGAGAGGCCTGCCGCCGAACTCACCCAGCAGCATGAAGCCCACCATCTCCTTGCTGATGTTCTTCTTAATCTGCTCCGGGGTCTCGGCGGGCTTAGGGAAGTGCCGGGCCCACAGCTTGTCTTGGGTCATCGAAGCATCGGTTCCCATTCGGCGCACGCCGGTCAGGACCGCGGAGGCGGAGCGGCGGAGGGCCTGCATCTTTCCAGGTGCTACACGTATAAGACACGAGGTGTATGGGGACAAGCAGGTCTAAGCTTTCCCGCGGACAAATGCTTTAGTTCTTGGTGCCTTTACCGTACTGCAGTGCAATTGTCGTGCAATGCTTGACCACTGGCTCGGCTCTCATCCAGCAGGTGAATACAATTGGAAGTGAAAACATTTCCTTCGGAAGCATGTAGATGGTTTGGAAATTTATCTTCCCGAACAGGGCTCGCATTAGCTAGTTCTTCTGGTCTCTGCTCTTGCAATTCCTGTAAAGGTTTACGATGGACGGTAATGGCATACCATATCAAAGGCTTTCCATCTATCAAACTAAGGCGCGACTATATATCGTGGGCTACTGCAAGCTGCGGGCAACTGCAGCTCTTCTCAAGGTAGGAACAGAGCCTCAGATCACCTCCCGAGGGGTACGAGTTGTAGGCTTGAAGGTTTGCTTGGGAGAAGCAGCTAATCGCAACTGGTGAGCCACAGAGGCCGTGTGATAGTGCCTGTCCGATAGCGCGATAGGGTTTACCGGTAGCCAGATACCTGCCATGTCAGACGTCACCTGAGCAAACGACCTCTAAGATACCTTCCCCTCCCCTTGCAGCTTCATTGCTCGCCTCATCGCGCACTGTCTTGTTCATCTCCTCCCCCAATCCATGCCGATGCCACCAACGGACCAACTCGCATCAACCCCGTTCACAACCCCTTTCCCCTCTTTTGCAGGTCAGCAAGCAGGAGCCCACGCAGCTAGATGTGGCGGAGGTGGTGGGGCACTACAGCCTGGAGGAAATCCGCGCCATGCTGTCGCAAATCCACATGGCCAACGCTCACCTAGGCGGACTTCAGCTCGTCACGCATGTGAGGCCGCACGCTGTCCCGGGGGATCAGAGGGGTGTATCGGATTGAGGGAATTGGAGCGACTGGGCCCTCGCTATAGTGCAAAGCTTCTAATACGTCTATTCCCTTCTACTGCACACCTTCCTCCGTCCATTACTGTATCGACCGGCTGCGCCGACCCTACCAAATCCCCAACCATATCCCTTCTACCCCCCCCCTTGCATCCTCCCTCTTGGGACTCTAGTTGTTTGCATATATTATATAAATTCCCCCCCCCCCTTGCATCCTCCCTCCTCTTCATTCTCCCTCCCCAACCGCTGCTCCTCTTCCTCCCCAGTGTTGCGGCATCATCGGCTGCTTCCGCTTCACCGAGACCTACTACCTGCTGCTGGTGACGCGCAAGGCCCACGTGGGCAGCCTGTGCGGCGGCCACAGGGTGTACACGGTGGCGGCCACCGCGCTGGTGCCGCTGCACCCGGGCTACCAGCAGGCGGCGGGCGGGCAGCCCAGCGGCGCGGCGGAGAAGAGGTGGGGGGAAAAAATTATATAAAAGTGAAACAACAAATCCCAATCCCATATCCCGACTCATGCAGTGAGCGCATTCGGAAGCACTAATAACACGCATCTCAAATTACTTACCGAAGGTGGGGGGGGGGCAGGAGCGGGGGAAGGAAAGAGGAAGAGGCGAACCATGTGACAAGGCTGCACCATGGATAGCAAGGAGGAAAAACACATGCCGCATGTCGCACCATGCCCCTCTACGACGACGCCCTGGATCCCGCCCGCCTGTTTTGATGTGAGAGCGGGGCACCTGGCAGTGCGCTGAAGCGCCGTTTCCAACCCGGATCCCGGTTCTTCCCATCGCCCTCGCCGTCTGCTTGGGCCCTTCAGGGTGCCTGCTTCCAGTGTTCGGTAACCCCCATCTTTCTGCTTGCACCCCTCCCCCCGTTCACAGCCCGTTACGAGCAACCCCTATGTACATTACCCCCCCCCCCGTGTTTCCCCCGCCCCCACGTGCCCCCCCGCTCCCCGCTCCTCAGATACGTGAAGCTGTTGATGGGCATGGACCTGACCAAGCACTTTTACTTCTCCTACACCTACAACCTGGCGCACACCGTGCAGCGGAACTGCAAGGCGGCGCAGCAGCAGCAGCAGGTGGGGCGGGGGGGGATGCAACTGAGCCGCGGTGAAGGGGGGGCAGCAGGGTTGGTATGCACGGTAGGGCGTAGGAGTTATGCAACGGAGGGGGACTCGGGGGAAGGGGTTGGGCAGCAGGTGCTCAAGTCGGCTTTACAGATGGGGCAGCGGCAGCGGCCACTAGAGAGCGCCGCAGAAGCGCCCGGCAGTGCGCGGCCGGGGCCATGCAGGCGCGCTCGCGTGCCGTCTCTTGACAGCTCTTTTCCTCCCGCCTCCCTCCTCCCCGCCCTTCCCTCTCCCCCCAGGGAGGTCCCAGCTGCCCCACCTCGCCCCCCTCCTCCCCCACCCCCACCCCCTCCTCATCTGACGTGTACGACAGCATGTTCACGTGGAACGCCTTCCTGACTGCCGCGCTGCGCCGGGCGCTGGGCGGCAACACGCGCTGGACGGTGCCGCTGATACACGGCTTCTGGGAGCAGAGGCGGCTGAGCAGTGAGTCTAGCTGGGTCGGGGTTGGGGCTTTCAACCGGTCATGGGAGGAGACCAGCATGCTAGACATCACACGCGCCTTAGTACGGTAGCGGCATAACAGTGCGGAGAGTGGGGCGTCGACAATGGCGTCGACGGGAGCTTGGTAGTTGGTTCTCATATCGCTCGCCTGCTCCTTCTGGACCCTCTTCCCCCCCTGTTCCTGTCTCCCTCCCTTTTACCCCCCACTCTACACCCACTTCCTACTCCTTAATCTACTTGAACCCCGCTGCTGCGGTTGCTGCTGCTGCTGCTGCTGCTGCTGCTGCTGCTGCTGCTGCTGCTGCTGCCAACCAACTCCACCCCCAGTCTACGGGCGGCCGCTGACGCTGACGCTGATCGCGCGCCGCTCCCGCCACTTCGCGGGCACCCGCTTCCGCAAGCGCGGCATCAACGATGGCGGCAAGGTGGCCAACGAGGTGGAGACGGAGCAGGTGGGGCGGCAGGGAGGGAGGGAGGGGTGACGGTACCCGGAACTGGCTGTGCATGTGGAGGGCGGGAGGGGTGGAAGGAGCCCTTGAAGAGGCTCAATTGTACCGGTACTTCCTCCCTGATCAGGTCTTGCTTCCATCCATCAGGGACGCCCCTCACTATCCCTCATTGCTTTCCCTCCCTCCCATCTGTTGTGTGCTGTGTGGCATGGCGGCGCGCAGGTGGTGGATGCGGGCATCGACTACCGCACGCGCACGCCGCTGCTGTCGTCCGTGGTGCAGGTGTGTGAAGGGGCCCCTTCTGTGTGGAGAGGGGGGGGCAGAAACCAGGGGCCGGGCCCTGATGGTCCCGCCCGGGATTTGGGATCGGTGTCATTGAGGAGCTGGGGGTAAAGAGGAAACGTCTAGCTGGGGGGGTGGTAGCTGGTGGGACAGGTATGCCGCCAGGGAGTGCGTGCGGGCTCCTGAGTCAGGGCCGCCTTGGTACCGGTAGTCCCCCCTTTTCATGCCGCGTCTTCCACACACAAACCCTCTCTCCTTCAGTACCTCCCTTTGTATCCCTCCCTGGCCCCCACCCCCGCAGGTCCGCGGCTCCGTGCCGCTGTTCTGGTCGCAGCAGCTCACCGCGCTCAGCCCCAAACCCGAGATCATCCTGCAGCAATTCGACCCGCTGTACGAGGTGGGAGGAGCACCCGGACCTGGAGTTCGGACCTAGGACCGGCTGGCGCCGCACTGCTGTCTTCCCGGTGCAGCCCCAGAACTCCATGTCGCGCCCTCCCTTACCCGGCTCCCCCCTGCGCACTTCCCTGCCCCCACCCGCCGCCCCCCCACCTGCTGACAGGTCACCTCCGCCCACTTCGCCGACCTGGAGTCCCGCTACGGTGCCCCCGCGGTGGTGCTCAACCTGCTCAAGAGCAAGGAGCGGCGCGCGCGGGAGGTACTGCTGCGGCGCGAGCTGGCCTCCGCCATCGCGCAGCTGAACGCGCAGCGGGGGCGGGCCAAGCAGCACATCGTGTACATGTGAGAGGCAGTGCGGGGGGGGAGCGGGGAAGAACGCCGGAAGAGAGTAGATGCATGCGCTGTGTCAGGAGAACGCGCTCTCTCCTAAGCGCCTTGGCTTTCCCCGCCCTGCCCTGCCCTGTCCTTACCATCTCAGTCTTATTCTTTTCCCCGTCCCCCCACCCCTACCCCCCAGCCCCTGGGACTTCTCCAAGCACGCCAAGCAGAGCGGCGCCAACCTGCTGAGCGAGCTGGCCGCCATCACGCGTCTGGCGCTGGACATGACGGGGCTCTTCGTGCACAACCCAGCGGCGCCGGCAGCCAAGCGACAACAGCAGCAGCAGCTGCACCGAGCACATGCAGCAGGGGGAGGAGCGGGAGGAGGGGTGGGGCTGGCGGGAGGCAGTGGGCCGTTGTCGCCGCAGGGGTCGTCGTTGACGCTGGCACGGAGCTGCAGCGGCATGAGCAGCGGCAGCGGGGGGTGCTTTGGTGCGGGGAGTGGTGGCGGGGGGCTGGCGGGAGGCAGGTCTTGGAAGGGCCTGGCGCGGACGTCGGGGGAGAGTGGGAGCAGCATGCACCTGGCGGCAGCGGCGGAGGCGGCGGCAGCAGCGGTGCGTGCACGGAAGGCGGCGGCGAGGGCGAATGCAAACGCTGCTGCTGTTGCCAGCACGGCGGCTTCGTTCTTTCCGGCGCGGCCTAGTTTGGATGTCGGCAGCCCCAGCAACACTGGCGGCAGCGGCATCAGCAGCGTTACCAGTGCTGCCCCTCCTCCTTTGAGTCGGCAGTCCTCCGGCTACGGCATGACCGCGTCCGGGACCTCCTACGCCCAATCCCGCCTCAACTCCGCCGGCTACCCATACGCAACCTCCTCCTCAGGATTCGCCTCACAGGCGCACACTCAGCACCATGCGCAGCACCCTCATCCCCACCACCAGCTCCACCAACGCGCTCACCCCCAATCGCCCCAAACCGGCAGCAACTCCCCCATCGGCGGCGGCCGTGCTGGCGGCAACCTCGCTCGCGGATCCTCCGCCGCCGGCAGCAGCAGCGGCGGCGGCGCCGTACAATGGCAATCCGGCGTGCTCCGTACCAACTGCATCGATTGCTTGGACCGAACCAACGTTGCGCAGTTTGCGTTTGGCTTGGTTGCCTTTGGTCGGCAGCTCTACAAGCTGGGGCTGCATGACGTGCGCGACATTGATGCCGACAGCAGTGCGGCCTTCACACTGATGGCGCTGTACGAAGCCATGGGCCACGTGTTGAGTCTGCAGTACGGCGGATCTGAGGCGCACACCATCTTCTTCCAGCGCAAGAAGGGCGAGTGGGAGGCGGCAACGCAGTCGAAGGACCTGGTCACGTCCATCAAGTGAGTGTTGGGGATAGGAGCTGGGTCGCGTATCTGTGCCTTAAGCCCCTGCCCCCTGTAAGCGTATACCGATAGCCGTACGTTTCAATCCTTCTCAGCTTGCCCTTATTGAGTTCACTAAAATGCACTGCTTCTCGATCGTTTAGTAATTCATTCTACCGCCTTCCTCCTTGAGCCTCTCCCAATCACGTGTCCCTCCGCCACCTTTCCTCCCATCTCCTCAACTCCTCCTCCACCTCCCTCTTCCGCAGGCGCCTCTACTCCAACACCTACACCGACGCCGAGAAGCAGGACGCCATCAACCTCTTCCTGGGCAACTTCGTCCCGCAGCCCAACCAGCCCCACCTCTGGCAGCTAGACACCGACCAGTACCTGCACTCCGAAACCACGCTGCGACCCACCCTCACCAGCCGCTACACCGCCACCGCCGCCACCGCCTTCGGTCGCAGCAGTGCTAGCGGTGCTGCTGCCATGTCGGCTTCAGCGTCAGCATCGTTGCTTCGTTCGGGGTCCGGAGCCGCGGCGTCTGTCAGGGCTGAAATGGGGATGGAGGCGGCTCCACCGTTGCCAGTGTCACAGTCTGCTAGTGACCAAGCGTTAGCACTGATGGGGACGACGGCGTCGGTGGACGGTGCTGTGGCGCCGGTGGGGCCCATGACAGCGAAAGCAGGCGGCGTCTGGGCCGCCGCCGCAGCGGGGGTGGTGGCGGCGGCGGCGGGTGTCGACGGTGGCGCGGACAGTGTGACACCGCTGCCGCCAGCTACTCCGGCACCCAAGAACGCCAGTCGCTTCCTTGGGCCACCGACGGAATCCCCCTTACCGCTTGATATGTCGTCAGATGATGACGATGACGCTCGTTCGCAGTCGTACCCGTCGTACCACATGCCAGGTGGGCCCGATGGCGGCGCCGCCGGCCCCTCAGGCTCCGCCGGCGGCGGCGCCGGCGCCTACTCCTCCGCCGCCATCCCCTTCCACCGCGCCCCCTCTACTGGCGGCTTCTTCGCCAGCCTGCTTCCCGGGCTCCGCCGCGGCGGCGGCGGCAGTAGCGGCGGCGGCGGAGGTTCGAGTGGCGGCGGTGCCGGCAGCGGCGCCGGGCTATTTGAGCGTGTGGTGACGTCACTGCTTCAACCCGGAGGCGCCGGTGCCGCCGCGCGCGCCGCCGCTGCGGGTGTTGGCGGGGGCGCCTTGCCTGGCGGCGCATCTGGCGGTGCGGCGCAGTTGCTGCTTTCCTTTGACCAAGCCCTGTCGCGAACACCCAACCAGGTACGAAGATTGCCGACGGCCCATGATTGCCGTACGCTGTATGCCTTTTCCACTACCCCGCGTCTCGCTCTTTTTGGACTTTCCACGATCACCAATTCACCACCACCGCCTCGTCTCATGCCGCATGTCATATATCCTGTGCTCCTGCAGATATGGCCCATTCGGCTGCATGGAGACGATGACAAGCAGGGGCGCTGGGCTGCCGTACAAGCAGCCTTCTCCTTCTTCTGGACCAGCAACGCGGCCGGCGGCGCGGGTGACGGGGTTGGGCCTCGCAACAACTACCAACTAGATGATGCGCCGAGGTGAGAGCCACACGTAGTAAGCAACCCTGCTTAACATTATTCGAACGCGCTAGCACGCCAGTACGTAGTATACCCTCGCAGTATAGGTACTAGGAGGAATGAAGGACCGCCCCAACCTACCCATCATACGGTACACAACCCTGGCACTCAATCCTCCGCTGGACCCCTACCCTGCACAGGCCTCCCAAGCCCCCCGCTACCCCATTGGATCGCGGCGTCAGTGCTCGCCTCGTCTCCCCTGCCTCCCCAACTGCCGTACGCTCCCCAATCGCCTCGCCGCCATCCGGCCTGACGTCGCTGCCGTACTCGCCCGAGACCTCACGACACGGCGCCGCCGCCGTCGCCGCCGCCGCCAGCACCATTCGGCGCACATTGACGGCCGGCACTGACGGCGGCTTCAGCACCCTGAGCGACCCGGGCTGGTCTTCAAGCATTGCCGACCGAGGCGGCGGCGCCGCCGCCGCGAGTGGTACGACAGGCGCCGCCGCTAACGCGTCGTACGGCGTCGGTCGTACTGCACTACATCTGGGCCACATCTTGGAAGCCATGATCGACGCAGACCATACGGACGAGCATCATAAACACGGTACTTCTTGTCGTACGGTCGCGGATACGATACCTGCACTTGGCAGCGGCGGCGGTGCCGCTGATGGCGATGGCATCGGCTCCCGCGGGTCGGGCGGCGACGACGACGAGGGCGCGTTTTACTATTCGGCGGCGGATGCGGAGGCGGCGGCGGCTAGCGGGCAGGCTGGCAGCGGAGGCGGTGCCGCACGGCAGGGAGCCGTACGAACGGTTGCGCAGATGTTTGGTGGCACGCTGTTGATGCCCGGCGGCGCACAGCAGCAGCAGCAGCAGGGCGGCGGGGCTGCCGCTGGGGGAGTGAGCAGCAAACAGGTGGGGTGCAGGTGCGGGCTCGTCGGTGTAGTGTGTGTGCTAGAATGCGCGGTATGGACACCCCATAGCACGGCGTCGGGACTCGACCCTTGCCATAGCGCCGGGATACCACCCTCTCCCTTTCTAGCTCTTTCTCTTCTTTGCTCTCTCCCCAGCACTTTCATCTCGCCCGTCCCCGTCCCTTCCCTCCCCTTGCTTCCCACAGCTCGTCAGCCCCTCCCAGGCCGCAACCGCCGCAACCGCAACCTCCAACATCCCCGTCCTCAACGACTTTATCGAGGTCGCAGCGCCCTCAGCAGCAGCAGGCGGCCTGGGAGGCCCAGGAGGCCTGGGTGGTACCCCGGCTGGTGGGCTGGACCCGGCGGCTCGGCGGCGGGCGGCGGCTGAGGCAGCCAGCCGGGCGAGAGAGGAGGAGCGGCAGCGGTGAGTGAGAGACACAGACAGGACGCGAGTGGGGCTTAAGTGTACCGGTAGTAGGTGTAGCGACGCTATTGAATCTCCCTCCTTGCCCCTTCCGCTCCGAACCCCTCTCCTCTCCCTCCCTCCCCTCTCCTCCTCTCCCTCTCCTCCCTCCTCCCTGCCTCCCAGCAAGCTGCTCACCGCGGGCCTGGAGGTGAGCGACATGTTGGGGCTGGGGCTGGAGGACCTGGGGCTCAACTGGGAGCTGCAGCCCTGGTGGGCGCTGCAGCCGCGACCCGCCTACCGCCCGCGACCCTACGAGCCGCACCCGGCCAGGCTGAGGAGCAGCCGCCAGGCGGGGGGGAGTGAGGTTGGGGCAGGTGCTGCGGTTGGGGCAGGTGCTGTGTCGCGACAGGGGTGTCCTGAGGCGGAGAAGAGGAAGAAGGAGAAGAAGAAGAAGGGGGAGCAGGGGCAGCAGCGGCAGGCGGGGGCGGAGACAGCGGAGGCAGATCTGCTGCTGTTCTCCTCCTCTTCGGACGGCGAGGAAGAGGCGGAGGCGGAGCAGGAGGGCGGTGCCGTGATGGCGAAGGGCGAGGCGGCGGGAAGGGTTACCAGCGCAGCAGCAACAACCACAACCGGGGCAACGGCGACGGCACCCGCCGGTGCACCTGCGGATGCGGTTGCTGGCTCAAGCTCGCTGCCTCCGCTTCCGGACCCAACGACCTACACAGCGCCATCGCCGTACTACGACCCCTCTCCCGAGCTCCGCTCGCTGCTGCAGCAAAAGCTACAAGTGGAGCACAACGCCTTCCTGCACTATGACGTGGCTCAGCTGCATGCAAGGGCCAAGTTTGGAGACTTCCTAGGCGCCATTCCTCAGCCGTACGGATTGTACGGAGAGGAGCGCCGCCGGGAAATTGCAATGTACGACAGCTACTGTTATATTGAGAGGCTGTAGGAGGTTGCAGGTTGCGGCGGCGGTGGTGTGGGTGTTAAAGACAGCCAGAGCGGCAGAGAGGAGCGGCATCGGTTTTGTTTCATGTGTGTGCTTATGGCAACTGGCTCCCGCAAAAGCCTCCAACGTGCCTTGCCTTGCAGCGGCTGCAGAAGGGAACTTAAAAAGGTCGCGAGGTGTATCTTTGTATGCCGGACGGTTGGATTTCGCATGTGTGATACATCGTGTGGGGTATGCATGTATACCGCGTACGGCACCCGCTTGCTTCACTTTGTGTGTGAGTGCTGTGTTGATGTGTGTTCTGGTAGGCGGAGCTGGTTTGATGTCTGGGAGAGCGAGCATGAGCAGGAAGAGAGCTTGTACTTTGTGAAGTGCGTGTGCATGGGTTCAGTGCAGGGTGCCTGGTAGATTGCACGTTAGGCTGTACGTTCGCAAAGCATGGACGTTTGACCGTTTTTTGACCCAGGGTGAAGGTAGATAGGGGTCCGGATACATCCGTGGTTAGTGCAGGTCCTGTGTCTCCTTACCATGTTCCTGCATGTCTGCGTGAATGCATAGAGCTGCA
This sequence comes from Astrephomene gubernaculifera, assembly GCA_021605115.1. NCBI lineage: Eukaryota > Viridiplantae > Chlorophyta > Chlorophyceae > Chlamydomonadales > Astrephomenaceae > Astrephomene > Astrephomene gubernaculifera. Next base: position 2,462,261 of record BMAR01000004.1, read on the forward strand.
TCTCACTGTTTAGCTGGTCCTGTCGTTATTCCGGAAGTGACACAATGCGCTAAAAAATGCCTAGCAAAATTGTAGCTACGAAGTTGCGGTGAAAGGTGTGTGTTACGGGATGAGCAGCTGCAATCTAGCTTTTGACAGCGGTGGGGTCACTGTAAGGGGCAAGGGTGATGCGGCTAGGGCAAGAAGCAGGAGTCCGTGGCGCTTGCCCCAGGCCACATAGCTCGAACGAGATGCCTGTCGCAGCCGCAAGGTGCTGTAGCTATGGGACCGATCAGGATGCCACACGGCAGCACCATCGTGTGTACCGAGCATCCTGGTACTGGTTACGTTTCCATGTGTATCCATGAGTCGTGGAGCGTTGAAAGATTTCCATCGGCAACTATGAGGGATGGACTTTGCTCTTTATGTGCGTTTTTTCGACACGAGAGCCAGTGTATATCCAACAGGCCAGCTGCAGCAGTTGGCAAGAGGACATGGAATGCACATGGCTTGCGCATGCAGCGCTGGTCCAGGAGGTATTGATCCTGGCAAGACATGTCAATGAAAGCGACACAGATGGAGTGACGCGCACAGGTAGTGTTGCGCAGATGGGTCAGACATGCATTGACAAACAAGGATGAGGTCGCAACCAGGAAGATTTGGCTTCGACCATGACTAAGGTGTAAGCTGGCATGAATGTGCGTAATAGACGACACATAACGAGGCTAAGATGCAGGAAGCACATGGATAAGGGTTGACTTCACATAATACACCATTTACGTCTAGCATAGCTCACGCTTCTGCCCAGCCCAAATTGGCTTGTGAATGTCTGTTTGTAGAGAACAGCAAGTAAAGAGAATCAACAGAATGTCCATCGTACGGCACGCCGTGAAGCCGACAAGTGGGCATGATAGCCCTACTCTAGCAGCTGCGGTTGGTGCCACGAATAGGCATAGGTCTTAGGCTTCGCAGAAATGGCGTGCATGCAGCATACCTCTAAGTCAGTCGCGGTGCGCGCTGAGCAGCAGCTTGCGCCCGCTGTCGCTGCCCAACCACGCGTTGTTGTTAAGCCTTTCCTGGCCGGTCGACCAGCTGTCGCTAACGTATCTTCACAGCTGTTCGTCGGGTTAGTTAAAGTCGCCGCCGCAGCCGACACGGCGAAACGGACTATTTACGCTCGTTACACCCTGCCTGCAGCCGTGCCGTGCGCCAGCAACTGAAGGCAGCTGCTGCCCCGCCTTCGCCTTCATCCAGCGCCATGCCTAATAATGGTGCGGGCTTAACTGGGGGCCTCAGACGCGGTCTTTGCTTGACCATGCTGACATTCCATCAAATGCGTCGCAGCTGGCACGGGCAAGCCCAGGGCCCTAATCTCGCTGTCCGATAAGAGTGATCTGGACATGCTGGTGAAGGTAAGAAACCATGGTACTCATTTAATAAGATTTGCGCAGTTACGATGGTCAAACGGTTACCAAAATGGCTAACGATCCATGCTGTAGGGTCTGGCTGAGCTGGGCATCGAGATTGTGTCCACGGGCGGCACCGCCACAGCCATCCAGAACGCAGGGGTTCCCTGCCTGAAGGTCGAGGACATCACCGGCTTCCCGGAGATGCTCGATGGTGAGGATCATGCGACAAGACCCTTTTTCCACTGCGCCACAGCATATGCAAGCCTTCGGCTCTTACTGTTAAGCTCGAGATTACGGTACCAAGTCAAACCTCTCGCTGAGCTTTCCTCCTCTCGCACAGCCCTCCCTCAATTGCCTCCCAAACCCCCTTCACCCTCTCCCAAACACCTTCTCCTCGATCCCATTATACGCCCCCCACGTCCCTCCTTCCCTCCTTCCCTCTCATCCCCCCCCTCTCATCCCTCCCCTCCCACGCCCCCCAGGCCGTGTGAAGACGCTGCACCCCGCGGTGCACGGAGGTATCCTGGCCATCCGCGACAAGGCGGACCACATGGCCGCCATCGCGCAGCACAACATCGGAACCATCGACCTGGTGGGTCGCACAGCAGCTGGTGACTTGGGTGGCAGGAGGGCTTGGATGTGGGGGTCGGAGTTGACCCATGGGTCGGGTGGCCATGTCCCATGTGCACACCCCCGTGGGTTGGGTGGATTGCATGCGTGTGATGGGGACAGGAGGGGTCCGGATGGGGCTGGGGCTGGGGCTGCGGAGGAGGAAGGAACCGAATGGGAATTGGGAAGGAACCGAGACCCTTAGCACAATCCCTCATCCCTTTGCCCTCCATCCTCCTCTTCCGCACACCTGATCCCCGTCCTCCTCCCCTGCCCGCACCCTCAACCTGTGTCCCACCCCCCACCTCCATCCCTCCTCAGGTCGTCGTGAACCTCTACCCCTTCCGCAAGACCGTCACCGCCTCGCCGCCCCCCGCCTTCGAGGTGGGTGGCATGCTGGCTGGCTGGGGGCTGACATAGGGCTCGGGACAGCTGAGCACTGAGCACGGGGGGGGGGGGCATCACCGTCACCAACCTCACCCCGCTGCGGTCTTCTGTGCACCTGCAATGCTCCGCACCCAATCGCCCCTCCTCCTCCTCCCTTACCTCAGGTGGGTGTTGAGAACATCGACATCGGCGGCCCCGCCATGATCCGCGCCGCTGCCAAGAACATGGCGCACGTGGCGGTGGTGACCGACCCGCGGGACTACCCGGCGCTGCTGGAGGCGCTGCGGCAGGGCGGCCCGGCGCTGGCGGAGCTGCGCAAGCGGCTGGCGTGGAAGGCGTTCCAGGTGGGGGGGAAGGAGTGGGTCTTGTGAGGCACGAGGAGCATGTGGAAACAGAGGGCAACAGGGGGCGGGGCGGTGCAGCCGGGGGAGCACCAGGGGGCAACAGCAGCAGCAGCCGGGATAGCGGCAGGGAACAGGAGGCGGGAGCAAGCAGGGAGCGCTGGAGGAGGCGGGGCAGGTGGTAGGAGGAGGAGGGCGGGAGAGGGAAGGGGCGTCCCACCCAGCCCTACTACTTACCACCCCACGGACCTCCTCCGCGCTCGGCTCGGCCCCTCTCCACTAACATAAACCTCCCGCACCGTTCCCCCGTCCTTCCGTCACGTCCTTGCTGCCCCCAACATCCGTTCAATGACCCTGTCCCCTTCCCCCCCTCCCCTCCCTCCCCCCCGGCCGCAGCACTGCTCCTCCTACGACGCGCAGGTGTCGGAGTGGCTGTGGGGCCAGGTGGGGTCGGGCCCCGCCCCCGAGATGACGGTGCCGCTGCAGCTGGCGCACACGCTGCGATACGGGGAGAACCCGCACCAGGTGGGCCAGCGGGAGGGGGGGAGATGTGCATTTGGGATATCGTTTTGCTGTACTGCTGTAAGGGTGGGCGTATTGCTGTGAGGGTGAGGAAAGGGGAGGGCTGCACGGCCGTTAAGGCCTTGAGGCATTATCCTGCCCCCTACGTGGTTTCCCCATGTGGTTTCGGGTTTCCCCTTGGTTTGGTCTTTGAACCCCCCTATCCCCCCCTTCCTGCATGTGATGCCTTATGACACGGTCAGTTAGTTGTTTCCTCTTTACCCCCCCCCCCTTCCCCCCAGTCCGCCGCCTTTTACACGGACGCCTCCCTGCGCGAGTTCCAGGCGGGTGGGGTGGCCACCAGTGTCGTACACTGGGGCAAGGAGATGTCGTACAACAACTACCTGGTGAGGCGGGGGCGGGTGGGGGGGGGGGGGTTGGGATTGGGCAGTTGGGGTTGGGGATGGGGATGGGTGTTTGCATACAGAGCATAGCGCCCGAGGCCGCTGGTAGCTCTCGGAACCCGAAGCCTTCGCTCCTGCCTCACCCCACACACCCCCCCCATCCCCCCCCACAGGACGCCGACGCCGCCTACCAGTGCTGCTGCGACTACCCCGCCCCCTCCTGCGTCATCGTGAAGCACACCAACCCCTGCGGCATCGCCTCGCGGGGCGACCTGCGGGAGGCCTACCGCCTGGCGGTGCGGGCGGACCCCATCAGGTGAAGGGGGGGGGAGGTAGGGTTGAACCAGGAGGGAGGAGGCAGGAGGGGGAAGAGGAGAAGGGTCCGTTTCCAGCTGTGTGTTCGGTTTGCGAGTTGTGAACAGCCATAGCCACATGGTTCGCGGCGGGGGGAGAGCTGGGCTGCTCGCTGCTTGATGTTCTGTACATGAGGTGTCTCCGGCTGGCCACTCCTGTCCTCACTCCTCCACCCCTCCACCCCTCTACAGCGCCTTCGGCGGTATCGTGGCGTTCAACCGGCCAGTAGATGCGGAGCTAGCCCGGGAGATCAGGGAGTTCAGGTGGGGCGGGGTGGGGCGGCGGTTGGGGATGGCAGGGGGCGGGTGGGCGGGGGCGGGCTAATAGAGTTCACGAGTGGAAAATCCCCGTCATCTCCACACCCCTTCGCCTCCACATCCGCAACATGCCACCAATATAAAAGACATGGAATTACTCAGTTTCCTCTTCACCCTCCCCCCTCTTCTCCCCCTCCCCTTCCCAGGTCCCCCCAGGACAACGAGACCAAGATGTTTTACGAGATCGTCATCGCGCCCGGCTACACGCCCGAGGGTCTTGAGATCCTGAAGGGCAAGTCCAAGAACCTGCGCATCCTCGAGGCGGCTCCCCGCCCCCCCTCCGGCACCTCGCTGCGGCAGGTGGCGGGCGGGTGGCTGGTGCAGGGGGCGGACGCGCTGGGGCCGGAGGGCATTGCATTCAAGTGTGTGAGCGAGGCGCAGCCGACGGAGCAGCAGCTGGAGGACCTGAAGTTCGCTTGGAGGTGGGGGGTTGGGGGGGGTGCTTGGAGGTGGGAGGGTTTCGTTTTTAAGAAGGGGAGGGGGTGCAGAGGGGCTTTTGGAGGTGGCAAACAGGAAAGGTCAACTGTGTCGGCACGGCTATGGGGCTCCTTCCCCCTGCGTCCGTTCGTCAGGGGCCTCCACCATCAGGGCTTCCCACCGTTGTTACCGACTTGGTCTAATCCTCCTCCATCTTCCCCGTCTTTCCCCCCCTCCAGGGCTGTGAAGCACGTCAAGTCCAACGCTATTACCATCGCCAAGGAGGGGCGGCTGCTGGGAATGGGCTCGGGGCAGCCCAACCGGGTTAACTCGGTGCGCATCGCCATCGAGAAGGCGGCGGCGGAGGTGCAGGTGGGTGGGGGGTGGGGGGATGGAGGGTTAGGCGTGTGTATATGGGAGATGGGAAGGGAGGGGGAGAGATCCGAAAGTGAGGAGGACGACAGCGGGATGAGAGTGGGATGAGAAGAAGAAGAGGAGAGGTGGAGCAGGCGGGATGTGACAGGGTCCCATCTAACCCTACCCCGCCGCTCATCGGGTTGTTGCCGTTCACATGCTGCAAACCGTATACACATAATATGCTGTATACGTTTTTTTCGATCCCCTTTCCCTCTTCTCCCGCCTCTCCTCTCCTCCTCCCTCCCTCCCTCTCACTATTATTCAGCACATCCTCTTTTCCCTCGCCCCCCCTCCCCCCCCAAAACAGGGCTCCGTGCTCGCGTCCGACGCCTTCTTCCCCTTCTCCTGGGGCGACAGTGTGGAGATCGCGTGCAAGGCGGGTGTGAGCGCCATCGTGCACCCGGGCGGCTCGCTGCGGGACCAGGACGCCATCGACTGCTGCAACAAGTACGGCGTGGTGCTGCTGACCACCGGCGTACGGCACTTCCGCCATTAGGTTGCCGTACTGGGCATATGTTGGGGCGGTTGGGAGGTGGTGCGGGGTTCCTGAGTGCGTGGTGTTGACGGTTGGAGGTATCGGAGATGCTGGAGGATGGAAGGAGGATGGGAGGAGGAGGTGGAATGGAGGGGGGAGGAGGAGCAGGAGGGAGCTCCGTTGTTTTGACCGGCCTTGGTGGGTTTTGAGGTAGGAGGAGAGTTGGGCGATGCCGCTGCGAATGCGGTATGTTGGGGAGGGAGGACCTTCACTTCTTGAGGAAAAGTGTTTTGCGCGCGATAATAAGGCCAGAGGAGCATTCTTTGCGTGCGTATGAAAGGCTTTTGATGCTTGTTAATGTGCGTTTGGGGATTGGCCTGCTCTAGAACCGAGCTGATCTGCAACATGAGTCATAACAGCGCAATAACCGTTTGCGTGGTGAAGCTACCGTGGGTGTTCGCACTGCGTCGCTTCATTGTTCTTTGGGCTCGTGTTAATGATAACCGAACAAGGCTAGAGAAAGGGCATCTGCTGTATGAATGAAAGGGCGGGGAAGGGGGGAACGGGGCTAGCAGCAAGGGGCCGGATACGCATGGGAGAGAGTGGAGGGCAAGGCAAGGGCAATGTTACGGTACGTAATTTTGTAACAACGTTTCCAGTTGGCTGCGTGCCTGATTCTGTTCTTGAGCTAGCCAAAATGATTCTAGCTAGCCGTTCGTGAAATAACTTTCGGGAACTTCCCATCCGGCACTGAATGAAACTAATATGAAATTACTGACGTCTTCTGACGATGCCGCCTTCCTGCTTCTCGGTGGGGCCTGAACTAAAGGGATTGCAATGGAACGCTTTCACCATGTTGCGGTTTTGGCACTGGGCAGTAGCGTTGACAAGGCGTGTACGGCGTAACGACAAGACGGCGAGTTTAAGACCTCAACTTCCTTTTAGACATTATCGTAGAGAAATAGCTTACCATGATAGCTTCATATGAATTAAGAATTCACTGACAACAACTTCAGTTTTCGCAGTAGTAACCATACGACCACCGCTGCCTCTTGGTTTGCACTATATATGGTAATAGGTAGCGCCGAAACGTCTTATATATGGCGGCAGTGAGGGGAAATTCAGTACTGTATGGCATGCGGCCAAAACCTACCCTTCCTAGTGTCACAGGTCATGTCTGTAACCTCCTATTCTCCGGCAAACAATATGGTAAATGTTGCTCTTCGACCAGCATTTGGCGTCGACAGTGAGCCTTAGCCTTTCGTCATCGAGCATCTTCTATCTTGCTGGAGGGACGAAACTGACTTTCAGGTGAGCTATCCTTTGGCGACATTGCCAATTTGTTTCAGCTCGTTTCGTGGGGGGCGCAGGAGCATGACTGTCAAGGTCAAGATATGCATGTCATGCATAACCTTGTGAGCGCCGACCCCGCAGCTGTTTATAAGCCATCATACCTAATACGTAATGGTAACTGACACGAACCTTAATTGATCTGTGCAGGTAGCAAGTGTGGTAACCGCTACTGCTGGAGCAAATAGGCCCGGGAGAATGTCCAGCATGCTCAAGCAAGTTGTCGCTGCCGGCCAGCGTTGTTGGCGGTAAGTCTATGGCGTGGGGCACCGGACTTCAATGTGCATCTGAGATTCACATGTCTGGCCAATGCGAGAGTTTGGTTAAAGGCTTGCTGTCGCCTAGTTGGGGGCGCACGGGTTATTGACATGACTCCTGCTAGAGGAAATGCAACACGCTCGGTATCCCTGTGCCGCTCGATCATGTGGTAAAACACACATGAGACATGACACCCCTGTGTCCTCCGCTCTCGACCCCACTGTGCAGGCACGGGTTCTCCACGCACCCATTGTGAGAAGGCCAACGAGCTCGATCAAGCAGCCCCCCATCGACACGCGTCCACTCTTCTTTCGCCATCGTCATGAGACCGCCACGATACCGTGTCTCCAAGCTGAGCTGGATTCTCGCGGACCAACTTGCTTTGGTCACACAGGAGTCTTTTAGGGTTAAGACACAGCCTATTAACGATGCCTGGCTGCATCCCTTGTAATAAGAATGTTGGGGGCGGACAGGGGGGTGCTTGCGGCCCACCCTCGTCACGCCAAGGAATGCTCCCGCCTCCGTCCCCCTCCTCACGCGCACTACGTATATGGCATTCACCCATAGACGACAGATGGTGCTCTACGTCATGCGCATTAGGCTACGAACGATGTTAGAATGCGGTTATTACAGGGGAGTCCGAACATCCGGGTGTTAGATGGCAGCAGTTGGCAAATCATGACTGCAGTCTGGGCAATGTACGACAGCCTATCAACCAGCCAATACCGTAACCTGGAACAACATGGTCCAATACACAGCAACCGCACGTATGTATTATGACGTATCCTAGTGCCGTGGTTTGTCCGTAGTGTTTCCAGTATGAGGGCATATAGATTGTAACGAAATCAGCAAGGAGGGGGGAACAACTGATCAGCATGCGTGAAGGTAAGTGGACAGGGCGGGTGCGTAAAGGTAAGTGGGGGCGGGAGGGAATGAAGAGGTAGGCTGGGGCGGGAGGGAGAGGAGAGGTAGGTAGAGGCGGGATAGGTGGGGGCGGGAGGGATGGGCGGGGTAGGCGGGGGCGGGAAGGGAGGGCTAGGTGGGGGTGGGAGGGAGGGGTAGGCGGGAGGGATGGGCGGGTTCGGTGGAGGCGGGAAGGGAGGGGTAGGCGGGGGTGGGAGGGGAGGGCTAGGTGGGGGTGGGAGGGGAGAGGGAGGGATAGGCGGGAGGGATGGGCGGGTTCGGTGGGGGCGGGAAGGGAGGGGTAGGCGGGGGCGGGAGGGGAGAGGGAAAAGTAGGTGGGGGCGGGAGGGGTAAGTGGGGCCGGGAGGAAAGGGATAGGTAGGTGGGGCAAAAGGGAGGGGCAGGTGGGCGCGGGAGGGGAGAGGGTGGGGCGGGAGGGAGGGGTAGGTGGGGGCGGGAGGGAAGGTCGGGTTAGGTGGGGGCGGGAGGGGAGAGGGAGGGGTGGGCGGGGCGGGAGGGAGGGGTAGGCGGGAGGGGAGAGGGTGGGGTGGGAGGGAGGGGTAGGTGGGGGCGGGAAGGGAGGGGTAGGTGGGGCCGGGAGGGGTAGGCGGGGGCGGGAGGGGAGAGGGAGGGGTAGGCGGGGGCAGGAAGGAAGGGCGGGTTAGGTGGGGGAGGGAGGAGTAGGAGGGGCCGGGAGGGAGGGGCGGGGTAGGTCGGGTAGGGAGGGAAGGGTGAGGTAGGTGGGGGCGGGAGGGAAGGGAGAGGTAGGTGGGGGCAGAAGGGAGGGAGCGAGGGACGGAGGGATAGGTGGGGATGGGAGGGAAGGGAGGGAAGGTGGGGGCTGCCGTCCCATAGGCAGGCATACACCTATCCCCTAACCCAGGCTACTACTCTTGAGTCCCTGAACCTGGAAGACTCGTAGAACCCCAGGACGCTGCCCCCACCCCCCTATAGCGCTTTGCAGCAGGGGCCATGCCCCAGAAGGACTGGGGCACGGCTAGCGAGGTAGCGCGCCGGGTGTTTGTGATGATGCCAGCCAGGGACTCTAATAGCCGTCCAGGACTGGCGATGTGGCGAAGCAGGAGACTACCGGTATGTCATAAGGATGCGTCCAGAAAGAGCCAAGAGGGCTCGCGTTGCTTGCAGCTCTGGAGGCATGAAACAAAGAAGACCGCAAGAGCCGAGGAACGCTGAATTGATAGCCGGACGGTGCTCCGGAGCAGCAGTTGGGTGATGGAAAGCCGTGTCCTCTGTTTAGAAATACTGCTGAAGGTAAGAAAACGCGTTGATGCTTCTCGTTCAGCACATGACCAAGGGTGTTTATGGTCTCGGAGGCATTGCGTGGCAGTCACTCAATTTCGCGCGCAAGCCTGAAGGAGAGAGTAGCCTGGTCGCCTTTCGCTTAACTTATTGTTGCTTATCACTTGCGCCACAAACGGGCCTTGGCGCTCTGCTCCTGAACGATAAACCTCGAAATCCAACTAAAGTATGCACACCCTAAATTCCAGAGACGCGCGCACTGGCGCTAAAGTCAGATCTTTAGGTTATTCACTAAACATACGAACTACAAAGGCAAGCAGAGGGAATGTGCGGTTCGTCGTCCCACCGCTTGCTGCTGCTGCAAGCATACCGCCCGGCGCGACGACTAGGTCTCCGCCTGCCGCCGTCCTCCAACACCGCTCCCCGCAACACCTTGCACCATCCCAATCACGAACAACGACGCCGTTAAAACCAACAAGTGTGGGATCTGCAATCCCCAGCACCCACCGTCCATCAGCAAGACTATCACCACCACCAGCAACAACGGAAGCAGCAGCAGCAGCCACCGCAAGCCCAGCTCCCCCTCCCCCTCCTCCTCCCACCACCACCACATGCTCCACCACCGGTACCGTTACCGCTGCCGCTCTCCTCCCCCGCCGAGCCCTGCTGCTGGCTCTGCTCCCCGGCTACTGCATTGCCACCTCGACAACACCAGCGGCAGCAGCAGCAGTTAATGTGGAGTCGGCAGCGGAACAAGGTTAGAAGCCTTTCCGGAAGCCATGTATTTTGCTGCAAACGTGAGGTCTTACATACCAGCAGCAGCTGTCCTTCCGGCGCTTTTCGCCCAACACCCCCCACCGACGTCCCTTCACTTCACCTACCCGTCCCTAGTTGCTTCACTTCTTATTCAATCTTCCCCCTTCCTCAAACCTCGTCCCAAGCCTCCCTCCTTGCAGGAGCCCCCCAGTGGCCGCCCCTCCCGCGACCCGCCATAGACCCCAGCCTGGCCCCCGACCAGTCCAAGTATGACCCACAGGTGTGGGTGCATGGCAGGGTTCGGTACGGAACTGCACCCTTAACCCACCACTTACACCTACATTCCCAAACACCGAGCTGCGGATTGCCTCCCTGCCGCATATGAAGGCATTGCTGGCTATCCCCGGCTCCCCACCCCACCCCTCGCTCCCTCCTCCTCGTCGCTCCTCCTTGGCCCCCCGCCCTACCCACCCGCCCCCCTTCGCACACACAATCACAGTACGTTCCGACTCGCGGCCAGTTTTCTTAACACCCTTCTCACACCCCTCTATCCCCTTTCTCTTAGGCACCCCCCTTCTTGCTTGCCCGTTCACCAGCTGCCTTGGCTTGGCTTGGGCCGGCCTTGAATTGGATTCGGCGGGCTTGTTTGCCTAGTCGTCATGGTTGGTTTTCTCCCTCCCGCCCCTTCAACACGTTGGTGTATCTTTTTATTGCCCCTCCCTTCCGCCCCTTCCCTTCCCTCCCCCCCAGGACCCCGAGCTGCGTGAGGCGGCCTCCCTGCTCCGCAGTGCGCTGTCCGCCCCCTCGCTGGCTGCGGAGGAGGCCGGCTGGAGCCGCATCATTGACACGTACGGCGGGCTGGACCGGCCCTGGGTGCCGGACCTGGTGAGGGGGGGAGGGAGGGGGGGAGGGAGAGGAGGGAGGGGGAGTCGGGGAAAGGAGGGGCATGCAACGCCGCTGTGGGGGGGACCTGGGTGATTGGGATTGCATGTGAAGTGTGGCAGGGGTGCAAGTGCGGCGTCTTGTATTCTAGCGCGCACGATCTTTGTTCCCTTTCTCGTTGCTCTTGGACTCGAACGTACTGCTTACTAGGGCTCCCCTGTTTTAAGTTGGGGAGAGAGCATTACGAGATGTGTAGTATGTGGGTGCTGCTGCGCATCCTCCTGCTGTGCATCCTCCCGCTGTGTATCATTCTGCTGTGTCGCGACCCATGGGTCACACACCACCCTCACCAGGTGGGTCGCGCCTGGGGCAACCGCGGCAACGCCCGCAGCCGGCAGGGTCGGCTGTCGGAGGCGCTGCAGGACTACAACACCGCACTGCAGCTGTGCCCCTGGGCAGTGGACCCGCTGCTGAACAGGTGCGGAGGGGTGGGGTGAGGAAGGATGGGTGGGGAGTGCTAGCGGGTGATCCAAGACGGGTTCCGCATGCTTGCGATGCCCCCCTCACCTCCCCCTCCCCACACCTCCCCCTCACCTCACCTCCCCCAATGCGGAATATGTATCCCCATTAATCTCCTCCCCTTCCTCCCCCCCCTCACCTCCCATCACCTCCCACAACAGGGGTGTCGTACTGGAGGCGCTGGGTCGCTTCCCCGAGGCGGCTGCGGACTACCACGAGGTGCTGCGGGTGGCGCCGGACGACCCGGCGGGATGGAACAACCTGGGCAATGCGTCGGGCGGCATGGGCGACTGGCAGGCCGCCGTACAGTACTACAGCCGTGCCGTACAGCTGGCCCCCAACTTTGCGTTTGCGGCCGCCAACCGCGCCGTCGCGCTGTTCCAAGTTGGGCGGCAGGAGGAGGCGCTGCGGTGGGGAGGAGGGGGGATGGGTGAAGGGGCAGTGGGGGCAGTGGGGCTGATGGTGGCAGGAGGCGGGGAGAGTGATGTGGGGTCGCGGCTTGGTTGGGCTGTGAAAAAGGATGCGCCTGGGGCCGCTGTGTCAGCCACTGCCGAGTGTGCCTCACATGCGCTCTGCTGCCAGCTTTCATGCTGCTCTTCCAGCCCACCCGCACCCATACCCGCACCCATCCCCCCCACGCCCCATCCTACGGTCTGTAATGGCCTTTGACCCCCCCTCCTCCATCCCCCCCACCCCCCCAGTGAGATGCGCTCGCTGCTGCGGCGCTACCCGGACTTCTCCGACATGCGGGCGGCGCTGGCGGGGGCGCTGTGGGCGGCGGGGCGGGAGGGCGAGGCGGAGAGCCAGTGGTGGGTGGCAGGCGGGTGGGGGCAGTGCAAGGGGGAGGTGTCAGTAGGGAGGTGTTGGGTGCGGTAATGGGGGCCGCGGTGGGGTGTTTTGCCATGGCCACATGTTTTGCCATGGCGTTGGTCGTGTGTGTATTGCCGTACAGTCCAGCACCCCACTGCCTTCTGCTGGGACTTCCCTCTACGCGCAGACTACTAAATGCTGAATGCCCCCTCCTGATCCCTCCCTCCCGCCTCGCTCCTGATGACCCATGGGTCGCACCGCCCAGGGCCCGTGTGGATGACCCGCGCTACCGCGACCCCGCCTGGCTGCACGGCAGCAGGCGCTGGCCGCCCGCGCTGTGCGAGTCGCTAGGAGCGCTGCTGCGGCTACAGTCGCTGCCGGCTCCTTCCGGTGAATGAACTCAATGAAGCGACTGGGGCGGCTGGGGCGGGGGCGGGGGCGGGGGCTAGCTGAGGGAAGGGAGGGGAAGGGAACTCGGTATCGTTACCGAATCGGGTGCGAACACGAAAATGGTCAAGGCATAGGCAAAAAGAAAGGAAGGGAGAAGGGAAGAAGGGGAGAAGGGAAGACGTGGAGAAGGCTGAGGGAGGCTGAGGTTGCTGTGTTGCAAAAGTTTGGATAAGTGAGGGAATGGGTTGCTAGGGAATACGGTTGGCGGCAGTTTGCGATAACATGACAAGGCGTTTGCATGGCATGACGGGAATGCTCGGATTACCAGGCTGTGGAGATGTATGTACCCACACTACCCAACAGCAGGACCCATCTCGTTTCGGCATGCTGGCAAATGAGGCAGTGCGGGGACTATGCGACGAGCCACCTTGGCCATCCAAGAGCACCTAGCAGCTAGCGGAGGTGCCGGCAGCAAAGGGGTGATAGGGCCTCCCTGCCCTTAGGCTTCCTACAGCGTCGCTGGCGTCCCTGTACGAGCATGTAAAGAAGGAATCCTGACGTCCCATAAGACACGGCCACACGAGCTGACCACCTGGAAAGCGTCGCATTCCACAAATGTTGTTGTGATTGGTTGCAATCAGCAGAGTGTATGTGTACATGTACAGGTCGTACAGCAGCAACACGATAGCGTGAGGATAGCGTGTGTATGTGTGCGCCGTTGCCAGGCTGGACGAGCGACTGCTGCCACGTTAGCATGTGTACGACAACAGGCAAGGCGAGCAACAAGCAAGACTTGGGTGCCGCCTGAGCTCTGGCTGCATAGACAAATGCTAATATGCTGGTACGCAAAGGGGTTGATGCCGCCCTCGCAAGCTGCTTGCTCGTCCGGGTACGCGGCCCTTGGGAGGGTTGGGACACATCGGGTGTGCGGTGTGCGGCGGTGCAGGCACGGTCCGTTATGGATGTGGATTGCAAGGTGATTGCCTTTGGATGTAAAGGTTGTAAGTCATCTACAATTAATAGAAACCATATCGTGAGAAGGAAAGTGTAAAGGCCAGTAATGTGCGCCTTTATGCGGACTGGGGTGTTGGACCCACCATCAACCTCCATCCCCGGTATATAGGTGCGGCCTAGGGGCTTATCAGTATGACCGTACTTGAACAGGATCTGTTCTATAGGTCATACACCTGTCTGTATTCTTCGAATCAGACAAGCTCCTCAACCCAGACGAAGAGACGAAGCCCCGGCGCCTGAGCGCTACGTATGGCCACAGTGGCCGTGCCGCTGGCACGGACGCGTGGCTCTGGATGAACGTCCCGCCGTGCCTCATTCCGCCGGCAGGGATGGCGCTCGGGGCATTCAGATGGGTTTTGCTTTTTGCTGATTGGTAACCTTTGATGTGTTGGCAGACCTTTTCCCTGCCGCTTGCTGCTAAGGCAGCTGCCAGTGCGCTACAATACGAAGAATATTGCATTACTGCATTGCGTATTATGAACGTCAGCAAGTGCTGTGCAAATCGGCACTTAGACCCTTACTAAGCTGTTCGCAATGATGGCCGGCGCCCTTTGCGGCAGGTGGTGAGGGTTTCCCAGCCTTCTAGACATCAAGGCGAATTTCTTATCATTGGCCGTGCAAATTTTGCCTTCAAGGCCAGCGATTGAGCCTCGTTTCTAGACTTTTACTCCTCCAAGGGTGCGTACGGTAGCGGTCTCGGAGGGCACCTCGCTTGCTGGGAAAGGCGTTGTTCTTTCCAGCAGCTTCACCAGGAGCACTTGGCTGTCACTGAAAACGCCTTTGAGCAAGGCACGACGCGATGCCGCGCACGAAGGCTGCACCATCGCGACGAGCGGATGTTGAGCAGGCCAGCGCCGGCCAAGGCGGCGTGAAACTAAATAGTGCTGTAGACTTAGACCAGGAGTACCTTACTCCCAAGTTGGATTGCTTGGATGAGGTGGAACCCCAGTCGCCGCGACCAACCAAACGAAGGCGCAAGTCGCTCCCCCAAAAGCAATCAGAGTCAGATGTGCAGGTAGCCATTTCGGAAGAGCAGGAGGTGCTAGGCTTTTTGGAGTTGACCGACGCGGTTGGCATTGCTGCTCAACCGCAACGTATTTCAGCGGCAGTCGTGCGGGTTAGCAGCGCCGACTCGGAAGGCAGCTTAGCGCTACTGTCATTGGAGCTGCGTTCTACAGATGGAACTCCGGCTAGCGAGGAGCTGGTGGGTCCTTTCGGCCGATTGAGGTTTGACCCAGCCATCTTGGCAATCCTTTTGCCGTAGCCCTCCAGCCACTTGGTGAAAACAACAATTCGACATTATCTCACGCAGGTTACTCTACCTGCTCCGTCAGTCGCCGCAGCAGGCAGCCTTCTTCGATTGCTCCAGACCGGGATTCTCGGCATCACGGTCGCACCATCCACTGCCCAATCTTCGCATCGCAGAAGCTGCAGCAGCCCAATTCAATATTCCTGGAGCCCAAACTCCTTGCCCCAACGGCTAAAAAGCCAGCCGGTGGCACTGCCTAACAGCAAGCCCGCTGATGATGATGGCGATGAAGAGGACTGGCAGGCGGGCACATACATTCGCCGCAACGCCACGAGCACCCGCAGCAGCAGCAGCAGCAGCACCGAAACCACTTTCCTCTCCAGCTCGCTGCGGCTGGGTGTACGGCGTGATGCGCTGCAGCGGGTGGGGGTGGGGCACCCGGAGGACGTGCAGCAGCGGCTGTGGCAGGTGGGTGGGGGTGTGCTCTGGGGGGAAGTGGGGAATGTTATAAGCCTATACCGGTAACGGTAGTAGAAGGGGAGGGGAAGGGACTACTCCCCTTCATGCTCAATGTGGACACCCAGCTGCCTCGGGTGCTCTGATCGAGCTGCTGTGTGTCCCGTGTTATCCCTTTCCCGTAACCCTAAACCCCTTCCTCCCCTTCCCACATGGGACACGGCCCCTGCCCCTCCTTATCCCCACCCGCAGTCCCAGCTGTTGCAGGTGCTTTCCTGGCTGCTGCCTCACACCGCCGCAGCTGCAACCCCGGCCGCCGCCTTCACACAGCAGCAGCCACCTGAGCAACACCGGCCTCAGCAACAGGACGCAGGAGCTGCTGTCACCTCCCCTGCCGCCGCCCCCTCCTCGCCTGCCGCATCACCCAAGCCCTCCTCCTTCGCAGCACCCCCCATTGCACCCCCAACACCCCACCTCCCAGCCGCACCCCCACCCTCAGCCCCATCCCAATCAGCAAACCCCCTCGCACCCCCAACCACAGCATCCCCACCAGCCCCCCCAGCACCAGCAGCACCACCCGCAGGCGTGGGGTTCGATCTGGGTTGGTTGTACGACGCGGTAAAACCCTCGGGCACCGAGCCGCAGTGGCGAGGCACGGCTCCGGAGCTGCGGCCCGTGCTGCGGCCCTACCAGCGGCGGGCAGTGGCGTGGATGCTGAGCAGGGAGGGACAGGGGGAGGGGCAGGTGGAGGAGGAAGGGGGTGGGAGGGGTGGTGGTGGAGGCGGCATGGAGCAGCAGCAGTTGGTGGGGATGGGGAAGGAAGCTGGGGAGCAACTGCCGCAACTAGTACTGCGGCGGAGGCCGCCTCTGCATCCCCTCTGGCGGCGACTGCGGCTACTCCCGCCGACAACAGCAGTTCCGTCACCTGCAGCAGCTGCAGCCAGCAGCAGCAGCGGCGGCGGCGGCATGGAGGCGGAGGGACGTCCAGCCGTTTGGGAAGAGGAAGGAGAAGGGGAGGAGCTGTACGTCAACCCCTACACGGGTGCTCTGGCTTCGGAGCGCTTCCCCGCGCCGCAGCCCGTGTCCGGCGGTATCTTGGCGGACGAGATGGGGCTGGGGAAGACGGTTGAGCTGCTTGCACTCATCACCGCTCACCGCTTCAAACCAAAACAGGAGCAGCATCAACGGCAGCAACAACAACATCAACAACAGCAGTGTTCAGGAAAGGCCGCAGTGGAGAAGACCAAGCAGAAAGATGAGCGCGTGGATTGCCCGTGCGGGGTGCGTTTCGCGGACCCGAATGACCCACGGGTCGGCAGTTACCGCGGCATTTGGATCCAGTGCGACAGTTGCAATGCCTGGGTGCATGGCGCGTGCGTGGGGGTGAAGCGGGCGCCGAGGGGCGCGTGGGTGTGCACTCGCTGCCTGCGGGCTCGAGCACTGGAGACGGTAGGCAGCGGCGGGTGGTGGGGGGAGGTTGTCAGTTATGGTGGGTTTTGCTAGTTGTTGATGGGTTACACCGCGCAGGGCTGGATGACGTAGTTTTGACATTCAGTAGCTAGTGTGGGGGAGCGGAGAGGGACAGCAGCGATTGCCCTGGTCAGGGTGTGCGCAATCTTAAGAAGCCCATGCTTTAATTTCCCTGTCCCGAACCCCTAATGACTTTAATGTAGGCCAAGCAGCACGCCGTCCACCCCCACCCACCACCGGTGCACCTCCCCGTACTGCCGTACTGCTGCTGTACCTCATCCTCCTCTGCACACACAGGTTTCGGAGCCGTGCGGTGCGACCCTCATTGTCGTACCCTCAGCCATCCTGCAGCAATGGTACGACGAAATACGGCGGCACGTGCACCCGGGGGCCCTACGTGTGGTGCTGTACGGCGGTCAAACGCAAACTGGATCCAATGGCAACGGTGGCGGCGGCAGCAGCGGTGGCCTAGCTGGTGGATCAGTCGGAGCTCTTGGCTGCGGAGGTGGTGGTGCCAAACGAGGAGCTGGAGGAGGAGGAGGAGCGGCGGTTGGGGGGTCTGAGGAAGACGGGGAGGACGTCGCCGAATCGATGGTGGGTGGAGCGGTGGCTCTGTCGGTTCGTCGTGTTACTTTCTTTCTTCTTACGTAGCAGACATGGACATACCGGACCATGTGTGGAGGTTCCTCGAGTCCTTCTGACTTCCCGTAATGCTCGCATGCTATGTTGGCCTCGCGTAAGGCGTCCAGGAGGTGTTGCTGGGGGCCCCTTGTCTCCTCCTTTCCCCCTCCTTGACCCTCCCCTTCTTCACACCTCTTTGTTGACGGTCTGCTGCCACCATAACCCCTATACAACGACAGCTATGGTCAGTCTGCTGTCGCTGCTTAGTTGGTCTAACAGACCTCCCCTCCCCCTTCGTGGTTTCCTATGGTTTGGTCTCGTTTATGCCCTCCTCTCCTCTTCTCTTTCCCCCCTTCCCCCCCAAAGGTTGTCAGTGCCCGCCAGCTAGCTTCTGCTGACGTGGTGCTAACCTCCTACGAGGCACTCAGGCGGGATGTGGCAAGGCAGCCGGATGTGGTACGGCAGGAACAGGAGGGGGATGTACGGCCGGATGAGGGCGAGGAGGGGGAGGAGCAGCAGCAGGAGGGGCGCAGCCTGAGGAGGGGCAAGCGGTGAGTGGTGGGATGGTTCATGCGGGTGGGGGAGAGGGGGCCCAGTGGGGGGGCTGAGGGCGAGGAGGATGAGGGGGAGGAAAGACACATGCATGGGGAGCGAGCAGGGGGTGGTTAGGAGCCTGTTGTGCTTGCTGGAGGGTCGCCTGCTGCTGCTGCTGCGGTGCTGCCATCCCTCCTGGGCCCTCCCCTACACCACCACCAATCCCCAAACCAATACACACACATGCCCATGCCATTCTGCTCTCCCCCCCCAGCTACGAGGTGGTTCCCACGCCCCTCACCCGACTGCGCTGGTGGCGGGTGGTGCTGGACGAGGCGCAGATGGTGGAGAGCGGCGCGGCGCGGGCGGCGGAGATGGCGCTCAAGCTGCACACGGTGCACAGGTACTTGGGTGGGAATGGGGGGGAAAAGGGGGGGTTGATGGGGGGACGCTGTTGTAGAGGAGCAGAGGGGCTCGGGTAGCGCCACCACCAGGTGCCTACCGAGTGCATACACACACGCAGTACGACATCCCAGTACGTTCCTACTCGCGGCCAGTTTTCTTAACACACACGCGGTTTTCTTAACACAGGCGGTGCCTCTACCTGTACGTTGCTACGCACGGCCAGGTTTCCCTAACACACCCTGGTGCCTAGACCGCCTACCTGCCGAGATGTGTGTTGCAAAAGGCACATGCCGGGCCTGACAAAAGAGAGCCCTTTACGCCACTTCCTTAACCCTCCCCCACCCGACCCCACCTCCCCCCCCCTCCCGCCCCCCCTTCTAAAGGTGGTGTGTGAGCGGCACGCCCATCTCCCGCGGCCTGGAGGACCTGTACGGCCTGCTCGCCTTCCTGCGCGCCCGCCCCTGGAGCGAGCGGCGCTGGTGGGCCCGATGCGTGCAGCGACCCGTGGAGGAGGCGAGTGACCCGGCGGGTCGGCGCCTGCTGCTGCGGCTGCTGCGACCCACGGCCATGAATGCTGCTGGTGCTGTCAGTGCTGCTGCTGGTGGTTGCAACTCAGGAAAGGCAGCAGCAGCATGTGGTGGGGGTGGGGGTGGGGGTGGGGGTGGGGGTGGGGGTGGGGGTGGGGTGGGGGTGGGGGTGGGGGTGGGGGTGGGGGTGGGGGTGGGGTGGGGGTGGGGGTGGGGGTGGGGGTGGGGGTGGGGGTGGGGGTGGGGGTGGGGGTGGGGGTGGCGGGGGTCCCGCTGCTGGCGGTCTGCTGTGGCGCAGTGCCAAGCGGGATGTGGAGGGCGAGCTGGGGTTGCCCCCTCAGGCAACCCACGTGCGGCTGCTGCGGCTGAATGCGGTGGAGCGGCACTTCTACAACAGGCAACACCAGGTGGGGGGAGGAGGGGGGGAGGAGTGGGGAGGTGGGAGGGGGGGGGGATATGGCTGCCAGAGACCCGCGCCGGCCTACCGGCTCCACACCTGAAGCACCTCACATGGCCGGCCTCCTAACCCCCTCTACCCTACCCCCTGCTAACTCTCCCCCCCCTACTCCTGGTTTGGTATGGTCTTTGACCCCCCTACTCCAACCCCTCAGGACTGCGCCGCCAAGGCTCGCTCCGTGCTGCCCCCCCGGGTGGTGGCCGCCATGCAGTCGGGCAGGGGGCTGATGGGGGGGCAGGGGGAGGGGGAGGGAGTGGTGGGAAACGCAAACGGGGTAGGAGAGGATAGCCGGCAGCAGCAGCAGCATGAGGAGGCGGCGGCAGTAGCAGCAGTGCGGGCGGAGCAGCTGCCAGGCGGCGACAACAGCTCGGTAACGGTAACCGCAGCATTGGTAGGTAGCGGAGCCCCAGGCTGCAGTGCTGACAACGGCGGCGACGGCGGTGGCAGCAGCAATGGCAGCTTCTCAGCTCAGCTGCGGGAGCTGCATGAGTTGCACCACCGCCGCTGGCTGCAGCAGCAGGGGCAGGGGCAGCAAGGGGAGGAGGGGCAGCAGCAGCAGCAGGAGGAGGTGGGGGCGGGAGGCGGTGGAGGGGGAGGGTTGCTAGACGGGGGAGGTGGGGACGCCATGCTAGTGGACATTGCTCTTCCGTCTTCAGCAGGTGCTGCGAGGGAGGAAGAGGGAGGTGGCAGCGGGGGAGGCAGTAGCGGCAGCGCCGGGAACCTCCCTCAGGCCGGCGGCAATGGCGGTGGCGGCGGTAGTGGCAGCAGTGCTGCTGCTGTTGCCCCCGGCCAGCGTGCCGTCCCGCTGTCCGCCCCCGGCCGCCGCAAACGCAGCAACAGAAGCAGCACCGCCACGGACACCAACCCCACCGCCACCGCCACCTCCACCTCCAGCCTGCTAGACCGGCCGCTGGCCCCCTCCGAAGCTCGCAAGCTGTTGGGGCCGCTGCTTAGGCTGAGGCAGGCGTGCTGCCACCCGCAGGTGGCGGGGAGGGAGAGGGAGAGACCATACCAAACCATAGGGAACCCACAAATTGGGGGGAAGGGGGAGGGGCAAGGGACAAGGTGCAGGGGAGAAAGGAGTTGTGGTAGGTAGTAACTTATACACGCATGCGCACAGGGTCCCACCTTCCTACTCCCTGCACGTCTTGCAGCACTGCCGTACTAACCCCTCTCCTCCCACAATACCCACTTGTGTACGGTATGTGTTTCTGCGCTTGTGTGTATCTCATCCCCGCCCGCCTGCCCGCCCGTCTGCCCGCCTGCCCGTGTGCCTGCCAGGTTGGCGCGGGTGGCATCCGCGCCTTGACTGCAGCTGCGGGGGGAGGGGGAGCGGGGGCAGCGGTGGGGGGAGCGGGGTTCAGCCCCCACCACCCCCACCACCCGCATGCAGGGGGCGGGCGAGATGCACCCCTGAGCATGGGGGAGATCCTGGCAGTGCTGGTGAGGCGGGGGGGTGGAGGGGGAGGATGGTGGGAGAGGCTGGGGGGAAGAGGGTAGCTGGGGCTGGGGCAGGCGAGGAAAAGAGGGGCAGCAGCTGGGGCAGTACCGAATAGTTGATGTGCCGTACAGTTCGTGAGGGTTCCGTACGGATGCGCACGGCACGTGTGTATGTGTCAAACCCCTTCCCCTTCTCCCCCCCTCCCCCCCCAAGGTCACCCGGGCCCGGTTGGAGGCTGAGGAGGCGCAACGGCAGCTGATTGCCGCCCTGAACGGCCTCGGGGCGGTCATGATCATACAGGTGTGTGTGTCCCCCTGGGGCTCCTGCCACCCTGCGTCCGCATGCTACCTAGCCCGATTGCCCTCCTGATGTACGATACCCTCCTCCTCCTGATGCTGCTGTTGATGTTGCTGCTGCTGCTGATGATGATGCGGCCGGGATCAACAGCCAAGACCAACAACGCTCCCCTCTTTCCCCCCCCCTCTTCAACCCGCCCCCTCCCCTCTTCCCCCAGGGTGACATATCCCAGGCGGTGGCCACCTACCGCACCGCACTGCGGGTGATGGAGGACAATAAGGCCCACAACGGCATCGACACGGTGTGTTTAGCACGGGGGAGGGGGCAGAGAGGAGAGGAGCAGGCCTTGGGGGCGGTGTTCTGGTAAGGGGTAGGTCCATCACCGCACGCACGCACGCACGCACGCAAGCAAGCCGCCTCTGTCAAGGCCTCTTCCTGTCACTGCTGCTGTGATCCTCTGAATACCCGCTGCAAACTATCCGTACCAGTCAACCTGCTCCTCCTCCCCTACCTGCATTCCCCTCACCTCGAGCCTCTCCTCCCGCCCCCCGGCCCCCTCCCTCCCCACCCCAGGACCCGCTCCAGCGCCTGCACACACTGCACAACCTCTCCCAGCTGCTGCAGGCGGGGGCAGCAGCAGGAGGGGCGGTGGGAGACCCCACCGCCCCCACCGCCCCTCCCTCCCTCCCCCGCACCCTGCGCGACGCGGGTCTGGAGGCCGCTGCGGGCGCCATCCGGGACCGCTACCTGGAGCAGAGGAGGAGCAAGATGAGGGCGGAGGAGGTGGGCGGGAGTAGGGGAGGGGTGAAGGGGCAGGGAGTAGGGGAAGGGGCTTGTGCGTGCATGTGGCTGAGCGGGCAATACTGTAGGATATGAAGGAGGGGGTGGCGCAGTTCCCTTTCATGGCCGCCCCCCCTTTCAACCCCCCATGAATTGTGCCCCCCCCCCTCCCCCCCTTCCCTCCCTCCCTCCCCCAGCTCACCTATCGGGAGCAGGTTGCCGCCGCCTCGCCCTTCCACGGGGCTGCGGGCTGGTGAGAGGGGGGGCCGGCGGAAGGGAGGGACCGGCGGAGGGGGAGGGTGGTGGTGGTAGCTGCTTCTGTAATACATGCAACGTGGAGGGGGTGGGATGGGAGGTGGAGGTGGGGGGGTGGAGGGGTAAGGAGGAAACAACTACCGTACGGGGTGGGGGGTGGGGGGGGCACGTGTGTGGCGCGGATTGCGAGGATCGGAAGAGCACTTGTGGGGACCAGCACCTCTGCGGCGATACTGTAACCCTGTCCTCCGGCATGCACCTTAGCTCTCTCCCGCCCTCAACCTCTTCCGCCCTCACCCCTGCAAGCCCCTCTCCTGCTCCCCTCTCCCCCGTGATGTGATTGCAGCCCCTCGCCACCTTCTTGACTCGGTTCAGGTCACCAGGAGCTCGTCAGCTTGCTTGCTATCATCATTCAACACCTTGGGATTCTTCTCCCCCCCTCCCCCTCTCCCGCAGGTACCTGGCCGCTATCGACCTGCTGCATGCCGCGGGGGCGGGCGGGGCGGCGGAGCAGCACATCCGGGGGAAGCTGATGGAGGGCGACACCTATCGACAAAAGGTGGGAGGAGGGGGGGGGTCAAAGATGGCTCACAGCGTAGGCAAGTAAGGGCAAAGCAGTGGGGATGGGTGGAGGAGGGAGGGAGACGGCTGCTGCTGCTGTGAGCTTAGCAGCCATTGACCTGTATACCGTGTTGTGACCCCACCTGATCCCAACTACTTTCTGTACGACTGTGTGTTAAGAAAACTGGCCGCGAGTAGGAACGTACTGGGATGTCGGAAGATGAAGTGTAGATGTACGATTGGTTGGACGCATGGTACGGGGTCCCAATCCTGTGTGTCCGCCCCCCCGAATGCGCTCACTGCATGAGTCGGGATATGGGATTGGGACTTAGTTGTTTGCATTTCTTATATAATTTTCCCCCTTCCCTTCCCCCCTCCTGTCAGACGGAGGTCAACGCGAGCAGCATGGCCCACCAGTTCACATCCCTACTGGGGCTCAAGGTACGACAACAAGGGTGGTAGTAGTACTACTAGGGTGTCGTACGGCAGCATAATGACGTACATGTATTTCTTCTGCATGCGTCGAGAGACTCGCGGCTCACTTCGCAGTACAGTTACCCCAGGTCCTTTGCTCGCCACCGCTCGCCCTTAGCTCTCCTCTCGCCTCCCCCCCACCTCCCTCTCCTCCCCCCCCCCAGCTCCTCCTCAACGAGGCTCTTGACTCCATCGAGGTGCACCGGGGGGAGGCGGTACGGCAGCTGGAGGAGCTGGGGGCGGCGTGCGGGGGCGGCGGGGGGGAGGGGCCGCCGGGGGAGCTGGTGGAGCTGGTAGGGGGGGAAGGGTGGGGGGGAGGGTTTGGGGTTTTGGGGTTTGAGAAGGAGGGGCTAGATAGGTGATCGGTCGCGGGATGTGGGGAGTGATGGGATTCCTACCCCTCGTGCGCTCTCGATTGCCCCCGGTCTCCACACGTGCAGCCTACATACACTCTTCCCACCTCTTCCAACCCCCAAACCCACCTCCCCCACCTCTTCTCCTCCTCTCCTCCTCCTCTTCCTCCCCCTCCTTTCCTCCCCCCCTCCCCCCCTCCTGCCCACCCAGGCGGGACAGTGCGGGCGGTGTCGCAGCGGCCCCTCCCGCGCGCTGGTGTGCGCGCACTGCCGACTGGACGAGAAGCTGATCGGATGGGAGGTGGGTGAGGGGGAGGGGGGTGGGAGGGGTTGAGGAAAACCAACTACAACGAGGGGGGGCGTGAGGGAACGCGAGAGGGGAGAGGGAGGTGTAAAACACAGGAGACGACACGGCAGCGCTGGAGCAGCGTGTTTCTTAGTATCGAGGGCTGCGGTCTCAGTGGCACGTCCTGCACGTTTCCCTTTGTCACCTGTACGGAACGGAATGGATCCGCCACACGTTAGCCCCCATTGTGCAACTCGACTGTGCACCCCCTAACCTGGTGTTTCGGTGTGTGTTTTGCTTGTGGCCCCCAGGTGCGTGTGTTTGCGCTCTACTCCCGCGCGCTGGCGGCGGGGGGGCGGGTGAGTGCGGAGGAGGCGGCCAGGCGGGCGGCGGCGGCGCTGGTGCGGTGGGCGGGGCGGGGGGGCCTGCACGAGGAGGGAGGCGCGGAGGAGGAGGGAGGAGGCGCGGAGGGGGGAGAAGGAGCGGAGGACGAAGGTAAGGGGGTGGGGTGGGGGCGGGAGGAGAGGAGGGTGGAGGAGGAGGGAGCGGATTGCAATGCAGGTTACGAAAGGATGGAAGGGATGGGTTTGGGAGGATAGCTTGGGAAGTATGGGGCAAAGTACGGGTGCTAGGTTGTACCGTATAGCCCCGCCCCCATCCCCACCTCCTCACCCTCACCCTCCACCTCCCCCCCCCCCCACACACACATCCAGACGGCCGGCGGGGTGCCAACGTCGCCACCGCCAACACCTCCTGGCGCCAGAGCGAGGCGGAGATGGTGCTGCGGCTGCTGCTGGGGCAGCTGCGGCAGCACTTGAGGCACGCGGCCGACCCACGGGTTGAGGAGCTGGTCAGGGAGGGCAAGGTGAGGACTGAGGCCGTGAGACGGTTAGCACATGCCTGGATGCCTGAGGGAGGTCAAAGACCATACCAACCATAGGAGACCACAGGTTAGGGCAAAGCAATGGGGGTAGGATGCCTGGGGGGGCATACACCCGTGTAGCTGCGCGGTTAGCGGCTAACGGATATTCTAGACACACGGTAGGGTTAGGCACTTGCAGGAGGGGGGCGCTAGGCACTTGCAGCCCACTTGCATGCATGCACCTTGGCTCGCTTAGCAATGCCCATCCCCAGACTCCCCATCCACACCACATCCCTCCTTCCTCCTCCCCCTGCCCTCCCTTCCTTACCCGCCCCCCCTGTCACCCCAAACTGCTTTCCTCTTGCGATATTCCCATTGGTACGCCCTAACCTGTGGTTTTGATGCATCTCATTACCCTCCCTTACCCCTCTCCTTACCCCCCCGCCCCCCCGCCCCCCCCTCCTGTAAGGCCCACGTGGAGCGGCTGGCGGCCCAGCGGCGGCTGCTGGTGGCCGCCCGCTCGCTGTCGCTGGCTCAGCGGGCGCTGCTGTACGCGCATGACGAGCTGGCCATGGCGCAGGGGCGCATGCGGCTGGCCAGGGAGGGTGAGGGGGGTGGCAGGGGGTGGGGGTGGGAGAGGGCACCGGCGCCGTGCGTCCCCACGTCTCCCCTTTTCTCCGACACTTCTGGTTTTCCAAGCTGCCGCCGCTCCCCGTCTCAAAGGCTGCCCCGTTCCACATGGATCCCTTCAGGCCAACCTACCGCCGAAACCCCACCTCTTAAGCTACGCATCCCAACCCGGCCCCCTGCCTCCCCCCCTGCTCTCCCCCCCCTGCCCCACCTACCTCCCCCTCCAGGCGAGCCCATCGCCCCCCACGAGACCAACCTGAAGCTCCACCCCGCCGCCCTGCCACACAAGAACGTGGAGCTGTCCACCGAGCGGGCGGTGGCGGAGGGGGAGCTGGGCAGGAAGCTGGGGACGCTGAGGTGCGGGGTGGGTGGGTGGGAGCGGGGGGGCTGCCGGAGCGAGGGTTGCGTCGGGCTAGCATCGCGAGCTAGCAGAGCAGCTCCCAACCCGTCTGCCCATCTCACCGTGCACTGCATGGCATGCCCGCCCCGCTCGCCAACCTCCCTCTCACCACCGTGCGTGTTACTACCGTTACTACTACCAATGCTACCACCCGGCACCCCTGCTCGCAGGTACCTGCGGAAGCTGCAGGCCATTCAAAACCGCCAACAGCAGCAGCAGGGGCAGCAGCAGCAGCAGGGGCAGCAGCAGCAGCAGGGGCAGCAACAACTCCCATCAAACGCCCTTCCCTCTGACACCTGTGCCATCACCACCACCACTGGCGCCACCGCCGCCACCACTGCCAGCAGCCCACCCACGGGAATTGGCTCCGAGCCCCGCTCCTCCGCCGCTCCTCCTCCCGCCTCCCACCCCCACCTGCCTCCCCACCCCGCCGTCCCCCCGCACCCCCACCGCCAGCCTTCCCCCGCGCCCTCCAACCCGCCCGACCCGGATCTCGAGGCTGCGGAGGTGTGTCCCATCTGCCACGATGTCATCAGCCTGGGTGGGGGCGACAGTGCCTCCACACCTCAGGCGGCAGCAGCAGCAGCAGCAGGCGGGGGAAGTGCGGGTGGAGGAGGTAGTGGTGGTTGCACTAATGGAGGTGGGGGTGGTGTCATCCTGCCGTGCGGCCACCAGCTGCACTCCGATTGCTGCGAGGCGCTGGTGGCGCGGTCAGTGACCCATGGGACACCCTACTCGCACCGCCGCATCAACTGCCCCACCTGCAGGACGCGGTGAGTTACACTGGAGGTGTTGGGGGGAGGGGGAGGGTGCTGGAGAGGAGGAGGTGTCGAGTGGGGTTTAGGGTTTACAGCCTTACTCGCACTTCACGACGCGTTACTCCCCTGTCCTATGCGCGCCTTCCCAGTACTTGCGCGGCCCCTACGCCCACTTTCCAACCCTCTATTCTGTCTCCTACATTTCCTCTCCCACTCCCCACTCCCCCCCCTTGACACCCCTCCTGCTGCAGGGTCCATGTGGCCGACATTGCTTACATCGATTCCGGCGCCTCCAACCGCCACGACCAACAACAGCAGCAGCAGGAACAGCAGCAGGAGGAGGAGCTGTCTACCCGGGGGGGTGGCGGCGGTGACGGCACCACCGCCGCCACCAGCCCCTGGGCGGGTGAGGCGGCTGTGGCTGTACGAGGCAGTTTCGGAACCAAGATTGAGGCGGTGGTACGGCGGATCAAGTTCGTATTGGCGGGAGATCCGACAGCCAAGGTAGGTGATGACTTGATGTCGGTGCGGCTGCCTCTGTGTTTTGCCGTACAATTGTTCTTTCGCACTGCCGTACACTGCGCCAGTTTCCTTCCAGCTGCGGCTATGTTGTATGATAGTAACGTAGTATGCATTCCAAGAGTAGATATGTGGTTCCACATTTGCCGCACAACGGTATTATATTAACCAACTGTCGCACCAACCGACTAACTAACAGATGCTGGTGTTCAGCGGTTGGTCCGAGCTGTTAGAGTTGGTTGGGGCGGCGCTGCGAGTGAATGCGGTGCCGTATGTGTACGGCAAGGGACGTGGCGGCATGGCGGCGGCCCTGGCGGCTTTCAAAGACCACCCGGGGGATGAGGTAGGGGAGTAGCAGGAGGGGAGCAGGAGGGGGGCTCAAACATATCAGACTGTAGTACGCCACAGGTTACGGCAAAGCAGTATGGATAGGGGGAATGGGGGGAGTATACCAGTAGCGGCCACATAACCGTTTCCTGTTACTCAATAGTTTCAACCGTCCGCACGGGCGCTCTGTTTGCAACCAACTAACCCACCAACCAGCTGCACACTAATCGCACTACTAACCGCCTTTTGTAACTACCCAGGCAGAAGGCATGGAGAGTCTCGGGGAGGAAGAAGATGACGAGGAGGAGGTGGAGGACAAGGACGAAGAGGGGGCGCATGGACAAGCAGGGGAGGACAGGCAGTCTGGGAAGAGCGTTCATGGCGAGGGAGGGAAGCAGGCTGCTGCTGCTGCTGCCGAGACATATGAAGCAGGCAGGGGCGGCGGGACAGGGACTGCTGCAGCTGCAACGGGCGATGGATCTGCAACGAGTAATGTGTCGAATGTGGCGGGTTTGGGTCCGCCGGCAGCAGCAGCGGCAGTGACCCGCGGGTCAGCGCTGCTCCGCGGCAGGAGCAGCCTGGGGAGTCCGACATCAGCAGCAGCAGCAGCCCGGCAGCGGCCGCAGGTTGGAGGCGGCAAGCCGCGAGTGCTGATGCTGCAGGTGGGAGGAGGAGGTTGTGGTTGTGGTGGTGGTGGCGGGGTGAGGTGCTTCCCGCTGCCTCGGCGGTGCTGCCTCAACAGTCCTGAAACACTCCTGAAGTCTCCAATCCTCCCCTGCCTTGCTGCCCGTAACGCCCCTGCCACCTAACACCTCTCCTCCTTCCCCCTGCCGCCGCCATACCCCCTCCCCCCCATGCACCCCCCCCCTGCAGTTCAAGCAGGGCGGTGCGGGTCTCAACCTGACGGAGGCCACCCATGTGGTGCTGCTGGAGCCGCAGCTGGACCCCGGCGTGGAGGCGCAGGCGGTGGGGCGGGTGCACCGCATCGGACAGACCCGTGGGACACACGTGCACCGCTTCGTGGTGGGGCACAGCGTGGAGGAGCAGGTGGGGAGGAGGGGGGAGGGGGGAGGGGGAGGAGGTTGAGGGGGGAGGTGGAGGGGGGGGAGGAGGTGGAGGGGGATAAGATAAACTGAGCCGCGGGGGGAGGGGTAGTAACAGGGATACACACCGGAATTCCGCATTTGGCTGGATTTTAGGATGGCGCACAGTCTTACTAGTTGGGTTAGTAGCAGCAGTCACGGTACAAGCTGTATTGGAGCTGTGGGGGGAATGGGAGGGGGGCGATGGGAAGGAAGAAGCTGATGAGCTGCATGACGAGGCATTATCAAGGGGGGCAAACATGGTAGCCGAGGGGAGGGAGGGAGGGATTCGGTAGTAGGGGGGGGAGGGGAGGGGAAAGGGGAATAAACTAACCGTGTATGACAAGGCTTGGGTGGCGCAGGGTCGGTGGGGGAAGCAAGGCATAGACAGCGTCATCGCTACCTTGCTCCTAAACACTAGCCCAGCCCGTTAAGAATGTAACCCCCCCACATCACCCACCCCTACGGCACCTCCAGGTGTTCAAGCTGGCCTCGGCTCGAGCTCGCGGCATGGACCTCTCCCGGGCTGCCGTCCGCGCATCCGGCAGGGGGAGCGGGCACGGGGGGCACCATGCGGGGGGTGGCGGCGGGGGTGGGGGTGGGGGGGATGGGAGCGAGCACCTGACGTTGCGCGATGTGGCGGTGCTGCTGGATGACAGGTGGGGCAGGTAGCGGCGGGAGGTGGCAGTAACGGCGGGAGGGGGGGGGATTAAATAAGTGAAACAACGAGTCCCAAGGGGGGAGGGTAGAGAGGAAGGAACTGAGGGGCGGTGGCAGTAACGGCACGGGGGAGGAGCGCGCGAGTGCCAGGGCGTGCCTGCTAGTCATACATGTGGGGACTGCTGGGGAGGAGGCCGGCGGGGGAGGGTGCCGAATGCGCTGTCCGTTGCAGTGTGTCGTCAGCCTGGAGGGCTCCACGAGCTCTCGAAACCCCGCCCGCCTCTGCCTGCTGCTGTCTCGGCGGCTCTGCAACACCGACGCTGACTGTGCTGTGCTGTGCTGCTGTTGCTGTTGGCTGGATAAAGGAATGAATGATTGAATGGATGTGAACACTGGTTCCCAAGACTCCACTGTGCTGTTTACTGCTGTTGCAGTCACGGCTGAGGTGCGCTGAAACAGGCGCAAGCAACGCGCATGTGTCTTACGGGTGGTGCGTTCATCAGCCACATACGCAGAGTATGGCATGTGTGTTTGCGCGTTCACGCGCCTTGTTTGTTGGCCTCCTCAACTGGGCCGCCGCGTAAGGGGCCTGCTGACCACAGCTCTGAGGGGGGAGCAGGGTTGCACACACCGCTACCGCGGCCATGCTGCCACCTAGCTACGACCTTTGAAGTAGCGAGTGACGCCGTTTGCACGTCTGGACAGTATCGGTACTTACGTGGGTTAGTTCATTGTGGTTAGTCTGGTTTGTTGTGAAGGCCTTTTTGGTTTTCCTTCTTATGCGGCAACATGTTGATCTACGCGCGCGCACACGAAACGCCCAAACTGCCCCACCCCCGAAGAAGATTGTGTGTCACTAGTTACTACGGTATCAGTACGAGTCGCTGCTGTCGTACTATTGACCCGACATTCCTCTCCCGTGCTCCGTGAGCTCTTACAGCTCACGGTTGGTTTCTCTTTTGTATCTACCGCATCTCTTGTTGTAATTGTTGTTATCTTCGTACCGCCGTACACTAGACATGACGCGGATGTTGCCGTACTGCTGTAACCTGTCAGGCCTGTCGGTCGTACACTTGTATCCTGTGTGTCTTTATGTCGTACGAATGTTGTTCTACATGCTGTGTGCCAGGTAAGACGACGCCCATCACACTACCGGTGTTGCTGGATTGCCTACCGGAGGTCAAAGCAAGCAGCGGAATTGTATATAGGGATTCTGCCGTTTCTGTGCGCTAAGCGTTTAGGGCTCATGGGTTTCATTTGCTGCACGGCCGGCAATATTTGTGCTGTGCTGTGTGGGGAGGAGGCACGGAGGGCCACACGGGGAAGGCAACACCAACAGCAGCGGAGCAAGAGCCCGGGTGTGAGGCTGTGAGCGGGTGCTGCAAGATGGAGGTTGTTTGTTGGGAAGGGGGAGAGCGGGGGGGGGGGGTAAAGTGCGGCAGAAGGTCGAAAGGTTGGTGGCTTGTGCACGTGTGTATGGTGGCGGTGGCGGCGGCGGTGGGACGATTGCAATGACGGATTACCGGTGCCCGCCTTGCTTCCTTATCAGCAGCCTGGACTGTGTATGATCTGATCTGCCTGCCCTGCAGGACCCCCCGTTGTTGCGTGGCTTCCCTTGTTTGTGTCTGTTTGTCTGTGGGGGCGGCCTCTTTCCCTCTTGGCTCGCTTGTAAGAAGCTGCGCGCTTGCTTCCGGATTTCTCACGCCAGGCTTCCCGCCTATGACTTACCAGTAACTGGACTAGCTGGACCGCAGCGACACCATTTGCACGGTCTCTAGCAGCGAAATCTGTCTGTAAAACATGAATATAGAAGCATGGCAATCCGTGCCGCCTGCAATGCGGCAAGGGCAGGTGAACACCTCCTCCGCCTAAGTAATGACCCGTGGGTCGTTATTTGCACAAGCGACCATATTATTGGTAAGATGATCGCATTTCCTGCGCCCGAGCGCGTTATGCTGTAAACAGCAAACGAGATGATGCTATCCCATATGCAATGCGCTTCAGCTAATGCACTGCATCTGCTAGCTCCTTCTTTCGTGCCCTAGGGTTGTGTTATCATTACATGAAGGAATTGCAACCGTAGTTGCCTCAGGAGGTCGCGAGCGTTGCCTCTCGTGAAAGGCCTCTCGAGAGGGACTTTCCGGAATTAAAAGAGAGACGCTGGGCGGGCCGAGGTACGGCATGCGATGAGTCGACGAGGGGCTTCTGCTGGACGATTCTTTGGCGCGCTTTATGCGCCCATACATCAACAGTATCGCGCTAACAGCACATTACCGTAATCTTTTCAGCCAAAACATAAAGCATCTCTCTGTCATACATCGACTGATACAGTGCACATTGCATTCCACGCTATAACTCAACAATCTTCGTCTCGAATATTTCGGCATATCTAGCTTGCCTCGATCTAGCGTTTGCACATTAGCAGTGCGAGCTTCCAAGCGCGCTTATCCTCCCGCCGCCTTCTCCGCTTTTTTCTCCTTTCTCTCCTTCGACAACCAACAATGGTGGCCATGCTGAATACCGTGACCGCCCTGTCGCGCCTTTCCGCGCGGGCATCTGCCTCCTCCTCCTCCTCTCGTCATCACGGCCTGGCTGCTGCCTCTGCCGCTTCCGGCAGCAGCCAGATCTGCTTCGTTCCTCGCAATGCCGCTCCCCGCAACAGCAGCAGCAACCGCAACCGCCTTCACAGCAACCTCCGCCGCACCTCTCCCATTGTTTGCTTTCGTTGGGATGATTCCGACACCAATTCCACCACCACTACCACCAACAATGGAAGCAAGCCGGCCAAGCCACGCTACGACAACGCTTCTCCTCCGATTGCCGAGGTTGTGGGGCATGACGAGGAGTCGGCGCTAGATCAGATGCAACGCGAGGAGCGGCTGCGGGACGTGCAGCGGGCCGCGATGGAGGCGTTCGAGCGCACCCAGAACTGGTGGGCGGCCGTGCCGGTGAGTCATTGAACGTCGCGGTAATTTCCTTTGACATACAGACAGGTTCGACAGGTCAACATTCAGACAGGTCGCTTTGCTTTGCCACGTTTATGCTTTAGCCGGCGACTAGCTATAAATGGTAAAGAGTGGTTGGGAATGGCGCATTTTTTGCAAGGGGCGAACGTTTTGGCCCTGCCACTCGGCTTGGCCTTTTCGCCTGGCTTTGTTGGCACGAAGAGCTTCGTTCTCTAGCCCTCAACTAGCCGCGAAACGCGTTGCTTGGCCTCATGTTACACGCATTGCACATCTTCAGTACTACTGCTGCCCTCATTCATCCGATCATCCGACCATCCTCCTCCTCCCCCACCCTCCCAGGACAAGCGCAGCCTGCTAGTGGGCGGCGCTGCAGCCGCCGCGGCCGCCTACCTGGGGAGCAGTGTGGTGGCGGCGGTGGACAGGGTGCCGCTGCTGCCACGAGTGTTCCAGGTAAGGGGGTGGAGGAGGGAAAGGTGGTGGAGGGGGGAAGCTGGTGTGAGGGAGGTGGGGGACCGACCCATGGGTCGGTGTCAGTGGCATGCTGTGGTGAAGCAGAGGTGTAAAAAATACAAATCGTAAGAAGGACTTGCATATGTTGTGTTTTATAGTGGGCGGGGGAATCGAGCTTCGCGGCTTATGATGAGCTCCACTTCATACCATTATATATACACAGCTGCTGCTACTCCCGTGATCAGCATTAACGAGCCCTCCCCCCCCTTCGCCTCCTCTCTCCCCGCCCCCAGGCCGTGGGTCTGGGCTACAGCTGCTGGTTCTGGTACCGATACGTGCTGTTCGCGGAGGGGCGGCGGCAGCTGCGCGCCTCGCTGGGCGCACTGAGGCGCAGCGTGGCGGAGCGGGTGGACGACCTGGCGGAGAAGACCCGTGGGTCGGGCGGGCGGGGGTTTGAGGTTGGGCTCTCTTGTGTCTTGAGCCTTGTATCTTTTTCGTGGCA
The DNA here is from genome assembly GCA_021605115.1 of Astrephomene gubernaculifera. Classification (NCBI taxonomy): domain Eukaryota; kingdom Viridiplantae; phylum Chlorophyta; class Chlorophyceae; order Chlamydomonadales; family Astrephomenaceae; genus Astrephomene; species Astrephomene gubernaculifera. The sequence goes on from BMAR01000004.1 coordinate 2,495,335, forward strand.
AGGGTTGGTTAAATAGGTTCACTCTTATTTGTTTGTTGTAACGGCGCTCATTGTGTTGCGTGTGACTTGGCTGCTTTCGGCGCTGCCTTTCCTGCTTTCGTTCGCGACGGTTATGCATGTTGTTGATCCCTTGCTCTCGTCGTGCCCATTGTCGCATCGGCAGCAGCTGCGAGATGCGACAAATGTTTCCTTGCCAGCCATCTGTGACCCATGGGTCGGCAACTGATTGCCTGGTTATCATCTACTCCTATCCTGTCAACACATGCAAGTTGACAGGGAAACCACTACGCTCGCTTAGTCCTACATTTATCACATCTCTCCCTCCCTCCTGCTCCCCCCTCCCGCGCCCTGCTCCTGCCCCCGCCAGTCGACTCCCACCCCAACCCCGGCACCGGCGAGACGGGTGCTGCCGCCACCGCCCGCGGAGTGGTGGAGCGCCTGGCCGCCCGGCACACACAGCAGCAGGCGGAGGGGCAGGCGGCGGGGCAGCAGGGGCGGGTGGTGCGGGATGACGGCAGCTGGGTGGATGCGGCGGACGTGACGGGTGGGTGGTGGGTGGTGAGGTGTGTGTGTGTGTGTGTTTTGAGGGGTGTGAGGGGTGAGGGGGTTATGGGTGCGTGCATGGGTGGGTGTCAGCCACCGACACACGCATGCCTGGTTGAACGCCCGGTTATAGCATCCGTGCTTCCTCCTGTCGCGGCCCTCCGTACGGCAGCCCCGCATATACGGCACTGCCTGCCTCCCCACCTGATCACGTGAACCCCTCTTGCCGCCCCCCTCTTGCCACCCCCCCCCTGCAGGCGGCTCCCCCCTGGATGAGCGCTACGTGGAGGGGCTGCTGCGGGTGGGAGGGGGGGGCAGGGGGGGAGGAGGGGTGACAGGGTTGTTGCAGGGCTCACGGTTGGTTGGGCGGCACACCGGCAGCAGCCATCCGCGAAGACATGCGGATCTCCAGCAGTGCCACCCTGGCAGATTGAACCTATCGGTCGCTACCGGTACCCTCGTGCTGTAAACCCACTCGCATGGCAGGTATTGATACCGGTAACCGAGGTATGGATAACCCATTGTCTACCCTCCCTGCCCTCCCCCGCCCCTCCCCCCTGTTGCCCCCTCATCAGGAGCTGGATGAGAAGGCAGCCCGCAGCGGCGAGGACGAGGACGCCTCCAGCGGCGGTGGTGGTGGTGGTGTCAGCGGCGGCGCGGGTCGCTCGCCGCTCATCTTCGCGCTGGGGCTGCTGGCGGGTGGTGGTGCGGATGGAGGGGAGTACCGGGCACCGCAGGAGGCGCAGGAGGGTGAGGCGGAGAGGGAGGGTGGGGCGCGGGGTTTGGGGTGGGGGGGCGGCGGTGAACAGGAGATGGAATGCCGAAACCGAAGGGCGAGATGGAATGCCGAAACCGAAGGGCTGCAGCCGAGGGCAGGGTGGGCGGTATGTATCAGGAACGGAGCTTGGGAGCGTGACTGCGGGAGGGGAGGGAAAAGGAGGAAGGTACGGGATATGTCCTACCGGTATTTCGCAGCCGAGGTGTGCTCTCGTACAACATGCGACAACGGTTCAAACCGCCGCGATACCACCACCACACATACGGTACAACCGCCTCCCTTCTCCCTTCTTCGCCTCCCTTCCTCCCTCGCCTCATGCAGGCGGCGGTGGCCCCAGCAGCCAGCAGCCCGGCAAGGCGGGCGGCACCGCCTCCCTGGAGACCTTCTCCTCCTCCTCCGACAGCAGTGACCCGCGGGTCGCTGACCTGGACCCCTGCCTGGGTTGGGACACGGAGGCGTGCGCTGCTAGTGGGCGCATGAAGCTGGGAGACCCGGACAGCAGTAAGGGGGGCGGGGGGCGGGGGAAGGAGGGGGGGAGGGCGGGTGGGAGGGGGGGGAAATAAATAAGTTAAACAACGAGTCCCAATCCCATATCCAGACTCATGCAGTGAGGGGAGGGAGGGGGGGATGCCGTACATACACATACACGGAACAGTAATTAAGCACATTTACGAGCCTTTAGCTTGTAATCATCCTCTCTGTTCCCTCCTTGTCTTGTTCCTCTGTTTGTGCAGCGGTCCATGAGCCTCCTGGCTCGTCTGGGCCTTACGAGCCTTTAGCTTGTAATCATCCAAGCACATTTGCAGGTAGTTCTCCTTTCTGTCTCCTCTTTCATCCTCCTCTCCCTTCTCCTGGAGGCCTCCACACGGGTCGCATCCTTGACGGGCAAAACCCTGGACACCCTCTAAACCCTAAACCCCAAACCCTGCCCCCTCCTCGTCCCCCACCCCCTCGCCAGGTGCTGCATGCCCCGGTCAACGGTTCCCCGCTGGAGGTGGTTAACCTCGAGGGGGAGCACGGCCGCGCAGCGGGTAAGGGTGGTGAAGGGGGAAAGGAGGCGGGAGGCGGGGGGTATATAAGGCCATATCAGACCATAGAAAACCACAGGTGGTGAGGAGGAGGGTTTGAGGAGGAGGGTGTGTGTGTGCAGTGAACAATGGGTTACATGCAGCAGGACTGCAGGGAAGGAGCGGAGCCCCTGGGGTCTCCAATCCCACTCCCCCCCCCCACCCCCCACCCCCCTGCACAGGCACCATGGAGCGAGCTGCCATGGAGGAGTTCGCCGCCAACCACCCCAACATCATGGTGGGTCGGGGCGAGCGAATGTACGACATGACGGCAGCATGTGTTTGGTTGCCGTACATGACGGCAGCATGTGTTGATGTACGACATGACGGCAGCATGTGTATAATTGCCGTACGGCAGCAGCAGCCCTGTGTGATACCGTACAAGTACTGGACGGCTTACTTGCAACAGGCACATCGCTGCTTGTGAGGGGCACCTGCGTGCACCGCCCCCCCCCACACGCACATACACATACACATGCGCCCCCCCGCACAATCACAGCAGCATGTCTTCCCAGGCTACAGCCAGTTTTCGTTTCACACACGCCCAGACACGTCTCCCTCCTTTGCTCCCCCCTCTCAACCCCCGCCCCCCAGAGCTCCCCCTCCACCCGCAAGCCGGCCCTGGGGGAGGAGGCGGGTACCGGTCCACAGCTGTGAGGGAGGAGGGGGGAGAGGAGAGGTAGAGGGGGTGTCAGAGCAGTCGCTAGTATACAAGGTGGAAGGTCTCCCTTTTGTTCAGTTCTGTCGCGGCTTGCAGTGAGGGGTGCGGGCATGCAGTGAGGAGCGTTACGGACTCCTAGAGGAGCAGAGAGGTAGCAGATAGGTGTCGTACACCTGCTGCTGCTGCTGTGTGTGTGTTAGAGAGAAGTGTCGTACAGGTTGTCGGATTGCGGCGTCCAGCATAGGTTTGACTAGATGTGGCTTTTGGTTGAATTGTTGCTGGGCATGTGTGTGGCGGAGAAGAGCCATCTTTCTCTCTCCCTGGAGGGCTGCGAATCAGGTTGTATTGTGGGTCATGTTGTTTGTGGTAGAGAAGAAGGGAAGTTGGAAACAAAAGATTGTACGAACGACAACAACAATGCCAGGCCTCACCAAATGGTCGCTACACGGCGTACCTGCATTTGTTGCAAACAAAACACCATTGTGCTCAAATCTTAGGAACAACCAATGAAGAAAGAATGGGGGTTGTAATAAAGCGCTACTGCTGCTCAAGCGAAAGGCGCACAGCGCTCCGTGCACAGCACGCAGCAGAGTTTGTAGTTTTCTTAACACGGGCCTACGGCTGCTGATGCCGCCAGCCTCCACTGCAGAGACGCTGCAGGGACGCGCGGCCCCCTGCTACTGCTGGCAGCTAGTTGAGGAGGTGTCTACTGCAGCAGTCACTCCGCCGGGCCCCTGCGGCTTCCCCCCTGTGCAGCTGCGTACACCGCGGCTGCAGTCGAGGGGCAGCGCGGGGGCTGTACAGCCAATCCCACACCGCCTGCCCAGGCTGCGGCTATTACAAAGACGTCTTCAACTCTTCATGCAGCCAGGCCAGCCGCACACTGAGGCAGCAGCAGCCACTCGCACACATGTGCAGGTGGAGGGCGGGTGGGCCGGCAGCAGCAGGGACCTGTCAGAAGTAAGGGCGCAGCAGACGGATCGAAGCCGCCGTAGCAGGTTACAGCCAGAGCCAGGTTGGGGAAGCTGTCGCTGCGGGCGGTTAGGCGCGGCAGTTGCATTCGCGGCTGGAAGGTGCGGCCCCGCATGAAACCCGAATAAGAGAACCGCTTACAGGTTTCGGGAGCTTATCCTGCTGGAAAAGCGGGCAGGGCCTTGGGTACGAACTTGGTTTCGGGGCGACGCGCCAATTTCCAGACAGACATGCCTTTTCGCTCGCACAAACATTCAAACAATTTCACTCGCCGCATTGCTGTAACGATTGCATCGTTTTATACTCGGTTAGTCGGTTGATTGCGCCAGATGTGTGAACGCGCAGTCCGTGTTCCTGCGTTTCTGCGTTTCTGAGCTTCAATCGCTCCTCTTAGAACTTCAACGCACAACATTCTACACTTGCGACCTAAAAACCTATTTGGTTTAGTAAGGCTCGAACTCTGTTTGTCAAATTCTGGATTCGAAGCCTTCAATTTAGCCATCACTACAATCCGCTCTTAGGCGACATGTAGCTAGGTTTGCCCACGAGCGGAAAACTGAGGGGAGGGTGTTGCATCAGCATACGCGCACGACGCACCTCCACTGCAGTCGCGAACATACCGTGGCCCTCCTTTTCCTTACCTCCTCCTCTCGCCAGCAGTTTCCGCAGTCCCTCTCCTTTGTGTCAACACTTTGACATTGCCACATGCGCCTCAGCATAGCAGCAGCACCCTTCTGAACAGGAGCGCCAGCACGGTGACGGCAGCAGCCTCCTTAGCAGCAGCAGCACCTGCACTGCCACCCCCAAACGCTGTACTACACTTCTTCCACCCCCGCACCCCCACTACTGCAGCATCAGAGCACACGCCCTCCTCCTCCTTCTTCTCCTCCTTCTCTTCCTCCTTCTTCTTCTTCTTCTTCTCCTTCTTCTTCTTCTTCCGCCCCCTCCATGCGGCTGCGAGTGGTTACCTGGAACATCAACGGCCTGCGCCGCATGGTGGGCGGCACCGGCAGCCTGGCGGCTCTGCTGGGGTCGCTGGAGGGGGCGGATGTGGTGTGCCTGCAGGAGACCAAGCTGGGGCGCGGGGAGCTGCGGAGGGAGCTGGCGCTGGTGGAGGGGTGGTGAGGGGGGCGGGTGGGGATTAAGAGGGAGGGAAGGGAAGGGAGGGGCGGGTGCGAGGGATGATGAGCGATGGGGGTTGGGGCTGTCACATGCGTACTGCAAAGTTTTCGGACGCTTCCTCTCCTCGCCCCTACAGCTCCGGTCGCAGTGCCAAACTCTCGGCCCTCCCGCCCCCACATCCCACTTACCAGGGAGTCCTTCTTCTCCTTCTCTCGCGTCAAGAGCGGCTACTCGGGGGTGGCCACCTTCTGCCGCCGCTCCGCGACCCTGCCGTACCATGCGGAGGAGGGGTTCAGCGGCGTCCTGATGCCCCCACCCGCGGCACCATCACCCTCATCCTTAACATCACAGCAAGGGCAGCCGCAAGGGCAGCAAGGGCAGCCGCAAGGGCGGCAGCAGCCGTACCTCCAACCCGACTGGGCTGCAGCGGGCTACACACCCGAGCAGCTGAAGCTGCTGGACGGCGAGGGCCGGGTGGTGATCACCTTCCACGGGGCTCCAGCGGCAGGGACGGCAGAGGGAGGAGGCGGCGGGGGCAGCGCAGGCGGAGGAGGGGGAGGCGGCGGCGGGGGCCTGGTGCTGGTGAATGTGTATGGTCCGGCGATTACCAGCGAGGAGAGGGCGGAGGAGCGAGGAGCCTTCAAAATGGCCTTCTACCGGGTGCGTGGGTGCGTGCGTGTGGGTGGTGCGTACTGGACATGCGGTCGAGCAGGGCCGGCGCCCGAACGATGTTATGAGCGGCTATGTGGGTCCCGCCCTCCCGCCCTCCTGCTGCCTAACTCCCCCCTCCCCCCGCCCCCCCTTGCCCCCCCCCCCCAGGCCCTGCAGCTCCGGCTGGACTCGCTGCTGTCGTACGGGCACCGGGTGTTGTTGGCCGGGGACCTCAACATAGCGCCCAGCCGCTGGGATGTGGCGGGGGCGGGGGCGGGGGAATTTGAGGCGGACAGGGCGGACCGGGCGTGGTTGAGGGGGCTGATGACGCGCGGGAGGGGGAGGAGGGCGGGGCCGGGGGGAAGCGGGGGGATTCCGGGAGGCGTGGGTGAGCGGTATGGTGGTGGGGGCGATGGGGAGCGTGAGGTTGAGGAGGGGGGGGAGGGGGAGGAGGAAGCAGCGGGGGGGAGGTGGTGGAGTGGAGGAGGGGGTGGGGGTATGGGGAGAGGAGGAGGAAGCGGAGGCGGGGGAGGGGCGTTGGCGCCGTTTGTGGACACGTTCCGAGCCTTCCACCCGAACAGGTGAGCCATGCGGGTCGACGAGTGCGGGTGCTTGAGAGTTTGAAGTAGCAAGAAAGGTATAAAGAAACGGCGTTTCGGCGCTTTCCATACCGGTGCATGCGCGGTGCATACCGGTGCATGCGCGGTGATCGCAGCCACCGCATCTCTAGGCCACAAACTTCCAGCCGTAAAACACAGACACAGCCCGCCGCGTACAACGCTGCTGCACCGCCTTCACACGCCGCTTGCTATAGCTGTAGTGCCGCTGCTGCGCTGTGACACGCTGTTGATGCCCCTTTTGCAAGGAAGATGTGTAGGCAGACGTGCCCATGCGCCCCGGCTCCTACGTCTCCCCCCTCCTCCTCCTCCTCCTCCTCCTCCTCTATCTCCATTGCTTTACCCTAACCTGTGATTTTGGTACACATCTGACCCCCTCCCAACCTCCCCAACTCCCCCCCCCCCGCCAGGCGCCACGCCTACACCTGCTGGAACACCTCCACCGGCGCCCGGATCAACAACTACGGCTCGCGTATCGACCACATCCTGGCAGCAGACGGCAGCGCGGAGGGACTGGCGGCGGCGGCGGCGGCAGCGGCGGAGGGGAGCAGCAGCGTGTACTGCCCTGCGTGGGTGGTGGCGGCGGTGAGGGACACTACATGGGGCGTACGGGAGTTGGGAAGCTGTGGGTCGGGTGCCGGCGGACTCATGATTGGGTTGTTAGGTTGCGTGACTTGCATTGTATGTTGCTATGTATGTTGCTACCTACCTATGATTGCAGCTCTGGAGCAGCCTGAAGAGGCTAGGGACTGGACTACTCGAAACGCAGCAAGGTGACTTGCGACTTGTTTCTTTACCTCGCCCCTTCTTCCTTTCTCAACACGGCCATATGTTCTTATTCCCCAATGTGACACCCCGCCACCCGCGTACAGGACATCCAGCCGGAGAGGGAGGGCAGCGACCACGCGCCTGCCTGGGTGGAACTAGACCTGCCGGAACACCTGTTGACGCAGCCGACCCACGGGTCATCAACCCTGCCGCCGCCACTGCCCGTCAGCAGCCGCAGCTTGTTTGACTCCAGCCGGCAAGCGACGCTGCTGGACTGCCTCGCGAAGAGAAGTACGGCAGCAGTGGGAGGAGGTGGTACGACATGTGCTGCTCCCGGTGCTGGTATAGGCATGGAGGCAGCGGTAGCGGCGGGCCGCTGCAGCCTTCCAACGCAAGCTGCTGACAGAGGGTCGGCGGCAGCGGCAGTGACTGGGGCGGCGCGAGCAGCCTCCGCTATGACGGAGGTGCTGGCAGGTACGGTGACGGCAACGCCGGCAGTAGCTGCAGCAGCGGGGGCAGCGGGGGTATTCGGAGCTGTACGCGCACCTGCAGGTACCGGCGGGTCTGCTTCGCTGCTGGGGAAACGGGCAGGCGGCGGGAAGGGGGGCACAGCAGCAGCAGCAGCTGCGGCTGGTGCCGGTGGTCAGCGGAAGCTAACAGCGTTCATGCGACCGCGACATGAGGGGACAACAACGACGGGCTCGACTGCTACTGTGGCGGAGGTGCCAACGCCGGCAGCAGTGGCGGAGGCAGCTGCTGCTCAGAGCAACGGCGGCTGCAGGTTCGGTGGCGGCTCGGTTGTTAGCGGGGGTGGCAATGATCCGATGGGCTTTGCAAGCGGCGAGGGCAACAGCAGCGGTAATTGCGACGAGCCGGGGTCCGCACCTCTCGTCATCCACAGCTCTGACCCCTCGCCGCAGCAGCACCAACAGCCGCACTGCTACGACGCCCCGGGGGGTCAGGGCTGCTGTGATGACTTCTTCACAGCTGCGGGCGCTGAAGCCCGTGGGGGAGAGGCCTGCTACGAGGGGGAGCTGCCTGCCGGAGGGGAGGAGCTACAGGGTCAGGCAGCAGCAGGGGTGGCAGCAGACCGGCAGGCGGCTGGGGAGCTGGGGCGGCCCCCTCCCGCCCAGGAGGCGCCATCCCGCTCACAGGCGGCGCTGGCCTGGCGGCAAATACAGGACCAGTTGAAACCGCCCAGGTGGGGAGGGGTGAGGAGGTGCAAGCACGTGTGTCGATTGTAACACACGGCGTAACGCGCACCTGCACGATCCCACACACACCTGACTACGGTACCCTCACCTTACGAAGATGACCCCTCGTAATCAACTGTCGTGTTACCCGAACCGAACCGTCCATTCCTACCGGTTTTCCTGCTCCTGTTCCTGCTCCCACCCCCCACCCCGCAGGTGCAGCGGCCACGGAGAGCCGTGTGTCGTACGCACCGTTAGGAAGAAGGGCGAAAACAACGGTCGGCAGTTCTGGTGCTGCGCGCGGCCCGACGGGCTGCCACCCAACGGCCGCTGCGAGTTCTTCCAATGGGCTCGGGGCAGGGCGGCAGGGGCGGGAGGTGGGGCAGCGGGGGTGGGAGGTGCAGCAGCAGGGGGGCGGGCGGGGGGAATGCGAGGAGCAGCAGCAGCAGCAGCAGCAGGAGGTGGGGGAGGAGGTGGGCACATGAGTATGAGCAACATGCCCAGAAAGAAACCACGGGTATGATTGGTGTGGTTAATAGCTGTGACGTAGGACCCTGTGGGAAGGAGGGGGGGGGAAACGATATGATCTAAGTGCGGGGGCGGTGTGGGGTTGGTGACGTGCGCACACACACACACACCGCGATGGAGTTACGTTTCAGGTTTGGTTACCTCTGTTTTGCCTGTACTCGCGGTTCACATGCGAACCTCTCCCAATTGCCTGCTCTTGTCCTACTCAACTACACACACGGCGATGGAGGGCGGGGGTGCTGTAAGGTCTGTGATGGGCAGCGGCCAGGGGAGTGTAGGTGGCAGGATCGTAACGGTAGTGCTGTCAGGAGCGCTGGGGAGGAGGGGGCTGTGGGCTGTGTGCTGAACCCAAACACCAGTTACACCTCTAATGGTGGGAGGTGCTGTATTGGTACATGGGCGCCATCTGCAGGAGCAGCCACCAACATTCGGCCGAGTCATGAGAGTCCTAATCTGATGCCGGGGGCTGTGCATTGCCCGTGCGCGAGTACAGGGAAGCGGGGCATGCACACCCGTGTGTCATGCAGCCTGTAACGGAGGTGCACAGACCCCGCCCACGACTGCCCCGCCTCCTACCAGCTTGCATGCGTGCATCTACAGTTCATGTAGAGCTGCTGCTGGGTCAGTTGGGTAGGTTGGGTTCGGCATTTTGCACACTTACCGTACCTTCCCGCCGCAAGGAAAGAAACAACTCTTTAATGGATCTCATAATTGACGTTCAGGATAATATATTATACACGTTAAGCTGCCTTATGCAGCACACCAGCAACGTCCATGGCAGCACGGCACCACCCGCGGAGGACCCAGGCGTGCCAACAGAGTCACTCTCGGGACATCAGTTCACTTCAAATTGGATGTGTGTGTACAACAATTGAGTGCGGCAATACCGGTGGGTGCATTTGAGGGGCAAGGCCATCCACTAACAGCCCCCCATGTTCCCTGCCAACATATCAATCACTATCCACTGTTGCTTAAGAGTAAGATCCACAGGAAGGAAAGAAACAGCTCCCAGCTCCCGTTGATTCACTCCCACATGGCAGAGCGGCGATGCAGTTTAGGAGTGCTGCTGGCATGACACATGCCCCATACCTAACTCAGGTTGCCTGTCACTTTCCACAAGAACAGCGGACCTCGTACCTTCACAACTAATCACTGCGAGTACAGGGCATGCACACCTTGCATGCTTCGGCCTCCTCCGAGAGTGAAATAGCATCCCAATACTGCCTCCTGGCACCTCCTGGCACCCTGGTGTAAGATGCCAAGCTCAACAGCAATTATAAGGCCCCTACTCCAATCCAACCGTCATCGCTCTAACGCCTGCGGTCCCAAATACCGTAACGACAGTGAACAAGACAGTGCAATTGAGTCCAGCATTGATCACCAATATTTCCATTCATCCTTGTCCAAGCTTCCTACGGCAGAAAAGCACGCCAATCATCCTTCGAGGTGTTGTTACGTACCGAGGCCCCCGGTCTCCTAAACCAACAATCTTCACGTCACTGCTGTAGTCCATTGCAACCCTCGGAGAGGTGCCCGTGCGGAAGACATGGCTGCCTGCCCTCAACGCACGCCCCTGCAGGCATTCTCCCTCGCTCTGCAGACAGCGCCCGAGGCAGCACGGCTGCATGTGTCCTAGCGTACCATCGGACAGCACAGCAGCAGCTCCGAACCCTGACGTTGACACGGACTCAAGGAAGAAATGTAATCACTCGCTTCGTACAACTGCCTTGTCGCCTACCGGTAACAATACCCTCCGGAAAGGTCGGGGAAGTAATACACTTCATATTCGATAGCAAGATCGCGAACACGCAAACCGGCGGCGTTAGCACGCGCTATCAGCTCATCCCGCCCCAAGTTAACCGACCCGACACCACTGCTAACCAAGCATGCTGCATGCATGCACACCGTGTGCAATCCGACCCCGGGAGGGCAGCTCCCTGCCAGAGGAGGCAGCCAGCTCATCTGGTGGCATGATGACTGATGCGGCGCCCAATGCGCACCTACCCACCCACGCACGCACCGCAACCACACATGTCCTGAACGCATGAACAATACGAAAGGCCCAGTAGCATGACGTAATAACTCCTAAAACCAGTTGATCTCTTATTAGGAGTCTTCATAATGATCTCAAGTTCCATGACCTAGTTTCAAATACGGTTCAATCCATGTCACGAATGTCAGAGCAGCAATCACCACATCATCGCAACTCAGTTCCGAATAGCCGTATCACGATCACGAGGAAGGGAAGACAAGGCAGGAAATCACGACCTACATAGCTGTTACTGCCGTACACCGCGTACAACGTCCTAACTGCCGTACGCCAGCGCATGCGGAGATCACATCACATCGCAACAGTTCCACCGCCTCTGATCCGCCACCAATTCAGACACGAATCCTGCAAAGCCGATAATGTAACCGATAAGTACCTTGTTTCTACAACCAGCCGTTCCTTTCCGCGCCTTCACGTCTACACAATGCCGAGACATCTTTATTCCATACGTTTTGATTACAGGAGGGACTACTCACACCAACAGCAGCAGCACCACCATGGCTACTGCTGGGGAGTTCCTTCCTGGCCCTCTCTCCTCTTCCAACAGTCCCAAAGCACAACAGCGCTGAGCAGCCCTGTGGTGCCACCTCCGCCCCCCACCCCTCCGTGCACCTCCAAGCCCTGTCACACGCCCCTCGCGTGCCGTCGTCCCTTACGGTGACAGCGGCACCGGCGCCACCTTATTCCTTCCAAATGACGGCAGCGCCGGTGCCACCCCCAACGCCGGCGGGTACCTGTTATTCACCCTCTCCTCCGCCGCCCAACCCGCCGCCGCAGCCGCCTCCGCCTGCCTCTTCGCCCTCAACCTCCCCGCCGCCGTACGCTTCCTCTTACTCTGCCTCCCAGTCCCACTCCCTCCTCCCTCTCCTCCTCCCCCTCCCATCCCCTGCGCCGCATCCCCAGCCTCCGCCTGCTGCTGCTGTTGGAAAGCCCGGGTGGTGAAGCCCCGCGGGTCGGCGCCCCAGTCGAAGTCGTCCATGCGCACGAACGCGTGTGCGTACATGGGGTTCTGCTGCACGCTGTAGGTGGCGGGCCCCAGCAGCAGCTGGCTGCGCACCGCCACTCCGAACTCGGGCACGGAGGTGTACTCCACCTCCCCTCGGGTGCCGCTGTCCTTGGTGAGACCCAGCGAGGAGGCGAACCAGCGCATGGCCTGGGGAGGGGAGGGGGGGGGGAGGAGGGGGGAGGAGGAAGGGCAGAGGGAGGGAAAGGAGGAGGGAAGAAGAGGTAAGGGAGGGAAAATCTGAGGCTGGCAATGGCCAGCGCAAGGTGAAAGGGAGGACAAGCGTGGTTTGCTCAATCAAAAGACAAGAGAAAGCAGTGTAGAGTGACCCTATCTTCATGGGCCACTTCCCAACCCCACGCACACTCCCCGCTTCCAGTCGCCATCCCCCCCCAACCCCCCTACCCCCCCCCCATCCCCCTCCCAACCCCCCAAACCCCAGCCCCCCCCGCACGCACGCACCGCCAGCCAGCCCGACAGCGTGAAGAACACGAACAGCGCCCCCGAGCAGGCTATGAGCGCGATGAAGAGGTGCGCGGTGCTGTTCTCGATGAAGCGCCACGCCACCAGCGCCGGGGTGAGGGTGCTGGCGGAGGCCATCAGGCCCTGGGGAGGTGGGGGCGGGAGGGGTGGGAGGTGGGAGGGGTGGGAGGGGGAGAAGGGGAGGGAGGTGGGAGGGGTGGGAGGGAAGGGAGGTGGGAGGGGGCTAAGAAGCCAACTAAGCGTGTGCCAACTGACAAGGCCACAACCGCCATGGGTTGCATCATGCAGGTGGATGGGAGGCCAAGCCAGCAAGTACCTGGTGAGCCATGTCACCGGACATGGGAGGACAGCGAGAGAGCACCATCACGGTGCCTCGCGGCCTACCCCTCCGCCTACACACACCATCAGGATGCCTCACATCACCGTCCCTCTGCACCTTGCAACCCCCCCTCCTACCATACAGCTGGTCAGGTTCCTCCCTTTTGCACACACCCCAGCCTCCCCCCCTCCCAACCCCTACCTCCCCGCTCTCCCTGCCCCCTGCCCCCCCCCCCCCACCTTGAACGTCTTCATGACCGACTCCAGCCCCCTTCTGAAGGTGCTGCTGATGAGCGCGCTCTTGGGCGACCCGAACAGCCCGTACATCCAGGTGGCCAGCGTGAGGTGCCACAGCGCGGCGAAGGGGATGGTGGTGCTCACGTAGTCGGCCAGGTCGCGGGAGTAGGCGAGCGGGCGCTGGGGGGGAGGGGAGGCGGAGGGGGGAGGGTGACGGGGGCGGGAGTATACCGGATCCACAGGTTAGGGCAAAGCAATGGGGATAGAGGGAAGCAGTAGGGGCGGGCGGGTGGGTGGGGAGCGTGGTTTGGGTGGAGTTGAGGTGGGTTGGGGGTTGGGGGTTGGAAAGCAGGGAGGTGGGCTCTGCATCCCCGACCCTGCATCCCTGACCCTGCATCCCCGACCCTGCATCCCCGACCCTGCATCCCCGACCCTGCATCCCAAACATACAACCATGTCGACGACATACAGCTAGCAGAGCTTGCTAGCTTGCCAGGACTTCTATGTACACCGAGTGTACCATAGCGTACGTTAAAATAACTGGCCGCGAGGCGAAACGTGTGTGTCCCAGGTGTATGCACCCCCCCCACCATCCCACCCCCCCCCACCCCACCTTGCACACCCTCAGCAGTTCGAACTTCTCGCTCCAGTATGCGGAGGCGAAGTGCACTGCGGCCAGCAGGTACATCACCGGCATGCCGCCCGAGTAGGTCATCACCACGAACAACACGTACAGGTGCTGGCCTGGGGGGAGAGAGGGGGGGGGGCGGGGGGGGCAGCGCGCGTTAGCAACACACGGCAGCAGGGCAGCCGGGGCAGCAGGGGGGACGTCATGCGCAAGGGGACGGCAACCCGTACAAGGCTCACAGTGCAGGCAGAGGGTGGCGACACGTGTGCTGGGGACACATGAGGTGCGCACCGCGTGTATCCTAATCTCTCGGTATCCTGTCAACCCAACATTTCCGGCTGACACCCCCTCCCCCCCCAGCCCTTCATTCCCCCACTGCTTTGCCCTTAATGGCGGTGCCCTATATTATTGTTTGGTCTTTTTGGGGGCTCCTCAGCTCCTCCTCCTCCTGCCCTCCTGCCTCCCCCCTCCTTCCCCTCCCCTCCCTCCTCACCGTATTTCAGCGACAGCTCGAAGTCGTGTCCAGAGTACGCCTTGTTCAGCTGCGCCTGCGTGAGACAGCGGTAGCGGCTGGACACGCAGCGCCGCCGCCACCACCACCGGAACAGCACCTGGGGGGGAGGGAGGGTGAAGAAAGGAAGGGGGGGTCAGAGATACACGAAAACCACAGGTTCGGGCAAAGCAATGGGGGAGGGGGGGGAAGGGTGGGGGAAGGAGGGGGCGCGGCGTCCGCATCCCGGGAGCTCGATGGTTTCAGGTACTGGACGTGACAGGGAGCAAAAGGAAGTGGACAGGGAGAGGGGATACACGCATCCCAACCGGGGGGGGACCTCTCTTCCCCGCCTTGCTTGTCACAGCGGTGAAGGGCTAGCCCCTCTGTTGCCCCCCAGCTCGCCTCTCTCCTACTCGCGGCCAGTTTTCTTAACATACGGCTATATTGCTTTTCACACACAGTGCGTTTCCGACTCGCGGCTAGTTTGCCCAACACGCCCCCCACCCACCTTGATGTGCAGGATGGCTGTGTTGACTGCGATGGAGATGACGATGGGTCGACCCACGTCGTGGAACCAGTTGGGGGTGGTGTCGGCGTAGGAGCCGGCGAAGATGTAGCCGGCAAGGAAGGAGCCGGACACACTGGGGGGGGAGGGAGGGAGGAAGGGAAAGAATTTGGAGAGGTAAGAAGAAGAAACTGACGAGCTGTATGGCGAATTCCAAAATGGGAGGGAGGGAAGGAGAGGACGGAGGAAGGGAGCAGGGCGGAGACCAGCGTGACTAACAGGGTGTAGGTGAGGGGCAGTGGGGGGGAGGGTGGTGCCCCGAGTGAGGTCCCCAGCTTGGAAACCGCCAGTGCTGCCCATTCCTCCACCACTGCCTCTTTGCCCTACTTCATTTCTCGCAACAACAGAACCGAGCTCCTCCTCCATGTTGCCTGCCGACTCCTGCCAACCACTCCCTCCTTCCCCTTCCTCCGGTCACCATGTTTGCACCCCATGGTGAAGCCTTGTCATGCAGCTTGTTCATTGCCTCGTCAGTTTCTTTAATCTCCCCTCCCCCCTCACCTCTTGGCTGGCCCCGGCAGGTAGAGGTTAGCCAGCAGGTTGCTGAAGGCGGTGTTCACGAACTGCGTGATGAACAGCCCGCGAGCCATGCTGACCGCCTGCCGACTGCGCGTGTGGTGCTTCTCTTGGCGGGTCAGCCAGCCGATGGCGTACTGGGGGGAGGGGAGGGGAGGGGGTGAGTTTTCTTAACACACAGTGAGACACGTAAGACACACATGATGACCGCAACCCTCTCATAACCACCTCAGCCCTCCCTTTCCACACACCCCCCACCTCCCCTACCGACCTCCCCAAGCCCCTCCCACCTCCCACCTCCCTCACCTCGATCATCGCGTTGGCCACCACAATACCCAGCACCGCCAGCACCTGCGCCGACGTGGCCACCGCCACCACCGAGCTGAAGCGGCTGCAGTACACCAGCTCGCCGTACAGGCCCCCGCTGAGTGCCGCCCGGCAGAAGCACTCGTAGCACACCGACTGCTCCTCGCAGTCCAGCTTGTTGGGTAGGGCGCCGGTGCCGGCCTGCGAGTCGCAGCCCTTGTAGAGCGAGCGCGCGGAGTCGCTGAGCACGTAGTTGCCGGCGGCGTCCTGGGGGGCGGGAGGTTGGGGGGGGATAAGTGAAACGTGAAGCAACGGAGTCCCAATCCCATATGCCGTACACATGCCATACACATGTCGTACACTCCCTGCTTCACTACCGTACCGTGTACGTGCAGCTGGCCTCGCATGCCGCCTTGGATGGCCCCGATCCCGACGAGGACAGCCCCATGCGCAGTGCGGGGGCCAGGCTGACCAGCAGGAAGCCGATCAGGAGGACGATGTACTTGGCTGGGGGGGGTGGGGTCGGAGGGGAGGTTGGGAGAAGTGGTTGGGATGAATAGGGATACATATTCCGCATTTAGCTAGATTGGGATGGTTGGGAGGGGACGGAGGAGGGGAAGGGTGCTGCTCCTGTTGCAGTATGCTTGGGGAGCGCTCAGGCACTGGACGGCCAGCAAGCCCAACTACGCCCCACCCCTCCTAACAGCGCCCCCCAACCCCCCTCCCCTCCACCCACCCCTCCTACCTGCGTTGGTGAACAGCCGGCGCACAAGTCGGTGCAGCTTGGTGTACTCCAGGTTCTCGTACTGGATGTCGGAGGGCTCGGGGGCGGCGGACACGTCCAGCGCGGCGGGGCGCTTGGCGGCCCTGGAGGGGGGGGGAAGGGGAAGAGGGGGGACAGGTGGGCAGGTGAGCAGGCAGCAGAGCAGGGGTTTCGGTAAAGACCCGCGTCCGGAGATATCCCTCCCTCCCTTCCCCATGTCCCGACTCTACATATCCGTGGATACCCAAACCTACCGGTACACCCCCTCCCTCCATCTCGCCCACCCGCCCAACCCGCTTCCCCCCCTCCGCTCCCTTCCTCTTTCCCACCCACCCACCTGCCCACCCCCTTGTTGTCGAACTTCTTGTCCGCCGGCATGCGCAGCTGGCGCATGCGGCTGCGCGGCAGGGCCTCCATGGCCCGGTAGCGCGCCTCCGCAGTGGCGAACGTAACGAAGGCGGTCACTACCTGGGGGTTGGGGGGTGGGGGGGGGAGTGAGGCGGGGCAAAATAGACCAAGCCGTAGTGAGGTGGAAGGCAGTTGGACTGAGGGGTTGGGTAGGCGAGGGGGGTAATTTGGAAACAGAATCCGCATTACGCAGGCGAGGGGGGGGGGCACACGCCTCTGGCACCCGGGCTTCCCCCCAATCGCGCCTGTGTGGACTCTGCTGGGCTTCATCGGGCTGGAAGCCGGTGTGTCCCTTGACGCCCTCCTGCTCCCCTCCAGCGCTGTGCCCCTCCCTCGCTCCCCTCCCTCCCCCCTCCCCCCCTCACCTGGTGCTTATCCGCCAGCGCCTGCTCCTGCTTGATGGCCTGGTTGAGGTCGTCCAGCCGGAACTTGGCGGCCAGCAGCTCCACCTCCAGGTCAACAGGAACCTTGGGGTAGGTCTGGGGAGGAGGGGGGGAGGGGGAGAGAAGGGAAACAGGCGGGTAAACAGGGGGGGCAGGACGCCTGGGAAGCACCGGCTACCCCTGATGCGTAACCCGGGGCTCATCCTACCTTCCATGTCGCCTTTCCTTACCTTTGCACCACACCGTCATCCTAACCCCGCACACCTCCCCCTCCCCGTCCCCACCATCCCGTCCCCCTCCCCCTCCCCCACCTCAGCCGTCCGCTGCAGCTCCGCCCTGGCCCGCTCCAGCTGCTGCACCACCACCCCCCGCTCCAGCACCAGCGCCAGCAGCGAGTCCACCTTGCGACACAACTCCACCTGCACAATCTGTGTGTGTGTATGGGTGGGGGAGGGGAGGGGAGGGGAGGGGAAGTAAGAGGGCAGGTTGCCTAGCAGGAGCAACACCGTATCCCCCCACACACACATCCTCTATCGGCACTTCCCAGGCCCAGTCATCCGCACTCTCTCCCCCACCCCTTTCCCCCACCCCCCCTCTGGCTGCTGCTACTAATCTAAGCAAGTATGACTATACACAGCCCTATAATCCAGCCAAATGCAGAACATAGGGCTATTTATCCCCCCTCCCCCCTCCTTTCTTTGCGTGTTTCTAGGATAGTGTCTCTGAATGCACTCACTGCATGAGTCGGGATATGGGATTGGGACTTTAGCTGTTTGCATTTCTTATATAATTTCCCCCCCCCTCCCCCCCCCCACCTCCGCCCCCTCCCCCGCCGCTGCCACCAGGTACTCCTGCAGCGCCTCCTCCCCGGTGTCCGGCGGCAGCCCCCCCGCCACCCGCACCGCGTAGTCCTTGATGGTGGTGGTGTTGCGGTCGGCGGCGCGGGCCGTGACGCGCACAAACCAAATCATGAAGGCGGAGTAGCCGAAGAACAGCAGGACGCTGGGGAGGGAAGGGAAGGAGGGGGAGGACGCCAGCATCCTCAGGTCTTTTCTACCGGATCCACGGTCATCAGCTCTTCACCGCGGCTCAGTTGCATCCCCCCCTGACTCCCCCCCACCCTCCCTGAGGGATAAGGACTGAGGGATAAGGACCGTTGACGCCTTATCCCTCAGTCAGTTAGTTGTTTCCTCTTTACCACCCCACCACACACACCCATCACAGTACGTTTCGCCTCGCGGCCAGTTACTTTAACACACACCTCCCCCCCCACCCACCCCAGCATGTCCAGCACCGTCATGGCCACCAGCAGCGAGCGCTTGTTCATGCCGTGCACGTGGGCGGGGGTGGCAGTGACGGTGGACTGGAACAGCGCCGTCACGGCGCCCTCGGAGGAGGCAGCTGCAGGGAGGGGGGGGCAGGAGGGAGGGGGCAGGCGGGTGGGGCGCAGGAGGTGGGGCGCAGGAGGAGGGGGAGGAGGAGGAGGGGCATGGGTGGGGTGGGTAAAGATAAGAAACAAAACTGTCGCGGCGGGGTGCTGTGGGAGCTATGGGGGGACGAGTGCGTGCACAACATGAAGTTATGTTGTGCATGCAGTTGTCCCCCCATGTGTGTGATGGGGCCGTCGACACCGCGATTACCTTCCCTCTTTCAACCCTGCCCTGGCCCTCAACACTCACCTCTATGCGCCGCAGCGGAGGTGGTGATGTTGAGTTCGGAGCTGCGTCCATTGTACGACAGTAACCCGTAATTCCCAAGTGTCGTACGCTCGATATCCGCTCTGTCGTACCAACCGCCCAGACCGTTGAACACCATCAGCAGCATGCCGGGGAAGATTGCCAGCACAGCAAACAGCATGGCTGTGTACTTGAGGAGGTAGAAGTACAGCAGGATGCCCTCGCCGAACTCCTTCAGCTCGGTGATGGGTGTTTTCATGTCGAAGATTTCGTGATGTGTGTGCTCTTGTACGAATTTCTCCCTGCAGGGTGGCGAGTGGGAGGAGGGGTCACGAGGGGGCACGTGGGGGGTGTGGGGAACGAGGGAGGGAAAGAGGGAAGGGGCTTTGCTTAGGGTGCGAGCGGTAGTGACAGGGTGATTCAGCGGCTTGGTGGTGTTCCCAGACGTGGGGTAATTTCCACCCGGCCCTGGCCAGGTTTGGGCTTTTTCGGTATTCGAAGGGACCCGCCAAAAAATACGTCACCACTCTGCCACTGTAACCTCAGGTAACGAAGCGTCAGCGGGGTCAAGCCATGCAGCATGTATGTACCCCACCATGTCATAGGTTTGTAGCCGTTTATGTCCCCTAGTTCGAAGGTATTGCGTTCTTTGGCGCCCATGTGTTAAGGACCCCGCGGGACGCGACATCTTACCGAGCCTCATTTTCGTTAGGTGGCTTCCAGGTTCCATACTCCTCCAGAACTGATGCAGATGGTCGATATTTGGTGCGCAGAGCGGCCATACAGGCCTCCACGCACCCAGGCTTGTCACGTCCTCCCGACATGCTGGCCTCGCCGTGCTCACAAGAGGCTTTCTAGCGTCTGGGTTGTGACATTGTGTTGTTAGGTTGCTTTCGCAATGCTCTAGGCAACTTCGCGGTTTAACGATAGCTGGTTGGTGCAAAGTGCGAAGAGCCCTTCCTTCCAGCGATAGTGGGATTTTTTTATATATTGAGTAGTTAAGTAAACAGTAGAGACAGTTTGGGACGGGAAACTGTGGAAACGGCTTTCCTTCTACGCTGTTGTCGTGAATGCTGGATCGTGCGCGACGAATACTATGCCAAGCAAGCGGCAAGATTTTACAGAAGTTGTCATTATTTACTCAGGATTAGCTTAGAAAAGCATGTCTCGCTGCGCTGCCAACCTCCATTTACCCGCTTGCTCGCCGTGTTGTAGTCGGGGCAGCTCGACGCCGCCCGTAAGGCTTGTTCCTCAAGCTCGACCAGCTTGCAGTAGACGGTCTCCTGTATGCGCGAGCGCGGCGAGCTTAGGAGCTGGAGCGCCACCAGGCGCGGCTGGACCTGGCGGCAAGAACGTTAAACCACCGATTCCGCTGCAGCAGCAGATTCTTACCGGGATACTGGGTGTATCAAACGTCCCATATAGGTGTGGTTGCCAAGGCTTTAGGGGTGGTCGTTGCTCCCTGCTTTCATCCATCCTCTCCGCCGAGGCCGGCCTTGCCAACTGACTTGCCAAACGATCGTCCCTCCATGGTCTCCTCCCCGCAGCTCCTTCGTCCCGTCCCCGGTCACCTTCCTACACACGGTGGATGCCCGCATTAAGCAGGTACGGCAGCGGCTATGCTAGGGTGCTGGCCAACCAGCGTCCAACAGCCCATGCAGTGACATTTACAAACCCGGTTCCGCTGGACAGGAATAGGGGCATTACACAGTTGGTAACAGAATGCCTGGGCAGATTGCTAATGCTGCGCCGTCAACAACAGCAAAGGACACTCAGACCAGTGTTCTACAGGCTCCAATGGGCGGCTGCGGTATTGGGACACTCCATGCATGCAGGAATGGGGCATCCAAGATTCCACGCCCAAGCACGCACTGCGGGCGACCGCTCTCTCCGCCCATGCCAACATCCACACCCAGCCACGAGCTCATCACCCTCCTCCACGGCATAGGCCCTACCCTTGCCTCCCCCTGCTCCTCTAACCCCCCCTGCTCCTCCCCGTCCTCCATCCTCCCACTTGCCGCCTGGCTGCCAGATCTGGCTGATCGCTCTCTACCTGCTCATCGCGCGCGCCTCCCCCGCCATCCGCCTCTCCATCTCCCTCACCGTGGCCGCCATCACAGCCGCCAACTTCCCGCCGCGGCTGTGGGTGCCGCAGCTGCGCCGGCTGGGGCTGCTGTGCGGCTGCATATTCGCCTCCACGCTGCTGCTGTCGGACGGCATGCCGGCGCTGCTGCAGGTGGGATTGGGAGCAGCGCTGAAGTAGGAGTGGGCAGCGCTGCAGTTGGTGGGCTAGGGCCTGTGTCGGCACGTGCGCGGTGAACACACAAGGGGCGCGATGCCTTTCTGCGCATGCGGCGTGCGGTCCGAACGGTGGTTGCAACAAGGGGCGAGCTGTCCATCCACATGCCATGCCAAACTTACATTGCAGCGCCTGTCGGGCACCCCATAGATGAGGTTACGCCCAACGTCAGCACCTGCCATGCTAGGTCACCATGCTAGGAGCTACCCAACTCCCCAGCTGTTTCTACCGGCCTTTCCTACCGCCCCCCTGCGCCATTTAACACCATGAATACCTCCACCTTCCCTTCCCTACCTCTCCATGCTGGGCCCCACCCCCCGCCGCCACCGCGCAGGCCCGCTCCCCGCCTCCCTCCCTGCTGGGCCTCCCGCCGCTGCCCCCCACCAGCTACCAGTACGTGCTGCTGCACGTGGGCTTCATCACCGTCACGCACCGCTCGCTCAACCTGGCCATCACCGCCGCCTCGCTCACCTTTGCGGCGCTGCAGACGGCCAGCCTGTGCCTGGTCACCACGCCGGGGGAGGAGATGGCGATAGGTGAGGGGTGGCGGTTAAGGGGGGGCTGGGAGGGGGGCCGTGGTTCCATGGGGTTCCTGTTGCTGGGGTCGCGCTGGGTCTGCGGTGTGCGGAGGGGCCGTGGGTGGGGTGGGATGAGATGCATGAGAAGGAAATAATGCAAGAGGAAAGTGGAAGGCGTGGCAGCTGGGGGTCCTCGTGTTGTTGGCAGGATACCGGTAACTCCTCCCGTTTCCTGAACTCCCGCATTGTGTGTTGTGTGCCCCTGCGCCCCTGCCCCTGCCCTGGCAGCGCTGCGGTGGTTCCTCACTCCGCTGCGGCTGCTGCGTGTGCCGGTGGAGGAGATTGCGATGACGCTGCTGCTGTCGCTGCGGTTCATGTCGCTGGTGTTTGAGGAGGTGCGTGGACGTGGCTAGGGGGAATGGGAAGTGGGATGGGTTGGCAGCCCCAGGCCAGTGGGGAGGGGCTGTGGTAGGATAGTTGGGCCTGTTCAGGCATGTCAACTGATGTAAGGGAGGGTGCCTGATGAAAGGCGTCTAGTCAAAAGCACGTCAAAGGTAGGAGGGGCCAGTGCAGTGTCCTGATGTAACTGCTGCTAATCGTTGATGTGCGCTAAATGTGTCATATTGGCCGTGTGGTCATTCCGCTGCAGGTACGCAACCTGAGTTTGGGGCTGGCCGCGCGCGGTATCAACTGGGAGGCGCAGGGTACCGGAGGGAGCCTCAACATCGCTGGCCGCTTGTTGTTGAGGCTGTTCGGGAACCTCTTCCACCGGAGCGAAAATATTGCGCAGGCGATGATGGTGCGCGGTTTCCAGGGACCGCAAGAACATAACTTGTACATGATGAAGGTTAACCCGACGTCCATAGTTGCGAACGTGTGCGCATTGTTAATACTTGTAGGGTTTAGCGTTATCATATACTACTATAAATAGGGATGCACTCGGTGATGGAGGGGCACCCTTTTTGGTTTCATTGAAACTGCGACGGTTGAAGATTAATTGTTTCAACTAAGGACGTGCGTTGCAACAAATGTTGTCCCAGCAAGCTGCTAAGAATTAAACTCACGGACTTTATGCAGTATAACGGGTATCTGCAGTAACCTGCTGGTGCCCGCTTGTCAATTTCTATGATGTTGTCGCTTCTGTTATGCGTCTAGACTCCCGCTGACCTGAGGGTCAATCGTGATCACTTGTGTCAACTTACTGTTGCGCCTAGCATGTTTATCTCCTGTCATAGTTAGACGCTATGGGATGTGGCAGCTCCAGGTCGGCTGCATTAACCACAGCAGGTGCCACAGCTACGGTCACCGCGCAGCCGGCAACAACTCAATGCGGAGCAGAACCTGGTTGCACGTCAGTCTCCGTCGAAGAGCCAGCGGCTCCGGTATTCGTCAAAACTTGGGTCGGGAATGCGCACGACAACCTCTGCTTTCCAGAGGTCGACGACCCAGACTTTGCTATACCAGCGTTAAATTCTAAAGCTCCATTCGCAATTTGCATCAGCGGAGGCGGCTTCCGAGCTACGACCCTGGGACTCGGATGGCTCCGCGCCTTGCATACCCTCGGCTTGCTCCAGCAAGCAAAGTACCTTTGCACAAACTCCGGTAGGTACTGCGGCTCCTCCATCCCGCCCTTGCATGCCTCCTGGCAAAGCCTGCCAGCTCACATCCTCTAACCTGCAGCACCGTTACAAGCACCGCCTTACACGCCCGCCAGCTGCCTCTACAACTCCCATCCTTGCACCGGCCCCTTCCGCACATGAATTGACCTTCTCCTTACCAGCCTCGCCTTCCGGCCCCTTGCTGCCCCTTCTTCACCATCTCCGCCAGGCTCCTCCTGGCTTGGCGCCGCGCTGAGCTTCCAGCAGGTGTCCGATGTGTCCGAGTTCCTGGGGCCCTACCTGCCACCCGAGCAGTGCTCCCTGGACGCGGTCAAGGAGGTGGGGGCGGGGGGAGGGCCCCTTGTATGTTTCGAAAGAATATGCCGTGTATGTCGGTACAATTCGGTACCCATGCTTTTTCCTAACACTGTTCCCTTGCTACCCTGCCCTCTCACACTCCCTCTCCCTTACTTCGCTTGCCCACAGTTGGGCGACAAGCGGCGCAGCTTCCCAGCCGCCGTGGCCGACGCGGCGCCGCTGTACAGCTACTTCAGGGGCGAGCTGGGGCAGATGTTCCGCAAGGACCCAGATGGGAGCGCGGTGGGTGCCGGGCTGGCTGGCTGGCTGGGGGGGAGTGGGGGTTGGCTGGGGGGGCACCGGTACGGCAGCCCACAAGGGCAGAGAGAATGGGATGGGGACATTTGCATGGAGTTCAACGTATCCTGCTAGGTTGCTTGTCTCGTATGGTGAGGAGTTTTTCGCCTTCCCAGCCTGGCGCGCGTGTGACATTACTCCAGCCCCGCCATGACCTCCATCGCTCCATGCACCTATAGGGCCTGTAGGCACAGACTTAAGAGTTACAGTCTGTCCTTACGGTGACAGACTGTAACTCTTAACCAGTATGGGGGAGAACCTATCGTTACCCACCATCCAACTAACCCAACAGGCTCGTGCCTGGACTCGCGCCATGTCCGGCGCCTTCCTGGAGCCGTTTGGTCTGGGCAACACGGACAGCAGCACCGTCACCATCACCGGCACACGCGGGGAGGTGCACCGGAGCGTGGCGGAGCGGGCGGGGCAGGCGGGCAGGGGCACCGTGTACACGCAAAGCAACCCCGACCTGCCCTTCCCCATCATAGGCCAGGTACTACCAATAACTGTTTCGGCTTCTTTACTCCTTTCTTTGCCTATCGTTTCCTTCTTTCGAATGCCACCCTTGGCTTGTTGTCAAAATTTAGTTGTTTACATTTTGAAATCTTTTCCCGCAGGCGTTGCTGCTGCCCAATGATGCCGCGCTGTACTACCCCTTCGAGTGGACCCCGCTGTACGGCGGCTGCCCGGTGCCGTACGGCACCACCGACCCCAAGCTGGGCGGCGGCTGGGTGGAGACGCTGGGGCTCAATGCGCAGCTGCTGGACAAGGTGCGGGGGCGGGGAGGGAGGGAGTGGACGCGCGCCGCTGCTCCACATGCTTCTGCCAGTCCGCGGATTGAAAAAGGAGTAAAGGACTGGTTAGGAGTATACTTATGCCAGCGCCAGCCAGCGCACGGCATTTCTGACTGCTAAGAAGTGTGCAATGTCACATGTCTTCCATGCCTACTGCCCCACCCGCAGCCCGAAGCGCCGCCAGAGCCCGGCGGCAGCACTGTCGTGCGCGTGCGACCCATGGGTCCAGCCTCCCTGGGTGAAGCCATCGGCATCAGCTCCGCCTACAACAGCTACAAGTGGGCGCTGGGCAAGACGGAGAAGGGCAAAGCGGCGCATCGAGCTCTGGGGTTCAACACCGCCCACTACTTCAACCAGCAGGTGTGGGCCCAGTCTCGAGAGGTGCAGGGTGGCCAGGGAAGGGGAGCGGCGCGGGGGGTGTGGGCTGGCCTGGAGGAGGGCACGTACCGCGGAGCCCAGCGTGGACGAGCCCAGCGCCAAGAGGGTTTGAGCGGGTGTGGGCTACCTTGTGGAAACAGCCCACCTGCCCCACCGCAACCGCCATGAGCACACCCGCAGTCGCTGCACGACTCTCCGTGTGTCCGGCCATATGCTTCGCCGCCTCCCTCTCCTGCTCCTGCCCCTCCCCACCTGCTCCACCTGTGCTCCTCCCGTGCCAGGACTGGACCAGCAGCCCCGTGGCCCTCACGGACGGCTGCGGTACCGACCTGCACGCCATCCTGCCCGCCCTCAGGCGCCGGGTGCGCTGCCTGCTGGTGCTGTCCGCCTCGCGGTAAGTCATGGTGCTGCAAGTTCCGGCAAGTGTCGCACTAACAACTGCAAAACACTCGGGGTTGGACTTACGTTGATGAAGGGTGTACGGCAACGTAAGCGCATATGGTCCCACTCCTCTCTCCCTCTGCGGCCGCCGCCGCTGCTGTTGCGATGTCGCAGGACCTCCACCGCCAACTACGACCGGTTCGTGAAGTACATGCGGGATTTGGCACTGGTGTGTGGGTGGAGGGGGAGGGGGACGGTGTCTGGAGGGACGGTGCGCTTGGTGTTGTCGCGCTCTCGTCTTGTCACCTGGCTTTCACTCTAAGGCAGCTCCCAACCCTGCACCCGCGCATGCACCCTCCTCACCCACCCCGCAGCTGTTCGGCTGCTGGCCAGGCGACCCCAAGGACACGCAGGGCCTGCCGCCGCCCCAGCTGAACGCGCAACGCCAGGTGGGGCGCGCAGCCCACATAGCACACAGCCCACATGGGCGCAGGGACTTCAGTGGGCGGGGAAGAGCGCGAAAGCCCAGGGATGCTCGCTCCCGGCTCTCACACAAGCCCTGACGCAGGGGGGGACATTCCCCGGGGCATGGGGCTACCGGTAGACATGTCTTGCTGCCGCATGCCCTCCTGGATTCTACTCCCTGCTGCTGTAAATCCTCCGGTGCATGGAACCTAGCATCCCGCCCTTGACCCGCCTGCTGCCCAGCACAGGTGTTCCCGAGTGCGGGCTTCCAGGAGCTTTACGAGGCGCTGCGGGCCAAGGAGGAGGCCGGGGAGCCGCCGGTGCATGTCGCGGAGTACGAGGTATGTCGTACGGCATGAGCATGGGACGTGTGTGGCACCAACGCATGCGATGTGTCGAGTTAGTGTAGCTAAGCTTGGTGCGTTGCAGGCTGGGTAGTACGACATATTGCAGTATACAGGTACCCCCATGCGCTGCAAGTAGTGGTAATGCATGTGAGGGTTGCGTGGTCGGTGAGTGACAGCCATGCCTAGGTCTGCTGAGCAACCAAGCATGGTCCCCCCGGCAGGTGCTGGACAACCCGGCGATGGGAGTCCGCGGCGGCTGGCGTGTGCGGGTCATGTGGGTGGTGAATGAGGCGCAGTCTCAGTGGGAGGCGGCGCTGCCCCAGGAGACGCGGGACAGGCTGCAGCATGACAGAAACACGCTGGCAGCAAAGGTAAGCGCCGCTTGCTATAAAAGTGGACCGCAGTACACTACTCCCATCTGACTTTGCAATGTGTCGTTGTGTTATTGCGTTATTGCAACGGATGGGCTGCAAGGGACTGGAATTTCGCATTCTCCCAGTGTCATGGCTCATGTAACCCCACAACTATCGGAAAGTAGCCCTGCGACCCATGGGTCACACGGTTGGACGCCGGCCTTACGGCAACCCCTATGCGTGTTTCGCGCCCTACAGCTCAAGGAGGGGCTTAACCCCTTCGACGCCGACACGCTCCGGGAGTTCCCGCTTGTGTCCACCTTTGCCATGGACTACACACCCGAGCTGGTGGGCCTCATGACCAACCACGCAGCCTACATGCTGGTGAGGAGCAGGGAGACCCTGTTGAAGATGCTGGATGCCGCAACCTGGGGCGATTGGTAGGGGTGTGAAGGGAGGTGTCCCCAGCCTTCCGTACGTGACCACTTAAGAGTTTGTTTTGCATGGTGTTGTTTGTTCGGGGCTCGGTAAAGACATGCCGTACATCGATGTCCTGCGTTGCACGTGATCACTTAGCAACCTCGCGTGCCGATGCATGATGTGCTAGAGTGACAATCGTACATTCCTAATTGGCAGTCAAACGTGACGATGTAGCGATAGGACTATGTGAAAGGATGGCCTTGCAATTCGAACACCCGTAACTGCGGCGTCCTAGCAATGAACGGGCTTTACTGGGCACGGTATGAGAAGCGTTGTGTCCAAATTACCAACATTTCAGCAGATTATGAAAGATATGTGATATTTATAACGTATTTAGGTGTTTGCATGGGACTATGATGTGGCTAACATCCCACCAATACACGCTAACAGCACAGGGAAGTTCCTCCTCCCCCGTACGGCAACATTTGTACGTTGTGCTTCCAATCTTGGTGCGGGGTGTCGTAACCGGGCACTCAACTTAATATAACGTGTTGGTTTTGGAACTAGTATGGAAGCTGCCTTACCCACGGAGATGCATAAAATGATGAGCGAGGCAGAGGAGGGGGGTATCGGTGCTGGTTTAGCCGAGCCGTGAGCAGACAGGTCCTGGTCGCTGGCTGCCGGATCTGTGGTGGCTTGAGGATTTTGCATCGTTGAGACGTATAGGACGGTTTAAGAGATAAACTGAGCCGCGCGAGACACACTGTCCCTGACCGGTTGATGGCATCCCAGATGTCGAAGTACCTACTTAACATCAGCAGGTTTAACATAGGGGTTGGTACCTTAATATTTTTTGTACTACCGGTAATGGAAAGCCACGGGTGCAGCTACCGGCTAGGTAAAAGTGATAACCCTGGCGGGCTAGAGTCAGACTCGGCTTACAGCCGACGGAAGCCTACGAAGAGTACGTAAGGGCCCAAACACGGGACCAACATGATTTGGGACTCTACAAGGAACCATAAGCGTAAACGTGCCCGACATTTGAGTATAACTCCGCGCCAGGCATCGCCATGACAAAACAAAACGCTTACACCGCAGCGCTTGCTTGCATGTTCTGTATAAAAACGACTTGACGGACTGGCGAAAACTTACAACCTTTCGACCATCATTTCATAGACAACAAATCGAGCACGTTCTGCTCACGCATCACCAAATGCACACGTCATTGTATACAGAGTACAGTTCTGTACTGAAAGGCAGCTTATAGAAGCGCCTTCGTATCCGTGTGTCTTCGTAAAACTTTCCTCAGACAACAACGAACATGATCCGCTTCCCAATTATGAATGCTTTCCGTGCCCTCATGCATGCCGACTAATAAAGCTATGTTGAATATGTTGTAAGGCAAGCGCATTTCATCATGCAAGTACCGTTTACACTGCGCTGAAACTCGTGACGACTATAATCGTGGGTTATAATCCACCGCATAACAAAAGACTCAAAAGGTTTGTCCAATAAATTACTTAATCGAAGGATCGGCTGGCTTAGGGACTGCAATATTAGCGATCATGGTCGGGACCCATTTGCCGAAGTGCGAGCAGACATCGCACAGCTAGCGCCAAGCAATAAGCCAAACTTCAGCGTAAGGGCGGGGGCGCGGGCAGTGTCACTTCTTGCGACCGAGGCGAACCGCGCAAAGAGGAGCAATTGCGTTTGGAGCCGCTGGACCACGGCATAGCTACGCCATCTCATAAATAAATTCAGGATAGACCGCAGCGGCAACTGGGGTACTTTTTCCCCACTGGCGTGAGTTTAGCAGTAGAATACTGGATTTCCAAAAGCTGCGGCCTAACACCGTGAGGGGGACACTTGACATTATAAGATCATACCGAATAATAGCAGCGATCCTTCAGTTGCTGCGTTTATCGGGAGAGTGATTTTGCAGGATCGATCGATCTTTCAATCTTCGCACCTTGAACCAGGTGGTACGACGGCAGTGCAGGGCAAATAGGAGGCTTCCCATAGTGCTAGTTAAACGGGCAAATATTACAGAAGCAGATTCTAATCCTCTGGGAAGGGGATTCGACAACAAACGAGCTCCACGCCCGCTTTCACTCTCTACTACACCATCGGGCAGAGTTCACGGTAAGCAACACAGATCCATTGGCACAATGTTTCGAAGTGATGTAATTGGGCTTAAGAAAAGGAGGAGAACATCCTGGGGTGATTTTTCTTTACTAGCCATAGGTACCGGTAAACTACGTCGACCGCGTTGAGGATTCTAGCCGGAACTTTGTACACTCTGAAAATTAGACACCGTTTCTTCCTGCTGCAGAAGGTAATACTCTATCAAGCCTCAACGTCGGGACTTCCGGCGTAAAGTCATGGGCAACCGGAGTTCAAAGCCCTCAGGTTCCGTAACTGCGGGCGCCGCAGCATCTGTGACTGTTAACCCTGAGTCCAATAAGGAGGTTGCGTCGGCATCTGGCTCAAAAGCTGCGGTTTCGGTCAAGACCTGGGTCGGAAGCTCCAATGACAGCCTCTGTTTCCCTGAAGTTGACGACCCGGACTTCGCCGTAGTACCCTTGGATAAGAAGGCTCCCTTTGCGATTTGCATTAGCGGAGGCGGCATGCGTGCGACGACCCTGGCATTGGGTTGGCTTCGCGGGCTACACCACATTGGAGTCCTGGAGAAAGCCAAGTACCTAAGTGTTTGCTCAGGTCAGTATGTATGTTACTTTGCTCGTAAAAATATGCGCCCAAGACTACACTCCTTGTCAGAAGTCCGCGGAAATAAGGGGGGGTGGTAGTTGCCATTCGATCTCCACCGCCCGACCGCCATTGCCAGCCCCGCCGGCGCCAATCCTTCCCTAGGTTGGTAGGCATTACTTTTTAATGTTCCTCGCATACCTGTTCGCTCATATCTGCTCGCCCCAGCGATCCGCGTGAAGCGCAAAAAATGGCCCAATTTGCAGCGTGCACGCCACGAACGCCGTTACCGAGTTTGTATCACCACGTCCACTCCACCCATCGCCCGCTCAGAATCCTAACATATACTGCCAAATGCGCCTGTGGTAGCTGTTGGATTAATTACAAACAAGGTATGGTACTGCAGCCAGTGTGTGTATGGCAGGCATGCGGCCAAGCATGCCCTACTAGAGGCCCGTGGCTGTCGTACACCGTTAAAGGGGAGCACAGCTCCCTACACCCGGGAAACATTGTTGACAACACTCGTATAGACATGTTATGCTAGCTACCGGAAGCTTGGAGACAACTCCCAGGGGGAACATGACTAAAAGTGAACACCCTTGACTGACAGCAAAGCTGTGTACAGCAGACCGAAAACAAGTACTACATTATGAGGGCTTCCTTTTATTGTCTGCGCCCTGACTGTGCGAGCAAACAGTACGGGTGGGTAGTTCTTCGCCTATAGGCCGCGCCTTCCGAAGCGGACAGCACCATTCAAAAAAACGAGTGAAAACAAGCCATTTCCGTGAGAGGGGTATGGAGGGAGCGAAAAAAGGCCCAAATTATTTCCACGAATATCTGTCTGGGAGTGCTACAACTCCTTAAGGTTTACCTTTCCTAGTAAGTCCACCGTGTTGTACCTCACCCTTCGCCTCTCCAAGCGTGCTTACTGATGACGCAGATGCATCGCTCCCTTCTGGATCACGTGCCTCACCATTTTCTTTCTCCCGCCCCCGCCCCCTTGCTGTCCCTTCTCCACCACCTCCAGGCTCCTCCTGGCTTGGTGCCGCGCTGAGCTTCCAGCAGGTGTCCGACGTGTCCGAGTTCCTGGGGCCCTACCTGCCGCCCGAGCAGTGCTCCCTGGACGCGGTCAAGGAGGTGGGGGCGGGGGGAGGGAGGAAGAGGTGTGTGTGAGGGAGGGAGGGAACATGAAGAGCTCGCCTGAAGAGAAGGAGGAGGAGGCTGGTGGTTGTGAAGGAAGGAGCCCTGGTGTGATATCGAGGGCGTGCTGGATATATAGCCGCTACTGTGGTGGCTTATGCGGGTTACGTACCAGTAGCATGTAACCGACGGGTTTGGAACTGTGGTGAGGAGAGTTGTGCTGTGAGTCGTACGGAACATGATGACGCCGCTGTTGCCACCACTACTGGTGCTGGTGCAGGTGGGTGTCAGCAACCGCTGCTACGCGGCTGTGGTTGCTGACGGCACCCCCCTGCGGGACTACTTCAAGGGTCAGGTCAAGCGGCTGGGCGGGAAGCTGCTGCTCAGGACGAAGGACGTGGAGGAGGAGGTGAGTGGCTTGGCTTGGGTGGACAACGATACTGTCGGTTGTGTTGTGTTGTGTTGTGTTGTAGGCGTCCGTGGTCTTGATTGTAGGCAGCGTTCCTGCTATCTTCTGCTGCACCTTTCTGTGTATGTGCAATGCATGGGCACGTGCGTCAACATGGGCACGTGCGTCAACGTGTCTGCAACACACCGCTATTGTTCTTGTCTTGCTTCTGAACAAAGAATGAACGCTTCCGCATGTTTCCTGATGCCGTACGTCCAGGCGCGCATGTGGACTCGCGCCATGTCCGGCGCCTTCCTGGAGCCGTTTGGTCTGGGCAACACGGACAGCAGCACCGTCACCATCACCGGCACACGCGGGGAGGTGCACCGGAGCGTGGCGGAGCGGGCGGGGCAGGCGGGCAGGGGCACCGTGTACACGCAAAGCAACCCCGACCTGCCCTTCCCCATCATATGCCAGGTACTGAAGCGGGTTTCCAGTGGGGAGCCCGCGGCGATAACCGTTTGTAATGGGATTGTGGGCTTGCTGCAAAACAATCTAGGATGAAGAGCTTCTGAGCCTTCCTACCACACTTTTAGCAACTCCTTTCGCATATCAGCTGACTTACATGGAGTTTTCCGGAATCGCCTCGAAACGTCCGCACCTACTGGCTTATCGGAATGGAGCCATGGCATGTCTGTCCCTCCCGGCTGACTTGTGTGACGCCCCTGCGCCTAACGTGTCACGTAGGTCGTGCTGCTGCCCAATGATGCTGCGCTGTACTACCCCTTCGAGTGGACCCCGCTGTACGGCGGCTGCCCGGTGCCGTACGGCACCACCGACCCCAAGCTGGGCGGCGGCTGGGTGGAGACGCTGGGGCTCAATGCGCAGCTGCTGGACAAGGTGCGGGGGCGGGGAGGGAGGAAGCAGGATGTGCACGGTGTACAACTGAAGCGGTTACAGGGCTGAATGCAAAATCCAGTTGCTCGCAAGAACATGGGGGCCATAACTACCTCATAAGCCCCTATGTTTTCCACTCTCCCATTCCCCCATGTCTATAACACCACTACCGTCACCAACCGCAGCCAAAGGAGGAGGTCAAGCCGGGTAGCAGCGCAACCATTACCGTCCGACCCATGGGTCCAGCCTCCCTGGGTGAAGCCATCGGCATCAGCTCCGCCTACAACAGCCTTGTGTGGGCGCTGGGCAAGACGGAGAAGGGCAAGAAGCTGCACAAGAAGCTTGGTTTCCACACCGCCCACTACTTCGACCAGCAGGCAGGTCCTGCACTGCTTCCTTCGCATGTGTTGGAAGTCGGAAGGGTTATATCTTTTATGTTGCTTGAGGGTCGCCAACCTTGCGCTGTTTTTCTAGCTTTTGCTCACTCGTGGTGCTTACGGGTTCTTGTGACTGCATTCACGACTCCTTGGCCAGCTGCAGACAGGGTTGCTTTTAGACCCGATCCCCGTATGTTCGCCTGGCTCGAAGTATGTGTTGCGCTTACTCGCTGCTCACCCTTGCACGTATGCTGACATTCCTAGCAAGCTAACACATACGCCTTCCAAATGTCGTCCTCTTCCATACACCTCGTAACCACCACCCCTCTCCCCACCTTCCTGCCAGACCTGGAACAGCAGCGTGTTGGAGCAGTCTGACGGCGGCGGCACCGACCTGCACGCGGTCTACCCCGCCCTCCGCCGCCGGGTGCCCAACATCCTGCTGCTGTCCGCAACCGCGTGAGTCCTTCCAGGTCCTTGCTTGGTCAGTTTGAATGAATGAGTAGCCGTTACAGTGTAGCCGTTACATTCAAGGAGAGAACACGGGTAACATGGGGTTGATGTGTACGTGCATGTGTTAAGGCGAAGTGACTGGGTCGCGTAACTGTACTGACCATAGCTATGTACGTATGTGTGTGTTACGTGTGTGTTATGCCTGAGAACGTGGTGGAAGAGCTCTGCGGTATGTCATGTCGGTACCGGTGCTTGGGAACCGGCCGCAACGCTTGCCTTTGCTAGCTTGTTGAGTAGTTGAGCTTCAAAGGCTGATGTTTTCCCCCTTCCCCCATCCCGCAGCACGAGTGTGGAGGACCCCAACTTTGCGCGGGAGATGAAGGACTTGCCTGCGGTAAGAGGCGCCGGCCTCCGACTCGGGAAATATTGTGTTGCATCTTGCATGTTATGTCCGATGAAGCGTTTACGAGCTACCGGTAGTCGGGGCTTACTTTCCAATTGTTTCGAACGGGGCACATCCCTTATCCCTTCCACTGCACGGCACCGCCTCCTTAGCCCTTACCTTGCTTCCTCCTGCCTCCCCCAGTGCATCTGCTTTCCCTGAGTCTCCTTCCCTCTGCCTCTCTTTCCCTCTCTCCCTTCATCACCGCCTCCAGCTGTTTGGCTGCTGGCCCGGCAACCCCAAGGAGAAGGGCCTGGGCACGGACGCGCTCAACAAGCAGCGCCAGGTAGCTAACTGGGGGGGTGCGTGCGAGTGGGGACGAATAGGGATACATGACCCGCACGTGAGCGGGGACACGGAATGCTTGCTGCGATCCTGCGTGGCAGCTGCCCTGTCCTACCTGGTTCTGCATTTAATAGATTACACAGTGTGAGAACTCGGAAGGCGGGTGGGATCTCACAATTGTCGCACCGCTTTCCCTCCTCGTCGCACAGGTATTCCGCAAGGAGGGCTTTGCGGAGCTGCATGCGGCCCTGCTGGCGAAGAAGAAGGCGGGTCTGCCCTGCGTGCACGTGGCCGAGTACGATGTGAGTGGGGAGGGCAAAAGGGAGGAGCTGGCTTGTGGCAGGGGCAAAAGGGGAGCTATGGAGTGTATAGTGCATCCGCCCCTGCAGCCGGCATGACTCTGTCATGGTTCCGGCATCACTGAGGCGTTCCTGGCTTGCTGGACCCTATTTATTGTCGGGAAGATTGCGATGTTGCCACACTAACGACCCGTACTGCCCGTATTTGTTCACCATGGCGTTGACCCACGTCACTTGGCCATGTCGTTGGCAGGTGCTGGAGAACCGCGAGATGGGAGTCCGCGGCGGCTGGCGTGTGCGGGTCATGTGGGTGGTGAATGAGGCGCAGTCTCAGTGGGAGGCGGCGCTGCCCCAGGAGACGCGGGACAGGCTGCAACACGAGCGGAGCTCGTTGGGGGTCAAGGTGGGTGCGCTGCTGCTGCTGCGGGTGGGGGACTTCGTGACTGCGCACCGTACGTTTGTGCACGCGGCAGCAGCGTGAGCGACGCAGCTTGAAGTGATGTCGCCCGGCGTATATAGATAGGCAGACGCCGGTAACAGTAACAACGGCGTTGCCATTAGGCGGCCCCGAACTGCAACCGAACAAGATAATCACATGAACATGCATGACACCCTTCCGCACTGCTGGGTTGCATTCCGCCCTCTCACCCGCCTCCTCGTGCATCATACCCGCGAGGGCCTCAAGCTTCTATCATGTTTGGACTCCTTTAAGTAACCTGCGACCCATGGGTCATGTCCTCACATGGTTTGACACTGGCCTTACCTGGTTCGCGCCCTACAGCTCAAGGAGGGGCTCAACCCCTTTGACGCCGACACGCTCCGGGAGTTCCCGCTTGTGTCCACCTTTGCCATGGATTACACACCCGAGCTGGTGGGCCTCATGACCAACCACGCAGCCTACATGCTGGTGAAGAACAAGGAGGCGATTCTGGAGATGCTGCAGCAGGAGGCGCCTGCTGCTGCGGAGGCGGCGGCGGTTGCGGTTGCGGAGGAGGGCGAGCCGGCGAAGGGTGCGGAGGTGCTGCTGGGTGGTGGTGCGGTGGAGGTCACCGCGCAGGCGGTGGTGTAGGCGCGGGCAGCCCGCTGCTGCTGAGGCGCCGCCGCCAAGGGAAATGTGTCGTGCCTAGGTTGTGGGGCACGCTGTGCATGAAAGGGTGGAGGTAAGCCGGTGTAGGGCGCGTGAATTTGGCTGGAAGCGCTTGTGTTAAAGCAGCTGTGCCACAGAGTTGCGCAG
Organism: Astrephomene gubernaculifera; assembly: GCA_021605115.1. NCBI lineage: Eukaryota > Viridiplantae > Chlorophyta > Chlorophyceae > Chlamydomonadales > Astrephomenaceae > Astrephomene > Astrephomene gubernaculifera. The sequence continues at coordinate 2,530,489 of BMAR01000004.1, forward strand.
GAGTTATATGTTATTCTGTCGTCATGCTACCATTTAGGACTTGCGCTGGACATTCATGCCAAGCTGTGATTCTTGAGCTATAGGTGATTGCGATGGGGCTTTGGCGGGAGTGCCGCCCCCTGTTTACACAGGTGATCAGAGATGCGCGCAACAGCTTAGCCGATGTTACGTGGTGGGTCCCGGCGTGTTTATCTTGTCCTATCTATTGGCGTGAGCGTTACGGGTAGGGATGTGACGTGACCTGCAGCGCGTCTCCAAACATTGTATTTCGCACGCAAAGTGATATACTGCTCATGCAATATGCGGTACATGCACAGTTTCGCTATCGGAATGAACTCTCGCACGGCTTGTTAGTAGTTGGTTGCAGGCTCAAGTTGGCTGGCTTATGTGAGCCAAGCTTTGCACACCTGTATCTCTGTTGGGCACTTGTGTGATTGCGTATATCGGTATTCTTAGTAATTCGCAGCCCCAGAACTTGTATCGTACTCTACCTAGGCAAACGGTTCTTTTAGGGTGTCGTACCTGTGTACGATGTAAGAGTCAGTCTGCTCTTGTTGTGCCCTACTGTGTGTCCTACGTGCCATATTGCATGACACCTGCCACGGTCTGCATCACGCGCTCACGGCATGCGCCTACGTGACCCCCACGTGCTCGGCAATTGTACTGCAGCGCATGACAGCTTTTCTTACATATAATACAGGGTATGAGAGATATAGTGCTCGTCGGCACGAAACAATCTCGAGATCTGTCGTACACTAGAGACGGAGGCCCTTGCTTGGCCCAAACGCAATGTGTGCGCTTGCTGTTGTTGTTGTTGTCAACCCTCAACATACGGACGGTTGTGGCAACTAGCAAGGCAAGAGACCCCCGGAATTGTGAATGGAGGGCCCAAGACGGCCTACCATAGCAGTTGTTAGTATAAGAGCCTTACCCGGCATTCCAATTGGAACCAACCTGACGGTAGTGCGACAGCTGTCCCCCTCCACAGCACCCCGACAAACACTACTCTCCTACTTTCCGAAGCCCTTCTGAAGACAGAGAGAGAATTAAACAGGTGAAGCGATCAGTTGATTGCCAACCGTGCACGATATAATCGAACGTAGGATATCGGTGTATCGATACCTCGGGGATGTCCTCAGGTTTGCATGCAAGGGGGCATGACGCCCGACCCATGGGTCAACCCTGATGTCCTTACTACCCAACATGATTGCACGCACGAAACCCCCTCAAGCCTTGGGTGCTCCCTAAGAGCTTGAGGTACGTAACCTCTTCAATTACCGGAAAGGACAAAAGACGTGGGGCGCATCCTGGAGGGATGCATGCAAGCAGCTGTCACCTAAATATCTAGCGCTTCCTTGCCGTCCTCGGCGCTGCCTCCTGGACTGAACAGCAGGCGACATGCAGCAACTCACACCTCCTCAACACGTAAGGAATTCGAAACGCCAGACCTGCTATCACCTTGCTGCATGCACAACATAATCTTCAGGTGTATTCCTCATGTTACCCCCCTACACACATCCAGGCAAACGAACAAACAAACACACCAGGAGGACCCGCACGGCACACCCGGCGCCACCCCATCTTCCTCCTCCTCCTCTTTACAAACATGCCTAAAGACCCACATCTTCCCGTGTATGCACATCATCTTCAGGGAGGCCCACCACACACGGCCCACCAAAGCCCCGCAGAGCGGCATGACGTGCGACAGCTTTGCAAGTCACCGCCATCGGTAACCCAATGGGCCTCGTACGACAGAGTCGTACCCTCCTATGGCAGATTGTTACATCTCAGATGCCGTACGAGGTGGAGGAGGCGGACGAGCGGGTGCTTCCGGAGATGTTGAGGTGCGGCTGCTGCGCGTGCACGACGTCGTGCATGGAGGGGTCGTACTGGAGGGGGGGGGTGAAGGACAAGGGGAGGTTAGGATGGGGACGAAGCACTCTTCCAATTCCGTCGTCATCCTATTAGGTATCCCGTATCCCGGTATCCGTATTACTGTGCCTCCCACCCCCACATGCACGCTACCCCTATAAGGGCACACACGCACAACCCCAGTCCGCCAGCCCCCACCCTTCCCACCAGCCCCCACCAACCCTCATACCTCCACCACAGCTCGGCAGTTTCCTCCCTTCTCCCCAACTCCACCCCCCCCCTCCCCCGCCCTCACCTGGAACACCCCGCGCCCGTTCTTGACCCCCAGCAGTCCCCCGTCCACGTACTGCACCAGCAGCGGGCAGGGGCGGTACTTGGGGTCGCCGAACTGCGAGTACAGCGTGCGCATGATGTTGAGGCAGGTGTCCAGACCTGGGGGGGAGGGAGGGGGGAGGGAGGGAGGATACCCAATGCGTTGGTTGTGGGGGTAAAAAGAGGAAGCTGACAGGAGAGGGAAGGGAACACGGCGAGGGGAGCTGCTGTAAGTAGGGGTGGAGGAAGGTGCGGCGCACGGAGTTTCGAGGTATGTGAGTCGGAAGCTGCAAGGGGGTTGAGGAGGAGGGGGCGCAAGGCAAGAGGGACAACGGGACGGCAGCAAGACCTGAAGACGGGAGGAAGAGGAGGTGCCCAGGGACTTCCAGCGTACTTCCACGGAGTGATGTAAAGTGGAGCGGATGTGATGGACGAACCCGCAGCAGCCACGGTGCGAGTGGCGGCCTGCTGCGCACCGCGCCCCCAAACACACCACGCTATTAGCACCACCTCTCCACCCACCCCATCCACACCCCTCCCCCATTCCTCCCCCCCCCCACCCCAACCCCCACCAATGTTATCCGCCATGCGCAGCGGCCCCGCCTGCATGTTGGTGCCCAGGCGCATGGATCGGTCGATGTCCTCCGCCGTGCCCACCCCCTCGCTGAGCAGGAAGAAGGCCTCGTTGATGAGCGGCATGAGCAGGCGGTACACCAGGAAGCCGGGGCGGTCCAGCGACACGCACACCGTCTTGCCCAGGTGCTCCGCGAAGGAGCGGGCGGACTCGTAGGTCTGGAGGGGGGGGGTTGCGGGCGGTGGGGGTGGGGGTGGGGTAAAGATAAGGACACTTAAGAGGAAACTAACGAGCTGTGTGAGAAGCGGAGATGGGAGGCGAGGTGCGCATTGTGGTGGGCTGTGAGGCCAAGAAGGGTGCGGGCTGGTACGCCAGGCGGGTGCAGGAAGGGGGCGTGTGAGGGGTGCCCTGTTGCCCATGCAACCGCTGCATGCGCCTGACAGCCGAGCAGCTCGGCGCCCCCTCGAAGCACCCCTCCAAGAACCCGTGCCGCCCCCGCAGCCCTCCCCCCTCCCTCCCCCCCACTTCCCAACCTGTTGGCTGGTGTGCATGCCCTTGGCCACCTCCACCAGCGGCACCACCGTGGCGGGGTGCATGAAGTGCATGCCAACCTGGGGGGGGGGGCGGTGGTGGTGGTAGGGGATGTTAACGGGGCGGGCATTACTTGGATAGAGGTGAGAAACAGTGTTACCCTTAAGCTTCAGGGTCGCAAGTACGCCATCCTGGACTCCTGCCCCGTAAGACGCCCACTTCCCCTTCCCCCTCCCTCCCCCTCCCTACCACTCGGTGCGGCTTGGTGGTTGCTGACGCGATGCGGGTGATCGAGATGGAGCTGGTGTTGGAGGCCAGGATGGTGCCCACACGGGTGGCCTGGAGGGGGGGAGGGAGCTGGGGTTAAGGACGGGGAATGAGGGAGGAGGGACATGACGCACGCGGGCCCCGCCGTCGCAGCACCCAGTCCGCCTGTCGTGGCAGCAGCAGCGCACATGTAGACAGGATGGCGTCAGGGAGGGCCAACGCTGGGGCCTCCTGCGCCTGCTGCCTGCAACCCCTCCTAGGTGCACATACACCCAACCCGTGGCCCCCGCGGCTCAGTGTATCTAATCCCCCTAACCACCCACCCCACCCTCACCCCTCCCCTCCCCTCCTCCCCCTCCCTCCCCACCTTGTCCAGGTTCCTGAACACCTCCTTCTTGAGCGCCTCGTCCTCCGCCACCGCCTCGATGATGAAGTCCGCACCGCGCAGGGCCTGAGGGGGGGGGGGGGGGCAGGCGGGCGGAGGGGGGGGGGAGGGGGAGGGAGGGAGAAGGGGGCAGGGCAGGAGAGGACAGTGCGCAATTACCAATATGACTCCCTCTTGCTTGCTCTTCTGACTCAAGTAGTAGGCCATCCTTCCCGGCATGACCTCCCGCTACAGCCCGCCAATACCCCACCCCACCCCACCCCGCCGCCGGCCCCCCACCTCCACGCTGCCATGAGAGGTGTGGATGCGACCCAGTGTCGCCGCCGCATCGTCCGGAGCCACCGTGCCCTTCCGTACCAGCCGCTCCAACGCCTTTTTGACACCGTTGAGCCCCTTCTCGATGGCGGTTGGGCTGGCGTCGTTGAGCAGCACGGTCAGGCCGCGCTGGGCGATGGCTTGGGCGATACCTGGGGTGGGTGGGTGGGTGGGGGAGGCGGAGGAGGAGTTGGGAAGGAGAAGGTTGGGACAAAGAGGCAGATGGAGGGGATAGGAGTTGAGGTGAGAGGTGGGTGAGGGAGAAGTGGGATGGGGATAGGGATGAGGAGTAAGGGTGAGGGAGAGGAGCAAGGGTTGGGAGGGGAGGTAGTTGGGTGGACGTGGTCGCAGTGGGGTGAAGACGAACGAGGGCTAGGAAGGAAGGTGAAAGGGCGGCGTTGAGCTGAGGATGGAGGGGGAGGCAGCAAATGGGAGGGAGGGATAGCATGGGAGGGGAGCTGTTGGGGAGAAAGGGAGAGGAGGAGGTGGTAAGGAAGGCGGAGGGGTTGGAGGACTTTGGTGTAGAAGGATCGGAGGGACAGTCTGAGGGAGGGCGAACAGGGAAACGTGGCATTGAGGTTTCAGAGATCTGGGAGAAGGAGAGAATGGGAAGTGATCGCGGCTTACGCTGATGGGGCCACCGCGAGGGTTCAACGGCTGGAAGGGTGGAGGAGCGTCGGTGGTTAGGAAGAAGAGCAGGAGTTGCAACTCGTGGTTATGCTTCGATGTCACAGAACAGTGTAACAGGGTGGCTTCTGCAAACGGGCTGTGTGGCCTGTGCCGGTAAGAGCAAAAAGGACAGGATAGCATTGTGACTCAGCAAGAAGGCACCGTGAACTATGCTGATTGAGAGCTAACGCAACCACAGAGGCTCTACTACTAAGGACTCCGCGGGCAGTACTCCTGACATCGTTCCTGTCGCTCGCGAAGCCTAATCCCTTGCAAATGCAATGCACTGCAAACCCACCCATGGCAAGGCATACGGTAGTACCTTTCCACTTTTGGACCAACGGCGCAGGGATCAAGCACTCAAGCAATTCTTCCTTACAGTAAAGGCCGCGCTCTTTTAAAGGCCGCGCTCTTTTAAACGACACTTACCACACCCCATCTGGCCACTGCCAACGATGCCAATTACTGATGGAAGGTGCTGATACATCATTGATGCGCACATATTTGTCGCTAGTTGTTAAAGTTCCGCGTTGCAGGCTTCCACAGTATCGGAGTCTGGACAGCTGACGCAACGAATTCTTTTGGTAGCAACAGCTTGGAAACGGAGGCGTTGTCTGTTACCTAGAACCAATGAACGTGCTGTTTCGGGCCAACCTCACGCTCTTGCATTGGGTCAACCTTCGTACAGCCGTACAGCTCAGATAGAAATATACTCTGCTGTTCCGTGCCTAACAGATAGACTCACTCTACAAGTTGCTATTCTCAATCATCTTGATACCAGTAATTGATACCGACTATAAAGTATCGTCCAAAGCCGCGAACCACTACTGGATATGAGCGTTCAGGTTCTTTGTTAAGCGTAAATTTGTTAAAGATGGAAACCGAAGAGCGCATTGGTGACCAGGTATGCTGTAACATTATCAGTGAAGCGCTGCTTGTGTGGAGCGGTAGCAGGTCGGCAGCAGCCAAACTTGTAATAACACGCCAAACACTTCCGACCGCAGCAAGTTGCTCAGACCACGATCATCAAGTCTCTTCTTACAAAGTAAGTGACCGGTGCGCAACTTGAGCAGCAGATAGGGAGGGCGCACTACCGGCGTCTAGCTGCTGGACTGCGCTTGACGTCGCTTTCGCGTTCCACTTCGCAGGCTGCGGCTGTCTGGTGGCAAGATTAAGCATGAGAAGTCGCCTTCTCCAATTCATGGGCAAGTCATCCTTGATACTCCCAACCAGGTATGTGCGCGGCTACAGCCACGATTACATGCAAGACGCGTGCGGCCTTATGTCGAAGTCTTGCAACATTTAACCTGGGAGTTAAAATTCATTGTGCAGGGAAAGCAAACCGACCAGCAGGACCGGATTGGAAGGACGTCTACCGGTGTGAGGTGCGTCCATTGTCGCCCGCGACCCAGCTCGGACCCAACTGAACCCACCAATTGAGCGCTAGACACTCCGCAAGCTGTAAGGTTTTGCTTTCTAGGCATATTTCACTGCGTAACCGGTTCAAAGCTGTGCGCGCTGTGAAGTCGAGGCGCCATCTAGCTATCATAAAGAGAATAGCCTCTTGCGCCAGGGCGAGCCATAACCATCTCCATTGCTTTTTAAACATCGAGGTGACCTGTCCTTAATTTCTTTTGCATGCAGTCCCTTCGAGCTCAGCCGCGGCTTGCCGCCATCTCAGAGACCTTCACCATCTCGACCGACGCCTACACCACCACCGCAACCGCCACCACATCAAAATGCCGTAACAATTTCAGAAAGCACTCCAACCGCCGTTTCAAACGTCGGAAACAACATCAGCTCGGGTGGTTTGACTCCGCCACAACAAAGCCTCGAAGCTGCTCTCGCAGCTCAACAAAGCTGGGGCAGCCCGCGATCTGAGCCCGTTAGGAGTGATGCTGGGGCCAGCGAGGTGAGTTACGCAAAAATGCGGAAAGCTGCCATCAATGTTCAGCTATCCAATAGTTGACGGGCTAGATTTGAACTATCCCAGGAACGGCGTTGACAGGCGGGCATACGTCTGTGCTGTAAAATCTGTTTACATGAAATTGGGGGCTATCTGGCTTCCGTATAATTTATGCTGCGGTCTTGCTATCACCACCGCGACTTCGAGCGCACTGCCTGTGCTCAACTGACCACTCCTGTTTGCAACCCGTCAGGTCCTGCGCCATCTGGGCAGCCCGCTGTACCCAAGCAGCCTGACCCCAAGCCTCGGCGGCAGCAGCCACTGCAGCAACAGCAGTGGCGGTGGCGGCTTGAGTGCACGCAGGTGAGCTTGTCACAACACCGCGCGCACTGTAGCATGTCCCTTCTATCTTACTCTCAACCAACCTTCCCCTGTCGTTAAAAATGCATAATCAACTGGCATCTACGCTTTCCTAACGCTGCCCTACACACCTCCTCTTGGCCCCCAGGTGTGGTCGTCCCGCCGGTGTACCGCCCCTTAACCTAGATCGCCTGGCAGATGGCCGCAGCGGCAGCCGGCAGAGGTAAGCCCGGTTACACTATAAGGAACCAGGGCAAAGGCAATTCGGCTTACGCTACTCCATTGCTACGAATCCGCGTTCTGCTTCTCGCCTCAAATCTTTCCCTCCGTGCTCCCGCAGGCACGCCCCATCGCCTCCCCCCGGCTCCGCCCATCAACCGTACGACACCCCGCAACAGCAACAACCGCCGTACGAGCAGCAGCTTCGTGAGGTGGTTGCGGAGCTCGACGAGGAGCTCGCTGGCTGGGCTGCTCCCGCCAAGTGGAACCCGAGCAGCCAGGGCCGCTGGTACATCTACCCGCCCATCGGCCGCAAGGTGAGGACCGCTGGGACTGAATGAATGACCGTTACATTGGCTCCCGAAAAGAGGAAACACGGGACTAACGCGACGCACCCCGCCGCAAGTCCTACGGTACATTCAAGCTGACTCCAGGATCCCTCCAAGCAAGCTCCAAGGTCCCGCCTCCGTTGCCTCTTTTCCACACCTGACACACCGCACCCTCCGCACTCCTCGCACGCGCAGGATGTTGCACCGGTTGAGGCGCTGGTGGGCTCGCTGCCTCCCAGCCAGGCGGCCGCTGTGGTGCTGCTGTGGCGGCAGTACGCGGCCGCCCGCTACAGCGCCGAGCTCATGGCGGGTCGCGCGGTGCGGCTGTGCAGGGAGCTGACGCGCGAGCTGGGCGAGAGCCGCGCGGAGGCGGAGGAGGGCGCGGCGAGGCTGGCGGCGGCGGAGGCCAGGGCGGGGCAGACGGTGGGTGGGGTTGCGGTGGGAGCGTGCGGGTTAGCTGCCAATTGCAATCTGGGCATGTTAGGCTGGGCTGTTTGTCAAGTTGCCTTGTAAAGTATGCGTAGGATGCGCATAACTGTGGGACATGAGGACTGGATGGCTGAAGTATTGGGCGCATGCATGCTCGTCGCCCTCTCCTGCCGTGCAGATCATGCGGCTGCAGGAGCAGCTAGAGGAGGCACGTCGCACCGCAGCCGCAGCAGCTGCCGCAGCCGCCGCGGCTGCCGCCTCAGCCTCCAAGAGCGCGGCGCCCTCGCACCACCGCCCCACCTGCAGCCCCTACGCCCAAGCCAACTCCACCTACGCCAGCCCCACGCGACACCGCAGCACCACCACCACCACCACCACCACCAACACCGCCACGACGACCGCCAACACCACACCCGGCGCGCCCTCGCCCTCGCCCTTCAGCGCTGCCTACGGCGGTGTCGCCAGCGGTCGCATTGCTGCTGCTGCTCACTGCTCGCTGCTGTCTACCTCGGAAAGCAGCGGCCTGGAGGCTGTGGCTGCTGCTGCCGCGGCGGCCGCTGCTACTGCTGCCAGCACCTCGCGGCTGGTAGCGGAGAATGAGGAGCTGGCGGCGCAGTTGGAGCAGATGAGGGCGCTGTTTCTGGAGGTGGGTGGCCGCACTTGGATGCGGTTGCTGCTGCTGCCGGTGCTTCCTTCCTTGTGCTCATATCGCCTTGTAGTAGAGCTTGTGTCACCCAAGCAATACCCTCCATGCTCGTTAGCACCTTGCTCACGCTGCTCATATCGCCGTCCAACAGTGCCTTAACATACACCCACTGCCTCCTTTCCCCTTCTCCTCCTCCAACTCCGCAACCCCCCCACCGCCAGGCGCATGAAGACAGCCGAGCGCTCCGCGAGGCGCTGCAGGAGGTGGACGAGCAGAACGCGGCGCTGGCCGAGCAGACCAGCGGCATGCGGCGGCACGCGGCGGAAGTGCTGCGGGAGAACGATGTATTGAGACACGAGGTGAGCCGCCTGCGCAGCCTGCTGACGGCGGTGACGGCGGGAGAGGCCGCAGCAGTGGCAACGACGCCAGTGGCGGCGGCGCCGCCGACAACGACGACGGCGGGAAGTGGTGGAGTGAAGCAGCGTCGGACGGTGACGGCGGTACGGCATAGTAGTTCGGCACAGCAGTTGGATGTGAGCGGCGGCGAGGTGGCTGCTTCGTTGCCGGTGGTTGATGCGAACGGTGTCGTGACGTCGCCGACGCCGCCGGCGTCACGACAGCTAACTCCGACTCATATTCCTGCTGCTGCTGCTCTTGCTACGCCTGCGGGAGGGCCCATTCGCTCACCCACTCCACCTTCTTCTCAGCCGCCGTTCCAGCAGCACCCACAGCCGCTACCAGCGCACTTGGGCCGTTCGCCGGAGCAGGTCGCTACAACTCCCACAGCTGCCGTGTTCACGCCACACCCTCCCTCGCTTGCACTACGCTCGCCCTCTCCAGCAGCCCTCGCCACAGCGCCCACTCCCACTCCCACCACCTCCAACCCTCGCTCCTCCCTCGCCACCACACCAGCAGCCTCGGCCGCACTGCCTCAGCAGCAGCAACCTCAGCAGCAGCAGCCGGTATTGCCGCCCTTGCCGCTGCTTCGAGCGGCCTCTCGCTCCATTTCCCTGGCGGGCTTGGGTCAGCTGAGCTCAGGTGGTTGGAGCAGTGGCCGGATCAGCGACTCTGGAGCCGCTACAACCCCGGCAGCAACGCCAGGCGCCGGTAGCAGCAACGGTGGCGGTAGCAATGGCGTCGGCGGTGGCAACATTGGCAGGCTTCTGTCGGAGGCCATGGCGACGGAGGGAGCGGTGGTTGTGGTGGAGGCGAACAAGAGGTCCGCAGGCGCGGGCATGCGGCCAGCGGATGCCCCCCAGGGGACCGCTGTCGCCTCGCCTGCATCAATCGCAGAGGCAGTGCCGATGCCGGCAGCAGCAACGTCGCCCGCTGGTGTGACCTCGCCGTCGAAGGGGGCGGCGGTTGCTGCGGTGCAGGAAGGGGATGGAGCCAATGACCGGTCGCTGCAGGTCCTGGGATGGGATCAGTGGAGTGGCCCGGCATTTAACAAGGCCGCTGTTGCTGCGATGGGCGACCCGGCAGATGACGGCAACCTGGTTGGAAGCCTTGCGTGGTAATTGAACTCGGATATGGAGGCTGATGAGGGGATGAAGTTCTGTTGGTGGATCAGTTTAAGAGGTTCAGCTAGCTGCTGGGCCGATACAAGTACCTGAAATATGCTTACATTGAAGGTTTCGGTGGGCCACCGGGCCCTCAGTGAACCGTAGTCGCGAAGGGAGCAGTCCCGAATGCGGCTTTGGTGGTGGTTTGTTAGTTAACATTTGTTGATTAGAGGCGCTAGTTAGTTGATGGACCCACTTGATGAAAAGGAAGGTCAATTGAGACCGCCTTTTGTGTGTTTCTTTTGCCATGCATATTGCCAGCATTCTTCGTTGCGCCTTTCTTGCTTGATAGTTGCCTTCACTTTGATTGCCCTTCGCTGCTTAGGCTAGACGGATTTTTTTGTTCTGATAGTAATCCATCGAAATTTGGCTGACTCATTGCGGTTAGGACAGTTGCAACACTGACCAACCGCGAGCGCAGCAATGCGTAGAAGACCGAAGCGCTGTGCATCATTTGCTATATACATGCTGTCTGTTGTTACGTTTCATTACATGTTGGTCTCCTGTCGGCAGTCCTTTCCCAAGGCTGCATCTGCGCTGCAAGGCGTGCGGTGTGTGCGGTCGCTGCGGTTTACTATAACCTGTTGCTGCTATAGATAGCTGGCTGAGACATGCCATCTGCGCACCCCGCGTTCGCGCGGGGCGGTGAAGCGCACCGACGGGGCTCCACAATTTGCTGCCTACCTAACAGGCGTTAATGCCCTCATGCATAGCACTGCTGCTGCGTTCGTGTACGATGTCTGGTCTGGTTGCGAGGAGTTTGGTTTAGATGCTGGCCTGGCTGTGAGAGAGGGGTGCGTCGTGGGACACATGCCGAGCTAGCTTCGCCTTGAGAGATACACCTCCCTATACATACAAACTGTACATAAAGCGCTTATGGCTGGCTGACCAAAGCTGTACTGAGAACTTGTAACAAGCGTCCTGATTTGAGCACCCCCTTGTCATGGCTCATGATAAAGCAGCAGTACCTGGCAGCAGCCTGGGGCAGTCACCTGCCTCCAGTGACCCATGGGTCACTAGGAATGATATCCAAACCGCAGCATGCGGGATTTAACCCCTGCTGCGCCAGTGAAGATCCCCAGAGGCACGCTATCAACAGGGCTTGTTGCAAAGGGCCATTGGTGCGCTAACAGGTGTTTGCCAGCACATAGGTTCCCCGAGATAACATGACCACTCCTAGTTACTGCGGGTCTACGAAGCGGTTTGTAAAAGGGAGCGTTGCCGGTTGCCGTCTGTGTGCCCATGCGTAGCCCACATTAACCTTTTCAGCAGCCATCAGCAGTACATTTCTTAACCCTGCGCGCGAGAGGAGGCGCCAAGGAGTTAGAGCGGGCGCGATGCCGGAGGAAACAACGGAAGACGTGCGGCTAGACAGTTGGCCCAGCTTGACGACTCGCCGCAAGACTCACCTCAGAGCTTTCTTCCATGTCAGCCCGAAGCTGTGTTTCATACGCTGCCTGTCTTGCAGGTACGGGGCTCGTATAGCTGACTGATGGGTGCTTCGCGCTAGCAAGGTTTGAGGGCTGCTGGTTTCGTCTGTCACGTATGCCGCCGTCGGATGAGCTTGCGCAGCCAATGCACCTGTGTCGCAATTTGCTATTCCGTTTCTTCTTTTGAGCACCAGCAAGATACAGCTACCGCCTACAGCTACCCAATTTCCTCTTTGCACCCAAGGTCTGGTACCCGCAAAAGCGACGCAATGCGCGACAACCTAGAATACCATTAAACCTGCGAGATGCGCCGATCCCAGCTGTCCATCGCAACGCTCATAGCAGTTAGCATACTTTCCAGCTTCATCTTCCCGGCAGCAGCAGGTGCGGCGTCGCGTTTAAGACTTGCGGTGATTGGTACCACCTTCCAAGGTTAGGCAATCAAACCGAGGGCGTTGGCCGTTGGCGCATTTCTACGCATTTGTGTCGTTCGTTCCGCTTCACCTGTGTTAATCGTGAGGCGCATGATTAATTCTCGGCCATGTTTCACCTTCGTGTCCTGTCAAAGTTTTGCGCCCTTCACGCTGACTAACTTCCTACCACAGCCTACCACGCCACAACTTTGGCAAAAATCCGTGAGGCCTTTATTACGCAATATTAATTCGAAATAGTCTTGTGGCTGCAGGCAAGGTAACCGATCACCATGCACCTCGTCACGGTACGGACTCAAGTCAACCGTCAACAGCCACACTTCCGGTGCCGGCCGGGAGTCCAGCGCGGCGGCTCCTGCTCTTCCTCGGCGGTAGTGGCAGCGGCGGCAACAGTGACAGTGGCGGCAGTAGCAGCAGTGGCAGCAGCTCCGGCGGCGGTGTGTTTGGAAGCGTGCTGAGCAAGGGCGTGGGCGGCGGCGCCGTCGTCAACAACGTGAAGTCCCAAGTGCACGATGCAATCAAGGAGCAGGTCAAGGATTCCACCAGTGGTGTTGGTAGGCGAGGGGCAGGGGGGCAAGGTGGATTGTTCCTAGCTGCATGGGGTGCGTGGTCAGTGGCTGTCAAAGAACGTTTAGAAGCGTATTTGGGGCAAGGAAGTGGCGCGCCTGCCGCAACCCATAGCAAGACACGGAGTAACACCTCTTACCTTCTTCCGTCCCGGCTCGTTTCGTCGCCCAAACCCTCTTCCCTTACCATCAATGTAGAGCAAAAGGTGGCTCGGATGGTCGCTGACCAGGTGGCAAAGCAGGTGGGGGCTGCTGGCGAGTGCACGTAGGCTGCATGCCGTGCGCTGCGCCGTCGGGGCAGAAACGCCGCCTCATACGCCCTTGACTTGCGCTCCGCGTTTTTCTCGCTAGTCATGGAAACGCATGTGGCAGCTCCTCTCCGCGTCTTGTTGCGGTACTTCATCTCATGTCGCCATCACCCTCCTCTCCTCCTGCTCCTCTTCCTATGGTACCCTCCTCCCAACCAACCTTGCCTCCCCTCATGTCCCGCTCCCGGCAACTCAAACAGGTTGTCGGCGACATGAATAACATCACCAGCGGCGCCCTCAGCGCAGTGGGTCTCAACAGCAAGCAGGAGCTGGGGCAGTACCTGGGAAGCTGGATCGGCTGGCTGGCCAACTCAGCCACCACAGCCCTATCGCCGTCCGCGCCAGCAGCTGCCACCGACGCGACGCCTGGCGTCGCCGTTGTGACAACGGACGGTACGGATCCTAATGCTGCCGCCGCCGCAGCGTACGGCAGCGGCGGAGGAAGCATTGCGTACGGGAATGGCGGAGGAAGCGTTGCGTACGGAAATGGCGCCGGGATTGTTACGCATGGCGGCGGCGGGAGCGTAGCGTACGACTATGGTGGTAGCATTGTTACGGGTGATCAGAGTGTGGTCGCTTCGCAACAGCAGCAGCCGCAAGAACAGCAGCAGACAGGAAGGCAGGTGGTGAAGGTTGTTGTAGGTGTTAAACCTCCAAGCACGGATGCCGCTAGCAGCAGCATTGAAGGTGGCGCCAGCAGCAGGAGCGACGGCAGTAGCACCACCGATGAGGCTGCCGTACAAGCCGCCGTGCAGCAGCTCGTGTCGTACATCAAGGCATCAAAACAGGCTGAGTCATCTGCGGCCGTACAGGCCGATCTTACCGGCAGCGTTAACGCAGCCGGAAGCGCTGATGGTGATTCTGGTGCCGTACAACCAGCAACAGGCGCGACGGCCACCTTTGCAGCGTCTGCAGCATTTCGAGCCGCCGGCGGAGGCGACCAAGGCAACCAATCCGGTGGGCAGCGCTCCTTAACCGGCGCACCTAATGGGGCGGAAACAACGTCCTCCTCAACCGCTACGGCGCAGGAACTGCCGCGTGCCGGTGGGAACAGTAGCGCCGCCGCCACTGCTGCCCTTGCAGCTCTCCTGCAAGATATCCAACAGCAGAAGATGCAGGAAAAGCAGTACTATCAGCAACAACAGCAGCAGCAGCAGCAGCAACAACAGCAGCAGCCAACTGATGCTTTGGGGGCTGCTGCTGCGGGACAGATTGGTGTTAGTACTCGCGCTACGGCCGGTACGGCAGGTACAGCAAGCCTGGTGCCGTTGGGGAGCACTCCTGCGGCAGCGGGGACGGGAGTTCGAGCCCCGCTGCCGAATCCGAACCAGCGGCAGACGGACGGCCCGACAGTGAATGTTGGGCGAGATATAAACGGTGAGGCATGGTTACACTCTGGCAAGAGGCGGAGTATACCGGTAGCTATACCGGTACCACATGGGTAGCATGCTGGCAGCTTTCGGATCCGTTTTTTCGCGCCTGACCTTAATCGCGCCTCATCCCTAAGTCCCCATCCTTCCTCCTTCCCACACGCCGCCTTTCCACCCTGCGCTCCAGTAAATGTCAACGTCAACGTGGTGCCCGCAACCGTCACTCTTCCCAACGGCGCCGACGGCTGCACATGCACCTGTCCCCAGCAGCCCTCCGGAGCCAAGGGCCTGGTGGACGGCGTCATCAACGGCCTGAGCAGTGCGCTGCCCGCGGTGCTGGGCGGCGTAGGTCCCAGAGGCGCTCTGGGCACCGGTCTGAAGCTCCGGAGCAGTGACGGCGCCGACGTCACCACCATGCAACAGTCGGCGCCTGAGGAACAGTCGACGTTGGGGACGTTGGCCGACGCTGTCGCAGCGGGCTCCTCTTTGTCGTCTTCTGAGGGGAATGCCGCCACGGGAAGTGGAGCAGCCAAGCTGCTTGCCGGTCGGCTTGCATCGTCGCGGCCGCTGCTGTCCCGTTTCGCGGCGGCGTCTGATAAGGGAAGCAGCGGCGACGGCGGCGGCAGTACCGCTTCTAGCAGCGCTGCCGGCAGTACGGACGCGTCCACCGGTAGTACAGCATCCGCCGGCAGCGGTGGCGGCGGTGGCTCCGCCAAGGGCAGTACTGAAGCGAGCGCTGGTCGTAGCGGTGGTGGCAGCAATAGCGGCGGGAGCGTTGTTAGCGGTCAAATCAGCCGGCAGGACTTTGCCGCTAGCGGAGGTCGGCGGCGACTCATTGCGGTGAGCGGCAGTGTAGCTGCTGCCCCTTCCGGCGGCGTCCGGCAGGGACACGTCACTACTCGCCGTCGCCTGCAAGGTGAGGAGGGTGTTAAGGCGGCCGGTAACGATACGACATCCCGACGACGCTCATCCACGGCAGCAGAGAAGGGTGCCGTTCCGCCGCCCGAGCCGCCCGCAACGCCTCCGCCAGCGGTCCCTGCAAGGAGCAGCGCGGACGCTGCCTCCGCCGCCGTCGTCACCGCCAGTGAAGGGCCGGCGGCGACACAAGTCCTCACCGATGTGATCTATGACGGCAACGGCGCCACCAACCTTGGTGACTCATCAGGTGTATACACCGCGTCGTCGCCTCCGTCAAGCACAGAAGCAGCTACGGCCGCTGAGGGCGCTGACCCCATGGCCAATCCAGACGTGCTTGCAGCCATCCAAACGCTCCTAGATCAATTATCCGGTGGCGGCATCGGCGTTAATCTGGGTGTTAAAGCTGCTGGTAACGGTTCCGTCGGCGGCAGCAACGCCGGCGCCGCTGATGATGCCACCACACTCGACACCCGCGCGTCACCCTACACCGCCGCCACTGACGGCAAAGCAGCCACTGACGGAAAGGCAGCCACCAACACCAACGTCAACCCCATTGTGCTACCGTCGGTGGCGTGGGGCGGGATGAATGTGGGTCGCACGGGCGGCAATGGCGTTGGCGTTGGCGGCGCCGCTGCTTCTGCCGCCAGCAGGACATGCCCGCCGTGTAGGTGCTGAGCAGGCGGTTAGCAGGATCCGGCAGCAGTGAGGCGTACTGGCCCTCGATGTGTTGTACGGCCGTTAGTTGTGCTAGCTCGGCGCTCTGAAGCTAGGCACCGCTGGTCAATCTTTCAGGGGTATGCAGTGTTTGGCGAGCAGGAGGTAGGGGACAGTTAGATGCCGTTTTGGCGTCACGAACAGGGGAGCGCTGGAGCACTGCAACAAAGATGGGCCGCAACTTAGGCACACACCCTTAGGCACATACTGCTTGGTTTACCGGAGCGAATTGTGTGGTGGGGTTTGTGGTGGGTAGGTGACTTCCGCAGGGGCTCCCTTTTTGACACTCTCATGCGCGCTCATTCATGTCGAACTCCGCACCGCTGGGGGCCGTCGGTTTGCCGCTTTGCATGCTCTCCGTACAACGAGTTACCGAGCTGCCCTGGCACGTGTGGCGGGTACGCTCGCTGTGACCGGTTGCATGGCGGCGGCCGAGTGCACCCAATGCCGATCAAAACGACAGCGCGATACCTAAACAATGTGAACCTTGGACGCTATTCCAATAACAACTCAGTAGGGTTGGTGACGGTTGGTTACGCGTGGACATTTATTCCTGGTTGGTTACGAGCAGTGGGTCATGCTGAACAATAGGGTCCGGCTGAGTTTATGAGGGGTAGCCTACGGTCCAGCGGAACTGGAACATGGGATGGGGAATTTCTTGTACCTCTTTGCATTGTCCTGTTCAACTCATGAGACTGTAAGCACCACCTCTTCTCCAAATGTGTCTACTCACTAGCTCCCACGCACTAGCGCACTCCTCTGCTGGCAGCAAACGTCCAAAACCCAGCTCCTACGCTAACTTCAGACATGCAAACAGACATCAGAGGAAGGCCACAAGCGCCAATACCCGCCAAGTAAGGCACAGCCCCCAACCGTACGCTCCAAATTGCCCAAGCGCGTCATGACACTCTCCACTCCGCCGGACCCATGGGTCGATTCCTCCTGACCCTTCATCCTCATATAGAAACCCCCCCCCGCCCGCCCGCCTACTACTTCACCATCAGTGCCACGCCTCCCGCACTGCTGCGCGCACACGCCATGTCGGGGCTCACGTGGAAGAAGGTGTAGGTCTTGGGCTTGGACTTGGGAGATACCTCCCAGACCTTGTTGCCCGCGAAGTGGATGTCCACCTACACGCGGTTGAAGCAGCAGACAGGCATCAGCGCCACGCAACAGGGGAGGCAGGCGGCGCAGCAGCAGCTGAGGACCGTAATAGGCAGTACTCCAAAGCATGGACGCATCATGATGGGGACATGCGCTTGGCTTTGCATGGAAGACTGGGTGCCACCAAGAGCAATGCCGGTAGCGTAGGCCGCTGCAGGATGCAACCCCATGAAGCCATGTCATGCCAGCCGGCGCTCCCGCTGCTGCTGGTAGCGGTTTGCTTGTACTGTTGCTGCCATGCCTGATGCGTCTCCTTCTGCATCCTCTGCTACTACTGCAAGCGTGTGCTAATCCATACTGTTCGTACTCTTGCCTACGGCACGGTAGTACCGATAATGTCGCCACGTACCTTGGTGAATTGGAACTGCAGCTCGCCGCTTTCGGGCCGCCAGGACGCCATGACCCCCCGGATGAAGAACTCAAAGGGTCCCAGCGTGCTCTCCAGGACCACGGTCTTAGTTGTGGGAGGCGGGGTGGATGTTTGTGTAAGGAGGGAGGTATCAGGGGCAGGAGGGCAGGCGCAGGATGCTACCTGAACGAGGTTGCACAGGGGTCTAATGGAACAGAGCGCAGTGTTTATAGTCATGCATGCATGAAGGCACGGAAGGTTAGGCTGCGGAGCCTGCTGCAATAGGACATTGTGAAGGGGCAGGAAGGCTGCGGGCGGCGGAGTAAGGTCAAACGGCCAGATCAAGAATCCAGCATCACCTTATCCGCCTCGTCCAGCACGAAATCCTCCTGCAGGGGTTGGCAAGTCCAGCCATAACAGAGTCAGAACCATGATACGTGCATGAAAAGGTGCGGGCCCTCCTAAGAGTGTGCCGCTTCCATAAGGCGAAATGTTTGTGTGTTTCCTGTACATGTTTCCTTCTTGTTTTCTTAACTCCCTGCGCTCCTTTGCTGTGCAATTGCCGTACCTTGACGGGAATATATTGGAAGGGGCGGAACTTGGTTGCTGTGCCAAACAGCAACCGCCAGCTTCCGGCGATGCTCGGTGTGGAACCTGCGGAAGCCGAATGCGTGGGGGGGGGTGCGAAGGGGGCTGGTGCGGTGTGTGGAAAGGGAACAAAGCGAGAAGTTGGTTGCACGGCCATGATAGGGCCAACAGCAATAGCCCAGGGTGGTGTGCTTGCACATGCTTGAAAGGCTCAGACGCTTTTAAGTTATCGTGCGTGTGGGCAACAAAGTTCGTTGCCGTTACCCGCTGCTCCCTGTGGTTTACCCGCTAGCCATTTCATTGAATACTAGGATAGCTGCAAGTCGCTCCCGAACGTCCCACCGGTCTTTTCTTGTGCTGCAAACTGCTCCAAAGCTAGTAAGGCACCCTCCACTGTCTCTGCCGGTACGGATTTGGTCGCAGCTGCTCGCTTTAACAGCTGCAGCGCATCGGCTTTGCTTGGTGACGATGAGCTTGATTTGTAGGTTGCAAGAGCTTGCTTTTCTATGTCAGTCAGCGCTGCACGAAAGAGGCAGGAATACATTTGCTCAATTGAGCAAGCGATGGAGGGCTGCGGACAAGTATAGACTCTTAACATCCCGATAAGCTACAGGCGACTGCCTGCCATACCGGCTGGTGAAACTGCGGCTTTGCATCTTGCAAGCGAGCGACGAGGCGCCAGTCGTTGTGGAGCTACTGAGCTCGATCGAAACGGCTGCACAGTACTGGTCCTCATCGTTGCAGATATCTAAGCAACTAGTATAATCTCCGCTCGTTGGTTGATCGTCGCAGATCATGTTCCTGTGTCAACGGTACGGCGACGTACTTCTCCATGTTTACTCTTAACACAGAACCGCGCACGTTACACATACGCAGTTTACTTGAATTTATTCCTGCGCGATAACCGTTGCAACTGTATGGCCTTTGTCAACGAGGAAGCCCCGCTTCTGAGTCAGCCTAGCTTGTGAGTTAGCCTCCTGGCCACACGGCATGAGATGTCCCCAGGGTGCTCCATGCCTCAAACATGTGCCCCAGCAAAACGTGTGGGCCGGGAGAGCAAGCTGAAGATGAACCGGGCGCGCTTGAGACCGGCGTCCACGCCCTGCCCGGCAAGCATGCCTGCCTTCCCTGGCCTGCTGGGTACTGACGCCCATGTGGGCATGCGCAGGCATCGTCGCCCTCCTCAACCAACAGCCCCAACTGGGCTTTCGCACCGAGGCTCGTTAGTACGGTAATACATCATGTGCTACCTCAATCAGGTAAGTCCAATCCACTATTTTCAATGATTTTCAGTGTTTATTTCAGTTCGGCTTTGGCACAGTTCCAAGCATTCACGCAACCAAGCCAAAAAACCGAGAACCAAATGATGACAAAGTTCTTACATACGAGCATGACACTTGCGCACATGTTGAGTAAACCTTCCCATGCTAAGAGGGTTTCAGCCCCTGCACTTCCGCCTACTACCTGACCCCACCAGCGCCTCCTCCGAAAGGATAAGGAGGTCCGGAGCTGTTAAACGTAAAGCCAAAAGTCTGCCCCTGGTGCCAGCGAGAATGCGATTCTTTAGCGTCAGAACGACTCAAATGCGATGCACAGCCCTTTGGACCATGCCACAAAACAGCAACCATGGCCAATGTACGACAGAAAACGGAGTGTTATGCAGTCCGAAGACCCCTCGGAGCATCGACAATTATAACAACTTTGGTACAACTTCAGCAAGGCTGGGAAGAGGACTCTCAACCCTCGTCCCCGTGTTAGGAAACCCCACTGTACCCGGTGCGCATTTACGTACATTCCACACTTGATGTACATGAAAATAGCAAATTAAATTCTGCTGTATGAGGCGGCCCCTGGCACCCAGCAGCCTACAGCTCCGACATGAATACCCCCCACCCAAACGTGTCAGGCAGCCTGGCGGTGGCAACGCAGGGACCCCCATAGATAGCCAAACTCCCGCAGCAACTATTGTACCTGCTGTTTGAGCCTCTTCCTAACCTTCCGATTCTTTGCTTTATGCATTCATTGTCATACCAATGTTGTCGGACGTCGCCTCTTGCAAGCGCCGCCTCATCCTTGCGCATCGTCCTCCAACCCCACTGCGACCTCCATCCCAGCAACATGCTTCGATGTCTCAGCTGCCTCCCGCCCCACGCTCTCGTCATACTCCGGACAGACAACCGAAACCTCCCACATCAGATTCGCCCAACGGCCATCCCCAGGCCCCTCCACGCCGCGGGTCGCCAGCTCGCCTCGGAAACTTCCTAGGGCCGAGGCCATTATGATGGTCAGCAACCGCCTAGCCGCCCGGTACCAGGGCAGCACCCTCAGCACGTAAGCCTCCCGGGCTGCATCCCACAATGCATCGTCGATCTTGTCGCGGTATTCTGGCGGGGTCTGTATGTCTTTGAGCATGGAGAGGAGGTTATAATAAACGTCCTGTTTGTAGACGCGGCCAAGCATTGTGTTGCGGACAAACCGCGTCTCCATATTGAAGGAAATCAGCTTGTCGAGCGGAAATGCGTCGTCAGCTGTGTTGATATTGACAGCTACTAGGTTCGCGACGAGCTCCCGTACTGGTGGTTGCAAGGGGGCGTAGTAGCCGGCCGGCAAGGCCCTGTCGAGGGGATTTGCACAGATGACAGGCTCCAAGGCGTCCAGGAAAGCGTTGAGCTTGTCGCAGAGGTACGAAGGGTGCTTATGGCCCTCTTGGGGCTTCAGGATTGCTAGGGATGACAGCGAATGCAGATAGAGCGGCAGGAGCTGCAAGGCGTGAGGCGGTGAAGTGGGGCAACGGAAACAAGTAAGGGGTGTTAGGAGTCAGGAAGGCGGTGCTCTGCGCAAATGGCGGAGGGCATAGGAGAAACACTTCCATGGGGGGACGTGACGGACTGATGTTGTTGGAAGTGCGAATTTTACTCTAAACGCTTGCGAAGGTGTATGCGTACCCTATGGCCTTGGGACACGGTCACACGTGCTGCAAGCCAGGCCTCGTGCCCTGCACCTGCAGGGCCAACAGCAGCTCCGTACCTGCTCACGCAGCGACTGCAGCTTGTCCTCGTATCCCCCGCTCAGATGGTCGGGTATCATGCCCACGACACCATACAGCACACCCAGCTGCCGGCAGGTCAGCAGCGGTGCACCCGCAGGTGCTGCCGCTGTGGGTTTTGAGAGGTCCACTGCTGCCGCATGCGCCTCGACCTCGGGCCACAGGTAGTTTGCTATGGAGATGGCTTCGCCGGCGTCGAGGGTGTACGGCCCGCAGAAGTTCATAAATTCGTTACCATTGCAGAATACAAGGCGTTCGCGTGCTCTGTAGCTCAGCTCAGGTGGTAAGTCCATGAAACCGGCGGTAACGGAAACCGGTCCTGCAAAGCACAGTCAGACATGCACATCGCCATGAAAGGTCGTAGACCGCTTACGGGTTGCATTCCGTGCTACCTACGAACTTAAGCCTTGCCACGAAACATTTCAAGCCCAGTCTAGATTGCTCCTGACCGACTAGTTCACCCCAGTACATACCAAGCTCGCACAGCAAGCCCAAGAAGTGCCACAAGAGCTCCGAGTCTACAACGCTGCTGCTGGGACTGCCAACAGAGCTGCTGGGGCGTTCCGGCAGCACATGTGGAGTATAGGCCTTAGCGTCTCGCAAGCAGGCGAGCAGCACTGGCGCCCATGTGATTGGGCGCTGTAGGCGTGGGGCCACCGCGTCAGCATGACGCAAGGCATCAAGTGCAAGCGACAGGCGGCTTGAGGAGGCAATGAAGTGTGACTTCAAGATGCTGTAGATGCAAGCCAGGAAACCGCCGTACACATCCGCCTGCAGCAGAAGTCGGCACAGCAAGCTTGTTAAGATAAGTAGGTAGGTAGGCAGTAGACTAAACTAGTCATTAGCCAGGCAAGTCAAGTCCACTGATAGAGGCCGCATTACAGACCCACACATGCATTATCAGGCATCAGAGCGGGGGCATTAGCGCATTCCACGGCAGTTCTCCATCGTTGACCAGCTTTACGGTATAGTCTACTTCGCTGCAGCGCTCTTACACACACCTCGAAGCAACATTCGTACATCTCACGTAATAAAAAGGCTGTCTCCTCGAGCTCGAAGCCTGTGAATTCATCTGTCTGCATGGCCGCCAGAACCCGCTGCGAGTGGGACGCACTTGCGCCGCACAGCCGCAGCTGCCGTGTCAGTGCAAGCTCACGAGCAGGCGTGACACCAGTGGCCGCCAAGCGGGCCGACAAAATGGCCTCAGCCGTTGAATCGGGCATTGGGAGATCGGCGTGACCCACAAGTGAGTGTGCTAGCGCCTGTTGCAGCTGCGCCTGGGGCATCCTTTGGGCAGCTCCGGGGCAGCCCAGCAGCAGGATGGCTATGGCTGCAAGCGGGCGCGGCAGGGGCATGTCCTCGCCAGCAGCTTCAATCATCGCGACCACCACTTGAGCTGCAAGCTCGGGAGTTATGCCCTCGAGGGGCGGCAGTGGTGTGCCATGGTCAGCGTATTCTGCGTGTTGAATCTCAGGAGGCTTGTCATTCTCAACCGAACCACCCAACACCTCCTTGTTGACTTGGTGTCGCAAGCGCTCCTCCGCTGCCGGGACCAGCCGCTGTAGAAACGGCGTTATGACTGTCAGCGCTTCAGGTGTAATGGTCAACCGTACCGCTTTCTGCTGTTGATGTTGCTCTTGCTGGACGGGTGCCAGTGTAAGCAGGGCGCGGGCTACCTGAAAGGTGAGGAGGAGCACAAGAGTCAGCAGAGTACATAAGTCAGTACAGCGCAGGTAATCCCCGTAAATAAGCGGGCACGCGTCTTGCCATGCTCGAACTGCCTCCATGGGCGACATGCCTTTCCTTCACCAAGGGAAGGTATGGTTCTGCGTGAATTCGTAGCAGTCACGAATACCGGTAGCCGGCTGGGCGGCATTGCCGAGGTAAAGCCTTATTGCTGGTCCTTGGCCCTTAAGAGCACTTCAGGTTGTTGCAGGCAAGTGGAGAGGCGCCGACAACGGCAGACCCCCGGGGCATTGCCTCCCAATCGTGCAAACGGTTGATGCATAAGCTTATGAGCTAAAAGCGCGGAGTTGTACCACGCGTCGACGCGTGTCTATCAGAGGAGCAGGCACTAGCGGTCTGGAACCTTATGTTAATTTGTACGTACGACTTCCTTGGTAAATTCATAGTAGAATTGGTGTTACGAAAGACCTTATCTGCCCTGTTGCCTTGGCTAATCACGGGAAAGACAATTGGTAACTAAGGGTTCGGAGCAGCGGGAACGACAGACAGCTAAGCAACCAGCAGTTGACGAGCCTTGAATGCATACATACGTATAGATTTGAAATATGTAAATATATTAACTCTTAGTGTGGAATATAAAACGACTTTGCATGCAGCTGAGGTTGTCCGCAAAGATGTCCCTTGAAGCAGCGTGCTTACGGCAGCACATTAAACCTTCAGCTTACATGCAGCAGTAGGCGCGTGCGACTGCCAGGAGCGCTAAGTGCCTAAATGTCATTAACTCGACGGATAGAGCAAGCGGCAATCTCTACCCTCAGTTCCTCACCTGCAGTGCGCGCTCAAGAGTCCAGGCAGCACCTTGGAGTTGCTCATGGCCATCTCCTTTCATCTGGTTTGCCGCCGTGACTGCCTCGACCGCACGCAGCAGTCTTTCCACGAGTTTCTCAACCCGCCTTTGCGACATGCGCCAGCCCGACCTGCCCTCCAGCAGTAACAGCAGCTCAATTACGTCAGCCAACGGCAGCGCCTCCTCAGCCGCTTCTGCCAGCGCCACAGCGTAAGGTGGAAGTGGAGCTCGGCCCCTGCCACCAATTGCAAAGGTTGCCCCGGAAGTGGCAGCTTCAGACCCTGTTGCTGCTGCGCTCGTTGCGGTGAACGCCTCTGCGCGGCCCAAAGCGGCGGGCAGGCAGTGCAGCAATGCCAGCGCGGCCTCAGAATGCTTCAGGCTTGGACGGACAGTGGGTGCAGCCAAGCGCTGCAGTAAGCGCACTCCGATTTCTGAAGGCATGTGCGCTGCTATACACGCGCCGCCGCCGGCAGTGCCATCGGCAGTCCTTGCCGCTTCGGCTCTTAAGGCTACCATTTGTACCAACTGCGATGGCAGCAGCAAGTCAAGACCTGAGACGCTGCTGAATAGAGACTGCCAGAGCTCCTCCGCCGCTGCTGGTTGCTTCACTGTGGTTAGCGCCTGCGCTGCCACTGCGGTTGCAGCCATTCCCTCCAGGACTTCCTCCGCGGGTGTTAAGGGCGGGCTTACCACTGCCGACCTGCTCATCCATAGGCGCTGTAAGGCAGACAAGCCGCTCAGTGCTAGGCTCGAACCCGAGTACCATGCGCCCTGCTCCTGCCCTGCGGACCCCGGCTGCTGCGGCTTCTGCTGGCGCTCCTGCAGCTCCCAGAGCCACCGCACCGCTGCCTGCCCCGCCCCACATCCGCCTATCTCCAAGGCATAGCAGACCGCTGCCAAATCAGCAGCCGCTATCTGCTCCTGGGGCCCTTCTTCGCCTCCTGATTGGACAGCGCCACCGCCCTTTACCCCTTGCGCCCCAATAGGCTGCCCTAGAGCCTTGGGTACTGCTGCTGGTGCTGTTGCCTTGGCCACCAGCCTTCTTCCCGCCTGCACCTGAGTCGCTGCCACCACTGTCAATACCGACTCTTGCGGCAGGCGCCTAATCAGCTCCTCCCGTACCCTTGACCACACCGCATCACTGCCGAGCCCGGTCTGCACGCAGTACGTGCACAGCAGCCCCAGCTGTCGCATGCTGGCCTGTTGCAGGGGCACATGCAGCAGGAACGCCTCCCTGAATGCCGCAGCGATGTGAGCTGGCGGCGACCAGGGCAGCACAGGCAGCAGCACCGAAGTCAAGGCGGACGATACCGCACGCCACAGGGCATGCCGCTGGTCGTCCGAGCTGTCGTGACGGTTGGCCTTCTCAGCCAGGGAAGCGAACAGCCGCGAGCAGTATGCCTCAAGCTCGGGAGCGGAGGGCTGCAAGCCAGCGTCTAGCGCCGCCCGCAGCAGCACCTGCCAGTCTGCTAAGGGCAGGCCGCCAACGGCGCTGCCAGTGTTGCCGCCTACCGAGGCCCAATCAGTGAGAGAGAGGCGTACGTACTCGAGCAGCTTAACGGCCTCAGTGGAGGCAGCCGGCGCAGCTGCCGCAGTCAGCGCCGCAGGCACAGCAGCTTCCTGACCTGAGCCAACATCTGAGGCAGCAAGGGCTCCGTGACCCGTGGGCCCAACCTCCAATGCTGCTGGAGGGGCCGCAGCCACCAGTCGCCGGATAGAGCCATCCGTGCTGCCAGCCACAACGCATGACGCCAAGCGCAGGAGATCCAAGATCAGGCCTGCCAAGGGCAGGACAGCGGGCGACATCGGAGATGCCGCCTCCGCAGCGGCCCCGGTGAAGGAGCTGCGCTGCAGGCAGCCCCGCCTCACTTTCAGCAGCGCCCCGCCGCACGCCTCCAGCCATGCCGGCTGCACCCGCCCCATGCAGTCCGTCGATGAAACCACGCTCGACCCCTTGCCACCTTTCGGACGTCCCTGCTTGCTGCCACCGCCTTGCCGTGCCAGCTCGTACGCCGCCACCGCCGCTGCCACCAGCTGCAGTTCTGAGGGGCTGTACTTGGACAACACACCCTGAGAAAGAGGATCGTTCACAAAGGTCACATGCGCACGACTCCACGCCTGCATCGCAGCATCGCTTGACGGCGCGGAAGCTGCCGTGCCTGCCCGCGGTTTGCTGCTGGCAGCACTGCTTCCGCCGCCGCCGCTACCGTACAACGCATGTACGCCACCAAGTAGCAGTCCGAGATCGTACGTCTTGAAACGCGAAAACCTGGGGTGGCCTCCTTGCTGTTCCGCGTGCTTCAACAGCGCATCCACCCAGGAGGCCTGGGGTGAGGCGCCCAAGAGGGCCAGGCTGGCGGCAGCATGCGCTAGACCCGCCGGCTCCAGATTGGGCATGAGCTTTAGGACCAAGCTGTCGTACGAATGGACCCAAGCTGGATTCAGTCGTGCACCCATGCGCGTGAGCTGCCACACCGTCTCCACGAGCTGTTTGGGCTGCTTGCTGAGCTCTGACAGCGCTGCTGGGTGCAGCAAGCCGTCGGCTAGGGCTTGCAGCAACGCCCCTCGTGACGCAGCAACGACTGGGGCTGCGGCATGCTCAGACGCAGGAGACGGGTCATCGCAAAGGCTGCCCGGCACTTCTGGCCGTCGAGTGGTTTTGCTGCTTGCCCCTGCCGCATCTGCCCCAGCGCCCAGCCGGCCCAAGCTGTCTGCCAAGCTCACCAGCACAGCCGCCGGCGCAGGCTGCGACTGCAGTGCATGCAGCGCTCTGCCGTACAGCCTAGCCAGCTGCACCAGCGGCGGCGTGTACCCGCAGCTCACGCAAGCTGCCAGGAGGTAAGCACAGCCCTGGGCACTGCAGCCACTGCTCCTGCCAATGCTGACTCCTTCAATCGCAATGTCGGCCGGCTCCGCTGCCTCCAACGTGGGCTCTGCTGCGGCTAGCATGCGCTCCAACAGCTGTACGTGCGGCTGCTTGTGTGCCTCCCCCTGGTCAGCCGCAGCGGCCGCATCAGCGCCCGCTCCGTCCTCCTGGCCAGCTCCGCGACCCCACCTCAGGTCCACAAACAGCGCCTGTGCTGCGAGCGCCACCTCGTCAGCATGCGGCTGCAGCTCCAGAAGCCATTCCACAGCCGGCAGCAGCAGCGGGGCAGCCAGTGGGGCGGCTCGCTCCTGCAGGACCAGCAGCAATGGCAGCAACAGCAGCGGTTTTGAAAGCGGCCAGCCAGTTCGGGAGCATGACAGTCTTGCTTTGGCGCATGGTGGCACAACGCTGCATGCCAAGTGAACCAGATCCATGCATTTGTCCTTTGCCCGTACATGCCGGCACTTGCTCCTAACACCACTCCATTCCCTTCTCCCAGCCCTATACTCACCGCAATTCCTCCGCCTCGCTCCACTTTGTTAGCCATGACCGGCATGGCGCGGCCTGCCGCCGCCAGCAGCTCCGCCAGCTGCCGTGCGCCCCCCGCCTCGGGCAGCCGCAGCAGCGCCTCCTCATGCAGCGAATCAACCAGCAACTGCTCAAGGTCCTGGTCGGCAGGGCGGAAGCATTGGGGAATCATGTAAACGGCCGCGTGCATGCATGAGTCTGTATTCCCCAAGACCCTACACTGGCCATGCCTCACCTCACGCATCACCCGAGAGTGGTGCCAGCCCTGGGCCAGTGCCACGGTACGCAGCAGCGCCGCCGACCTCCGCGCATCGAGTCCTTCAAAGCGACCCACGGTTCGCCAATAGTTCAGCGCCGCCGCATAGGTATCCGGCTCCGCAAAGGCCTGGCCCAGCTGCGCCAGCGGCAGCACCACTCCGTCCATCAGCACCTCGAGCATGGACCCGCCTGCGTGCTTCTGCAGCTGGTGATCTGGGAGCGGCTGTGTCTTGGCGGTTTCCGCCTGGAAAGGAGGCGGTAACGAAGACAAGTGGTAATGGGGCAGGTGAGAAGGAACGGGGCATGTAGGGTAAATCACTGGATTGGACACGTAGGAGGATGCGACCCAAGGAGTGAAACAATCGTGGCGTGTGCAGGTAGGAGCGCTCTCACAGGAGCAAGTACACACTTCATTCACTGACGGTTAGGAATAGGACTATCTGGAAAACGGCACCAGCACCGACGCCACACATACCATGAAGCGCCGGTTCTCCTGCAGTGCACGATACAGCCCCGGCTGCAGCCCCGGATTGACCTCCCATCGAATCCAGGGCTCCACCGCCCTCTGGATGGTCCTCAGCGCCTCTTCCGGCACCCGCACGCCCCAGGCTGCGCAACGCCGAAGCAGCGCCGACAGCAGCACAGGTACAGGCACGCCCCTGCCACTACTACGGGCCGCCTCCTTGGAGACAGTATGTGCTAGAGGCTGCAGCACTGCTTCCGGCTGTGGGCTGGTTAGCGGCTGGTCACCGAAGGCCTCCAGGACGGTTAGTAGCGGCAGCGCTTCCTCCGCGGGAAGGCTCTCCAGGTGGGGCAGCAGCGCGTGCAGGGAGGCGGAGAGCAGCGGAGGGGAGGCGGCGTGGCGCAGGTGCCGGAAGGCTGCCAGCAGCTGCAGGGGCGGGATACGCAGTCAGGGGCGGCCGACAGAACTATTTACCCACAGGCACCGGTAGCATTCGGACACAGTGAGTAAACAACAGTGCTGATCTCATACGGTATCCAGGACGGTAGCAGAGCTAGGGAGGGTGAGGAAACGAGGCCAACGAAAACGTACCTTGATTACCAACGCCGACTTTCCCTTTGCTTTCAGCTCCTCCATGCGCCCCAGCAGCACCACTTCTGCCAGCGCGCAACCTTGCCGGCTGGCCCGCCCGCCCAGGCACCGCCCCAGCTGGAACGCCAACTCAACCAGCAGCTCCACTTCAAGTGCTCCTGCCGCCGCGGAGGAGGAAGCGGAGGCAGGGGCTGAGGGAGCGGGAGAGGGCCCAAGGGACCGCAGCTCACGAATGGCCCTCTGCATGTCGGCCGTTGTGCTGCCAATGGCAGCTGCCGCACCGGCGGCATCAGTAAACGCAAAGGGCTGCTGCTCTTGATGTTGTTGGTCGTCTCTGGCTGGGGAGGGATCTGTATGCTGGGCTGAGGTGCCGCCCCTATCGGTGCCGGATACTGCTTGGGTTCCGCCCTTTCGGTCTTGTTGCTGCTGCTGCTGCTGGGTCTGTCGCTGTTGCTTGTGCCCTCGTTGCTGCTGCTGCCGCTGCTGTTCCTGCTGCTGCTTCTCAGCCCTCAGCAGCCGCTGCTCCTCCCTCCTCAGCGTCACCAACTGCTCCTCCAAGCCAGCAACCTCAGCCGCCATCACCTCCCTCCGAGCCTGTGTCGCCACGTCCTGCGTCAGCCACACCGCCTCGGCGCAGTGTGATACCCAGTCCACCCACACCGGCTCGCCTGCCACCACCGCCTGCTGCGGACCTCCGGACGGGCCTGCCGGCCCCCCAAATCCCACTTGATGTCCTTGCTGCTGCTGTGGAGCGGTGGATGAGGAGGGTGCAGCAAAGGGGGGCCTAGAGCACCAGTGCGTCAGGAGCAGCGTGAGGGAGCGCACGTCTAGAGGCTGCGTTTGCTGCTTCGACGGTGCAGCCTTCCTGTCCCTCTTCTTGCCCTTGTGCTCTCCTTCAGTGGCGTCGCCAGCAGCAGCTCTTGGGGTTGCTGCTGAGGCTGTTTCGGAAGCCGCGGAAGTGGGGGAGACGTCTGCATGCAGTGGCTCCGGCAGCAGTGGCCCGGGGGGACAAGCCGCAGCCATGAGCTCCTCCACGCGCCCCACAACCGCCTCAACGAACCCAAGCGGTGGTGACTGTGGCAACCCAAACCTGGCCACAAGCGTGACCGCGGCTGCCAGCTCCGCCATATCCGCACCGCTCCTCAGCCGTTCCACGCAGCCAGGGCCCTCCGTGACTGCCGTGCGGAGGTACTCGTACATCTGCTGCTGTTGCTTCTGTAGCTGCTGCTGCAGTAGCTGTCTTTGCTGCTCTTGTTGCAGCCTCGGGTTGGTTCCACTGCTGGCTGCAGACGTTGCTGCTGCCGCAGTCAAGGAAAGCAGTTGCTGAGCAGCCGAAAACGCCTCCTCCAGGGCCTTGAGGGATGGAGGCGGGGTGGTGGTGCTGCGGGCGGTTTCCGGCAGGGCACCCACCAAAGCAAGTATGGAAGCCGTGAGCGGTACGACAGCTGTCCTGTTGCGGGTAAGAAGCACAACGAGGCTCTTAAGGGTACTTGAGAGCTGCTTGAAGGACAGGCAGCCCACACGGCCTGACAGGTCCTTCAGCCGGCCGGGAAGCAGCGCCTGAAAGGAAGGGCATGGGCATGGAGGAAAGCATGAGCTGCTGTCAGGGAGAGCTTTGAGGAAGGCAACCGTA
Organism: Astrephomene gubernaculifera; assembly: GCA_021605115.1. Lineage (NCBI taxonomy): Eukaryota > Viridiplantae > Chlorophyta > Chlorophyceae > Chlamydomonadales > Astrephomenaceae > Astrephomene > Astrephomene gubernaculifera. Next base: position 2,560,621 of record BMAR01000004.1, read on the forward strand.
TGCACAGCACGCATTACGTGCACTCGGCCAGAACGCCAGGTCCCGACTCACCCACATGCGCTCCAGCTCCTCCGCTGCGCGCCTACCGCCGCCACTGGCCTCCGGGGCCGCGCTGCCTCCGCCGCTGCAGCACCGAGCCAGCGCCGCCAGCAGCTCTACGTTGACGAAGGAATCCGCGCCTGCAGCTCCTCTGGGGGCCCCACCCGTCGCCTGGTGGCGCCCGCCGCTGGGTCCCTCCACCAGCGCCAGGACGTCCCCCAGGCTGCTGGCGCGACTTAGGCGCTGCAGCAGCAGGTCGGTGCTGGTGGAACCGCCTCCGGGGGCACCAGAGGGGCGCTGCAGGGGACCGGACGAGGAGGAAGAGGAGCCTGCAGCGAGGATGGCGCTGCAACGGCCGACACGTTGCAGGAGGCCTGAGTGGAGGGCATAGTGTGTCGGAAGGAAAGGAGCTGCGATGGTAGTCGACGGGGGAACAAATGAGATGAGCCGTCGAGCGGTGAGAAGGTAGCCGCACGAGTAGGGCTGTCCAGGGTGACCACACTGGGGATTGGGGAGAAAGAGGACAGAAGGGATACGGCAAACAGTAACTTTAAGAGCCCAAGGCGCGATTCCTTGCTTGGAAGTAGCTCAAGCGTCGAACGTAGGCTCGCAGACGACGCACCCTCGCTTGCGCCGATCCAGAAGGCGCCATTGTCGAAATCCTTAAGGCTCATATAAACAAGGCATCCTGTTAAGAAGGAAACGCTATCCAAGGGTGAGGTCTCGACATCCCAACGGATACGGTAGCCTAGCGCAAGCGGTTGTGACACCGACGCAGCTCACAAACGCCAAACAACTGCTTTCAGAAATGTGGATGCTCAGACGCTACAAGCGCATAATGGATCTTGTCAAGGTTCGGGCTCCGAAACAAGCCCTTGGGACAATCTTTTGGAAGGTGAGGGCCGAGGCATCGTAGCGTATTCCATGTGCAATCTTATCGCAGTGTATTTCAATTGCGACCTCAGGTAAGTTGAATCTGGCAGCCTAGCGACTTTTTCGTTTGCATGTTGGCATGTTGCGCGATTTGCGCTACCTAGCTTAATAACCAATATATCAACGCAAAGATGCTGGGAAAAAACATGTGCCCATTCAGTAGTTACAAATGCACATGGCGCTAACGCTCCCATGCTTAGCAGCATCCTGAGCTCCCGTCGTCGCGCCTATCGCCTGATCCCACCAGCGCCCCCTCCTCCGAAAGGCTTGGGCGGTAACAAAGTCTTAAACGTGAAGCCAAAGTCTACCTCTGGTGCCATCGAGGTCGGCTCATCGTCGTCAGAGTATAGGCCTTCCGTTCTAGCCTCGTCTCCAGCAAGCGTCTCTGCTTCTAACTCCGCTACAGGAGGAATACCCGCCCCTCTGCTCGTACCCGCCGCTTCTGCTGCAGCAGCTGCTACCAAATAGTATAATCTCCACTCGTTGGTTGATCGTCGCAGATCATCTTCCTGTGTCAACGGTACGGCGACGTACTTCTCCATGTTTACTCTTGACACAGAACCGCGAACTTTCCACATACGCTGTTTAACTGAATTTATTCCTGCGCGATAACCGTTGCAACTGTATGGCCTTTGTCAATGAGGAAGCCCCGCTTCTGAGTCAGCCTAGCTTGTAAGTCAGCCTCCTGGCCACACGGCATGAGATGTCCCCAGGGTGCCCCATGCCTCGAACATGCCCCGCCTTTCGGGACCTGCTTAGATGAGCTAGGTCGGTTGAAGCAATTGCTCTCATAGGGCACATATATTGCAGAAACGGGCAACAGAGGCCAATGTACGATAATCTGGGCGTGTTCGGCAACCACGGTAGCTTTGGTAGCAGGCCCCAGGTTCCTCGCGAACCCATTCACCACAGCTACACAGGGTAACCCTCGAACCCACGGCGCCCGTGCGGGCGGGCGTTCCGGCTTTGGCTAATAGCCAGTGCCCATCCATACAGACATTCCTGGCCTGCCAAACTCCCACCTGGAATGCTTGCTAACGCGTTACTAGGGTGGTAGAGAAAAAGAAGCAGAGCGGCGAATTCAGGTGTGCACGCGCGGGCTGCACAGGTGTAGCATGCGGCAAGCGGCTCCATGAATTAGAGGTCAGCACGTGCCCCAGCAAAACGTGTGGGCCGGGAGAGCAAGCTGAAGATGAACCGGGCGCGCTTGAGCCCGGCGTCCACGCCCTGCCCGGCAAGCATGCCTGTCTTCCCTGGCCTGCCATGTGGGCATGCGCAGGCATCGTCGCCCTCCTCAACCAACAGCCCCAACTGGGCTTTCGCACAGAGGCTCTTTAGTACGGTAATACATCATGTGCTACCTCAATCAGGTAAGTGCAATCCATTTTTCAGTGTTTCAGTTCCGCTTGGCACAGTTCCAAGCATTCACGCAACCAAGTTGAGTAAACCTTCCCATGCTAAGCGGGTTTCAGCCTCCTGTGCTCTCGCCTACTACCTGACGCCACCAGCGCCGCCTCCTCCGAAAGGACATCCGGAGCTGTTAAACGTAAAGCCAAAAGTCTGCCCCTGGTGCCAGCGAGAATGCGATTTTTTAGCGTCAGAACGACTCAAATGCGACGCACAGCCCTTTGGACCACGCCACAAAACGGCAACAATGACCAATGTACGACAGAAAACGGAGTGTTATGCAGTCCGAACGCCCCTCGGAGTACCGACAATTATAACAACTCTGGTACAAATTCAGCAAGGCTGGGAAGAGGACTCTTAACCCTCGTCCCCGTGTTAGGTAACCCCACTGTACCCGGTACGCATTTACGTACATTCCACACTTGATGTACATGAAAATAGCACATTAAATTCTGCTGTGTGAAGCGGCCCCTGGTACCCAGCAGCCTACAGCTCCGACACGAATACCCCCCCACCCAAACGTGTCAAGCAGCCTGGCGGTGGCAACGCAGGGACCCATGGAGCCAAACTCCCGCAGCATCTGTCGTACCTGCTGTTTGAGCCCCTTCCTAACCTTCCGATTCTTTGCTTTATGCATTGCATTCATTGTCATACCAATGTTGTCAGACGCCGCCTCTTGCAAGGGCCGCCTCATCCTTGCGCATCGTCCTCCAACCCCACCACGACCTCCATCCCAGCAACATGCTTCGATGTCTCAGCTGCCTCCGGCCCCACGCTCTCGTCATACTCCGGACAGACAACCGAAACCCCCCACATCAGATTCGCCCAGCGGCCACATCCAGGGCCCTCCACGCCGCGGGTCGCCAGCTCATCTCGGAAGCTTCCTAGGGCCGAGGTCAATATGATGTTCAGCAACCGCCTAGCCGCCCGGTACCAGGGCAGCACCCTCAGCACGTAAGCCTCCAGGCCTGCATCCCACAATACACCGTTGATCTTGTCGCGGTATTCTGGCGGAGGCTGCATGTCTTCGATTATTGAGAGGAGGTTATAATAAACTTCTCCTTCGGAGACGCGGCCAAGGGCTGTGTTGCGGACAAACGGCGTGTCGACATTGAAGGAAGTCTGCTCGTCGAGCGGAAATGCGTCGCCAGCTGTGGTGATAGTGACAGCTACTAGGTTCGCGACGAGCTCGCGTACTAGTGGTTGCAAGGGGGCGTCATAGCCGGCCGGCAAGGCCCTGTCGACGGGATTTGCACAGATGACAGGCTCCAAGGCGTCCAGGAAAGCGTTGAGCTTGTCGCAGAGGCACGAAGGGTGCTTAGGGCCCTCTTGGGGCTCCAGGGTTGCTAGGGATGACAGCGAATGCAGGTAGAGCGGCAGCAGCTGCAAGGCGTGAGGCGGTGAAGCGGGGCAACGGAAACAAGTAAGGGGTGTTAGCAGTCAGGGAGGCGATGCTCTGTGCAAATAGCGGAGGGCATAGGAGAAACACTTCCATGAGGGGACGTGACGGACTGATGTTGTTGGAAGTGCGCATTGAAAACTAATAATAATAATAATAAGATTACGCCGGGCTTGCCCTGGCGTGATTTAAGGGGGCGGGTGGTGGTGAGGATCAACGGGTTTCCCCTCCCCTGTACACCCTCCGCCACCGCTATGGCATTGAAAACTAAACGCTTGCGAAGGTGTATGCGCCTACCCTATGGCCTTGGGACACGGTCACACGTCCTGCAAGGCAGGCCTCGTGCCCTGCACCTGCAGGGCCAACAGCAGCTACGTACCTGCTCACGGAGCGACTGCAGCTTGCCCTCGTATCCCCCGCTCAGATGGTCGGGTATCATGCCCACGACACCATACAGCACACCCAGCTGCCGGCAGGTCAGCAGCGGTGCACCCTCAGGTGCTGCCGCTGTGGGTTTTGAGAGGTCCACTGCTGCCGCATGCGCCTCGACCTCGGGCCACAGGTAGTTTGCTATGGAGATGGCTTCGCCGGCGTCGAGGGTGTACGGCCCGCAGAAGTTCATAAAGTTGGTATCTCGGAAGGGAACTCTGCCTAGGATTGCTCTGTAGCTCTTGTCTGGCTCTAAACTGTCCATGAAAACGGACGTGAGGGAAACAGGTCCTGCAGTAAACAGAAAGACATGGACAGCATCATGACAGATCAATCCTGCAGGCTTAGGAGCGGATTGCTACATGCTGCTGCGTGAATAGCAGGCATTACGCGCATCCTGAAGCCGCTGCCGGGTCGTGCTAGAGGTTGCGAGCCTTGTACCTGAAGAGTTACGACTTGCCGTGAAGCATTTTTAGCCCTACCAGCCTATTCCTGACCAACTACCAGTACGTACCTAAGTTGCACAGCAAGTCCAAGAACTGCCACAGTGGTCCCGAGTCCACAGCGCTGTTGCATTTGTTGCCTGAACTGCTGGAGCGTTCCGGCAGCACATGTCGAACATATAACTCAGCGCTTCGCATGCAGGCGACCGACAGTATCGCCCATGTCGCCGACCGTCCCAGGCGTGGGGCCACCAGGTCGGCGTGGCGCAAGGTGTCCACTGCAAGCGACAGGCGGCTTGGCGAGGCTAGGAGGTGTGTTTTGAAGATGCAGTGAGTGATAATTGTAAAGCTGTCATCCGGTTTCGTCTGTCACGGGAGGCAGCGTAGCAACTTTGTTAGGACAACGGAATAGCTGGGCAAACACCAGATCCAGCCGTTGGCTGGTACTGCCAGTACAAGCAATACTGCTAGCCAGTCAGTCCACTCACGTTCCCTGGTAATGCCCACCTACTAGGCGCACGTCTGCCACTCCAACGGCAATTCTCCCTGAATTTAATGGACAAGCTTTCCAGTCTACAACGGCGCAAAGGCAGCTCGAGCACGGGGTTTGTACGTACACACCTGCAACAGCTGCAAGCCGCAATCGTACATCTCTCGCAGGAAGAACTCTGCTTCCTCCAGCCCGAAGCCCTTGCTTTCCTTAGCAGGCAAGGCCATCAGCAACCGCTGCGAGTGGGACGCACTTGCACCGCACAGCCGCAGCTGCCGTGTCAGTGCAAGCTCACGAGCAGGCGTGACACCAGTGGCCGCCAACCGGGCCGACAAAATGGCCTCAGCCGTTGAATCGGGCATTGGGAGATCGGCGTGACCCACAAGTGAGTGTGCTAGCGCCTGTTGCAGCTGCGCCTGGGGCATCCTTTGGGCAGCTCCGGGGCAGCCCAGCAGCAGGATGGCTATGGCTGCAAGCGGGCGCGGCAGGGGCATGTCCTCGCCAGCAGCTTCAATCATCGCGACCACCACTTGAGCTGCAAGCTCGGGAGGTACGTCCTCCAGGGGTGGCAGCGGTGTACCATGGTCAACATATTCTGCGTGTTGGATCTCAGGAGGCTTGTCATTCTCAACCAAACCACCCAACACCTCCTTGTTGACTTGGTTTCGCAAGCGCTCCTCCGCTGCCGGGACCAGCCGCTGTAGAAACGGCGTTATGACTGTCAGCGCTTCAGATGTAATGGTCAACCGTACTGCTTTCTGCTGTTGATGTTGCTCTTGCTGGACGGGTGCCAGTGTAAGCAGGGCGCGGGCTACCTGGATGGTGAGACTCGGCAGAATACACCAGTCAGTACAGCGCAGGTAATCCCCGTAAATAAGCGGGCACGGGTAATGCCATGCTCGAACTGCCTCCATGGGCGACATGCCTTTCCTTTACCAAGGGAAGGCATGGTCTGCGTAAGTTCGTAACAGTCACGAATACCGGTAGCCGGCTGGGCGGCATTGCCGAGGTAAAGCTTTATTGCTGGTCCTTGGCCCTAAGAACACTTCAGGTTGTTGCAGGCAAGTGGAGAGGCGCCGAAAACAGTTGATGCTTAAGCTTATGAGCTAAAAGCGCGGAGTTGTACCACGCGTGTCTATCAGAGGAGCAGGCACTTGCGGTCTGGAACCTTATGTTAATTTGTACGACTTCCTTGGTAAGTTCATAGTAGTATTGGTGTTACGAAAGAACCTTACCTGCCCTGTTGCCTTGGCTAATAACGGGAAAGACAACTGGCGTGCAACTAACTAAGGGTTCGGAGCAGCGGGAACGACAGACGGCTAAGCAACCAGCAGTTGCCGAGCCTTGAATGCATACATACATATAGATTTGAAATATGTACAAATATTAACTCTTAGTGTGGATTATAAAACGACTTCGCAATGTTCGCATGCAGCTGAGGTTGTCCGCAAAGATGTCCCTTGAAGCAGCGTGCTTACGGCAGCACATTAAACCTTCAGCTTACATGCAGCAGTAGGCGCGTGCGACTGCCAGGAGCGCTAACTAAGTGCCTAAAATGCCATGAACTCGACGGATAGAGCAAGCAGCAATCTCTACCCTCACTTCCTCACCTGCAGTGCGCGCTCAAGAGTCCAGGCAGCACCTTGGAGTTGCTTATGGCCATCTCCTTTCATCTGGTTTGTCGCCGTGACTGCCTCGACCGCACGCAGCAGTCTTTCCACGAGTTTCTCCAACCGCCTTTGCGACATGCGCCAGCCCGACCTGCCCTCCAGCAGTAACAGCAGCTCAATTACGTCAGCCAACGGCAGCGCCTCCTCAGCCGCTTCTGCCAGCGCCACAGCATAAGGTGGAAGTGGAGCTCGGCCCCTGCCACCAATTGCAAAGGTTGCCCCGGAAGTGGCAGCTTCAGACCCTGTAGCTGCTGCGCTTGTTGCGGTGAACGCCTCTGCGCGGCCCAAAGCGGCGGGTAGGCAGTGCAGCAATGCCAGCGCGGCCTCAGCATCCTTCAGGCTTGGACGGACAGTGGGTGCAGCCAAGCGCTGCAGTAAGCGCACTCCGATATCTGAAGGCATGTGCGCTGCTATACGCGCGCCGCCGCCGGCAGTGCCATCGGCAGTCCTTGCCGCTTCGGCTCTTAAGGCTACCAATTGTACCAACTGCGATGGCAGCAGCAAGTCAAGACCTGAGACGCTGCTGAGAAGTGACTGCCAGAGCTCCTCCGCTGCTACTGGCTGCTTCACCTTGGTTAGCGCCTCCGCTGCCACTGCGGTTGCAGCCATTCCCTCCAGGACTTCCTCCGCGGGTGGTAAGGGCGGGCTTACCACTGCCGACCTGCTCATCCACAGGCGCTGCAACGCAGACAAGGCGCTCAGTGCTAGCCTCGAACCCGAGTACCATGCGCCCTGCTCCTGCCCTGAGGACCCCGGCTGCTGCTGGCGCTCCTGCAGCTCCCAGAGCCACCGCACCGCTGCCTGCCCCGCCCCACATCTGCCTATCTCCAAGGCATAGCAGACCGCTGCCAGATCAGCAGCCGCTACTCGCTCCTGGGGCCCCTCCTCGCCTCCCATAAGGCGACCGCCGCCGCCCTTCACCCCTTGCGCCCCGTCAAGCTGGCTCAGAGCTGAAGGAGCTGCACACGGTGCTGTTGCCTTTGGTGCCGGCTTTTTTCCCGCCAAACCTTTACTCGCCTGCACCTGAGTCTCTGTGGTTGCTGCCACCGCTGCCCGCGCCGACTCTTGCGGCAGGCGCCTAATCAGCTCCTCCCGTACCCTTGACCACACCGCATCACTGCCGAGCCCGGTCTGCACGCAATACGTGCACAGCAGCCCCAGCTGTCGCATGCTGGCCTGTTGCAGGGGCACATGCAGCAGGAACGCCTCCCTGAATACCGTAGCGATGTGAGCTGGCGGCGACCAGGGCAGCACAGGCAGCAGCACCGAAGTCAAGGCGGACGATACCGCACGCCACAGGGCATGCCGCTGGTCGTCCGAGCTGTCGTGACGGTTGGCCTTCTCAGCCAGGGAAGCGAACAGCCGGGAGCAGTATGCCTCAAGCTCGGGAGCGGCGGGCTGCAAGCCAGCGTCTAGCGCCGCCCGCAGCAGCACCTGCCAGTCTGCTAGGGGCAGGCCCTCGGAGTCACCGCTGGTGTCGACAACGGCGCTGCCAGTGTTGCCGCCTACCGAGGCCCAGTCAGTGAGAGAGAGGCGTACGTACTCGAGCAGCTTAACGGTCTCGGTGGAGGCAGCCGGCGCAGCTGCCGCGGTCAGCGCCGCAGGCACAGCAGCTTCCTGACCTGAGCCAACATCTGAGGCAGCAAGGGCTCCGTGACCCGTGGGCCCAACCTCCAATGCTGCTGGAGGGGCCGCAGCCACCAGTCGCCGGATAGAGCCGTCCGTGCTGCCAGCCACAACGCATGACGCCAAGCGCAGGAGGTCCAAGAGCAGGCCTGCCGGGGGCAGGACAGCGGGCGACATCGGAGATGCCGCCTCCGCAGCGGCCCCGGTGGAGGGGCTGCGCTGCAGGCAGCCCCGCCTCACTTTCAGCAGCGCCCCGCCGCACGCCTCCAGCCACGCCGGCTGCACCCGCCCCATGCAGTCCGTCGATGAAACCACGCTCGACCCCTTGCCACCTTTCGGACGTCCCTGCTTGCTGCCACCGCCTTGCCGTGCCAGCTCGTATGCCGCCACCGCCGCCGCCACCAGTTGCAGCTCTGAGGGGCTGTACTTGGGCAACACGCCCTGAGAAAGAGGATCGTTCACAAAGGTCACATGCGCACGACTCCACGCCTGCATCGCAGCATCGCTTGACGGCGCGGAAGCTGCCGTGCCTGCCCGCGGTTTGCTGCTGGCAGCACTGCTTCCGCCGCCGCCGCTACCGTACAACGCATGTACGCCACCAAGCAGCAGTCCGAGATCGTACGTCTTGAAACGCGAAAACCTGGGGTGGCCTCCTTGCTGTTCCGCGTGCTTCAACAGCGCATCCACCCAGGAGGCCTGGGGCGAGGCGCCCAAGAGGGCCAGGCTGGCGGCAGCATGCGCTAGACCCGCCGGCTCCAGATTGGGCATGAGTTTTAGGACCAAGCTGTCGTACGAATGGACCCAAGCTGGATTCAGTCGTGCACCCATGCGCGTGAGCTGCCACACCGTCTCCACGAGCTGTTTGGGCTGCTTGCTGAGCTCTGACAGCGCTGCTGGGTGCAGCAAGCCGTCGGCTAGGGCTTGCAGCAACGCCCCTCGTGACGCAGGAGACGGGTCATCGCAAAGGCTGCCCGGCGCTCCTGGCCGTCGACTGGTTTTGCTGCTTGCCCCTGCCGCATCTGTGCCAGCGCCCAGCCGGCCCATGCTGTCTGCCAAGCTCACCAGCACAGCCGCCGGCGCATGCTGCGACTGCAGTGCATGCAGTGCCCTGCCGTACAGCCTAGCCAGCTGCACCAGCGGCGGCGTGTACCCGCAGCTCACGCAAGCTGCCAGGAGGTAAGCGCAGCCCTGGGCACTGCAGCCCCTGCCCCTGCCAATGCTAACTCCTTCAACCGCAATGTCGGCCGGCTCCGCTGCCTCCAACGTGGGCTCTGCTGCGGCTAGCATGCGCTCCAACAGCTGTACGTGCGGCTGCTTGTGTGCCTCCCCCTGGTCAGCCGCAGCGGCCGCATCAGCGCCCGCTCCGTCTTCCTGGCCGGCTCCGCGACCCCACCTCAGGTCCACAAACAGCGCCTGTGCTGCGAGCGCCACCTCGTCAGCATGCGGCTGCAGCTCCAGAAGCCAGTCCACAGCCGGCAGCAGCAGCGGGGCAGCCAGTGGGGCGGCTCGCTCCTGAGGATCCAGCAGCAATGGCAGCAACAGCAGCTGTTCTGGAAGCGGCCAGCCAGTTCGGGAGCATGACAGTCTTGCTTTGGCGCATGGTGGCACAACGCTGCATGCCAAGTGAACCAGATCCATGCGTCTTGTCCTTTGCCCGTGCATGCCGGCACTCGCTCCTAGCAAAACTCCCTTCCCTTCTCTCTCCATTCTATCTCCCTCCATCCCAGCCCTATACTCACCGCAATTCCTCCGCCTCGCTCCACTTTGTTAGCCATGACCGGCATGGCGCCGCCTGCCGCCGCCAGCAGCTCCGCCAGCTGCCGTGCGCCCCCCGCCTCGGGCAGCCGCAGCAGCGCCTCCTCATGCAGCGAATCAACCAGCAGCTGCTCAAGGTCCTGGTCGGCAGGGCAAAAGGATTGGGAATCATGTAACCGGCCGCGTGCATGCATGTGCGCCATGTCAAAAGAGTCTGCATTCCCAAGACCCTACACTCGCCGTGCCTCACCTCACGCATCACCCGAGAGTGGTGCCAGCCCTGGGCCAGTGCCACGGTACGCAGCAGCGCCGCCGCCCTCCGCGCATCGAGTCCTTCAAACGGACCCACGGTTCGCCAGTAGTTCAGCGCCGCCGCATAGGTATCCGGCTCCGCAAAGGCTTGGCCCAGCTGCGCCAGCGGCAGCACCACTCCGTCCATCAGCACCTCGAGCATGGACCCGCCTGCGCGCTTCTGCTGCTGCTGGTGATCTTGGGGCGGTTGTGTCTTGGCGGTTTCCGCCTGGAAAGGAGGCGGTGATGAAGACAAGTAGTAATAGGGCAGGTGAGAAGGAACGGGGCATGTAGGGTAAAGCACTGGATTGGACACGTAGGAGGATGCGACCCAAGGAGTGAAACAATCGTGGCATGTGCAGGTAGGAGCGCTCTCACAGGAGCAAGTACACGCTTCATTCACTGACGGTTAGGAACAGTGCTATCTGGAAAACGGCACCAGCACCGACGCCACACATACCATGAAGCGCCGGTTCTCCTGCAGTGCACGATACAGCCCCGGCTGCAGCCCCGGATTGACCTCCCATCGAATCCAGGGCTCCACCGCCCTCTGGATGGTCCTCAGCGCCTCTTCCGGCACCCGCACGCCCCAGGCTGCGCAACGCCGAAGCAGCGCCGACAGCAGCACAGGTACGGGCACGCCCCTGCCACTACTACGGGCCGCTTCCTTGGAGACAGCATGTGCTAGAGGCTGCAGCACTGCTTCCGGCTGTGGGCTGGTTGGCGGCTGGGCACCGAAGGCCTCCAGGACGGTTAGTAGCGGCAGTGCTTCCTCCGCAGGAAGGCTCTCCAGGTGGGGTAGCAGCGCGTGCAGGGAGGCGGCGAACAGCGGAGGGGAGGCGGCGTGGCGCAGGTGCCGGAAGGCGGCCAGCAACTGCAGGGGCGGGATACGCAGTCAGGGGCGGCCGACAGAATTACTTACCCGGAAACAGGCAGCGATAGGCAATCATACACAGTGATTAACAACAGTGATGTTTTCATACGGTACCCAGGACGGTAGCAGAGCTAGGGAGGGTGAGGAAAAGAGGCCAACGAAAACGTACCTTGATTACCAACGCCGACTTTCCCTTTGCTGTCAGCTCCTCCATGCGCCCCAGCAGCACCACTTCTGCCAGCTCGCAACCTTGCCGGCTGGCCCGCCCGCCCAGGCACCGCCCCAGCTGGAACGCCAACTCAACCAGCAGCTCCGCTTCAAGCGCTCCTGCCGCCGCGGAGGAGGAAGCGGAGGCAGGGGCTGAGGGAGCGGGAGAGGGCCCAAGGGACCGCAGCTCACGAATGGCCCTCTGCATGTCGGCCGTAGCACTGCCAATGGCAGCTGCCGCAGCGGCGGCATCAGTAAACGCAAAGGGCTGCTGCTCTTGAGGTTGTTGATCGTCTCTGGCAGGGGAAGGATCTGTATGCTGGGCTGTGATGCCACCCCTGCCGACGCCCCTATCGGTGCCGGATACTGCTGGGGTTCCGCCCTTTCGGTCTTGTTGCTGCTGCGGCGGCTGGGCCTGTCGCTGTTGCTTGTGCCCTCGTTGCTGCTGTTGCCGCTGCTGTTCCTGCTGCTGCTTCTCCGCCCTCACCAGCCGCTGCTCCTCCCTCCTCAGCGTCACCAACTGCTCCTCCAAGCCAGCAACCTCAGCCGCCAGCTCCTCCCTCCGAGCCTGCGTCGCCACGTCCTGCGTCAGCCACACCGCCTCGGCGCAGCGTGATACCCAGTCCGCCCACACTTGCTCGCCTGCCGCCACCACTGCCTGCTGCGGACCTCCGGACGGACCTGCCGCCCCCCCTAATCCCACTTGCTGTCCTTGCTGTTGCTGTGGAGCGGCGGATGAGGAGGGTGCAGCAAAGGGGGGCCTAGAGCACCAGTGCGTCAGGAGCAGCGTGAGGGAGCGCACGTCTAGAGGCTGCGTTTGCAGCTTCGACGGTGCAGCCTTCCTGTCCCTCTTCTTGCCCTTGCGCTCTCCTTCAGTGGCGTCGCCAGCAGCAGCGCTTGGGGTTGCTGCTGAGGCTGTTTCGGAAGCCGCGGAAGTGGGGGAGACGTCTGCATGCAGTGGCTCCGGCAGCAGTGGCCCGGGGGGACAAGCCGCAGCCATGAGCTCCTCCACGCGCCCCACAACCGCCTCAACGAACCCAAGCGGTGGTGACTGTGGCAACCCAAACCTGGCCACAAGCGTGACCGCGGCTGCCAGCTCCGCCATATCCGCACCGCTCCTCAGCCGTTCCACGCAGCCAGGGCCCTCCGTGACTTCCGTGCGGAGGTACTCGTACAACTGCTGCTGTTGCTTATGTAGCTGCTGCTGCAGTAGCTGTCTTTGCTGCTCTTGTTGCAGCTTCGGGTTGGTTCCACTGCTGGCTGCAGACGCTGCTGCTGCCGCAGTCAAGGAAAGCAGTTGCTGAGCAGCCGAAAACGCCTCCTCCAGGGCCTTGAGGGATGGAGGCGGGGTGGTGGTGCTGCGGGCGGTTTCCGGCAGGGCACCCACCAAAGCAAGTATGGAAGCCGTGAGCGGTACGACAGCTGTCCTGTTGCGGGTAAGCAGCACAACGAGGCTCTTAAGGGTACTTGAGAGCTGCTTGAAGGACAGGCAGCCCACACGGCCTGACAGGTCCTTCAGCCGGCCGGGAAGCAGCGCCTGAAAGGAAGGGCATGGGCATGGAGGAAAGCATGAGCTGCTGTCAGGGAGAGCTTTGAGGAAGGCAACCGTATGCATAGCACGCATTACAAGGATTCCAGGACCCGACCGATCCGGAAGATCTGACCATATGCCCACGACTCACCCACATGCGCTCCAGCTCCTCCGCTGCACGCTTGCCGCCACCACTGCTTCCCGGGCCCGCGCTGCCTCCGCCGCTGCAGCACCGAGCCAGCGCCGCCAGCAGTTCTACGTTGACGAAGGAATCCCCGCCTGCAGCTCCTCTCGGGCCCCCACCCGTCGCCTGGTGGCGCCCGCCGCTGGGTCCCTCCACCAGCGCCAGGATGTCCCCCAGGCTGCTGGCGCGACTTAGGCGCTGCAGCAGCAGGTCGGTGCTGGTGGAACCGCCTCCGGGGGCGCCAGAGGGGCGCTGCAAGGGACCGGACGAGGAGGAAGAGGAGGCTGCAGCGAAAATGGCGCTGCAGCGGCCAGCACGTTGCAGCGGGCCTGAATGGAGGGCATAGTGTGTCGGCAGGAAAGGAGCTGCGATGGTAGTCGATGGGGGAACAAACGAGATGAGCCGTCGAGCGGTGAGAAGGTAGCCGCACGAACAGGGCTGTCCAGAACGGCCATACTGGGGATTAGGGAGAAAGAGGACAGAAGGGATACGGCAAACAGTAAGAGCCCAGGGCGCGATTCCTTGCTTGGAAGTAGCTTAAGCGTCGAACGTTGGCTCGCAGATAACGCACCCTCGCTTGCGCCGATCCAGAAGGCGCCATTGTCTAAATCGTTAAGGCTCATATAAAGAGGGCATTCTCTTAAGAAGGAAACGCTAACCAAGGGTGAGGTCTCGACATCCCAGAGGTAGGATACGGTAGCCTAGCGCAAGCCGATGTGACACCGACACAGCTCACAAGCGCCAGACAATTGCTTTCAGGAATGTGGATGGTCAGAAGCTACAAGTGCGCAATGGATCTTGTCAAGGTTCGGGCTCCGAAACAACCCCTTTGGAAAATCACTTGGGATAGGAAAGCCGAGGTATCGTGGCGTATTCCATGCGACCTCAGGTAAGGATCCTAGCAGCTTATCGGCTTTCATAACTTGTTCCGGCTTGGCCTGATGGCATGTTGCACGATTGCGCAGGCCTATCGATAGCTTGATAACTCAAGACAATACCGCGAAGATGCCCAGAAGCGGAGAACCATGTGCTCTTACAATTGTTACAAAAGGACATGGCGTTAGCGCTCCCATGCTTAGCAGCATCCTGAGCTCCCGTCGTCGCGCCTATCGCCTGATCCCACCAGCGCCTCCTCCGCCGAAAGGGTTGGGAGGTAACGAAGTCTTAAACATGAAGCCAAAGTCTGCCTCTGGTGCCATCGAGGTCGGCTCATCGTCGTCAGAGTATAGGCCTTCCGTTCCAGCCTCGTCTCCAGCAAGCGTCTCTGCTTCCAGCTCCGCTTCAGGAGGAATACCCGCCCCTCTGCTCGTACCCGCCGCTTCTGTTGCAGCAGCTGCTGCCGTGGCGGCGGCAATAACAGCCCCCGCTGGCCGACCACTGGCAGACACCGGCCTCACGCTCGCAGATGCCGGCCGGCCACTGCCGCCACCGCTGCTGGTGCCTGGCCGCGGTCCGACCGAATAAGCGTGACCAGAGCTCGGCCTGCTAGTACTGTACTTGGGCGCAGCAGTCGCAGCCGCAGGTGTGGAAGACATAGGGGCTTCTTTTGCGCTCGAGCTTGATCCTGGCCTCCGGCCAACATCCGTAGTCGCTGCGGCGGCGGCATCCGCCCGTGAGGCCGTCGCCACTTGGCCTCCGCTTCTGCTTTCCGGTCGTGCCGTTGCCATTCCAGCCACCCCACCTCCCGCCCCCGACCCCGCTAGCATTCCTTCCAACCGCGACAAGGACTCTCGCAGCACGCTATGAGGTGGGGTCTGTACCGGTCCCGGACCGAGTTGCAAGGGAACACCACCACCACTGCCGTATCCAGCTGAACGCGGCCTCGCGGCCTCCGGATCAGCAGCCCCACTGCTTCCCGGCATCGCCGCCACCGTTGTCACCACTGCCGGTGTCGCAGCAGTGGTGGCTGTTCTTCGCGCCGCCGCTACCGCCGCTGCCGTACGTGCCGCCGCCGCCTTGGAGGGCCCCAGGTTGATCTGTTCCCGCAGCTGTGACAGGGTGGAGGAGCGCAGCTGGCGGATGGCGGCGGTGACGGCGGTGTCAGCTTCCCGCTGGGCTGCGATGCGCGCAGTGGCCTGCACCTTCATGCGGTCCAGCTGGGAGTGGATTACCTGCCGCGCGTCGTAGATAGCGGCGTCCTGCAAGCGGACAAGAAGGGTTAGTTGTATGTTACGGACAAGAAGGCTGGCAATGAGCTGCTGTGCGGGCATGGAATATCTCTGAGAGCCCCTCTCCGGGAGCAGGTTACCTGCAAGTTCCCACTCCCGCCCGTTACCTTACGGATGCTCACCTGGTTTAGCGTGCTGGTAGACGTGGGCTCCAGGAGCGCCTGCAGCCGCGACTGCAGCATGCCGAGGTCGTCCTCCACCTGCTGCTCCAGAGCCGCAGCACGCTGTGCAGCGCTCATGGCCGCAGCCCCGCCAGATACATTTCCGGTTGCGGAGCCACTGCTGAAGCCACCACCAGCAGCAGTGGAAGCAGAACCAGGCCGCAGCATCGCCGGTGGTGCAGGCAGCGGCGGTGTTGAAGTCGGCACCAGTTGGGCCCCTACGCCGCCGCCGAGTCCAACGCTTGGGCGGGGACCTAAGGTGCCCATCCCACTGCTGGAGGATCCCGGCCGGCTGGAGGACATGGGCTGTGTGGGCGTGGATGCGGGTACAGCCATGGGTGCTGAGGCCGAGACACCTGATAGGGGGCGTGAGCCGGAGAGGGGCCGGCTCGAGGGAGAAGCTGCGCGCTGCATGGGACCGCTAGGTACGACAGCAGAGGAGTTGGAGGTTTGACGAGACAAGGCAGCGCCGGTGGCAGCGGCCGCTCGGGGTCCGGCTTCGGATGACGGCGGCCGAGGCGGTGTTGCCGCTGCTGTCGTGCCAATGCCAGGCCTGCTGCTGCCGGCACTGCGAGGTGGTTGCGGCGACTGCAGCTGAGGAGCCGGGGCGACGCTACCGGCACCTGCGCCTGGAGCGCCGCTGGAGCTGCGAGGTCGAGGCGGCGTGGTGGCGACTCCGCCCGTGGTGCCGGGTCGACTCGAAGAGGGGCCTCCGCCGAGGGCTGCCGTGCCCATCAGGCTGGAGCGGGAGGAGGACGAGGAGCGCAGCTCCATAGACCTTGGTGAGGGTACAGAGACCAATTGAATCTTTAAACAGGAGAAGGGGCATTATGAGAGGTCACACCGGGCAGCCTGGCATCAGGTTTAGACCCTGCCGTTAGGTCCACACTACCACTTCAACCAAAGCAATCTATGGTACTTTCGCTCGCAAACAAGCTCCCTTCCATGGCAAGTGCCCACCTCCACCACACGCCGGGCCCCCCGCTCACCCGCTGACCGCAGACCGCGTCATGGCCTCCCTCCGCCCCGAGGCGCCCCGGTACACCATGCGCTCCAAGTCCTCCAGCAAGTCCAGCACGCCGTCCATCATACCGCCGCTGCTGCTGCCTGGGTCGTTGCTTTCAACTTGGCCGCCGTTAGTGGCGCTAGGGGCATCGCCTGTGGCGTCACCGCCCGAAGGTGAAGGACCGGCGCTGGCCTGTAGGAGCAGTGCCGTAAGGCGGTGCACACCGAATGAAGGAAGGCTTTTGGAGAAGGGTGTGCATGCAGCTTACGGGTGACTGGGGGGCGTAGCGACGGCGCAAGGAAATGAGGTCATGGCCCTGCCCTGGCTCTTACATGGTTGCCTTCATCCCCATCATTCTCCCCTCTCTCCCCCAGCGTTGCCTGCTCACCTCCCCCTCCTCCTCCTCATCGTCTTCCTCGTCGCTGATCTCCTCCCCGGTCTCGTCCAGGTCCCGGTCCATGTGAAGCAGCTGCGGGCAGCGGCTCCGCAGCGCTCGACGCAACGTGTAGCGCTTCACATGGCCCTCCGCGCAAGGGTTGCCCGCCAGCTGGGAGGAGCGGAGGACGGCGGTTGCATGCGGTGGTGTGAGGGAACATGCCGAGATCAAGCGGAAAAGGGGATACCGATTTTTCGTAGTTCTGAAGCGGAGCGGCGGACCCAGTCAGACATCAGAAAGGGCCGTTACTGAGTGGTGAGCACCAAGCAAGTACTGCTGGATCCTCAGCTCGGCTCCGCACGGGCTTGTTTGCACGACAGCCGCATGACAATCCCATCCCCACTACCCCGGAAGAGAATATGGAGTAAGCCGTCGGTTCAATATGCACCCAAGAAGACACAAGAGGGCTCAGGAGGGAATGTTCTTTGGCATTGGGCCGCATCCATGGGGGCCGGGGGCAGTCCTCGTGTAAGGTGTTTAGGAGATGGAGTTCAGCAGCAGCACGCAGACCCATGGTCCACGGCTGCACTGACCCACATCCCCTCGCACCCGCCAGACCGCCTGCCTAGCCCCCGGCACGTGCCCTCCACTATCCGCTCCAGGGCTTTCCCCTGCCACCCTCAGTCAAGAGAGATGGCAGAGGTCCGCCCGCATCATCGCCCTATTACATGGACTTTTCCGTGGCTGTCAAGGCCCCAAGATTCATGCTATGCCGCATGTCACCATGACGTATACCATATTAATCTGTGGCCCTGGCACACATAATATCCGCCACGGGCTGTAGCAAGTTGTGCAATCATGGCAGCTAGAGGGGGGCACTCTGGCAGCGTTGTTACCTTCAGGAACTGCAGGCTGGCAGGGAGGGCTCGCTCGTCCAGGCTCTGGATCCGGTTGCACGACAGGTCCAGGAACATGAGCTGCGTCAGCTGCTCCAGTCCCTCCACCTGCCATGCATGCCGCGCACATGCAGTGGTCAGCGCATGCCAGCATCCCGCATGCCATGGAGCAACAAAAAGGCAGGAGCGTATATACGAATCATCATGCAAGGGGCCTACGCTCCCGACCTCCCTTTCCGCCACCTCCTGTAACGCAGCTGCCCCTCCCCACCTACTTCCCCAGATCCCCTGCCAACTCACCCTCTCAATGCGGTTGTGCCCTAGCGCCAGGAACTTGAGTCCTGGCAGCGCTGCCAGCGGCGCCGTGCTGGTCAGCCTGTTGTGTTGCAGGAAGAGGTGGCTGGCGGCGGGGAGCTGCCGGAGCACCTCGGCGGGCAGCGAGGCGAGGCGCTGGCGGTCCAGCCGCACGTGGCTCAGCTGCCGTACGAAGACCTCGCTGGAGGCGGGAAAGGGGGCGGACAGCGAGGAAGGTGTGCCTCCGAATCGTGCTGGAGGTTAGGGGCATGGGATGGTGCTTATGGAGGGGCAGCTCGTGTTGCGTGTAGAGGGAGAAGATGCCTGTGGGTTGGGCAAACTGCAGTCGCCAATTCGCACCTGGCAGCGCTTCGGGTGCCTGGCTCCTCTATGATGTGAGCCTTGATGACGAGGTCCTGTTGGGTTGTAAGGAAGGGGAAAGAGCGGCGGAACTATTAAAGAGTTTTTGGTGCGCGTAGGTGGTGTTCTCGCGTGGACGCGGAAGACGGAAGGAGCAAGGATGGCTCTACTGGAACAGCACACAGTAGTGGGCCCATAAGCGACGCCCAAACATCCCGCATACCAAGGTCAACTCCTGCGGGGGCTCCTGCTCGTCCGCGATGCTCAGGAGCTGCTGGATTTGGCTCTCCACCTCGGCCACAGATGGCTCTGCAAGCTCCGGGCCCTCCATGGCTCTGCGGGCCGGCGTCGGAGACTTGTCTTCCGCTTTGTTAGCAGGTTCCTTGGCACCGGGGGAAACATGGTTAGTCTTTGCTGGCTGCGGTCGCGTCGAGCCCGTTGTCGAAGGACTGGCTCCCTTGCTTCCAGCTACAGTCTTCGCGGTGGCATTCTTCGCCGGTGATCTTGCTACTGTTGTGGCCTTGACGCTGTGTGGTTTGTGCTGATCTGCGCCTTTTGTCATTCTCGCTTGCAACCAATGAGCATGCTGGTCAGCTAAGGGGCCGCGCAAAGCCAGATTGTCTAAAGATGTTCGTTATTATGAATTCAATAGTGCTTCAAAAGTTGTGCAAGACATGGTGTGAGCTGGCGTTGACTGCTTGGCTTCCTTGAGAGACAAGTTTGAGTTCGCAGCAGGTAATTGTGTCGTGACATGCATAGGTGTTGTGAAATCAGCTTAACATGTAAGCAAAGCGCAAACATTGATGGCAAGCTCCTCATCAACCGTAGCACCGGAACCAAAAAAAACAGGCCCGCCCGATGCGACCAGCAGCTGAGACAAGCCGAAAGCCCCTGATTGGCCTGCCCCGCATTGCATTGGCCCTTGGTATCCCTATATTGTATCGTGTTAACCGAGAGATCCATATCCTGCCCCAATTCTAGAGGCAATTTTGCAGCTTCTCCCCTTGCCCAGTTGCTGCTTTTCCGCATCCTCTTTCCAACATTACCCAGCCTGTGGACGTTCGTAATTGCAAACGGGGGCTGCAGCAGGGGCTGCGGTTTTGCCATGCTAGGCGGCTGAGGAAGAAGAGGGTCGCCCCGGTGTTTGCGGTGGCTGGGTTATTGGGGCGCTGTCGCCGGTGACCTTTACGTTGAGGGGGTCTGTGAGGCTGCTCGGCACGCGCC
Source organism: Astrephomene gubernaculifera (assembly GCA_021605115.1). Taxonomy (NCBI): domain Eukaryota; kingdom Viridiplantae; phylum Chlorophyta; class Chlorophyceae; order Chlamydomonadales; family Astrephomenaceae; genus Astrephomene; species Astrephomene gubernaculifera. The sequence continues at coordinate 2,580,384 of BMAR01000004.1, forward strand.
GGGGGTATGGTATGACACGGGATCCTGGATGGGGACCCACGAGGGCCCCCCTGGATTTGGTGGTAGGGTGGCTCCGCATGTCGGTGTCGTACAGGAGAGGGCACTAGAACTCCTCCACGACCGCATTCTAACCGCAGGGGCCACCGGTGCAGCGGGCGCCTACGCCTCCTGCCGCGCGCTTCGTGATGCCTGGCAGGCCGCGATCAGGCAGCCGGCCGGCGCCAGCACCTACCTGAGGGCTCGCTACGGCGCCCACGATGCAATCCTCAAGGTCTACACCTGCCACGGCTTGCTCAGGATCCCGCAGAGCAAAGCCCCCGCTGCCGTTAGTTACTGTTTGCTCATGGCAGCAAGCTGGGGCCAGCTGCATCTGGTTTGGTGGGGGCTGCAGGAAATGGCGGAGAGGGCAGCGGTGGCGGTAGCAGCAGGGAGAGGCGGGGAGGGGGTCTTTGGGGACGTTCTGGTTAACGCATCCACGTACGGCCATGCGCCCGTTGTACAACAGCTGCTGGGGGCGGGAGCTGACCCAGCCGCCCGGAGGGCAAGTCCGCAACATACTTCGCATGCAACGGCCGCCACTTGAAAGTTTTAGGCACTGCTTCTGCCTGTGAGTGCGCCTGCCGGCGGGTTAGGTTTCGGCATCAGTCTCGGAAGGAGCGTTGTCATTGAGTCAGTCCGCGAGGGCGCACTGACATGCTGTAAAAGCTGCTGCATAGGGGGCGCCTTAACATTGGAGCGCTTGCCATAACCATGATCATCTCTATAACTACTACCCGCCACTTCACGCTGGTGTTCCGACTCACCTGGCTGTGCCTGGTGGCCTCGTGGCAGCGCCGGCAGCCAGGAGCAGCAGCGCGACCCATGGGTCATCAATTTCTCGGCCTCCTCATTTGGTGCGTTCGTGCGGCCGTCTTTGGTGCCTTCCTTGCGGCTCTGTCGCTGGTAAGCCTGCTGCCGTACGGGGCAGTTTGGGCCCTGCATGGGATCAGCACTTTAAATACTGGAGCCTCGATGTGCGGTACTGGGGGCCGTGGGGATCGCTACGCTGGGCACGTGCTGGGTTCTCGTTTTGTATAGCCGTACATGGATAACGCCATACTGGTGTAAGAATAGACTCAAGGCCACAACAAAGGCACATTTGCCGCACCAAACATCCTCCCCGCTTCCAAGGATACACATCCACAAACCCAACAATTACATCGACATTTAGACTGTTAATCCATTGCCTGAGCTTGCCCTCGACAGCGCCTCTCTCCTGACAACGAATAAAGTCTAGGATGCAGGATAAACATAGCTCCGAAGAGCCTGCATAAGGAGGTTTCGTCCTTCTCCTTCCTGAACACGTCCTCTGTCGCCTCCTAGGTACGCCAAACTTGGCACCTGCCTAAGGGGAATGCCTCGGTAAAAAAACCCACTAGAATAACGCAGTAGCAAGCAGTAGCAAGCTTGTAAAACCATATCGAATAGTTCGCATTATGGGTCTACATTCTCTATAAACCTACCCACTGCAATTGCCACGTCGGCATGCCATCCCCTAAGCCCTAACACTTATGGGGAATCCTGCCTGCCAGCAAAAAACAAAGCCGCTTGTCCTACACTGCTCCTTCGAAGGTTTTGTGCACAGCAGCACGGCAATGGCGCAAAGTTTGCAACCAAATGTGCACAGATACGACGTGAGGAAAACGCAGAGCGCCACCGCACCTATCCAAGCAGCTAGCGAAAGGCACACACGTGCACATGTCCTCTGCTTCCCAAGTACACGAATCACAGTTACCGGTAGCCAACTATCATGCAGCACCTCAGTAAGCAATCCAACGATAACAGCGACAAAGCCAAACTGAATGTTGCGTATTGAAGGCGCAGGATGAACGGTAATTGACGAGTATAATTTAGCATTTTGGGCCAAATGACATGACTTCCTCATGCCGCAGTGTATCCGCGTGTTCTGCGGCATTCTCAGTTCACCTGCCCAGCATCAGGACGACGGGGCCAGGCTGAAACGCCTCATGCATGCGACAGCAGTATACCTGCCTGCTCGTACGGACGCAACCCTCCTATGCATCCAATAGCACGCAGGGCATCACGCATATGCATATGGGCGCGCATGCATGTTTTAATGGACACTGGCCGCGAGTAGGAACGTATGCATGTGTGCACGGACACCTGGCAGTTTCCTTGATGCAGTGGAATGCCGTTTCTAACACGCGTATGGAAGTGCAGGCAATGGATATTGTCAGCTGTGTGTACCACATAAGCACCAAAGCAGCGTAAGGCAGTACAAGCTTTAGAAAGGTCGTCCAAGCAGCAAGCACAGCAGGCAGCGCTTGGAAGGCACTTGACAGCTTTTGTGTTCGTGGCAAAAAGGTGAGCAACTAAACGTAGCGGTTAGCACCACCCGAATGCGCAGTCCTAGCAAGAGACACGAACATGGTAAGTTCCGGAACTCCCAAAAAGACCACCCTCCGCTGTTCCCTTACAATCCACGATGGATACAATGAACCATTGTAATCGTCATTGCATCCAGTAACTCTCGCCCCTGCCGCCACTGATGGCTCAAGCAGCGCCACCAGCAGCCCCTTCATTCTCAGGCCCGCCATGCTGCCCAAGACCCGGTAGCGTGGCCGCTGAATGTGGCGCCGATCCAAAGATGGGCTCCTTGAACCCACCTGTCGCTGTCGCTGCCGCCACCGGTGCGCCGAGGGGAACACCCGGGACGGGGCTGGCAGCGGTTGACGTACGTCCAGGCGCCGTCATAATCCGGCTACCGTTAGAATCAACCGACAATGTCCTGCCAGGAGGTTCCAAGACCTCCACGGCTTCCGCCTCTCCGGGTATTTGCTGTTCCTGCGGCAGCAGCTGCTGCTGTGGTTCTTGCCTTGGTACCGCGGCTTGCGGTTGCAAGAGCTCCTCCCGTGGCGTGGATGACCGCAGTGGCGATGAGGGCGGGGCTGAGGGGCTGTACGGCGTACTGCTAACTCCTTGCTGCGACGCGGACACGCCGGGAGAGGGACCCCTTGGAGGGAGGCTACAGGATGGAGTGGTGGAGGAGTGGCGGCCTTGTGCCGGTGCTGGCCGGGAGCTCCCCGGACGGCTGCCGGTGCTGCTGTCACAGACCGGCGCTGGCGCTAAGACGCCAGCCTCCCCTTCCGCGTCCACTACCTGCAGACGGCTACCTTCTCCAGCAGCTTCCTCCCATGCAGACATGCTGCGGCGGGGTTTGCAGACACCGCCAGCAGCTCCAACGGAGCCAGCCGCGCCTCCGGTGCTGCACTGCATGCTGCTGCCTGCGGCCGCCATGCTACCACACACTGGGCTCGATCTGGGACTAGGCCTAGGTCCGAAACCTGGACTGCCCGGACGGCGATCCTGTGACGTGCGAAGGGCGATGGCATCCCCGGCTGTCGCCACCGCGGCGTTCCCTAGCCCTGCAACCATAACCGCTGCAGCCGCCGTCATCGGATTCGCGGCCACTGGCGTTTGCGCAGTAACAGGCTCCGGAAACACCTTGGAAGTTATGGATCCAGCTCGGCTGCCAACGCCGCCACCGACGCTGCCACGACGCTCACCGGCTGAGAAGATGCCAAAGATGTTGGCAGCCCCGCCGCGTGATCCCGGACGGGTGCTGGCGCTACTTGCCCTGCTAGCCACTCCCAGCGGTGAGGTAGGACGAGGTGAAACGGCGCGGTTTCCTGCCGGCAGGGCGCCTGCGTAGGCCGCGACAGCGGCGCCTGCCACTGCCGGTGCTGCTGCTACCGTGGGAGTTGCTTCGTCCACGGAACGGTGCAGCAAGTGGATGTCCTCCGGCTGCATGTGAGGCGTCCTAGAGCTACCAACGGAGGGTGCAGAGCCCGCTGAGGACCTCGCTGCAGACATAGCTCGGTTGTAGGCTGGAAGATCGCCAAGAGGCAGAGGAAGCAACGGCACATCACGCGGGGCCTCGACATCGCCGTGATTGTCGTTGCCGCGCCCCACCGCACTACTACACCGGCTGGTAGTGCCGCTGCTGCCACAGGCGGCGGCGGCAAGCGCCTTTGAAGCCACCACCTCTTGAACTTCCGTTACCTCGGTGGCCTCAGTAGCTCTGGCCAACTCACTGGACGGCTGTCGTTCTTCAGCCGAGGCAGCAGCAGCAGCAGCCCCGGTTGTGTCGGCGGAGGCAGAGCCAGGCACGGTCGCCGAGTTGAGGTTCGCCGCGTCAGGCAAGCGATCGGTCGCCAGCCAGGGTGAAGACAGCTCTCCGTAAGGGTAGGAGTAGGACAGGATGCGCGCGACGAAGGCGTGGCTGCGCGCCCAGGCATCCACTGCCAGGAGTCGGCGAGCCAGCCAAGGGTACTTGATAGACATGGCGTCCAAACTCTGAACGGAGCGGATACGCAGGGAAAGAAAGCTCGACAGAAGGATCACATAGTCAGCTAACATGCACTATGCCTTCGTAAGCAACTCATCAACAACAGCTGCTAAGAGTGCTGTGCTTTGGAAGCGCATGGTGAACGGAACGTGAGGCAATGCAACTGCCGTGGTCTTGTAGTGGAGAGGCAAACCCTGCTGAGCATACAGCAGCCGGTGTCTGGCAGGCATCCATGTAATGGCAAAGCATGGCTTCCTGGCATGGCACTTACGCGCATGACATCTGATGCCGTCAGCACTCCGTTACGATCCAGATCCAAGTTGCGCATGAGGCCACGAGCGACCTCTCTGAACAGCACCACGATGAACCTGCCGGGATGGTGCAAGTAGGGTTTGGTCATATGGCAATCATGGATAAGCCCACGGCCCCCACAACATAACGTATGGTTGGCAATCCTTGGCATTATTAACCCCATTATGGTTTATACAACATTGGTAATTCGGTATGCCCTCAAGTACTAACAGACACGTGTGAGCTGACTCTTTTAGCGCATATGAGCACATGCGTCGAAAGCTTTGAGTGCACATGCGCCGACAACCTTGGGTCATCCCACCCGACCAAGCCCAGACCCCAGCCCACCACGCCACCAAGCAGCCGTTCAGCCCCACGAGTGCCGCCGTGAGCACCAGCGCCGCCGTGTCGCCCACATCGAGCAGGAAGAACAGCGCGATGTAGATGATGGTTGTGGTGCCGTACAAGCTGAGGCGCTCCAAGTTGTCCATGCGGGGGCAGCGATACGGGTCGTACAGCGTCTGCATGGAATGGGGTTCAGGTGCATGGGCGTTACAGGGGATACCGGTCGAAAAAAACATGTAAGGGGATTAGAGCGGTGGCAGGAAGGATGTGGTGGAGGTCAAACCCCCAATAGTACAGTGCACCTCTGGTGACATCTTTAAGCGTACATAGGAAACCCACCTAATCCCATCCCTGCACCCTCGCTCGGCTGCAGTCCGGGCCCGTACCTGGGCTGCCAGCGCGAGGAAGATGATGCCCAGCGCCACCAGGAGTTGCACCTGGCAGGATGTTGGCACGGACAACAGGAAGCCATTATTTTGGTGTCTAACTGTCTTTAGCTCTTTACAAATAAGCTGGCTGCAAGTTCCGCTGCTTGTGCCATCGTCGAGCCAGCACATGTGTGTGAAAACCGTACCGCACATCTCCTACCTGTACGGAGATGGCTCCCAGGAAGACCACCACTAACACCATGCCGAGCTTGCGAAGCATGATGACGCTCTCCCAGGCATAGCACCGGTCCTCGTAGTCACTGTACAGGAAACCGTACGCCTGATAGAATTTCCTGCGCAAGGCGAACAACAATGCGGTAGTTGGGAAGGGGTTCTAAGGGCATGAGGATTCGTACTCACGAGAGCGGGCGTGGTGTATGTATGCAACAGTCACACTGCCGTAGCCAGGTGCCGTTGCCGCACCTGGATGACCTAGTGCTACCGGTATATGCTCTAACCGTGCCGTGCTGAGTACAAGTATAGGACGCGACATGCTGATGGGGTTACAACGAGCTCGTAACAGTTTTGCCTGGTCTACGCCTGGTCTACAACTCAAGGGCTACAAATTAAGATGCCGTGTGCCAATAAAGGGCATAACATGCTCGTCCACACTTTCTATGACACGACATCCTCCCGCCCCTCTCTGTAAAAAGCGAAGCTGACTATATCTTATTGGTATATGTATGTGTGCTAAGTTAGAAATGCACGCGGAGCAAATGATGTGATCTACGACGACGAGCTTCCAAAAGGAAGCTCGCGCCGAGATTCGAACTCGGGTTGGTGGATTCAAAGTCCACAGTGATCACCGCTACACCACGCGAGCATCTGATGCACTATTGCCTCTAATGCAGGCTTATAACCTAGCGATGGAAACCCCCGTCAGTTAGTCGGTCGCTGATCGGGGACCTGGTGCCTTGCGTTGGCGAACGATCGAGGTTGCGCAGCTGCTTAGTAGTTTGAAAATGCATGTAGGAAGCGGCCTGGGATTTCGAGTGTGCATCCGCAATTAATGCCAAAGCGACAACTGGTTCATGCAACAGCATCGCAGTTAGCCAAGATCTTCAAGATCTCTTCTTTGCGGCGTTGTACGGAACGTTAGCGCAACAACACAAATAGGCAATGCTTTCTGCTTCCTGTCAGCCGCGTGGGTTTCATGCACCTAGCACGCTTCCCACCTCGTATGGTTTTCTGTATGTACAGGGTACCCACCAGTTCCAATCGAAAACAGCTACGGCACTCACGGGTGTACGGCAGTTACGGCACCCACATACCTTCGGCGCAGCTTGTCCACATGCCGCCCCAGGAACCAGGCGCTGAAGGCCGGAACCCCACAGCTGAAGAGTAGCACGCCAGGCACCCCCAGGACCAGCATCAGCACACGATGGGGTCCCTCGTAGCACTGCATGTTGTAGTCAGAAGCCCAAAAGCGGCCCGGAGCCTCCAGTTGGTCCACATAGGGTGCGCCACCGGATCGCTTGCTGTCAAGCTGCGATCGCACGGTTGCGTAAAGGGAAAAAATTCAAGGCCGGAGAGAAACAAAGTTTTACGTAGTTTTGCTTTTCAGAACTGCCGAGATTGTGCACTGAGATTGCGTCCACGGACGCTGAAAGCCCCCGCTGTCCATGGATCAGTAACGTTGCTCCAGACCCCCCTGCTCCGGGCCCCGACCTAACAGAAGGCTCCTCCTTCGGTTCCCTACCCAACACCTCCACCCCTTAAGGGGAACACCTGCCTTCGCCACCCCCGTAAACATGCCATGGATTGCAGGGTGAGTATGTTTCTGAAACCCCCCCCACCCTACACCCACTACCCTACCACCCCACACCCACCACCCTACACCCGCTACCCTACCACCCCACACCCACCACCCTACACCCGCTACCCTACCACCCTACACCCACCACCCTGCACCCGCTACCCTACCACCCTACACCCACCACCCTGCACCCGCTACCCTACCACCCTACACCCACCACCCTGCACCCGCTACCCTACCACCCTACACCCACCACCCTGCACCCGCTACCCTACCACCCTACACCTACCACCCCACACCCGCCGCCCAACAGCCTACTCCCTCCACCCTGTCCTACCAGCGGGCAGGCGAAGATGCCCAGGAGCGCACTGGTGACGGTGGGGTAGGTGAAGAAGACGATGGTGATGGCGGTGATGATGAGGCGGGTTCCCAGGTAGTTCCGCAGCTCCAGGGGGGGCTGGCCCTGCCGCCGGCGCCGGGCTGCCACTGCAGCAGCGATGAGCGCCCAGACCTGTGGCAGCACGGGGGCATGCGGGAAAGACGTTGATAGCGCTGATGCTCACGCTAAACGGGAAGGTGTTCTCTATGCTGCATCCGAACAGCCCCAAGGAGCATGGCCGCATGGGGAGTACAGGAAAACGTGGCTGGGAGTTGCACTTTCACGTGACGCTAGGCTACATACTGGTTTGTGAAGAGGGAGACGGCGCGCTTACCGGCAGGGACAGAGTCATAAGAATGAAAGGTGCAGTGACGGTGATGACGACGCGGGAGATGCTCTTGGGAGGGCCGCCCGAGGGCAGGGAGCAGTCCAGGGAGACCATGGTGGCAACACCGTTGCTGATCTGCGATGCGGGGGGCCCAAGAAGTATAAAAGTACCGGTAATTGGAGGGAGAGGAGGTTTAGAAAGAGGATGGTGGATCACTATCCCAAGATCTGATGCAGATCCGAGCGGTTAAGGTCCATTCCATCGCGTTTACTGGCTTGCATATTCAAGTCGTTATACGCATGCACGCCTCGGCAACTGCTATAGCACAAGTCGGCAGTTTACCACCGTATCTTTGCAACGCACCTCCCTGCCAATGTTTAGCAGCCACTGCACGGGGGACGGCCAGACCACCGCCACATCCTTTACGATGGAGGCGACTTGGAGGTACGTCACCAGGATCTGCAGTACAGTACGAGATAGGCCCGGTCGCAGTACGGCGGAGAGCATGTACGGCAACAGATGTAGGTGCCATAGGTGGCTGTTCTTTGGGATGGGCATCGCTTGGCAGCCGTAACCACCATGCCAGCGGGAAAAACAGCACAAACCGGTGAGAGCAGTGAACGAAGTTCCAAAGGCAGGGAGTGCCGTCCGCCGCACTCTCGTTGCAAGACGTGAAGACGTGCTGTCGTACCTTAAGTACGATAGAGTGCGTCCCTGACATAAGTTCCTCCTCTGTCATCAAATCGACCTTCTTGTTTTTCTTGGAGCTGTCGTTTCCAGCTCCATCGGCCGTCTTGTTGCCGTTTTCTTTGAGATCGCCGGCTGCAGCGATCTTCCCGTCTTCGCCTGGTCTCAGTGCACCGTTGCCGCGACCCCCAAGGAGAGATAGAGGCGAGCGTGGAGGCGGCGGAGGTGGAGGTGGGGGCGGGCGTTCCGCATCCTCCTGCACTGCAGCTACACCCTCGCCGGTGCCACTGCGGTCTGCGGCACTCTTCGATCCACGTCTCCTTTGGTCCAGCTGCTGCTGCTGCAGCTGCCGCTTCGCCTTCTTGGCGCCGCTACGCACCAGCTGTGCTCGAATGGTGATTGCGATGACAATGACATTGATCAGGGACACCAACACGTAGTACATCGTGTTGACCCACCTACAAGAGTGCACCAGCAGGCAGGACGACCGTTTAGGAAAGAAACCGGTACCACACGCGCTTCCCAGTCACAGGGGTCCCTTCCATACAAACGCATGCGTGTGCCCGCATATAGATCAGCCAGCTCAGCAAGTGTCAGGCAAGGGATACCGGTAGCAGAGGACGCAGCAGGCAGGCAACAGCAGTAGCCGCCTTGCCATCTAAGTACGCGGATCTGCAAGCGGGACCGCGCTGTATTCCGCGGAGCTGAAGGCGAGTTTCAGGGTTACCTAGCGGGGCAGCGAGAGCAGGTGGCCTCCCCGGTGCGGCCGTAGCCGGGCATGCAGCCGCCGCACACGTTGCCTGCGGGTTAGAAGACAGCACAGAATGAAGGTACCGGTACATTGTGCAACCATAAAGTGCAACAGGTTTTGGTGAACACCTGGAAACAATGCGAGGCTTGCAGTGAAGGGCAGGGGCCTTCATCATCAAGATTTACCGGCAAGCCCCGACCTTACACCCCATCCTGCGGCCCTTATGCTTACCCCAGTAGCCGGCGCTGCATTGCAGCCCCTGGAAGAGCTCCACTGCCGCCCGGGAGCCGTTGCGGCGGAAGGGGCTGCGCTCGCCGGCCCCATTGATGTCCAGAATGGCCGCTAGCATTGCATCCTGTAGCGTAGGGCGTAGAGCAGGAAGGCATGCTGCTAAAAGGGGACATGGCTCCGCACCCAGGGGAAAGAAGAGACTGACTTAAGATAAGGCAGCATACATTATTAGAGCAGCTTGCCTCCAATCCTTTAATCGATATGGACCGACATGGAGAGACGGTGCGGTCACCAGTGCACACCGGTTCACCAGGTAGGGCCCACACGGGGGCCCTTATGGCCGTGCCACACCGGGTGCACGCAAGAAGACTCTCTGGGCTAACGCACCTGCCGGCTGGCCTCGATGAATGGAACCGACGAGAGGCGGCTGAGACCGTCATAGCTGCAAGCGCGCGAGTTGGGACACTCGATGACCTGCATGCAATCAGGTATGTCAGCAACGCGTAACGCGCATTTCGTGCAGCGGTAAAACGAACATACACGATGAGCGTCGCCGGGCAGAGCCTAAATACAAGTCTTCACAACCTGCGCCTGTTAGCAGCGCAATGCTTACACGCACGGCAGTACGGCAATGCACGTGCGCGCTGGGGAGATGGCCGTACATACCTGCGGGCTGTACGGCCCACTTCGCCAGTAGCCGTCCTCCGGAAGCAGCACGTACCCTGATGTACCGTTCGGCGCACAAGACGCGTGCTCGGGGCAACTGCACGGCCAAGAGAACCGGCAACCCACGTCTCAGCTCATGAGGAACCTGCGACATCTTGCTGTATACGACTGCCGTGGCAGTTCATTCCCTGTACTGGGTTCATCAGCCGAGCACACTACCCGGACCGCATCGCTTTATGCCCTTTCCTGCATGTCCATGTGCCAGCCGGGTCTCCTTCCCTCTACACCATTTCCGCCCCGCACCTGTCGCATGTGGTATTGTCCGGGTTGAAGCTAAAGCTCCCCTCCGCGCAGGGGCTGCACTGGTCGCCCGCGGCGTTGGTCACCTCCCCCAGCAGACACAGCCGCACCTCCACAGAGACGACCGCATGGGAGAGGCTGTGGTACGTGCCGTAGGCAGCTGCGCGCAGGGTTACAGAATGCACAAGGGTCAGAAACTGAAGAAGCAGGTTCCGAAGTGGCAGTGGAGAGTAGGCAGGGGTGGCTATAGACGCAGCAAGCAATGCGGCCTGGCACCTAAACCAATTCCAAGCTAACCACTACATGGAAACATGCATGGGCAGCTGCTTTAGCCCCCAAGCAAGTCCCCTCAGCACACGTACGAACGTACATAGATTGAATGTGTAGTTGCCAGGCCGCTCTCGCACACGCAAAGACGAGAAGTTGGCAACTCCGCTTGTTGCACTCTGTGTAAGCACTCCAACCGGCTGTGTAGAGACGGCCTTGGCGTTGAAAGTGGTGGATGCCTCAGGAGAACCACCTGTTTCACCACAACGAGTGACCCATGGGTCGTTAGGAATATTTGCAAGCTTACGAGCGCTGCATTCAAATCTTCACCAGCATTCCGCCATAGATCCACGACACAGGCAACAAGCCCAGCAACCCAGAGGCGGCCCAGCACCATACCTGAGATGCTTTGCTCAAAGGCATCCAAAACCACAACCGTCACAATTAGTTGGTCGTTTGAACGGTACTGCTGCAGGAAACCGTTCTGGGGCACCAGAATCCGCATTGAAGCCGCCGTAGATGCTATGATGTCGCCGTACAGCGCTGTATTACCGTACCAGCTGCCATTACAAACACTTTCCCTTCCGGACGTTGAAAACGACGGCTGCGGTGATGACAGCGATGATGGAGTTATAGCTGCTTTGAGGAAGCTGGTAGTGTTGTACGCTCCAGAAGTGTCATCAGTATCACAAGACACGAGTAAGTCTTCTGCTTCATACACGAATACGGCACCGCCGCCGCCATCAACTGCACGGTTACCGTACATGTTTGTGCCGTACAACCACACGTACCCGCACGCGTCATCTGAGGACGGACTGCATTTCTGGGCGGCCCATAACGCCCCTCCGTTGGTCGCTGTGTTGTTGCTGAAAGTGCCGCCGGAAATGACGACATCACCGGCCACATCGAGGCAGACCGCTCCGCCTCCGCCGCTGCCGTATCGCCCGCATGGATCGCTGGACGAGGTTTGAGTCGCGGCGGCATTAGACGTGAAGTTGCAGTTGGTGATGCGGGCGCCCTTCTCAGCCTGGCTGAAGGACACTGCGCCAGCGGAGTTCGCCTTGTTGTTTGTGAAGCTGTGACACGGTTTGATCGAACCGGGAAAAGAAAAGTCGTTTAGGCTAATGAAACCGGCTGAAGTTTCTGGAGCGGAGATAGGGGAAAGGAGCTCCTTTGCGCACATGCTCGTGCTGGGAGAATGGGCCCATACTGTATGCTGGTCAGCCGCAGCATAACCTAACTGTCAAGCTACTTTGAGCTCACCTGCAACGGACAACCTCCAAAAGCGTGCACTCCTGCGCCTCAAGCGCTCCCGCATAGCTAGCAGCGTTGTCGTGCAAGTCGGAGTCGGTCAGCACCAGATGCAGGTCGCGGTTGAGGCTCATGGCGCCGCCGTACAGGGCAGTGTTGTCGTACAGGCTGCAGCTCTTGATGTCCAGAGTGCCTTCCTTCTCAGCACACCTGAAGAGTGGAATGGAATTAAAAAAGTACCAGGATGGCATGACGAGGCAGCAAAAGAGACATGGCAAGACACAAGGGGACTTCGGACCAAGGCTTGGCTCCGTCCCATACCCCATACCCCATTAACTGGTCCAGCGCAGCAACTGTTCACACTACTGACTATATGCCACGGGGCCCACTCGATGTATCCTTCACAGCGAGCGTCCTTAATCCCACAAACACCCGCAACATCAAAACATGGCGTGACGACCCCTACCACGCGCCTTACCATGCTCCTCCAGCGCCCAAAGACGCCTTGTTGCCTGAAAAGGTGCACTGGCTTGCACTTATGTTGCGGGCGCTGCTGCTCAGTACGGCGCCTCCGCGACGCAGAGCCGTGTTGGTTTCGAAGCGGCAGCTGGTTAGCTGCACGGAGCCGTACGCCACCTGTAGGCTCAATGCACCGCCCTGAGAAGAAGCCTGTGCGGAGGGAAGAGGGGTGTAATTAGCCCAAATGTGCTCAGGAGAATCCGGGTGCATGAATCCCGGAGGAAGGGTGCCAGGTTTACTCGGGAGTAAACCGAAAGCACAGGGGGAATATAAAGCTTGGGATTAGCACCCTTCCCCGGTGTCAATAATGCCCCATCTTCTTCTTCTTACATTGTTCGAGGTGAAATTGCACTCCGCCAGACTTAACGCCGCGGTGGAATCAAACCCGCTTACTGCCACTGCACCACCCGTGGCCGCCATGTTGCGTGCAAAGGAGCAACGAGAGAAGCTGACGCCGCTGCAAGACGGCAGCTCGAGCAGTACGGCACCGCCGGTGGCAGTAGCAGTTGCATCGCCGTTGCTGTCAAAGGCACAGTCGGTAACAGAGAGGATGCAGCTGCCAGAGGCGCCGTACATAGCACCACCAGCTTCGTTACGTGGACTGCGGAGCATTAAACAAATGTAAGTTTAGGGCTGGTTGCTCCTTAGCACGGCAGACGTACGAGCCCGTAAAGCAGCCCCTGTCGTATACACGCACAGAAGGAGCATCCCTAGCATGCGCATTTCTCTGCGCGCATGCAATGTCCAGACAGCTGGACCCTCCTCCCTCCTTCAACGCTCCCTTCCCTCCATCCCAGTGAAGCAGCTCACCCGTTGCCGTTACGCAGGAATGTTACTCGCTGCACGCTGCTGAGGCTGCCCCCAGCCTCCACATACACGGCGCCCCCGTACGTCGCGTCATTGTCCAGGAACAAGCAGTCCTGCAGCACGACCGAGGAGCCCGAGGCCACACGCAGCGCGCCACCGGATGTGCCTGGTAAGGAGTGTGCATGCGGATGGGAGAGCGGGTATGGTCCATGTTACCAGTTACTGTTGGGGTTGTGTTAGAGTTTGGCACAGCTTTAGGATTTCGTTACGATGCCGACAGACTCGACAGGGCCAGTCAAGCAGTGCACTGGGAGTTCAGTCGCACCCGTGTTATTGTAGAAGACGCAGTTGAGTAAACGTACAGCAGACGAGGAGGCACTGTCGACCAGCACCGCAGTGTCGGTGCATCCGCGGAACAACAGGTTCTGCAGGGTCGCGCCGCCCGAGCTGGATGGGCCGAAGGGGAAGGAAGCGCGTGTTTGGTGGGGCACAAGGCCCCCATGACAGGGATAAAGACGGGGCGTACGAGAGGTTTAAGGCGGGGCGCAAAGACGGCGGCATCGGACATAGCCATTAAACAGCAACGGCAACGCCCATTGAACTCAAGCCACAAATCGCACACCCGTCTCCCTACTCACTGGACAGTCAGCGCCCTTTCAGCTCCTGCGCAGTCTATCACGGTCAGCGCCGCCCCTGCCAGGTACTCCTCAAGCAGCGCAGCCGAGGCAAGGCTGTTCACGTCGTCCGCCGGCACTGGTGGAGATGGCGGTGATGGCGGTTGCGGTGGCTGGGGCTGTGGCGGCTGTGGTGATGCGTCCTCAAACAGCCGTCGACTACCTCCATTGCTGCCGCTCTGTTGCGTGTGAGGCTGGGGATGGGAACGCCCGCTTGGGGCAGGTTGCAGTGCAGCGCGGCTGTAGTCGTGGGTGGCTTGGCGGACGAGCCGGAAGCTGCCGTCACGTTCGTTGGCTGTTAAACGGAAAACAGCAGCAGCAGCCTGCTGGCGGCTGTGGCGGTCTCTGAAGGATGCCCCAGACGCAGCAGGAGCTTCATGGAGCCCAGCATAGGGGAGATTGCGCTGCTGGGAGTCGGAGTCAACGTCTGCGTCCACACCCAAGTCGGGTCCGTCAAGCATGGGACCAAGGTGGCCCAGTCCCTGAAGGAGTTGCCGGCGGCCCAAACGCGTGCTGAGCTCGGAGGCCTGGGAGTAGCGGCCCTGCGTGCGATGGAAGGGAAGGGTGCCATGCAGCACACGTCTTACATTCGTCACCAGACAAAAGGTTAAATTTTTTGCTACATAATATGCGAAGCACCTGCAACCCACAAGAGTAGAAACATATGATGACATGGAAACGACGCATGCCCACAACTTGCCTGCATGAATACGGCAGCGTTAATCAGCAGCGGCTGCCCTAGTTCAATCTGTATGTCAGACACAGCCGTGAGCAGTACTGTATCGCCGTCGTACAGGGTCGTTAGCAGTGACGTCAGCGTACGGCTGTCCAGCAAAATGCCTGAAGAAGTCGAAGAGTTGCCGCCACTGCCGTTTGAGGCATTGGTGCCGGAGACGCCCAGGGAGCTCCTGAGGGTCACAGGAACCATCAGAAGGTCCTGCAGCGGGTAGGACACGGGCACACATGCGCGTTAGGGCCAGCCCTGCATGAGTTATGAACAGGGATGCATTGGACAGTGACGACTTGTGGTCGTCACTGTGGTGTAGCTTAGGCATGCTATGGAAGTAAATAAGCAGCCGAGGGCCTGAGGCCCGGAAACCTAGTGCCAAAAGCCTTGCATACCGTGGGCGTGGAGAAGGCGAGCTGGCTCAAGGAGGGTACATAGGCGAGCGAGTAGGCACCCGTGGTGGGTGTGCTTGTGTTGAAGATGTTAGAGCCGCCTGCAAGCCTGCAGTCATTCCGGAAGCGTTTAGCACATACAGTTGGATCAAATCGCTGTCATACATGTACGCAGTCGTTAGCATGACCCATGAGTCAGACCCCAAACCACTAAATACTGGTCTTAGCTGCAAAGAAACGCGCATTGCCTGGCAGCATCGCCCTGCTTGAGCTCCCAATAGTCCTGCTAGCCTATCCCTGCCCTACGCCCTCCTGCCATCCAACCGCCCCTCCTCACTTGCGCCACATGAGGATGGGCAGTCCGAAGTCCAGCTGGTACACGGTGCTGTCCTGCTGGAAGGTGCCGCTGGCTGGGTTGAAGTACTCGCCACCGCCCACAAACACCTGTCGGGTGTTACCGGTAAGGATGGTAGTGCGGTGTGAGGGCGCACGCGAGCCATTCCAAAAGGGACGTGTGGCAGAGGCTGAGACCAAATTCCAATAGTACGTGCGCTTCACCTAGGCGGACACGAGTCACCATTGGCCTATAAACCCGGTCTGAAAGCGTACAGACTGCAACACGCAACAGCCTGGCCCTACCTGCGAATCTACCGCAGCCATTGCATGGTCTATGAGCGCGGGCGGGGCATCCCCTTCAGGCTCCAACTTTACCCATGTGTGGTTGCACAGGCAGAAGACCCAAAGGTCCGACAGACGTGACGCAGGGTTTGCAACGCTGTAAGAAGAACTTCCGCCGTACACGACGAGCATACCGGCGGCGCCGTATACCTCATACGCGGCGGAGGTGTTCACAAAGACCGAGGCGTGCCTGCGTCCATGAGGTTCCATGGAGCACATGCCGTACGTAGTTGCAGCGCTAGGATTTCGTAACGTATATGCATAGGCCGTACTTGGCTCAGCAAGCACGCAGTTAGTACAATACAAGGTATTCACCACCAGCAGTAGTGAACGAGCAATGCATGAACCTTATACGTTACTAACCGTCACACGCTGACACCAGACGTACCTATAGCGTGCCGGCGGCAGCGATGAGCTTGCCAGTGGTTGGAGCTCAAACGTGTGCAGGTAGCTGCCCCGCTGCTCCAGCGGGTACTGGATGTACGACGCAGTGTCACCGGAAGGCAGTACGGCTGACGTGGGTTGTACGACAAGGCCGTACAGTTGCCGGAACTGGTAAAACGACGCATTGTGACGGTTGTCCATACCGACGTCTGGGTAAAGTTGGGCAAGCAAGGGGCACAGGTGGTGGTTGGGTAAGACTGGTCGAGTTCTGGGACAATAGAACGAGCTGATCAATATCCAAATAGGCTCTAGCTGGAGCCTGAACGACATGAGGAGTGCTACGAAGAATAGCCAAAGGAATGCACGATCCGGGCAGCTCCCATGCTCAAGGGACGCGCCCGTACGTTCGTTTGCACAGTATCCAAAGCCGCGGATGGCGACGGGTGGCAGCAGGCTAACCACGCTAAGACGAGCACAGTGTGCCTCCACCTACCACCCACCACCTACCAAACATAGCCTCGCCCGTTGAAAAGCCCTGCACATAGCTCCTGCAGGACGTCGAGAAGAGCCGCAGCTGCGGACAACAGGACGTCATCGACGCCCATGCGGCTGCCTGACTCATGCCCGCTGCAACCGCTGCTGTGGCCGCAGTTGCATTACAGCAGCCGGCAGCAGGACCTGTGACATCCGCGTCACGCGTCCAGCCGAAGCCATCTGACGAAACGAGCCATATCTGCAACACGACAAGGAAGGATAGCAGTGTGCATTCGTTCGTGTTCCTGGGGATAGGTGGTACAAGAATGGCTTACTACCATGCCTGTCGAAAATCCTGAAACACGGGACCTATTGATCTACCAGATAACTATCGAAGCTCCCGCGTCAACCTGTTCTGGCAAACGATTTATCAGGTTCCGCACTACACAGTACGTTTCGCCTCGCGGCCAGTTATTTTTTTACACACACCACCCGCCCCAGGCTGTACCTGCAGGAGACCCGTGGGCAGAACCACGTTGCCGTACGACGTCACCCTGCTGGAAACGCCACCTGCAAACGTAGTAAGGAACACGTTATGAAAGTCCCTAGCAGGGAGGCCGCTGCTAAGCTTATCACGAGTCGGACGAAGTATAACCTCATTCCCACACACGCACCTCTAAGCACACCTCTTAACCCGTCAACCGCCGCCAGACACATCCAACCGCCGCCTTACCTGTGGAAGTGGATGCCAGCCCCTGCACCTCCATCAGCACCTCCCCATCCCACGTGGCGATACGGAAGCCTGCTGCCGCCTGGGCGGCTGGGTCAAGACTGGCTACCACCTCCACACGGACCGTCCGACCGGCGCTGCAGGTAAAGTTGGCAGCGGTTGTGGGCAGATCAGAGATGCTGGGCTGCAGCACCGGAGCCTCTGAGGGCGGTGAAGGGACCGGCGGAGTCCAGGGGAAGAGTGTCGCTGGGACGCAGGTGCTACTGCTGCTGCTGCTGTTTGAGGAAGGGCAGGCTGACATGCCGTAGGTAGGGGAGGAGTCGACTGTCTCACCGCCCACGTAGTATCGCAGGTAGTGCACATCGCGAGAGAGCACGAGCTCATCTGTGGTAAGGGCGGAGCAGGGTTTGTGCAAGGGTTTAAGGGTGTTTATGAGCAGGGTTTAAGCAACGCAGCGCGCGGGATAAGCAGAAACGAAAGGTAGAACAACGTGCGGATACGCTTTGATGTAGCCAAGATACGACTTAGCTACACCTCCACTGCAATGCTACACGAAAACACGACACATGGTCCCGTTGCTATCAAGTGACAAGCTCGCGTCAGTAGGTGTTGAAAGTTGTTTAGGCTTCTGGTCTCTTTGGTAGCCCCTGCGTACCTAGGGAGACCAGGCCATCTGCCAGGGCGGCACTCTTGTTGAAGGTGGCGCCTCCAAACAGCAGTGCGGAGCGGCTGGTGAGGCCCGCCATGGAGGCGCCGACCCGTGGGCCAGGCGAATGGGAGGTGCCGCCCTGCAGGTTGTACACTTTGTCGAAAAGGATGCTTGTGCTGTTCCCAACAGCTGTTGCGGGTGTTGTAGGTATTGACGTCGGATTGACAAGGTCGTCGAGGGAGGAAGGGGGGAGGGAAGGGGGGAGACGGTCAGAAGGTCAGAGTAGGTGGAGGGAGCTTGAACAACTACGCGGCGGAGTGTAGGCAGAATGCCCAACGCTTGCTTTAGGACATAGCTGAGAAGCGCTGAATCGCCAAGGTATGTTCGTCCAGACACCATGCCATACATAGTGCATGCCCTTCCAATGCTGCAATGCGTTCCCCAGCCCTCATTATGACCCTTCCCCCCCTCTTCTCCATGACCCAGCCCAACCTACCACTCGCTGTCACTGTCAGCGGCTCCGCGGCGCTAGCCTCCTGCATCACCAGCACCACCGCGGTGTCATAGAACGTCCGCGTCACCGCGTCGGCCCCACTGGCGGTCGACAGCCGCCTCCTGCTGCTGCTCCAACCGCCGGGCTGCTGTAATACCGGCAAGTCGCCCAAAGCGCCGTCCATGTAGTAAGGATGGTATAACTCGCCCCGCTCGTCCCCTCTGCTCCTGTTATCGCAGCCATTACGATGCTCCCCAGCGCTGCAAGCTGAGTGCTGCTGGCCCGGTTCGTGCCGCTGTTCCTGCCAAAACCGGGGCTCGGGGTCGCCGTGGAGCACACGGTTGTGGTTGAGACGGCGGCGGCGTCCCAGCATGTTTTTGGAACTGCTAGAAGAAGTGGATGACGAGGGCGAGGACGACGAGGACATGCGGCTCACAGCGCAAGAGGCGTAGGTAGCCCAGTCGGAGGCTGAGATGAGGCCGCGGGTGTCGCATGCCATGAGGGCGGTTTTGAGCTGAGACGAGGAGTCGCTGCTGCTTGTTTCTGCATGTTCGAGTGTTGCGGGCACGTTTTAGGCGTGTGAGGCGCATGAAGCAGGTTGCTAGCATAGGTGTGTGAGTTTCCGACGCCTAGGCTTTAGGCTTGAGGGCGGCATCGGTGGACGTTATACGTATGGGGCCTGCTGACATGTGTGTGAAGAAAACTGGCCGCGAGTAGGAACATACATGTGTGTGCTGACATGTGTGTGCTGTACCCGTCGGAGCTGCCCCTTACCGTTTACCACTCACCTGTACTGCGCGTGGGAGGCAGCCCGCCGGCGACATTTATACCTCCGTACACAAGCACCAACGGTGCATGCACGGTAAACTGTTCGTCGGAAGACTTGCCGTAGAAGTTTCCACTGTAGGACGCCAGCAGGGGCGCAGACGCGTAGGCATCACGCTTGATGTATTCCACGCCCGCCCGCGCGGGCATGGTTTTGCAGTCGTAGCTCAAGTCGGTGGAGCAGAGGGTCACGGTGTACGCGTTGACATTGGATATGGCGGCTTCCGTCAGGACGGGTTGATCCACTGCGGCAGTTAGGGGTTGGGAGACGGAAGGTAAGGCTCGGCAACCTATCGCAAGTAGAGATAACCGTGGTTTGCGGTATCACGTGATGGGTAGCTCAGCGTACAGAACACATCCGGCTACACCGCCTGCCGCCTGTCTTAGTCAACTCCACAGTTCGGAACATCTGTCTCCGTAATCATGTTCCCCTGTAGCCAGGGCCCGCATTACCTGAAGAAGTGTCGTGCTTTCCAAAGAAGAACAGCCCAGTTGAAGGTATGCTGTCGTCATTGCTGCTGCTAGCCGAGTCGGACTGGAGCGTCAGGGCATGCATCGAGCGCATCACAACAAACGATGAGGCGGTTTCGAAGTACGAGTGCTTGAGGGTGGCATTGTCAAGAACTTGAGAGCCGCCTGAGGACCAGATCAGCTGCAGGCGCCGGCTGGTGGCCTGAGGAGGAGAGGACAGGGACCGCAGGACAGGAGTTCTTAAGAGTCAAGATGAGAGAAGGGGATGTAGGGGAACCGAATGCATGGTAGCGGAGGAATGAGCCGGTGGGGGAATAAGCCGTCGTCGCCTTGGAAAAGGTGGAGGACGGGGCTGGAGTATGGTATAACCACTACAGTGACAACCGGCTATGCGCTCATCTTTCCTTAGGGTTCCCGACTTCCCCCTCAGCTGTATCAGCACCACCCACGAAGACCTACCACTAAAGGCAAACTGCCGTCTTGATTATAATAGCCCCCATGAAGTAACGTGAGACCCCCCTGCAGAGGAGCCCACGTCTGAGACCGTACGAACGCCGGACCAAGGTCTGAAGGCAGCGACGACACATTGGCCCCAGAAGATGCAACATCAGCAGCCGAGCCGTCGGCATTGACCCATGGGTCAGCTGCAGACGCCGCTGTAAGGAGGTCATGGTGTATGAAGAGCCGGTTACGCCTAAGCTGAAGGTTCACGCTAATGTTGGAAGCGGAACCGGTAGCGCTAGTGTTGGTGCTCGTGGTTTCTAAGCTTGGTGTTTGTGAGGTGGTGGTTGATGCGTTTGCTGTGCGGGCAGCAGTGATGGCGGAGGCCAGGCCATTCAGCGCCTGTGTGATGTTTGAGACTGAGTAGCGGGCGTACCACTGGCGCCATGCGGACTGCGACTCTACACCGGACCTGCGGAGGAAAGCATGCGGCGGCAAGGGATGCAAGGGCAGTGAAGATTGACACACCGGTAGCTGGCATACAGTGCCATCGCATAAGACAGTAGCAGCAAGGGAAGGAGGGTCTCCACTCAAATTGTTTTCAGTAAGCAGCTTCTACTATTGCAGGACATAGAGACCCACTTTTTCACGCCACCAGCCGCGTAGATAACCAATGCGTCATCCTGTTCCGTCGTCGAGACAAACGTGTCAAAGCCACCCATGTGCACCCCGGACTGCGACTGTGAGGAGGAGGAGCTGCTGCTGCTGGGAGCTGAGGAGGAGGTGGAGGAGGACAGGACCTGCAGCTGTGCCCTGACCCATGGGACGGCGGTCGGGAAGGCTCGCAGGTCTGCCACCCACAGAGCCTTGGACAGCAAGAAGGATCGGGCTGCAGATGGGACCAAGCAAGGGGAGGGATTTCGGTGAAGGAAAAGGGGGCTGAAAGCGACAACTGGCAGGCAACATTTAGTATGTGAGGGCTATTCATAGCTATCCCAAGGCTATTCCAGAGGAAATACCGCAAGGACGGACTGCATAGGATGATTACACAGTCAAAGTGCGCTCCTATTCCAGCTTGGTGATTTTTGGGAACGACAAAGCGTATCCTAGGGAACTGAATGCAACCCTGCTGGGACTGGGTGGTATTAGTCACACATGACACGTTGGCCTTACACAGGACAAGCGGTGAGGGCGGTGACGGTGCAGGTGACGGCGGCAAGGGAGGCGGAGGTGGTGACGGCGGTGATGGCGGCGGCAGCGGCGGTGACGGCGGAGGGCTCGGAGCCCCTGGTGGCGGGGGTGCAGGAGCAGGCGGGCGCACGGGCTGAGCTGCCGGCATGCCGCTCTGCAGGAAGAGCCGCCTGCGACCCGATGCGACACCACCCTGCTGCTGGGGTCCCGGGGGTTGGGCGTTGCTGGGAGGAGGCGGGACGTTGCCAGATGGCTTGGCATTAATGGGAGGTTGGACGCTGCTAGGAGGTTGGGTGTTGCTGGGAGGTGGGGCCTTAGCGGGCGGTTGGGTGTTGGTGGTAGGTGGAGCGTTGGCGGGAGGTTGGGCGCTGCTAGGAGGTTGAGCGTTGCTGGGAGGTGGAGCGTTGCTGGGAGGTTGGGCGTTGCTAGGAGGTTGAGCGTTGCTCGGGGGTTGGGTGTTGGTGGGAGGTGGAGCGTTGCTGGGAGGTTGGGCGCTGCTAGGAGGTTGAGCGTTGCTCGGGGGTTGGGTGTTGCTGGGGGGTGGGGTGTTGGTGGTAGGTGGGGCGTTGCTGGGAGGTTGGGCGTTGCTAGGAGGTTGAGCGTTGCTGGGGGGTGGGGTGTTGGTGGTAGGTGGGGTGTTGGTGGGAGGTCGGGTGTTGGTGGTAGGTGGGGCGTTGCTGGGAGGTTGGGCGCTGCTAGGAGGTTGAGCGTTGCTCGGGGGTTGGGTGTTGCTGGGGGGTGGGGTGTTGGTGGTAGGTGGAGCGTTGCTGGGAGGTTGGGCGCTGCTAGGAGGTTGAGCGTTGCTCGGGGGTTGGGTGTTGCTGGGGGGTGGGGTGTTGGTGGTAGGTGGAGCGTTGCTGGGAGGTTGGGCGCTGCTAGGAGGTTGAGCGTTGCTCGGGGGTTGGGTGTTGCTGGGGGGTGGTCGGGTGTTGGTGGTAGGTGGGGCGTTGCTGGGAGGTTGGGCGCTGCTAGGAGGTTGAGCGTTGCTGGGAGGCTTCGCGACAATAGGAGGTTGGGCAAAGCTGAGAGGCTGGGCGCTGCTTGGAGGTGCACCCTGAGTTGTGCTGCTGCCAGAAGCTCCAGGGGGCGTTCCGTTAGCAGCGCCGTTTGTTTGGCTGCTGGTGTCACCTGTGGGCGGTGATCCAACGGTGCTGTTAGCTAAGCCGCTACCGGCGCCAGGGGGCGGCGCTCCAGCGGTACTACTACTGCTGTTGCTTGCGCCGCCGCTGCTTGTCCCATTAGCTGGGAAAGCAACCGGCCCGGCAGCCGGGATGGAGCCACCACCGGGCAGTACTGGCATACCCGGCGGCGGCGAGGGTGGTGACGGCGTCGGGACGTACAGCTCATCCGTACTATAACCGCCGTACAACAGGAGGAAGTCGCCTGCAACCGCCAGAGCTACGGACTGCAGTGCGGGAGGCGAGCCGCCCAGCGAGGAGTCAGATGACACTTGGCCGATCCACCTGTCGATGCGTGAGAAGGCAGCATCCCGTTAGCAGTGAGCCGAGTGGGTGATGGCTCCGTGTAGGGTTGTTCGCTCCTTAGACCCTTCCATCCGCCTTCCTCCTACGAGACAGCCTAGCTTGGCACCTAATGCCCACCCGTGCCACACCTTCCCCAGGCATTCCATGCCTCCGGCACAAGTTAGGGTCCCACCGACCTTTGTGTCGTCAAGTTGTACGCCCATAGCTCGTTGCTCGTCGTACCATCTGCGGTTATTCCGCCGTACACGAGCATGACATTGTCGTGCCAAACCGTTCCTGAGGCATGCTTGCGACCACTTGGGCCCACGCCTGCATGGACGGGACGGGACGGGCAATCCATCCGGTTAGGGTCTTCGAACAGCGTTACCTTGCCAGAAAACGATCCTTCCATCATCCGTGCCCTTAGGACTGCAGCAAGCCAAGAAATTCTGGGACCTTAAAATGTACGTCCCCCGGTTGCAGCCGCCATTTTGGACCGGTATTGCGGTATGTCGCCCGTGTCCACTTCCCGTTCCTTCACCGCGCCGCCCACCTGTGTTGTTGTGCAGCGACCAAGTGAAGGTCTGCAGGTTGATGGACGCGACGTCCGACAGCAATTCCGACCCAGCTGATGATGAAGAAGCGCCGGCGTCCTCGTCGTCTCCGCCGGGCGAGTCGTTGTCAAGGTCACGTCGTGCCGTACCACCGAAGACCACCAGATGCCGCCGGCCCACCCCGTCCAACCACTCAACCATGGTGTGACCCGAGCGACCCGGTACAGCCTGTGGAATTGGACGGAGGGTCACAGTCATGAGCTCATGACGCCATGAGAAGGTAGGGTGCTTAAAAGTTGTGCCATGCAGATGCAGCCTCCGCACCACCAACACCGCCCAGCTCCCGCAGCCCAGCACGTTGGGACCGAGAGGGGGCCGTCAAACCCCACCGCACCTGCCATCCCGACAGCAGCTGCGTCCTCAGGGTGCGTCTGCGGGGCTCCAGCTCCTCCAGCGTGTTGGACAGCGTCACATCGGTTGGCATGGCGCTTTTGCGCCCACCGAACGTGTATACCTGGAGGCCGGGGTGGCGGCAGGTGCGGCGAGGGAATTATAGTACAGACAGTAAGCCTCCAGCAGCGGCAAAAGCGAGCAGCACCAGCAAAGGAGCAGCAGCATGTGTAAACCGAACAGTTGCGTGAAGATGCGGGCTAACGATCCGTTGCAGTGTTGGCCGAACGGCCCATGGGTCAGCCAAACTTAACAGTCCGTATCATGGTGTGAACCTTCATCGTCATGGTAGTATCTGCGGTCGCTACCGCCGCAAACAGCCTTGTGCGGAACAGGGTACGTATCTATGAGACCAACCCGGACAGCCGTCCTTCCGGCAGGCTCCGCTTGCCCACACCGTTCATCATCCAAGAGCCGCTCGCCTAGGATACTCCAAGTATACCGAGATGCCTCACCAGTCCATTTCCTGATACCAGCGTGCGATGTCCGTAACGGGATTCTGCGCTTCCCGTCCTGCATAGTGCGCTCCCACCCTCGCACCAAGGTCGTTCGCGGGTAGCGCATGCTGGTAGCACAAACTGCATACACGGTTAATAGAGCAAGATTAGTATTAAACTCCCAAGCTTAATGTCGCTTGCGCAACAGCGACATGTTGGCCACACAGGTAGGACATGCAAGCAGGCCAGCGATGACGCCTAATTCTGGACGTCATACTGTCGAAGCTAACTACGTTTACACTAATAATCCCCTTACAAGGAAGGTAAGGACAAGCGCAACTATGCGCTCGTCCATCGTCCTAGCTGTGCGCAGCTTGCCGAAGCCAGTTCTACTGTTCCGTCATAATCCTTGCTTGCTGTACAACCGAGTAAGCCAAAGCTGGTGTCAAGGCTCCAGTATGGATAAGCACCTTCCAGTCATGTTTGACTCGTTGGCTTAACTGGTGAGTCTTGCGCAATTCAAAGCCTTAACGAGCAGTGAAGTCTACTACTCCTTGTTTTTCCCTGGCCTAATCCTTGAGGACCTTGACGGACTAGATTCGTATTCGCCGTACGTACATGTATTGGCGAATTGGCCGTTTGGCCCCAACTTCGTCGGTGCCATGTTGTTGTAAGCCAATTAACAACACACTACATAGCGTAGGTTGCATCACAGGTGCTTTGTTACACTGTCTCTGCAAGCACATTGTACGGCACGCACCGATATGCACGTGCCATCCCTGCTGAAATGCCGCTTCGGAAATGTGACTTGCAACATGGGCTCTTAAGGGAGAGGCAAACCAGGTATCTTCGCAAGTTTCCAATACCACAGAACTTGGCAAGCCCTGTAAAGGGCGCTCGTGAAGCTTCAAGGGGCTGTCGTACCCGTTCCCGTTGACGCAAACGGGACCGTTTCCCCGGTTGCAGCAGGGCACCATACCATCCAGTCTATATGCTTGAATGAGTAAAGGCGTAAATTGTCATAAGCTTATCGCTTGCACAGGTCCCTTCTGACCCATCATCGCATACCCCGGCGCGTTTAAGCTTAACACCCGTGTGCACAATCACCTCTCTCCCTGTAGCGTCATCCTCCTGTTGCCCAAGCCCTCCGCTCTTCCAGCGATTTCCAGCGAAGCACCGTCTCTCCTAAAGCCACACACAAACACTTCTGTCCCCTATCCCTGTTCATTCGTCGAAAGCAGTTCCTTGCCTGATCTATACCCCTAGCCCGCAACCCTAATTCCACAGCCTGCGGCGATGCGGCAAGCTAGGATGCATCCTTTGCCACAAGTCCTGCCAAGCTACAAGCCACATTCCCATCGTTAACTCTTGCGTGAAAGAGCTGCTGCAATCCCGCCATCCCACCCTTTTTAAGCCCCTGACCCAGCTTCCTTCCCTAAACGCTGGCGCCAATACCCCCTGTCACAAATGGTCATGTCATCCAAATCAAGAGCTGAGCGGCTTCAGCAGCGGCTCATAGAACTGGTCAAACACGAATGGCTCCAAATTGAGCTCCAGCGTAGATACTGGGTACGGCACCTCGAAGGCGGAGAGTACCTGTGCGGCAGTACGATCTGGGTCAGTTGGAAAGTATGGAGAAAAGCGAGAGAGAAGCAAGGCAGGACACTCCTCTTTCCTTCACAGCACGGAAGCTGGGCTCTGGAACCACACACGGCCCCTGACCCGCCACCCCTCACGGCCACCATAGCCACCAAACCCCACTACCCAACCTCCACAACGCGCAACCCACAACCCACCTCTGGGTGCACGATGCCGAACACGCCCACTTGCTGCTCCCCCGCAAAGACCGCCGCCTGGCGACCCGGGAACAGCGCCGGGTCGGAGGAGGGCGCCCAGCTGTACGACACCGGCGAGCGAGAGGAGGCGGCCTCATCTGTGGCCGGGTGCGAGTGGGGTTGTGCACACGGGTAGAGGGATAAGCCAGCGGCAGGTGAAGCGTTACGTGGCGCCAAATCATAAACGGCAATTACTTGTAAAAACCCGTCGTGTCACTTACCATAAAACGACACCTGGACTCCACATCCCAAGTACATTTGGCACCCTATCCTCTGCACCCCAACCAATATGCGCCCCTCTCCTTTCCCCCCTCTTCCCTGACCCTCTCCTTCCCTCCCTCCTGCACCTCCCGCCCCCCTCGCTCACCCTTGTGCGGCACCCCCAGCACCTCCATGACCCGGTTGAGCAGTCCGTGCACCACCTCGAAGCCGCTCTCCTTGGCGCAGTACACCGCGATCAGCCGCCGCTCGTTGCGGGCACCAACCTGGGCGGGTGGCGGTGGTGGGGGGAGGGGGGCATAAGAGGGGACACAAGCAGGAAAGGAAGAGGAACGCATGAGCGCAGGCAACAACAGAGGCAAGTATAGAACATGTCGAGGAAACGTGGTTGCGCTTATGAATGAAACAGGGAAGGCCGTGAAGCTCCACACGTCAAGCTAGGCTCCTGGTCCACTCCCAACCCAACCCACTACCATGCGTTAGAAAGGACACCTGCCCTACATTCGTCGATCCCCCTCCCCTCCAGCCTGTTCCCTTCCAGTGCCTCCATCTCGCTGCCTCCTCCCCTCCTGCCTCCCTCCTCCCACCCGCCCGCTCCGCTCACCGATCGCGAGGGGTCCAGCAGGATGACGTCGCTGACCTCGAACAGCCGGATGGGCAGCGCGTTCTCCTTGTTGGCGGCCAGCGTCTTGAGCGCCGAGCTCAGCAGGCTGCTGCGGCATACCTGGGAGGGGGCGGAGGTGAAGAGGGTCGCGCGTGAAGGTAAGGAGCTGGACTGGGCTGGGCTAGGGTTGTAGCTTATAGGCGGGAGGAGTTCCCATACGATGCTAGGTGTGCGACCTAGCAGTGAACCAGCGACCTCCGCGCACCTCGAACTCTGCGGTGGCTGGGTTGCCAATCTCCACTGCGGTGGCTCCGTCGTCCGGTCGCCGCAGGTTGTCGAAGTTCTCCGCACGGGACACCAGCGCCCTGAGGGACGTGACAAGGAGGTTGGACGGTTAAGAAAAGGGGAGAAAGGCAGCCGCAAAGGACGCCGCCCCCGTCTTAGCAAGCGACCCTACATGCAAGCATGCTCACGCCCCTGTTCCTCTTCTTCACTTCACAGAAGCGTCCTAACCATTTAGCCCGCTTCCCCTGGCACTCGGAGTCTCGGACCCCCTACTTCCCCACCCAGTTCGGTTCTTCCAACCCTGCGCCCCCCACTCGCACCAGTGGTCATACAGTTCGTCAATTTCATTATTTCTACCCCATACCCACCATGTGAGCACCTCCGTGAACCCCGCCATGGCCACCTCCGCTCGCAACATCTCCGTCACCTGGTTCAGCGGCAGCTCGCGGCCCTCCGTGGCTGTTGGCGGGATCTGCGACAAGGAAGGAAGGGGACAAAGATGACCCATGGGTCAGTCAATGGGGTAAAGTGCGTATAGGTCTCCTCAGCAGATAAATATGTCACTCATAACTTGAAGGAGTCAGTGCCATTTTTGGTATTTTTTTTCTGAAACATCAGTGGAAGGTGGTAAACGTGCGTCATCATGCATGGCGTACAACTCCTTATGTGCACTGGACACGAACACCGGTTCTGCCCAAGCCAACCATGTATCCAACCACCCAAGCGTTAGTACAGCTAGGGGAGGCCATGAAGTAAAGCAATGCAATTCATCGCAGCACGTGCTCCTCAGCAGGTGAGTTTGTCAATCATGACTCAAAGAGTCAGTGCCATTTTTGGTATTTTTCCTGAAACATCGTTGGAGCGCCATGCATTGTATGCACCCCTGTTTAGAAGTGTGCCAATTGGTTTCCAGATCCTGCCTTACAAATGAATGCTCCCATCTTTCCCCACCCTACCAACTTCCCGCCTCAGTGAGGCGCAATAGAGGCTCCTCAGCAGGTGAGTTTGTCAATCATGACTCAAAGAGTCAGTGCCATTTTTGGTATTTTTCCTGAAACATCGTTGGAGCGCCATGCATTGTATGCAACATATGCACCCCTGTATAGAAGTGTGCCAATTGGTTTCCAAATCCTGCCTTACAAATGAACGCTCCCATCTTTCCCCAGCCTTCCAACTTCCCGCCTCAGTGAGGCGCAACAGAGGCTCCTCAGCAGGTGAGTTTGTCAATCATGACTCAAAGAGTCAGTGCCATTTTTGGTATTTTTTCCTGAGCATCGTTGGAGCGCCATGCAATGTATGCAACATATGCACCCCTGTTTAGAAGTGTGCCAATTGTTCTCCAAATCCTGCCTTACAAATGAACGCTCCCATCTTTCCCCAGCCTTCCAACTTCCCGCCTCAGTGAGGCGCAATAGAGGCTCCTCAGCAGGTGAGTTTGTCAATCACGACTCAAAGAGTCAGTGCCATTTTTGGTATTTTCTCCTGAGCATCGTTGGAGCGCCATGCATTGTATGCAACATATGCACCCCTGTTTAGAAGTGTGCCAATTGTTCTCCAAATCCTGCCTTACAAATGAACGCTCCCATCTTTCCCCAGCCTTCCAACTTCCCGCCTCAGTGAGGCGCAATAGAGGCTCCTCAGCAGGTGAGTTTGTCAATCACGACTCAAAGAGTCAGTGCCATTTTTGGTATTTTTTCCTGAGCATCGTTGGAGCGCCATGCATTGTATGCAACATATGCACCCCTGTTTGGAAGTGTGCCAATTGTTTTCCAAATCCTGCCTTACAAATGAACGCTCCCATCTTTCCCCAGCCTTCCAACTTCCCGCCTCAGTGAGGCGCAATAGAGGCTCCTCAGCAGGTGAGTTTGTCAATCACGACTCAAAGAGTCAGTGCCATTTTTGGTATTTTCTCCTGAGCATCGTTGGAGCGCCATGCATTGTATGCAACATATGCACCCCTGTTTAGAAGTGTGCCAATTGTTCTCCAAATCCTGCCTTACAAATGAACGCTCCCATCTTTCCCCAGCCTTCCAACTTCCCGCCTCAGTGAGGCGCAATAGAGGCTCCTCAGCAGGTGAGTTTGTCAATCACGACTCAAAGAGTCAGTGCCATTTTTGGTATTTTTTCCTGAGCATCGTTGGAGCGCCATGCATTGTATGCAACATATGCACCCCTGTTTGGAAGTGTGCCAATTGTTTTCCAAATCCTGCCTTACAAATGAACGCTCCCATCTTTCCCCAGCCTTTCAACTTCCCGCCTCAGTGAGGCGCAACAGAGGCTCCTCAGCAGGTGAGTTTGTCAATCATGACTCAAAGAGTCAGTGCCATTTTTGGTATTTTTTCCTGAGCATCGTTGGAGCGCCATGCAATGTATGCAACATATGCACCCCTGTTTAGAAGTGTGCCAATTGTTCTCCAAATCCTGCCTTACAAATGAACGCTCCCATCTTTCCCCAGCCTTCCAACTTCCCGCCTCAGTGAGGCGCAATAGAGGCTCCTCAGCAGGTGAGTTTGTCAATCACGACTCAAAGAGTCAGTGCCATTTTTGGTATTTTTTCCTGAGCATTGTAGGAGCGCCATGCATTGTATGCAACATATGCACCCCTGTTTAGAAGTGTGCCAATTGTTATCCAAATCCTGCCTTACAAATGAACGCTCCCATCTTTCCCCAGCCTTCCAACTTCCCGCCTCAGTGAGGCGCAATAGAGGCTCCTCAGCAGGTGAGTTTGTCAATCACGACTCAAAGAGTCAGTGCCATTTTTGGTATTTTTTCCTGAGCATCGTTGGAGCGCCATGCATTGTATGCAACATATGCACCCCTGTTTAGAAGTGTGCCAATTGTTTTCCAAATCCTGCCTTACAAATGAACGCTCCCATCTTTCCCCAGCCTTCCAACTTCCCGCCTCAGTGAGGCGCAACAGAGGCTCCTCAGCAGGTGAGTTTGTCAATCATGACTCAAAGAGTCAGTGCCATTTTTGGTATTTTTTCCTGAGCACCGTTGGAGCGCCATGCATTGTATGCAACATATGCACCCCTGTTTAGAAGTGTGCCAATTGTTCTCCAAATCCTGCCTTACAAATGAACGCTCCCATCTTTCCCCAGCCTTCCAACTTCCCGCCTCAGTGAGGCGCAACAGAGGCTCCTCAGCAGGTGAGTTTGTCAATCATGACTCAAAGAGTCAGTGCCATTTTTGGTATTTTTTCCTGAGCATCGTTGGAGCGCCATGCAATGTATGCAACATATGCACCCCGGTTTAGAAGTGTGCCAATTGTTCTCCAAATCCTGCCTTACAAATGAACGCTCCCATCTTTCCCCAGCCTTCCAACTTCCCGCCTCAGTGAGGCGCAATAGAGGCTCCTCAGCAGGTGAGTTTGTCAATCACGACTCAAAGAGTCAGTGCCATTTTTGGTATTTTTTCCTGAGCATTGTAGGAGCGCTATGGATGGTCATACCACGTGTGCAACGGCGTTCAGCCGTGCATGCCGTTACGAGCCAAATTCAAACACTATGTCATGCAGTCCCACGGTTTCAGTAGTCGGAAGTCAGTCTGCCCACCATTTGAACACCGCATGGACAGAGGGCTCCTCAGCAGGTGCGTTTGTCACTCATGACTTGAAAAGTCGGTGCCATTTTTGGTATTTTTCCTGAGCATCGTAGGAGCCTTACGAACGGACACCAGTCATTACATCTGCACGTGATTGCATCTGAAGGCGTGCGCTGGTGTGTCACGTGCCCATGCATATAGCGGTGCAACCAATAAATCCCAAACCGCTGCAGCAGCCCCATCCCTAGCCCATGCACTAGCAGGTGCAGCCGGAACAGGAGCAAGAGGTATGCGGTGCGGTGGTTCGTTGGGCTCCTCAGCAGGCGTGTGTGTCACTCATGACTGTAAAGTCGGTGCAATTTTTGGTATTTTTCCTGAACATCGTAGGAGCCTTACGAACGGACAATAGTAAGGGTATCTGCACAACTGACTTGGTTTCGAAGGCGTGCGCTGGCGTGCCACGTGCCCATGCATATAGCAGTGCAACCAATAAACCCCAAAACTCAAAAGCAGGACAACCCCCAGTCGCAGGTGCGACCGGAAGAGGAGCAAGAGGTATGCGGTGCGGTGGTTCGTTGTGTGTTGTGCTCCTCAGCAGGTGTGTTTGTCACTCATGACTTGAAAATTCAGTGCCATTTTTGGTATTTCTTCTGAGCATCGTAGGAGCCTTCCGCATGGGCGTGCACCACTCGTTCCTTCACAAGCCGCCAGAACCCCAAGACCCAGCCGCAGAGCACCCCTCCCCACCCCACCCCTCTTCACACCACCACCTACCCCTTCCATCCCTAATTGCGACCCGCGTGCATAACGTGACACTCCCCCTTCCCCTCGCCCCCTCCTCAGCACTCACCCGCTTGGGGATGTTGTTGTACCCGTGTGCGATGGCCACATCCTCCGCCACGTCGCACGCGTGCAGCACGTCCGAGCGAGTGGGCGGCACCCGCACCGACAGCTCCTTGCCGTCGCCGCCCAGCTCGGCACTCAGCTGAACGCATGCATGCAAGCAGGGGAGGGGGAAAGGGACGCGGAAGCCGTTAGGCAAAAAACCACTAAATGGGTCTTTTTTGCTTAGCGGACTTGCTGCAACAAGTTAACTTCCGCCGTACAATTATGAGCTGGCTGTGAGGAGTGAGTTACAAGCATACAATGCAGTGGTTCGTTCTGTGTGGGGCTCCTCAGCAGGTGCGTTTGTCACTCATGACTGTAAAGTCGGTGCCATTTTTGGTATTTTTCCTGAGCATCGTAGGAGCCTTACGAATGGACACTAGTAACGGTATCTGCACAACGGGTTTGGACTCGAAGGCGTGCGCTGGCGTGACACGCGCCCATGCATTTCACAGTGCAACCCCCCAAAACAGCAGACCCATCCCCAGGCCATGCATTAGCGGGTGCGGCCGGAAGAGAAGCAAGAGGTATGCGGTGCAATGGGTTGTTGTTTATTGGGCTCCTCAGCAGGTGTGTTTGTCACTCATGACTTGAAAAGTCAGTGCCATTTTTGGTATTTTTCCTGTGCATCAGTGGAGCCTTACAACTCAACATGCACAACGCAATCCCCAATCTTACGACACCGTCATGCATGCACCCAACACAATACCTCTCTACGGTGCAAACGACCTCCCAGCCCCTCCTCCCTACGCTCCAATTACCCACCTGCATCTTGTTGAGCAGCGTCGCGATGTCCTGCCCCGGCAGCTGCAGCCCCAGCAGGCTGTTCACGTAGTCGGTGGTCAGGCTGAGCGAGCGGTAGGCCAGGTCGGGGTACACTGCAGCAGGAAGCGGGAGGGGCAGGCAGGGGAACCCAAATGAACCGCGGCGTAACGGTGACTGTGATCATCGTGGAAGGCAGGGGGGGAGGTGGGAGATGGCAGGGGAGACAGGCGGTGCCGGGTGCGGGCATCCAGGCGCCCAGACTGGATTCTCTTTACTGCCAAGGGGGGGGCTTAGCGTGTACACCATAACAAGCCAAACCCACACGGACAAGCGGAGCATC
The DNA here is from genome assembly GCA_021605115.1 of Astrephomene gubernaculifera. Taxonomy (NCBI): domain Eukaryota; kingdom Viridiplantae; phylum Chlorophyta; class Chlorophyceae; order Chlamydomonadales; family Astrephomenaceae; genus Astrephomene; species Astrephomene gubernaculifera. The sequence continues at coordinate 2,613,247 of BMAR01000004.1, forward strand.
ATATCCCAGAGCACGCCCAGTCCTATCCCGCCCCACCCCGCCCTCCTGCTCCCGCTCCTACCCGTCTTATTCCCGAACGCGTCCACCACCTCCACCGGCTCCACCTCAAAGGGCCGCTCGGCGTACTCTGCAAACATGGCCACCACGGTGTTGAGCACGATGCGCGCCTTGGTCAGGTCGGTGGCGGTGCACTCGATGAACACGTCGCGAGTGTCCAGAGAGATCTGGGGTGGGGGGAGGGGGTTGAGGGGCAGGAAAGGGTGAGGGGATTAAGAGGAAACAACTAACTGACTGAGGGATCAGGCGTCAACATGGGTTGCAACATGAGGGGAGGGGCTAAAGACAGGGTGGTGCAGCACAGCAGCCATGGACCGACTATCGCAGGGAAAACAGCTCCGATCGAGCTGCAACTGAGACACAGCGCAGTACGCATGGCAGCGTCCTCCGCTTAAACCCGCCCTCCCATCCACTCTGCACCTCCTCCCTTCCTCCTCCCTCCTCCCTCCCTCCCTACCCCCCCCTCACCGCCGAGTGCGCTCCGTTGATGATGGGCGGCAGCGACAGCACGGTTCGGTTGGCGTCGTAGATGACGGGGTAGACCACGGAGGACTGGATGATGGGCACGAACTTCTTCAGCTTCTGGTCGTTGTCCAGGTAGTACTGCGGGGGTGGGGGGTAAGGGGGAGGGGGTGAGGCGGCAGGGGCGCGTGGGTGCGGGTCAGAGACAAACCAAGCTGCTCTGGTGGAGGTTACAAGTGAAGGCAAGGCGATGGAGAGGATGAGTACCAAGGTACCCGGATACAAAGTCCTTGGGTGTTATGAAGCCAGGGTACGAAGCCCTTCCCGTTCCCTTCCCCGGACGAGGCTCGGCCACTCCCGTACCCCACCATAATACTGTCTCTTTCACTGGATTCACCCCCTTCCTGCAGGGGTCGGTGCTTTCGGCCCATCCATTGGTGCCCTCTCTTCTGTCCACCCACCTGCATGAGCTCCTTGGCGTTGAACTCGCGGGTCTGCTTGAGCGGCACGAACTTGATGTCCTCGGGCGGCAGCGCCTCGTAGGTGAAGGGGCCCTGCACGGTGGCCAGGTCGTGGGTGCCGATGGCGACCAGCGTGCGCTGCCGGCACAGGTTCTGGTGCAGCTTGTCCTGGGGGCGGGTGGTGAAGGGGTGAAGGAGTGGTTTAGGAGGGTTAGGACAGGTTAGGACGGGTTTAGGAGAGGAACAAGGGAAGGGGGCAGGGGAGCGAGGTCGGGGCGGGAGGTTCCGGGCGTACCGTGCTGGAAGTGCACCAGGGTAGGAATGAGTTAGTAAGCTAGGTTTCGCTACATCGCGAATATAAATATGGCTGGCCGCAGCAGCAGCACCTCCGCTACAGCTCACAGGATGCTAACATCCCCCCCCCACCATCCCGCACCTGCAGGTCAATGAAGGAGTTGTACCGCGCGGGGTCGAATCGCACGCCCCGCAGCACCGCGCACACCACGAAGGGGCGCACCAGCGAGGTCTCCGGCTTCACAACCATCTGTAGCATCTGCTTGCCTGCACGCACGCATGCGGGAAGGCGATGGGGCGGAGTGGAGCCGTGAAGGGACATGCTTCGGACTGGGGAAGGTGTATAGCTGTTCGGCACCGCAAGATCTCATCAGACCTAGCTCTGCCAAGGCCTGTGTTTCCATGCTGTCTTTCTTTCACACATGTGCCTGTCTACCCGGTGCTGGCCAGGCATCCTTCCAGCACCGGAAGGTATTCCTTTGGGATTTCTTTGTTCGCTGCGCTGGCTTTCCCTGAACCTCACGCTCATTCCAGCCCAACCCGTCATACGCTGAGCCGTACGTGAATCGACATCCTTAAAGCTGCACCCCACCCCACCCCTGCACCCGTCAACTAATATTTCACCCCCGCACCCGTCATGTCCGCCAGCTTGTACTCGGGCGCCGCCTCGGTGCCGCGGAAGATGTTGAGGGCGCGAGCAATGCCCTGAGGAGGGGTGGGTGGGTGGGGGCAATAGCGGTTAGTGGGGCGAGTGGTATGTGACTAGGGGAAAGAGAGCTCGCGCAAGAGGAAGCGAGACAAGCAGGCCATGGTCATGAAGGTGCACAGCAGCCTGCCCCACGCCCCATGCGAACCGGTGTCAACAGGAACGATGTCTATGACCCGGTCGTTGCTGTTAATGCTGCTGCAGCGTGCTCACGACCCACAGCCTATGCGGTACTGTAGCGAGGATCTCCCAGAGGTCCCGTCCTAAATTGACCCACATCCCCAATCCTAATTCCCACCCCTCCCTCCCTGTCCCTCCTCTCCTCCCCCCTCACCTCCACGCACAGCATGTCGTAGCGGTTGGCGGGGATGTCGATCTTGTAGATGACCTCCTCACTGGCCGCAGCAGCCTCCGCTGCCAGCTTGTTGTCCCCGCCCTTGGCCACCGCGGAGGCCAGCTCCTTGCGCAGCATCTCCTTCTCGGAGGTCTGCAGCAGGACGGGGTGGGAGGGCATAAGAGGGGATTGCAGGGGTGTAATGAAGAAATCAGAAGTGATGCACAGTCCCATGTCCCGACTCATGCAGTGAGCGCAGTAGCAGGGATTGCAGGGGTGTGGGAGGAGCCGGCAGGATCAGATGGTTAGGAGGGAGCAAAGGAGGGGAAGGGAAGGAGGACGGCGAAGGGGTTGGACCCGAGGTTCCAAGCGGGGTACAAGTAAGGCAGGCGGCATGCGGAGCTGTGCAAGTTGGGCTCTAGACGAGGTGTCCATGCTGGATTGGGTACTGTACATGTGTAAAGTGACAGCTACATGTCCCGCACCCCATGCATCTGGACTGGGGTGCGAGGCAAAGTCGCCTATCCTTGCTGCCCTTGTGTACCCCCAGACACCCTAGGCCTGTACGACGCCATGCCGCAGCCCCGATGCTCGCATAAGGTGACGGACTGTGCACTAGCCTAAGATTAGGGTGCAGTGGTTTAACTCCTCGACCCACCCTTTGAACCACTGGGGCATACATGTTCACATGTGGTAGGATATATCCAGCACGGGCATGGGCTCAAGTACTTGATAAAATGATTGAATGGCTTAACTTGCACTATACCCTCTCCATGGCAACCCCACGTGGCATACTCACCACATCATCAAGCTCAATACCATACTCAAAGCACAGGTGGTCGAACTCCTCGTCCGCTGCAGATTCGGGTGCAACACGCCAGCATGCAAGTTAGCGGATGCGCCTCCAGCTTTGCTAAGTTGACTAGATCTACTCCCAGTCATATAGACTATACTTTAAAATGAATTTGCATGGCCCAGGAATGCCGCCGCCGTCACTCACTGTAAACACGGCCCAGCTTCTCAAAAAGCTTGTCACGGTTTACTCCAACCGTCGGCATTTGTATTGCAGGTGATGTAAAGAAAGTTCGAGCAAGGATCGCAGCGCGCGGTAGGGCCGGCCCAGCGCGAAGTAAGTCGAAAGTGCCACGCCCGGCGCCCTGAACTACGTTTCGCGCGCTACGTCGAACTGCAGATGCAACCAAGCGTAGAAACATGGGCCGGCAAGCCTATAAAATAATAAGAGTAAGCCTGAACCCAGGCATTGTAAACCGCTTGCTCCAGAACTGGAATCCGTACTCCCGGCCCCTTGTGGAGGCTGACCTAGGAATGCGCAACACCCTGGACTCCTTGGGCGTTGCATGATGGCTTTCACTCTCGTTAAGAGCACTATCATATTGCTGGTGTGGGCCACTGTGCGGTTTGGTGGTGCTAGGGAGAGAAAGGTGGACAACCCGGGTTACGTGCAAGTTAGAATGCTGGGGTACCAAAGGCCAGTTTCCATCGGTGAACTGCACCAGAACAATCACTTTAATAGTAACATGGTATGGGGAACATCGTAACATCAGACGGGTGTTGCGTTCAGTGCTAAGCCTTTCCGTTTCACTTCCATGACTATCCTGTCATCGGCGACAGAGGAGCGGTGCGTGTGTTTCAAAGCCACCCGTGTCTTGCATATGGACCCTGCACGGCCTGGTGCGTGCCTGCGATTCCTAACTGCCCCTGACGAGGTAGTGTTCTTGCACTCAAGGGGTGTAGATGGCTTTTAGCGTTGCAGGTTGGGATGCTAAGGAGTGACAAGCGTAGCGCCATCGCCATTCTCTCTTCCCCAAGTGCTACGGCACTTGCTGGGTACAGGGCGACGCCAAGGGACGACCCGCTGGTGCCGTACGACAAACAGACAGGACCAGATTTACGGTGACCAGGCCTGACCAACGATCATGAGATGTTTACTGTAGGGTAATACTACAGCGCTTTAACGCCGCGGCAGGTTGCCGATTGCGTTCCTTACAGCACCGACTGGCCCTTGACCCTTATTACCAGTAGCTAGTTCCTAATTGTTTTTGCTGCCTAAATGTCAGCAACAATTATAGCTAGAGCGTTTGGTATTCCTAACCGTTGCCCTGTAGCTCGTCAGCGCTTGCACCGGACGACGCGAACGGCTTCAGCATGGCATGGCAAGCCGTTTAGCCGATCGACTTTTACGCGCATAGAAGCGCAGAAGAATGGTAGCGCCCCACGCCTCCTTATATTAAACCAATTCATCGCGAGCGAATGCTGAACGACGCGTCGCCATGGAAATGCACACAGGCGGACTTGGGGACGAGGACATAGACGTCGCGGTCTTTCGCTTTACCCTTGGCATAAAGGGTTTCGACGACCGCTTAATACCACGGGTGGTTGGACTTGCCATCGCAGCTCTCCTCGCGCTGAACCACGTCGCAGGGGCACAGCCTACACCTGACGCTCAGGTCCGTTCCCCTCTCCCCTTTCACTTATCTCTACACCCAGTCGTCCTCGCACTTCACGTGATCTCGCACTTCACGTGACCCATTCAAGGCGTCCTCCTGTATTGCATTGTGTCACTAAGCGCCGTCCTTAGAACCTGTCTCTTCCCTCTCCCCGCAGCTCCGATCCGAATGGCTGGGCCTGCTGCTGGCGGTGATGTGCGTGCTGGTGCCGGAGATAGAGGAGCGGCTGCGGGAGGCGATGCCGGGACGTGGGCGGCAAAAAACCGCCGAAGCCATCCCGGGCGCCGCAAACTGCTTCTTCCTGGAGCCCTCCCTACCCGAAAGCACGAAGAAGGTATTGAGCCGTTATGGCGTGCTTGATAACTCACCCGTGGGCCTGCATGCGTGTACCCCCCCGCCCAACCTTCGTACCGGGCCGCCACCTATCTCGCTTGCGCCCGCTGGTCTCAGGAGCTGGCGTGGTGCTCCTTCGCGCTGCTCAAGAACACCAACTGCTGCGGATTGCTGCTGGTGGCGGGCGACCGGGTGCTGCTGGCACGCGGGGCGCTGGGCTCGCAGCTGGTGAGGCCGGGGGACGCGGAGCGCTCCCTGGCCGCCATGTCGCAGGTGGGGCGGGTGAGGGCTGGGGCGACAGGGGGGGCATGGGGCAGACTGACACAAACCCACACGATGCGGTCACAGGGACACGGGGATGGCGGGGCTGGGAGCTGGAATATGAGCGTGTGGCATGGATGCAGCATGGAATGGTATCGTATCCTTTCAAACAATGCCGATCCTGCCGCAGGATTATACTAGCGTTTGCAGCACCAGCAAGATCTCGGAGGTGGCATCGGGTGCCGTGTCGCAGCTGTGGCTTCCAGAACGTGGAGACTTCGGTGGGGCAGGCATGCAGGCACTTGCGGTGCTGCCTGAGGGCGCGCAGTGCCTCCTAGCTCAGCACGTAGCGGCACAGAGCGGCCGACCCGCAGTGCTGCTGGTGTTTTCGGAGCGGCCGAGGTACGCGGGACGGGCTAATGCTTGGCATTTGCACGCTGTACTGTACCGTCTGCATCTATGTCATAGGCAAGTCTGCATTGTGTTGACTCGCATGGTTTCAACGTCCCTTCCATTCCTGCTGCAGGGCTATGGCTGAGCGTGAGCGCGGCTGGGTTGCTACAATCGCGGACAAGCTATCGGCGTTCGTTTGATACTGTATTGTATGGCAGAAGGCTAGCCCTTTGCTGGACATGGGTGCGTTGGAGCATGTTGGAGGCTGGGGGCATTCATTTAACGCGTGCCGGCATGCTATGTAAGCAGTATTCTTGACTCGGTCACTCCTCTAGGAAAAAGCATTTCCACGCAACATCTGGCTTATTTCCGCTGCTCTCCAGCCATGTGTTTAGATTAACGTGCATGAGTTTGTGGCCATGCTCAGCAATAGAGAGGAGGCGAAGCCATACGCACAGATACGCATTACACGCTCTCCTTCCGACGAAAGCCGGGCGAAACCACCAAGGAAGACCAACTCGCAGCTGCAAGCGGTTGGGAGGTGCGGCGCCCTTGGGGCATCTAGCACTATCCTATCACGGCGCAGCAAAGCAAGAGCCTAGCTCCGCTCCACTATCTGCTGCCGTCTCCACCGCTGCTGCATTGGCCGCTGCTGCCAGCGCTGCGTATGCGGCCTCTGCAAGTAGCGCTGCTTCTGCTGCTGCTACCGCTGCGCTTAGTTCATCTTGCGGATGAAAGCGTTGATCTTCTCCTCGCGGTTGCCGGCCTGGCCGCCCTCCACGTAGTGCAGGCGCTTCTTGTCCATGCCGCCCTTAGGCGACGACAGCTTGAAGGGCCACAGGAAGGTGCTGACCTCCTTGAACTTGGGGCCGCACGTGTAGATCTCGTGCACCAGGTCCTCCATGCAGATGAGCCCGTGCTTGCCCAGGTTCTAAGGGGCGTGGAGAGGAACGTAGGGTTACAGCAGAAGTTAGGCAGAGGTTCAACGGCACAGGATATGCACGCTTGCGCAGTGGAAAGTCCCGCCCAGTGCTAGTCCCATCCCACAGCATGCTCTCAACTCTCGTGTGCAAGCCAGCTGCGGGTACGGAGGACCAACATCCCAAACCCACGGCAGCGACACAGATTTGCCCAACCATGTCTCTTGCCCACGGTACCCTTTCCTCCCCCCGAAATCATCTCATCTTACCTCCTCAATGATCCGGTTGTCCGTCAGGGGGATGCGGTTGCCCTTGATCTGCGGAAAAGTGGGGCCCAGCCGGGATGATTAGCGGGGGCGCTAACACACTTTGTCCTGGAGGCTGGGGCCATCGCAACATCACGCATATCCTGTGCCTTCCCCGGCAAAGTTGCGTAATGCTATAGGTGTGTGCAAATGGGGTATTTCGCAGTGCTGCTGGCCGGCCATTCCTGTCTACCGGACAAGGGCAAACACAAACTCTTGTCACTTGGTTGCATAAACAACCACATACCTTGGCGTAGCCACGCTTGTAGATCAGCTCCCGGACCGACTTCAGGTTGGGGTAGCCGAAGGCGACGTAGGGCTCCACGCGCTGGAGCATGTTCAGCACGGGCTTGCTCACCTGAGCAAGGGATGCAGCGAGGGGTTGGTTCAGGCCCCGTACGGTGGGGTATTGCGCATGGTACCCTCAGCCCAACCTCCGTACCTTGAGGAAGACGCCCATGTTCAGCTGCTTCAGGCGCAGCAGCTGCAGGATCTTCTTCGTCTGTGTGTAAGAAGCAGTAGGGTGGAAACCTTAAGCACTATGTGCTCCCGCGGTGGGTAACGACAATAGATAGCTATAACTGAATGGACGCGGGTATAATGCTGCTACTTTGTTGGTAACTAGCTGGAACACGTCGCCTGACAGGAGCACCGCACATGCGAATGCCGCCGACAAAAACGTTCTTACAGTAGTTGTCGCCCGACTATAATCTTACAATAAGACTGTTCGCAAATATGTTATAGCTATAACGTGCGCACTTGCCAAGTAGCACGCTCACCTTGGGGGCAATCTTGTTGAGACCGCGAATGCGCACCACGAAGATGACCTTGGCCTCAGGGGGCACGTAGAAGCCACCCTTAGCCTTGGCATCGCGCTTCAGGCGGACCATGTCCTTCTCCTGTGTGCATGCAATTAAACACAGCCAAATGTTGGTAAGAGGTCGCTGCTAATCGCTAATATGACAAGGCGAAATGTGCTTCTGCCATATATTGATTTATAGCGCATTTTCTCCGCTTTAGCCGCTGCGCTGCGCCCAGTCCTGCCGGCTGAACCAGCCGCCGGCTGCCGCTCCTGCCTCCGGGCCGCTTGGCGCTCCACATGCTGTCTGCTTGCTGCTGGTAAGTATAACTCCGTGTATACTCCCATGTTGCTGCTTACAAAGCCACGTTCGCCCCTGAACCCATAACCGGCTGCCTATAATGAGTTGCCGTCGGCGCCCAGTTGTACCTGGGAGCGGTACTCGGACACATACTTCTCCGCGCGCTTGAAGATGTCCTTGCGAGTGGCCCGGGCCTTCTTGCGAGACTCCAGAGCAGCCACTGCCCGGTCGGCAGCGGCCTGCTCGTCCCGCTTGCGCTTCTTGGCAAGGAGCTCTGGCACGATGGTCGACATTGTGCCAGTCTGCAGGAAAGAGAAATGTGTTGGAGGGCGAGGAACAATTCAGGTTGGGGAGCGCAAGGCCCATTCGGTCGGCGCCGAAACCAACACGCCCGAAATAAGTGCATTCCAGTTATCAAAAACGTGCAGCGTTTCACGCATATCTCAAAGCGCCTATGCCTTCCATTGGGTCTTTTTTATAACCTAGCAGAACTCCTATCTCGCCAAATCGCCCATACATGCAAGGGTGTATCCTCTCAGTGCCTGCAAAAGCTCGCATAAAGCGTGTAATCACCTCCAACAACATTCAATGACATAGGCATTATATCCAAGGCTCGCCCGTTAGGTATAAAACGGCCTGGTTCAGGGCAAGGCCGCAAGCTTCTGATAGCTAGGACACAGGCACTGTTATGGTGTCCCTGGCGAGTAGCCGAACCCTCACTCGATGCATAACCTGGAGTGGTCCTCGGGCACATTAGCGTGCAGCACAGTTACCGAGAGGTAACTCAAGCCAGTCCTGCTTTGTGCGAAGCTATTCGCACGTGCATGGGCCCTTGCTTACGGACAACTGATGTGTAGCCATGCTTATGTCGCACTTATGTCTGCAAAGCGGGATGACAGGGATGTTGCAAGGCAAGACTCCAGCAAGGACTTCCGTACATAGGATGCACGCTCGAAAGGATGAGAACATGACGGCAGCAAACCCATGGACTAACGTGGCACCTTCCAGTGGCACAAACATTATCTCGTTGAAGTTCAGACTTCATGACCCTTCCCGGCTCTCAAGTAAAGCTCCGACGCATCTACCGCCATACGGTAGGCCTGCAGGAGGATTTGGGTTCGGTCTCGCTATACAGCCCGTTGTCCCAACCACCTTTGAAACCATTGGACCAAGCCTGCCACTAGACATCAACCATACATGCAACAACTGTTAACCACCACAGGCTGCCTCGGCCGTACTGACCTGCATTCCTACAAGCTGACATGGCATACAAGCCAGGACATCCAACACATGCCCGCCAGGGGAACATGGTACAACTGCAATATGATCAATTGTGAGAATCCCCGGCTAAATAGCAACACGCACTTGGTAAACCCAGGCACGACCTCATCTCCCACATGTGCACCCTGCCTGCCCCTAGTCCAGCGACTCCTACAAAACTGGTTGGAACGACCCATAGGGCCCCCAGTGACCCCCGTCGAGACCTGCTCAGCGCTTGCGACAACAGCCAACTCAGCCACACACCGCCCGTCGACTTGATAACCGACAGAAAGACGAACTGTCCTTGCGCGACCGGGTTGCCTGGAAACCAGTCCGTGTACTTTTCCCAAAACAGCTCTAACCAGGGCCAGTTCCGCTAGGTACCTATAGGTTTAGTATACACTGGCCTATCATACAACAACATCTGTAACAACAGCAACTTGGTACAAGTATTTGATCCACGTTCCGAAGTCCTAGCATACATGTCGGCAACACAACGCAGGTCAACGCGTCCTGATACCTGAGACTCTTGCGTACACCCCTGCTCCCCACAACGAGTGATGGGATGCATGTGTGGCGCATCCCATCCTACCTCACCCTCATCCTATCTTCCAGCTAATGCCCTGCATTATTCTGCCTCCGGAGAACACGGCTAATCCTGCCACAGCTCGCTCGCAGCTCCCTTCCTATTGTCGCTAACTCCCTTCCCCGCTCTGCCCTCCTACCCACTCCGATACCTCCTCATCCCGTGTGCGGCCTCCTACCACCGCGCCCCATGCGCCCTACTCCTACCCTGCTCCTACTGCTGCCACCATCACCCCCAGTCCGGCAGCGCCTACGCCAGCCCCTGCGTGACCTCCCTGCCCGCCTCCCCCGCGTACCCCGCCAGCGCCTCCGCCGTCTCCAGCAGCGGCCCCAGCTCCAGCCGCCCGCCCAGACCCAGACACAGCCGCAGCAGCCCGTCGTGGTCCAGCTCGGAGGACAGGATGACGCGCCTGGGGGGGGCAGGAAGGAGGGGGAAAAGGAGAATACCCAATGTGTGGAAAGGAGCGGGGTTTGCGGGGCTTGCAATGTTGGGAGATTAATGGGTGGGGGTGCGTGTGACAGGAGCGGAGTCCATGGTTGAGGGACAGCTTGCGGGAGAGCAGCAACAGGACTGCTGTTCGCGCGTTAAAACAGCCAGCATTATCACACCTCCGATGCTGCCCCTGTGCTGCCCTATGTTGCCTTGCCCTAACTTGCGGCTTCACTTGAAAGGGTTTGGTTTCACGCAGCCCCCCGCCACACCTGTGTCGCACCAGCACCGCCGCCGCCAGGTAGAGGTGCAGGTGGCGGGTGCGGCGACACGCCCAGCAGGCCTCCCACAGCGACAACACCTCCTCAAACCTGCGGCCACAGGAACGGAGGGAAGGTGGGGTCGCAAAAGGGGAGAAGACGCCAGGCGTAAGGTGCATAGAGACAGGTTCATAGTACGCTACCAAACGAGGTCGGATTCTGTCGCCGTAATGCCAATAGCATGCAAACGAGCGTAACGCAGTCGTCGCAACAGCAGCAATCCTTCGCATCGGCCTTCAGTAATGTGCAGGATAGGAGGATACCTCTCCCAGGTCCCAGCTCTGCATCCCGCTCTTCCACCTCCCCAGTCGCCCCCCCACAAGCCACTCCTCACTTGAACTCCCTCTTGAAGTGGATGAGCAGCCAGCGGAAGGCGAAGTAGTAGCTGAGGCAGTCACGGCGCTCCAGGTAGGCGTGCAGCGGAGGGTCCAGCAGCTTTAAGTAAGAGGGAGCGGGTGGGCCAGACAGGCACAGAAGGACGTGAGCGACCCATGGGTCGGTTGGCTGACATTGTATGCAAATTGGAGCAAAGACTTCATGCACAGCGTGGAGCAGCATGCCAAGACGCAAACATCGGCAGCGCCCTCTCACCGCCTCTAACCGCACCCACCAGGAGGCACAGGGCATACGTAACGTGACACGCACACCCCCACCCCTCACCTGCACCAGCCGCCGCAGTGCCGCCAGCTGCGCGTTCATCCCCTCCATGTCGGTGTGAAAGTTGCCCCGCATGCCGCGCCCCTCCAGCAGCGCCGCCAGCGCCCAGAAGGCCTCCGCCTCGTCACGCATCACCACCAGCAGCGGGGCAGCCATGTCGCTCATGCCCTGGGTGAGGGGAGAGGGCGGGGGCGGGTAGGCGTGCGGACAGGCGGGCGGGAAGGGTTGAGCTGCACGGTGTGACACGGGTTGAGCAGCATCGAGTGGGCCGCATGGGAATGGAGCTAGAAACACCAACTGCAGGGAATTAAGGAGCTCAAGCCGGAAACAATCGCGGGCGGATGCGGGAGCCGCAGAAGGACTCCTCTGCAGCTCCCAAAACGCACGCACAGTGCCCCCCTCATCCGCCTCCGCGCCGCACGCACGCACCTGGCAGTACCCCAGGTCCTGGTCGTACATGACATGCGTCAGCAGCACGTGCCGCAGCGCCCGCAGCCCGGGTCCGCCCTCGCGCGCGAAGAAGGGGTGGCCCCTGTCGGTGCGCCGCACGTCCTTGTCCACTGCGGTGCGCGCGGCCCGCCAGGCGGTGCAGCGCGCCTCCTGCGCGGGCGTCATGGACTGCCACTGGGAGCGCAGCGTGAGGTAGTCGCGCTGCCAGGCCTGCATGGGGGGACAAGGACCTTACCATATACCATAGAAAGCCACAGGTAAGGGCAAAGCAAAAGGGGTTCATATGGGATACATATTCCTCATTAGGAGCAAAGCAAAGGGGATAGGAGACGGCAGGAGGAGGAAGGAGGAATGGGGGATGAAGGAGCAGGAGGGAAGAGAGAGGGATAGAGGGGTGAGGCGTAACTGGAAGAGGGGCAAGGAAGGGCGGTGGGCGAGAACGGGGACGAGAGCAATGAGAGCAATGAGGGGGAGGAAGGAGCAGGGAAACCCCAGTTTGGTTGCCACACCTGCGCCACCCGCCTCCGCTCCGCCGCGGTGCTGCCCCGCGGGTACATGGCCAACAGGTGCTTCCACACCTCCCGCCGCAGCTCGGGGCAGCAGCCGGAGGCGGACACGCGGTCGCGCAGGGCGGCCTCCGCAACCAGGCGACCCTCTGAGGAGGGGGGAGGAGAGGGGAAGTGGGGGAAGAGGGAACTTGGGATGGGGGCCAGGAGGGGGATACTGAGGGTGGGCTGGGGCACCTGGGAGTGCACGAGGGGGCCGAACATGACAGAACGTGACATCATCGAGCGAAGTGGCAGGGACGGTACGCCGTACGCGGCCCCGGCTGCTGTTGGCTTCCCGGGGCCACAGACCCACAATGGTAACCCACACGCGCGCAAGCAAACAACAGCCGCGCCTACCTGCGTCGAACATGGCCGCCCATTCCTCGGCCGACAGCGGCGGCGGGCGCAGCCGGCGTCTGACGAGCAGCGGGTGCGCCGAGGCCTCTCCCCAGCAGCCGCTGCCGTCCAGTAACTCGAAATCCCCCACCGCCGTTGTAATGTCCCCGGCCTCCTCCAGGTTGCCGCCGCTCCCGATATTCCTGGGATTAAGGCCCGTTATTCTGGTAGCATTGGTGCCGCTTGTTGAAGTGCCAGCGGCGGCGGATGCTGCCGCGTCGGCGGCACTGGGAGGTATACCTTCGCCCCTGGTGTTGCTGTTCTGCGCCGTACCGCTAGCAAGGCAAGCGGTTGAGGTAGTGGCGGCGGCGCTGCTGCCGCTGCCAGTAACACCACTGACGGCGTCGCCGTCAGCAATGCCGCCGCATCGGCGCTGCATCTCGATGCCGCCCTGGCACCTCCCCAGCTTCTCCTCTGCGGTTGGGTTCTCCCCTCCGGTCCTGTCATCAACATCAACCGTACACCGCAGGTTGTAGCAGTCGCTCTCTCCGCCGTACAACAGATCGCCCTCCGACTCCTCCAGCTCATCCAAGGCACCTATCCAGCCGCTCGCTGTTCCCTTGACGTTCTGCACGAACCGGTTAATCGCATCCACAATGCTAGACGCCCAGGCGCCGCCCACGACACCTCGATAACCCTCGCTGCTCCCATCCTCGTAATCCTGACTGTTGCCCTCCCCGCCGCCGTCACCGTCGCCGCCGCCGCAGCTGCCGTCGACCGCCTCGAAACCGCCCAAGTCCCCCGATTCAGTCCTCCTCGCCGGCCGATCCGCCCAGCTCCACGCCACCCCGGATTGAAGCGCGCCCACATCCCGCCCGCTGCCGCCGCCGGCACCTCCACCGCTGGCGGCGGCACACGCGCCTCCGCCACCTAGCCCCGCCGCCGCCGCCAGTCCCAGTCCGGTAGCAGGACTAGCCCACGCCGCGCGCGACTGCGAAACCGACCCACCCGCGACAGCAGCCCCAGTCGCAAGCATCTCAGAGGGCACTGTGGCTGCTGCCATTGCTGAGGAGGAGGAGGAGAAGAAGGCGGTGGCGGAGGAGAAGAGGGCGGCGCCGCCCGGCTCGAAGGTGGCTGAGGCGCCCGGCGGCGGCCCACCAATGAGCACGTCCGCGAGTTGCAGAGCGGATAGGGAGCGGCAGAGCGGGTCAGCGGTGTCGTTAACCAGGTAAGTCTGGGGCTCGGAGGCGGACTTGAGCAGGAACACGTGCTGGGGGCGGGGAGGGGAGGAAGGGCAGGATGGATGGGGCGGGGCCATGAGCAGGGGGAGGAGAGAGAAGTTAAGCCGTCGCGGTGGGAGGCAAGGGACGCGCGGTATGCCCAGTACCACGGATCTCCTGGGGTCACTGCCCTGCCAAGCTTACGGGGCCTTGCAGCAACTCCTCTACCTCGCCAAACCCACTGACCGCACATGCCCACAGCCAATTAACCGCCCCGCCTCATCAGGTCATCAAGGAGGCCTTCAATGCCACGCGCGCACCTGCTTGAGTGTCGCGATGAGCGCCCTGACCCCGCCCCGCGTGAAGTGCAGCGGCGGCAGCGTCACGCCGCTGGTCAGCACCACCAGCAGCTGCGGACAGCCCAGGCCCAGCGGCGGCGTGCGGCGGCGCAGCGCACGCACCTCGGAGAGGGGGATGGGGTGAACCGCGTAGAGCGTGCGGTCTGGGGACAGGAAGGGGGAGTGGATGGGGGTTGCAGGGAGGGTGAGAGAGGGGCTTAGGGCCTTAGTAGGGGGGCCATGGGGCGCGCAGCCATGCCTCCCCAATTAGTAGACCCGAAAATAGTACCAAGTCCTCGCCCTTTCATACCATAAATTGAGATCCTCATTTCTAGCTTACCACTGCCGTGCCCCGTCGCCGTTGCTTGTCCATCCATGGATGTGGCCATCGTCGGCGGCGGCGGCGGCATCGCCGCCTCCGCTGCCGTACCCGTCGCGCCCACCGCGCCGCCGCCGTTTACAACGCGGCCCCTCGCCTTCGCCACCACCATCTTCGCATCATGAGCATCGCGTGCATCCGCATCCGCGTCGGCGGCCACGACTCTGAAGGTCCCGTCCGCCTGCAGTACACCTCGGCTGTACGGCAGCCAGGCCATGAACAGCACGCCGCACTGCTTGACCAGGGACAGGCGGCCCAGGATGCGCTCCGAGCGGGCACCCGGCCACACTGCCACTCCCTCACGGACAAACACCACCTGGGGCGCAGGATTGGCATTGAGGTAGGTGGGGAGCGGCGATGGAGACAAACCGGTATTGGTGAAGAGTGGCGATGGAGACAAATCGGTGCAGGTAGCGACTAAGAGACGCATAGGCAGGAGACTACGGCACTGGTTGACGAGATGAATATGAGGTGGGTAAGCAGTATCTCAGTAGCTATAAGGCGGCAGTAGCGCTGTACGGCCAAGTCGTAACGGTAGTGCAATAACCGCCGTACAAACCTCGGTGCCGCCTGGATCCGACAGCTCCGAAAACGATGTCTCCGTGTCGTCGTCGTCCACGAGGGCGCTGCTGCCGTCGCCAGCGGTGGCAGTAGCTCCATCGCCGTCCTCCTCATCGTCCAGGCAAACCACCGCAGTTGCCGCGGCAGCGTCGGCATCGCTGGTTGCATCCAAGGCACCGCCGCCGCTCCGGCCGCTGCTAGCGCCGCCAGTACTGCCGGCTGGGTGGTAGGGATGCTGCTGGGAGTGTTGTTGTTGCTGCTGCTGAGCTCGGGAGCAGTCACTGTGGGCAGCGCAGGTGGGGCTGTTGGTTCCGTGACAAGCGTCTGGTGGCTGTCGCTGCCGCCAAGGGGTTCTGTAGCTGTTAAAGCTTGCAATGGAGCAGGAGAGGGAGAAGAGCGAAGTTTTAAGCGGGCAGGTTATGCGGAAAGCAATCAAGGAAAACGGAAGGAAGCGTGAAGTGGCGAGGTAGCTCGGAGGTCGGAGGTCTGAAGATAGCGCACTTAAGCAGATAACATAACTTCGTGGCAAGAGGCAAGTAGGCGCCGCTATAGTCTCATGGGATTCGCAACACCTACTTAGATGCTCGGCTCGAGAAAGCACCCGTCTCTTCATCTGCTGCGCATAGAACAGCGCAGTTTTGACCTTCCTGGACACGAAGAATTGTGCCCGGGTGAACCTGCAGAAGCCGCAAGATGGGAGGAGCCGGACCAACGAGGTAAACGTCAGCAAGGCACAAGCCCCGGTCTGGAGAAACGGCAAAGCGAAAATGGCAGCCAGCTTAATATACACGTGTCTGATATAATGCCTACCTGCGGAGGCCCAAAATCCTCGGCTACGCTGCAGCTCATTCTTGGGCGCGCCTGCTGGACGTTAGGGTTCAAGCTGGTGGCTGCATCCGAGCCATGCTTACAATACGTACGCGCTGAAACTGTGGACCCTAAGCGGCCAGCCAAAGTGAGCGCTACCAAAAGCGTGGAAGTTGAGTTGCACCGTTGGTTGCACGCAAGGAAGTGCCTCGGATTGCCAAGCCGCTCTACCACAAGAGTCTTGAACCAATTGGTCCTATGATGGCGTGTTGGGTCTGCACTGTGGTTTGACGCGACCTGTCGACACACCCGAACACCTCGCCCGTACTTGCCAGCTTAACTGCCATTTGTGCTTTGATTGGCATGATAGGTCATTGTACTCCGGCACTTGGCGTCCGAACTTTGTTACCTGATGTTGTAATTTTGTCAAGCACAGGGACGCCCTTGGGCTCTAATTCCTAATTCCAACGGTGTGCATTGCTCATTGGGCTGTCCTGGTTGCCTACCTGCCAGCCATACTCTGGTGGCACAACATGTCAACAAACGCTATACCATCCAAGTTGTCAAAAGTTACGATTCCCGGAGCTAGCCTGTCTACCACGCTGTACTCTGTGACGGCAGGTGGAGCGCCGTGCGATGGCTTGTTGTTTGGTAGGTGCTGTCCCATCGCAAGGAATTATACCCCCTGAATGCCCTACCTCGAGCGGGATGAGGGTAAGTCAATTGGTCGGTGAAGCCTCCTGGACCCATGGGTTCCACCTATTCCTCCGGTCCAACTGTCCAACAGGGAACACTATCTCCACGACAACGCACCAGCTGCAAGATGATGATGGTGAGTCGAATGTTGACAAGAGGGCTGGCATGACATGTTAGCAATTCGGGAATGGAGCCGCGTGGGGTAAGGCCGGAAGAGAATGGGAGGGCCAGCACCCACACACGGGCGGCACCCCAACCCTGTCACGCTGAGCCCCGCGCCCTCCCCTCCTCCAATCGCTGCCCCTGCTCTGCCCTGTTGGCCAGATGCTGCCACCATGACCGAATCCCGGGCTGCCATCTGCTCCACGCTGTGCTGCGCCACCACTTGCAGCTTCTACGATGGGGGGGGAGATATAGCGGGTAAGTGACAGTTTAAGAGAGATGCATTGCCGGTAGCTAGTGGAACGGTGGCGTGGCGATGCGGGTCTGGGGCGTTAAACCGTTGGAAGGGTGGCCATTGGTTGGGCAAGCCGTCCCGGGTTTAAGGCGACTTGCAACTTGGACCCGACTTGCAACAAGGCGGAGACGCTCATGCAGGGCCCGCGGCAACGCCATAGAGCATGATGCAGCGGACCTCAAGTGCACTTGTTAAAGGTCTTTAAGCTTTCCAACGATGACAACCGAACTTGTGTTGTATCGGTAACCTGCGCACCAAGCAGAATCCAAGCTCCAAGCGCTGCTAAAAGACCGACCAGGGCCGCTGCTCGGTTGGCTGTCCTACAGACCCGCCGTTGCTGATTGCGGTGGTGGCAGCAGCAGTAGCGGCGGCAGCAGCACCTCGGTACCCTTGCGGCCCTCCATGCGGGAAAGCGCTGTGACGCAGGCGCTGCTACAGCGGCAGCTGCAGCTTGCCAGCAACAACAGGGACGCCAGCAGCAGCAGCAGTACGGCAAGCGGCCGGCATGCGTACGGCGGCGGACAGGGGCAGCATGGAGGCGCAGGCGCGCAGGAGCAGCAGGGGCGGCCCATGCAGGCAGTGTTGCTGCTGCTGGTCACCACAGGGAGGGACCATAACGGGGCGACGGTGACGTGGCAATTCAGGTGAGAGAGCAGCAGCAGTAGCGGTATCAATAGCAGCGACGGTCTCCCGTCACCGTCCTTGCCTTCCATCCGCATCGCCCTTACCTCGCCCCATTTCCCTCCCTAACGCCCTGCCCTCCGACACGCAGGTGCTTCCAGGCCCGACAGGCAGTTGCCTCCGGTGAGCTCCTTCTAGAGCCCCTGGAGCTGCAAACACTCAACCTGGGCGGACACACCGGCCTAGCGGACTACCAGAAGTTCAACACCACCACCGCCTACCCCTTGTCCTCCGGGCTGCTATCATCGGCAACCTCACCAGCCGGGCTGGCGTCGGCGGGGTTGACCGGGGCTGCAGCGATGGCAGCCGCAGCGGCTGCGCCGCCGATGGGTTCGCTGGCGGCTGGCGCTCGGGCGCAGGCGGCAGCAGTACGGCAGCATTGCGAGTCTCTTGTTGAGAGGTTGGGAGAGGTGTGTGCACAGGCACAGGTAGGGGAAGAGGAGGTTGCAGCGCTGAGGCAGCGCAGGGACGCCTTGCTGGCTCAGCTGGCACGTCGCGGGTGGTAGCGTGGAGCTTGCCAGCGAGCTAGGTGTTGTGTTGTGCCTTGGGTGGTTTGCATGCAACGGTGTCATCGCTCGGCATGTTCGCGTTTACAGTATTTGGAGTGTCTCGAGGTAATGGTGATTTCATAGTAAGCATGGAGGGGCATAACGGGATGTAAAATACATGGTTTGCAAGGCGAATACGCAGCGTGCCAGCAGCAGGGGTGAGCTGGGTGGTCGTACACAGCTGGACTGGGGGGCCCTGCTGGGACTGGGGGGATGTGCAGGGCTCCCGTGGGGTTGCTTCCTAATAATCTGGGTGGGGCCTCACCTCAGCAGGTCTTGGCCAAGCGGCCAACATACCTAATCAAACCTATCCTGGATAAGCCCCCGAATGCGAGCTTGTAAGGTCCTGCTCTTTACCTAGCTCGGCGGGTGGCAGTATACGGCGTCCGCCTTTACCCCGTACATACCGGTAGATTGGGGTTGGGTGGCATAGGATGTCGGCAATGAGCAATGTGAGCAAGTGACTTGTCGGTCACAGGCTGGTTGCTGGGGCTGCGCCTCAGCCAACTGACAAGCCCGTTCAGTATAGCTACCCTTCCACCTAACCAAGCCAGCCCTTCCGCGCACGCCGCCCAGTTGATCGTACCGTTCGCCCCTATTGTACACTCAGGAGCTGGCTGGCCTCGAGTAGGGCCGTAAAGGTACTGGTTGGCGCCACGCCGACTACAACGTCCCAGCTGAGCGGGGTTCTGTTTTTGTGAGTGTTGCCGGGCCCCCGGCTCGTGAGGACAGTTGAGCAGGGTTTCGGCCTGGCGGCCACCCATTGGCAACCGCAAGCATTCACCAAGTGCATCAAGCCGAGGAGCAAACTCCCTATCCTTCCATTGTGTCTAACCCTTACGATCCTCCGGTCCACATGCCCTTTGTGAGGCGGGCCTATCGTTACTTCTATAGGGCACAGCGCTCAGGACCAAAGATGGCTGAGCGGGGTGTCCTTGCTGCATCGTATCTGTGGGAGCATTCAGTTACATAGCAAGATGGCCTATCAAAACACAAGTTGTGTCATGCCGATGCGGGAATCGTCCATGATGAAGCCCACTTGGCCGTACGTGACTGTTTTCCGTCTACGCAATGCTCTGCATCACAGCGTCTTCTTTTGTTTGATGGATATAACAGAATATGCCATATGAGATTGACATACTACATGACTTTAAGGGAGTTGTATCCAACGCGCTGACCACCACGGTAGCCACCTTCAGACTTCTTTATTGCTGACCGTGTTCTGAGGAGACATCGACGATGGACCGCTCGAGAGTCCCCCTGTGACAAGAAAGCTTGAAAGGTGCGCAGTCGACGATTATCGCTTCCATTTGGCTAGCACGCATCCCAGCCGCAAGAAGTCATATTTATTATTAGAGTATTACCTCCCGGGTTTGTAAAGGGGCTTTGGAGAGCTGGTTTCGCTTTTCTGGAGGCAATATATTGTAACTCAATTGACTTGTCCCTCCCAACTGCTCGTGGCGAACGGGTTTCTGTCTAGTGTTTCTTATGATGCAACATATTGTTAATGATTAAGTGTTACGCCTTTGGTGCGAGAACATGCTTGGTGGCTGAGTTGGTACAAGGAACACATACAACGCAATTGAGCGGTGCTTGCTTGCCGTTAGTGCTAAACATATGAAAAAATACACTTATCATTTCCATGGGAATCGACTTGCTCGTTATTGGAGATATGTCCCGCATTGTTCTTTTCCAGGGAGTCCAAGTACAATGTCGGGCGTTGAGGCCGATGAAGAAATGCATGAAATGGCGGATGTTGCCGATGCGCTCGGTGCGCTGGCGTCAGTGGCTGCGGCAAGGTGGGGTTCAGGCTGTGTATGCTCACGCTCTGAAAGGGATTTGCTATCGTTACAAATTGTTAACATATATGGACATCTGTACTTCCGTTGCTTACGTAGCCGGGAAGAAATGCGAGTGAGTTCTCCGCAGCGACCGACCCTGGGCCCGCCGGACAGCCAGCCTGCAGGACAGGGCAAGCAACACTCTGTACTGCGCCCTGAGATGCAGAAATGGGTTCAATGCAGCCAGTGCCATAAATGGAGGAAGGTAGGCCTATACCTGACTGTTACTGTTAGTCTTCACCGGTTGCCTTCCTAGCCGTGTTCTGCGGGACATTCAATGTAAATCGATGTTACAAATGAGCAGGTGCCTTTTCACCTAAAAGATGATGAGCTGCCCGAAGACTGGGAGTGCAAGCACAACGTATGGGACCCGCGCCACTCTTCTTGCGCGACGCCTCAAGCGCTGCCGAGCGAGGAAATTGACGAAATCCTGGCGCTGCAGGTATGTTTTGGTGTAGCGGTCGTGATGGGCCCATCGTGCTGTGCTGGGGCTCACACGTTCCGTGCTGAGGGCTGGCTCTTAAATTTTCATCCCTCGCCCTGCACAGCAACAGGAATTGCAGCAGCAGCGCCTACAGCAGCAGCAACAGCTACTACAGCTGCACTTGCAGCAGCAACAACATGAGGCTCACTACAATGAGGAGCCTCCCTTTGAGGAGGCTGAGCAGGAATACTATGAAGGCGACGGGTAAGGGTGTTGCGCGTGAACCTGCAACCACGCCACCAAAAAACGTGTATACATACTATGGCCCCACGGTTGCAGGGGGGAGGACGATTACGTCGATGACGACGACCTCGGCGATGGAGCCGATGACGACCTTGACGGGGCCAGGCGCATGCGCGCAAAGTTCATTAACAGGCCCAAAATCAAGCGGGCTGGGTCGGACATCCTGCCGTCGAGCATTCCCAGTCCCGGCCGGCGTGGCGGCAGGGGCGGGCGTGTGGGTGGGGCCCGGGGTCGTGGCCTGACGCCTCGTGGCGGTCGGGGTGGGCGTGGCGGCCGGGGAGCCAGCCGCGGGGGCCGTGGCGGTCGCAGCAGTGCCGCTGGCCTGGCGCGCAGCCGCCCCGGTGGTCGGGCGTTTGGTCGTGGCGTGCGCGGCGTCAGCGAGGCGGCAGAGGCGCTGTTGGGCATGGGTGTGGCGGGAGAAGGCGATTACTATGAGGGCGAGGTGAGCACTGGTTAATGGGGAACGGGGCAGAGCATTTTGGGGTATGGCGGAGGGGGTCTTTGGTCCTGCTGTGTTCACTGCTAGACAAAACCCTTTCTTGGATTGGGCCAGGAGGGCTAGGGTATTCCTTGCAGCGAAGCTGGCAGTTGCTAGGGCGGAGGTCGTATTCCATATTACCTTCTCGCTGACCTTCCGGCCCATCGACCTCGCAGTTGGCTCCCATGATGATGCTGGACCCAGCGGAGCAGGTCCTGCTGCCGCGGCCGGAGTTCCCCTACCCGCGCGACACGCTGCGCCCGGGCCGTGTCGTGTGGGCCAAGGTGGAGGGACACGACTGGTGGCCGGCTAAGATTGTCCGACGCCGCGCGGTGCCTCGTGAGGTGCGTCATGCCTTCCATTTGCATACCATACCTTGGTGCGGCTTGCGCGAAGTCCCGAGACGCTGGCATGCTAAGGTTGAAACTTCTCGAGAATTGTGTTGCCGCCTTGCCCCTTTGCCTGTCCCTTAGGTTGGGCCGCCGCCGGGTGGGCACGGCTCTGTGCTGCTGTACATCCCGGTTGTATTCTTTACCAACAAGGGCATCCCCGGCGAGGTGGAGGAGCGGCTGGACACGGCGCAGGGCATTGTGGCAGCCAGCATGCGCGCCCTGGGTGTGGGTGAGTTACGGGGAGAGGTTGCCACCACGACGGCAGTGATGCACCTCTAATGGGGAACGGGTTTCTCTTCGCGCACCAAGGAGTAACGTAGCGGGCCGGGCGTGAGGCGGTAGCGAACATGTGTAGTGCATGCCAATTGTAGGCTTTTGTAGCACCCTCTTACGCTATCGCTTCCATGGAACCATGACAGGTGGCGAGGAGGAGGAGGACGAAGAGGCTGAGTACGCCTGGTTGCCCCTGGACTGCCTGAAGCCCTTCAAAGTGGGTGATGTCAGCGGCAACGCCGGCGACGTGGGGGCCATCATTGACCCGAACCTGCGGACCTCCATCGCCCATGCGGAAGCTGCCATGCGCCTTTCCGAGCAGCCAGCAAATGCGACAAACATGCTGGGTCCTAACGTGCATGTCGGCACTGTCCCCAAGGTGGAGGGTGGTTTGGGCGTGGGCCCTGAGCACGACCTGCTTGGAGATGCGTCCGGGGCGGGTGCTGCTGAAGAGGACTTTCAGAGCGACTCGGACGGCGGCTGGGGAGCACCAGCGCACTTCCAGGCTGCTGCCGCACGAGGGTTTCGGGGAGGCAGAGGACGCGGCGGCAGGGGGCGAGGCAGGGGTCGTGGACGCGGCGGACGACGCGGACGTGGCCGGGGGCGAGGCATTGCGGCGAGGTGCGGCGGGAAGATGACCACTTGCAAGTGGAAATTAAGCTTGCAGTTCTGTTTGCCGTTGTCATGTGCCTGTGCAGTACTTCGTCTGACGCTCTCTTCGCGGCTCCTCTCTCAGGGGCAGCGATGAGGAGGACGAGGTGTTGGATGAGATGCCGCTGGAGCCGCTGGTGGCGCCCGCAGACCCCTTTGCTTTGGGTGGCATGCCTGCATTGGCGCCCCAGAGGACGGTAGTGGAGGCAATCTTCGGGTGGCGCTTCCCTCTGTCGGAGCAGGAGAAGGCACAGGAACGGTGAGAACGGGTTGTATGCTGGGATGCGTGGAATGAGTCATAGCGTCACGGTTCAAACATGGCCAGAGTCACACCGCACCCACCTTTTCCCATCCTCACAGGGATCGCCAGCGGCAGTTGGAGATGGAACGCCATCGCATCCTGGACCGCCTGCGCAAAAGTAGCGCCGTTGGCTCGCCGAATCCGGAAGCCATTGCAAACGCTGTAGCGGCAGCAAACGCAATTGCAGCCTCGGCTGCCGCCGCCGCCAAAGCTGCTGCTGCTGTAGCGGCAGCCGCTGGTGGCAACTACCCAGACCGCATGGCCACGGACGAAGCCGACGCCGCCGCTGCCTTGCTTGGCTTTGGCGGCGAGGACGCCGAGGCGGCCGCTGCCGCCGCGGCTGCTGCTGCTGCAGCCGCGGCCAACGCCGCTTCCGGCATTTTAAGTGGCTTGGAGGGCCTCGATGGCAGCGGCGCCGCAGCGCTGAACGGCCTCGTAGCCGGCATTGACCGGGAGCCTGAGTACTTGGTCAAATGGGCGCATCGCAGCCACATCCACAACGAGTGGGTCAAGGAAAGCACCCTTATGGCGCTGGCGCGGCGGAAGCTCCTGAACTTTAAGAAGCGGCATGGCGACCGACCGTGCAACATGGTGGAAGAGGCGTGGACGCGACCTGAGCGCTTTGTGTCTCGGCGGCCGTCTCCCACTGGTCCTGGCTGGGAGGTGCTGGTCAAGTGGGCGGGACTGGGCTACGATCAGGCCACTTGGGAGGTGAGCTGGGGAGTTGGGCTTGAAGGCCGGGCGGAGACGGGGTCTAGTACGGGCGAAAAAGCAGGATTGGGTTAGCAAAACGCCAATAACCGCTCCGCACTGTTCCGCAGGCCGAGGGCACGAAACTCCTGCTGCAACCCGAATATGTAGCCCTCCACACGGCCATGTGGGCCCGAAGCAAACGGGCCTTGTACAAGGCCTCTCGTGCGGCTGCTGAAGCCGCCACTGAGGCGCGCGCAGCAGTGTGCGGCAACGGACCCATGGGTCAGCAGCCGCAGCAGGGTGCCTCGTCGTTGCTGGACGTCCAGGAGCAGCCGGCCTACGTTGCTGGCGCCCGCCTCCACAGCCATCAGCTGCAGACTGTTAGCTGGCTTCGGCACATGTGGGCGGAGGGCAAGCATGCCATCCTGGCGGATGACATGGGCCTGGGCAAGACAGCCACCGTCACCGCTTTCCTGCAAGGCCTCATGTGCGTGGGCAGATCGGAAAAGGGATGGGGTTCTAGGGTGCGCCGGGGTGGGAAGGGTGTACGTTATGGACTACCGTTTGAAACTGCGTCCTACGTAAGAAAGTGAAGGGATATAGGCGGCGGATTGTGCAATGGGAGGCCGTTCGCGCGTGGCCATTGCAACGACTGTGCTGCCGTGCCCTTGTGCGCTTACGCCATTGTCTAATATCTTTTCTTTTGGCCCGGACCCGCCTACAGCCATGACTTCAAGGTGACGGGTCCGCTGCTGGTGGTTGCACCCCAGGTGCGGCAGGGGACTCCCCACAGGGAGTGGGTTCGAGGTGCCAATTGCGTTCACGTCCTCTTTTAACGTAGCACTACAGGATTGTCAGGCAAACTCCGATGTTACCACGCTGACAACAACTTGACCATCGCGCTCCGCTGCGTTTATTCCCCGGATCCACAGGCCATGCTGGACTTCTGGGAAGGCGAGTGGCAGTTCTGGGCCAATGGTGCAGCCAGCACCGACCCACATGCCTCCCCAGCCAACGGCCCCACGAGCGCCGCCGCTGCCGATGGTGCTCAGGGCGGCAGCGGCCCTGCCAGCAAGGATGCCAGCGGTGCCAGCAGCGGCATCAACGTGGTAGTCTACACGGGCAACGCAACGGTTCGCACGTTGCTGCATGAGCAGGAGCTGTGGCTGGCGCCCTCGTCGCTGGACAGGAAGGGTTCCATGGCTCGCGGCCGGGAAGACTGCCCCAGCAAGGTGGGTGGACGTCTGGACTGGGACTCTAGGGCAGCGGGCGTGGGCTGGGGCTTTAGGGAACAGCTACACCTGAGCGCTCATCTTGTATGCCGACCCAGACACCACATCATAAGTGCTCAAACTCCATGCAGGTGCCGAAGGCCGATGTCGTCATTGCGGGCTACGAGCACGTGCTGTCCGACCTTGCTGCGCTCAAGGTGAGTCGATGGGTGGTGGGATTCAACGGGGGCGTCCCGCGCCGCATGGCTTCTCCTCCCGATCATCGATTACACGAAGCAGGGAAGGGGTCGTACTGTCACATACTGACACATAATGATGCCGTGTTCCGTCCTTTCGACATGTTTTGTACCCTTTCTTCATCGTACCGGTCCTAACCCTTCCGTGGTCCAGGCCCTTCCCTGGGAGGTGGTCGTCGTGGACGTGCGGCAGCGCTGCCGCGGCATGAGCGCCCGCAACACGGGTGCGTTAGCCGAGCTGGGCGGTCGGCAGCGGGTACTGCTGACCAACAGCAACCCCACCACCGCCTCCCTGGAGGAGGTAGCGGGGCTGGCACAGCTCGTACGGCCGGACGTGCAGGCCTACGACCCCGAAGACTACCTGGCAGGGGAGGGCGCCGCGGAGGCGGCTCGCACCCGTCTCGCGGAGGCGCTGGAGGCGGTGTGCTGCCGGCGCATGGGCCGCGAGCTGCCGCGTGCGGTGGGTGTACGGCGGGAGGTGCAGGTGCCCGTGGAGCTCACGGTGGCGCAGGCGGAGTGCTACCGCACGCTGCTGGCAAGAAACTATGAGGTGCTGGCGGACCTGCGGCCGCCGCCGCTGCCGGCGAGGAACGGCGGCGGAGGCGGGGGCCACCGCGCGGCGAGCCTGAAGCATGTGTGCAATGAGCTGCGGAAGGTGAGTGTGTGTGCGATGGTCTTAGGGATGTCCTGGCGTAGTTGGTTATGAGGACATGGCATTGAGTGTGGCAGCAAGAGTCTTACAAAGAGTGGCGTTTGGCTGAGGATGCAATGAGCGATACCGTACCGGAGCCTTGCCTTCACGCTGCGTGTCCCCTCCGCTTGCTGTGTAGGTCTGCCACCACCCGCACCTGCTGGAGGAGTTCCGCGCCGAGCTGGAGGAGGCGGCCACAGGTGGCAAGGCGGAGGGACCCGTCGCGGCGGAGGACGCCCTTGCTGCGGGCTTGGCGCTGCCATCCCCGCAGCCGCGAGCCAGCCACGGCACCAACACGGCCTCCCGGGGCGGTGCCGGCGCGGCTGAGGGTGGGCTGCTGGCTGCCAGTGGCAAGCTGGCAGTGCTGGATAAGATGCTGCGTGTGCTGCAGCGCAAGGGGAGCTGCGTGCTGGTGTTGTCGCAGACGGCTAAGGTAGGGCGTAGGCAGGGAGCCAGGCGGTGGGCCGGGATTGGGAGGAAGGGAAGAAGGAGCTTGGGGGTGGGAGGGTTGCTCGCGAGGGGGGGGGGCTTTAGGGGCCCTGTTTGGTGTTGGGTGAAATCTGTGGCTGGCAGCGCGCCACGTTGACCATTGACTTATGCTGTTCTTTCCGCAGACGCTGGACATCCTTGAGTCGTACGCTCAGCGTGCCTTCGGACCAACGGCTGCCGTACGTATCGACAGCTCGACGCCGTCCGCTGTACGGTACTCAACCCTGAACTCCTTCAACGCCGCCGTCGCCGCTGCGGCAGCTGCTTCCCCACGCAGCACCAGCAACGGCGGCGCCGCACCCTCCTCCGGTCCGGCACCGCAGCCTCCTGCACCCGAGCAGCAGCAGCAGCTTCCCCTGGACGGCACCAGCACCCTTCCTTCCACCTCCGCCGCAACATCACCTGTTGCGCCCCACTCCTCCGCATCCGCTTCCGCCGCAGCCTCTCCTGCGCCTCCCGCTACCACATCTTTCATCGTCCTGATGACTGCACGCTCCTTTGGCCTAGGCACCAACCTACCGGCCATTCGCAGCGTCATTGTGTACGACAGTGACTGGCACCCCCGCCTGGACCTCCAGGCCCTCCGCCGCGCATACCGTGTTGGCGAGCCGGGCCAGCTCTCCGTGTACCGGCTTTACACCCGAGGAACTGTGGAGGAGCGGTTGCTTCAGCTAGCAGAGCGGCGCAGGGGCCTGGAGCAGGTGTTCCAGGCGGGCGTCGGCGCAGCAGCAGCAGCGGGCCGCGGTAGTGGCAGGGATAACAGTACCGGCGGCAGCGGCGCTGCCGGTGGCGGAGGCATTAAGGCGGTCGAGGAGATTTTGAAGTGGGGTACGCAGCAGCTCTTCCGGCAGTCGCTAGGAGGTGAAGGTGGTGCCGGCCAGGGCGCAGACGGGTTCGCGGGATGCAGTGTGGGCGACGGGGTGCCGCGGCAGATGGACACAGCGGCGCCAGAGGCGAAACTGGATGCAGCATCCGTGCTGGCGGGTACGAAGAGCACATGCACGGGGACGCGCCAGGAGCGTGCTGTTTACACGGACGAGAAGGTTTCGGAGCTACTGGAGTTGGGTCATGCTGCGTGCTGCAACGGTAGCAGCGGAGCCGGGAAGGCTGCCGATGCTGCCGCGGCAGCGGCGGATACGGCAGAAGGTGTGTCTCCTGACGGCAGTAGCGGCGGTGAGGGCGGGCCTCATGTGGGAGCCGCTGAGGCAGAGGGCGGGTGTGGCGGCGGAGGCGGCGGCAGCGGTGTGCCGTTGGGTCCGGGGCTGGAGCTGGTTACGGTGCGCACGTGGGCTGATGTGGACAAGCGCGTGGAGGACGATCTGCCTGCAGTTTCCGGTAAGCCTTAGAGAGTAAGAGGTGGGATTGCACGAGGGGGAGACCTGTTTGCATTGCTTGCTTACATGGCGTAAGGCATGGGAGGTGCTTACCGCAATGTGGCGCCCGTTGGGCAAGGCCACGCCCCTGTAGGCTGGAGGTGCATTACATGCTGTTAAAGGACAATATGTTTCTCCAACAACCCGCAGACGAAGCCGATGAGGATGAGGACAAGAACATGGAGGAATTGGATGGCGCTGCGGAGGAGGATAACCATGGTCTTGCCGCCGCTGCGGGCACCACCGTCGACGCCTATGGCAACATCGCTGCCCCCGACAGCATCTTCGGTTCAGCTGCAGCAAGCGCCGCCTTGCTGGGCCGCAACGACGGCGGCAACAACGTGGCGAGCGCCTTGTTTTGGTCGTCGCTGCTGCGTGAGCGTTACGAGTCTATGCGCAAGGAGGAGGAGCAGCACATGGACGAAGCCCATCATGCGGGTCTGGGCGCGGGACCACGACGAAGCGGCATCATGGAGTACGAGAGGTACGCTGTTTTCGGAGCAATCACAGTTTGGGAGAAACAGCGCACAGCTAGTCATTCGGATAACCTCGGGCCCTGCATGCAGTTGTACATGGCCCCCTACTATGTGCATCCACTCACTCATGCGGTATGCATCACGCCGTCATGGCGACCCTCAGGGACGATGCCGAGGACCTAGCTGACATTGGCGCCGAGGACGACGAAGCAGACGACGAGACCTACCGGCCCACCCGGGGCCCCGGCAGCATGTCGCTAGCCATGCAAGACAGCTACGACGACGGCACCGGAGGGCCGCGCCACGGCGGCCGCGGCAGGGGCCGTGGCCGCGGGCGCGGAGGCTTCATGGCTGGCGGCCGCGGCGGTCGCGGTCGCGGCGGCCGCCGCCGTGTCGATCATGACGCTGACGA
The DNA here is from genome assembly GCA_021605115.1 of Astrephomene gubernaculifera. Taxonomy (NCBI): domain Eukaryota; kingdom Viridiplantae; phylum Chlorophyta; class Chlorophyceae; order Chlamydomonadales; family Astrephomenaceae; genus Astrephomene; species Astrephomene gubernaculifera. The sequence goes on from BMAR01000004.1 coordinate 2,641,879, forward strand.
TGCCCTGTACGGCGGTCCTGGTGCTGCAGGCGCCCTTGCGGGTGGCCAGGTTGCTGGCTTCATGCTTGAGGACCGTGATCGGCCGTTCAAACGCCGCCGTCGAGGCGTTGGCGCCGGCGGCAACGGCGTGGCGGAGGATGGCGCCGGCGGCGCTGGTGGTGGCGACGTTGCCGCCACGCCAGCTCGCGTGCGTGAGGTGCTGCTGCGTGAGGTAGCGCGCATGGAGGCGGTGAAGAAGGCGATTAGCGACCCCACGTCACCAGAGTATGCGGTGGCCCAGCGGTCGTACGGGCGGCTGAAGGAGGTGGCGGGGGAGCTGGAGCTGCATGCGGAGGCGGCGGTGGCCATCAGCGACATGGCATGCCAGGTATGGGTGCCGCTGCTGTTGGTCCTTGCAGCGTGCAAAGGAAGCGACTCACTGCTGCGCCTCCATGCTTGCTCCCTCCTTAGACCCTCTCAACCCTTTCCTCTCTAGCACTCTGTCCCATGAACCCACTCTTGCCTCCGTCTTGCACGCAGGTTGCGGACATCCTGGTGATGATGCGGCAGGAGGAGGAGGCGCCCAGCGACTTCCAGGACTACACGCTGGTGGCCATCATCGCGGTGGCAGCGCACCTGGTCAAGGTGCCGCTGGGAGAGGACTACGGGCTCAGGCGCCTGGGCGAGCGATACGGACACGACCTCGCGGCGCTGGACCAGGTGAGGGTGCGGCGGGGTCGGAGGGATACTGGGGTTGGGGCTGGTAGACTGCCAACGCGACGGGCGACAGATGCTGCCCGCCCGTTTCCGCAACAGCCTGTTCGCTCACGTGCCATTATCCCACTCTCTCTCCAGGTCTTCTGGCACATCCTGACGCGGCTCAGCTACTACCGCGAGCTGCACGTGCGCAGCTCGCAGCTGGCGGCGGAGGGCAACCTGTCGCCCGCAGAGGCGGAGGCGCTGCTGGCCGCCACCGGCGCCCGCGCCCCTGAAGCTGCGGGCGGTGCGGCCGGAGGTGCCGGCGGGCGGCAGGGTGGCGCAGGTGACTCCAGCGGCGGCGGTGCGGCCGGCGGCGCTGCGCCGGCACAGGTGGTAGTGTCAGAGGTGGACTCCTTCTCGAACCGCCTGCAGGCCATCCTAACGTCCGACGTAAACCCGGTAAGCCCGGTGTTAGCCAAAGCATTCCTGAAACCAGCATTCCTGAAAATTGTAGGCTCCATTACTGGCCCCGTCTTGTTTAGTCTCTCCCACTCTTGCCTCCCTCCGCCCTGAGCTGCAGTGTTTTCCTGCCTGCCTTATCGGAAAACGTGTCTATGACCCCTGCCTTACCTCTGTGCCCTCTGCGCCCTTGCAGCTGGTGTACGCGCAGGTGAGCGCGGAGAACATCCCGCTGGGGCCGCTGGCGACGCTGATGCCGCTGCTGCAGATGGCGGGCGTGCTCAACGACCCCAACATGAAGACCGTTCTCAAGAGCACTCGCGACTGCCAGGAGAACCTGGTGGTGCTGGACCGCTCGCACGGCATCAAGGTGGGAGGACGGCAACGCCGCTGGGTTCCCACACACGCGCGCTTTGTTGTCTGCTGCAGCTTCGACTTCCTCTTTGCTGATATTTATATTCTTCGGTAACTGCCAGTTGCTGTATTAACCGTACTTTGACATAATTTCTTGTTTCTTACTTTGCGTCGTGCTGTGGTACTTTCATCGTGGCCCACAGGTACAGCAGATCCAGAAGGAGTACCAGGACTTTATGGAGAAGGTGCGCAGCAAGGCGCAGGGCGCAATCGACACCGCCAACCGGGACTACCAGAACGCCAAGGCAGCCCTCACGCAGCGCATGAATATCTACATCGAATACCTGCAGTCGCAGATCCCGGTGCAGCGGCTGTCGGAAATGGCGCAACACCTGCAGCGCACCGCTCAGCAGGCTCACGCCAGCCAACATCACCAGCAAACCGCTGCTGCGGTGGCGGCTGTAGCCGCTGCCGCCGGCGCGCAACAGCAGCAGGGAAGCCTCCCAGCGGAGCTTCAGGGCGCTGCCGCTGCCGCGGCAGCAGCTGCGGCGGCCGCTGGCGGTAGTGGGGCCTCAGGTTTGTTGGGCGTGGTGGATTCCGCAACCGCCCTGGCAGCCCTAGCGGCGGCGATGCAGGGCGCGGCGGGCGGCTCTGCGGCAGCAGCGGCGGCCGCCAGCATGATGGGGCTCGGCGCGCTTGGATCGCTGGATGCCAGTGGGACAAACGCAGCCACCGGAGCTCAGGCCGCGGCGCCAGCAACGGCACCAGCGGCGGCGACCGCCACCGCTGTGCCGGCTGCAGGAGCAGCCGCTGACACAGTCATGACGGAGGCCGGCAGCAGCCCAGCCGTACAGCAGGCCCATGCGCAGCAGGCGCAGCAGGCTCAGGCTGCGCCGTCACAAGTCCAGCCTTCACAGGTGCAGACACAGCTGTTGCTGCAGCAACACCAGCAGCCTGCTGCTCCTCAAGCGCAGCAGCCGCACACCGCGCCGCAGTCCCCCTCAGTGCAGCCGCTGCAAGCGCAACCACAACAGCAACCGCAGCAACAGGCGGCGGTGTCCGACCCTCGTACAGCGGCCACTCTCGCCGCCGCCGCTGCGGCAGCCGCCGCCGCCACCCCAACCCTGGAGCACATCTTGGCTGCCCTAGTCACCAACCGCATTACCCTGGAGCAGCTGCCTGAGCCCCTCCGAAACCAACTTAGCGCCCTTAGCGGTGGAAGACCCATTCAAGCCTACCTGGAACAGCTGATGGTGGCAGCAGGGCAGAGCAACGCAACTGCAACCGCAGCGGCGGCGGCGGCCCAAGCGTCAAACGCGGTGGCTAGCAACGCCTCCCATCGTGCTCCTACTCCTGGCGCTTCCACACCCGCAAGCGCCGCCACAACCAACGGTCCGGCCCAGATTGCGACGACGGGTGCGGCCGTCACGGCCAAAGCTGCATCGCCAAGCGCTACCCCTGCCGCAGCTGCTACACCAGCTGCGGTGCATCCGCAGCAGCAACCGCCGCAGCAGCAACAGCACCTTTTGCAGGCGGTGGTCGCAGCGGGTCTGCCAACCGGAGCAACCCTGCTGCAGCAGCAGCCTGCAGCCCGGCGCTCGGTTAGCGGCGGCAGCGCGGGCAGGCCGCCCCTGCCGAGCAGCGGCCCCAATTCCCAGGGCGGCGCTGCGTCTGCGTCCGTGTCGCCAACCTCGTCATCTGGTGGCGGAGCGGCGCCCATGAGAGCGGCCCACTATGCCCAGCAGCAGGCTCTGCAGTCGCAGCAACAGCAGCCTCAACAGGGCTCCACACAGGCTGCGCCGGCTAGCCACCAGGAGCAGCAGCCTCAGCAGCAGTACGGCGCGGGGACCGCTTACGGCACCTATCCAGCCTCCATGCCGCCGGCAGCGACATCCTCGTACCAACACCTTCTGGCGCAACAACCACACGTCATGCAGCGTGCGTTGGGGCCACCGCCGCCGGGCATGCCCAACGTGTCCCGTCAAGCGACACCCGCCGCTGCCGCCAGCGCCCACACCTCTCCCGTGGCCAACGCGGGCATGGCGACGCCCGCCATTGACGACGCCACTGCGCCGGGAGCATCCACTGCGCCTGTAGCCTCCGGTGCATGGCCCCGCTCTCGGTCCTCTACTGTCGGCGGCAGTGCTTCGCCGCCGGCGACTGACGTTGCACGTGCGGGTCCTGCCGGTACGGAAGCCTTAGCCGGGGGGCCATCGCCCGCAGGCACCTTGGACCCGGCTGCAGCTGCTCAACAGCAGCAGCAGCTCCTAGCCGCGACTGTGCACCAGCAGTTCCATACACTGCTGGCCTCAGCTGCCGGGCAGGCGCATGGGGGTGCCGCCGCGTCCACGCAGGAGGCACTTCAGCAGCGGCTGGCAGTGGCTGCAGCTGTGGCAGCAGCTAGCGCCCGAAGCAGAGGAACAAGCCCAGTTCCAGGGCAGCCGCCCTTGGCCCTGGCAGCACTCCAAGCGTCGCGGCCTCAGTCGTACGGCAGCGGTAGTGGCGGCGGAGCTGCAACCGCAGGGGCCGCTGCGGCAGCGTATGGGCTAGCAGCTGCTGTTGCTTCTGCGGCAACTGCAGCGGCGGCAGCTGGAACTGGGGCGACACAGGGTCTCCTACACCAACAACAGCAGCATCTTCAGCAACATGTAGCAGCGGCCCCGGCGGGACCCCTTACTGAGGCTGCTGCAGTGGCAGCACCCGGGGAGCCGTCCCAAGTGGCTGAGGCAGCGTCCGCGCTTCCCGCAACACTTGTGCTGCAACATGCTGCCTCTGCCACACCCGCGGCGCCCGCGCCGAACCCGCTCGCGCAAGCGGAAGGGCAGCAACAGCAGGTGGTTTTGCAGCCGCAGCATGTCGGTCAGGGACCGCAGGAAACGACCCACGGGGCGGCTGCGTCGGCGCCCCAAGCGGAGGTGCTGCAGCCCCAGGCATTAATGCTTTCGCAGCTGGGCTACGCCTCGCAAGCGGACGTCCAACTCCAGCCGCAACTGCCAGCCGTGCATGGCGTCGATATTGCGCCAGGCCAGCAAGGACAGGCTTCAGAGCCCCTGGTGGCGTCAACCTCACCTGCGGCAGTTGCTGCCGCACCTGCTGGGGAGGAGGCTACGGCGGTAAGCGCAACAGCGCCGGCAGCCGGTGATGCCGACACCGCCGGGGGTAGCGCCGCTGCAGTCCTCGACACTGCTGCCGCTGCGGCGGCGATGCAGGCGGCTTTGGAGCAGGCTGCTGCGGCGGTAAAGCATCATCAAGCCGCCTACGATGCCGCAGTCCATGATGCTGCGGTTGCTGCTGCAGCGGAAGGAGCGATGCAGCAGCAACCGCAGCATCATGAGGAGGCGGTAGGGCTTCATGTCCAGCAGTCGCATGTGCAGTCGGGCACTGCATGTGGCGATGTAACCGCACCATACGGCCTGGCAACTGCGATGTTGGGAGGCGGGTACTCGTTACAGCAGCCTAGCAGTCTGGACTTAAATCAACCACAGCAGCAAGGACAACAGCAGCTGATGGAGCAGGCGCATGCGACGGCACCTGCTGGTGCGTTGGTCGAGGGGCAACAGGTGGACAATGCTCCTGCCGGCGTTGCTGCAGTTGATGGCCCAGCAGCAGTGCACGAGGTAGTTGCGCCCTCGGCGGCGGCGGCAGACGGTCTGGACGCGGCCTCGCCCGGCAACGTGCAGCAACAGCAGCCGCAGCAGCAGTATGAGAGTAGCTCCATGCCAACGGCTCAAGCGGGACAGAAGCAGGGAGTGGCCTCGCCGGCTGACACGGCTGTTAATCCTCAACAACACCAAGAGCTGCAGTTGGAAGCCCAGCAGCAGCAACAGCAGTTCCATCAATACCAACAGCAGTACGAGCAGCAGTACCTGCAGGCCCCGTCTTCGCTTGCCACCGCACCAGCTGCCCAGCAGCAACAGCAACACGCATCACCGCCCCCCGCGCCCCAACAAGACACGGCAAGCAGCCAAGCGCAACAACTGCAGTACCAGCAGCAGCAGTACCAACAGCAGTATGCGGCGCAGATTGCCGCCATGACCCTACCTTACGCTGCAAGCATGCAAGCAGCAGCCGTCGCCTCGTCAGCCCCCGGCATCACCGCTGCTGCTTCTGCCGCACCTTTGACGCAAGCGCAAGCTAGGACACCGTACGGTTATGACCCAGCAGCTTACGCGGCGGCGGCCGCAGCAGCGGCCGCGGGCCAGGGCTACGCGGCGGCTGGATACGGCGGGCATGCTGCGGCGCAAATGGCAGCAGCGGCGGCGGCCCACATGGCCGCGTACGGCAGCCAGGCGGCAACGGCCGCTGGCTACCCTGGTGCGTACGGCACCGCAAGCGACCCTGCTGCGCTCATGGCGGCTTACCAGTGGCAGCAGCAGCAAGCGGCGGCGGCGGCTGCGCAGGGTCAGGGCGGCATGGAGGCCCTATATGCGCAGCACGCTGCAGCGGCTATGTATTTGCAGCAGCAGCAACAGCAAGCGGCTGGCCAGCAGCAGGGTATGGCGCCTCCTCAACAGCCGCCGACATGAGGGGTCATAGGGGGGCACGGTTGAACGGGGTACTGAATGGAGTTGCGCTAAGGGTTGCTTTGGGTCAGGCCGTGCAGCGTGGCGGTACTGTTGAGTGGTTTCTGTACCTATGCTCTTAGGATTCGTGTTTTTGTGCGGGTTGGGTGCTGGGTGTGACGCGGAAGGGAAGCAGCCGATGTATGGACGGCTTCTGCAAGAGCGTTGTGGGACTGGGATTCTTCGTTGTTGAATTCTCTTGCAGCCCCTACCTGATGATGACACTGACCCTGTGAGGGTAGGCGGAGGTTTGCATGAACTTGTATATGTCCCTCATAGCACCTAAGCAGGGTTTTAATCCTGTGCCACGGCCTGTTTTCATCACTGCATCCCTTCTCCGTTGTCCATTTACAGATAACTCCGCAACGTTGATTGCGTAGCGGCGCATACGCCGTTATGCGGCTTGGACAAAAGACCAAATTTGCTTAGTAGACTATGGCCGATTTTGGCCGGGACCGTGCTTTTGCGCTTTTTGTTCGCTTCTCTGCTAGGACAAGTGACGACTTTTGACGGACGGGTTTTACGATGCAAGGGCTCGTTGATGGTTTTGGAGGGGGTTAAGCAGGACATCGTTCCTCACCATTTGGCGACAGCGGCGCAACCTAAAAGCCGCTACGTTCAGATATTTTCTTATTTGTGTCCCTGAATGCATTGCTGTAAAGTTGTGGTGTGGTGAGTCACTGTGTGGGTCACTTTCTTGTGTACGTCGCCTCTTGTTTTGACCTTGCACATAGCGAAGTACTTGTGGTGTGGTTGTGTTTTGCCATTGGTTGCTGGGGTTGCCTTGCACGCAATATAAACGGACGTGGATTATGAGTATGAAGTAAAGTGGGTTCACAAAGGGTTTATTAATTAAACACATGCTTCCTGGTCGCGGTTGTTACAACTGTAAGAATCAGAGGCGTTAAAAAGCGTTTAGCAATTGCCATAATTCTGCCCAATCTATATTCCTTCCTATAGATCTGCACTACTACTGTACAACTTTAACCCTGATGCATAGTAGGCTAAGCCGTAGCATGCTCACTCAACTCCTGCAATTGCTCCTCGACACGCGTCACACTGCTCAATGAATACTTCAACGGATTCCCCACTCCAAACATGACGGGGGACCGGTATATCTCAATAACGGGCAAAAGCGCAATTTAGAGCACAACGTTCTCAATTCTTCAATTCAGTTCTCCTTAGGAGCTATTCCGTCTTCATGGAGCGACCCTTCCCCTCGCCGTTGCCGTTCTCGGGTGGCGTCGCGCCGCCAGGTCCCGTGGGCGGCTTGAGCGGCCGCTTTGCCTTGACGAACGAGAAGAGCACATTAACCACCAGCATCAAGATGAACGGGAAGTAGTGGACGGACGCGTACGCTTCGCTGCTCGAGTTAAAATCCAGCAGCTGTCGGGCGGAGAAGGGGCGAGAGGGTTGCACGAGAGCGGTTAGGAAGCGAGGAATGTACAGCAATGAATACAATACATAACACATGGGATGGAGCAGAGCCGCTAACCGGCATGACGCAGATCAGTTGCAGATGTTTGGATTGCCGTCCCTCACAACAAGCCGTTCAACGCAGCAAACAAGCAACGGCCTACCTGGAAGGCAGACGCCATGTAGTTCAGCACGAAGCCCGTCCACATGATCTTAACCGCCCGGTACGGCAGGCTGTTGCGCAGTGAGCTCGGCATGTGCGTCTCGGCCTTGTACAGCACCTGCGTGGAGAAGACACAAGCATCATCAATTACTAGCTCAATGAAGCATTGGTCAGGTTGGGCATTGTTAGCATATGCAGTAAGGGAATACGTGCAAGCGGATGTGCAAGAGTTACTATCAGAAAACACTCATTGCGGCCCGGAGGCCGCTGCGTGTTGTCAGCGAATCTCCCGCGGCCGCAAAGCGACCGTAATGTGCGCCCCGCATGAAACTCAGTCGGCAGTGGCAAGGCGCCGGACCGAGGGATTAAGGGGCAAGAACTTTGCATGCAAACATTAAAACATTGGCCCATAGCGATGTGTTAGATGCGCAAGAGCTACTATCAGAAAACACTCATTGCGGCAAAGCTGCCGCTACGTGTTGTCAGCGAATCTCCCGCGGCTGTGTAAACAGCACGTGCTGTGCGTCCCGCATGAAACTCAATCGGCAGTAGGAAAGCGCCAGACCGAGGGATTAAGGGACATCAAAGCTAGCCCTCCTCCGCATAGCCCACAACCCTTGCCAATTCGTGGCTCCAGTCTCAGCCTCCTCGCATGCCGCACGCACCTGTGAGAAGTAGATCCACAATGCCGTACCCACGAAGAACATCAGGTAGCCGGGGTACAGTCCGTGCCACACAGCGCTGACCAGCTGCGTGAACAACAGCGACTGGAAGCCGGGGCGCCGGTTGCGGGGAGCTATCCGCTCGTACACATACCTGCACGGTGGGCATGAATACACAGTTGCAGTTAACAACACGAATCGTTGCCGCCTGAAGGAAAAGCAGCTTCTGTAGCACTGCTCGTGAAGTGAGCTGAGATCAAAGGTTCAGTAAACCATATGGGTCATTACAGCAAACGCAGGCACACGCACATCACGGGAAAGAGCCGCGCACCTCCGCAGGAAGTTGCCGGTGCAGATGTTCCAGTTGAGCGGCACGTTGCGCGCGCTGTCGGACAGCCACACGCCCAGGAAGCTGCAGTTGCGGCAGCGGCCCCTGCGCAAGCAAGCACAAACATAGGCACACACGTCAGGATAGCAAGGTTTAACAGGTCGGCTAGCAGCGGTGATCAATAACGTGCGCCGGACAATAACCGGGTCGGGCATGTAAGATCACAGACAGAGCCGTAACTAAATGCGCCTCCACTGCCAATCAAAATCACATAATATCAGTTAAAGCACCGCAACAACGTCTGCAGCTCAGCACAGCATGGCGCCCAAACTCACCACAGCGCCTTGCCGGTCACTGTGTCTCGGCCCATGTAGTCTAGCCCGGCAAACGCGTAGGCCGACTCCGTGATCTTCCAGCTGAAGTAGTACCTCAACTGGTAGACCAGGCCGATCAAGCAGAAGGCGGCGCACTTGACAAGCAGCGGCTGCGCGTAATACCAGTCGCTGTGGTAGTGTCGCAGGTCCCAGCCCTTGAGTGTGAGGCCCAGGTACATGCCCATGTAGAGGTAGCCCTCCAGCAGGCACAGGAAGCCGCGCAGGGCGGGGTCGGGCATACGCTGGGCGGCGTTGGGGTCCCAGGGCTGTGGGCGGGTGGGGGAAAGGAGGGTGCGGCGGTGTCAAGGAGGAGTGTGCTAAGGGCTGATGGTTGTAGGCGGACGCGGATGGACTGTTTAGGAGATGGAAAGAGGGGTGATGTGACCCATGGGTCGTGTGTGATTATCCGGCGAAGGAGATGCAGGGAAGAGAGGATGTCCCAGTGGAACGGGCTAGCTACGGCCTACGTGTAATGCCGGCCGTGCCGTTTTGGTCTGAGTAGCTTTTTAAGCTGCTTTGCGCTCTCACTACTCCCGCGTACCACGTTTAAACCTAGCGGACGCGGGTAACGTTATCTGGAGCAACCAAGAATGTCACGCAGTCAGTGTCTTGCACAGAACCTTACTTCAACTGAGGTTTTACGCCATGCATGGGCACGTCCTTGCATTCGCTCTGCGCAGTGTCCTAACAGCGCAATTGGACTGTCCCAGTAAAACGGGCTAGCTATGACCCACTTCAAGGGATAGCCGTGCCGTTTTGGTCTGAGTTTCAGCTGCTATGCGCTCTCACTACTCCCGCGTCCCGCGTAAGAAAGCCAGCGGGTGTGGGTAACGTTAATTGGAGCGTGCTCTGAGTCATCCACAAACGGTAACAAGTCAAACCCAATACTCATTGATGCTACCTAGCCCAAGAACCCCCATGCTGCTAGTGCGATGCGGTGATGCAGGTGCGGATGCACAACCTGCTGTAACGGACACACACGCAGGTATGCAGGCGGACTCGGTTTCCTACATGCACACGCCACTCACCCCCTTGAGCTCGATGAAGGCCTTGTACTCGCTGAACTCCACGAAGGGCCCCGCCACCAGGTTGCCCAGGCCAAAGAGGTACGACAGGAACTCCAGGGGGGAGGGCGAGGCGACCAGCTGGTGGGCGGCTTGGTACGGGGTGAGGTCCTGGGGGTGGTGGTTGTGGAGGGCAGTTAAGGAGTGCAGGGAAGCGATCTGGGTGGAGGTGCTGACAGGGAAGAAACGAGGTATGAGGACAGGGCTTAGAAGGCACGCCTGGGCGGCATGCAGGCCTAGGCAGCAGCAAGCAGCAAGGCATGCAAGCAGTAACTCAGGGATGCAGCAGCAAAGGGCGCGCACCTCTTTGTTCTTCCGGAAGCTGTCCTGGCGGCACACGCACATGGCGATCAGCTTCAGGACAGCAACCATGGCGCCACCTGCGAGGAAGCGGTGAGTACAGCAAGTTAGCAACCCGTGGACGATGCCATGACTCGAGGTTTGCCAAGTGTTGTGGGCAACAATGATGATAACATGATGAGAGTTCCGCTGAAGATGATTTGCAACACCACAAGGCGTTGGATTAAGTGAGATGCAATTGGGGAGAGAAACGGGTTATGTGCAAGAGTTACTATCAGAAAACACTCATTGCGGCCCGGAGGCCGCTGCGTGTTGTCAGCGAATCTCCCGCGGTCGCAAAGCGACCTTGATGTGCGCCCCGCATGAAACTCAGTCGGCAGTGGCAAGGCGCCGGACCGAGGGATTAAGGGGCAAGAACTTTGCATGCAAACAATAAAAACATTGGCCCATAGCCACGTGGCAAATGCGCAAGAGCTACTATCAGAAAACACTCATTGCGGCAAAGCTGCCGCTACGTGTTGTCAGCGAATCTCCCGCGGCTGTGTAAACAGCACGTGCTGTGCGTCCCGCATGAAACTCAATCGGCAGTAGGAAAGCGCCAGACCGAGGGATTAAGGGACATCAAAGCTAGCCCTCCTAACCATGACTTCTTAGCAGACTGCGCCTTCCTACCTGTGAAGTCAAGGTTTCCCGTCTTCCAGGACTCTCCGCTGGCGTTAATTACATGTCTGCAGGCAGCACCGGAAACGTTTAGACACCATGCATTTAGTACCAACCCATATCGTGTTCACCACGGCTGTACCGTTACGTTGGCGTTACGCAAACAAAGCAACAGCCCCCTTCAAAGAATACGACGATCGCACTTACAAGTATATGAGGTATGGGAACACGGTAGCCCATGCTATTGTCCCGGCCCGCCGAGGCGCCAGGAGAAGCGCGAGGTAAGCGGCGACCGCCATCGGCAGCACGAGGATGACACCGCTGCCGAAGGGGTAGTACACGATGAGGAGTCCCGTCACCAACGCGTAAAGGTGGCGCACTGCATGCCAGCACATGGCCCTATGGATACGAAGGTACCCAAAAGCCGGGCAGCCGACACTGTTGGCCGCCGCATCGCGAAAATAAACAGCAGCTGTAATGCCCCGTTTGCTCACTCGTCGGATTGCGGAATAGCCGGACGCCAGCAGCTAGCGGAATTGTAGCGAAAAGCGCTAGAGTGAACCGCAATTGCGAAGGGCTGAGCCCTGTCGCTTGTGAAAGCTCCAGCTCCCAGGCAAAGTGCGGAATCGCATTGTGTTCAATAGACAAGAGGTCCTGGAACACGTGGTGCCCATAAACGATCGGCGCCGCGAGCGGGCGTAGTTTCTCAAGCGCTGGCAACGCGTGGTCTACAATCAACTGGCGCCCCTGCGCCGCCATTGCTTCCATGGCGCTAGAATAGGGCGCAAGGGCCCCCGCTTATCTGGACCACGTTTGGTAACGTTACACCGCGGGCCCGGGCAGCGCCCAAGTGGGTCTACGATCAGTGCAAAAGGTAACTTGCCAGCAACCAGGCTGCAAGCTGGAGATGCATGTGCTTAACTTCTTAATAACTTAGCTGGCTAGGCTGGAAATATAAGCAGTCGCACCGCCGGGCCGTGTTTCGGATCCTTGGACGAGCAGCCATCGTAGGATGGATGCAACACAAAAGCAGTTTCCTGTTATGATAATAATACTGTATACATTTCAGTGTGATCTTAACATTATGGTCGCTGTACGCGGTTGCCGCTTGCATTGCATACACATGTATATCGCCTACGAGAAAGTTCCAGGTGCGGCCCGCGGACAAACATTTATGCCCCCGCTGCTCTGCAGGCCACCCCTCTACCGGATGTATGGTCACCCATTACAGCACTGTCTTCCGCCACTGCCATATGTATGCTACGCTGTCTCATGTGGGTACACATAGCACTGCATGGCAAACATAGCAGCAGGTGCTGGCCTTTCCACTGTTACCCTCTAACAGCAAGACGTGTGATAAGAGGGAGACGGCAGATGACATGATTGTGGCACGGCAGCACATCGCAGCATATGCAGATGGGCATGCACAGCCTCAGGTGCAACGGCAGTGCTGGGCTTTGCTTGGGTATTGGGTGCAGGCTGGCTTAGCCAGGTGCTGGCGGACAAGGTCGCCATAGTTGGTGCCTTGGAAGTGCCTTGCGTGTGGGTATCGGATATCCATGGGGGTTGCCAATCTTTCAGAGCCAGGGAGCCGGCACATAACGGCTGTTGCCCAACAGCGGCTACTGGATTTGTTGTATACGAGCGCACGTAACGTCTGCCCCTTACCAGTCGATACAATTGTGTTGTCGTACTCCTGTGAGGGGTTCCAACCGCCTTCCATTGACCACGCCCCTGAAACGCCTAAACGGTGTATGACTCGCTTATCTGTGCCCCATGTCCTGTACAGTCGCACCGCCGTCAGTCTTTCCGCGTGTTGCACCCGTCTTTGCCGGACATTTTGGAGTTGGAAAGCCGCGGCAAGCGGGCCGAGCAAGTTTTCGCTGCACTAAACTTCAAGCTTGTCCATTTAAAGGCACCTTAGAAGCGTCATCAATAGATGACCTGCCATTCAAGCCCTTCCCGCCCAGCAAACCCTACAAACTCCTTCTTGGGTTGCGAAAACCACAATATGATTGGCTAGACGTTGAGGAGGACGACGGTATCCTGCTTGACCAGTTGCGACAGCGCGCAAAGCACATCGAGGAGCGTCGCGACGCGGTGATACAGCTTGTTGATGATGTAGGTGTTGCATACAGCCATGAAGGAATCGCTCGCACCAAACCCTTGACGCAATAACGCTTGAACTATGCATTTCTATTTGCATGTGTCTGCGCATGGTCGATATTAGGCGAACGGTTGCTAAGGCATGCTTTGTTACATTCCAAGCGGCATCCCGCTATTATTGCCACCCCTATTCTCCCTGGCTCTGCCCCTGCTGCCACCGGCATGTGAGTTCCTCAAACGCCGGATGCCCTGCAGCCGCGCGCCCGCGAGGCCAGCTGGGAGTTGCTGCAGCAGCTGCTGCAAGAGCTGCCCGCGAGCTTCCCGCGTCATTTCCAGGTGGAGGGCCCCGTCATCACCCACCTGCTAACAGGTATGTTGATGAGGCAGACGCGGTGAGGCGGGGGCAACATGGCTTCCCGGTACTGCAGCGCCGCGGCCCACCTGGGAGCAGCACTGGCTGTCGGAAAGGGCACTGGGTGGGTGCTGCTGGATGAGCAGCGTGGCCTGGGTTGACCCGTGCTGTGTCGCACTCCCCCCTTGGCCTTGCCTTGCCGGCAGGTGAGCGCTACGACACGTCACTCCCTGGTGTGGACCCGCTGGAGGTGGCCGGACGCATCCTACAGGTGAGGCAGCAGGGAGGAAGAGGTGGAGGAAGGCCAGCGAGAGATACCCCGCACTCACGTTGGGAGAGAGGACCTCTTGTTCTCCTCCCTCGGCCACAAAGGCACATGGGGTTACAGCAAGCGCGGTCTCATTGTTGCTCCCCTTCCTCCTCCCGTCCCGCCCCCACACCCCCTGAAGGAGGACTTCTGCCTGCTAGCCGCTGACCCCGCTGCTGCTGCCTCCTCGGGCGCAGGCGCGGGCAGCTACCGGCTGCTGGGCGGCGTGGTGTGCTTCCCGGCGCACTGGAGCATCCGAGAGAAGCTAGGGCTGGGGCTGGCGGAGGTGCACGAGCCGGTGCCGAGATGGGGGTGAGGCCCGGGGAAGCGGGGTGGGGTGGGGTGGGGCTGGGGGTAGCTGGAGTGGTGGCTGGCGGGTCCGCGCAACCCAACCTGGGGTTAGGAGTAGGGCTGCGGCGGGGCCTGGGGAGCAGGGCTGGGTTGCTGGTCTGGTCTGTGTGCAGGTGTGTGGGGAGGCTGAGTGCACGACCCGGGGCGCGAGGCAGGGCTGCAGTGGGGCCTGGAGGGACAGCCGGGGGGAACATCCTGATGACACACCGATCGCCCAGCTGTGGTTGGCTACCGGGAAATGCAGTCCCTCTTTGCCACCCCGTTCCGCCTCCCGACCTGCGCAGATCTGACGCGGCAGCTCCCGCACACGCCTTCCTTACCCGCCTGACGCCCCAGCAGCCCTTCGTTCGCTGGAACTGGGCGGTTTCGCCAACCGCAGAGCTGCACTTGTCCAGGTATGACCATGGGTGCTCCGCGGGGGTTGGAGCATGTGCAAGCGGCGGGTTTGTACGGAATGTCTGGCAGGTCTGCTGGGGTTCTCTTTTCCGCAGCGATCCCTGTAGTTTTCACGCGGACACAGACGCAGCCAATGTGTTGTGCTTGTGTATTTCAGGCGCTTGTGTGTTTCAGGCGCCGGCGTGAGGACTTTCCTTGACCAACCAACAAGGCTTGTGGTCGTCGGCTTGCGTCCTACCCACAGGTTCTACAAGCCGCCTCCTGCCGCCGTCGCTGCTGCCCCTGCTAATGGCGGTACCGCCCCTGCCACCAGCACCTCTGCCACCCCCGGGGCTGACTGCATGCATCTGCGCCTGGAACGACAGTACTTCCACAGGTGCGCCGATCGAGCTCCAGCCAAGCCGGCAGTGTACGACAGCGTGCCGGAACAAAACCCGCGCTGTTGGTCCCCAAGCCCCTGGTGGACTTGTCGCATGTCGCACCGCCATCCGGTGCGTGTCTCATCACCAGCCCAGCTTCACTCCGCCCCTCCCCCCCTCCTTGGCTTCCTATGGTATGATATGGTCTTTGACCCCCGCACGCCCCGCCCTCAGGCTGCCCCGCAGCGGCTGCCTGGTGTTCACCATCCGCACCTACCTGCAGCCCCTGCGGCAGGCGGTGCGAGGCAGGCCGCTCGTGGCGGCGTCGCTGGCGGGGGCGCTGCGGGACCTGCCGTACGAGACCCTGCGGTACAAGGGCAACCTGCAGCGCCGGCTGCCGGCGGTCCTGGAGCTGCTGGAGGAGGAAGCGGCGGCTGCGGCAGGGGCGGGAGGGGCGGGAGGGGCGGAGGGAGCAGTAGTGCAGGGCGACATGGACAAGGGGGTAGCGGTCCTGTGAGGTGGAGCGTAGGTGCGTGCGGTGTGGTGGATGTGGTTGGATTACCTGGATGTATCGATCAGAGGGGTTGCGGCCGCTGAGGACGCGGTAGTTTTACTCAAAGGCAGGTCAAGATCTCAAGAACTCTATGTAGGCAAAGTTCTTTTCCTTGGAATTTCTGCCTGTTAACTGCAGGTTTTGGTTGAGCTAGTCTTATCTACCGGTAGTTGTGTGCCGTTAAGCACATACGCAGGCACGGACGCAGGGGGACACGAAGAGTGTTTCCGCTTCCTTTCACCGTCTACGCATTTCAAACTACTCCGTCATAGACCTGGCTGAAGACAGCTGCTGGGCTTTATGCGGGAAGTTGGCGCATGGTTTGGGTGTCCGAGTTGTTTGGGTGTCCGAGATGACGTTACACAAACGAAAGTGTAGGGGGTGTCACATGGTGTGGTGTGAAGGAGAACGAAACACCAGCGGCCTGGCTTGCGAAGGACCACCCAGTTGGGTCTACCAGTGCGGGGGTGTACGTGATAGGTATCAAGCTGGCCATTTGCACTGGGGTGTTTGGGTGATTGCGGGATGTTACTGTAGACAAGCAAGCGAGCACAGGTTGGCCTAATGGCTAACATGCTCACCGGGCTACCAGATAGCTTTTTAAAGCAGTGGTAGCCGACTGCATCCCGACATCCGACTGTGATAAGAATGTTGGGGGCGGACAGGGGGGTGCCTGCGGCCCACCCTCGTCACGCCAAGGAATGCTCCCGCCTCCGTCGCCCTCCTCACGCGCACTTCACGTATCGATGTATTGCATTCACTCTCAAGCGACAGATGGTGCTTCAATGTTGCGTGCCTCGGCATACGAGTTTTGCACAGGGCGATTACCGGTACTCGCCACAGGACAGTTGACAACGCATGAAGCAGTAACGGCATGCATGACAGTCCACGACTTGTACATTGTCGTACATCTCTATACATTGTCGTACAAGTCGATAGACTGTTGTTTAGAGATAAACAACAACCAAGGGTGCATTATACGCCTTGTATAAAAATTGTTTGCACCAAACGTTTCTAGTTCAGCAGAAGGAAAGGCTGCAAAAGAAAAGGCGGGGATGATAAGTAAGTGGGCTTAGAAGGTCGGAGTAGGTAGGTGGGGCGGGAGGGAGGGGGAAAGGAGCAGGTAGGTAGGGGTGGAGGGAGGGGTAGGTGGGGGCGGAAGGGAGGGGTAGGTGAAGGCGGGAGGGGAGAGGGAGCGGTAGGCGGGGCCGGGTGGGGAGAGGGGCGGGTGGGGAGAGGGGCGGGTGGGGAGAGGGGCAGGTGGGGGGAGGGAGGGGTAGGAGGGGCGGGACGGGAGAGGGAGGGGTAGGTGGGGGCGGGAGGGTGAGAGGGAGGGGTAAAGAGGAAACAACTAACTGACCATGTGAGGGGTAGGTGGGGGCGGTGGGGAGATGGAGGGAGGAGGAGGAGGGGAAGGTGGGGGTGGGCGGGAGGGAGGGGTACAGATGTACCAAACTAGCGGGAGGGGCAGGTGGGGTCCGGGAGGGGTAATGGCAAAGGTCGGCGAAAGCCCTTGGTGAATGCAAGTTACTCGAGCCAAAAGTACGATGGAGTCGACGCGTGCATTTCGTCTGTTTGTTATAGGCCACCGACGTTAGCCCATAAATTAATAGGGCCAGTCATTCGCTGCCCATGAATGCGGTTGTGTCATTTTAATTAGACACAGCAACTATGTGTCAAGAATAAGATGCACTTCATGATGCGGTTAGGCGTTGTCTTGCGGACGGCGAAGGCCTCACCTTAAACACCGGACGCGCTTTTGGTTCGACATCAGATATCAGTGGCCTTCGAGGGGCTTTGCGTTTGGCTTGCAATGGCGAACTGGGAAGGAAGCAAGGGGCTTCACCTCCAGTTCAGCGCATTTATTATGGAGTTGGAGAGAGAGAATTTGCAACAGCGCAAAAGCTCGGGAACTGGTTGCTTGAGAAGCGCTTGCTGGCAACCGCCGCCCAGGGTCTCAAGAGTGACCTCCTGCAAACTGCGGGATACCATGGCGCTTCGGCGATTGCCCAAAGCGCTGTGGAAGTGATCAGCAAAGCTGCAGATGTGGTACAGGCGCTCAACTCTGGAATCCGTAGCTTGAGCCAACAGCAGCAGCGGTCGGCAGCTCGGCGAGCGGGCGCTCACGGTCGGGCTCACAGCGCGGCCGGGGGCAGCAAGGCGTCGGCAACAAGGCCTAATGTACTTCCGAAGACAATAGCTGGCACATTACTTGCGCAGCTGTGTCATACGGATGTCATGATGGCTGCTGCGGCCTCCATCCGCATAGTTGGGAAAGTTCGCACGGACGCGGCTGCGCAATCTGCAGCGGCAACCTCGTCCTCGCCAGAGCCGGTCGTGCTATCCGAGGCCATGAGCACTGTCGCAGTCCTCTTCAGCGTGCTCCACTACCTATACAGTGCCGTATTCAACGTGAACGAAATGGTCGAACAGGAGCAGCCACAGGCGTCAGCTCCATTGGTCGCCTCGCTTGTGACCGCGCTAGAGCGCTCTCAACTGCTCGAGGTGGCATGCTCCGCACTGCTTGATGTGCCGTTACCACCACAAGCATCGATCCGGCAGTTAGAGGCGTTGACATTCGACATCGCGTTTGCGACATCCTCACTGGCCAACACCATTTCCACGCTGGCTTGGATGAGCAAGGACCCCAACTTCATCGCTATCGGGAGGGGACCTGCCGAGGACTCCGCCGGCGCCACCCCGGCCGCTGGGCAGCAGGCAACGCTGCAGGAGCGGGTTGGCCGGCTGCTCTGCCTTCCTTCCACCAGTCGCTTGCAGGTTGTGCTGCTGAAGCGGTTCTGCCTGAACGCAGCAGCCACAGCACCCGCAGGGAGCAGCAACAGCGGTGGCAGCGGGTGCGGCTGGGAGTTCATGGATGCCATGCGGCTGGACTTCCGCCTGTGCGAGCAGGTGGTGGAAGAGGGCAACCGGCTTGGGGGCGTGTCTTCGTCGGCGCTGCTGTCACTCGCCCTGCCCGCGTTGTGCTCCTGGAGTGTTGCGGCCGGCCTGCCGCAGCTGCACTCGCTGCTCCCCGCCGACCTAGACACGCAGCTGTCTGGCGCCCTGGAAGCCACGGTGCGCTTGAGCAAGGCGCGCAGCGAGGACACCGCTCCCGATGCCGCTATACGGGTAATGGAGGCGATCCTCATACCCGTCCTGGATTGCGTTGGAAGGCACCGGCTGGCTGTCATTGCCACTGGAAGGGACAGGGACGGCCGCCCTAAGGCGCATCCGAAGCCCACAGAGCTGGAGGCGGTGGCATGGGCGGTGGTGGCTTCTGTGGAACTGGTGTCGGACCAGCAGCGACTGGGCAAGGCGAGTGGGGCGGGTGCGGGTGGGCGGCGGACGGGGCAGCGGCAGCAGCGAGCGGCTGGGAAAGCGGGTGCCGGTCTGGAGCGCGCCACACAGCTGGACTTGAATGTCAACCACTGGCTGCACCGCCTAGTGGAAGCGACCAAGGTTCAGGCAAACATCTTTCCGGTTGAAGGTAGGCGGGGCGCGGGCAAGCGAAGCCACGCGAAATGGTATAGCTGGGGCGTGGCACCTGAAAGGGATATTGGATGTCATAGGGCAAGTTTGTAGGTGCTTCTGGATACTGGTAGACATAGTCCTAATCCAAGGTCAGCAGGTATGTACTCCTGCACTGTTAGCACCGACAGCACGCCCTCGGCATGTAGGCTTTGCGGCCGAATTAGCAAGATGTGCAGCACACGGTTGCACCGCATTTCTTAGTGCTCACATCGTATGTCGCCTCGTATCTACGGTATCTCGTAGTGCTCACCTCCCACCTCCGTTACCGGCGCGCAACAGGCACCTCTGGAGTGAGCTCGGACGCGCAGCAGGACGCGGCTCGCCGGCTTGCCCGCGCCGGTTTGCTGCCCGCACTAGACCACGCCCTCCGGCTCCTCGCAACGTACAGCGACCCAGCCGTCCTGTGCGACACTGCTCTGGCCGCGGTATCCGAGGTGACACGCAACCTGGGCCCGCAACTGCTGCTGCTGCAGCACCAGCATCCGCTGGGTGAACCGTCGTCCATCTCCTCTTCCGCTGCAGTGGCCGCGGCGCAAAGCGGCACGGGGGCCAGCGGCAGTGCCTCCGTCGGCGGTAGCAACAGCAGCAGCAGTCAGCCTGCCTCAGGTCAGCAGCCTACACCGCCTCCCAGCCTGGATCTGGGCCTGTACCTGTCCGTTGCCAAGCTTGCCGGGACCACCGCTGCGAAGATGGAGGAGGCCACTGCCCTGGCCACAGCAGCGGGCTTCTGTACCTACAGCAGTGGGGAAGTTCGCCGCGACCTGCATGTCCTGCGGGCTGTGCTGTCCCGGACGTTGCGTACGCTGGGCAGCCTGTGCAAGAGCGTTGGCCCGGCCGTGCCGCCGCCATCATCGCCTGACATGGCAGCCATCGCGGCCCGGCCGGGGGTCCGGGCTGCAGCGACTTTCTGCATGCGAGGGTGGCTCCGAGCGGCGCTGGCGCTGGTGCGGAGTCTGGAGCACGAGCACCGGGTGCTGTGGCAGCCCAGGAACGTGTGCATGTTTCGAGACGCGCGTTGGGATGACTACATAGGTCACAGCCGCAAGCAGATGGAGGAGGTGGTGAAGGAGTGCTTGCCTGACGTGCTTGCGCACGCGCCTGCTTACTTGGTCTGCCTGCTCGCCAGCGACATGCCCCTGCCAGAGGTGCTGTCGTTGCAGCCTGAGGAGCTGCTGTGCTGCTGCGGTGAGCTGCTTGCTGCGTGGTTGAAGGCACTGGACGCCGATATCGAGTACACGCTGCATCGGGAGGCAAGGATGCAGATGCTTAGGCAGCAGTTCCCAAGAATTGCCGTGGTGGAGCAGCTCTCTGCATC
Organism: Astrephomene gubernaculifera; assembly: GCA_021605115.1. Taxonomy (NCBI): domain Eukaryota; kingdom Viridiplantae; phylum Chlorophyta; class Chlorophyceae; order Chlamydomonadales; family Astrephomenaceae; genus Astrephomene; species Astrephomene gubernaculifera. The sequence goes on from BMAR01000004.1 coordinate 2,662,169, forward strand.
TTCAGATGTGGAGCTGGCGAAGGCCGCAGTGGCTGGCCTCAGCCTGGCGCTGCCTACCCTGGCAGCCCGGGAGGATACGGCCCCGCTGGTGCTCAAGTGGCTTCGGCGCCGGGGCAACGCCGAGCGACCTGGAAGCAGCAGGTCTGGCGGCGCGGCTGGACGCGGCCAGGAGGATTCCAGTGCGCGGAGGGGCGCATCGCGGCAGCAGCAGCAGGAGGAAGATGCGGATGAGGAGGTCGCGTCGGGTGAGGTCCCGGCCCTGCAGATGCGCGTGACGCTTGGGGAGGTGCTGCGTGTGCTGCAGTCCACGCGCGTCACCGGCCTCCGCAGCCTGGGCGCCTGCCAGCGGTGCCTGCAGGACCCTCTGTCCGCGGCGGCGGTGCGGGAGCCAGGCGGGGAGCGCTGGGCGGCCTTGCGGAGGTGCGGCCAGCGCTGCCTGCGTGAGCTGCTACTGGCGGAGCAGGCGGGGGCAGGGGTCGCTGAGGCAGGGTCCCACCTGGCGATCCGGGAGCACCGGTGTCGGCAGGCGCTGCAGGCCGCAGGGCTAGAGGACCCACAGCAGGGAGCGCAGGAGCGGCCCCAGCCGGCTGCTGCCGACATGCTCAAGGCGTGCTGCAACCCTTGGTGCGGCAATTTCGAGGGGCCCAGCGAGGGGGCGTTGCGGCTGTGCAAGTGCGCGGGGTGCAAGGCAGTGAGGTACTGCGGTGCTGCTTGCCAGAAGCAGCACTGGCCGTACCATAAGTCCCTGTGCCCGGTCCTGAAAGCCCAGCGGAAAGGTTAGAGGTGCGAGGTGGGGACGGCAGGGCGCAAGCAGCTAGAGCAGCGCGCGGGATGCGTTAAAAGTTTGCTTCATACTGACGCAGTTGGTTTAATGCCGTATCCGGCTGTCCGACGTGCGGGAGTACAGCTTTAGTCGAGTGTAGGACATGCTCCTTGGGGCAGCTTGGGGCAGCTAATATTATTGCCGCAACCGAATACAACTTTTGAAGTTTGATGGGGTTTTGTGTTGTGCGACGGCATGCGTGTAAAATGAAGGGCTGCTTTTGTTGTGAAGGCCCGTTGAAGGGCTGTTGTTGTTGGCGCAGGCATCCGCTCTCCGTATTTCAACTTTCCCTGATGCATGTCCTCTCATGCGCGGCTCCGTCTCCATGGACCAGGCTGGTAGAGTTACTGGGCGTTGTTGCAGATGTTTAGCTGTCTTTCGGGGTGAGATTGGCTGGCTTGCAGGTGTTGTATTTGCATTGGTTCCTGATATCGCAGGGGGCAAACCGTGTAGAGCATCAGGCTTGCCACGAGGTTCCCACCATTCGGGGCCTTATCAGCTGGCTGTTCGTTGCCCTTGGCGAGAACTCATGTCATGTTACGTGTTTGTTTCAGTCGGCAGGGTGATTAATTATGTGATGCTTGCATTGTACTGCATATATAGGTTGCTGCTGCAACAGCAGAGGGCCGCGTTGGCATTGCTTGTCAGAGGCAGTACTTTTGTGTGAGCCATTTGGCTAGGTTCTGCACTAAGAACGCCAAGACGTGTTGTAGTGTGTTGCTGCGGCATGGATGGTTGAACCCGTACGAGCGCTATCCGGACCCGTTGTAGGACCCGTTAGGGACGGTTAACTGTACGGACTGGTGGGGTTGGCGGCGCGTGAACAATTGTACAGCGCGTATTTGTCCTGCCGTAAGTATGAATGGTTGCAGTGTGTACGGCTTTATGTAGGGTGCGTCCTTCTGCTGCGAAAGTTGCCTTGGACATGGGCGCTATGCTAGCAGCTGGTTGACGACGTAAGCCTCACAAGGGGGGTCGCTAGCTATCGCACTGCATTGCATTGTGTTAGGTGGCGACACGATGGGCGTAGTTTTGCTAAAGTCTACGCTTATTGGTGGTAGGGTCGCCAAGCGATTGGAATCGCCGAGTCCGCACCGGCAGTGACGCTACCTAGCTTACGAACAACGAGTGTCAGTCTACTTATGTATAAAAGCAGAACAGTTGGGGTACTGTTTTCGAGATGTGCGAGTCCTCGTTATGTGGCAATTGGTGCCATTGGTACTAACCTATCTAGCTTCCTAGAACCTCCAGGTAAAGTTTGTGGCATTCATTGCGTCTGCGTTCGCTACTTATACATACCTCTGCGTTGGTCATCACTCCATTGCCGTAACCTTTCATTAGGCCCCCCGGGTTTGGGCGTACAGTGCTACTGGGGATACGGCAACAAAAGTCCGGCCATAAGTCCTCGCGACGCCATGCTCTATCGCCTTTTTCTACTGCAAAATACCAATTTACTTATACTTAGTACGTTTATGTGCCAGCGAGTACGCAGATGTTGTTAGCGGCAGCCAGATTGTACGGTGACAGTTTTACCGGCAGCCTTTCGAGACAATGAAGCCCCTTAACAGTTTATGCCAACAGCTATATAGCCATTTTGATGCAGCCTATGCCATACAAAAGGGGGTCACTACTATAGCAAGAAAGGGAAGAAGGGAACGGAAAGCCATAGATAGAGATGTGAAGGGGATTCAACGGACGGGAAGTGTTAGGTTGGGGAGTTAAGAGGAAACAAGGGGGGAAGGCGGGGAAAGGTAGATAGGTGGGGGAGGAAGGCGGGGAGAGGTAGGTGGGGGAGGAAGCAGGGAAAGGTAGGTGGGGGAGGAAGCAGGGAAAGGTAGGTGGGGGAGGAAGGCGGGGAAAGGTAGGCGGGGGGGCGGGTGCGTGAGGGGTGGGTGCGGGAAGGACGGGTAGGTAGGGGCCGGGTGCAGGGGGGTGGGCCGGGTGCGGGGTAGGTGGGGGCCGGGTGCAGGAAGGAGGGGTAAAAAGGGGCCGGTGCAGGAGGGTGGGTAGGTGGGGCGGGTGTGGAGAGGAGAGGTACGGTAGGTAGGGGGCGGGTGCGGGAAGGAGAGGTAGGTATGGGGTGGAGGCGGCTGCGGGATAGGCGGCGTGTGGGAGAGAGGGGGTTGGCGTTCTGCTCGCACGCCGGTGCCCTGCCTGCGATACAACTCCCCGTTAGGTACACTGCAAGCCATGTGCACACCACGTCTGTGGCCCGCGCCATTGAGCGACACAAAGACAACACTACCTTCAGCCTTCTTCGTTCGGGTCAAAGGTTTAGCAACATGCATGGTCTAGCGACAATGGTTCCACCATCTCCGGCACCTGGTGCGGCTGCTGCTGGCCATGCGACTCCCCACGTCCCCGGCCTCGCCCCTGCAGCGCACCCACTGTGTGCCGCAGCAGCACAGCAGCAACTCTGGCAGGGGCGCTTTGCTTTTAGTACTGGAGGAAGCAATTTTGTCTCCAAGAACACAATGCGGTGGGCAGGGCCTGCGATCCCGAGTGCATCCCACTCGAACCCCTAGCCCTTGCTTATATGGCATGATGCATCCCACGTTCTGCTCCTTGCTTCCCAGCGCATACAACTCTGCTGTAGCGTCATGCAGTGGCATTTGCAGGTATAACTTGCTTTGTAGCCCAGGTGTTTTACAGCATAATGCCATAGCACTTGTTGTTCCCCCCTGGCTCCCCCTGGTTTTTGCACGATAACCCGTTGCATGCGATATCAGCTGCTGATTATAATAGGCAAGCACTTTTCAAGGTCAAACCCGCCGCACACTCATTTGCACTGGAAGCTCAGCACACTGGATGCCTAGTGGCATTACCCTTGCTTCCCCAGGAGTGGCATCGTATTCCCGGCTGGCTGATATTGGTGGTCAGGAGGCTCAGGACGGTCATCTCACACCTATCTTCCGTACTTCTAACGCTTGCGCCAAGGAGGACACGTTAAGAATGCAAAAAACACTGTACACCGTATGTTTCAATTCTAGTTAGGAGTAAATCTACAAGGTTTGCGCCGCCGTAATCGCAAACGTTGACCCGAACGCCGGTGATGTAGAGCCCCATGCACGCTTGTAGCCTACAGTGTTACCCCGATGTGAAGACCCGAAGTTCATCGGTAATCCTCAGAAAGCGCTGATGGCTGATTGCGTATCGATACGGCGAATCGATATGGCCTCTGTCATGCCGTACGTTTCGCATTGGGACCTTGCAAGCATCTGTCGAACTTAACTCTTTCACTTTAAAGTAGGTTTATAGCTCTCGACATAGTGCCCCGTTTCCGTTACGGGTTCTGCGACGGGTAGCTTAGCCTCCGGGAGCTAGTGAACTAGTTCCGGCAGCAACATGGCTCTCGCAGCCGCCGCTAGACGCGCGGCGGCTGAAGGTGTCCCTGGGCTTATCTATTCACTGCGCTGGAGCCGCCTAGGTCTGCACACCACTGCCAGCGCGCTCAATCCGGCGGAACCTAAGGCGGTCCCGCTTGCTAAGCTCAAGGACTCCTTCAATGAGGGCACCAGCATTACGTATCTTGAGGAGCTGGAGGAGCGGTACCACCGGGACCCAACCTCGGTGGACCGGACTTGGCAGGCGTTCTTCCGCAACCTGGACCAGGGAGTAACGGGCGAGGCCATGGCCGAGGCTTTCGACGCGTTTGAGAAGGGCAAGCTGCACATGTCTCCATTCTCGGCTGCGGCCATTTCTCAGCAGACGGTTCAAGAGAGCATGCGGCTCCTGCTGCTGATTCGTGCTTACCAGGTATGAAATAAGATTGCGAGTTTTTCATTATTTGAATAGACATGCTCATAATATAACGTTATTTACGCTTAATACGCTTTCGTAGGTCCTCGGGCACTTCGCTGCTAACCTGGACCCGCTGGGCATTAGCGGCCATGCCCACCCGCCTGAGCTTGATCCCGCCTTCTATGGCTTCAAGGAGACTGACCTGGATAGGGAGTGAGTAACGGTCGTTTCGGATGGGCGGGTCTTTGCGATAACTTAACGTACCAGTTTTCGGGTGCTCATAAGCAGCTTTGCATGCATCGCTGCATATGAGAAGACCAGGCAACTCCAGGGCTAACCACCAGCATAACCAGTACGACGCCCCCTGTCTAGTAAGCTCCCTACTTCACACGCATACTCCACTTGATCTAAGCGCACCTCCTGGGTGTACTCCCTACCACACCAGGTTCTTCGTGGGCAACTGGAACCAGGCAGGTTTCCTCGCGGAGGGCCGCCCCACCCGCACTCTGCGGGAGCTGCTGACCCGCCTGCAGGAGACGTACTGCAACAACATTGGCTACGAGGTAGGCGCCTGGCATGTCATATCCTCTACGGGACAAACCCATGGACAGGCGCAGCTCAGTCGGCCGGCACGGATGCTTCTTAAAATCTGCACGTGCGGGGCAGTTGCAGCACGAGTATTTGGGGGCGTCCAGAACCTACAGAACCAGTATCGGTATTGTCCTATCTGTCAGTTATAGAGCACAGCGCGTGGACATGTTTGCCATGGAAAGTTCAGTTGCCATGGCAGCCAAAGTTGTGGCCATGCGCCTGTACGGTGGCAGTGAACCAAGTACATCCAGTTAGTCCGGATATAACGTTATCGCTTGCTTGCTCATGTCTGCACACGCCCCAAAATACGTGCAGACATGCCACGAAACACCCTCTTAGCAGCTCACAGCGTGTTTGTAGGTTCTATACCAACAGCTCATTTCACCCCTAGCGGCATGTTCCTGCTCGTCGTTCTACCCATAGCGCTGCCATCCTCCTCTGGTGCGCTCTTGTTACGCTAAAGCCCTTGGCCCCTGCCTCCCGCTTCCCTGCAGTACATGCACATCCCGGAGCGCGACAAGTGCAACTGGATCCGTGAGCGCATTGAGACCATCGAAGCGGTGAGAGCCGTGATCGGCGCCTTCTCTGCACCTGATGCACAATAGCTGTCAAAGTTGCAAGGCCTGCTTAAAATCGGTGCCTCGTGCCCACTTTTTGGCCATGCGCCTTTTCACAAAGCTACCATATTCCGTGCACATGTCCCATGGTCAGGTGCCCTTGTGGGCAGACCACTTTTGCTTGCTCCCCTCTCTGCGTTCCCAAGCCTAAACGCTCCCCCTTTGCTTGCTTGCCGCGTCTCCCCTCAGGTGCCGTTCACCAAGGCCCAGAAGCTGCACATGCTGGACCGCCTGGCCTGGTCGGACATGTTCGAGACCTTCCTCGCCAACAAGTACACGGCTGCCAAGCGCTTCGGCCTGGAGGGCGCGGAGAGCCTCATTCCCGGCATGAAGACCATCATCGACACCGCCGCCGACCTGGGCGTGCAGTCCATCGTGATCGGCATGCCCCACCGCGGTACGCAGGGGGAATGGAGGTAACGAGGAAACGTTGACCATGTGGCTGGAACGGAGGGGTCAAACGGAAAGCACTCGTGAAACGTCCACGTAACGCTTTTTGTCTCTCCCTCGTTGTTCTGCCCCGCCCCCGCCCACTCCAACCCCCCAGGCCGTCTGAACGTGCTGGCCAACGTGGTGCGCAAGCCCATGGCGCAGATCTTCAGCGAGTTCGCCGGCAAGTCGCCCGCCGCGCACGATGGTGAGTACACCGGCAGCGGTGACGTCAAGTACCACCTGGGTACCAGCTACAACCGCCCCACCTCGCACGGCAAGATGGTGCACCTGTCGCTGGTGGCCAACCCCTCGCATCTGGAGGCGGTCAACACCGTGGTGCTGGGCAAGACCCGCGCCAAGCAGTACTACAGGTGGGGAGCGGGACGTTCCCTTGGCACGCTGGTTGCGGAGCGGGTGCAGAGTCCCTTGCGGTCATGTCCACATATGTCGTATGCCGGAACCCTTATCCGCTTCCAGGCATGCTCATGATCCCGTTTTTCGCTTAGTACGGGGTTTTCACATCTTGGCAAAGATCCATCTTAACAAGTCTCTCTTCCTTTCCAACCTTCCTTCAATCCCCCGCAGCGACGACCACGAGCGCAGCCACAACATGGCCATCCTGCTGCACGGTGATGGCGCCTTCAGCGGCCAGGGCATCGTGTACGAGACGCTGGACATGAGCGGCCTGCCCGACTACACCGTGGGCGGCACCATCCACCTGGTGGTTAACAACCAGGTCGCCTTCACCACCGACCCCAAGGACAGCCGCTCCTCGCCCTACTGCACGGACGTGGCCAAGAGCCTGAACTGCCCCATCTTCCACGTCAACGCCGATGATGTGGAGAGCGTCGTGCGCGTGTGCCAGCTGGCGGCCGAATGGCGCCAGGTGGGGGAGAATGGGTGCTGCGGGCCGATGGGAGGGGAAATGAAGTGGGACTTCGTAAGGACCTCGTTGTGCTTGGATGCTTCTTCGTCTCCATACTGTGCTGAGAATCCACCCGCTCTTCCTCTCGCGTTTTTCCTCAGGCCTGGAAGTCCGATGTGGTGGTCGACCTGGTTTGCTACCGCAAGCACGGCCACAACGAGATCGACGAGCCCATGTTCACCCAGCCGCTCATGTACAAGAAGATCAAGGCCAAGAAGCACAGCCACGAGATGTACGCGGAGCAGCTGCTCAAGGAGGGCTCCTTCACCCAGGAGGAGATCCGCGCCGTGCACGACAAGGTGCAGGCCACCCTCAACGCCGCTTTCGATGGCGCCAAGGACTACAAGCCCGAGAAGAAGGACTGGCTGGCCAGCCACTGGCACGGCTTCATGTCGCCCGCGCAGCTCTCTCGCATCCGGAACACGGGTGTGCCCATGGAGCTGCTGCGCTCCGTGGGTGGCGCCATCACCGCTCTGCCCGAGGACTTCACCCCTCACCGCCAGATCAAGAGGGTGTACGAGCAGCGCCGCGCCATGGTCGAGAGCGGGGATGGTGTGGACTGGGCCATGGCCGAGGCGCTGGCTTTCGCCACGCTGCTGTCGGAGGGCAACCACGTGCGCCTGAGTGGCCAGGATGTGGAGCGCGGTACCTTCAGCCACCGCCACGCCGTGCTGCACGACCAGAGCGACGGCAGCAAGTACGTGCCGCTCAACCACGTGTTCCCCGGCCAGACGAACAACAGCTTCACCGTCTGCAACTCCTCCCTGTCGGAGTTCGGTGTGCTGGGCTTCGAGCTGGGCTACAGCATGGAGTCGCCCAACAGCCTGGTGCTGTGGGAGGCGCAGTTCGGTGACTTCTCCAACGGCGCGCAGATCATCTTTGACCAGTTCCTGTCGTCGGGTGAGGCCAAGTGGCTGCGCCAGAGCGGCCTGGTGTGCCTGCTGCCCCACGGCTACGACGGCCAGGGCCCCGAGCACAGCAGCGCGCGCCTGGAGCGCTTCCTGCAGATGTGCGACGAGAACCCCTACGACATGCCGCACCACGATGAGGCGCAGTGGTTCTCGGGTGGCCACCTGGGCACCCAGATCCAGCGTGCCAACTGGCAGGTGGTCAACTGCACCACCCCCGCCAACTACTTCCACGTGCTACGTCGCCAGGTAAGGAAGCTTTGGGAGCTATAGGGGCTCGGAAGCCTTCGGTTCACGTTCGTGTGCGCGCCTGTACTATGTGGCTGCGTGCCTCGGTGTAGTTGGTGCTTGCCGTGTCCAGGCTTCCGGCCTGCACCCATGACTCACCTGGTCGTAGCTACCCGTGCGCTTACCTTCCTCCCGCCCATCCTTCCTTACTGCCGTGCAGGTTCACCGCCAGTTCCGCAAGCCGCTGATCGTGATGAGCCCCAAGAACCTGCTGCGTCACCCGCAGTGCAAGTCGCCCCTGCGCGAGTTCGACGACCAGCCCGACGATGCCAACATTGTGGGCGTGCGCTTCAAGCGTGTCATCATGGACGACACCGGTGAGTGCTATAGGGGGGCCTGGCGAGTTTGGTTGATAGCCGAAGTCCGTGGTTACACGACACCCGGAAGACCTCTTCCCTATCCCTTGTGCTGGTTCCGTTTGCTGCATGTAGTGCACGGCTTCTTCCCTAACCTGTTCTACCTTCATTCCCGTTCCCTGTTCTTCCAGGCATCATGCCCAAGGACCGCGGTCCGCGCCCGCCTGTGGAGCCCGACGTCAAGCGCGTCGTCTTCTGCTCGGGCAAGGTCTTCTACGACCTGCACGCCGAGCGCGAGAGGCAGGGCAAGGTGCGTTGCATGGGCCGGCAATCCATTTGTGGATCAATTGAGGATCGACTTCTCTCACGCATAGGTCCCTTGCTGCTTGCCGCCTATCTCCCTTAACACCTAGAATGCTCCTTTGCTGACGGTCTTCCTCCTGCGTTTACCTTCTCCTTCCACAGGAGGGCCAGGTCGCTATCGTCCGTGTCGAGCAGCTGGCGCCCTTCCCCTTCGACCTGGTGTGCCGCGAGGTCCGCCGCTACCCCAACGCTCAGTTCATGTGGTGCCAGGAGGAGCCCATGAACATGGGCGCCTACTTGCACGTGCAGCCGCGCTTCGACACGTGCATGCGCGAGGAGGGCCGGCCAATGATGGGCAGGTGAGGCACTTGGGTCTTTCTTGCCAGCTCGTGTGGGAAAGAGGAAACAGGGTTGGTACGGGGGCTGTCAGGAAACTTTACCCGGAAAGTGCTAACAGGCCTACCGGGACTCCCTTATGGCTGGTTACGTCTGCACGTCGCTAAACGAGATGCTAACGCCTGTCTCCCATTGCTTCCCCACCCCCCAGGATGCCGTACGCCGGCCGCCCGCCCATGGCCGCCACCGCAACTGGCTTCGGCCAGGTGCATGCCCAGGAGCAGGCCAAGCTCGTCAACGACGCTCTCGACCTGGGGTACGGCTACCCATAAGGGGTCGTAGGAGCGTCGTCGACGGCTGCGATGTTGTGGCCGTCGTCGCGTTGTAGACAGCCCTTGTGGCCCGCCAATTTGCGGCAGCGTGAATGATGAAGAACCCTGCCTTGTATGGTTCTGGGCTTCCTGGGCGACGGTGGGTGTGAAGTATCGGTGGGATGTGTGGATGATCGCGACCTGCAGCAGCATACTGGTTGGCCGCGAGCTATATTTGGGTTGACAGGATGGGGCTTGGTTGATTTCGGTGTGTAGATTTTGTTGTGTATGTGGCGCCTGCGTCAGCGCGTCTCTTTTGCGCGCCGGAACAGGCTTTGGGTTGGTGGGCCATGAAACTGGCTATCGAACTTTCTCACAGCGGCGGGCGGCGTAGTTGTCTCCGACCCTTGAGCCAAAGCGCTTGTGCGCAGTCTTCAGGGCGCACTCTGCTTAAACGGGAATCGGGTGGAGTGTCGAGGTTTCGTACGGGTCGTGTGTATGTGAGGTGTTCTGTGTGTATTATGCCTTGACGCTGCTTACAGCGCTGCTTGGCGGAATCTGGTGGTTGGATGAGGCGGTTCGGCTTATGAAACAATGTGTCAGACCGGATGTGTTTGGACGTTTTAATTCTTCGAGACTTGGTTTGTCTGTCAGTTGACGTGCAATAAGATGGGCACCATGCGGTTCAGTTGGCCTGTGGCCAACGGGCGCGCTACTGACAACAAGGCGTACGGACCATCACAGCGTGCACGCACATTGCGTTCTGCTGGTGTTAACATAACGACCCTCATCACGTTGCGGCATTCTTAGTACACTGTAACGTATCGAGGAACGCCTTCCCCGCGCCATAGCAAGGTGATTATCACATTTCCCATCCATACGCTGGACCGATAACATTTCTGCCCATTTCCCCACAAATGACAGCCTCTCATCCACCAACATGCAACAAGCGCTCAATTGCAGAACGCAATCTCGCTCTGTCCTTGCTCTGACCCTCACCCCCAAAGCCCGCCCCCGCCCGTGAGTCATCGCCCCCTAGTATCCTTGGTCAACGTCAGCGTCAGGCGCCGCTTTACCTTGCTCCACTTCGCCTTCGACGTGTCGTCCAGCACACGGCATGGCAAAGCCAACTGCGGGAATGAGTAATGCAATCCGTAGGTGTGTGTCACATTGAGCACATGTAGCACAGGTTTGGTGACCGTAGTCTAGCACAACGGCGGGACAAAATGCACAGCGGATCCCCGACGTACCTTCAAGTGGTACTTGCCGCTCACTGCCACCTGGAGCTCGCAGCCGCTGCCACCCAGCCATACGTCCACCTCCGACGGCGACACTACGTCCGGCAGCAGCACCGAGACCTCCAGTTGGCCTTGGGATCCAGCTTGGCCCTGACCCATGGGCCCGTCTGACGATGCAATTTCTCGCAAGCTGTACTCCGGTACTCGTAAGGCTCCGGTGTCCGTTGCCGCAGCAGTAGCTGATGGCGTGGCTGCTGCTGCGGGTGTTGCATGACCAGCAGCAACAGCACTTGCGGCAGCAGCTGTATAGGTACCGCTGGTGGTGGCCGCGTCGTCATCGCTTATGTCATACAGTACCTTCGCCGCCGCAGCCAGAGCCGCAGCGTTCTTTAGCTGCGTTGACCGCGACTGTGCAGTGGGGGCAGCTGTCGTGGAAGAGGTGGAGGGCTTAGGGACTGGCTTAGCAAGCTGCTGCAACCGATCTAGCTCCTGTAGCGTTTTGTCAGCGTTGTCAGGGGCCAGTGCGTCCGGCGTCAGGTGTACGAACTTGGCTCGTCCGCCCGGGGCATCACTGCAGTTGTCAGGAAATGTGTGGAGTGCTTTGCGGGTGTTTCTGTGACTGTTTAAGTGGTGGCGAGTCTGGCATAGGCGCATGGTGCATACTGACTATTTTCGGTCCCAAGAGTGGAAGAGTGCTATGTGCTATGTGGGGAGACTTAGGTGCGCGTCTTTCAGGAACGCCACTTCTGCCTCACGGTCGCCTCAGCACTGCCGATTTACTATTGCACTGGCATTTCTCGAGGGACGCTCCTGACTTGTGCTGTTGACATACCTGACGGCGAAGTCTCGCCCATCTGCAAACTTGCCGTCCCCCCGGCCGTGAACGCTGGAGCCGGCTCCATCGAGAGCCCCCTTCAGTGCTTTCGAGAAGTTGAACCCCGTCCCGGCTCCCCTGCCCCCTGCATTTCCAGTGGTCCTGAGCAGCTCATTGCCGCTGGCATGTTGCCCACCACTTGGGCCAGGCTTTGAGCCGCTGTCACCGCCACCAGGCTGCCCGTGAACAAAATTATTCCTGTACAGTGCGTACATGCGGGAATTATTTGTCTGCTTTTCCTGGAAAAGACGGATGCAAAGATGCCAAACAAAGCGACAGCTTTGGATTCCGACCTAGTAAAAAGCACTTTACCACGTAGCTCTGTGGGTAGTGTTGATGGAGCGGGAAGGTCATAAAGACGTATGTACTCTCCAGGCAACGAAGGAGGGGCGGACGATGCCATAATATAGTATGACTCCAAGTTCCTAGGCCGATCGCCTTCCTATTGGTACTGTCTCTATCCGCGCACAGGATTTAGAACACTCGATGGAACTGCACTAGGTGTACGGTGCTCAACCGCTGCCGAACCGAATCACAGGGCACAAGAGTTTCTAGATCTGAGTCCGACGAAATGCGCTGAAAATTGTGTAGGGTTATACTGCTTTGGGGCCCGAGGACGTTTGTTGTAATTGTCCCAACGTTCTTTTGCCTCTGTAATGGTCTTCGGAGTCCGTCCTTCATAGCAACCGATCACGGCCTGTCGCAATCTCGGGTTGGGTGATGCTCTTTGCTGGTCGTTATAGTTGCCGCACACTTAAGGCTTCGCTAGCTTCTGCCGCCGCCGTCAGCGCGGCGCATGCGAGTCGAATCCCCAGTCGCTCAAGTCGTTTGCTCATCCAGACGAGAGGGATGTTCGTGCAAAAGCTCAACCCACTGACTGGAGAGGCGGACTGGGTACTTGTGAATGACCCAGGTGTGGCGGAGGCTCCGGGGGCGCGGCTCCGGGTTATGGGGTATTCTGGAGGGAAGCGCCCGGACAGTTAACGTGGCACGTAGCTGAAGTCGCTGTGCCCCCCGTAACCCGCCCTTTGCCAGCGCTGTAACACTGTGTGATACCTAGTGGTGCTGCCGTTGTACTTCTAAGTCAAATCCGCCATGAGGGGAGGCTAACGCACCTCAGCTCCGCCTACCCAGTTGCCCCATGCGGCTACCATGTTTGCTCGTCCTCATCTTGTCGTACATCCTCTCATTCCACATTCTCCCTCACAGGTCTCGGCGATGAGGACGATGCCTCCGCGGACCTCGTGGCCACATCCTCCTACCTAGACATGCTCACAGACAGTCGCCGCAACGTCGCATACAACGCCGCCCTCCGCCGTGTGTTGCCAGCCAAGCAGCTGCAGAACGCCGCCGCGCAGCCTCAGACCCCTAGCAACATTCCCACTCTATCAACCGCTGCAGCTGCTGCTGTGAACGAGCCAAACACGGCACCTGCGCCCTCGGCGAACACAGCCGCCGCCGCCAGCAGCAGCAGCAGCATTAGCAGTGCGGTTCCGCCCGTGCGCGTCTTGGACATTGGAACGGGCACCGGCCTCCTAGCCATGATGGCCGCGCGAGCACTGGGCATCGAGGCAGCTGCTACTGCTGCTGCCGCTACCACCGCCCTTGACGCTGCTGCTGCTGCTGCCGGTGCTACAGCTGCGACCAGCGCACCGAGTGCTGATGCACCGCCGAGCGCTCCCGTGGTAGCGTGTGAGGTGTTCCCGCCCATGCAGAACCTGGCACGTCGGGTAGTTGCTGCCAACGGCCTCAACAATGTTGTTCGCATCGTCAACAAACGGTCAGACGAGATGGTTGTACGAATGCCCTCATCCATCGCCGCAACAACGGAAGGCAGCAGCGCCGCCGCCGCCAATACGGCACATGCGGCTGCGATGGCTCGGGCTCGTGCCCGCTTGGCGGCTGCGGCTGCGGGCGAGGGCTCTTCAGAGCCGGACATGACGGGGCGTGCGGATGTGATTGTTACGGAGATTTTTGACTCTGAGCTGCTGGGGGAGGGCATGATACCTACCATGCGGCACGCGGTGCAGCACCTGCTCAAGGTGTGTGCGTGGTGAGGGTGTGAGGGAGACGTGTCTTGAAGAGGGGTTGAGGAGTGAGGATTAAGGGAACCAGATACAGGGTACGCAGGGGACGTGAGCACGATTTCCTGTGGGTTAGCGTGGGCTGGGGTTATGGGTGATACAGTTTTGTGCATACCGGTAAGGATGCTGAAGAGTGATGACCCCTCCTCAAACATCGACACGCAGGAGGGCGGTGTCGTCATCCCCGCCACGTCTCGAGTGTACGGCCAGATCGTCCAGTGTCCGTTGATGCACCACATGACCGGTGAGTCGGTTAGCAGTTGGCAGGTCGTACTGGCTGCAGGACGGCAAAGCTGCTCGCGCACCTGACTCCATGTGCACGGTTACCGGTATCATTGCAACCACTTGTGACCGGGGCAATTCCAAACGTAGGTCTCAGGACGGCCGACGCAACCTCGTCTTCATCCGCCGCTGCCAGCAGCAGCAACGGTAGCCCGACCGAGAACGCCTGGTCGAATGGGGATGCAGCTGACGCCAGCAGCAGCGGTCGAGCCGAGGCAGCGGCCTCGCGTGTGTTGGGTGTGCTTGGAGAGCTTGACGCACGAGCTCGCGCCACCACTTACAAGGGAGATGAGCTGTACGAGGTAATTGCCGTGCCTTATGTAGTACCCTGCGTGTGCCGTACATCGGCCTGCCGGAGGCCTTGGGTTGTAATGTGCGTTCTGTCCTGAACCTCATGGTTGGAGGTGGAAAACGTCGGGCAGCAACGCTTCCTTGTCTCCCACCTGCCCTCCTGGCGTGTTGTCTAGTGACTTGCAAACACCCCCGGTGCCCGTGTTGCCCTCCTCTGCGGGCAATCCTGTCCGGTCCTGCCCTGCCCTGCAGGTTCGGGAAATGCATGTTGACCTGTTGTATCGCGACCCGCAACAGCAACAGCAAGGAGAGCCACTGTCATCGTCGTCATCACCGCCCCTAGCAGCCCAACAGCAGCAGCTATCGCCGGATGGCGCCGCCCCGCCGCTGCTACCGCTCAGCGAGCCCTTCCTTGTCTTTGACTTCGACTGGCTACGCCCGCCGCCGTCCTCAGGCCGCCGTACGACGCTGCAGGTCCCTGTCGTACAGCAGGGCACCGCACATGCCGTACTGCTATGGTGGCAGCTGGGCATGACGCCTGAGGACCTCCGGCTCCAGCCGACTGGGCCGGCGGCAGCAGCAGCAGCACCCGGGCGGGAAGTACGACAGGAGCCTCAGCAAGAGCAGCAGCCGTCACCCTCCCCAGCCCAAGACGGGGCGTCCCTAGGCCATCTGCACCCTCAGCAGCAGGAGCAGCAGCGGCAGCAGCAGCAGTTGCTGCTGAGCACTGCGCCTTGCTGGTTGGGCGGGCGGGTGGATGCGGGCGGGGACGGTGGGGCGCTGGAGGGGGTGCAGCAGCGCTGGAGGGACCACTGGAAGCAATGCTGGGCGCAGGTAGGTAGCAACTGGGGAATGGGGGGGGATCTGGGCATCTGTGCAGATGCATGGTAGCATGGGGGGTAGCGCTGGGCAACATGTGCGGGGCCCTGGTTAGGGTGCACGCTGCACCCTACCGGCACATGGATAAAAAGCAGTCCTAACCAACCATTTCCGTTGCCGGTTCAAGCGCTCTAATGTCCTGTTTACGCCCCTCAGCTGGCGGATGAAGCACCTGCCGTGCTGTGCGGTGACGTGCTGCGTCTGAGCTTCGAGCACGACGATCTTAACATGCGCACCAAGATGCTGCCGCCACAGCGCCCGCCATCACCCGGCCTAACTGCGTCCGCAGCAGCCGTTGCGGATGGGGCGGCGGATGCACCACCGGCGGCTGCGGCAGCAGAGGCGGCAACGGCAGCTGCCGTGGAGGGCGGGCTGCGGGCGACGCCCCGCAACGCGAAGGAGGTGCTAGCGGCGCTGCAGGCGGAGGCGGAGGGGCAGCAGCTGATGCCGCTGCTGAGCTGGCTGGGGCCGCAGGTAGGCGGTTGGCGGCTGCAGGGCCCCATGCATACCAGGGCTTCATAACCGGGTAGCTGTTTTGCAGAAGACCCTTGGTCCGGTCCTTACGTCTCTACAACCATCTGGCTGGCTCTGGTGTCCATGCAGGCGCTGCTTCAGTTGGGCGACGCGAACCGTCTCACTACCTTTGGTTCGGCTCTGCAAGCGGCGCTGTCCGAGGCTGGGCCCGCACCTGTCAGCGGTAGCAGCAGCAGCAGCAGCGGGGGCAATGCGGGCGCGGAGGTGGTGGTGGTGGATGGCAGCATGGCCCTGGGGCTGCTTGCGGCGACACACCCTGCGGTCTCCTCGGTGACACTGCTACAGGTGGGAAGGGATGGAGTGCGTGGGTGTGAACGCCAATTTGGCGTTTGGGATAAGGGCGGGCGGGGGTTTGTAACCAGAGGGGAAGTCAAGTATGCTGCTATTGTGTTTGCATGCACGGGGAAGCGTGCTCAAACCGCGCCTCCACACGCTACGCCCCAACGTGACCCATGGGTCACTCCGCAGGAAAGCAACGTGGCAGCCGGCCACTGGCTCAAGGCAGCGGCCTCCCGCCTCGGAGTGTCTGGCAAGATCCGCTCCATCCGCTCCGACAGCTATTTTAAACGCTTGGCTGCGACACGGCCTTCCACCGTCGCCTCCACCGCCGCCGCCTCCGAGCCATCTACGTCATCCGCTCCAGGGCCTCTAGTCCTGGTTTCAGAGCCGTACTTTTCGGAGTTCGAGCAGCTGGTCCCCTGGGCGCACCTCAAGTTCTGGCGCGACTACGACGTGATCCGCGGCTCGGTGGCCGGGGTGGGTGGAGGTGGGCGGCAGCTGGTTTCCTTCCCGCGGCGAGCGAGGCTGGTGGCGGTGGCAGCGGCGTTGCCGGAGCTGTGGCGGACACGCCGTGCCCTGGGTAGGTGGGGTCCCATGGGTCTGCGTGGTTTGCGTGGGTTGGGATCCGTTGCTGGTGGGTCGTCCGGTTCTTAACATACCGGTAGCGTTATGACTGCATTCAGGGCTGGGTAACAGTACCGGCATCTGAGGCGTTTCTTCTTGTCCTGGCCTTGCTGGTGCTCGCAGGTCGCATTGAGGGGCTGGACTTGTCAGAGGCCAACACCGTCCTGGGAGTCGTGGGAGCAGATGAGGTGCCCAGCGGCGGTGACGGCTCAGTCAAGGGAGGCGATGGTAAATCAGGAAGCGCGGCAGCTGGCAAGGACGATGACGATGACATCTGGGGCGACGATGGGGAGGACGAGGAGGATGGTACCGGCGGCGGCAGCAGCCAGCGGCAGCCGCTGCCAATCCTGCCGTACAGCGTATGGCAGGCTGGAGGAGGGTATGAGGAGCTGAGCGGCCGCCAGGAGTTGCTGAGCTTGGACTGCGGAGGGCATTTGGACGATGTGGAGGGCTCTGCGGTGCTGACTACGACCCATGGGTCGGTGTGCCATGCCGTTGTGCTGTGGATGGATTACGACCTCGATGGAGGTGCGAGTGTGGAGGGCTCCTCTGGCAGCAGCAATCTGAGCGTTAGCACCGCTCCCGCGGCGGACGGTGGCCCGGGTGCCAGCGTTCAGGGAGTGTACCTGCTGCGGAAGCCTGTGGAGCTGACCCCTGGGTCACGCCTTCACGTATCGGCCCAGTTTGACGGCCTTGACGCGGACGTGAGCGTAGAGGTGACGATGCTGCCTCCGTAAGCAGGAGTGAAGATGTAAGGCAAGAGTGTGACATCTCAGTCAGGGTGCTTAATCTGATTTAGGGGCTTAGGCGTGCTGGTTTAAGGTATTGGTTGGAACTTTTAGGGAAAGGTGTTGTGACGTGTCTGGATGCTAAATGGTGCCGATATTACAGGACCTAGCTCCCTCCTTGTTGCAGGGAATACAGAAGTGAACCCTCGGGCTGCTCCGAGCATTCTCATTGTCGGGGTATCATGATGGTGACGACTCGCAACGCCTCTTTATTTCACTGGAGACGTCTGATGGTATGAAGCATTGCAACAACCTACGGTACATAACAGCGCAACTCGAGCCACACCAGCGAAACAGCAGCAGTATAGCTGCCTCCTGAGGCACCGCTACTTGGTGCCGCGTCTGGCGACCTGAGGCACGACTAGTGCTTACCCTCCAGTCAGTAATACCGGTAGGCCAAAGGCATGCACAGAACCAGCAAGGCGCGTCAACACGGCTCGCGTGAGCTCCGTACAGATGGCCCAACCCACACTTCCTGCGCGTGCAGGCACACCCAACGCAGCCTACACCCGGGGCACCGCCTGCGACCTCAGAACCAGCGCCCAACAACCTATCCAACACAAACGTTTACTTCCACGCACCCAACCAAGCCTAAACCGTACACACGGTAACCCTTGCATCGAACACGACCTACGTCTTGCATGCACCCAGTGGCAATAAGGCGCGCACCGGTATGCATCAATGATATCACCAGCTAGGCAGCCGCACCTTCCACGTCGAAGAGGGAACTAGGTAGGCTCCCGTGTCCCGTCTACATTGCCATCTGTCAGGTATCAGGTAACCAAAGCCACGTTATGCCCCTCACGTCACGGTATGCCCCTCACGTCACAGGGGTCTCTTCCTCATGATGATCCTAGCTGCCTTGAGACAACCTTCCGCAACTCTCGCAACCTAGGGCAACCAAACCCTCATCCGCCGAAGATTCACTAGGCCCAAAGGATGACATGTTCATAAAGCGGCTCGCCAAAAAGGGAATATTAAAAACTCCAGGCATAACCGGGGGTCCTTCACCCGCTAAAGCAAGGACTCATTCACAACTGGGCCCATGTACAAGCCGGGTGTACAAGCCGGCCCACCAAAAAGGGATTAGGACTTCATGCAAAAGAGAGGGGCCCTCATCCGTTGAAGGATGAACTTGCTCCCAACTAGGCCCACTAACCGACACACCAAAAGGGGAGTGTAACTTCATGCATAGAGAGAGAGGGTTAACATGCACAACTAGACCACGCGATCACTGCAACTCGTTCCAACAGAAGGGTTCTGTATACACCGTGTAACTGCTCGAATACGCACTACAACCTAAGAGTTCACGGAAAAGACGTACGTACACCATAATCTTAGAAACGAAAACAAGAGACGTAGCAAGCACTTTTCCTTCTTGCGCCATGCTCTAATTGAGAGCGGAATATTTATTTTTGTCCTCAATACATTACGAGTAGCCAAGTCGCAGCAGAGAACCGCTATGACATGCCACAGCATGGCCCCAGCAGCCCAGTTGATTTATTAGGCAGGACGTGGCAAGGCAAACCCTCCCTTTCTGAGGTTTCAGAGACCCGCAAATGCAAGATGGAACCAAACATTCAGTTGAATACTTCAGCACAGCAGGACACGATCATCCGAAACACACAAACTGTAGGTTTCTAAGACGATGCAACTGCCTAAACATGCCGGGCTCCCTGCCACATGCCCTATATCTCCGAGAAACGAGTGGTATTGCGGACTGTTTGCTCTCGGACTCTCGGGTAACCGCTAACGACCAGGAACACAACCCAAGCAACCGCTAACGGCAAGTAAACAGGAAACCCAGACACCCGCTAACCTTGCGGTAGGAAAGCCAAACAACCGACAAACTGCGTCCAACTTTTGCCCTCCCCCCTACACGTAGCATTCGGCCCATCTCCATTAACGCTAGCAATGCATCACGCCATGTCGGCCGGAGTAAGCCGCCATGAGCCTGAGGGGGTCAGCCTCCGACCCGCAGGCAACAGCGTCCCTTCCACAACGGGCCCTGCTCCTGAAGGACTTGCGCCGCCGCTGCCTCCACCGCCGCTGTTGCTCTTGTCGTCGCCAGTGTTGCCCCCATCCCGCGCATTCACCGCCGCCGTCACATCGCTAGCAGACGCTGTGACATTCGTCCCGACATCGCCACGCTCCTTCGAAGCAGCAGCCCCCCGGGACTTGCTCCCAGCTAGTTGGAAGTCAAGCGTGAAGAACGCCGCGATCTTCTCGCCAAGGCTGGGCTTATCTCCCTTTCCAGAAGACCGCTTGTCATCAGGACAGTTTCCATGCAATGCCAAGGACTGCTGAGAAGGCGAGGCCATGGCTGGGGCCTGCGATGAGTTGTACGACTGCGCATCGCCCCCCGCCGTACGCCTACTGCTGCTGTTGCTGTCACTGCCCATGCCACTAGCCACAGGTACACGCCTTTCGCCGCCCAGCACGCATGGAGACGAGGTCGCAGCACTCTCTTCCCCAGCTTCCCCAACCGCCCGGGCTGAGTACCGTGCTGCCAGCGGACTCTCCTGCCCTGATGCTGCAGCTTGAAGCCCCTCAACCAGCCGTTTTCCATCCCCAGCTGCCGCCTTTGCTCCATGAATCCTGGCCGGATCGGAGGCCCCGCCGCGATGCTGACCCATGGGTCTGTCATGTGCCGCCTTCGGCGACAGCGGCGACAGGAACGGCTTAACGCGCATCAATCGCCGCTTGTTGACCACATGGCTGTCCACGACACGCAGCCGCATTGTGGCTGTGGTGGGTGAACCTGCGGACAAGGCCGAGTCCACACTCGCCCGGTGGCTCCTTGCCTGGTTAGGCCCGGCTGTGGACGGAGCGTTAGTGGGGCTGCATGGGGCCGACGACCCCGGGGAAGTCGACCCTGCTGAGGTTGCTGTGGAGCTCTTGCCAAACAGGGCCATGAGGGCGCTCAACAACCCGCATGCCCCCGGCCTGCCATGCTCAGGAACAGCGTCGGGAAGCGCTGGCAGCCGGTGCTCCTGCTGCTGCTGGAGCTGCAGGTGTGGTGCTGCGGGCGGTAAGCCATGTCCCGACCGCTGCTGAGCCCTTCCACCGCCAGCCGCAGCGCCGGTCGCCTCAATGACATGTACTGCTGCGTCTGCGGCTCCCGGGGCTGTTAGGGCAGCAGCAGCGGCATCCTTGCCCCGCTCCGCATCGCTGCAGCGTTTCTTCACTGATGGGGAGAATGAGATGCGCCGACCGGTTTCACTGCCGGTACGCTTGTGCAGCTGTCGGAGAGCGGACTGCCGCTGACGCAGCCTGTCCCGATAGACCTTCTGCACGGCTTGTAAACGCTGTTCGGCGGACGAAGGGCGCGAATCGGGGCTGACGCGGCTACGGCCGCCGCTACTGCCATGCTCCTCGTCGTCATGTTCGCTACCTCCTCCCTCGTCGTCAGAAGGCGGCTGATAGCCTCTGAGCCGCACTGCGGAGGAGCGCTTGAGGCCGCTGCTGCTTCTGGAGAGGCGGGACGTGGGGGTCTCTCCGGTGGGCGTGGAGCGAAGGAGGAGCGACCGGCGCGTTGGGTTGATGGTAGAGGTGGGGCTGGCGGTGGTGATACTGGTAAAGGAAGGCGTGCGGAAGCGGTTGCGGGAGCGGGACCGCCGCTTTAGGATGGACTTCTGCGTGGTGAGAGGGCGGGCGGGTCAGGAGACGTGCGTGAGGTTAGTGTTACGGTAGGGGCTAGGTTGCATTCGCTCAGGCAGGTGATGGAAGGTGCAGTGCTCCTTAGGGCAAGTCCGACTAGCGCTATTGGTATGGTGCGTCACCAGGTTTGGCATGGTAGCTGTGCGTCTGCATGGGTCCCTAGAGGAACTTCCATAACCGTGCCCCGGAACCGCACATCTATGCCTTCATCCCACTCACCGCCTTGACATCGCCACGCTTCCAGGTCTTGCGCTCAACGTAGAGCTCCAAATCAGGAACATCCACGCCCCCGAAGCGCACAGAAGCTGTGTACGACAGCACTCGGCCGGTCAGGGAGGACTCAGTCCGCACCATAAGCCTGCCAGGCAGGAGGTAACTCGCCGCTCGGTTGGAGCTCACGGTCACTGAGTCCGGCTGCTGGTTATCGTCGTGATCCTGATAGCCTGTGGCACCGCCCCATGGGTCACTGCCTGCAGCAACGTCGGCTGCAGAGATGCCGAACGCCCTATGGGCGATGCCGCCACTGATGCTGGGGACCTGCAGCGGGGGCAGTTTGACTGCCCGCATGCGATCGGGACCGTAAAGGGGAACGATTGAGGTAGCCAGGAGAGAGGATGCGTCCTTAGATGCGCCATCTTGGGGACTGGTTTTGTTCGCCAAGAGAGGTGAGTCCTTCATCGTATAAGACGCCCAGGCAGTTATGAGGTCTTGAAATTGGGCTGGCCTTCCTTTGATTGTAGTCGCCGGAATTAGCAAATGCTGTGGATTCGGATTGAAGGGGCGAGGCGTTAGAGAGGTTTCGCGCGGCAGATTCGACCGTTCGCACGTGTGATACATATTGGGTGTCTTGGCGGTTGGTGGGGTCACATCGCATTCAGCCGACCATTCCCGCTAACGGCGCAAAGGTACTTAAAGAATATGCATATCAATACGCGCCTTTCGACCAGGCTTGCGGGCGTGCCTCGTAGCAAGCGCCTCAAGCAACTTACACCAACCTGCAACGAATTCGGCGAATCGAGGCTGCACCGCAGCACATCGCTGCATGGAGAAGTGTGCAGCTTGATAGAATTTAATGAGGCCGGCGAGTCCAAAAGCGCGCCTCGCTGCTGCTGCGGCAAACCGCCCGACTCGGCGGACATTGTGCTCGCTCCCAAGTCGCGTCCAGCCGGTGTCTGGCGTGACCTTCGCCCTATAGCTAGGAAGTCGCTGAATACCTAATTTATCTGGCGGTTGTTTTCACCTTGACGGGGCGAAGCGAATAAACGTGAACGTGCTGCACTACATCTATAGCAGCTGCGAGGCATAGAAGGTTGTAACTTACAAGAACAGTATGTACAATTTAGTAAGTATTTGCCGCAAAATTAAGCTGCTTAGCCTTTAGGCGTGAAGCCAGTCGAACGACAAATATTAGTCATGTCGTCATGAACCCTATCCTCGATCATGCCTAGCAATGGCAGTAATGAAACACTAAGCTCACCCAACTAACACGATATCGTCGCTTTACACACGAAGCCTAGCCTCGTCAACGGACAGCCAAACCGCCAGTCACAAGATCCTGACACGCAAAGTGTGGTACAGTTGGTACGTCATTGTTCGTAATGTGTCGTGGATGGGATCACGAGAGTATGCAACACCGCCAGCAACTATGGACAATCACAGACAATGTGGCGGATGACGCTGCAAAGCACCGAAATGAGTTAACACGCATCAAAGCTCCTTTAACGGCCATCTTCCCCTCCCCACTAGACATAGAACGTGCTGTCTCCGGTCGGTCTTCCAAGTTCAGTCCAAACCACATGCACCCTCCAGCTGAGAATACGCAGGGACGAGCAACCCATTGGCATCCTCCTTGTTTGAAAACCCCCGATTGCCCTTTACCCTCCTGCCATGGCGTGACCACGGATTCGTCCAAACCCTACCAGACCCGCCCATGCCGATGTATGCTGTTGTTTGTCTCACGGCTCAATGGCCACATCCACACGCCTGAACCAAACTTCAACCACATCATACAGGGCCAACACATGGAACGTGGTTTTGCGCATGTCCGTTAATCACCGCACAACCCACAAGCCACCCTCCATGACCAATTGATATCACCCGCACCGGCAGACCTAATACGATCAATCAGGGCCCAGTCTCATCTGCGGTGCTTGGCAAGTGATACATACTTAGGCTAACGGCTACATGCAACTATCATCAGTTGACGTGGTAGGTAGGTCACCAGATCAATCAGCCCATGGCGAAATCAGCAGCATGGGGCATGAATACTGAGATTGACGCGTTCGGTAAACGTGAAACCTCGGTAGGTAAAGATAAGTAGGGTAGGAGAATGGCGACTAAGCAAGAATGTGAAAAACAGAGAACGGTAGTGCAAACGCAACGCCAAGTTTGCGCCTGTCGCAAGCGCCCAGTACGACAAATCTCTAGAGAAAGGCGCAACACGTACATAGAACCGCCTTAATTGCCCCTTATTCACGAGCACAATGGCGACATAGATTCAAGACGAAAAGGCGATCCCGGCATGTAACACTTGAACTCAAGCAAACAAATGGGCGCATACAAGGAAGATTCGATTGCGCTTGCCAGCGCGTCAGACTACATAGTGTCACCACCTATGACACACCCTCAAAGCCAGCCTTCACTCAGTCCTCACGCCAATCGCGCTGCCGTCTACCGCCTTGCCCCCACCTTTCCTCCACCCTTCCCTCATTGCGCACAGGAGCCCCACATACCCAAGTCCACCCCGCCATCCTCCACCTGCTGCTCCAGCAGACCCAGGCTCAAGCTACCCGAGGGGCTGTGCAGCGCCGCAATGTCCCCGAGCGAGCCAAGGGACGCCAGATGCGGCATCAGCAGTACCTCCTCCTGCAGCACGTGAACTGTCACGGGAACCGGGGCACCGCCGCCGCCACCACTCTTGCGGTACCGGGGCTTGTGAGGCCCTTCTGCCTGCACCTCTGCTGCCGCTGCAGCTGCCGCAGCCGCCCCATCTGAGGCTCCTAGGTCGTGACGGAGCCGTGGCTGCTGCGACTGCTGAAGGCCTTGCTGCTGGGCGTAAAGTGCCTGGTGCTGAGCAGACTGGTAGGGGTGCGGAAGGGTTGCATCGGAAGAGGTGGCTGGGTTGCCGTAGGTTGCCTGGTCGCACTCGAGTTTGACCACGGCAGCGACTTTGGGCGTCTTGAAGTACACGTTGGCAGTGCCTTCCGCGCCTCCGCCTTCGCTGACTGTGGTGCTGCCTGGAAAGGAAATGGTGCAGCTGTCGCCGCCACCGCCACCACCGGGGCAGGCAACCCCGCCACAGCTGCTGCGGGGTGTTGGTAGGGACGCAAGATCAGAGACGTCAAAGGAGCCAGTGGCTGAGAAGGAAGCGAGGAGCTGGCCGGGCGCATCTGCTGTGGCCGCCGCTCCGGTGCCCCTGAAGGCGCCGGCATGCCGGGAGGTGGTGGTGATAATGACGGTGGCATCCTCAGCAGGCGAGGGGGGCATGAAAGGGCCACCGAAGGCCGCCTCCATGGCAGCAGGACCTTCAGTGTTGCTCGGCTGCGGATGTAGCACCGGCCCCACACGAGGCTTATCTTCCATGTTTGCATCCTCCTTCACCTCCATTGCTACTTGGGGTACGCATGCGGAAATTGGTACGTGCGACGACGGGGCCTCCGCTTGCTCTTGCCGCTGAGTAACTGCTGCCGCCGTAATCCCTGCTACCACAGCTCCTCGGGGCTCATCCATATGGACGTCTTGCAAGCTCTCCGCACCATGTGCACTGCGGCACAGCCCCGTCACCTGCTCCTCCGGACCGCATGTCTGAGCTTCCAAGCGTGCCTCCCCAGCAGGCGAGTGGCCTGCACGACTGGCGTCGGCAACAGCGCCGACCGCATGCCCCTCATCCTGGAGCTGTTGGTGCTGCGCTGGTTTTGGCACCTCACCCGCAGCGCTGGCCGCTTCCTCTCCCTCGGCATCGCTCTCCGCCAGCACCAATCCAGACAGTCCTGATAGGCCGTTCAGGGTGGACGGGCTCAGCGAGTCCAGGGTGCCTCCCAGCAGCATGCCGCATCCTTCGGGAGGCAACTCCGACAGCTGCAGCGGCTGTGGTGCGGGGCGGACGAAGTTTGAGGGAGCGCCCATGCTTGCAACGGGACCCGAGCCGCTGCCGATTCCACCGCCGGCTGCGGCGGCAGCTGCCGGTTGAGTATTCTGGGCCTGCGACTGCGGCACCTGAGCTGGTCGCGGTTGCTGGGTCTGCTGAGGATGCTGTTGCTGCTGCGGCCGCATGGGTTGTTGCTCTTGCGGACGAGGCATGGAGGCCACGGGCCTTTCGGGCAATTGGTTGGCCGCAGCAGGAGCCGTCGCCGCCATAACAGGTCCAGCAGGGTCAGCACCCGCAGCGGCCACCTCGGCGGGGTAATATTGCCCGTATGCATGCATGGGCATGCCGTACGGATGGTACGGCATGGGCACATGGTAGGATGGCGGCATGGAGGAGTAGCCGGCCGGTGCTGGGTGCGGCGCGTATCCGTACGGCGGCACGTGCGAGTAGGCCATGTGCGGGTGGCGGTAGCCGCCATACATGTGGTACGGCATGTAGGCAGGATGGTGATGCGGGGGTGGCGCGGCATGCGGGTGGTGGTGCGGCCATGCGACGGGCATGCCGCCGTATGCTCCAGCGGGACCACGGTAGCCCGCCGCCATGTGCGCATGAGGGTGCGGCGGCAAAGGCGCGCCGTATGCCGAGCCGCCACCGTCGCTGTACGCCATCCCTGATGCACTGTACGGCACCTTAGGCCGCAGTCCACTTGCTGGGTAGCCAGGGTAATGGCCGCCGTAAGATTGCACCAGTCGTCTGGCTCCGTTGGCCATCAATGGACCGGGCTCGGAAGCTCCTGCTGCCGCTGCTGGAGGACTGTCCGGCTGCTGCTGCGATAACATTAGCTGAGGCCCACTGCCGCCGCCGCTTCCGGTGCCATGTACGCCTGTGGGCAGCGCTTGCTCTGGCAACTCGCCGCCGTCCACGCTTACCAAGCCACGATCAATGCAACGCAGCTGCTTGCGTTGCGCTGGGACATGTTGCATTGCGCCGGCCACACTGTCAGCCATGGGTGCAGCACTACCACTAGCGACAGAGCCACCTGCACAGTTAGCGCCATCCGCGCAGCCAGCGCTCATGCAGCTGCGCCCAGACCAGGCGATCGCATCCGTTGAAGGCATGTGAGGCGCACCTGGGAAGCCTGCATCCTCATGCCCTGGTAGTGGCATGCCTGGATAAGGAGCAAGCGGGGCCAGCCCGTACGGCAAGGGCGATGTAGGCGTCACACCCACTTCTAGCTGCTCGACCACCTCCTGCTGCCACACACCACCGGCAGACGTGCGTGCGACGCGTGTACGACGGCACGTCACAGCCTGCATTCCAGGGCCAGCAGCACCACCGCCGACCGAGTTGAAAACCGCAGCGGCGGCCGCCGCCGCTGCTGCGCCGCCGCTGCTCTCAGACTGTCGTACTGGCGCAGTGGATAGGCTGCCGCCAACCGACGTCCGAACCGACTTGACGATCCGATGAGCAATGGCTTGCGGCAAGAACGTCATGTGCGGTTGTGCATGCGGTGCCACCCATTGGTCGAAGTAAGGCTGCTGCGCTGCCGGCAGCTGCCCTCCAGCTGCATCATCGCCACCGTTACCAGCGTGCGTAACACCTGCAAGGCTCAACGAACCCAACCGGCCGCTGCCGCCTGAAATTCCATGGCTGCCACCCATAGCACTAGTGGCTGCGGCTCCTGTGCCACCAAGCGTATCCATTTCGGCGCCCGGCACGCTGGTGTGCACCCCGCCCTCCCCGTCGCTGTCAGCAAGCGCTTCATCATCATCGCTTCCCGCCTCCACCGCTTCCATTGCCGCTGCGGCGGCAGCTTCGCTGGCGAAGCCCCATTCCATGAACTGCAGCTGTGATTGTTGGTCCAAGCTCATTTGGGAATCCTGGGCGTCCTGAGTTCCAAGAGTTGTGGCTCCCGAGCAGCCCGGTCGGCCTGCGCTTCCTGGCTGATACTGCAGGTGCTGCTGCAGCTGGGCCGCCTGGTGCACGGCAGCGAGGAAGCTGCCGGGCGGCATGCCTCCCACGCCCCGGGAGGTCCCAGGGTGGCGACGAGGAGCTGCTTTGCGGATGCCGCCGTCCGGGCTGAGAGGGTCCCCTTCCTAAGGGCAGGCAATGGATAGAGGGTTGAGGGAGCAAGGATTGCGTCAGCTGTGCCTGCCTTGTAGCAATGATTCCCCGAAACAGAACATCCGTCCCTCACCTTGCGTGTCTTGAGGTTCCGCCTGTATGACCTGAAGTAGGCTTGGACCTGTTTAATGGTGCGCAGGCCCTTTGCAATCTTGAGCATATCTTCCACAGAAGGCATCATATCCGGTGGCCAGACGGTATGCGCGTTTTGGGCATACCACCTGCGAGCGGTTAACGGCAACCCCAATTACTAGCTTGCGTGTCTTTGGCATGCTCGGCAAGTTGTCGGCTGGGGTCTAAAAGACCTAAGCTGCTTTGTACCAAAGTCTTACTGGCGCATTTCGAGGACAGTTGCCCTGTTTCCAGTGCGCTCATGGTGCTCACGCCACCAAGTGTTGAAGGGGGCCCAGAAGTTGTTTGGCTTCTTGATCTTAGGCAGTCCATCGTCGCCATCGTCGCTTTTCTTCCGGCCGCCCATGTGGCGCCAGAAGCCCGGCTACAGGCTTTCGGTCTACCTTTATCCTGCGACAAAGTAGAACCAGATAAGCCGTAACATACGTTTTCTGCTCTAACGGGGCATTTCGCTAAGAAGCTATAGTTTCGCAGTCCATGGTCTTGACGACCACGCTACACCCATTCCCACCAGCGTAAAGGAAGTGCAACCTTCAGGACAATTCAAAGCGACCAGGCCGGATAGTTCTTGAAGGTGCGCCACGGTGGCAATTTACGCTCCGGGCGCTAGCTGACGTTCGCTCAGGTAATGGTCCTAGCAGAGTCGATAGTCATTTGTCAATGCTTAAGCTATTTCCCTTAAATTGTCTATATGTATATTATGCAAAGTCGGGCTATGGTGGCGCAAGCACAATGCCATGCCTTGCGTTTGCACGATGCTCGTCCAGTTACTGGACGCCCATAATCAAGCCTTGTCAGCCAACGTTGACAGTGCCTTTAGGCCCAATGCATGTCACTAACATATTTATGCTCAAGGAGCTCAACCCTGAGGCACAGGAAGAGAGGTTGGATGCCAGTATCCCCGTAGGGACCGGAATACCACGACCACTCACCTCAGACTTGTAAAGGGCGCTTCATATTGAGTCATATAAAGGCCTGCAGTTGCAGTCATTACTTTTATCCGAAGAACGCTCCGTTGACTTTGGTCAACGCCACCCTAGAGAAACGCCGAAAGAGAGCAAAAAGCGCACCCTGGTAGTTGGATAACAGGAACTACATTATTTAGAACTGTTTTACTCCTTGCATGACAGAAGTCAGGTGAGCGTCCCACGGGGTCGCTTGTGGATACCACACACGATGACACAAGGCTGGCTGGGTCTCGGCCCACAGGCTCCTGCTGCCCTCCAGAAAACGAATAGCTAGGTCTCAAGTTTCTACAATGCATGTACTGCCTAAACATCTTCTACGGCAGCCAGGCCGTGTATCCAGGAGTATGCGAAACCGAGGAACCCCATATAGAATGCCGACATAAAAACGGGACTGCATAGCACCCGCTGCTGATAATTGCACAATAGGAGCTGTCTAACGTCTCGGTGACCTCCGGTTTGGAGGGCTGCAGCTGTTACCGGTATGGATACACCTGCTGCCCTGAAAGGCCTTGGACCCATGGGAGGACTGGCACTCGCATTGTAGCATGATGCGAGCGCAACGCACGGACCACATTATTTGCTGCTTAATAGCCAAGGGTAGGCGTGCCACAACTGGCAAAGGCGGACAAGTCATTAAATGCGAGTAATCCTGTACGCAATACCCCACGGGTCGGCAACCACGCTGCACGCCAAATTTTGCAAACAGCAACCAGCATTGCCAAACGGTTAATGTCTTCCTCTTTTTCCACCCGTTAGACCATAGGCACCAAGTATGCTCCTCTTGTACAAGTACCTCCACCACCTTACCGCAACTCATCCCTTTAATCGCATGTGCTGCACGAATGTCATTCCCAGCACTTCCCCATAATCTCTCTCCTGTGCTCAACCTATAACTTGCTTACATACGCTCTCCTTGCCATACAATCTATCCTGCCACTCCCACGTCAAGCCGGCCCAACGCCGCCGACGAGCCTCCCGGCGCCGCCGCCGCTAGCTGCCGCCGCCACACCGCCATGCTCTCCGCCGCCGCCGACAGGCCGTACACGCGCGCCTGCAGAGCCGCCAGCGGCTGCGCGCCGCCCTCCCGCAGGCTGTCTTGCACAAGCGCGGTGTGGCCCGACAGCATCGCTGCCATCAACGCTGCACTCTCCCGGCTGCTGCTGTCCCCGCCGGCGGAAACAGAGTGCGCGAGGGCTGGTAGGTCGGTCTTCATGCCAGCCTGCGAGGTTGGTGAAAGCGGATCCAAAGCCGTCACGTTGACATCTGGCTCACGCATTCAACTAAGACTCAACAGAGAGAGGTTCCAGCCTAAGCGGTTAGGCCTGCAGGAAGCATTGCTTGGCGTGGCTGGTAAAGACGGAAACGAAAAAATGGTGCACCGGCAGATGCAGAACACATGTAAAGCAAGGTCTGGGGGCCTGCCTGCACACCTACAGCAACCACCCACCTGTGCCATCACCGCCGCCACTCGCAGCAGCTGCTCCCCGGGCATGTTCACAGCATGAACGACCAACGCCTTTGCCAGATGCCGCGCAACGTCGTACATCGCGGCCCCTATTAGGTCCTCAAGCAGCCCGAGCACAAGCTGGATCGTGACAGCAGTCGGCGCACCGCCGCCGCCCCCACAGGGCGCCGCCACGGTTATGGCGGCCGTGTGCCCCGGGCCCCGCGCCGCCACGGTTGCTGCTGCGGCTGCCTTGGCGCTGCTGCTGGCTTCCCGCAGGGGCTGAGTCCAGTCTAGGTCCTCAGGGTGCGCTGGGGCTGCGGTGGACGGGCAGGGACACGGAGCGGAAGCGTGCGTGAGATGGTGAGAACCAGAAGGCGTGTCAAGGCATCCAAGGAAAGCCAGAGATGCAAAATATCTGAGTACGAGCCACACACGCATGTGAGGGCTAGCGTCCGTGAAGGGACCTATCGCCATTTTTCTTACCGCTCGCAGGCATGCCTCCAGCCGCCGCGCCCACATCAACGAACTCGTCTCCCAGCATCGCCCCGCCCACTCCCCGCCCCGCGCCGCTGCCAAACGCCGCCGCCGCCACGGCGCTTGCAAACCCCCCGGGCGGCGGCCGGCGGCTGTACCCCAGCAGCATCGCCTCCGCCGCCTCCACCGCCTGCTGCCAGTGCCGCATCAGCGTGCGCAGCCGCAGCTCGGTGGCGAGGGAGATGCCCGGCAGGGTGGCGGCGGCGGCGGCGCCCCGCAGGCCGTCCATGTCGGTCATGAGGGCCGCCAGCTGGTCGTGCAGCTCCGGAGCCAGCGCACGAGCCGCCAGCGTCACCGCACCTACAGAGAAGCGAGCATCCGGAGAAAAGGTGCGGGCCGGTGTGATTTCGTGCAGATATAGGTGGGGAAAAGGATGTTGATTTTGACACGACAGGGATTGTGCAGTCCGTGTTGGAGGTTCCTGCAGCTCGGTGCGCAGTTGACCACAGAGCCTGTGTCTGCCCATCCCGCCCGCCTTGCCCCCCTGCCCCCACCCACCCTGCAGGTCTCCCGAGGCCACCAGGCAGCAGCACCTCAGCCCGGGGTGTGCCAGCGCCAGCGCCAGCGGCTGCCCCATCACCCCCACCATCCACAGGCAGGCGTCACGCGGGCCCAACAGCGTCAGCGGACCCGGTGGGCGAACCGCCGGCGGTGGCAGCAGCCCCTCCTGTACGGCAGCGCCGGAGGTGCAGGCGGTCTGCACGCCCGGGCCCGCGAGCACGATTAGCCGTGCTGGGGCAGCATTAGCGGCGGCAGCAGCAGCGGCAGACGCTGCTAAAGGTGGCGCTGCCGCCAGGCTAGTCGCGGTGAGGGTGGGCACGTGCGGCGCCGCGGGTGCCAGCAGCGCACAGAGGATGTGGGTGGGCGTGGCGATGTAGAGCTGACGCGCTGCCCATTCCAGGGACTGGGTGGCGGAGACGGGCAGGGTGGTGACCACCTGGAAATCCGGTTGCACCCTGCAAACACAGCGACGGGGTGAGCAATCCGTTAACGCGCACCAAGCAAGTAGACTCGTACATATCACTGTCCTGCCTACTGCTAACCCCTTGACCGCCATCGTTTTCCGCAGCCGTCATTACCGCCGTTCGTTCCCACCTGAGCACCAGCAGCTGGCTGGGGTATGCGAGCGCCAGCATGGTTCGCGAGGGGTCCCACGCCATGTGCAGCGGCTCCGGCAGCTCGGGACCCACTCGGCGTCCGCTGAGCCAGTCATACAGGTGCAGCGCGTGAGGAGCGCCGTCGCCGCCGCTGTACGGAAAGGGGGTAGGTGCGAGGCGGGGCTTAGAGCAGGGGCTGGCTGTGGGCGGAGGGAACAGGCGCGACGGGGCGAAGTGGAGCTACGGTTGAGGAACAGAGGCTATGGGGCATTGAGAGAGGATGCTTGGCAGGTGGCCGTTCTCGCAAGGGCTAGTCCTAGGACCGCGGGGCCATCGTTTTACGACGCCTGCGGCTCTCTATGGTACTCACCGCCCTCCTGCCGACAGCTCCAAAGACTCCGACTTGATAGAGCGCCGTACAGTCACCGCCAGCAGGGGCCCTCCTTGTACGAACGAAGGCATGTCGCCATGCAGATCTAGCGTACCACCCGGTGGGCCCAGCGGCCCGCCGCCAACCCCGTCAGCACCACGCAGCTCCCTTATCCGTACGGCGGCGGTGGCGGCGGCGGCCTTAGCGGCAGCCTCCATTGCCGCGCGCGCCGCCTCCGCCTGCTTCTCCGCCTTCTTCTGGTCCTTAAATGACTTGCCACCGAGGACGGGGAGAGCGGGTGCGGCCGGGGGCTCCTCCTCCAGGGCCGCGAAGACGGAGCGAGAGCAGTGCCACGCGACGGAGGTTCCATGACCGCGTACCACTCTGCATGCAAGCACCCAACAGCGGTGCGGAGGAATGGGTATAACAGCTGAGAGAGACCACTGGCGAACAATGGACATTACTTTCTGCCTTACCCACCACCGGTACAACCGCCCTTTAGCAATTCCTGCCCTCACCCCGTTCGCATGACTCGTCATCCTTGTAACCTCCACCGCCTCCTCATCCGATCCTCGCCCCCATCCCTCGTCCCACTACTCACTCGCTCCACGCCGAGGCCCCCTGCCGGTACACCGCGTACTGCCTGGCGCCAGGCCAGGACACCGCCACATGGCTGCCGTCCGCACTCACACTCAGCAGCGCCCGGCCGGGCGGCGTGTCCGTGGCTACCTAGGGTTGAATGGCAGCGCAAGGCGAGGCAGATGAGCGCAATGGCGTGGCACAATGCGGCTGTGAGGTGGCAGCGATAGCGAGGAGGTGCTGTGGTTGGGATTGCCGGGAAACCGAGCTATGATTGATTGCGACCTACGTACCCTGCCCTACCTGCAGTTTACCGACGACCTGGTTGGGTGCAAACTCCGCGTGCGCCTGTGGCGGGTTGCAGGTAAGGAACACGGGAGGGGGAGCATGCCACTCGAACACAATGTTCGCGCATCCTGGCCACGAGCCCTTCATGCGCCTGAACCTCATCGTCTCCCTCTGGCCATCCCGCACAGCCACGTGTACATCGCTCACAACAGATTCTCCGCCCACCTGGTTAGGCAATGCCTCCGCCGTGACGCAAAACACCTTGGGCCCCATTGCCGTCACATACGTCGCACCCCCTCCACCGCCGCCGCCGCCACCGCCAAAGAAGGCCGCGGCGCCGCCGCTGCTGCCGTCATGCAGCGCCTGCGCCGGTGACATCAGCGGCAGCGGTGCCACCGGCAGTGGCGGCTGCGGGGCTGCCAGCGTGAGCACCGCAGTTCCGGTGTTGGAGGCCACAGCCACCAGCCCGGGCATGGTGGGGTGCACGTGCAGGCCGTACACCTTGGGGACCCGCTTGTGACCTGCAGTGCAGGGTGAAAGACGCATGTCGCTGGAAGACACATGGGTGTTGTCAAGACATGTCCAAATAGACGCCTGTGACTTCAGTAGTGGTCCCCAATCGCGCACGTCTTGCGACCCGCCAGAAGCAGGGAAAACCCTATCCCCACCTTCCCGAGCCTCTCCTACATCCTTTCAAAGGCTACCCAATCCTAAGCGCCTCCCCGCTCCCTTCAGCAGCCCCGCCCCCACCCTCTCACCCGCCGGCACAATTCCCTCCAGCTCCATCGCCAGCCTCACGGAGCCGCTGGGCGGGTGCGCCAGCAGCAGGTGCCCGCCCTCCGTGCCCAGCAGCATGCAGTGCACGCCGCTGGCAGCATAGCCGCGGGGCCAGGCGGCCATGCAGGTCAGCGGGGCGCGCTCCACCTTCACCTTGGCGATCTCCTGCAAGCGGCACAGAGCGGCAAGGAGTTCGTGGGTTAGCGAGTTTTTAGTGGTAGGGTTGCGGTGTGTTGGTTGGGAGGACTCGAAGAAGGACTGCTGGACCCAGACAGCGCGGTTTGTGGTGTCGTGTGGTGGTTTGCCAATCGGACAGGCGGTGGCTAGTTTGCGGAGCAGCGTGGTGCTTGCTTGCGTATCGCGCACCTTGAGGGAGGCGGGGTCCAGGCCGCATACGCGGTGGTCGCTACCTGTGGATGAGCAACCAAGAGTATGTACCCAGGAGCGTGACGATTCGGCCAAAGTTAGCCAGCCAGCAAGCATGCTGACACAGAGACGCCACGCGACCGGGAGCCTCATTGATGCATTAAACGCCAAGGCTTTCATACCCCACCCTACCCTACGAACGCCGGAACACCCGTCCCACGCACCCTGCCGCCCTCCTAGCCCCTAGCCGCTTGCGCGCGCCCCCTCTCCGTACCTGCCGTATAGAGCAGGCACCTGGTTTCCTCGGGGTCCTCCGCCAGCGGCCCCGCCACTAGCGAGCCGGGCAGCAGCTCCCGGTCGTGTGCCTTTACGTCGGCACGGGGCGCGGAGGACTCGCCCGGGCCAACCATGACGGGGGACCGGCCGCCTGTGAACAGCGGCTCGTACAGCGCTACGCTGCCGCCCTGGGGAGGGACGGGTGGGGAGAGGAAGGCGGCGCCAAGGAGAGGGAAGGAGCAGGCGGGAAGGGGTTACAGCGAATTTAGCGAGTAGATGTAGTACCGCGAGTCCTGTCAGAACGTAACAGATCGGTAGGATAGGCGGCGTTAGATTGCCGGAGATGCACACAGCGTGCAGCAGGCATCGCTGTGATGCCAGGACTGCACTCCAAGGGTGGAGGTGCGACATGGGCCGTTCTAACTATACCCTCCACCACAACCTTTCCCTTCTTTAACATTGTCAGCCGACCCCAAACACGCCGCCTCCCGTTCCCCGGGCCCCACCTGGTGCCCCACCACCAGCGACTCCAGTCGCTGCCCCCGGTGTCCCACCGCCGCCATCGCCACCACCGGGGTCTTGTGCGCCGAAACCAGCCGACCCACCGGCTGAACCAAGCAACAGGGGCAGCGGAAACAGTGTCGAATTCATACTCAGTATTTGACAGAGAAACCCACAGGGAAGACCCTAAGCACTTCCAGTACGCATCCCTCCGATACGCATAGGATAGGCAAGCGCTTCCACAAGGTGCCGCTGATGCCCGCCGTCAAGCCCTAGCGGGCCCCAACAAGCACCCGCCCCCTCCCCTTCTCCATGCTCACCTTTACCGGGTACAGCTGCAAGCATCGCACCACGCCATCTGCGCACCCCACTGCCAGCACCGGGCTCTCCAGCAGCCCTCCCTGGTGCGTCGGGCCATGGTAGCCCGGGCCGCCGCTGAATCCATTGCCATGACCGTTGTGCGCACCGTTAAGCCCCACCGGCGCTCCTGACCTGAGCAAGAAGGCCAAAGAGGTGGGCGCCTTGCCCTCCAGCAGCGCGCGACCCAGCTCCGTCACCCGGCGGTTGGCCAGGTTCACCACCAGCACACGCGCCTCACAGGCGATCACGAGCAGCCTGATGAGGCGTGTTCGGGAGGAGGAGAAAGGGCCACAAGCTATGTACGTGCCATTAAGCGGCTAAGGGACTGGTCTAGCATTGCGTTTAATGGTTGGTGACCATGCGCTTTGACTGGTCCCGTTCATGTGGGGCCGCCCCACCGCACCTTTGCCCGAGCAGCGTCCGGATCTCCTCTGCACGAGGCGGCGGGCTGCCACACCCTGCGGACATGGCGTGCTGCCATGCCAGATGCACCTGCTCCGGAAACGCATGGAACACGGGGGTAACGTTCGCGCCGGGCAATGCCGGTCATGGCCTGGTGAAGGCAACAATGACAACCAAGATTGAGCCGACCCCCATGCAGATGACAGCATCATGCTACCACTTACAAGCCGTGCCACCCATACGGCGCGGGCTTCACAAGTATCCCTGGCCGGGACCCACTGGCTCACCGACCCATCTATTAGCCCGCATCCCACCTGCGCCACGTCCGTGTCCAGGAAGCGCACATCGCGCACATGGCCGCTGGGCTCGCGCTTGGACCCCGTGGGGATGGGGTGCAGCAGCGAGGGATTGGGGGCGAAGGCTGGGTCGCGCAGGTGCAGGCGTGCCAGCTCCGCGTCTGCACAGGTGTCGTCATCCGACCCGCCCAGTTGGGCCTCCCAGACCACCTGGTAAGGGACAAGGAATGTAGGCGGCATGCAGTTGTTGCATGGCGGTTCGGCTAGTTCTGAGCCAATGCAATGGAAGGTGGCGTGCTCAATGGCAGGGTAGATGACAAAGACTTGTCGGCCCAGACAACGAGTGTGATGGGCTCAAAGGGCGGGCAGACGCAGTGACTGGGCACGAGGGGCTAGAGAGGCTGAGCGGACGGGGAGCTGGTATACATGGTTGCCAAGACCCGAGGGCCGAAAGGAGCGTATGTCAACTCCAACTGACGACATGAGGATCGGTGACGGAAAGGAACTAACGGTGCCCCTGGCCCGGATGGTCAGGGCCCTGCAAGGCCCTAACCAGCGAGGAGCGCGACCAGGAGGGAAGAACTCCACAAGCCTCCTACCTGCTTGGTGCGCCAATCCCATACGCATACATGATCGCTTTTGGTTGCTGACACAATCCACGGAAGCACCGGGTGGAACTCCACCTGCCGGACCTGGGATGTGGCATACGAGAAGACAGAAAGCCAACTTTCACAAGGCGAGTAATAATAGTGAACTGATTGAAAGATTTGTCAACCACCTGCCTTATCGGAAGCCGGGTGAAAGACCTTGAGCGATAACATTGCCATTCGTGTTCTCCGCGCCTCGTCTGCTAAGCTCGTCCGGCCTCAGTGCTAGATCATTGTTTATACGTATAATCCTAGGTTTCCTTTAGGAAGTGTCTTTTCCACCGTAACGGGCTTCACTCAACTGCTCTCTTGTTAACTTTCTACACGGTGGCCTACGCTGCGCATGCAGCTGCGTCGGGTTGACCTTTATAGAAAAGTTAAACAAGTAGGTCGACGAGGATTTCCATGTTGGCTACTGCGGCTACCTTTACACCATGTACGGCTTCGTGCTGGATGGGGCAAGATGACACTAATTTGGCACATCTTACCAGGTCTTGCCTCCCCGGCTGTCTGTCCGATGCATTGCTAGGCAAACTGCGCATAAGTCTGGTTGTGTATCTGTTTCTGGAGGCTGTTGCACGCCCTAGCACCTATAACCACCGCCAGGGGTTCTGTGCCTTCTGGATGTTGCACGCCCTAGTACCGATAACCACCGCCAGGGGTCTATGCGTTCAGGACGGTCACAACCCTTGTCACAGAGCATATAAGGGTAATGGTAACCCTAAGAAGGTTTTAGGTAGGGACAGCCACCATGCGCCAGGCTCTTCACGTGCGGGTGCTCATGTCGGGCCATGGCAAGAGTAAAAATGCATACATAATTAGGGAAAACACGTTTTGTACGGCAAATGGCACATGAGTGTTATGCCGATAGGGAGCCCCGTGGACCATGTGGACGTGCTCAGACTTCTCAGGTACCTAGCCCCGTTGAGGAACTTTGGGGCACTTGGGGTTACTTCATGGTTCACGACGCCTTCGTGCATAAACGTGCGTATGAGGTCATACGAGCAGGCTATGGAGCAGTGTGGGGCGCGGCTAAGGTTTAAAAGCCAGGCCTGAGACAGCCAGGCTTACCCAATGCTCTTGGCACTGTCAGCTACGCTTCGCACGCGAGAGTTGAACCCGTTAGTTCGCGTGTTAGACGTGTGATCAAAATACTCCCGCATTCACTAACTGGCCCATTTTGCGCAGTGACGACAAACGTAGTAGCTGCATGCGCGAGCCCCGACAAGCATGAACTGCCCTGGGTAAAAGGCTGAACGCAACGTCACAGATGCCCTGGTAAACAAGACGAACTATGCAACCTTCAGGTTAACGTACTGCTGTGTTCGCGTTGACAGGAGGTGAATGGATGTTACAAACCTTAAGGGCGCTCCTAGCAAATGTAGCATGGTTATTTGGGTTTCCCCTGGCGCGCGTATTGCCAGCATCTGCTTAGGACAGGGTCAGCTGTCTGAAACAGTTGTTCACATCCATGCGTACAGGTACGACGCATGCGAGTAAGTGTATGCCTTTGAGCAATCCGTTTGTTCTAAGCAGTTTATATCGCTAAGGATTGTGCTGTATATACATTGCATATGGTTGCCTAAAAGGAAAGGATGTTCTCTAAGGCCTTTAAGAGTGTCCCAAATGGATACTAGTCCCTTGTAGGGCTGTCAGGCCCTGCACAAAGCTATACCAAGTATGGATGGCAATTTTATTGCTGATGTGCGGCTGGACGATTCCGATGAGGTGCGTATATATGAAGACCGTTTCGCCATCCTTATTGCGACGAGCTGACGTTGTTAGCCGACGTCGTATCATCTAATTGGCTATTGTAGGTCCTTCAGCTGCCGATCGTTAAAAGCCGGGTTAAAAAGCTTCTCCAAGGGGCCGTAAAGAAGATTGCTCTTCTTGGGGCGCCGGTGATTCCGTCCAGTGATGACACCTTGAACCAATTCCTGAACTCAGCTGGACGCTTCTTCGGAAAGGACCCACAGAAATGGGATCAAGTTGGTGAGTTGCATGCTCGTTACCCTTCGCCAGGCGAATCAACGTACCGGGCGGGCTATTCTTGTGTGGTAGTGGCTTGAAGACTAGAATCAAGCACATAATAGTGCAAAAGAGTTGTCGACGCCCAGCCGGGCACCGGCATCCCCATGGCAGGGCATGGGGAGCAGACTGGCTGCGACCATAGACCGAGTTAAAGCGCAGGGGACTCGCCTGAGGACGTGGAAGGGGGGGGGGGCGTGTGCATTTCGGGTGAACAGTACGTCAGAGAGACGGATGCACACCAGGAATGACGCACGTCAGCGGACGTGAGCGACGTTTTCTTCCGTTGTCCACGACATGCACACAGGTTGCCCTCTGCGTTATATGCCCACCATTGTACTCGCTGCCAACAGCTCCTTGGTCGCATGCTTAGCTGATCCGTTGCGCATGAACCCTGTCAATGTTGTTACGGCTTTCAACAAGGTTTTTATTATGGTATGCGCTTGGATACGCTGTACAGGCGAAACCAAGGTGGATGTTACGGAGGAGGCGGGCAAGCGCACGACCAAGCTAACGGGCGTGTTCACTGGTACGGATCTGTCGCTCATGGTAGAAAACCCGTACTATGACGAGCGTCTCCCAGCCCGTGAGGACAAACCGGAGCTCAACTTCAGCCAGAAGCGCACAATCATAAACACAGACGAGGCGTGGCAAGAGGTGCGCAGATACGGTGTCTGAGAAGGGTGGGGCTCCTTGTGTGCACGGATGCAGAGGGGCGTCGTGCTACCCAGTTCATCATAAAGACCCCTACAACCTGGATGAGTACGTGCCCTTTCCTGCAATGTGACGCCATCGCATGTACCGGAATCCTCCGTGGCCTTCCTCGACAGTTGATCTCGGAGCAGCCATGGACCGCTAGCAAGCGGAGGCAGCTGCTTACAGCGTACCTCCACGCCAAGGTGCGTATATGCGGCTTGGGATGGGGCCCAAAGGACGTGCATGGCTACTCTGCTGCGGGCTTGGTGTGCCAATGTCATGACGCATGGCCTCCAAGAAGCTGCGATTTAAAGGGCAGGCACGTCACAGGCCAAACGCTTGCAGGGAAGCTTGCGCACAGGAGCGGTTAGGTTGCCACTGATAGCAGTGCTACCCACTTCAACCTCATTCCTCCGCTTATACCTGCGCAGGTCGAGGCAGAGGACCCGCTGCTGGCGGCGGAGGGCGCTCACGGGTTCTGGGAGCTCTCCATAAACAAAGACCACCACGCGGACTTTCGACTGGACCGCCTGGCAGCGCTGCTCAACCGCCTGTCCTCACCCAACCTAGAGGTGGCCACCACCACCGCAGCAGCCGTATGGGGCCTCGCAACCACTGCCCTTAGCCGTCGCGCGCTTGCGGAGCTGGACATTGTTTCGCTGCTGTTGTCCAACCTCAAACGATCGCTTAAGATGCCCGTGATCCTGGAGGAATCCTCCACGGCGAATGTCTCCGGCGCCTCACCGGTCCCCGGCATGTCCTCAGCCATGGATAACGACTCCTCATCCATCAGCAGCGGGAAGCAGCACTCGGGTGCGGTGCCGGAGGCGCAGCGCAACCGCTACCAGTCCTTTTTGCTGGGCGCGCTTAGCGTGTTGATGATCGACCGCAACTGCCGCCGAGCATACCTGACGCAGGAGCCGGAGTTTGCCACACTGTTTGCGCTGGCGAGGAACTTGGAGGGCTATGCGCCCGACGCGGCAGCAGCGCGGCGGGAGACGGCGTCCAAGCTGCTTACCACGATGGTACAGCGCGACGCGGAGGCGCGGCGCAGCCTGATTGCCAGCGGCGCGTTGCGGAACGTAATTATGCTGCTCAATCCCAAGGTACGTTCAGGAGCTAAGATGCCCATGATCCCATGAAGTGGGGCCGGAGCCTCGCCTCCTGCTTTACATAAAGCTTCGCTTCACCTTCTCCCTTTCTCCCCTCGTAGGGCCCCGGCGAGGCCATGATCCAGTTCTGCTCCGCCTCGCTGCTGGCGACGCTGGTGCTGGACGATGACGCCATGGAGCTCATTCGCGATCGCGGGGAGGCGCCGCTCATGTTTGAAGCTTGCATTGTGCTGCTACGCAGCACCCTGCAGAAGCTGAAGCACGAAGTGGAGCGCTTCTACGGACGCCTCTCACCGTGAGTGTAACCCTTGCGTGTTATCGGGAAAAGAAACCGTGGGAGGTGTAACCCTGGTCAGGGAGAGAAACCGTGGGTGGTACCGGTATGGGAGTTGTGATTGGCGGATGGGCGAGAGTTGGCTTCGGGGGATTCCTGACTAAATGGACGCCAAGAGCACGACTGCTAGCTGCCGGCGTCAAAAGCCTTGCTTCCTCCGCAATGTTAAGCACAATCCAGGTTCCGGTAGCTGATGCACGCGTGTTGTTACCAGAACACCTTGGATCTGCGCGCGTGTTACCACTATGCGCAGGGAGGAGGACGCCGCCACGCCTCACTTTGATGTGGAGCTTGGGGTGCGGCTGGCGGAGGCAGCGTCACAGGCCATGTGGGGCAGCGCGCACTACTGCGTCATGATGGACCCCATCCAAGTGAAGATGGAACACATTGCGCAGCTGGGTGCGTAGGGAGGGGAACGGAAGGCGGCAGTATAAAAAAAACCCATGGTTGGTGATCAGGCATGCCAGCGCGGGTCGGGTCTTTTCACGTTTCTTTAAGGAACTTGTTTGCTCTTAACCTAACCTCTCCACGTGTTCTGCCTCCTAATGCTCCCTGCGTATCGCCAGGCATCATGGGCATGGACTGCTACAACACCGTGGCACTGCCGCTCTCCCGCGTTGCGCACTGCATCACAGCCTCCCTCGCCACGCTGGCCGCCAACCCCGACGCCGCCATGCTCATCATGAACTCCCCCGACGATGTCGTCCTGAATTTCCTCATGGCCATGCTAGACGCAATTGAAACCCAGAACTTTGAGCAGGCTGGGCATGTCAAGGCCTCAGCTTGCGCGGGCGTGGCGTTCCTAGCATGCCACCCCATCGGCGCGGAGGGGGATGACTGCATGACGGGTCCTTTCCGTGCAAAGCTGCTGGGCCTCGGCGCGTTTGGAGCGCTGCTGCGTGCTGCTCTGAGCAGTGTGCTGGATTCGGACTGCGACCGCATCATTCAGCAGGTGAATGGGTTGCGGACTCGTCGTTGCGGTGCGGGGGAGATGCGACCCCACACTTGCTGAATGCGGGCTACGGATTGATATGATTGACATACCGATCGGTGTGAGATCCCTTCCAGGTCGTGCAGCAAGGCGCGCCCTCACATGTCTACCCCCTGGCATTGCGCTAAACACTCGGCTGGCATGCTGCACTGCAGGCTGCCGCCATCGGTCTCATGTACCTGTCCACTATGGCTGGCGCGGTGGACGCCGCGGAGCTGGCCATGTACGCGGCGCTGCTGACGGACAGCGACAACAGCGAGATGATTGAGTTCCTCATGGCGGGCATGTGGATCTTGCTGCGCAACGGAAACAACCGCAAGGTACGGCATGTTGCTGAATAGAAGTCGCTGCTGCGGCTGCAGTTGCTAATGCGCTTGGTGTGCGGAAATGGCAGCGCGCTGGGGCTAAGCATATATCGGAGGATGTTACAGGCAATGAGAAGACTGCGGCACGCTTTTCAGGACCCTTGCAGGTGTAGACGCCCCTCATAAGTAGTATAAAAATCATGTGGAATTCCTTTCTGCCGCAGGTTCTGGGCACCTCCTTCAACCCCTCGCCTGCCAACCAGCTCGCCAAGAACATGATCAACAAGCTCAACGATGCCATAACGCTGCACGAAATCAACGATGAGGTGGCCGCCAAGACCGCCAAGCTTCGGCAGGTGGCCACAGGCGGAGGCGACTCCCCTCCCCCCGAGGAGGA
Organism: Astrephomene gubernaculifera; assembly: GCA_021605115.1. Classification (NCBI taxonomy): domain Eukaryota; kingdom Viridiplantae; phylum Chlorophyta; class Chlorophyceae; order Chlamydomonadales; family Astrephomenaceae; genus Astrephomene; species Astrephomene gubernaculifera. Next base: position 2,704,387 of record BMAR01000004.1, read on the forward strand.
ATCCTCCATGAACCTGGAAGCGAGCCAGGCAGGCAGCGGCGCCTCACCGACGGCGGCAGGCGGCGACTCAGGTCGCGACGTCGGCGCTGACGGTGCTGACGCCGCCGCCGCGGCGGCGATGGAAGACACCGAGCAGCTGGACCAGCTTGCGGAGGCGGGAGCGGGGCCTGGAGCTGAAGCAGGGGCGGAAGGAGCGGAAGGCGTGGACGGACCGGCTGGGGAGGGCTCGCAACCTCCGGCAAGGGGCGCGTCAGAGACCGGCGGTGCCTTGCCGCAGGAGGCCAGTGCACAGTTGGTCCCGGAGCCGACACCGCCCATGGTAACTCCGGACCCGGATGGTACGGGACAGCCCGCGGTGGCAGAAGAACCTTCAGAATTGCGGTACATCCCGAAGGGGCAGCCTGCCATGCCGGACGCCGACGGGTTCTACGAGAATCGCGACAAGCCGTTCCCCTCGTCGCTGATGCTGAAACGTGCTGAGTCGGCGGACCGGGTGCGGCGCAAGGCGGAGGCCATGAAGGGCCGCATGCAGCAGGTGAGCGCTGACCATGTTGGAAGAAACTGTCTATCAAGGGCTCTCCGGCAATAAAGTTCCAACCAGGCTCTTATGCCTCATGCATGCCTTGGGTACAACCTGTCTTAGTGAGCCAGCAAACAGCGTGCACTATCAAGGCATTGGGCGATCCTCGCATCGAGTTGACGCGTTACATGTGTTGTCATCGTGTGTCACGACCGTCCTCTCCGCGCATATGCCTCGCAGCTCGAGAAGCGGTTCGACAAGCAGCTCAAGGACAACTGGGGCCTGGAAACGCTCGTGTCGGTGGGCGAGTCCTGGCTGCCGGCTATGCTAGACCAAGATGATGTAAGTCGGCGAGCTTGACGCACCAGCACGGACTGAGATTTGGGGGCCATTTGCTAGGCTAGGGTTATGTGGACTGGATGGCAGGGGTGTCATATACACCATAATCAACATTGTACTTAGGATTACTCTCAACCCAGAGCTGCTAGTCAGTTGGGATGGTTGCTCCAATCCTCTCACGATACTCCGTGCACGCTTGCTGCTTGTTCCCTAACAGGTGGGCGAGGCCACGGACGTGCCGGTCCTCAAGCTGTTTGAATTCCTGGTGGCGTCCATCTGCATGTTCATGGTGGATGACGACGGGATGCCCGAGCGCCGTGAGCTGGACGTCTTCCGGCTATCAGCACCGGAGGGCGCGCGCAAGTGAGTTCCCGTTCTGTGCTGATGCTTACCAGACGTGCTAAGGCGTATCAAGGCATCTGCGCTGGCGCGTGGGACGTGTTATTGAGGCCCAGGAGAGCGGGCCGGTAGGGATTACAGGGGGCGCCATGTGCCATGCGCATGCTCCCTGGCTGTTGCTCGCTTTGCTGTCATACCCCTTACGTCTTCCTCTTATGGCCCGCCCTCGCAGCAAGACGTGGTGGACGGTGGATGTGCGGGCTCCGGAGGCCGACGGCACCGTGGACCTTGACACGGAGCGCGCGTTGCGCATCCTCCTGCAGATTCTGGGCATGCATCTGGGCGCAGCATGGAAGTCCATGCAGCTAGGTGAGTCCACGAGAATGGGTTGGCTCTGAACTGGAATGGTTTGCCTACCAGTAGACTACCGCATGCTGGGTACCGCGTACCTGTCAGTCTCTAGTGTTCGTGCTGCCCGCACCGAATCCTTTTGCCGTTTTGCGGTGCAGCCCCCTGGTCTCCCATGCCCCATCTGTACACCGCGCCGGCCTCCTTTACTTCCAGACCATTATTGTTACCATGTGCCCTCCTCACCAATCGCCCATGCAGGCGTGCTGACCCTGTGGAACGCCTGCTGCCGGCACCCCAACATGGAGCGGCACGTGGTGGAGCGCGGCGTGGCCATGAAGCTGCTGCTTGTGGTCAACAACCCCTCGTGGCCGCCCTCGCTGCGGGAGATCGCGGCTGGCTGCTTGGAGTTCTTCCAGGAGCGCTGGTCCAACCTGCCTACCTTTGGCCCCGGCGAGCCGCACCTCATGCCGCATGGGCTGCCGGCTGAGGTGTCCGGCCTCACAATGGGAGGCCAGCCCACGGACGGCGTGGTGCCATACATTGCGGCGATGGTGGGCCTTGTGAACACGCAGGTACCGCTCATGGAGTACCGTGGCTGTCATGGCCTGGCGCGGATCACGTACACCGCGCCGTACGGTTGCTCGGATCCAAAGGGCTTCCTGCGGGAGGCCAAGGCAGTGGCATCCGCGCTGGGCGCTGTGGAGGCGCTCATTTCGCTGATGAAGCGCCTCAATCGGCGGTACCAGGAGCTCGGCGCGCCGGGTGTCATCACGTCCAGCCTGCGTGCAAGCAACAACGGCGCCGCCCCCCCTCCTGCAACAATGCCGAACGGCGAGGAGAATCCAGCAATTTTTGAACGCGACATGCACAACCTGGAAGCCGTGCAGGACATCTACTTCGTGGCGATGGCAGCGCTGCTGAACCAGTCCGTGTTGCGGTCGAACCAGGTGCCCATTGCCAAGCGCGGCCTGCTGGTGCTGCTGGGCACCAACACCGTGTTCTACAACCGGGTCGTGGCGCTACGTGCTCAGATCAACGCGACACGGCCCGGTGCACCGGTTGCGGCAGCCAGTGCAGACTCGCTAGCGCGCGAGGAGCAGCTGCTGTTCCTCTGCTCAGCAATCCTGCAGAACATCTCGCAGCATCCGCACAACCGCACGCGAATGTACAAGGCGGAGCTCAAGGGCAGCGTCGCGCTGGATAAGGTGATTGAGGCAGCGGTTGATGTGGATGAGGAGACGCGCACTGCGGCGTCGTTCCTGCCGTCCATACCCAGTGCACGCTCCGTATCGCCCTCGCCGAGTGCCATGTCCATTGGTCCCGCGGTGTCCGCAACAAGCTCTGGCGGCGGCGCCCCCAGGAGCGCAGCCAGGGGCACTGGGCTGGGCTCCGGGCCGAGCTCCTCGCGTGTGACTGGCGGCGGCGCTGCTCCCGCGAGGAGCACGATTAGCTGCAACGGGCGGATAGCGCCAGGCGCCAAAATGACCTCAAACGGACAGGTGGGTAAAGTGTCTCTGCAAGAATCCTGGCTGCAGTGCTGGGTGCATGCAGTACGTATGTTTGTTTTAGGGATTAACTACTCCTGCCGCTTGGTTGCCTGCGGTTGCGTTTTCGTCACCACTCATGCCTATCTCTGTAGGTGATCAACAACGGTGTAGACACGGTGCTCGCTGGCTGCGTGCGGCCAAAGGTGGTGTTCCCTCCCATCTGCGAGCGTGGCCCTGAGGCAAACGCAGCACAGCAGCGCTACGGCACGGCTGGGACGAGCGGCACCACGCTGACGCGGGCTGGCAGCGTACATAGCACGAGAAGTAAGGCTGGGTCGGCGTAACGATGGGACGTTCCCTGGGGGCGCGATATCAACCTGTCGAAAAGTGGACAAGCTGAGTGCTGGGTGTGCGGCATCAGGGTTCACCCGCAGGTGCTTTGACCAGGAGCACCGTGCGTGACCAATGATGCGGACCGTAACTTGCAGTTTAATTGATGATCTGCTGCTGGTTGCCCTTATGACTTGCAGGCGGTGCCGGCGCTGACGACGCTAGCGAGGGTGTGGAGTATAGCGACGGCGGGTCGGGCATCCGGCACGTGCAGGTTACAGACTCGCGGTACCGCTTCCTCACCTGGATAGACAACACCTTCCACGACCTTGAGGTTAGTGTGGCTGTCACCAAACTCGGATCCTTACATGTCAGATACAGCATTGCTCTTGGTGTGTTAAAATAACTGGCCGCGAGGTGCTTGCATAATCCCGCAAACATCCGCCTAGACCGCTGCTCAATTGTTGTCAAGCGAAGCCCCATACCCTTCGCGTGCCATATGGCATGCCCTGGAATTTCCACCCTACCCCATAAGCGACGCTCCTCTTCCCTTTTGCGTGCTTCCTTCCCAAAGGCGGGCAACAACGTGCCCTTCGCCCGCAAGTCCACCGTCGCCACCTCAACCAACAGTCCGACCGCCTTAGCCGCCGCTGCCGCCGCCGCGGGCACGTCTGGCGACGACCGCACCGTCGCCTCCTCCCGCAACACCTACCGCAAGCCGCTATGGGACGAAAACGGCGATTGGCTGCCCAACGAGCCTGAATCCTTTAAGGCTTTGAACAAACTCTTGGCACGGCCACTCAGCCACCTCTGGCAGGAAATGCCCGAGCACCGTGCGCGGCAGGGCAAGCAGCGCTGGGAGCCGGTGGTTTCAGAGTACCGGGAACTTGTATCGGACAAGCCACTCACGCGGCCAGCTGCCAAGCTGCTGTCCACGTTACCGCCCCGAGACCAGGAGGATCTGCTGGTGGCAGCGACGCAGCTCGTGGGCCTTACGCCAGAGGACGGCATGGGCTCTGGGCCCGGGTCTATCCTGGAGGATGAGGAGGGCAGCTTGCGGGCAGGGTCCATCGGCGTCATTGAAGAGCCGCCGAGCTCCAGCGGCGGCGCGTACGGCGAGGTACCGGTACGCACCAGCAGCGGCGGTGGGGGGAGGACCGGCAGTAGGCGTGGGCCGCCGCCGCCGCCGAACATGGCCAGCATCCTCGCAGGGGACTTTAGCGCGGACCTTGGCAAGCCGACGCCGTCTGCGGTGTCCTGGACAGATGGACCGCCGCACCGGCCTTCGACACGGGAGCGTGACAACGGTCGCGTTGGCCTGACGGTGCTGCAAGCGACGCCAGAGGCTCTGCAGGCGACGGCGGCGCGGAAAGCGGCTGAGATTGCGGCAGCGAACTCGCCGCACTTTGGCGGTGTGGGCATGGACATTAACACTGACGGCGACGGTGCTGGTGGCGACGGCAACAGTCCCGGCCGCCAAACAGTGCCGCTTAAGGTGTGCCTGGGGCCCAAGCGGCCACGTCAGGTAATCACCTTCGAAGACCGGATCATTGTGGATAACGACTCAGCGCGACCCACGCTTACACTGTTCGAGCACGTGGAAGGCTCCAAGGTCTCGGAGGGCCTCTTCCCGTCGTACATACTTCCAAACGGCAAGCGCGCGCACATGTACTACAGCGGCGGCGCGCTGCTGGATGAGGTCAGCGTGGAGGCGGTCATCCCGCCGCCGCGGCCTTCCACAGTGCCTCAGGCCCTGCAGCAAACCATGCCGCTCGCCAACGTGCTCAACCTCATCGCCAAGCCGCCCGGAAGCGCTCCGCCCTTCATCCCTTACAAGCCCGTGCCGCGGCTGGTGCCCTTGCCCACCATGCACACCCTCACCGTCAAGCGGCCCGACCAGCTCATAGCGGAGGCCTTTGGTGACCTGCGCGAGGACAACCTGCAGCTTGTGATCCAGGCCAAGAAGATCATCAAGACACAAACCACGACACGCGTGGAGAACATTGAGATCAAGCCGCAAGAGGAGCGCGAGCCGTGGACGTTGCCGTCATCCATCTTCAAGAACCGTGTCAAGGAGTGCGATGCGCGCGCCTTCTACGACTCGCACCAGGTGGGGTTGCCTGAGGTGTGGGGTACAATACAAGCGGTCTCTAAGCAACTTAGCTGACACTGTGCTTTGATACCTCAATTAAAACACCCCTGGTCCTCCGTTTCCAGGCCTTTAAGCTCAATCTAGACACGCCTTGCCCTGCTTTCCGCTACTGCCGCTCTGGATGCTCGCAGGTTGAGGAGCGCATGTTCGAGCGCGACTGGCAGCGCGCCTGCTCGAAGGAGAAGTTCACGAGCATGATGTCGCGCGAGAACAAGAGCAACAAGGAGGGCAAGGACGAGAAGGTGGCCATCAAGGAGGTGCACGAAGTGCTGCTGCGCTACTGGGCGCAGGTGTTCGGGGCCTACGTGTACTACGCGGCGGGCGGCACCGGCGACCCCTACCACATGTCGCTCAACGCCTTCACCACCTTCCTGGATGACTGTCAGATTGCTGACCCAGAGTCGCAGTACTGCAAGCGCTCAGATTGCGATACCATCTTCATCGTTTGCAACTTCCAGGTGCGCTTATGCTTTCATGAATGTTACACGTACGGACTCCAGGCGACAGTGAGGCCGCGCCTCGTGCTTGCTAAGAGATTAAACTCCATGCGTCGCTTGGCCTGGTATAGTAGCTAGCTAGTGCGCACTAGTTGTACCGGTATCATTGATTGTACGGTGCTGAGATGCCCCAGTGCTCTATTCGTGTGCCTTTGCTTCCTGACAGCCGGACAAGAAGAGCGCCGAGGCTGCGGTCAACATGGAGAACGCCATGATGCGCTACGAGTTCCTGGAGGCCATCGTGCGTCTGGGTAAGTAGAAGGGTATTAGGTATGTATGTGTTTTACCTTTGGGGGGCAGGCTAGACCTACTACACAGTCAGCAGCAGACCGAGGGGGATCTATATAGCACAATAACGTTGGATAGTTGGCGGTGTCAAGCCGCTTTCACACGTCAAAGCTCACCGATTCAGCTGTGGCCCTGCCTCTTTGCACCTCCTCCTTCCGCTTGCTTCTAACCTTCGTCTCGCCTTTTCTCCCCGCTTTTCTCGCTGCGCGCATGCATGTACGGCAACCAATACAGCCATTGCCAAGTACGGCAAGGGCCAGGCCACGGACGACCTGGCAACCGCTGTGGGCATGCTGATCGAGAAGAACATTATCCCCAACCTGGTACCCGGCGCGGTGCTCAACTCCAATACCTTCCGTACGGATCGCCTCTACAACGAGGAGGTGGGTGCGGCATCTGTCTGTTAGCTCCGGCCACTAGCATACGCAGATGCAGATGCCCAGTATACTCCAGCATTCAATTGTCGCAATCCAGCTAAAATTCTGTCCCAAACTCCCATGTAGCTTCGGAATCCTCACGCAATATTATCCTCTCGCCACCCGTGCCCTACCTTAGGTGGACCTGGTGTTCAAGAAGCACAGCGTCATGCTCAAGGCGCTCTACAGCCGCTACCGCCTCAAGCCGGTGGGCGGCGGCCTGCGCCCCAAGGTGCTCAAGCTGGACGGCTGGCTGCAGTTCATGCAGGACGCGCACCTGGTGGACGGACAGTTCACGCTGCAGGTGAGCACAGAAGGAGGGTGGAAAGAAAAGAAGAGCAAACAGCGTGCGCGAGCATCGTCTGACCCATACCCACATGCGGTTACGTAGGTGTAGAGTATAACGTAGGTGTAGAGTACAGACTGAAGTCGTAACGTCGGTAATGGTTGCCGAACTTGCAGTCCTAGTGTTGTTTTGCCCGTCAAGCGGACCCCACACTTGCATGAGATGCGCCTTACTGACACTTCGTCCCTCACCTCGCCTTTCACCTCGCAGGACGCGGCGCTGGCTTTCCTGTGGGCTCGTATGTTCGTCATCGACGAGATCAAGGACTTTGCGCGCTATACCTGCCTCTCCTTCACGGACTTCCTGGAGGCTATCGGCCGTGTAGCGGACATTAAGGCGCTTCCCTCCTCCGCAGACCTGGAGGTTGCTGGGTACACCAGCGTCCTGGAGTGGGCGCTGGACAAGGAGCGCATGGAGGGCGGCACTATGGACAGCAAGAACCCTGGCGGCGGCGGAGGCGGGGACGGCGCCGGTGATGGCGGTAATGCACCAGTCACATCGTTGGACATCTTCCGGCCGCGCGGATCCGCGGGCTTCAACACGCCCAAGACGCGGCCGCTGCATGTGAAGTTGGAGATGTTCCTGGACCTGATGTTCCGGAGGCTGTACTGGGACCCGTCGCAGCCGGAGGTTCCCTTCAACTACGACGGCTTGCTGAAGCTTGTCAAGAAGATTGACAAGGACCTCGGGCCTTAAGGGGTTCTACCTCGTTCTGTCACACTGTCGTGGACTATGCTGCATGTATGTGGTTACTTGTTTGGAACGCCTCTCTTGTTACATGTATTCATGGTTGGATGGCTGATTGTTTGTTACGGCAGGCATGGGCATGCAGTGATGCAGGTGGAGACGGGTTTGAACGATGCCAGTCACTGGCCTGCCTGGAGCCGGAGGGCCAGCACGCGCTGTCAGATGCTGAGTAAATACATTGGGTCGGATGGATAAACTAGTTCACTTGGCAACAGGCCCGGGCGGCTTTTGGTGCTGGAGAACTCGTGACCATGGACACACTGCATACCAGCCCTCGGGGCATAGTGTGCTGCACTGCTGGGGGTAGCTGGAACAAATGAGCGTCTCATTTTCCATTGAGTTTGACGTAAACTTCTAAGTATTTCCGTCTGGTAGGACTGTAGCTAATAACGAATGCGGAGATACCAGGCTATATCTGCCTATGACGTGACCTGCGGCTCACACGAGATCGTCTGTGGCGTGTGGGCAGCCCTTGGGGCCTCCGAGCAGGAGGTTTAGGACGTAGGGTAAACCTGTACGGAGGCGCAAAAGTACCTGCGCACTGATCTACTGCTGTTTTTGGCGGGGCGCTGGCATGAACGCATTGGGGCATGGTGCAGCTGAGAATCACAGCTTCAATGCCTTGCGTGCAGATGGCCTGACCGGGCTGATGAGTTTGCTTGTAGCAGCGCACGTATGTGTGCCTTTGTATGACAAACAAAGGATGACAGGTTGGCAGTGGATGGTGGTTATGAACAGCTGTGTGCACGACGTGTCATGTAATGCTGAATGCGATTTTTACAAGGGGGGTCCGAACGACTCAAGTGCGACTTGCAATGTAATGTAATGCTGCATTAAGAACCGGAGTACAATGCTGCACCGTCTGGTCCGACTAAATTGTAGAAGGGTGCGGATGGCACCGGTGTGTGTTTCCCCAAAGCGAGTCTGCTGTATGGATACAAGAAATGTTGTGGAAGAGACATCTAAGCGTTGCTAGAATTGTGCGGCAGCACAGGTCTTTCTCGGGACAACAGCCTTCCTGCAGGGCTTGGCGTCGTGTGTGTGTGCCACACCCACAGCACGGAGGCCCACGAGTTCCTCCTGCTTGCGACCTTAACACAGGCGCAGGGCACGGGCTTTCCATTTACACGTCACAAACCATGCCTCGGCAGTCTTGTACGCGGATTTGCATAGCGCGACCTGGCCCATGCAAACGATGCCTCAGGTAACCTGCAGGTAAGGTAAAGCCCCGCTACCTCCCAAGCCACTGACAGGAAATGTACATATTATCATAAGTGCTTAAAAAAGCAAATACAGCACAGGAAGCGTGCTGCTGGATCCTACTAACGTCGTACGGGCGCTAAGAATCGCCGGTTCCAAGCTAGCCACCTGCCCCGGACACGCGTGCCAAGTTATGCTTCCCTTAAACGTTAAAACATACCTTGACCTGAACTTTCGCCTCTGCTTACTTTGCACTTCTGCATGTACCCCCAAAATTTTAGGGCTGACGCCCGGCCCTAAAGCTTCTTAGGGAGCACTTCTAAACGTATTAGCCAAGCTAGCAGCCATGCCGACCAGCCCGACGAAGAAGGATAAGGTCCGCAAGCCGCGCGACGAAGCGTTGCGTTGGAGCATGACGTCTAACGGGTTATGGCCTTGCAATGCAGGTCAAGGGCAAAAAGAAGGCCCAGGACCAGTCCCAATCGCAGGACTATGTGCCGCCCCCGCCCCCTATGCCGGGCGATGAGGCATTCGCCATGGTACGTGGCCAAGGGCGCATGAGCTAACTACGCGCAGGGGGACTGACGGGACTTTGTATGCACACCGCAGCCGATCCGGGAGGTCGTCAAGCCGGACAACCAGCTCAGGCTCAGTGACATAGAGCTGACTGAGGAGGTGGCCAAAATGCTGACGGCCAATAACCCGGCCGCTCCTAAGAACATCGTCCGCTTCAACATGAAGGATAAGGTGTTCAAGTTGGAACCCATGGTTGAGCAAACAGTGGTGCATTACGCCACAGACGGCTGGCTCCTGCATAAAAGCTCAGATGAGGCGAAGCGGCAGATGGACATGGAGAAGATGGAGCAGGAGGCCAGCGCACGCTTCCAGGCAGATCTCGATCGTGCCAGCCATGAGCATAAAGAGCATGGTGACGTGGAGCCGCCGGATGACTCCAGGCAGCTGCGCAACCAGTTCAACTTCAGTGAGCGTGCAGCCCAGACGCTGAACTACCCACTGCGTGAGCGTGAGACGTTCACGGAGCCGCCCCCAACCGCCACGGTGTCAGGTGAGCACAAGGGGCACTGCTAGGAGTAAAACTTTGAAAGCGCATCACGTCATGGACATCTTACCCGCATACACCCATGTGCCCATGTGCATCAAGACGCGCACCATCACCACTATCAGCCCCTGAGCAGTACTAGTAAGGTTAGTAACCTGTACCCCTACCACCCCCCGAAACCTGTCCAACAGGGGTTTGCACGCAGTGGGAGATCTACGACGAGTACATTAAGGACCTGGAGCGGCAGCGCCTGGACGAAGCGTCGAAATCAAAAGGAGGGAAGAAGCACGCATCAGGGGGCCAGCACGGCGGGGCGAACGCATCCAAAAGCAATGAACACGTGCCCACGCTGCAGAGCCCCGTGCTGATGCACTGCTTGGGCACGTTAGACCGGATGGTCAACCAAAACATGTTCGAGGAGGTGGCCATGGACTTCAAGTACTGGGACGACGCGTCAGACGCGTTCAGGTGGGTTGTTACGGGTTGGGTGCGGTGTAGTTGGGATTCGGGTTCAGTGTCATGCCAACGCTGTTCCGGTCTGACTCGGCATACGGCAAGGGGCCATTTGCATGATAGCTAGCTAAGGATAGTATAGGCACGAGGCATGTCTGTCCTCAGTTCGTGTTGGCTCTAGCGAGGTCTTCAAGTTTTAGGCCACCAAATTTACGGTTTTGGCGGCACCTGAAACGCACTTGCTGTGGCCGTCCCACACCATGTCGAAGCTGGCCTCGTCAGCATAATTAAACTGCCCTGTCTCCATTCCAACCCAAACCCGACATCTAGGCCTGGGGAGGGCTCCTTGCTGCCGCTGTGGAGGTTTGTCTCAGACAAGTCCAAGCGGCGACAGGTCACCAGCATCTGCTGGAACCCCATGTATGACGACATGTTCGCCGTGGGGTACGGCAGCTATGAGTTCCTGAAGCAGGCCAGCGGCCTCATTAACATCTACTCCCTCAAAAACCCGTCGCACCCCGAGTACACGTTCCACACGGAATCGGGCGTGATGTCGGTCCACTTCCACCCGGAGTTTGCGAACCTGCTGGCGGTGGGCTGCTACGACGGTACCGTACTGGTGTACGATGTACGGCTAAAGAAGGATGAACCCATCTACCAGGCTTCCGTACGGACGGGCAAGCACAACGACCCCGTCTGGCAGGTCGTTTGGCAGGTGAGGCGGCCTGCATTACTGCATTAGTGCTGGGGCTAACCAGCACAGCCTCAATACGTGGTGAAGGGTTCTCGTATCTTTGCTCATTGTCACAAGGGGTTGCACGACAAAGCATGTAAACATCAAGCCGCGCGGGTCGGGTTGCGCTTAGTAGTTATTGTTACATACAAGAAGCCACACCTCACGTGTTTGTCCGCGGTTCCACACGCCTAGCAACAGCTCTATATTTCAGCCTGTTATGCGTTGGAGCCCATCAAGCCCAACAAAGGAACACTGCAACACTACATCCCATACTCCGCATCCGTGACTTTTGCCCTACCCATGGCCCACCCGCTCAGGTGGACGAGGCTTCCAAGGCGCTGCAGTTTGTGTCCATCTCGAGCGACGGCAACGTCAACCTGTGGACACTCACCAAGTCAGAGCTTATACCCGAGTGCCTCATGAAGCTGCGGGTCGTCAAAGCGGGCGAAACCAGCGACGAGGACCCCATGGCGTCCGGGCCGGCTGGGGGATGCTGCATGGACTTTTGCAAGGTGGGTACAAGGAGCAACGGGTTGGACGGGACCTGGTCGGTGTGGTCACGGACGCTACAAGCTCCTCGTTGTGGAATAGGGTACAGGATTGTGGGCATTTGGTTGCAATAGCGGCTTGCAAGCACAGTCCATAAATAGGAACGTTTGCCTGTGCCTGGAGGAAACTCTGTTACGGTGGGTCCAGAACTGTGTAACGAAGTGCTGCCTTCCAGGATGATCTAATGGCATATGGGCCCTGCGCCCCTCTGCACCCATCTCCGTCCCCAGATGCCCGGCCAGGAGTCCATCTACCTGGTGGGCACGGAGGAGGGCGCCATCCACCGCTGCTCCAAGGCCTACAGTTCGCAGTACCTCTCCACCTACGTGGCGCACCACCTGGCGGTGTACGCGGTGCACTGGAACCACATCCACCCCAACATGTTCCTCTCCTCGTCCGCTGACTGGAGCATCAAGCTGTGGGACGTGCACGACTCCAAGCATCCCGTCATGACCTTCGACCTCAACGACTCCATCGGCGACGTGGCGTGGGCGCCGTACTCCGCCACCGTGTTTTCTGCTGTGACGGACGACGGCCGCGTGCATGTGTTTGACCTTGCGCAGAACAAGCTGCTGCCGCTGTGCAGCCAGAAGGTGCGCGCAAGGCATGCTCTGTCGGGGCGTGTCACACGGGTACAAGCGGTAGCTGAGGCGGCAAACTAGGGGGCTGCACTTGGTTTCACTTCAAGCGCAATACCTAACTGTGTCTTCTGTCTATCCTGCACTATGCTGCACTCACGCCTATCTGTCTCGTTACGTTCCCTGAGCAGATCGTCAAGAAGGCCAAGCTCACGAAGCTGGTGTTCAACCCTAAGCAACCAATTGTACTGGTAGGCGACGATAAGGGCGCCGTCACCTCACTCAAGCTCAGCCCGAACCTGCGGATAACGTCAAAGCCGGAGAAGGGGCAGAAGTTTGACGACCTGGAAATCGCGAAGCTGGACGCTGTTGTGGAGATTGCACGCAAGAGCGATGCCGACCTGGGGAAGAACGCTTAAGCCGTGAATCCCGTCCGGTTCCGGGTCGGGTACTCCAGGGGTATATGCGGGCGACGTGGGTTTCGGGGATCCTCTCAGTTACGCATCAGGCGAGCGGTGAGAGACGGGTGTAATGTTTATTCTGCATCAAGGCCTTTTGATACAGCTGCATGGGATCAGCATAGCGCAGCGGTGGGCTTACAATGGTCAGCGTGAGCCGGTTTGTACTCGGCCGAGCTCTTTGATGTGTTACATCAGAGCTATCGGCGTGGTTACATGCGTGGGTGGAGATGGGAATGAGCGTGCCAGCTTAAATGCTGACCGGTGTGTTCTCTTACCGGTCAGCTTTCAATACATACCAAGCTGGTGCTGGCACAGGGATAGCTTTTGGAAGGCTTTCAATACATACCATGCACACCTGACTGTACGGCAAACGTTTTGAGTGACCACTTGTCGACGCCGTTGGAAAATTTGATTAGGCACTGATGCAGACATGTGCTTTAGGGGGACTTAATGTAGACCGCAATTACCTGGCATGTGGCTCTTACGAAAAGGGCCGGGTGCTGGTGTTTTCCGCCACCAGTGTGTGACCCCGCGAGGGGCTACGTGTAAACGCCATGTTCCTCAATAGCAAGGATGAAACTGCTTTCTGCTTGCGCTGACCAACATCTACCAAAGCCAGCCCATGCCATGATTACAACAGGATAGGGCTGAAGAAAGGTGCGGGTATAATTGTCGATGCCGTGGTACCGCGTAACACACTCTAGCAGTAACAACAAAACACCGTTCGACAGGGCCCCTTAGCCCCAGCTATCGCCTGAAGTCCGAATGATAACGAACTCCAAAACAATGTTATGTATGTAAACTTCCTTCGAAGTGAATTGTATCCGTACATGAATGTCATTTCAGTGCATAACCTCCCCAACATAACATGCCTACATTAGGGCTTTTTACCCCACTCCGGACTTAAGCAAACATACAATGTGCGAATGAAGCTGGTGACCAAAAGCAATCGGCTTCAGCGCTGCAAAACATACGGTCACACCTTTTCTTCCTACAAGCGTTAACATTTATGCCGTGGATCGTCCCCTATCTACGCAACCTGAAGAAGCCTACACGCTCGCCTCCCACGGATACACCCTACCAGGCCCCACCGCGCGGGTTTGAGAATGTCTGCCCCGCCGTGCTACCCAGCAAACCTACTGCGAGACGAGCAGCGCAGTACAACGACGGCGCAGTTGCATTCAACAGGTTTATAGCTCGCAGTACACACCCTGCATCTTGTAACCCCGCGCCGCAGCCTTCTCTGCCCACTCCTTGGCAGCCCGGGCGTCCTTTTGGCAGCCGTAGCCCTCCTGCGTACGCACGTTAAGGTAGTACGGTGAGTTGATGCAAGGAGCAGGGGTACATTCATATGCGGATGCGACAAGACGCGTGTCCCTCCAGAGTCGAGGGTACGCCGGATGGTGCACGATGGTGTACGCAACTCCAAATTACAAGCGCCACCTACCTTGTACATCTCACCCAGCAGCGCTTGCTGCTTCACATCCCCCCTTTGAGCTTCCTGGAGCGTGTCCTCAAACCACCGCTTCACCGCCTCCTGGACTACATACTTCAGCGGTATCGGCTCTGGCTGCATCTGCGAATGGTGAGCAGTCGCCTGCGCCGAACCCGGACGCTCAAGCTCTGCAACACTGCGCTTATTGCTGCTCTTCGGACGCCCTGCGATGGTGCAGCACGCCACAACCCAGACATTACAAACCGTCACAATATTCAACAACCCATGTTGTCGCATAGTGAGCTAGTTGCTGATGATGTCCTAAAGGACTTTCGCCTCCGCCAACTTCTGCTGTGTAACCAGCTAGCCCATGGACGCTGGCCCAAGGGCCGTAGGTGAAACCGGCTAATCGCTATCATCAAAGCAATACTTAAGGCACGTCTACGTAACAGTTTCAGGCTGACCTGCAGAGTAGTTGGAGCTGGACATAGGCCGCGCCGGGACGCCCTTCAAGCTCGCCCTGGCCTGCTGGACAGACTGCTGTGGCAAGGAGCAGGGGTGCATGTGCTGTAGGCAAGCTTTATGAAGACTATAGATCTCGTCGGGCAAGGCCCCAGAAGTGCTTTCGCTAGTGAATAACCTAAGACGTCCGCCACAACGAGCGCTATGGAAAGGTAAAACTGGTGTTTATGATCTAAGAAAGTTGACACGATTACTACTACGCTTTGGTTGGCCGTGTTCTGCGCACGTCTCATGCTGTCACGACAGTCATCACGTACGTTCATGGACATCTCTATCCGCTGTACTTTGTATGACTTTTCCTGTCCGATCTACAAACGCGTGTCAATGCAATTTATTCCAGTAAAGAATTAGTGAGGGTAAGGGCGCAAACCCTGCAGCTGTCGCGGTTATCTCCTTGCCACAATGGCGCACGTCACCCTACCGCAGCTGCATATAAGGATCCCTAACGTCCCATCTCGATCTCCAAAGCCGTTCACGGTATCCAGCTGCAAACAGAGGCGAAATCGCCAAGCGCCTAAACCAACCCGAGCCACTGCCGACGACGACGACTTAAAAGGCGCGTCTGGCATCCACCTTGAGCTGGGCGAAGGTCGTTAGAAAGCAAGTTGCTTACGTACTGCATGGCACAGGCGGCGACGGCGGACTTAGCAGCGTGTTCAACCAGTTTGTTCTCGTCAAGGTGGGGTGGGCTTGCGACATTGTTTCAGGGCTTCAGCGCCAATCTCCTTAGCCTACCAGCACCCATTACCGGAAGGATTGCCTACCAGCACCCATTTCTCGAAGGACTCATGTACGTGTTTAGTCCTTGCAAACAGCCTTGTGCCTTGCTGGTGCTGCCCTATTTAGTCCCCTGCCGCCAGCGTTTCCTCCTTATCGGCAGCTCTGGGCATCCTTTTCTCTTGTGCGTTTCAGGGCATTCCCTCACCGGCAGCTGTGGCGCAACGCAGCCATCCATGTGGGTCAAAGTCGTTAGCGCGAGCCAGAATACGCTTAATCAAGGCAAACCCGCTAGCGATGTTGCATGCTTGGCATGGGCCCCCCAGTAAGAGAGCACGGCCATATCCATTCGTCCGCTTTTTCCCTCCATGCTAGTCACCAGCTTGCCATGTTGGCTCCTTTATCGTCCCCATGTGTGACCCGGATGGCTTGCCGTGTAGCGCCGCTGCTGCCGCCCACAGGCGTGGTGGAGCAGACGATGGAGGTGCTGCAGGTGGGGGCGTCGGGAGCCGAGGGGTACTCGATGTGGGTCACTGCACTGGATTGGCGAGGGTCAGGTGGTTAAGTTGGCAAGATGGATTAGGTAAACTGAGCCATGGGAATTGCTGGCCCTGGCGGGTGGGAGGAAACGGGTTCAGCACGTGTGTTACGAAAACCGGCCGCGAGTAGGAACGTACTGTGATTGCCGGAAGATGAAGTCCCCACAGAACCGCCGTGTGTGTCGGTGTTTTGCTAAGCGAGCACGGGGCGTTGCGCTGGTGAAAGGAATTTCGCAAGAGTACATGCGGACAGCTTTTGCCTTTCCTGGTAGGCTCTGGCTCTGTGGCCTGCGCTCCATCATTACCTGCCCAATGCTCGTCTACCTGTTGCAGCGCAACGACTGGCCGGAGCCCGACACCGGTATCATGACCGCATTCCACTTTACACAGCCGGCGGGGCAAGACGGCCCGGTGAGCAGGGACTCGTGTGGGCATGCCCGGGTTTTGGGGAAGCTCCGCAAACCTGAAGGTGCCTGCAATTATTACGGGTCCCGTTTGGGTTTTCTAGATCTAGGCAGCAACACCGCTCTTACAGCCGTTCGGTTAGCACTCAGACCCTGTTTCCCCTCGCTGCCTCGCTGCCCGACAACGACTTACCAAACCCAAATCGCTTCTAGGCTCTGTTGCCAGCCCCTTACATTTGGGCCGCCCCTTGGAACCCCCATGACCCCGCTTGCTTCCGCTCCCACCCCTGGCCCCAGGATGCGGGCTCCGTGCGCAGCTGGCACGCGGGCGAGGAGTGGTTGCCGTGGCCTCGCTTCCACGCGCTGCTGCACACCGCCTACCGCCCGCTGCTGGGCTGCGACTCCTGGCGCGCGGTATCGCCCTGCGTCTTCCCCAGCTCCCGCCATGATAACAGGGCCGTGCAAGCGGTGGAGGTGCGTGCCCGGCCCCGGACTCCGCAGCAGCACAGGCACGGGGGGCAGCAGATGGAGGAGGAGGCGGCCATGGATCAGGGCGGAGCTGAGGCGTTGCGGCCGTATACGTATACATTTTGCCTGGAGCGGCAAGACAGCGGCGCATTCAAGGTAGGGGCTGAAAAGGGGACGAAGCTCACAGATGCTTGCGGACATGTACCGCATGCCGGCCTCGCACAGCGACGCATGGGGCCGTCTTAGAACTAGGCCAGCACGTGTTCACCGTAACAAACCGCGACGAGGAAACTTTGTTCCCGCGCAGGATTGCTGGCTCATAGCTGGGGTGCGCATCGGCAACTATGCCCTGTAGCGCAAGCAGCGCGGCATGCCAATGTACAACAATGCAGCGATCGCACAATATGAACGAATCAGAGAGCATGGAGATTATTTATCCAATGGGAAGACGCCCGTCATATCACCTTGGTTTGCACTACATTGGTGCGGCTGGTGCGGTAGGGCATGGTTTCAGTTCTGGAGGGAGCCAATTTAGCAGCCATGGTACCTCTTGATAAAGGGTGTATAGCTATGCAACATCGACCGGGTATAAATTTACGTGGATGGACGTGACTCATAGTTCCCAAAGCCCAATGCTGACCCGTTGTTAACAGTTTACCTTGGTTGTGTTTACACCGCTTTCCAATGTCCAGTACCGGTACGCTATCATTGAGGGGGATACACAGACGGCCATGCAACGGAGCTAGAAGCGTTCCCTCCGTTCTTCAGCTCCACGATGATATTGTACCCATGGCTGGTAACTCAGCCTTTTGTCCCTGCCTATTACACTCGTCCAACTGCAACCGTAAGGTAGTGAAATGGAGTGCAATTGTCATCTGGGGAACAATGCATACTCATGAACGCACTGAAGCTGGGATGCCGACCCGCAACACCTACCAATACATTGCCTTCCACCAACATGAAACACAACAACATGGACTTTACGGTGTCGATCCTTGAGCAACGCTGCTGATAGCAAAGCAGCGACAGCAAGGATATCAGTAGCAACGTAAAGCCCACTCCCAACACATATCATCCACCGTGGCATGCCACTTCAGTACTACATATGGCCGGCATCCGCTGCCAGCAAGGCCTTTGGACCAGAGGGGTCCTGAGTGGGACCTTCGTGCCAATACAACTTGCTGCAGGGTCCCTAATTGCACAAGCAATAAGCCTCTCCGAGCATCAACTACGGCACTTCATTGGCTCAGAATGAAGCGCCGTATTGGTGTTGGTATGCCTAACCTACCAATACCGCGTGTCTGATAACATGTTTCGGGGCCAGAGCTACGCCCCCGGCCACGCCTAGCCAGTATAATCCTCCTAGGTTTCTATCCTAACCTGCATCCATGCCCATGCCGCATACCACAGCGCAACCTATGCCACCAGTGCCTTCTGCGTTCTGCCGCTCAGCTACCCGTTCCTATGCGGGGGGCAGCATCCCATAGCGACAATCAGTCCGGAACCTTCACTCTGCGCCCCGCCTCCTCTACCGCAGCGCTGGTGCCTCGGCTGCAGCCACGGGGCTGGGGTGCAGCGCCAGCCCCATCTGCAACGCCTCCCGAACCAGCCCTGCCAGCGCCGCCCAGCGGTCCCCCAGCGCTGCCCGCAGGTGCGGCGCCTCCGCCTGCACCGCCACCAGCAGCAGCGCAAACCCCACTGCAACCACCGCGACCTGTGCGGCCCTAGCGGATGTTGAGGAAGAGCACTCGAGACCCAGCAGTAGTTTGAGGCCATTGTGGCCATGCGAAGCGATGGAGGTGCGAAGACGAGCAGCCGCGCTCGAAGCCGCGCACACCGCCCAGGCCTGTGCGCGTGAGAGCTGCGCTGATGTGCCCGACGCGAGACGTCGTACAGCTGCTTGTACGGCCATCCAGCATGCTTTCAGCGCGGACAGCAGGGAGAGGATGTGACTTGACAGCGTGTGACGGCGGGTGGCGGGAAGCCCTACGGCGACAGCGTCCTCGGCCCTTGCCGCCCTAGCCTGGCTACTGCTACCGCTGCCGTGCAGCGCCCTGTTCCCACTGCAGGCCGACTGCGTCTGTGCCATTGCCCTCCCCTCTACCTTACTGAGACTATCGCAGCCACAGCTTTGCTGCTGCTGTTCCCACTGCTGCTGCTCAATTTGCTGTCCTGCTGTCGCCTCAGGCGGGCCCAGGGCGGGTACCTTGAACCCTGCTGCTGTCAGCAGCTCCTCAAGCTCGCTGCGCAGCCCCGCCACCGCCGCCTCACCGCCCAGCAACTCCACCGCGTCCACCACCCCCACCGTCCCCGTTCCCTGCGGCGCCGCTGCCCCTGTCCCGGTCTTTGCTGCTAATGCCGTCGCAGTGGGTCGTGTGTGAGATGCCTCGCCGCAGGCGCGGTGGCTCTGCGGTTGCAGCCACCTCAGCGCCTCCTCCGGCAGCCGGAGACCCTGTGTGAGAACGTCTTGGCTGTACAGGCGGGCGAGAGCAGCGCGGTCCTGTAAGGAGACGGCAGGCGCAGGCGAAGCAGCTGCAGCTTCTGCTGCTGCCCTTGATGTAGCGCTTGCCTCTGACTGCATTGATCGTTCCTGGTTGTCCCCGCCAGCTTCTGCAGCTCCCGGGGAAGTAGCTTGGAGGTCCGAGGCTGCTGCTGCGGCTGCACACCCCGCTGATAGATGCTCCTGGGGCTGCTGCTGCTGCCGCAGCTGCGCCACGAGCTCCGCCATGTAGCTCTCTACACGCCGCCGCGCGGCTGAGGCCTGCTGCGACTCCAACAGCAGGAGCATCCTGAAGCAAGAACGAGAGGCAGGTAGCTGGGCAGGTAAGCAACGAGGAGGTTGCATGGGAGCCCGCCGCTCTAAAGGAGCGGTTAGCCAGATAGGCAGGGACTACGCAGAGCAAGGGATGGCGTCAAGGCTTGGGGCAACGAAGCCACCGTACCAGGAGCGGTTAGACGCTTACTTTAATTTCCAAACACATGGCTTTCTACTCACCATGCTAGGAACGTCGGAACTGGCAAGCGTCGCACTCCCAGCGCCTCTAGTAGGAGCTCTACTTCTCCTTGCCTGCTTGCAGGCAGAGTGCACACCCTCGGTCAGTTTGGCATATTCCTTGATAAGACACGGCGTACGGCGACCTAAGCTTGCCTTCCGCTAAAGAAGTGTGCTTGAAGCGCTGCCACCAGGGCTCGTTGCAGCAGCGCATCCGGAGCCTTCGGCCCCTCGGACCATTGTGACAGCAGCTCAGACGATGCACGCGCTGCCTCCTCATAACGTGAAAGAAGAAGCAGATCCTCCAAGCGAACAACCAGCTGGGCTGGTTCGGCAACCCCCAGGGCCCCGCCTTCCGATTGGCCACGCATCTTCCTACTACCGCTTAAACTAGGGTTACTGGATTGTCCGTCTTCGATAAAAACACCTCAACAAGTTTGTTTTGGATAGACAGCACCGCAACCTACGCCGTATATGCCGTATCTTCGAAGCTCTGGTGCAATACCTGTTATTTCGCCTGTTATTACCTTCAATTCGCTTACATCCAAGCAGACAAAGTCTTTTGCTAGGAGGTCCTGTTAATTTAGACCTGACGATACCAGTAACAGAAGATGTCGCGTTCTTACCCTGGAGAGCAAGTAGAGCACGCTTATAATGCTAAACGGCTTCAGAACTGGGAGGTCCCAGCAGTTGACAAAGGAGAGGTGCGAAGCTTTACATGGCATGCGTGACGAGGACGGTAGCCTTACCACCCCTTATTAATTAATTTTTATTCCTCGCGGTCTTCAGGCGGTGACGACCTCGACCGGCACCCGGTTTGGGACCCTTAACGCTCGCAAGGGCAAAACGGATTTCATCGCCGATGGCAACGGACACCTCAAGTCAGGTATATAATTCCGGCACGGAAATCATCTGGAAAACTAAGCTATTTACTCGTGCAGTACACTAGGGAGGGAGCGATACTTCTTTGTGTTTGTCTAGCCTGCCTTGGCATGGCATAAGTCACCACCTTGCTGGAACTTTGATCCAAGACGTTTTCATCCTAGACAACGGCTTGCTGCGAACTCTGTTGCGTTATTTGCAGGCGTATCAAAGGTCAGCAACGCCTTCAACCATCCACCTGACACGCCCGTGTTCATGAACTCCTCGCCTCGCTGGCCCACGGAGAACCCCACATGGCCTAAGAACCAGAAACCAACCATGGTAAGACTTGTGACTATTGGTGTGACACACGGATCACTGAAGTCGTGCGAATGGACTAGCAATGGTGTGTGTAAGACTGCTCGATCAATGCACGACATCCAATTTCCCTGTTAAAACGCGCCCGTCCACCTGCCCTCCGCCGCACAACCCGCAACAGGGCTACAAGGGCATCCCCACGGACTACCTGCCGGCCTCAACCGTGACCCTCAAAGCGGTCGACGTAAAGGGAACCAAGGAACGGAACTTCAACTTCAGCTAACTGTGCCCGTGATCCACACGGCGCTGATGACAGCTTGACTGGTGCGTCCAGGAGTTTGGAAGCGTTGTACACGCTTCAAAGCGTCTTAGTGGCGGCATTACTGATGATACCCAGATATAGTTCCTGTAATTCATGTAGGGTTTTGCATTAGGTTGACGAGAGGGTAGTTTCTGATTCATGTGATGCATTGAAGAGACGAAGGTGTCATGGTGGATTCATGGGGCACTTGTGGTATCCCTTGTTATTCCTGCGCTGGTAATGTGAAAATGTGGCAGATGCCGAGTGTACGCTGAAGGTGCAGAGCTTAGTGATGGCTACTGCCACAAGACGGGTGACAGGTGTGCGTTACTACATATTTATTAGGAGATGTGCCGTACTGACTGCACGCGACACTTGACGTTAATAAGGCGATGCAGGATGTGGTAAACCTGCAGAACGGCAGATCTACTTGCCGCGCCGCAAACCTAAAGTGACTAACGCAATATGGACGGCAAAAAAGGACGGATGTAATGGTCACGTGTGGCACGTCTTCAGCAGCCACGGCTGCTTGTCGCAGCGCCATACGGACAGCACTTACGACGGCCGGCATAGCCCATATGAAGGTTCTTAGCACTACTTGACCTACTTGACTCCACTGCATAAGTACAACAAGTCACGTAATGCGGCACCCTGCCTTCTTCGCATTCCCCACAACTGGCAGGGTTTGCATGACCCAAGGCGGGTACCGCAACCCTACATGGTCACCCTAACCTTGTACCGCATTGCAAGCGAATCGCAAATGCGCTTGCAACATCAGTGCACATGTGCGCATTCCTGCGCCAATATATGCCATGGTTTCGGCAGTTACGCGCAACGTACCAAAAACAGGTAGGTCTATTGACCAACAAGTGTGACTCCTACTGGTAGCCATGCTAGACATGCACTGTCACACGTCGCATCGTAGTACACCAGTTTGAGACGTTCAGTGTGCGTGACCACCACGCCAGCAGCCCAAGTGACACGAACGCAACCGGCTGCATCCTGCAACCTAGTTATCACTTCCACGCGCCCTCCTGAAAAGACCATTCAAGCACTGCCCTCGGGCATGTAATGCTGCACGCATTCCCAGCGGGCTGGCCAACGCATGCGTACCGGTATCACGTGTATCAGAAAACGTGCCGCAGTGTTGCTGGAACCAACATCTGATGAGTACTGTGCTCAAGCAGCCCAACCCCTACCCTGCCATCATGGTATCAATAGTACGCAGCATGCAAAACAGGACACCCTTGCCGAGATGCCCCAAGTAATGCCACCTCAGCACTCTGCGTCAAGAGGCACCCTGCTCCACTGCAGTTTAGCCACTCGGATTGAAGTGCAGACTCTGAAGCGCTGCATGCGTCCCTGCTGCATGCGTCAGTGTCAGCATTTCTGTGTCCTTAGCCCGACATCCTCCATCACTGCAATTACATTCTCAAATCTATTTTAGCACTCAACACTCCAAGACCACTCCCCTTCCCTACCTACTCAATCAACCATCCCCAGCGGCCACATCGCTAACCGAAAGCCCATACCCACCAGGGTTCAACACCTTTCTCACTATCGCACCTCACTCCCACTCTCTTTCTCGCATATGCCCCGACCCAAAGTAAGTGCCTCCGTATGCCATTAAGTGCCTCCGTATGCCACATGCCTATACGAAAACAACCGCTCGGCATACCCCGCCAGCCAGGCGCCTAGCCCATGTCCTCCAGCGGAAGGGGCTGCCCAGGAAAGCTACGGCGCGTCGGATGCGTGGGGGTTGCCGAAACCACCTCCAACAGCTCTGGCGGCTCCTGTTTAGGACACTCCACTGCGCCCGGACACGACCCCTCACCGCCACCTGCCCCTCCTGACGATCTGCACGGCGTTCCGCCTTGCCAGCTCCCGAGCTCCGAAACCTCAAGCCTCAGCTCCTCACGCATAAACTCACCACCGAACAGCTGCGGCCCGGAACATGTGAAGCGGCCGTCGGCACAAGGCCGCAGCCGCATGACCTTGTTGTTTGCAGGGGTGGTTGCGCTGGCGGCGCCGCCGCAAGAGGAAATCGCTACCTCAGTTTCGTCTAGCGGAGGAAGCGTGGCGGCGAAGGCGCTGTGGGTCCTCGCCGCCGAGATCGGCCGCGATGCCATGGCAGTTGGCGGCATCGGCGTCGGCGTCTGCGATGGTTGCGGCAGCTGCCGGGGCGAACCCAGGGATGAAGCGGATGGGTGTAGTTGCGACGGTGGAGGAAAGGGATGTAGCTGCAGCTGCAGCTGTGGGGCTGCCGTACCCGAGGTTGCTGGCGGCGTTACCGCCCGGCCCCAGGCGACTGACGCCGTGACTTGCGGCCCCGGGGGCGGTCCCGAGGCGGTGGCGGTAGCTCCCAAGCCGCCATGATGTGATGCAGGCGGCGTGCCTTCCCGGCTCAGTCTGTGAGGGTGCGGCAGGGCAAGCGCTGCGCGCGTGGTTTCAATGCCGGAGTTCCGTTTCGAGCCGAACGAGAGGAACAGACTGCTGCCCCTGCCGGCAGTCAGGCCGCCGCGTTTGGTGCTGATGCTGCCGACGGTGGCGAAGAGGTGGTGAGAATCTTCCCCCTGATGTGAGAGGCTCGGCGCTTCCGACAGCACCCCACCCGGTTCAGAGGGCGGGTGGGCTTCCAACGCGGACCCTGCAGCCATCGGCTCTATCAGTGCCGCCGCCGTCGGAAGGGTGTAGGGGAGGGCGAAAGGAAGGGAGTATCCGATTTTCGGTGATGACACCCGGCCGCCAGGCACTCCAGATGCTCGCTCAGAAACCGCTCCCGCCGCCGCCACCGCCGTCGTCCCTGCGGTATGCCCGCGCTGATTCCCGGTCGCGCATGTGGGAGGAGGTCCCCCGCCCAGCATAGACCGACTGTGGGACGCTGGCAGCGCCTGCAGCGTGTGCCCTCTGCGGCTTCCTCCCGTGGAATTCCCTGCAGGACCCAGCGCCTCCGCCTCCGCCACGGCGGCTGCTGAGGGCGTGAAGGAGCTCGTGGCTAGCAGACTGTCGGCGGCTAGGGAGCTCACGGTGGTGGCTGGGGACTGCGTGTAGGCCACAGCGCTGAGGCTGATGGCATCGCTTGTGGCAGTTCTCAGATGGTTAGAAGGGTTCTGGTTGGAGGAAACATGCGTGGCGGAGGAGGTATAGGGCGCCGGTAGGCCCGACATGGCGATTGAGGAGGGCGAGGTGGCGGGTGTGGAGGAGGAGGTGGTGGGCGCCGAGGAGGGTTCCGGTGCGACACGGTTGGAAGAGCCGGCGCTGGAGGGGCGGTGAGAGCTGGCTTGGTGTCGGAGTTGCGGGTAGTTGGGCTGCGGTAGCTGTTGGAGTTGGATGGTTGGTGATGATGTTCTTTTGGCACCTTGGGGATGCTTGGAGATGGGCGGCAGCTTGGCTGCAGCAGCAGCAGCAGCTGGGGCGGGTTGTTGCAGGAGCGAGGTGTCGTGCTGGGTTGGTTTGATGGTGCCAGCGGCGTCAACAGCTGGGTTGGCTGCTTCTCGTGGGTGTTTCCGCAGTGGAATGAAGAGCTTCTTTGGTCTCTCCTGTTGTTGTTGCTGCTGCTTTTGCTGCTGTTGCTGCTGCTGCTGCCGCACGCTTCCTATCTCCCGCAGTAAGTCTTCATCCGAGGGCCACAGCAACCTGAGGGCACGGGTAAAATGGATACCGGTAAACCGCCGCGGACAAATGGAGCTTTCAGGAGCTGATTCTAGTCCAAAGACGGCTGGGAACGGGCCAGCGATCATAAGCCGGCAATGCAATTTCACGAGCTCACCGCTTCAGAGACATTGCTCCCGCCACAGGCAACACCGCCGCCGCGGTGGCTAGCAGGCTGAACAGCCAGAACTGCGGCGAGGGCGCCACCACGCCGCTGAAGAGGTTCCACAGCTCCAGGGACCAGCTGACTGGGAAGCAGCCGAAGCCCAGCAGGTATATGTACCAGCTGGCTGGGGGAGGCGAGTGGGGTGCGGGGCGGGGTGTAGGGGACTATCGTAAGCAACGGATTAGGATTGGGTGGGCGTGAACGGGACAGGGATACAGAGGGGCTGCATGCTGGGCGCCCTATAACGTACCAGACTTCCGTCTCCTCTGTCGCTGCCCGCCCATGTTACCGGTACCGGTAACAATCCCGCCCGCAGAAGCAGAGCACACTACACGCCAACAACACCAGCCACCCCATGCATCTCTCCTCGGTCGACAGCGCTGGTCCGTGGCCTTACGCGGCCCCACACTTGCCTCGTCGCAAGTCACATCCCGCACACGTCACACGCCGGCGCCCCCACGCACCTACGCTGCCCCACACCGCCGCGAAGTGAACCCACGTCCACGCCTCCACCACCAGCGCCAGCTGCAGGTGCACTGTGAGGATGACTGCGGTGAACAACACCACGCCGATCTGTCACCGGGAGGGGAAAGAGGGGAACTGCGTTGGTAGCGATAACGCGTGTGGCAACCCGTGATATGGATGGAGGCAAGGACAGGGAAAGCGTAAACCCTTTCTTAGGGTACCGTTGACAATGCTGTCCGCGTATGCGCGACCCAACAGAATTCCATTCGCCACCGTGGCTCCACCCCACACAACTTCTCCCACCCTCTCCAACCACGCCAAACCCACACCGTGCCTCAGGCCGCCGACACACGCACCTCAGCCATGCCGTACGGCATGCCATGCGCCCCCGCCGCTGTCGTACCGCTGGTCCCCATGAGCGCCACCACCAGCAGGATGGCCGACTGCACCGCTGCGGTCAGCATCCAGGCCAGGATGGCGCGGCCGTTGAAGTCGCCGTTGGCGATCCCCCGGCGGTAGAGCTGCGGGTAGCCAGTGAGCAGGCACTTGCAGAGCGGGCGGTCGAACATGCCCACCAGCAGCGGGGTGGCGGAGGTGAAGACCACGTTGAAGAGGGTCATGGAGGTATCTGTGCGGGAGGGTCGAGGTGGGGGAGGGAGGTGTACGGTACGGTACGTTGGGTGGGGATTGTGGTTGGCGAATTGCGATACTCGCAAAGGTAACGAAATGGCGAACGGAGTTACGGAACAGGCAGCTCAGCTGGGAGTGAATGGAGTGTGTGGAACGGCACAATCGACATGGCTCGATATGCCACTTGGATGCCAACCGACGCATTTGTCGTGCAAGCGCTCACTCCCGAGCATTAGACCCGTCCTCCTCCCAGTCTCCGACCCACCCACCATTGTAGATGTAGGAGCCAGAAAAGGTGGTGAACGCCGAGTAGGTGAAGAGCGTGATTGAGAAGAGCATGTTCTTGTAGAAGAAGAACAGCACCATGCGCGTGATGCGCTTGTAGCTGTAGCGGCCGTGCACAAGCAGCAGGGGCACCAGGTAGCGGAACTGCGCGATGGCAAAGTCCGAAGACATGACGGCCTGCATGCCCTCCTGGCCGCTGATGCCGACGCCTGGGGAGGGGCCGGAGGATGGGAGGAGGGTGAGGGCATGGCCTAAGGGAACAACGAAAGCGCAACGCATGCTGAGTAGCAGCCATGGCCTTTACTACCAGCCGGCTCTAACCCTTGCCCAACCAGCCTTCCTTCCCGTTTCCTCTGACCGCTCCTTCCAAAGCGTTTACCTTGCGCGCACGCCGCCTCCCCTCACCCTCAAACTCTTCCACTCCACCTATCCCCTGTCTCCCACATCTCCCACATCACCAACACCTCCAACTTGTGGTGTGGTGCTTCTTTGATCACCAACACCACCCGCACCGACCCACCGACCCACCACCCGCACCGACCCACCGACCCACCACCCGCACCGACCCACCGACCCACCAACCCACCACCCGCACCGACCCACCGATGTGCGCCCGCTGTATCATGCCCACGTCGTTGGCTCCGTCCCCCACCGCCAGCGTGATCCGCCCGTCTGAGCGCACCAGGCTGGTCACTTGGGCCTTCTGCAGCGGCGACACGCGGCAGCACAGCACCGCCTTGCAGCGCAGCCCCACGCGCAGAAAGGCGGGGGCAAGGTCCTTGGACAGAGCGTAGGCTAGGGCCTTGCCGTCCACAATGAGGGCGGCCTCGGGCGGACCCGGAGGAGGAGGAGGAGGAGGGTCAGGAGGCGGGAGCGGAGATGAGGTGGGTGAGGAGGTGGTGGTGGTGGTGGCGGTCTTGGGAGGGGTGGAGGAGGCTCCTGATGCGGCGCGGCCCACGGGGGTGGTGTTGGTAGCTGCCTTGGAGGAGCCGCCTAGCTTGCCGGACATGTACAGGCTGGCTTCCATCTGCATGGGGCGGCGGGGGCCGGCAGGCGGGCGGCTGCTTAGAGGGGAGCAGCAGGGGCAGATGAGGCTGCCGGCACAGCGGTGCGCCCTCCTCTACAAGTATCACAACCAAAGGTCTGCCCTAATTTCCCGGTCACCAGCCGTACCCGGCTGCATGCCAGCGATGGGCCCTCGCTGGCCCTCCTCCTTGTTCATACCCATTGCCCCTCTCTGCCTGCCTGCCCTATTCATGCCGTGCCCCCCCCCCTGCCTTCTCTATCCATGCCATGCCCCCCCCTGCCTTCCCTATCCATGCCATGCCCCCCCTCAGCCCCACCTTGAGCAGCTGCTTGGCCACCTGCTCCGCCGCCAACACGTCCGCCTGCTCCTTCTCTCCCGCCCGCTCCAGCTCCTCGATACGCGGGGAGGAGGCGGACAGAGTGTACTGCGGAGAAGGGGGCCCGCAGGGTGTGTGGGAGGCGGGTGCGGAAGGTGAGGAGCTGAGGACGGGAGCCGAAGACACAAAGAAACCAACGCTACGTAGCATACCGGTATTGCATTGGGAGGGGCACATGGATTTTTTCCATACAAATTGAAGACAGTCACCGGGACCACCCGAAGCTAACGACGTGGTTTGCCTCACCCGCATGCCCCACCCCACCCCTAGGCGCCGTACCTGCAGCATGTCCTCGCGCAGCAGCGAACAGGCGAAGCCGATGTTGATGGCCGTCTCCATCTTGTCACCCGTCAGCACCCAGATCCGGATTCCCGCTAGCGCCAGCTGCCGAATGCACTCCGGCACGCCCTCCTGCAGCTTGTCCTCGATCGCAGTGCAACCCAGCAGCCGCAGGTTGCGCTCAATCTTCTCGCTCACGTCCATCACCTTCTCATCGCGCTTGTCCAGGGACGTCTTGGCCGCCACCCACTCGGGCAGCCACTCCCTGTTGTACCATTCGGGATCCACCTCAGCATACGACAGGCACAGCGTGCGCAGCCCGGCCGATCCGAACTCCTCCATGTGGCGCGTGGTGGATTCCTTCATGGCCTCATTGGGCCCATACCCCGGGTCCAGCCGCTCGTAGATCACCGTGTCGGCACCCTAAGGAGCGGGGGGAGGAGGGTGACCCACGGGTCGAGCGAGGATGGAACATGCAGGGACCGCTATGGCAAGGGAGACAGGCACAAGCGGTGTGCATGAGCGACAACGCAGCAGTGAAGTGGTGTCGCAATGCGGCCAGGTGACCCCTTGTTCCTTTTTGCGCGCCGCGGCACATCCCAGTACGTTCCTACTCGCGGCCAGTTTTCTTAACACACCTTGGTGAAGATCAGGATCTTGTCCGTCGCCTTGTCCTTGATGACCACGCTCATGCGCTTGCGGGTAGAGTTGAATTCGAGGATGTTGAGCACCTCGTACTCCACATCCGCTTCGCCCCGCGCCGTGCGCTCACGTACCGTCACGGTGGTGTTGGTGCGCTTGAAGAAGAAGAAGCCAAACGCCTTGGCAGCTACCACCAGCGCAGCCTCATCAGGTGACTCAGCCTGCGGCATGGTTTGGTTCGGGTGGAGGAGGGACATGAGGACCGCTGCTGACTACATATGAGCCCTGCGCTACGGCATACCAAGCAACCACCCATCATGCGGATGCTTGCTCGCCCGCAGGGCGGGGCAGGCTGCCCCGCCGGACCTACACATCGCACAGCGCCTACCTCGTACTTGATGGTGGCCGGTTCCGGAGGGCCATCTGGGATGACGGTGTGGCACACGGCCAGCAGCCGGAAGAACATCTCGACGGTGGCAGGGTCATGCGCGCTGTACCACGCGTCTCCCATCAGGCGGTCGTCATAGAAGTTAAAGAAGCGCTCGCGGCACTTGGTAGCCTCGGGGCGCTCGCGCTCGTCCAGCACCACACCCTTCCTGCGGTTTCGAGGTTAACAGCGGAGGCCACAAGGTGAGATACCGGTAGCCCCCTACAGCCATGCCCCATGCTCCCATCGCCACACCCTTCGGTATGCATGCCCATGACCTCGCTGCCTACACCCTACGGGAACAACCATCATGCATGCACGCATTCCAAGAGCCCCTTAACCCCATGTCTCGGCCCAAGTACCACCCTGGTCCCCGCTCCACAGTACCTTAGCGCGTTGGCTTTCTCAATCTCCGTGATACCAGCGCCGTAGGCCACGCCCGCGATGGAGCACTTGAAGAACTCCATTACATTGCGCGTTAGAGTCCCGGTCTTATCGGACAGGATCGTGTTCACCATGCCGAGCTCCTCGTTCAGGTTGGAGGTGCGGGCCAGCGCGGGCGTGTCCGTCTCAGCGTGGTACATGTCGCGGTCGTTTGCGATGAGGATGCGGGACTGGAAGAGCTTCACCAGCTCCATGGAGACGTAGAGGGAGATGGGGATGAGGAAGCCTGTGGGTGGCGGGCGGGTAGGAGAAGAAGAAGCAGAATAATCAGCATGTTCTGAACGATAGTGATGGCAATGGGCCGCGGTTAACCGTTAGCGGGTGGGTGGGTGGGAGCCATAGGAGGATGGATGGCAGGAAGTTGCAAGTTTGCCAGGTGGTATCCCGTGAGGGCTGATGAGGGGGCCTGCGTCGCGGACGTGGTGGAGAAGGCGGTCCAGGCAGCGGAGGTTGTCTGAGGCATGAGGCACTGGCCGTCGCAACCCTGCACCCTTTCGGACACCTCCTCACCCTCCTTCTTCCTTTGGGACTGTGTTGTTGCACTTATTTAAAATTTCCCCTCTTCCTTTCCTCTTCCTTCCCCTCTCCCACCTTCCCCAGTCCCTCTCTCTCCCCTCTTCCCACACATCCCCACCACTCACTGTACAGCAGCAGCCCGGCGAAGAAGCTGATGGTGCCCGTTTGCACCGGCCGCCCGGGGTCCGAATCCGCGCCCACCATGTCCGGCCGCATGTACCAGTGCTGCGGGTACTGCCGTACCGTCCAGCTGGCGTGGTAGACCGCGGAGCAGGCGCACCAGGCGAACAGCAGTGCGAAGGCCGCCACGATGATGCGGTCCACCAGGCGCTCCACGTGGGAGCGCTTGGAGGGCGGCTGCGTGGAGTTCATGAAGACCTTGGTGTCGTGGCCTGTGAAGGGGGGCGGGCGGGGGTCGAAGTCCCGTAGAAGAGATACCGGTGCCAAGGAATAGGTTAGGGCGGAGCAGTGCAGATAGGCGGGTGGGGGGTATAGAAAAAAATGTAAAGCACTGTAGTCCCAATGGTTGGGAAAGGGAGCTGGCGAAGGGAGTTTGCGAGTGGAGGGATGGGGGAGAGGGGCAGAGGTAGGGAGAATGGGATGGTGGGGCGCTGAGCGGGTTGGCGGGTTGGGAAGGAGAATGTATTGGAGTGCGTCAAGGGTTTGTAACCGCGGGGCCATCACCGCAGCGACCGCACTGATGGCCCGGGTAATCTCCTGTCTCGTCCTCTTTTAGCAACACGGTCCACTCATCCGTCTCCAAACAGTTACACCACAGTTCGCCCAATGCACAACCGCCGCTCTCCCCCCCCTCCCCTCTCCCCTCTCACCCGCGTACACCACCACTCCGAACACGTACTCCGTGTTGCGCAGGCTGCACCCGCGCAGCATCACAGCAGCAGCCGACAGCGGCACCACAACCGCCCCCCTGCCTCGCCCCCTCGCTCCAACACGACTGCCGCCGCTGCCGCCGCCGCCGCCACCACTCCCCCCGCTGCCCGCCACGCTTCGGTGCCCAGACATGATGCTGCTGCTGCCGCCGCTGCTGCTGCTTGCACGCGTCCCTTTCCCTTCCTCCTTCTCCTTCAATCTCCGGGCATTTCCCGCCTCTGCTGCAGCATCCCCCAGTACCAGCCCCTTCACCGCCTCCGCCGTGCGTCCCCACCCGCTGCCGCCCATCCCCAACCCCAGCGACCCAACCCCCGCAGACGCCGGCGACGCAGCTGCCGACGACGGCATGGTCAGGGGCATGGCCGGCCACATCCGCAGGTTTCCCGTGAACTGATACAAGCGGGCATTGGGCGCCTCACACTCTACGGTTGCCTCGAGGAGACACAGCTCGTGTAGCCCTAGAGCCCGGGTTTCGGAGGGTGCGGTTCGGAGCTTGAGGTTGGTTTCCCCATCCAGATTGACGGTCTCCACGTAGCAGCTGCCCTCGGAATGGGAAGAGCCCAAAAGCACCAGGTCGGCTGGGGTGTACTCGTCTCGGCGCACCTGCGGTTATTGGGAGGTGGGGAGGAGGAGAAAGTAGGAGAGGTGGGGAGGATGCAAAGGCGAGGAACGAAGGTTGGTGGTAAGAAGCAAAGGGGCGCAGGTGGGGGCCTGGGTAAGTGATAAGTGATGGGCATAGGGCGTAAGATGGGTGGATTGCTGGCGCATGCATGGTGACGGCAAAGCCGAGTGCAGCGCTGAAGAGAGGCTGTCAATGAGCCTGACCCGCGGGTCAGCTGTAGGAAGAAGCCGGCCTCGAGAACCCAAAAGGTATTGGTGTACCCATCACCAGTTAGAATGAGTGGCACACAAAGGGATGATAACTCAAAGGACGGGTGGCTCAGGGACAAGGAAGGTGGGGCTCGGGGTTGGGGCTGGGGCTGGGCGCTGGGGGCCGCACCTGCACCACGTCGCCCACTCGCACGTCTTGCCAGCGGGTGGCTGTGAGCACGCCTGCAAGCGGGAGGGAGAGAGGGGAGTGAGCAAGGGACAGGAGCACAGGACGGGTAGTTCAAGGCCTCACGGCTGCAGGTAAGTAAGGAGAACAGGGGAAGAGTTGTACAAGCGATAAAGCCACAGCGCTGCACCGGCCCGATCCGGCCCCCGTCCCGCGCCGCGTCCGGCTCTCCTGCGCCCTCCTGTCCTGCCGCTTTCCTGCTTCCTTCCTCTCACCGCCTTTTGTACCCCTACGCACACGCCAACCCACCCAACCCAGCCCAATCCAACCCAACCAAGTCCGCCTCTCCGGTCTTATGGCATTCCTCCTCCCAGCCCGGCCCGCGCACCCGTTTCCCTGTCCAGCACTCGCGTGAGGCGCATGTTGACCTCCCGGTCCTGCTTGTGCCGTCGGTAGTCCTCCTGCGCCTCCTTGATCATGGACACACCCACCACCAGCACCAGCGGGGTCCAAGTGGTCCAGGCTCTGGAGGGGGGTGGAAAGAAGGATGTTACATGATAATGGCAAGCTAGGTGACAGGCCCTGGGGGGAAAATTATATAAGGCCCTGGGGGAGGGGATTGTTAGGGGAGAGCGGGCGGGCGGGGGAGGGGATTGTTAGGGGCGAGCGGTGCTAGGTCGGTGAATGCTAGGTCGGCGGGTGCTAGGTCGGCGGGTGCTAGGTCGGCGGGTGCTAGGTCGGCGAGTGCTAGGTCGGTGGTTTTGGCGAGGAAGGTGGAAGAGGAATGGTTGGCACACATAAGCGGCATGCTCACATGGACTGTTGTTCCTCGCTCCCACTGCTCCCCGGGCGTCCTTCGCAGATTCATGTCTTTAAAATTGTTTGATAAGGTCTGGTCTAGCCCGGACAAACGCCTGCGGCAGGGAACCCCACATTTGCCTTCGGATTGCGCCTGGTCGGCTTTTCGTGGCCTCCATGATGCTTTACCGCATGGTGGGATTACAACCATGTAATCGCCGCAGAGTTCCACAAAGCCTATTAAGCATGTACTGAGCATTGAGTATCGTTATGCATAGCGCCATCACCGCTGCACCGCAATAGCCGGCTTGGCCAGCCCTATCGTGTAGCACCTAGTTAGTACACCAGCCTGCTATCTAGTAGCCGTTTCAGCGCCGGCATTCGGGAAAGCATGGTCACAGCCGCCTGCCTAGCCGGGCCTCTGCGACGTCGCGGCGCGTCGTATCGCTTATGGAATCGCCAGCGTTTATAGGGGTTACCGGGCGGCGCCTTTGGCTACCACAACCTGGTGCGGAGTGTCATCTGGCCACATTCCGCGTCGGCATAAGTCCTCATTCTCAGGCAGCCGACTAATCCCTGGTGCTCATGCCAGCACCGGCCACTCCTCAACCTTCGCATCGGGTTGTCGAGTGGTAAGCCCGTATTGCCACGAAAAGCCCCGCTCTCGTCCTGTGCGGCTTCTTGCTGGGATGGCGAGCGACATCGTCAGCGACAAGCTTTGTCGGGACGCTTCGGCTTGCCTGCCATGGGTGCATTGATTGGGTTTACTTCAGTTGGAGCTGCAATATGGTCCTTCGCCGACTGTGTTGACTGTTTCACTTGTTCCAGCTTCATGGCGGCTATCTGGGGGGGGCGCTTGGCAGCCCTGCTCTTCCTGGGCGCCATGTGCTTTATTGCTGAGTTGACGCGTCTACATGCCTGGTCGCGTCTGCATACAGCGCAGCCGATTAGGCAGCCCGGCAGGTTGGGGGCGTCCTGGCTTCTTGGCATCTCTTGGTGTCCCAGCGCTGCCTTCTCCTCTGCAGTCCCCTTCCTTGTCCCAATCCGAGTTCCAATCAGCCCGTCCGCACAGCCAGCTTCGTTCGAAGCCCAGCCCGTCGTTGATCATTGCCTGATTCTACATCTTCTACAACCGGCAGCGTTCAGTCCTGCAGCACCCAAGGGTCCTGGCCAACCCGCAAGCCGCCATAGCCACGACCTCTATGCTGTACGGTCGTCGAGTGCACCACGGTTTTACCCACCAGCCGGTCACACCGTTGCACTTTGGCGCAGCATTGCGGGTGCTGCTCTTGTGGCGGTGGCCTGCCTGGGCATTACGGTTCTGTCGATGGAGCTGCTTGGCGATTGAGACACCACGACCTCCGAGGCCTTCTGAACCCTGGTTTGTCGTAGATGCAGTCGTTAGGATGTTGGTACTGGCGCTTTGGGGTACTAGCTGCGGACTGTGTGCTGGTTATAGTGTCGTGCGAGAGGGGTTGCGTACATACCTCAGTTCATGCTCTCCGTCTGGGGGGGCGTACTGCGCTTACATGTAGGACAGGAGGGCTGCTGCCTTGTACATTAAGCCTTGCTGGGCCGTCACCGACGGTGAATGTTCATGCCATACAGCTGCTCACAGACTGCCTTGCCGCAGCAGTGACCTGTTCATGGTGCTTGTATGCTTGCCTGTAGGGGCTTCTTTGTGACTAGTGTTTGCTGAAAGCCATGCCAAGCCGCGTGGTCTTGAGTCGTTCAGGGTAGATTGGTTGTAGGTCGCTTGAGGTCGGAAAAGGCACGCCGCGCCGCGTGGCCGTCATGTTTGTTCAGGATAGGATTGACGTTGGTCAGCGTGCTTGCTTCTCCTGACTGGCGCGAGGAGAAGTCAGTTTGCAGTTACAGTCTAGGATGTGGTGATGAGGGGATCTGCACTTAGGACAGAGCATCTTGCCATGTCTGCTTAGTTGTGCATCAGCTGGTCTGTGTTCTTGGTTTGTAGCCGCGTGCCTTTCCCTTGCCGGATTGGTGTTGCCATGGCTAGTGCTTGCCTGCTGGCCCACGGGTCGGTGCGTGCTCAGTTTCTGCCGTACTAGCGGATAGCGTATTGCTTGCTCGTACCTACGTTAATGTTCCGTTGACCGTACTCTCATGCCGTTGCCTGTTTGACCTTGCCGGTCATCAGTGTGATCTGGGGTACTCCTTTTTTGTGTTCCGCCCTTGTGACTTCTTCCCTCGGGCGTGGGGGGGAGTGTCATACCCCATGCCATTGTTTTGCTCATTTCAGTCCTGGGGCTTGACAGCTGTCGTGTCCTAACCATGCGTATGCGAAATCATGGTCCGTGGTTTCAGAGCAGGTCGGTTGGTTGCTTGCATCGCCCAAGCATGTCCAACTCGTAGGCACTTGCAGTTATCTTTATGTTTCTTTTTATACCAGCGGTTGAGTGATACCAGTGGTTGAGTTGCCGCGTTCGTGTATCTGTTCGTTGTTGCTTCCCTGGAGCGACAGATCTTGTGCCGCAGTCTTTGCCTTCGGATTGCGCCTGGTCGGCTTTTCGTGGCCTCCATGATGCTTTACCGCATGGTGGGATTACAACCATGTAATCGCCGCAGAGTTCCACAAAGCCTATTAAGCATGTACTGAGCATTGAGTATCGTTATGCATAGCGCCATCACCGCTGCACCGCAATAGCCGGCTTGGCCAGCCCTATCGTGTAGCACCTAGTTAGTACACCAGCCTGCTATCTAGTAGCCGTTTCAGCGCCGGCATTCGGGAAAGCATGGTCACAGCCGCCTGCCTAGCCGGGCCTCTGCGACGTCGCGGCGCGTCGTATCGCTTATGGAATCGCCAGCGTTTATAGGGGTTACCGGGCGGCGCCTTTGGCTACCACAACCTGGTGCGGAGTGTCATCTGGCCACATTCCGCGTCGGCATAAGTCCTCATTCTCAGGCAGCCGACTAATCCCTGGTGCTCATGCCAGCACCGGCCACTCCTCAACCTTCGCATCGGGTTGTCGAGTGGTAAGCCCGTATACCCACTCGACAACCCGATGCGAAGGTTGAGGAGTGGCCGGTGCTGGCATGAGCACCAGGGATTAGTCGGCTGCCTGAGAATGAGGACTTATGCCGACGCGGAATGTGGCCAGATGACACTCCGCACCAGGACGTAGGACTGACGCGGGAAGCACCTCATGACCTTAGACGTTGCCCTACGATCTTCTCATCCCCTCGTACAACCAACGTATGGCTCCCATGTCCTGGCAGCCATCCCCAGGCCTGCCGTCTAGGGTTACGGACGTACGGTCTTAGCCCCCCTTACACGGAAAGACGAGGGTCTCGTGGGTAAAACGAGCGCGGCTGACTTTGTTTTCTGTGTACAATGCTAGGCATCAGGCGCCACTGGGAGAGCTTTACCAGCAGCCTTCAGCCGACTCGTGCAATGCAATGGCGTGCTCCTGATCTAGTAGTCCTCCACGCCTCCTATTATGGAACCCCTCTCCTGCCGTGCCACAACCCCAGACCGTGCACGGCTAAGACTTTGGTGTGGTCGAGGTTGTCCCAAGACCTTTCCTCCAGTCTCTAATACCACACTATGTGTCACTTCATAACCAGAACACCTGGTTGTCAGGCGTGTCAGCCACTACAGGGCACGGAAGCACACCTTCCGAAAGCGTTTCCACACGCCTTCACCGGCTTCACGCTCTCCAGGCGACATCATGATACCACGGCCCCAAACCTGCCCGCGACGCGGTCCCACC
Organism: Astrephomene gubernaculifera; assembly: GCA_021605115.1. Taxonomy (NCBI): domain Eukaryota; kingdom Viridiplantae; phylum Chlorophyta; class Chlorophyceae; order Chlamydomonadales; family Astrephomenaceae; genus Astrephomene; species Astrephomene gubernaculifera. The sequence goes on from BMAR01000004.1 coordinate 2,741,118, forward strand.
TTAGGGGACTCCAGGGTGTGAGCGACAGAGCCGCCATGAGCGTGAAGAAAATGTTGGCAACACGCCTGCAGAAAGGAGGATGATTACGGCATCACCCCATGTCAGTACGGCACCGGTTGGCACTCAGTACGGGTGCCTCTAGGCAGGGCGCCGCCCTTTTGCACCGGCGCCGTTCTTACCTAAATTGCTCGAACAGCGCCTTTGGAAGGTAGGTTATCAGAGTGTACTTTGTCGTGGATGCATAGTTGCCCCTGTAAGGCAGCCTTGTGCAACCACATAACGGCACGACCCGCGACTCCGTAGCGACGCTACCGCTGCTGCGTCCCCCCAAGAAGCGTAGCCATTGTCTACCCATGTGAATGCTCGTAATTATGAATTATAATAGTATAACTAGCTTCGATTCCGCAACAGCTCGCTCCTCATGCGAGCCATGCGGCGCTCGGTTCATAGCGACCGGTTCTCCCTTGCCAAGTGACAAGTGGAAAGGTAGCAAACGATTAAGGTAGGGCTATTGGTTGGAATCAGTTACGTGTGCAAAGGCGTCTATGCTCGAACGCGTCGACTTCGAGATGACCGTCAAGGTCAACACGGTCTAGTTTAAGTGCTGCTCGCCTGCTAGACGGGAGCTTCTAAGTTGACGGTTCAAGCGGCAAGTGCATGCGCTATGTATGTAGCTGAATGGCAAGGGGAAGACGAACCAGCACCCAATTGAACGTCTGGCAGTGTCTACGCTGGTGGTATTCTATGATTCCCTGCAGATAACGAATGCAACTAAATTCAGGAAAACGAGCAAGTCACGAAGGAAAACAAGGGATGGCGTTCGATAGAGGGGTAGGGTGTTGTACAAACGTCCGTCAGACTCCTCCTGCAATACCGGTTTCCCACCCAAGCGATACATACAAGCACAGTAGGCGACAAGTCACTAAAGTGATTGCAACTGTAACGCAAACCAGCTCCTTTTGCCCGACAGCCTTTAACCCCAAACTGAAGGCACATGCAGTTCGCCGCCATGCAAACCCCAGATGCAATCCCTGCCTCGAAAATTCCTGCCCATAGTAAAAAAAGCTACTATTCCGGGACGGCCTACCTCCCGGTTGATCGCTTGCGCTACATTGGATGGAAAAAGGGAGTTGGAAAGGCGGCTTTGACTCTTACAAAACCAGATCGACTTGGAAGAACTATCGAATTACTGTAGTGTTAGCTAGCTCGTTTCCCTGTAGCTGCGCCAGCTTCGTGAAGAGCCCTAGGTAGCTTGCGCAAAACAGCGTCCATTTAGCAGCGCACGCCAATACATTCAGCCCGGAAACGAAAGCTGGTAAATACGCTTTGACATATGGAACTGCAATTGAACTGCACTACATATTCCAGGTGTGCCAGCAAGGTAGGATACCAAAGTCAACGTTGGGTACCTGCCCTACCTGGATGCCGTCATATGGTTGGCGTGGCTGGGCCGAATAACCTCATCGACAACAGACACTGCTCCTGTCATTCGATCGAAGCTGGCTGGTGATGTTTTGGCAGGCAAAGCTTTTACCTTTGTCAACCACTACAGTACAACCATCAGCAATGGCCCCTAAGTACCGTTTGAGACATCGGTGGCATGCGGAGAGCAAGTTGCCACCTTGGTTGCGCCTTACTCCAGGAAACGCATTAGCTTGGCGTATGGCAGTGTACTCATGTTTGCGAGCCAAGTGACGCCTCGTACAGGGACTCGTCACGTCGTCAGACTCGTCGAACTATGACCTAATGCCACGGATGCATCTCAAGACCAGTAAGCTAAGCGCAGAAGCGGTAGTAAAGCCACAGAAAGCAGGTAGTGTATAGTAGATGTCGCACCGCGTTTGTAAGATAACCCGGAGCGTCCCCAGCTAACGCTACAAAGCACGCCAACGTAACGCCACTTTGTTAATGAATTTTGACATGGGAGTTGCTATGGAGCGCAAGTCCAATACAGTTGTACGGGGGGCTGTACGACGCAAACATGTCACGATCAGCTGGGATTGCATAGGATCGGATAGTGCACACCTTGTTTCCTCATTGTGGCTTCTTGCTATCTTTGAAACCTTTACAATGGCGCCAACTCCCTTTCCAACGAATGAAGGCGCGGCTCCGGGAGCCAGCCAAGACGTGATACTTATTGTGATTCTCCTGGGTGTCATGCTTTTTTTCCTTATCCGGAACATTGGAAAGTTCTCGAGCTCTGGCATGAAGGTGCGCAGCAAGGGTTGCGCGTTTGCCTTTGAAAGGGCCTTGCTGAGGCCCTCGGCGTTGGGCTATGATGCATCGGCCGAGAGCATTGCAAAAGCTGGCAATGCAACATACAGATACCGCTCTCTGTGATGGCTGTGTCGCGAACCAGGGGCCACTTCACCTAAACCTGCAACTGTCTCGCTACTTGCTGCGGATACAGGTGTCACGGGCGTCCAGGAAGGCCAGGGAAAGTGCTGATGAAACCACAACTGCTGGAGAGGAGGAAGAGGAGGAGGAGGAGGAGGACGAGGGAGCAGAAACAAAGGAGGACTAAGGGTTTCCTAGGAGCAGCTGTAGTGGTGGTGCATGGTGAACAGAAGCCACATGTGCAGAGACCGGAATGATTTGGTTCCCAGCTGCTCACGATGCTGGTTAAGCCAGGCCGTGTCAGGCACTGCTCATCCAAGTGCCACAGAAGACCAAATGTGCTTATAGATAGTGCTGTTCCCAGCTGCTCACGAAGCTGGTTGAGCCAGGCCGTGTCAGGCACTGCTCATCCAAGTGCCACAGAAGACCAGATGTGCTTATAGATAGTGCTAACCTTGCTCTGTCTAGCCCTTTCATGTGCATGTTACATGTGCATGTGTACAGCTGGTGCCTATAGCCGCAGTCCAGTTGGTTGTTGCAAGTGGGTTGCCTTGAATATGGTCGCTTGACGCACGTTATTAAGGATTGCGAAGTGTACACGACGGTGCAGGGTGCAGTTTTGTACCAGTTGAGGTTTCAAGTGTCCATAGGCAAGCCTGTAGGGAGCTTATTGAAGTCAAGCGAAACAATTTACACTTCTCTAGGAGAGAGGAAACTCCTTAACCACCCGTGTAACAAGTTGCGGGCCCACCTGATCCAGCATGCGTCCAGCATTCGCGCTCAAGGTTCCTTCTACAGCTATGTACGCACAGATGTCGCAGCAACCTCAGCCATACCTACATCGCTGCATGATAGAACGCAAACCAACCACGGCCACGCCTTAACGACCCCTGCCCAAACGGGCACCAAAAGGTTCACATAATGCTCGCTCGCCTTTGCACAGTACCAGCGCAGAGCATGCAGCTTCCAGACACACGTTGCTTTCTTGCTTTAGCTGCCGTGATGCGTTACAGCAGATAATGTAAGCCGAAGCCAACCAGCCGTACGTCGCCTCCACGCCAAGAACCCTACCCTAACCCACACATCCCGACGCCCCAACTCATGTTTAAGATGCACTAGTGGCCGGTTGTGCTGACAGCACCCAGTGTTGCACCTCGATTGCCGATTGACCCCCTTAATTGAGAGACCGGCGTCCAAGAAGCTCCCCAAACTGGTTGTCCTACTAAAGACGAAACGCAAGCGAACCCCCACTCGCTAGGCGCGACCTCGGGCGGGTGGGTGGGACCTAGGCGGCCACAATCCCGGCAGAGGGATGGCCACCCGATACTATCAATCACAACGGCAGTTAAAAGCACAAACGCGTGGACAGCCCTGATAGGCTGGGTCGATTTGCTATCGCTGTCGTACACCCATGCAAGCGCGCCATCTGCTTCCACGCACCACGGCAGCTAGCAAGAAACCTACTTCTTCAGTCATACTTCCTTACAGAAGTGGCATCATCCTGTTTACGGCCGACTCGTTCCTTAATCACTTAGTTTGTACAGCGTGGAGACCGTACCGCACCGGCTTCCTTCGCTCACTGGGCAGCGTTGCCCTTGGTCATGTTCTTAGTGCGGCCGTCGGGGATGCAGAACAAAACGATAGGGCGGCCGGCGCCCTTCACGCCATACGGCTCGTCCACAATGTAGTAACCCTTGCGCTCCAGCTGCAGGATGTCGCCCTTCTGCAGCGTGCGCATGTTGGGGTCGCCGATGGCCAGCTTCTCGAAGCGCGTGGCGTTGTTCACCAAGTCCATAAAGTTGTCGTCCTCCTCAACCTGCGCGTGGTGCAGCAAGCGCGCAGTGGTGACGGTTGTTAGCCAGCCGATTAGTAGGATGTACTGGAACATGCTTTAGCCCAGAGGCGGCGGTAGGCCTGAGGTTCCCATGCGGCTGCACAAGCAGAAGGTACCGTACTAGCCACCAGGCGCCCTGTTTCCAGAACCCATACGGCCCTACCCGTGCCCATGCGCCCATGCCGCCCGCTCACCTTCTTCTTGTTGATGAGGTAGTCAAAGTCCACCAGCTGCAGCTGCACCACCTCGCACTGGGGCACCGCAGCCAGCCAGGTGAGCTTGAGGCGGGTCTTCTTGACGTCGCCGTCCAGGTTGAGCGAGCCGCTCAGAGCGGTCACGGCACCCGTGGCGGGGTCGCGGGTGATGGTCTGTGGCAAGGAAAGCCAAGGAACGAAGTGCGGAGGAAGTCGGTTGAGGAGAGGAGGACAAGGGAATAGGCACGGACAGTGCCAGCGTAAGGACTCGCTTTAAGCATGGCAACAAGCAGACCCGACTCTGCACTGGAGGCACTGGAGCAGTACGACAAACTGCAGCGCAGACCGGGACGCAGCCTCCCCAAAACACAGAGGCCCGCAAGCCGGAGCGCACCTTGATGATTGCGTTGCCCCACTCCATGAGCGTCACCTCCTCGCCCTCCTTCAGGGTGGCCGCATCCACCTGCTCAATCCACAGCTGCCGGGCACGGGTCACCGCCTTCTTGCCTGTGGAGAGCAAAGGCAGGCGGTACGCAGGGCAGGGAGGTTACGGTAAGCAGCAGGCAGATAATAACTGGTTTGGAACACTCTAAAGGGTTGGTGACAGCGAAGGAAGAAGCGCCAAAAACATATGCTGTGCGGAGGGCCCCTTACCCGCAGGGGGGTACTTCTTGTGGCGCGGGACCACCACCACCTCCGACTCAGCCGGCCCATCCTCAAGCGTCAGCAGCACCTTGCCCTCCTCCTCCACCGCCGTGTGGCGCGGGCACACGGGGTCAATCAGCTTCTTGTTAATGGTCCAGATCTTGTCCCACTCCTGGAAGGTGATGTTTTTGGAGGCGCCCTGGCTGATGATGAACTCCTTGAGCGCCTCAATGCGCATGCCGCGACGCAGGATGCCCTGCACGGTGGGCATGCGCGGGTCGTTCCAGCCCTCCACGCGGCCCGTCTCCACAAACCAGGTCAGCTTGCGCTTGCTGAGCACGGTGTTGACGAAGTTGAGCCTGCGGAAGGAGGGTAATGAGGGTACCGGGTCGGGACAAGTCCTTGAGCGACGCGCCGGGTGCTGACGATGCGTTCATGCTGTTCCCTTCGAGTGCCAGTATGCATCTAACCGCTTGTAGGAGCAGGCCAGTCAGGTAGCTTTGATTAGCATGCAGCAATGCCGGGCCGTCAGGGGCATAGGCTTCCGGTAGTCACATGGCATGGCTCAGAATGAGTAGGAGGTTGATTGGTCTCATCAAGGTATTCAGAGAAAGGTTTCCTCACAGCCATCGCTTATGACCAGCCGCCCCTTCCGCGACATGCATGCAACCTTGGCAGCTGCAACCCTGGCGCCCCAACCCACCTGCTGTAGTCCCAGATGTGCACGTTGGGCAGACCAGGCCAGATCTTCTGGTAGGCGCTCAGGATCCAGTAGTACTGCTCCTCGCGGTCGCGGTACTCCGACGTGCGCAGCGCGTGCGTCACTCCCTCGACCGCGTCCACGAAGGGGCAGGCGCAGTCGTAGGTCGGGTACACCTGCAGCAGTAGGAAGGCGCAAACATTAATAAAGGTCACCGGATTAGGACTTAGAGCTGGTTACATGGTGCTGACGCGGTCATTGGATACGCGTATGTAGCTACTGTGTACTACGGTGGGCTTATGTTGACATTGTTCGAACAAGAGATGATGTGGAACCTCAGATTGAGCTTCAGATCAGCGGACCCTCTTGGGCCTATCCGAGCCTACCCAGTTGGATCCTGGTGTGCGGTTTGCCTAGACGTTAAAATACAAGAGGCACGCCTCATTGCGACAGAGCCGCTAGACAGCCTCTTTCCTCGTCAGGTAGCGCTGGTGCAGAGGAACTCAGGGTATCATGGGCGGCAAAAAGCATGAATCCTACTGCAACTGACTGCAACAGCCCGCTGGTACACTGACCTTGTACTTGTTGCCGGTGCGCCAGTGGTGCGAGAGGTTGCATCGGAAGGCCACGGGATCGCGCATGGTGCCGTTGACGCTCTGAGGAGAAGAAGAAAATGCAGTTAGCATAGACCAGACAACGCCAGCAGTGCCGGCAAGCGCAGGACGCATAACAGGAAAGGCGGTTGAATAGAGCAAGGCGAAGGCGTGTGCCATGGCACATGAAGCTGTCGGGCAGCTTTTGAGCTGCCGCCCCTGGGGGTCCGAAGACCCGTCGCAACGCTCACCCAAGCATGCACATGGTGTTATTCCTGCGGAAGACACCGCTCACCTCACAGCCCGCGTGGGCTCGGTGAGGGGTTAGAAGCAGGCTGCAGCTTTAATGCCCCATGCCATTATACCCATGCAGACCATGCCGCCTCCTCGACAGCCGTCATACAAACAAACATAATGGATGCACAACGCGTTTAGTGTTTGTTTTGCAGCTTTTGAGCTGCCGCCCCTGGGGGCCCGAAGGCCCGTCGCAACGCTCACCCAAGCATGCACATGGTGTTATTCCTGCGGAAGACACCGCTCACCTCACAGCCCGCGTGGGCTCGGTGAGGGGTTAGAAGCAGGCTGCAGCTTTAATGCCCCATGCCATTATACCCATGCAAACCATGCCGCCTCCTCAACAACCGTCATACAAACAAACCTAATGGATGCACAACGCGTTTAGTGTTTGTTTTGCAGCTTTTGAGCTGCCGCCCCTGGGGGCCCGAAGGCCCGTCGCAACGCTCACCCAAGCATGCACATGGTGTTATTCCTGCGGAAGACACCGCTCACCTCACAGCCCGCGTGGGCTCGGTGAGGGGTTAGAAGCAGGCTGCAGCTCAAATGCCCCATGCCATTATACCCATGCAAACCATGCCGCCTCCTCAACAACCGTCATACAAACAAACCTAATGGATGCACAACGCGTTTAGTGTTTGTTTTGCAGCTTTTGAGCTGCCGCCCCTGGGGGCCCGAAGGCCCGTCGCAACGCTCACCCAAGCATGCACATGGTGTTATTCCTGCGGAAGACACCGCTCAACTCACAGCCCGCGTGGGCTCGGTGAGGGGTTAGAAGCAGGCTGCAGCTCAAATGCAATTCCCCGCGGCTTCTTATCAGCCATCTTCCAAAAGCACCCAATCGTCCTTGGCTGCAAACAATTAGGATCCCAACGGACCCGCATACGATGCTTACCTTCATGTCCATCTTGAAGCGCATGGCGTTGGCCAGCCCGACCTCGCTACCCGCCTTCATCTCCTCCCAAATGCGCAGGTTCTCCTCAACGCTGCGTCCGCGGCAAGCGCTCTCAATGCTCTTCATACGCTGCTCGCGCATTTGCTCAACCGGCGTGTCATCCGCGTACATGATGCCGGCGCGAATGAGCTTCTCGCCCAGCTCCAGCAGCTGCGGGAAGTAGTCCGAGGTGTACGTCAGGCGGTCGTACCGCAGACCCAGATCGGCAATGTCCTTCATGATGTTCTCCACGAACTCATCCTTCTCCTTGGAGGGATTCGTGTCATCGAAGCGCACCAGCAGCTTGCCCTTGTACATGTCAGCAAAGTACTGGTTCAGCAGCGCCGCCTTGGCGTGGCCGATGTGCAGGTAGCCCGACGGCTCCGGCGGGAAGCGCGTCACCACCTTGCCCTCCACCGCACCCGGCAACCCGATATCGAACGAGCCGCCGGAATCGCCGCCACCATTTGCCGCAGCCGCGCTGTCGCCGCCTGCTGCAGCACCCTTCTTAGCGTCGCCCGCAGCATTGCCGGCGGCGGCGGCCTTGCCGCCAGCCGCGCCTGGGCCTCCCTTCTTGCCGAGCGACTCCAGCTCCTCCACTGCGGCTCGCACCTGAGGCACCTCGGAGCAGAAGCTGAACCAGCGGGCCAGGTGCGGCACCTTGCCACCCGTGCGGATCTTCTTCCACAGCGGAGAACCTGGTGAAGGAGGGTTGGCAGAGAGGTGTGAACTGAGAAAGAAGTCATGTTAAAGAGTGTCAAGGAGTGCGCGTGCGTGCAACAGAGATTGTGGTCAAGGGGCTGGAGCTAACGGCTGCCATGCTAGATCTCAGCAGACGGCCCTATTGTGTACATCCAAACAGGCCCTACTTCGCAAGGCGTTTGGCCCACCCCACCTTGCAGCTGACCCCATACGGCGAGATCCGCGAGTGTCAGGCTGTAGCCAACAAGGAACGTGCGCAGCGCCAGATAGTCGTTTAGGGCAACGCATTGGGCCTCCAGGGTAGCACCCGACACGATACCGGTAGCGGTCTCAAGCCACTGGTCCACCTACAATATCATCAGGCAGGCAGGCACAAAATCGCTGTGTGAGACGGAGAGTGTGAGACGGCGAGTAAAATTCGGATGCAGCTGCGCAACAAGCTTTAGGCAACCAGTAATCTGGGGACTACTAGGGCAAGGGGCTGTGCTATGGCGGTGGGGACCCCCATACACTGCTTCTTGCTCTTTGCCCTACACGGAGCTGCTATCAGCCATCCGGCCACATGCAAGCGGCGTGTCCACTCATGAGCCCGAGCCCACCTGGCACGACGAAAGAGCGTCAGAACCGTAGAGCTCATCGCGTTGGCTGCTAGCACGGGCGATGTACTTGAGTATCATAGTCCCGGTAAAGCTTTCCCTGCACGGCAAGGAGTTACGTTTCCCCTTTAGTCCGTTACCATGCACTCGATTAAGGATAGCTTATGCGTCCTTGACCAAGTCGCAACGGTTCACTTCCGTGGCAGCCGCCGGCGCCCATAACTTCAGGCTTGTCAAACCATAACCGAACATGCGGTATTGCAGCTCATTCCTTACCCTGAAACGGTAAGCGTGGGCACAGTATCCTTCGTGGCTTTCGGGTCTGGTGATGCGGTAACAGGCACACCGCCCAGCCGCGCCAGGGCAAGCGCTGCATAGGGCGGGTTGCGGTCCCAAAACGAAAGCGTAGCCGCCATCGTGGATGGACAGCTGATATGTGTGGACAAACGCCTAAGCAGTAGTTTGCGATCAGGCGTGCTTAACGTCAAGGCACGCCGCAGGGAAAATGCTACGCGGGGTAAACCTCCCCACATGCACGCCGTTTATATGAACATAGGCATATCGCGTATGACTCTGCTATCACAAAGGCCATTGGCGAACTGCCAGTGGGCCTTGTGCCGAAAAATGGACAAAAGCAATGTTTAATCGATATCGCAAAGCTGATACACAGCCGAAGGTAACAAGTATAAACGTTTCACAGCCAAAGAAATAATGACATTCGGGCGCGTTTGGTGGACGGATGGAAGTTGAAAGGTCGTGCTAATCTCCAGCAGAGCTTTGCCACTTCACGTAAGAAGGCTGGGTGCAACTCGCAGCAGTTAAAGTTTGCTCGGCAACTGTTACCGGTCTTTCGGGGTCCAAAGCTACGTTATCCAAGCCCATCAAGCGTGCCTCAAACGATGCCATTGACATCACGTCTCGCAACTAGGCAAGTAACCGTGCTGTAAACAGTGTGGTGGCGTGGCCAGTCGGGGTGCAATATGTGGTCGACAACAAACGGCAAGGTCGTCGACTGTGTATTGGTGTATGCTCTTGTTTCTCAATGACGTCGGTGCTACTCTGCCGAGGAGATCAGCAACGGCTTTAAACCACTACGTTTGCCTTAACGGAGCTAAACAGTGGCACTTCGGTCTGAACGGAAGCGCCTATGGTAGCGTGTTGTGACATTGCCGAACATGCGAACATGTGCCCGGGTTTAGCCCGGATTGCCTGACGAGGCGGTTCCGCACGGCTTTAACAATTTGCAAACGGGGCGACTACCAACAGGAAGCGTCGTTGAGCATGAAAGCTCAGCAGCAAACACACCGTACTGGTGCTGCTAGGTGCAAGAGCTGTCAACCAAATCACAGGGTTACAGCGCAAGGTTTCTGCCAAACCTTTAGGGGGGCCATCACCGCACACTTGCGGTTATCGAAGCGTAGGGCCTTCGGTGCACCGCAAAAATCCTTCAACGGCAGGCAACGGTTGGAACAAGCGAACCGTCTGACCAAGCTGCGTTTGTACATCCTATTACTCCTGCAGCTGCTTTTCCAAGTTCCTTTGTTGTGCAATACTCCCTACCCTAGACAGGCTTGGATACGGCCGCAGCTGTTGCTGCTTTGCTGCAAACTGGCAGCTCCTAAGGGGGCGACTAAAGCTTGAACGAGGGCATCATATAAAGCTAAAGATCACCGGCTGCATCTCAGGACGATCCTAACGAAATCGTAATGAAAAACGGCATACGGTCTCTGGTGTACGGCAACACGTTTGCGGGCTCTAGCTAGGGCAGCTAAGCTTCAGGATTGGACACAATGTCTCATGTGCAAACTCCACGTAGGCAAAGCTGACAGTTCTTGGTACTTGAAATAACTTTGCTCAACTCTAAAAATGACACTTTAGAACCAGGGCTGCTGCCTACAGCACCTTTGACTGCACAAAAATGCATTGCAGTTGCCTTGGAAAGTCTACGGAGGAACAGGAGAAGCGTGTTGTAAACATCAACACCGGCCAACATGATAGAAGTTATGCCGGCAACGCTACCACCACGACAAAATACAATATATGGACTTTCCTGCCAAAGGCCTTGTTCGAACAGTACAGGTAGGCAGGACTGTGGCAGCCCCATGTCAGGTGGAACGGAGGCCCAAACCGTCCCTTTCGATGCAGGCGCGTGGCGAACATCTACTTCACAATTGTGGCTGCTCTGTCGCTGACTCCATACACACCTGTGCGGTGAGCATTCCGCTGCGCTAAGGAGGGATGCCAGCAGCAGTCAGCAAGGACTTTGTTCTCGGTTCTGTGCAGGGCCTGGACGACATGGACGCCCCTTGTCATTGTCCTTGGTGTCGCTATGATCAAAGAGGCCGTCGAAGACTACAAGCGGCACAAACTGGACAAGGAAATCAACAACCGCCCGGTTCAGGTGTTGGACCCGCAGCAGGGCCAGTACGTGACTCGCACGTGGAAAGATGTTCGCGTGGGGGACATCGTCGCCGTTACGAAGGATCAACAGTTCCCGGCGGACCTGCTCTTCCTCACCTCGGAGACGGAGGAGGGCACATGTTACATTGAGACCATGAACCTGGACGGCGAGACGAATTTGAAGATAAAGAAGGCCCCCGACGAGACTAAGGATCTGGGCCAGCAGGATTTTGCGCAGTTCCGGACAGCGGCGATAGAATGCGAGGGCCCTAATGCACGTCTGTACCAGTTCACTGGGAACCTCCTGCTGGATGGCAAAACACTGCCCATCAGCCCAGCCGCTATCCTGCTGCGCGGATGCAACTTGCGCAACACGGATAAGGTCGTGGGGGCCGTGATCTATGCGGGTGAGTTGTTCCAGTCTGCTGGCAGGGTTTGGGTTTGGGTTTTGCATATGGGAAGGGCTAGGCTTCAGATGTGGCCATGCTGAAGAGGATGTAGGATGCAGCCTGCACGGGGCACGGTTTTCCGCGCTACCTGGAGCACTGCGGTTGGCTTGCGGATTGGGTGAAAAATGTACTGCAATGCGCATGCACCGTAATTACAGTACGTTCCGACTCGCGGCCAGTTTTTTTAGCACATGGGTTGGTAATGCCGTGGCAACCGGCAGTGTCGCTTAGGACGAGTGCTTGTCAGCAGTAACATGCTGGCTGAATGCACCATACCATCTTAGAATGTTGCGTTCGGAATCACCGCTGCAACAGTGCATGGGTTGGCTCGAAACCGCATACTTGGTGCCTCAAGGGCTTCCATGACTCGACCCACCTTCCATTTGCCTTCGCTTAGGCCACGAGACGAAGATCTTTAAGAACTCGGCGCCGGCGCCCTCCAAGCGCAGCCACGTGGAGCGCATGGTGGACAAGATCATTTTCTTCATGTTCTTCCTGCTCTTCTCGTTCTGCATTTGCGGCGCGGTTTACTTCGCAATCTGGACGCGGGACAAGTCCCCTAAGCACTGGTACCTGGCGCCCAACCAACCCAAGGACCAGTATAACCCGGTGAAGCCCTCGTTTGTGGGCTTTGCCTCCTTCATCACGTCCTTCATCCTCTACGGTAGGCACCTGAGGGGCTTCATAACATGCCGCTGACCGCTTGCAAGAGGATAGGACTTCATAATATTGCACTGTTCTTAAGCAATCCCTTGTGGTACGCCTCTGTTATACTTTCTTCCTGTTGCATGCGCAGGCTACCTCATCCCAATCTCCCTTTACGTGTCCATGGAGCTCGTTAAGATTGCGCAGTCCATGGGCTTCATTAACAATGACCGCGACATGTACCACGCTGAGACGGACACGCCCGCGCTGGCCCGCACCTCCAACCTGAACGAGGAGCTCGGCATGGTGAACACGATCCTGTCCGATAAGACCGGAACTCTAACGCGCAATGTAATGGAGTTCTTCAAGTGCTCCATCGCGGGCGTGGCCTACGGCGCCGGTATCACGGAGATTGAAAAAGCCAACGCGCTAAGGTACTGTGGAATGGGGACCAGGGTGGTACTTGGGCCGAGACATGGGGTTAAGGGGCTCTTGGAATGCGTGCATGCATGATGGTTGTTTCCGTAGGGTGTAGGCAGCGACGGCATGGGCATGCATACCGAAGGGTGTGGCGATGGGAGCATGGGGCATGGCTGTATGGGGGCTACCGGTATCTCACCTTGTGGCCTCCGCTGTTAACCTCAAAACCGCAGGAAGGGTGTGGTGCTGGACGAGCGCGAGCGCCCCGAGGCTACCAAGTGCCGCGAGCGCTTCTTCAACTTCTATGACGACCGCCTGATGGGAGACGCGTGGTACAGCGCGCATGACCCTGCCACCGTCGAGATGTTCTTCCGGCTGCTGGCCGTGTGCCACACCGTCATCCCAGATGGCCCTCCGGAACCGGCCACCATCAAGTACGAGGTAGGCGCTGTGCGATGTGTAGGTCCGGCGGGGCAGGCTGCACCACCCTGCACCAACTGGCAGCGGGCGAGCAAGCACCCGCATGATGGTTGCTTGGTATGCCGTAGCGCAGGGCTCATATGTAGTCAGCAGCGGTCCTCATGACCCTCCTCCACCCGAACCAAACCATGCCGCAGGCTGAGTCACCTGACGAGGCTGCGCTGGTGGTAGCTGCCAAGGCGTTTGGCTTCTTCTTCTTCAAGCGCACCAACACCACCGTGACGGTACGTGAGCGCACGGCGCGGGGCGAAGCGGATGTGGAGTACGAGGTGCTCAACATCCTCGAATTCAACTCTACCCGCAAGCGCATGAGCGTGGTCATCAAGGACAAGGCGACGGACAAGATCCTGATCTTCACCAAGGTGTGCCGCGGGGCGCAAAAAGGAACAAGGGGTCACCTGGCCGCATTGCGACACCACTTCACTGCTGCGGTGTCGCTCACGCACACCGCTTGTGCCTGTCTTCCTTGTCATAGCGGTCCCTGCATGTTCCATCCTCGCTCGACCCATGGGTCACCCTCCTCTCCCCGCTCCTTAGGGTGCCGACACGGTGATCTACGAGCGGCTGGACCCGGGGTATGGGCCCAATGAGGCCATGAAGGAGTCCACCACGCGCCACATGGAGGAGTTCGGATCGGCCGGGCTGCGCACGCTGTGCCTGTCGTATGCTGAGGTGGATCCCGAATGGTACAACAGGGAGTGGCTGCCCGAGTGGGTGGCGGCCAAGACTTCCCTGGACAAGCGCGATGAGAAGGTGATGGACGTGAGCGAGAAGATTGAGCGCAACCTGCGGCTGCTGGGTTGCACTGCGATCGAGGACAAGCTGCAAGAGGGCGTGCCGGAGTGCATTCGGCAGCTGGCGCTAGCGGGAATCCGGATCTGGGTGCTGACGGGTGACAAGATGGAGACGGCCATCAACATCGGCTTCGCCTGCTCGCTGCTGCGCGAGGACATGCTGCAGGTACGGCGCCTAGGGGCGGGGCCAGCATCGGTGCGGGTAGTTCTAGTGGACGTTTTCATATGGCAACGTGTTTGCTTGCGATGCACTGGCTGTTTTCTTAATTCCCATTCCCGTTGTCGTGCAAATGTCGCAGTCCACCATCAGCGTCTACGGTGTGGAGGAGGTTGAACAGGCGGAGCAACGGGGTGACAAGGAGGCGGCCGACCGGTTGGCGCACGCTGCAGTTGCAAAGTCGTTAGCAACGGTAAGCATTTGACAAAGGCACCTACATAACCAGCTTGTACGACAGCTATTCTTGGCCTCTTCCTGTTACCTGTATTATAGATGCCTGCATTCCCGGTTCCCTGGCTGTGTGACTAGAATTCCCCAACGATGTCCCCAGTCCACGCTCCTTGCCCTTGCAGATAGAGAAGACCATGGCGGACAAGCCAGCTGGCACGCAGTTTGCTATCATCATTGACGGCAAGGCCCTAGCCTACGCTCTGTCCAAGGACCTTGCCCCCGCCTTTCTGCGCGTTGGGCTGCGCTGCAAGGCGGTGGTGTGCTGCCGCGTGTCGCCGCTGCAGAAGGCCCAAGTGACGAAGCTAGTCCGCAGTCACGGTGACACAACGCTTGCCATCGGCGACGGGGCCAACGACGTGGGCATGATCCAAAGCGCGCACATCGGTAAGTGCTTGAGATTGCAGAGCATGTAATACCCTGTTAGCTTGCTTTAGGCGAGGGTTGGCACATGGCTGCATTGAGATTCCATCAGTTGGTGGTAGGCTTCGTTGCGTCGTGCTCTGGTACCAAGCCCCTGCTGGGTTTTCCCTTCCCCAGGCGTCGGCATCAGCGGACAGGAGGGCATGCAGGCCGTCATGTCTTCGGACTTTGCCATCGCGCAGTTCCGCTACCTGGTGCCCCTGCTGCTTGTGCACGGCCGCTACAGCTACAAGCGCATCACGCGCATGGTGCTGTTCTTCTTCTACAAGAACATGCTCTTCGGTGTGACCATCTTCACCTTTAACGCATTTAACGTGTTCTCGGGCCAGTTCATCTACAATGACTTCTATATGACCCTCTTTAACGTCGTGTTCACGGCTCTGACGCCGGTGGTCATCGGCATCTTCGACCGCGACGTCGACAAGGCCATGGCGCTCAAGTACCCGGGGCTGTACATGCAGGGTGGGTTTTACGGCGGCAACGAACTACTCATATGTCACTCGGGGAGTGCACCCCGGGCCTTTTCAATGCATGTACGTCAAGATTACAACGCTGCACCGAATTCAGTCTTACTTCCCGCATTAATCTCCGCAGGTCAGCGCAATCAATACTTCAATTTCCGCGCCATCGCACTGTGGCTCCTGTCGTCGATGTATCAATGCGCGGTCATTATGGCCTTCGTCCTACTGGGCTGCCGGTCCATCTATGCAGACCGTGCAAACGGCAACCCGTACACCATGTGGCAGACGGGCGTCCTGATGTTTTCGTGCGTCGTGGTGACGGTGCACTTCCAGGTCGTGCAGATTACGGACCAATGGACTTGGGCGCACCACGTTTCCATTTGGCTCAGCCAGGGTAAGCATTGGCGACAAAGTTCTGTCCTGCGCTTAGGAGACCCCTTGCCTCGACATGCTTCTGGACCTTGACCCCTGCCTCTCCCTCGCTCGCTTCCACACTTTTTGCAGCCGTTTGGTGGCTGTATCTTTTGGCCTACGGCGGCTTTCCTCTCTACTTCAGCACGGACCTGTACGACTTGTTCATAGGCGTCGTGGCACCCTCAGCACAATACTGGTTGTACGTGCTGCTGGTGCCGATGGCCTGCCAGCTCCCAGACTTCTTCCTCCGCATGGCCAAGAAGTAAGCACGGCTTGCCATGTCACCTGTCGCGGCTGAAGCAATGGACCTTATGTCTCATATAGATTGGCATATTGCCCATGCGTATGCCGAGAGCACCTATGTCAGCACCCCACGTGCCCCCCCTTGTTTTGCCCTCACTTGTTGTTCGTTTTCTTTTACCCCCACGTGGCTCCTCCAAATTACCATGTATGGCGGTCCTACTGGTTAAAAGCAACGACCGCAATTTTGCAGGTTGGTGTCCCCTGAGGACCACCAGGTCGTGCAAGAGATTCAGAAGAAGCTGGTGATGGAGGGGCGATCGCTGGCGGATGAGCGCGGCCAGGAGCCGCCTACCATCCTGGGGAGCATCTTCAGTGGCAAGCCCAATAGGAACATGGGTTTCGTTCCGCCGTACGATCCGCGTTCAAAGTAAGACAGTACTTGAGGATCTTACCATGAGGCGTGGAACATGTCGTGGCCCTTTTCGTCTCGTACACTACCTTGTTGGCTGACAGTATCGCGCGCCAAGCCAGACGCCCTAATGCGACCTAATGTTTTGCAATTTCGCTTGCCTGTAGGTTTTACGGCCTTGTCAGCTCTGGTGCGCGCAACTCTGGCCGCATAGACACCGGGGCACGAAGCCCCGTGTTGCAGCACCTGGACCAGGAGCTTACGGACAACCCCTACCGGAGCAAGAAGAAGGCTACGCTACCGGGGATTGGGCCCAAGTATGTGCAGTCTCCGCGAATCGGCCCTGAGTGATGTGAAGGGGCCCTGGCAGGGGTTGATGGGGCAGGTATTTAGCGTGTATACAATGGCTGAGTGGGTGGGTGGCCGCTGAAGTAAGTCTGGGATGCGTAGTCAGCGTATGTTTCATAAAATGCATTGCACCAAAGCACGCATAACGTCTAACAATGTTGCTTATTGCAAGCCCATGAATGCAGCCCTGAGAGATGCAACGTTAGCACAGTCCTTCTCGTTACACTTTCTGCGGTTCTCTGCGCTTTCCGCGCCGCATGCGTTGTGCATTTCGTTACTTGCCTTTACACCCCTGCCTGCGCAGGGTGCGATCACCCAAGGTGGCGGCGCCCCCCATGACGAGTTTCACCAACTATTTGCCTGTGGCGGAGGCCGTGCAAGCAGATATGCCTTCGAAGCTGGCAAACTTCCCGACGATGGCGGGAGGTTCACCGACGGCAGCGGGGGTATCAGTCGCGCCGGTGACCGTGCCGCCTTCAGCGGCGTCACCGGCAAAGAGCTGCACACCGCCGCCGCCCGCTTTGCTGGCCCCACCGGAAAACGGCTTGGGCCTTGGGGCCGGTGCTTCACGCGCGCCAGCGCGCCTGCCGCCCATGGGCACCCCGCCTGCAGGGCTCACAAGTGCGGACGCCATGCCATCGAACACGAGCGCAAGCAGCGACGCACCAGCGCATAGCAGCGTCCCCCTGCCGCCGATGCCGAAAGCAGCGCTCTCGCCAGTACCGCCTCGCTCGAAGTTGCCGCCGCTGAACCACAGCCCTAGCAGCATGGCGGCGGCTGGAGCTCCTGGAGCCATTGGCAGCCCGGGCAACGGCCCTTCGGCGAGCCCCTCTGTTGTTGCCCAACAAGAGCGGGAGCTCTTGTCCCCGCGTGCCTCCGCCCTGCAGCGCTGAGATGGCGTGTCTGTCGCTCGTCCTGGTCAGCCTGGGTCACAGTATTCTTTCCTGATAGTTACGCAAGTTCGGCTGGAGCATGCGTGCAACCTAGGCTTGACGTATTAGTGCTTGAGTAGTCATCGTGACCGCATGAATGCAGACATTCTGCATCTCCATCATGGCCTGGAATTTGAGCATCTGAGCTAATCGTGAGCGTATGTGTATTATGGGGTGTGACAGTTACCCACCCTGATACAGATTCAGATTGACACAGCTACATGCACAGTCAAGGAATTTTATGCATGATGTGCTCCTGCTCTCATGCTGAGCTGCTGATGGGTGTTTATAATTACATTCCTGCGTCAAGTGTCGAGAGGGAGCTGCTTTTGCCGTGTGCTCTGTAGAGACTCTTAACACAGGGTGGTACTAGCCACGCTTGACGTACTTTGCCAACCACGTAAATACATGTCGCAGGACGTGAACACTTAGGACTCTGGGGAGAACGCATTTGCGGGCTTAAGGGTACCAAAATGATGAAAGCTACTTTGCAGAGGAGCGTGACAGTAAGGGCAGCACCACGATCACTGTGGGCCTTTTCGGTGTGTCTCGTGGTTTTTTCGTGGAAGGGGTCTTCTCGTGTGCTCGACAGGTATGGATGCAGGAAAACTGTTCCATGTGTAGGGCCATATGTCCTTAAGGTAGGATGCCAGAGGCGTTGCTTATGTTTTTGCCGCATGCGTGGACAAAGCTTTGTGCGGCAGTTCGTGTAACTTGGAAGGGTAATCCGCGCACAGTACCTGCTGGTACTAGTATTGCAGAGACGTTGGCCTAACCATCTGAAGGATTGCCCTGCAAACGATACATAGCAGCGGCTTTGCACAATATGGGTATTGAGAGGCCCTGCACCGGAAGGCCTTTACGCCACCAGTCCTGCAGGCCCTACACCGTGCCTGTGTACCAGTAAGCACCGAATGCTCCAGTTAGCAGTTATCCTCTTTTGACGAAGCTAGGCCGTGCTGCCAACGGAGCCCTGTGTCAGAGAGTGAGTTAATTGCCCGCCTGTATGCCCTAAGAGCACGGAAGGGCAGCTGCAGCAAGCTGCACAGGAAGCCGGCCGTTCTGCACAGAAAGGAGGGTGACTTGGCGGGGCTCTGTTCATGCAACAGTAACTAAGTTTCCGTCCATAGGGTGTTCATGTCTACCCGAGTATTCAGTCCGGGTAGTTGGTTCACCGGCAAATGCCCAATGACACAGCAAAGGAGGGCAACCGGGGCCATAGCTTGGAAGCGACTGATTGCAACTCAGACGCAACATTAATTATGGGGCAAATGAAAACCCCTCTTCAAGCTTCCGCAATCCAGAACATGGGGAAGAACCGTGGGGAGGCAAGCGACATTACGGTTCAACGACGGTTTGGCAGCCTTGGTATGAATATGCAAATCAGTTTACCTCCTGAAAAGCCACTCTTGCATTCTTCGCAGCATGTGAGTTGGGAGCAAAGCAACAAGGGAGACTTTAGTAGTACGGCACCACTGCTCCAGGAGGAGCACTGCGCAATGCGCGAAATGAGGGACCGCGCCGCTCCTGTCTTTCTCTTTCCCGCAACGGTGGGACCCGTACGTTCAAGGTGGGGCCCCTTAGCTTGCTGAACTTTAGCGCAGACGGCGGTAGTATTGGCGGCCGCCTCCTTACATTGCGCTGCAGCATAGATTGCTTCCGTTGCTCAACTTGCTTTAGTTGTTAAGCGACTTTAGATATATAGTTAGGCCCGTCACTGTACATTTACAGAGCCTCTGGCTTGCCTGCCGTTGCCCGAACTGTTCTGCGCAGATGGGTCGCGTTATTAGGTCGCAGCGCAAGGGTCGGGGTGGGATTTTCAAGTCCCACAACACCCACCGCAAGGGTGCTGCTCAGCACCGCGTCATGGACGCGGCTGAGCGGAACCACTACATCAAGGGCGTCGTCTCCGAGGTCCTGCACGACCCCGGCCGTGGCGCGCCTCTGGCTCGGGTGAGCTTTCAGCAGCAGTCATCTAAACGTTGCTTATAGCAGTTTACAGCAGCTCTGGCAACTTGGAGCTGTACTGGTCCTTTCCTTGGCGGCTGCGACGGTCGGCGTGTTATATTTGCCCTTCCAGCATTATTGTGGAAGAACTCGTTACAAAGTGTACATGGTGATAGCTTTATAGCATATATGATTCGCTTACTGAGCGGCAATGCCCATGCATCGCTTCGCAGGTGACTTTCCGTGACCCGATCCGCTACAAGCACCAGAAGTCGCTGTTCATTGCCGCTGAGGGCGTCTACACCGGCCAGGTGAGATTAACTTGGTTTTGGGAATCTTGTTGCAGTAGTTGGTCGGGCTTTTGTTCTGACTTTGCGTGCCCTGCCCCAACCCCCCAGTTCATCTACTGCGGCCGGAAGGCGGCGCTGTCCATCGGCAACGTGAAGCCCCTGGGCGACATGCCTGAGGGTACCATCGTTTGCAACGTGGAGGAGGTCAGTGCAGTGCCTAAATGGGGTTTGCATCCGGGTGCTGTCACGGACACGAAACCCTGGGTTCAAGCCGGATGTGGGAAAGGCAATCCGACTGCATTCGCACGGCCAGGTTGCCGTGATACCCTTGCATGCAAGGCTGAGGTAGTATGAGTTTCTCCGTGCTTGAAGAAAATTGCTCTTTGGATTGCAGAAAGCGGGCGACCGCGGTGCCCTGGCCCGCTGCTCGGGTGACTACGCCATCGTTGTGGCGCACAACCCCGATGCCGGCATTACCCGCATTAAGCTGCCCTCTGGCGCCAAGAAGGTGTGCCTGGGGGAAGCACACGTTGTTGGGTCGTCTAGATAGGCCTAAACTAGTGGGCTGTCCTACAGTGACATGGCGTCGAAAGGTTAGCTGCCATGCGGTGACCGGGCTCATCTGCATGGAATCACATTCAGCAGCTAATATGCGGACAGCAGCATCGTTCCCTTGCTGGAGTGCTGGCGTGGACGCAGCAGCATTACTCAGTGCTTTAGGAGCTGGCGAGCATCCGGAGCTTACTGGTCCCAGTCAGTAGCTCCTGGTGTCCCAGCGGACTCGAGCCGTTTACGTGGCGTTGTAGGTCGCAGCAGCTATGATGCGAGGCATTGCTGTCGCAGTCGGGAGGTGATGCAGCAGCGGATAGCATGGCTGCTGGCTTGGAGGTTACATGGATATGTAGCTGCCCCAGCAGCAAGTGTGCTGTCGCAGCCTTGTCTCTTCACCGTCATCAGCTATGCTGTGGGTCGGCTGTCGCACACAACGTCGTATAGCACACGCTCGCACACCAGGCCATCGAAATGGTCACTACCGCGAAGACAGGACATAACTCCCAACCTTGCCTATGTAGGTGGTGTCGAGCGCATGCCGCGCGACCGTGGGCCAGGTGTCCGGCGGTGGCCGCACGGAGAAGCCCATGCTGAAGGCCGGCCGCAGCTACTTCAAGTACAAGGCCAAGCGCAACAGCTGGCCTAAGGTGCGTTGTGCCTTGATCTCATTGGTTCTATTGGCATTTCCCGGGGGTTTCTCCTGGATCGAGGTTGGATTACCGGGCTTGCGTTCAGATGCACCGAGAATCCGTAAAGCTCCGCACGGATTTGATGCTCGCCCTGTGTAGCTTTGCCGATTATGGATACTGACTTTGGGATCCCTCTCGTTTTCGTGCAGGTGCGTGGTGTGGCTATGAACCCCGTGGAGCATCCCCACGGTGGTGGTAACCACCAGCACATTGGTCACGCCTCGACCGTCCGCCGGTCGGCTCCCCCCGGCCAAAAGGTCGGTCTCATTGCTGCCCGCCGCACTGGTCGCCTCCGCGGCACCAACGTCATCAAGGCGGCTGCCCAGAACGAGTAAACGTGCAGCAAGGACAATACTCGTTGTTTGTATTGCCGTTTATCGCGTCGGGTGCGGCTCTAATTGGCAGCGGGGAGGGCATCTTCGCCGTCCAAAGTGTTTGGGTCGTGTTGCCTCTGCTGGCTGGCTGGCTGGGTGCGGCTGGTTCAGCAAGCGGCGGAATGTGGCTTTGTAACGCCGTGACGTGTCTCTCGCAATACTTCCTCAAGCCTACCCAATGAACTATAGTTGGATTAGCAAAGGCATAAATTCTTGACCTCCGGCTTTGACCCAGCCTACTACTGCTTCAGCCTTGTTGTGGGCAGAGACCTTTGGTTTCAGCCGTTCACAGTTGACATGGTGTACTAAGCCTGTGTATAGTTACAACATCATGGGCAAGTCCCCGCCAGCCATCCTGTCCCAACCCGACGGCTCAGATCTCACGGGACACAGGAGTTTAACCGCCAGTATTTTTGCATACCCATCAACATGGAAAGCCATGGCCGACAACGCAGAATGATTGCCGCCACACCCTAACCTCAAGAATTTCCCTCGCAGAAACGCCAACTGCCATGCCCATGCATTATGAAAGTTTTAGTCCTGACCTCCCTGCTGTGCAGTCTTACAACCATGTGCCATGCAGTCCCGGCGCCCCGCCAAATGCAGATCGTCAGTAGAATAAGGATCCCCAATCACGGGTGCAGACTACACAGAATACTATTAACAGCTGCACTCTCGTTCACTCAAGCCCACGCCGTTGTGACTTATTTTCGTCGCGTCTTGAGCATGTTGGCGAGCCAGTCCAGTCCCTCGAACAACCCTTCGCCCTTCACCGCGCTTGTCTTGAAGATAGCCCAGTCACGGCTCTTGATGTCATGCAGCCCTAGCCCCTCGGCTATCTGGGCATCGCTCAAAGCGTTTGGCAGGTCCTGGGGCGGGTGGCATATGGTGAGGACCAGGGAGGGCAGCGCGTCAACGACTGGGACGGACGGTAACGGACAAAGAGAGATGCAGTCAGCAGCGTAAGCTAAGGTAAACGGTGCCGGTGGCGAAATATGTCTCTGTGTAGCACGGGATGCCTAGCTCTCCTATGGCTCCTGATAAGCGCACGAGCGTTCTTACCCATCGAACAGACAGCACGACTGCCTATGCTGCGCCCAACCTAGCTACAGCACTGCCCCGCGCCTAGCAGCCAGCTCCCTACACACCACATCGACCGGCCCCGTAGTCACAATTGTACCTGCTTATTGGCGAAGACCAGGATCAGCGAGTCCCGCAGCTCCTCCTCGTCCAGCAGCGCCTTAAACTCGTCCCGCGAGATCCCGATGCGGTCCGTGTCCGTCGAATCCACGACGTAGATGATGGCCTGTTAACGAGTGGCATAAATTCGGAACGGGGGAACTCGTACGAGTGAAGGGGTGCATTTCATATGCAAGCGATTCCCAACTTCTGGCCCAGCAGTGTAGGTGCTAGTTTATCGCCCGCAAACCAAGGGACTCTGTTCCGCTGCCCCGTTCCCTGAGACCTAATAACTTGATTGACAACAAGTGGCTCTGGCGCATGTAACATGTGGCTCTGGACCAACGGGTCGGCCTACCTGTGTGCATGGGAAGTAGCAGCGCCAGTAAGGCCGAATGGAGGTCTGCCCTCCCAAGTCCCACACTTGGAACTTTATGTTTTTATATGTCACCGTCTCTACGTTGAATCCAATCGTCGGGATGGTGGAAACTACCTCCCCGACTTGGAGACGGTACAGGATTGTTGTTTTCCCTGCAGTTCAAACCACGTGAGCAAAATTACCAATCAAAAGCTTAGAAACCAGATTGGTTTGCGACATGATCATGCTCAGGTGGACCACTTGCCTGCGTTGTCCAGCCCAAGCACCAGGATACGAGCTTCCTGGTCGCCAAAAAGGGACCAAAGCTTACTGATCCAGAGCCCCATCGTCGCCTAGCTAGACACCTTCTGGCCAGTACCAGGCTACGTCCGTGCGCCCTGAATCACGTCCGACAACTTTCCCTAAGCCTTCCCTTCTTACATGTGCGGTTCAACAGAATGTTGATAGCATAAATGTTGCGGGTTTATGTAGTTGTGACTGTGAATGAACGAGTTTTCAGCGCAAAATGATCGTATGAATTAAAGGAAGCCAGTCTGGAGAAAAGTAAAGTCCTAGTTTGCGTTTCACATCCCTCTGTGGAAACAGAAGTGTACGACATTTATGGGTCCGTTGCCAGCGGGCTTCTTTGTTGCTATCGACCCCGCTGATGCGACTTGTAATAATACCCACATCTATACCGTGACTGCGCGCATAACCTGAAGCTTTGCTAAGCCACGCTTACGTTGTGGAAGGCCGCCCGTAAAATTTCCCTGGTAAGCCCATGGCGGTATCTTCGTCCGTTGAGATGGGGAGGCACTTTTGGCCGCGTTATAATAGACCGAACTCACAAGTGGTGACCCGCTGGGTCATAGCGAGTTCCCTCTCTCCGTTACAGTTGGATCTCCGCTTCACCTTTCCTCACCGCCATTTCCTTCATTGCGCCCAGAGATGGGACAAACGACACACCGTGACACGAGGGACTCACGAGAGATGTCTGTACACTACACCCCATTACCATCTAGCATTGAAACCTCCGCCCCACCGCCTTTCCAGGACTGCCGCCTTTGCGAACACTGACTGCTGTCATCACATGGCCATTTCCCTGAAACTGCAGGGCCTCCTCCAGCTACATCAGTAACAAGGCCCCTGTCGTCCGAAAGGCTGGTTCCGCCAGGGGTGAATAACGGGAGACCAGCTCCAGGACGACGACTGGACTAACCCGAGCTTTGTTATAGAGATCCCCGCACCCATGCAACAAGGGGCTAGAAGCGCCTTCCTTTCCTACAAGACAGGCCAAAGCCCGGCCTAAAGCACGCTCGCTCCTCTTGGACACCGTCAAAACGAGTAGATTTCCCCGTCAACTAACGTCTAACCAGCCGCCACCCGCGCAGCTATCGTAGGCCTCAATCCGACACATGCACCGCGCCCGACATTCCCAATCAAAACAACAACCTCCTCCACCAGGCTTTCTGCGCTCTTACGCGCTCTTAGCCTGGGTCTGCTGCTTGGCCAGCACGCACTTGGCCATGGTACGGGATGCGCGGCTGATGGCGTCCGTCATGTAGAAGTTCTCAATGGTGCTCGCCAGCGGGACGGAGGCCTGCAGCAGCAGCAGCAGAGGGAGTGAGCAGCGCGAAGTGAACAGCCATCAACTCATAAGCCAACGCTGTGAGCATGCCGGTAACCAGACGGGGATGCGTTCTGCTACAGTGGTGTGGTTGCGTACAAATGCTTCAGGAGCAACAGAAGCAGGCGGTGCAATCCAAGCTCGTCAGCGAGGGCGCCGGTGCAGTGGGTCACTGCAACCCCACCAACGGGCCTGCCCACCTGCACTGGCGCCTCCTTGGCCAGCTGCTCCACACCCTTGACGTACTCGCCGTTGAGCCACACAGGCGTCTGCGTGGTCGCGGGGATAGTAGCAAAAAGAAGGGAAACACTCAAACACGCGCCAGGCCGTCTCTCAGCTGCCACAGCCGTACAGCGGCCGAACGCCCCACCCATGAGCAAGATGGGGCATTCCAAATTTGCCCAACCCAAGCACAGTGAAACGTACAGAAGCGCTTACCTCGACCGAGTTGATGTTGGCAAAGTGCGGCGCCACCTCCGCCAGGCGAGCCCGCACGGCGGCGTGGTCGTCGTACGGCAGGCGCTTGCCCACCACCTCCGACAGCGCGCGCACGATGCGCCAGTCCTCACGAGCGTTGCCCAGCACTGGCACCGCGGTGCGAGTCTGCTGCACGCGGCCCTCAAAGTTGACGTACAGCCCGGACTTCTCCGTGTAGGCAGCGCCCGGCAGGATGACGTTGGCGCGAGAGGCGCCGCGGTCGCCGTGGTGGCCCTGGTAGATGACAAAGGCGTCCGCGGGCACCTCCGCCTCCTCCCAGTCGTCAGCGCCCAGCAGGTAGACCACCTTGGCGGGGGCCTTGCTGGCGCGCGCGGCCACCGAGGGCGCGAAGCCCATGTCCAGGGCGGCCACACGCGAGGCGGTGTCGTGGATGACGTTGAAGCCGTTCCAGCCCTCCTTCACCACACCCGCCTTGGCGCACAGGTCGTGCACAGCCTTCATAACGGCCTCGCGGTCGCCGCGGCGCAGCACGCCGGGGCCCACCACCACTGCGGGGCGGACGGCCTTCTTCAGGCTCTCCAGGAAGGGGTGCTGGCCGGCAGCCAGGGCGGCCAAAGCGGCGGGGTCGGAGCCCACGTGCTCGTACTTGTAGGTCAGGTCCACGGGGGCGCCAACCAGACCCACCTGCATGGAGTGTCGAGGAGGGTTCGTTAACAACGGGAGATTCAATAGTATTGCGGTTTAGCAGCCAGCCGAAAATGCCGCTTTGTGAACGATTCCAGAACGCTCCTGGTTAATAAGGATGAGGTTTCAGACCTCCTGTATGGCAGCGTCCATAGAGTCGCCCCCAACCGCACGCCACACCCCTCCTGGCCCGCAGCCCACCTTGGTGCCGTCCAGGAAGATCTTGCGGATGCGCGCGTTGAAGACGGGGCTCTCCCACCGCGGGTTGGTGCCGATCAGCAGGATCATGTCGGCCTGGCAATGAAGAACGCAGGGAGCATACAACCGCAAACGTCAGTTATATCCTTTCACTCGAGCAGGCTGCGCACAGCCCATTCGAAGGCCTCTCTTAATGTCTTTTCCACTGCCCTTTTAACACGCCGTGGAACACAACACCACCGCCCTCCTCCCCCGCCCCCGCCCCCACCTGCTCCAGCCCAGCCACAGTGGTGTTGGCGGTGTAGGTGGAGCGCACGTCCGACGGCATATCCGCGAAGCCGCCCTCGTGCACCAGGTTGCCCACCCCAAGGCGCCGCATCAGGTCCATCAGCGCCACCATGCTCTCCGCGTCAGCCAGCTTGCCCGCGATGGCCTTCACCTGGGCGGCAGGCACCGAGCTCAGCGCAGCGGCGGCGGCGGACAGCGCGTCCGACCAGGTAGCCGTCTCCAGGCCGTTGGCGCCCTGGAGGAGGGAGGGAGGGGTACGCAGGGGACAGGTGTAGGGGGGGTAAGTACGTTTAGCAATGCTGGGCCTGGGTGGCTAACTAGCGACAAACAGTGGATTGCGGGAACTGAGGCGGCAAGCAAGACACCAGCATCCCAGCTCTCATCCTCATCACACAGTTCACACAACTTCCAAACCAATCACGCTTCCCCCTCCCCCGCACCTTCACCATGGGCTGGTCCAGGCGCTGGCGCTTGAGGCCGTCGTACTGGTAGCGCCCCTTGTCGGACAGCCACTCCTCGTTGACCGCCTCGTTGAGGCGCGGCAGGATGCGCATCACCTCAGTGCCGCGGCTGTCCACGCGGATGTTGGCGCCCAGGGCGTCAGACACGTCAATGGACTCAGTGCCCTGAAAATGAGGGTTACAAGGTGGGGGAGGAAGGGTTTAGTGGATGAAGCCAACTAACCGTGCGAGTGGGGGTTTAGCCAAAATGATGTCAAAAGGGGGTCCCAGCGGGCACCTGTGCGGCGGCATGGTGGACCATGGTCGTACGCTAGCACAGGAAGAGTGAAAGGCTCGTCCGTGCAATTATATCGCTGCTGGCAAGGGCCCACCGCGCCGCCTTTCGGACGGGGTTGCAATCGTGAAATGCATATGTTCGTTCCTTGCTGGTAGGTTTTAAGGTTCGATGGGGCATCTGCGCTGCAGTAATGCCCAGTGCTGCCCCAAACCTTTTCCGTCATGGCCAAACCGGCCCTCGTGTGCTTCTGCAACAGCTACGGCCGCAACTCAAAGGCTAATCCCATGGAAGAGTCATATCTTTTCCATTTGAAGCGCACTTTTCGGCTGTTTCCCCTTTCCCCCATGCCCAAAGCCTCCTAAACGCAACACCCTTTACCCAGCACAACCACTCTTCCTCAAGTTTGTGCCGGGTTCAAGGCATTGGGATTTAGGTTTTCCTTGTTCTCTCTCCTGCCGCTCCGCCCTTCCCGGTCCCACCTTGAGCTCCCAGCTGCGCGCCGTGAAGGCGTACGGCTTCGACGTGAGCGCTCCCACGGGGCAGAGGTCCACCACGTTGCCGCTCAGCTCGCTGGTCATCAGCTTCTCCACGTAGGTGCCGACCTCGCTGTCGCGGCCGCGGCCAGTCACACCCAGCTCCTCAGTGCCCGCAACCTGGGAGGCGAAGCGCACGCAACTGCACACGCACACGGCGGTTGGTGAAAATAAATGGTTGTTGCACAGGGTGTTGTTACGTGGTAAGAGGCGCGAATGGATGATGCATGCACGCAGGAGGAGTCGCTGCAGCGTCTAACCGCGCCCAGCTTTTAGTCTAAACCCTCTCGTTTGCACTCCTTCCCCCCCTTATTTTACCCCCTGCTGCAATTGTTTCCAATCCCCCCTGGCGCCTATTCGGTTCGTTGCTGGCCTGGATTAGCTCGTGCCATACTAAACAATTCGTGGTCTTCTAGTTATCCACCATTTACAGCCCATCATGAACAACCCCACACGTGTTCCCCCCATAACCTCTCCGTGCGGCTTTGCCTACCGGGTGCAGTGGATGCAGCGGTTCATGACCGTCTTCACCAGCGGGCCCAGGTTCTTGTCCTCCACGGCGCGCTTCGTCTCCGAGAAGCGGCTGCGGTCGCTGCCGTAGATCATGGCCTGGTCCTGCAGGTCGCACTCGCCACCCTGATCGCAGATGGGGCAGTCCAGCGGGTGGTTGATCTGCAAGGGCAGAGGCGGAGGAGGAAAGCCGGGAGGGGGTGAGATTAGGGGTGAGATGGAAGATGGAGCATGTAACTGTGGCTCTGGGAAAGGAAGCGCCGCAGTACGGCGTGGAAAGAGGGTTCAGGAATGCGCGTGACATGCAGCCCTCCACGCGGTGGGGGAAAGGTACGTGTTCGGTTCGGGAGGTTTCATCCTCATGGTTCAAGCAAGTAGATCCACTCCGGAGTACAGTAGGAGCCACCATGCTATCTATTTGGTCTGGCACAGCTGTTCGCAAATTAACGGGCAGACAATGAGAGGGGAACTCTGAGATTCAGTAGGCGGACGAGGGTAAGGGGGATGGGGAGTGTGGGGGAAACCAAGCAGAATCTTTGCCATAAATGTTCAGCTCTGATCACGCAGCACCAGTTACTCACCAGGAGGAACTCCATGACACCCTCCCGAGCCTTCTTGACCATGGGCGTCTCAGTCTTAATCTTCATCCCCGGTCCAGCCGGCATGGCGCAGGACGCAACCGGCTTAGGAACCTTCTCGACCTGCGCGTCGGCCACACACGTACTTTTAAGTGCCAACCCCTCCCGTTACGCGCTGCCAGAGTAGCAGTGCGTACCTCCACCAAGCACATCCGACAGTTCCCAGCAATAGAGAGGCGCTGGTGATAGCAGAACCTGCAAGTTTTATGGCAAAACGTTAAGCCTACTACATAAAATATCCCGCATAAAGCGAAGGGGAGCCTGCCCTTTCTCACCGAGGGACGTCGATACCGGCCGCATCGCAGGCCTGCAAGACCGAGGAGTTCTTCGGAATCTTCACGGGCTGGTCGTTTACAAACACCTCAATCTGATCGCTTGGCGGTGCTGCCTGCTGCAGAGCTCCAGCGCTGGTAGTGATGGTGCGGGAAAGCTCCTGCGCACCTGGCCACAGCTGGCCTAGGGACACGGCCGCCCGCCGGGACAAGCCCGTAAGGACCATGCTGATAATAGGCACTTTTCGGTAAAGTTCGGCTTAGGAAAAGTAGGACGCTGTCCCACAACAAGAGAACACCTCTAACCGCCTATTGCCTAGCGCACAGCCACAAGGGCAACGATAGTTCCTGCCTAACCAGTGCAACGAGAGCGCAGCCGGGGGAGGTTGTCGTCCCTTTGTCCGAATGCCGTACATAGTAATAGACATGGCCGCCTTTGCTTTCATTTAATTTCCTGTGAGGTATATGCTACCAAATAAGAGCACATTCAACTGGTTTATATTACCGAATGGCGTGTCAGAGGAGAGCTGGTACAATGGCACTGCTCTTGATACCCTGATTTGTGTCCTTGTGCTCGCAACATGACGATTACATGTGATGTTTCCACTTTACACTTCGATAGAGCGTATGTTCCTTAGGTGATTTTGGAGGGTGGCGGGATTTCGTTGCAAGTGGAACCCATTCCGCCAAGGACGGCGAGGCCGCGGGGTGGATGTCTGCCAATCCAGATGTGGACCCAGAACTGGAAGCTGCGGAGGCAGGTCCAAGGTATCCGAAAGGGAACTCGACGGAACTCTCCCTCATGGTCCACGGGTCCGTCTTACTCCTCATCATAAATGCAGCCTTCCTGGGAAGGACGGGTGTTCGCGTTGGTCGTGGTCACAGAGGTACCCTGTGTTTGCAACAGCACACGCGTAGTAGGGTATGGGGTTGTACGTCCTGCGCAAAGAGATACATTCCTGCAGCGCGGGCCCTGATCCAGCTTATAGTTGGAGGTAGTCTTTGCACTCTTTGGCGCGACAGTACACTTCCCGGGGGTTTGTGCGTTACTGTCGCTCTATGCCATAGGCGGGAAAGGACCCATAGGCGGGGAAGGACGTCGCATTGTATAAAGGGCCTTACCTCAGCATAAAGGGCCTTACCTCAGCGACGCGCCTGAACGGGCACTCGGCCCACCATTTCAACATGTATACCTCAGCGGGTCAATGCGCCTCGTCGCGTTTCTACCCACTTCCAGGGCTACTCGAGCGACCCAAATCCCCAACTTCCCCTTTTATCTGGTAACTAGTGACTACCGGTACAGTGTACAATACCATGCGATTGAAGAGTGGAAATGCACGTTGGGACGTCGAAATCTAATCCGAGCAATGCACGTGCCGTAGGACATTTGGGGCTGTGGAAGCGGAGGGACTAAGGGGTATGGCACAATGTCAGAAATATGGCAGCATGCGAGGTTGTCGTGTCATAATTCCTTTTCCTTGCCATGAGATCGCAGAACCCATTTAGTCCGATGTTCCCTGGTAACAGGCAAGCAGTGGAAACAAACTCCTAACACAACGACCAGTAAGGCAAATGCGTGACAACACACTGTAAATATCGTCCATAAGCCTACCACAGTGGTTCTAACAAGATGACAGCAACGGCGACAAAGTGGCCCTCGAGATCTACTTCACCATGGTCTACGCCGGGGGCCGCCAGGAAAATTTCTTAGTAAAAGACACACTTGCAGGCTGCAATAGTTCTGGAAAGCCGGTTGCCAAGCTCCGTGGCGTACACGAACGACTCCAGGGAACCTCGTGCAGCCGCCAATTGCCGAATATAAATTCGGCAGCGGACTTGTGTCGATATCAATAATTCGGCATTTCGCAGTGGTCGTCATCAAGGCTGGATGTCTTGATGCTCAGGTGAGCGCTCTCATCATACTAAGTCCCTGGCCAGTTCCGAACGCATGGCAGGCGGGGGAATGACGAGAAACGATACACCACACAGACCTGTTCTGACTGGGCTTATGCTCAGATGGTGATAAACTATCATGCACCACTCCGACCCCCATATGCCTAGCGGAATAGTAGAGTCACAAGCCGAAGATGATCAACAACCACACCAAATTTTGTCCGTCCTCCTATGACGGATTACTTACATGCACCACTATCTGATGGCTTTCTCTGCTATGTCCTATGCAGGTCCTGAGGCGCTGGAGGCAAGCTTTGTCTTCCACCCTTGATGCCGGTCGTCACGTCTCGACAGGTAGGCGCAGTGCGGAGGGCCACTTCGGTGTCTCTTATGGCAGAAGTCCGCTGCAGCTTTGAGCGCGGCGTGACTGTGCGCTGCATCCCTTTACTATGAACACCGGGCGAAAGTCCCCGGGCGATGGGGCAGAGAGTGCCAGTCCGAAAGGGCAGGACCCCTACGTGTCGTTTTTACGGCCGAAGGGCAGCTCGCCATAGCAACAGTTATGTGGCCAGTGGAGATGCAATCCACCAACACAACGGGGCTTACTCCCGCACTGACGCTCTACTTTCTTCTGTCTCTTACCACCTCGCAGGTCTTCACATGTGATTTCAAGGCTTGAAGTTCCGCCGCAGTCATTGGAATCACTAGTAGCTGCTGGTTCCCTTGGTCGTGGGACTCCCAACTCCTTACAGCTGGCGGCGGCGCGATGAATGTCCGGCGGCGTCTGGGAGCTACATCAATTGGTGGTATTGGGCGCGCCCCCGTTCAATCCCGTTATCCTAAATGCCTGTCCTACTTTTGCCCTTGCCTATAGTAGGACAGGCATGTGCACTGGTAACGACCACAAGGAAACAATGCATATTGCATGCTCATACATGCGGCAGGTGATAGTTCTAACATTGCCTGCATCTTACTCATCTTACGCTACACTGCCCCTTGCCAGCCCTTATCACTGCCTGCATCTGAGCCGTTATCACTGCCTGCTTACCTAACCACCCTACACTGCCCCTTGCCAGAACTTACATGGGTAATGCCCCACCATATACCATATCTGCATTGCCGGTATCCGGGCAATTGTGGTTGTCATTGGTCCATGTACTTGCAGGTGACTTGTCTTGCTTGTTATCAGGCCTTAATTGACCTGGGAATGTTTCCATGACAATCAATCTGGAAATGTTCCCAGGTCAGTCGAGAGCCAAGCTTCTGTGTGTATATGTTGTACACGTGTGCACTGCTCTATCCCTGTCATGCGCCATTGTCTAGAGCTGTCGCAGTCGTCTTGGTGCCAACAGTGCCGTGTGTACACATGTGGTCTGCCTTACTAACGCAATGCACGCGTTCACAACTGTTGCACGCCCCTTCACGACCTGTGCTAGTTGCAGTCCGATTGGCCCAGGGTCTCAGCAAGTAAATTCTGTATGACACACCTTAGCACCCCTACCGCTTGCGCACAGCTCATACCTCCGACCGCCTGAGCTCAGCCGGTAAGCTCAACCACAGTCCATTTGCAGCCCCCTGTCCGGACCCATCGCCCATGTCGCCCAACTTGCTTTCCCTTCTACCACCATTACCATCGCCTCCCCCTCCCACGCCGTCAGATCTGCCTCCCTGATCCCGGCCTCCAGCCAGCGGCGATGACGCCAGCGCCATCAACATTTCCGTGTCGTACCGCAACCTCTGATCATACATCTCCAAATCCTCCCCTGCTTCCGTCGATCCCGCCCCCCCTGCATTACCCTTACCCCTCCTCCCTCCTTCGCCACGCCGCTGCCCCCCGCCGCTCGTCGCCACTGCAGCCGCCGCCTTACCGTTGACCACTACCAGCGTTTGCGGCCCGCATGCTGCCGCCAATCTCGCAGCCTCCTGCTCCGAAACCAGCCAGCAGCCCTGTAGCTCCAGCCGGCGCAGGGCAGCAGGCGGGTGGCCGGGGGAGGGCGCGAGGGCGGACAGCTGCAGCGCGCCATGACCCGACAGGGGGGCATCCTGGGATGAGGGAGGGGAGAAAGGGGGTGTTTGCACATGCAATTAGAAAGAGGTTTGAGTGAAACGAGGAGTGGCTACAAATACGGACACATTCCCTCACAAAAGCCCCTTTCCCCTGTCCTAACTCTGCAAACCCTGAGCAATTCCTCGCTGTTACATTCCAGATACTTCAAAACATCAAGCTGTAGCCCAAACCTACTCCCACAGGCCACAGCCCAACCGCTATCCGCAACCCCCTCCACAATCGCATGCGCAAGCTCACCCTCAGCAGCAGGCTGTGCAGCCGCGGCAGCCTCGCCGCCTCCCCCGCCGCCGCCAGCACCGCAACCGCTGCGTCCGTAACGCCCGCCCCGCCAAGCTTCAGCTGCTCCAGCGCTAGCCCCACTTCGCCTCCGTCCCTCCCATCTCCGCCTGCTCCCTCCGCGACCCGCCCGCCTGCACCCCGCATGCGGCGTGCGGCCCCTCCACCCCTGCCGGGTCTGCCGGTGGGAGGCAGCAGCCAGGCACGCAGCCCCGCCTCCCCCACCCGAGTGCCTAACAGGTTCAGTCTTCGTAGCCCTCCAGGCCAACTGCTGCTGCTGCCGCTGCCAGCGGAAGCCTCGTCATCGCTGCTGCTGCCGCTGCTGCCGCTGCTGGCACGGCTCCGGTTGCCGGCCTCACCCGCAGCACCCGGTCGGTCAGGGACATCCGGGGCCCATGGGTCGAAGGCTACCAGGTGCTGGGGCGCCTGCTGCTGCTGCTGCTGCTGCTGCTGCTCCTGCGGCTGTTCCAGCCGGGGTGCCGGCCGCCGGGGCGGCGCCATGGTTAGTTGGTCGTTATGCGCGAGGTTGAGGTTGGTTAAGGCCGTTAGCTGTTGGAGCCAGGAAACGCTTTCATCTATCACGCCGCTGCGCGACAAGTCCAAGTCCTGTTTTGGCGCAGAGCAGAAGGCAATCATGAAGACGAGGGGTAAGGAGGAGATACGGTTAGTAGGATGAATCCACACAACAGAAGGCCAAGCTCGCATGCTTGCAACGTTACAAATTAGAGCAGCGAAGGCGAGGTGCAGCTCCTTTCCCATTCCCGGCTTTTAACCTTTTCAGTGTCCTTTCCTACCCAACACCCCAAGCACCCCAGAGCCAGCTATCCAAACGGTATTTCCTCTCTGACCCCTTTAGACCCTCTCTGACCCCCACCCCACGGTCAGGGTCAGTGTTTCCGCGGCTCAGTTTATCTAACCCCCACCTGCAGCTCCGCTAGCCCAGCTGCAGCCAGCTCCGCCGCCCCCGCCGGGCAGCCGCAGCGGGTGCCGCTGGCCACCAGACGCCGCAGCGATGGGGCAGACTGGGGAAGAAGGGGGCGGAGAGGGGAGGAGAAACAAGAAATGAGAAGTGCAGAGGGGAGGGGAGTATAAAATCCCATGGGGACAGAAGAGATGTGAGGGTAGGGAGGTGGGAACCATGGGTTAGGTGGTTTGAGCGCGTATATAGCATAAAGGCCAGTTGGAATGGGGACGGGAGGTTAAGGGGCGCATGAGTACGGCAGCGCATGCGCAGCGATTCCTCTAAAGCAAGCCGTGGGATAGAGAGATGGGCGCTGTGCGAGGTGTCTTGCTCCTCACGGCAGACACAAGCAGTGGCCGGGTTATTCACCGGTACATACACATACAAACACGCGCACCCACCTGAAGATACGATAGATCTTCAGGTCGTACCGCCGTACGACTGATGTCCAAATGAGTCAAGCTGGGAGCTCCCGTACTGGCGACCGCCCTCTCCACCTCCCTTGCCCCTGCTGCTGTCCCCAGTGCCGCCAGCGGTGGGCCCCAGGCAGGCTGCTCGGCGCAGCTCATGTCAGCCAGGTTCAGCAGCTCCAGGGAGGGGGCGGCGTGCCTGCAGGGGATGGGGCAATGCGGTTAACATGGCTGGCATGTGCTGAAGAGGTTAGGGTTGGACATGGCGCTACGTGGGGGGGTGTGAAACGGGGTGTGACGTGGCACCTGGGGTGCAGACCTAGAAGGCTGGCTCAGTGGTTGTCTGAGTGGGCGCCTAGCAGCTTGGCCGCTGGGTGGCCTTCTTGGTTACCCTCCCACCGCCCCTCTACCTACACGAGGGCCAAGCGCAAGCAGCCTGGCCGGGCTCCTCAGGTCCTCACACACCACCCTCTTCAGGTCTGCACCGGTAGAGGGGTAGTGCGGGAGGCCCCCGCCCCGCACCTATTGTCCGCCTGTCGTTACTTTCCGCCCCACCCCGCACCTGATGACTCCCGCCAGGCCCCACTCGGACGTCTCTCCCGCCACCACCGCACCGCCGCCCAGCTCCACCCCAGCCAGCAGCAGCTGCCGCAGCGCCAGCGGGCCGCCCGGCCGACCCGTGGGCCACCACACCTCCCGCAGCTGACAGTGCCGCATGTCTAGTACCTGCATGTATGCGGCAGGCGAAAACGACAAAGCAGGGAGTAAGGAAGGCAGGGAGTAAGGAAGGCGTAGACACGGGATAGGAGGTAAAAAGGAGTTAATGCATGCAACCAAACGTGTTGGGTTTGCAGCAGCCGCGGCGGCGACACAGTACAAGTAGTAAGGAGCGCCGTAGAAGGGATCCTTCAATCAGCCTGCCCAGTACCTCACTCGTTGACGGCTGCCGCCGCCTGCACCCCTTCAGAGGTTTTGCCCAATCACACCAGCCGCTCCCTCATCAGGCGCCCCACCCCCTCACCTTGAGCTGCGGAAGAGCCGGTAGCGCGCGCAACTGCGTCCACGCCAGCCCCAACTGCTCCAGCTGCGGAAGACACGTCGCCAGCAGCAGCAGGAACTGCTCCGTACCGCTACCGCTACCACCGCTGCTGCTGCTACTGCTGACAATGCCATGCTTTGTACTGTTGTTGCTGGCGGCGGAGGAGGAGGAGGAAAAGGCGTCGGCCGCTCCCGCGTTGCTGCCCCATATGTCCAGGTGGCGCAGGCGGGGCAAGTGCGGCAGCAGGCCGCACCAGGCCGCATTACCCGCGGACTGCAGTGGGAGGCGCAGGAGGAGGAGCAGGCGGGTACGTTGTGGAATAAACTAGGGGCAAACAAGGACAATGGGACGTGAGGCGTGAGGTGTGGAACGGCAAGATGGGGGAGAACTGCAGCAGGGAAAGCGAGGAGGTAGCGCACGCCGGTCGCATGGGACAGGAAAGCAGCGGCGGACCAGTGCCCGTTGCGTCATTGTATGGAAGCAAGGCGTAAGGAGCAAGGAAGTATGCATGGGCAGGGGCGGTGTGAAGCCTGACCGCCCTAGGGTCCCTTGCACAACACAGCACAGCACAGCGCATGTCCGCTGCACCACCTCCGCCACCACCACCACCTACCTGGATGCCGCCCGCCTCCAGCCTCGTGAGGCGGGAGAGGCCAGTCAGAGCCGCCAGCCCCTCACCGCCCACACCCGTCTCTGCTCCCATGCGACCACCACATTGCAGCAGCCGCAGGCGCCGCCGCGGACACCGGTGGACCCAGCGGCGTGATGCAGCAGCAGGGAGGGTCGGGTGTGATTTCAGTGTGTTTGCTTGGAGCAGGATGGAGGGGATAGCAAGGGCATGGCCATGCAGGGGACCAGACAGGGGGGTGCAGGCAGGCAGGCAGGGTGGGGCTGCAGGCGTAGGGTTGGCTACGTGGCCCATGAGTAGCCCTTCTTGCTGACGCGAACGTGAAACGCGGCTCTGACGACGATGATACACACACAAATGGCACCGCTGGGCACACCGTTACTGCACCGTCATGGCATGCCCACCTTGTACCCACCCACCCACCCCACCCCACCCACCCACACCTGTGATGCTGAGCGACATCAGCTGCCCCATGCGCCCCACCGCCCCGAGTGCCGCATCCCCCACCCGCCCGCAGCCGCCCAGGTCCAGATGGCACAGTGAGGCAGCGGCGGGGGACAGCGCGGGGGCAGCAGCAGCGGGGGCAGGAGTGGTAGGGATGAGAGGAACGGTGGGAGCGGGAGGGGCGGCCGCAGGAGGAGAGCGGGAGCCGTGGAAGAGAGGAGAGGTGGAGATGACGGCAGTGGGTGATTGGGACGGCTGTCGGGATGAGGCGGAGGCGGCGAGGGCGGGTGTGGAAGGGGGGAGCCTGCCGCTGCGGCGCCAGGAGGAGGCGGCGGAGGCGGGGGACGCAACGGTTGTCTGCTGCTGCTGCTGTGGTGGTGGTGGCGCCGCTGCCGCCGCTGTTGTTGCTGTTGCTGCCCCTCCACCTCCTCCCCCAGCCAACTGGGCAATTGCGGCGGATGTGATGCGGCTGCAGCTCGCGAGACGCAGCTCATGCAGGTGGCTGGGGGGGGAGCGGGTGGGGTGGGGTGAGGGGAAGAGGGGAGGAGTGGAGGAGCGGGTGGGGTGGGGTGAGGGGAAGAGGGGAGGAGTGGAGGAGCGGGTGGAGCCGGGGTGTCGCCGGGACCCAGGGGGGTCAGAGATAACCCGAACCGAAGGAAAGCACACGTTAGGGCAGGACCATGGGGATGTGAGGGCTGCTGGGAGCAGGGCCCAGCAGCGGATGGGGACACAGGTTGGTTGGGTTGGGTGGTGGAGTGGTTGAGGAGTGGGGTGGGTGGTGGCATCACTCTCAGGAATTGTGGAGCGCATGGGAAGGCAGGTGTCTGCCCCGGGGGGGAGCCCAGGAGGGAACGCCCTGCTGGCTCAGCTGTCTAGGCAGCAGGGGATCTCCCCCTCCCCCCACCTGAAGCCCGCTAGCACCGCCAGCCACTCCGGCCCCCAGCTGGGCCCCCGCAGCTCCACTCGCGTCACAGCGTGACGGAACAGCTCCAGAGTGGCGGGCCGCAACGCACCGACACCTCCACCGCCACCACCACCAGCGCTGCCACCGCTGGCGTGCACGCTGGCATGATTGGCACCGCTGCTGCTGCTCCTGGCTAGGTTGCTCCTAGCTAGGTTGGTGCTGCTCTTCTTACGGAGGAGGGCAGTACTATCGCTGCTGCTGCCGCTGCGGGCCGTGGTGGTGCCGCCGGTGTGGTGGCCGGACTGGCGGGCAATGAGGCGCGCGAGGAGGTCGTTAGCGGCGTGGTCGGGTAGCCGCTGGGGAGGCGAGGGGGAGGAGGAAGATGAGGAGATGGGGGGAAGGGAGGAGGAAGATGAGGGCATCTTGGGGCGAAAACGGGGAATGGAAAGGCGCAAGGAGACCAGTTGCTTGCATGCCTCCCTCCCGCGTCGTTCCCTCCGTCCTCCGTGTTTTCATCTTGCTCTCCTCCTCCGTCGTGCTAGAGCCTCAAGGCGATAAGTAAGAGGCAGAGAGTGCGGCGTAGGGGTGCTGTAGTCACTTACTGAGCGGCCTCCTGTGGCCCGAACAGCCCATCTATTGTACCGCTCTGCCCTGTCACTCATGTCCTACATAAGCCCCAGTTGGCTGCCCGGCTGCCGCACCTCTAAGTTACGGCGCTGCACAGTCCAGTGGCGTGTTTGAGACGCGGCCTAGGTTGCACGGAAAAGGGAAGAAGGCAAAGGGATTCGGAGAGAGGGTTGTGAAATGGCCAGGTCACTCTGCGAGTCATGGACCTCGCCGCATGGAAGGAAAGATGCAGTCCAGCCAGGTCCAGCAGTAAACTCTACCTCAATGCAGAGTTCCAGTAGGCTGGGCACTGTCATTCCACGTTGACCCCGGCTAGTGCCGCTGATGCTGTGCGTGACGCGTGCCTTCGCTGTGCGCGGCGTTGATTAAAGTGATTGGACTAGTATAGCAAAAAGATATTAAGCACTAAGCAATTGTACAGTTATGCGATTGGGTCGATGTGCTTTTACGCTTCGCTTACCGGTGCTTGTAGAACTCCGGCCGTACAACTTCGCCAACGAACACTCAGGCCAGTCAACGTCTGACTATACCTTTTCTGTTTCTTGTCGTTTAACGTAATAATTAAATCACCCGCCTTGCCCATAATAGATTCAGATGTCTGCACCTGTGCTTAAGATAGAGATCGATGAGCTGCGAAACTCCATCGCTCACCTCGAGCGGAGCAACAAGGAGCTCAAAGAGCTACTTAAGACAGATCCCGACCCGGAATACCGGATAGCGATAGGCGACAACATCGCGACGCTAGCGCGGAAACGGGCGCGGGTTGCTGCACTAGAGGAGGAGCTTCGGCGCATTACTGGCGAACAGTACGTCTCAGAGCCCGTCTCAGTACCTGTTGGCAACGAGGATACCAGCAGTGAACGGCCGGCCGCCTCGACAGCCCCAGCTTACGCCTCCGCCTCCGATGCCATGGATGTCACCCAGCCGTCTGGCGATGTTGCAGCCCCAGCTGAAGCATCAACTGCCGACGCGTCCCCGCATATAACTAATGGCGCTGTGAGCAACGTTGCATGGATGGATTGTGACGCAGCAGCTTCTGTGGGTGGAGGATCCGTGGGAACCGATGGTGGGTGTGGTCCAGGGTCAGCAGCGCTGGGGCCAAGCCAAGACGGTTGCGGGCCAGTGCTGGGTGCAGGTTTGGACGCTGGGTGTGCTGTAGAGCCGGTGGCAGCTGCAGACGCGACGTTGGGCTCTGTGGGCGGGTGCGGTCCTGAACAAGACATGTTGGAGGGGTGCAGAGGAAGCAGTGCAGGCGGTGGCGGTGTATGGCTCTAGGCCTGCAGGAGTGCATCAAGAGCACGCGTTGGGGCAGCACGCTGCAGGAGTATGGCGATTATGCCGTTGTCTGTTAGCAGTATCCAGCTTGGGGAATGTTGCTTGGGCCACTGAATTGCAGCATCTGGTACTGTTCTTTGTGCTTGGGAGCGAAGAGGAGGAAGAGACGGTGTGTTTGACAGGGAACTAGTACTTCAGCATTATGCCTTGAGGAACGGTGTTCGACTGGTCTGCAAGTGTGCCCATCCTGGTTGTTTAGTCGGACAGGGTGACAGACATGGCGGTTGGGGTTTCAAAACTTGTACGGCACCTTTGTCGTGAACAAACGCTTCCATGCTGTTGCTGCGGCTCCGCTACCCTTAATACCCCATCACACAGTCAAACGTTGCACAGTTACCTGACGTGCACTACTTTCCAACCCCCAGAGGTCACAGCCGAGCTACGCGCGGCTCTGCCTTTACAAAGGTGGCGGGTGCAGGCTCTCTCCCAACGCACAGTACTGCCGGGCAGAACTTCGCTTCGTAGGTGCGTTCGTACCAATGGTTTGGCACTCTGCGCCACTGCATGGATGGCAACCAACTGCATACCAAGGCGGCCCAAGGCCTTCTGTAGCTGTGGGGACACGGCATTACATAGTACACAAGTAGCCAAAGCATGTCAAATTGCATTGCTTCCGGAGAAGATGCAGTCCATGTAACCCAAGCAGTTCTAGTGTGCATCAGCACAGTCATGTAGGCACAAAGGGGCCCCATGACATCAACAACAGTTCGTTTCTTGTTTTGTACAGAATTCCTGCGTGCAAATGTCTGCGTGCAAAGCAGACTGTTCGGAAACTGCAAACCAACTAATACCCAACAAATACATCTTGGAATGACTCATCTCTTTCGCACGGGCCTGGTAGATAACGATAAAGATGAAGGATGCGTTCGTCATGCATAACAGTGCGATTGCAAAGATGGGAACTCCTGCCACACAACGTGCAGTACAGAGGCAGCAATCTACGCCACCTAAACGAAACTGCTTGCCAAAGCGCCATACAGCAGCGCTCGCCACATGCCTCTGGCACAACTGCAACATCACTGCTAGTTCGCGATGCGTAAACAACAACAGCCACCCCTGCCTACACAGTCACAACCCCTCCTACCACTTCACCAGATACCGTGCCTTTCCAAACAGCTCCCCTGGCAGCAGCCGAACGACACACATCAGTTGGACGCTAACCGGGGTCCTTCTTAGCACGTATCCCATGCCTAAAACCACCGCCGCAACAGCGCTGCCCAGACCTTCCATCTACCTAGGTCTGCCATTTCGACACAGCCCGCAAAAACCGTTGCCCCCGGAAGTACAAACCTCTAATGAACCAAGGGGCTCAAAGACGCCAACCAAAGACCCTTTTCGGATCCCGAGGGTGCGCCATCAATGGCACACGACCCCAACAACGCAGCTGAACATAGACCCCAACAACGCAGCTGAACAACGCAATGGCGAACACAGTACAAATGATATCGCGCGGGAACTTAAACGGGCAACATTGAGTTTATTAAGAGTGGCACGTAACGCAATGCAATCGCAGCGGCATCAAAAAGACGCCACTTGGTCGGGTCGCGCACTTGGCGTGTTTAAACCTTATCCACAGTCACAACGACCGAACTCAAGTTACGCTGTTGCCCCGCGTGGCTCAGCAGTCGCTTACTCTGCGCTGGCTGGCTTCCGCCGCCGAACTCGGATCACAGTGCGCTCGCAGAGCAACAAGGCTCATGGACAGCAGGAGGGAACATCGGAACCCATTGCACCCCAAGGCCAGGTATCGTGGGATCACGCCCTATCCGCAATGTTTATTTAACCGTCGCAGCAGAGCGCACACACCTGGTACACCTCTAGAGCGTTCCAAAACTTCGACATACGCATCCCCGCTACAGGGGAAATCGGGGGATCCTTACCCGCTCACCTACATAACGCCCTCAGTGAGTCGCCGTCAACCCAGCAAGATGCAGTGCGGAATAGCTATTCATTGTATGCAACACAACAAAAGGAAAGCCTAAGCCTATGGAAATAACCCAATGCCTTACGCGGCATGCGTCGATAATGCATGCATGCCTGTGGACAAACAACCGACCCAAATCCAAACCCCGAAACCCCAGGCGCGCAAAATGGCGCCTGCTGCCGCCCTACCACAACGCCGGGCCCGCACCCGCACCTAGCATCACGCCTGCACGCCGCCTGGCACCGCCGCCACCCGACGCCGACCTGCCGCCACTCCGCAGCGTCTTGGGGCCTCCTCCGCCGCCGCCTCCACCGCCGCAAGGCTGCGGAGCGCCCATCGGTGGTGCGGCGATGCAGATCACCCGTGGCTCTCCCGACCTCATGCCGCCTCCGAAACGCCAGGAACCGCCAAAGTAAAGGCGCTCCACTTCCAGCAGCAGTCCTTCAAAGCTGCCGTACACCGCCTCCGCGTAACCGACAAGGCTGAAGAACGCGGCGTGCTTGCCCCAGGCCACCACCTCGTCTGACGCCGCGAGTGCCTCCACCAGGAAGGACAGCGTGTAGGTGTGCTGGTACGGCCGCGAGGCGAAGAGCTGCTGCAGGCAGCGAGCGCAGCGCTCGAGAATACCTGTTGGGGGGTTGCAGGCGGGTCATGGATTTGAGGAAAGTGCATTAGACAACACATCGGAGATTGTAGTGAGACGGGGAAGTATAAAACGACTGGCGTTGTACAGAGAGGCATAGTCTCACGCGCCTACAGAACACAGCTATGCTTTTAGGAAACGACACCCTTGCGCCAAGAAGGCGGCATCCTCTGGTATACAAGAAGGCAGAAAAAGAGCAGCAAGAAGATCGCGGGACGCACCTCTGCGAGAGGGCGGCGACGCCGCAGCACCAACGCCGGGGTGGCCGCGCGACTGGGGGTTTGCAGCTGCCGATGGCACAGGTTGACAAGGTCCGTAATGCTGAGGCGTCTGCAGCGACGCTTGGCACCGCCCATGCAGCGACGCAACGGGTGAGGACTTGCCGTGCTTTGCGTGCTGGGCATTGCTGCGCAGCGCCTCCTGCCCTGCCGACCGATGCCGTCCTGCTTGCTGCCCTCTGCAGCAGCAGCCTCCGCAAGACGACCGCCCAGTGTCGCTGGGTGTGCTTGCCGCGGCCGTGGGGATAGTAGCCACACTGCTGCTCAAACTGGCGGTGCTCGCAGAGCTGCGACACGCCCTCTCAGGGTCGATCACGTTGGGTGTTTCAGGCGGGTCTGGCTCCGAAACTCGAGGGTCTCGGTCTCGAGGTTGCGCGCTGCTGCCCTCCCCGCAGCTACCACCACTGCAGGCTCCCGCCAAAGTGACGGAGGAATTGACAGTCGTCAGGAGCTGTGAGGTGCAACTGGACGCAGGCAGGACAGAGCCGCCGCCTCTGGTGGCCGTGTAGGGCGACCATGAGGCCTCAGACTGGCTGCAGCTGGGCTGGTCCGTGCTCTGGACAGGGCTATCGCTGCCGCAGTCGCTGCAGCGGCGGCAGCACATGCTTGGAGTAGAAAAGCCGGTGCTGGCTTCAGGCGTGTGGAGGTCGTCCAGACGCTGCTTGCAGGCCGCGAGACGGATAACTGCGGTCACGGTAGGGTCGCCCTGCGGGTCCCAGCCATGCATGTATCGGGCTTTGCCAACCTCCAGCACCGCGTTCCTGTCTGCGACGGTTCCTGTTAATGTCCAGCCGCCCCCAAAGTGCATGTCGCCGATAGCGAGTAGCATTTGCTCAAGGCTGCCGAAGACGTCCCGACCCCATGCTGAGATTTGCATAGGTTTCTGGCCACAGGAAGGTGCGATAGTGATGCTGAGCCGATAGAGAAGTTTCTCCGCCTTGAAACTGGAATGCTCCAACCGCCGTGCGAAGAACATGTGAAGAACTTGAGCGCAAAGCCGACACACGTTTTCAGCAGGCTGATCCCATTGAAGGGGAACTCGAGCAATGGGCTTGGCTCCCGACGCGGAAGGACGGCAAACCTGGACCAAGATGGCCTTGCCACCCACTTTCACCGAGTTGTCAAGCGCGGCCGCGGCCGCTGCTATCTGCTCGGCAGAAGGAGAACCAGCGAGGTCCACAAATCCAAACCCTTTGTTTTTCCAAGCTGACTGAGGGACAACACTTATGAGCGGAGACTGCAAGCCCTTCTCTGCCAGGGCTGCTGCCAGGGCCGCCTCCACCTCCTCTTTGGGCAGACGAGGAGGTATGCCACTAATAAATAAGTGGTGGTGCGCGGTCCTAGGCTCTCCGGAAAGCCCAGGGTCTGCAGCCATTTTCCTAGAGAAAAACGCCCAAGCCAGAGCCCCTAGCAAAAAATGGTGGCTATATTAACCTTGCGTTAGGGGTGTTACGGTCTAACAGGCGGACCAAGGCGCCAAAAAACACGTTGCGCAAGACCAAGGGCTAAGACGACTACGACGGTATATGAAATCCGTGTAACCCTTCTTGTTATCATAGATATAGGAAAGTAGAGTTCTGGAATGGGAATTGCATGTGAGCAGTGGGTATACTAAGCCAGGCGGACACCCGCCCGCCTATGGTTGTTCGGGAAAACGACACACGACACTTAAGATACAACTACCACGATCAACAGCAAATATGCAATTTGCGTGTTTCTGTGTGCCATAAGGTAAAGCACAGGCAGTAAACATACACCTAACGCGCACTATACACACATGTAAAGTCTGCTCCCGTACACCTTTTAAATGGAGCTGCCGAGGGCTAACTTGTTGAGCTAAGTTGCAATTCAACACATGTTTATCTTGCAGAGCCTTATGTTTCAAGCGTGGGACTGCGGACACCAAGAAGACTTCTTAACCGTAAGAGGGATCT
This sequence comes from Astrephomene gubernaculifera, assembly GCA_021605115.1. Taxonomy (NCBI): domain Eukaryota; kingdom Viridiplantae; phylum Chlorophyta; class Chlorophyceae; order Chlamydomonadales; family Astrephomenaceae; genus Astrephomene; species Astrephomene gubernaculifera. The sequence continues at coordinate 2,785,489 of BMAR01000004.1, forward strand.
TCTAGCCTTGCTCAAAACGTGCTGGCAAACAAGGCCTATACTAGCATGTCAAAAGTGACAAGAACTTCTAGCTTCACGAACACAAGCTTCTACAACGGTTATTAAGGTATCTGCACCGGGGCTGGGGCATCCTAAGTCGATTGCGCAAGGTCAGCGATTAGGTACAGCCATGCAGCTAGAACTCTACATACCAACCATATATGTTAGGTGTCATTGCTACGAAACGTTAGACTTTCGCACCTGAACGGCAACACTTTATCCGGCAGGCGAACGTCTCAGGGTCAAAACCGCAAAGTTGTCGGATTGGAAAAAGTGCCGAACGGGTAGAATGCCGTCCGACATTCCGTGCGGGATGCAGACGCGTGAACACAGTAGCGCTCGATTATGGGGGGTGGTCAAGGGCAGGGTCTAGACTAACAGGCATTTAACAAGGGTACGTTTACACATGGACCCTACGGCCCCGCTGATCCCGAGCCCCTCTGACGAAGACAAGTCTTGCCCAATTATTTATTCCTTAGTGGAGCCGCTAACATAACATCGAGTGTAAACACCCTGTAAGTGGACTGCACCACGGTTGTTAGGAACTAGTGCACAGCTGGACTCGAGCCAGCCGTGGCAATAATGAGGCTGACGTTTACGTCTGGGTAACGGGTATGGGGCACAGCACTCGAGTGCGTTCGTATCCAGCTGGCATGGGGGTGGTGCCGGTCGCCTTCAAATCAAGTGTCTTGCCTTGTACTATCTACACGGATTCCAGATACTTCTCGCGGAGCACAGTGAAAACGTCGGTATCGCCATATACCTTACTCTAGTCGGCATGGCTACCTCATCGTACCACATAGTACACCATATACCTGATAACTACCGATACCGGCAGACATGGCCTGACAAGCAGTCTCTCCCGACAGGCACACGTACCCATGCAGCCCACCACAGGAACGTGGCCAAGCCAACCGCTTTTGTTGTGCGCAAGTCGTGATACGAGGACCAATTGTCCAACTGTCTCACGAGTTGTGGGAGGAACGCAACAAGGGGGAAGCCATTTCTACAATCGCCTCTTACAGACCTGTACCTACTGGACCTCCTTGGCTGAGGGCAGCTGAGGCCCGGCCCCTCCAACCTATTCGTGGATAACGCGCGCGCGCACCTGCAATCGCACCAGTGTATGAGCACTACTCGTAAGAGTGAAAGAACCGCGGCAACAAACCATTGTAAACGCATAAACAGTTGCGGTAACACGCTATCCGGCCTGCCAAAACCCCAGGAAAAGAGGATCTGGTGTCCCTTAGTATCGTTCTCTCCTCCCAATTAACACGACTCACAAAGCAGCGGCTTCGCTTTGCCATCCAGTCCGTCCTTCTATGCACTGCATTAACAACGATAACCAGTGTACACGCGCGCCCCTCCTTACCGATACGACGCGTGGAAGTCCAGCCGTCGCCAACCACAGGGGGGAAGCATACGACGCTCATTTCCCAGGGAATTGCAAACCCATTAGCCCAGCTACAAACACTGTGAGTTTGCCTCCCCATCCATAGCACACCATTCTCCATATCCTACCGGTAACCCCCATGTACAGCACCATTTCGCACCATCGCCACCCAGTTTGCACGATCCATGCCACTACTGTCGACAACTTCCCTCTCCCCCGACTTTCCCTGCGTACTCTCGTCCACTGCGGCACATGCGGCCCAAACCCCCGCTCATCAGGTTGCATCGGGGCAACCATCAAACCCAACACCCCCACCCGCCGCTCACGCCAGCGCCACCTCCACCGCCACCTCCTGCCCCGGTGTGATGCCCGGGCAGTCCGAGAGCGATAGCGGGTCCAGCAACGCGCGCCCGCCCAGCAGCAGCCGCACGCGCGAGAACTCCAGCCCCTGCTGCGCAGCCACCTGAGCCTTCACGTACGCAACCGTGACGCCCATTTTAAACCTGCAGGCAGGCGGAGATCGAGAAGTGCAGAAAAAGCTGGCTAGGTGGCGGGATAGGAGCGGAGTTGTACCGGTATGCATTGGGTCGGTCCTGGTGGTGGCTGGATGGCAGGCAAGTGTGCAACGCGTGGTCGCGCGTCTTCGGCGCAGCTGTTGATTGTGGCAGCCAAAGGCGCAAGCAAGGTTTCGAGTAAAGGAAGTACTGATATGGTAACACACTGGAGGTGCTTTAGATTGCATGACAGCTGAGGATGGTCTAGCAACGATGGTCATAACCCGCACATACTCGACACGCAAGTACATTTTGATACACGATAACTTTGAAATACCGACACACGTAGACAAGGCAACAGGAAGGACATGCACTCCTGGCGTCAGTTCGATAACCGGTACCATGGTCCCCAATCCTCCGCTTACACCCATCGACCACAAACAGATGCAGTAATATGCGGTTGTTCTAACCTGTGGACAACTTTCTCGCCGCCTGGCAGTGAAAATGAGAGTGCAACGTCCGCGCCTTGCTCAGCGCGCGCTTCGGCCTCCTTGGCCCCTGCAGCGCGTTCCCTGCTCGACTCCAGGTCCACCGTGCTTAGATCCATCCCTTTACGTTGGTGTTGGTTTCTAGATACCCTTCGCAGTCACAGTCCTTGGTTTACAATAGCGTATTGCACGATCGCGGCGGATTCCAAGCGATGTAATTAAAATGTATGTTGTTGAAGCGAGTGTCTTTATTTCCTTGCCAGACCTTGCAAGCCTCATACTGCCAACCGTGCTAACCACCGTATGTACGGCTCCCCAAGAGCTTGACGTGATGACCACAACGCTATACAATACGAGAGCGCGAAAGCGCCCGCTTTCCATGAATCGATGCGTTACCCATCACCAAAATGGCCTGTACAGGCACCTGCTACCGACACAGCGCGCATGTCGACTGCTGGAATGTCCCCGCGCATAACCTCCCACAGCTCCCTCTTCAGCTGAACCACCACTGTAGACCACCGCTCAGCCGCTGCCTTGCACAACAGCTCCTCCTTGAGGCTCTGGGCCAACCACCGCCCTACATACATGTGTTAAGCCGCAGGACTACTTGGATCGGCCCCATTGGGGTATGCGGGTCGCCCGGTCGCCCGGTAGCATTGTAGTACAAGGCACCAAGGGATGTCTGCACCTACTCCACAGCTTCATATTCCTTCTTTTTGCACGCCCTCCCTTCCCGCCCATACTGTCGTAACGCTGATCAAGCAAACGCAAACAAACACGACGTCGCACGCTCCCTGTGTCTATTTCTAGTTACTGAATAGAATAGACATCATCCCCCATCCCATTCCGTTACAAACCCTCCTTCCCGCCGCAGCCAATGGCTTATTGCTTCCCGCAACCGCCCGTCACCCACCCTCCGTCTCCTCCCACACGTCCAGCCATACGATGTCCGGGTAGGCAGGGTAGCGGCTGGACAGCTGCGGGTGTGTGTGAGAGGATGACATCAGCGGTGATGGGGTCAAGGATGGCAAATCAAACAAGCTTGGAGAAAACACAACAAGCATACAACATACATATATTGGCAGAAAAACACGCCATCAGTGCACATTGTGGCCGACGTACGACGTTACGATTCGTTCTACATCCGTACCTGCTCGAACCGTTTATCCACCTCTCGTCGTACAAGCGCTGCCAGGTCAGCCGCATCTGACGACAACCCTGTCACCTCTGCCGCCATGTGTCGCAGTGCCTCCTGGCAAGCCCCGTCGAGTGCCCCCACGTCTTGCTCCCCTCCTTGCTCCTCCATCTCCTCCTCTTGCTCCCCCTCGCGCGCCCAACCGCCCCCGGCTTCCGCTTCCCATGCCGCCACCGCTGCCGCCGCTGGCCCATGGGTCGCTGGCTGCACCCCATCAGGCCCCTGTGCACACCAGCCGACGGCCGCCCTGCTCCCGTCCTCCTGCGCCTCAGCCTCCTTCCGGCGCCGCACGCGCCGGCGCAGCTGCCCCAGGGAGCGGGTACATGCGGCGTACAGGCGGGCTAAGCTGCGCTCGCGCTGTGACCGGGGCCGGACCGGGGCAGGAGCGTGCACGGGAGCAGTGACTGACAGGGGAATGCAGTGCTTCAGGTACCGTAGGGGTGAGCTGGAGTACGGGCATCAAGCATGGTAGGGGAGTCCATGTTGGAAGCTTGTTATAACGGTAAACTGAAAGTTTTGGGCAAACCGTACTTTGGCGGCTAGCGAGTATACATAACATGCCTTGCCTGGCATTCGCCTCAGCTTTTCGGTATTTCTACCGAAATACTAGAAACCCCCAAGTTGGCTAACCCCCTCTTAACCCCTACCCATATATTCCCTGTCCACACCTGCTCCAGGGAAGCCCTGCAGGCGCCCAAATGGCCCTCCACGCCCCGAGACCAAAACTCCAGTTGCATTCGGAGATCTGGGAATTGGCCGGATTGGATGTACGACAGGGGAGAAGGTGGAAGTGTTACCGACAACAGAATACGTGTTGCATGGTGGGATGGTGGCATCATGACGCTCATACCCCACCTGGGATGACTTCTCGTCGCCAACGTTCGAAGCGAGCGAACCGTGGGTCACTTGCCCGGCTTGCGGACGACACCTGGGAGCAAGGCGAGGAAGGGCGAGGCAACAAGACGTGTACCGTGATAAAGTCACAAACACGGAAGTACGGACTATTGCAGTGAAACCAGCAATCCATAGCAGGCCAGTGCGGAGGGCCCAGTTTCTCCCGTCAGGCGGCGGCGGTGGTCTCCTCTTCCCGTTTGCCGTACCGATAGTCCCTTAGTAAGCATGCAGGGTCCCTTACCAGCCCCATTCTCGCGTCGTACTCGGCCCTTAGCTCCGAGCGACTGAGGGTGGTGTAGGCGCGGCGCAGTAACATGAAGTCTTGGCCGGCTGTGGGCTGCCCGGGGTTGGTAGGATTGGAAGCATGGGGCAGATGGACTCAGGAGCAAAAGTCGTGAGGAAATAATCATTAATGAATGGCTGCGTGCAGGTTCTGGCCTAGTAACAAATAGCTGTAAAGTTATGTTTGGACTCAGCGGGTGGTTGCGGCTGGCAACGACTGTCGAGCAAGATGCCGCAGAACATGATGCCCAACCGACCTCCTTGTTGACATCTGGATGCAGCAGCTTTGACTTGGATCGAAATGCAGCTTTGATGTCTTCCTCAGTTGCGGACTCGTTGATTCCAAGCAGCTCGTAGTAGGAAAGGTTGTCGTGCGAGACATTGCTTTGCCATGCCTGACAGGGACAGGCACGCCGCGTCCGTGACCGCGTGTTCTGCTGCAACAAGCAGGCTCTGGCTAGATATGTGCTCTGTGACGATTTCTGGCCAAGGCGCGGCCCTCCAGCGATCCAGCGAGGGTACATTTCCTTCGCTTGCACAACCTCGTATGTTGCAATCGCGGCTAGTTTAGGAACTTACTTGCACGGGCCCCTGTGTGTAATTGAGTGCATGCGTGGTTAGACTTCTATTGCCAGCTCTATCCAGCAGTCACGCTGCTGTATGCCTAACTCTAGTTCTCTACCGAAAGCGCACGGCAGCACCAGTAACCAACGGTCGAGCTTCGTCCTAGCAAAGCGACAGATATACTGTAATAAAACTTGTATCATTCGCATATTTAAACGTTAGCACGCTGGTACACCAGTATGCTGCAGCGGCCTCGTGGTTTGGAAGGGCATCATCGGCATCGCGCAAGCAAGCACCCCAGCACGCAACCATTCATTTACTCTCATTGCCCTTTCTTTAACCTAAGACTTAGCCCTACTATTGGATTTGAGGCGTCCATCGGTAGCCGCGTCATAGTTAAAGCAATGGCCCAGCATGAGGAACGGACGCTATCAATTACCAATTCATTCGGCGAGCGCCTAGCTGCGAAGTTTGTGGACACTGGTTCTGATGACGTCACCGTTCTCTGTCATGGCTACGCTTCCGGCAAGGCAAGTAGTGTAGTCGTCATCCTAATGTCTACTTTGCATAAGCCTTGAGTCTGGACCCCTCCCTCCCACGTTTTCGTCTCTAAACATCAATCATACACAGCATAGGCAGACCTTCTTCAAGCCTCACGCCTTGCATCCCTATCTTAAGATTCCCGCACCCCGCCTGCTCCCGCCTGCTCCCACGTGAGACACACACACACACACACACACACACACACGCGTCCTGTCTTTGCCCTTTTTCCTAACATACACGTCATGTCTTGTGCTCTCAGCTCGCACACATGCATGTGAATGCGTGTTGAATGACAATGGCCATCCAAAACGTTCTTCTCGTACCTATGCCGTATGTACTCAGGACGGCTTTTGCTTTCCTGAGCTGGCTTCTGCGCTGGCTGCTGTCGGCCGCAGCAGCCTGCGATTCGACTTTGCGGGGAACGGAGAGTCCGAGGTGGGTTGACGTTGAGGCAGGGCAGGAGTAAGGGGAGGTAGGCACTCGGAGGCATGTCGTCACACACATTGACACACATTGACACGGGACGTACACGCGGCTCAGCTCAGCAGACCGAAGACCCGCCCCCTTCACTGGCTGCCGGGGGTGGTTCACACTCTGCCTCCTGCCGCCACTCTCTATCCCGGAACCGTAACCCGACTACCATCGCTACCTATGCCTGGCCCATGCACCCTTCCCGCCTCTTTCGTCCTCCCAGTTGCCTTCCCGCTTCCTCACTGGCAAGGATTCTCAGTGTTGGCCTCTTACGTGGCAGCCCGAGTAGTGGCATCTGGGGTGAGCTCGCCGGGACTGTTTACCTCTTCCCTCCCCCAGTAGGGTACCTTCAGCTTCGGCGGCTACATGCGGGAGGTTGAGGACCTGCGTGCCGTGGTGGCCTGGCTGCGGGAGCAGGGCGGCAGGCGGGTGCTGGCGATTGTAGGTGGGTCAAAGACCATACCAAACCATAGGAAACCACAATGGATAGGAGGCAGCGGAAGGAAGGTAGGTAGGTACAATGGAAGGTGGGGGATGGGATTAGGTAAACTGAGCTGCGGAAACACTGAACCTGACCCTGGGTGGGAGGTGCCAGTGGGCCACCCGGTTGTGGAATGGTGCGGGCTCCGTGGGGTGGGTCCTGGAGGGAAGGGACAGGAGCCGGTCTGTTCCCTAACCCGATTGCGGTGCAACCTCTGAATGGGTCCGGATTGTGTACCGGTACTGCCGCTTCTAGGTTGCTATTGGGGGTCTTTGCCGTTCCTTACCTCATCCGCCTCCCAACTGTCCCATGGGTCATGCTCCGGCGGCACCTGCGCTCGCTCTGCCGCACATCCCCTTCAGGCCACAGCAAGGGCGGCAACGTGGTGCTGCTGTACGCATCAAAGTACGACGATGTGCCGTACGTGGTCAACGTGGCGGGGCGGGGCGTGATGTCGGGCGGGATACAGGTAGGGGGGCGCCCTCCTGGGGGCGGGGCTGAGGTGCCGGGAGGTGGTATGGAGCCTTGATGCAGCCTCGTTTCATGGTTTGTTGTTTCTCTCGTTCCACCCCCACCACCCCAACCGCTCCCTCCGCCCCTCGCAGGAGCGGTTCGGCTCCGAAACCCTGGCCCGAGTGCAGCGCGAGGGGTCGGTGCAGCTGCAGCAGCGGGTGGAGCGGGGAGGGGCGCGCACCCTCACCTTCACACTCACTCAGGAGGTGAGAGGCAGTTTGGGAGGGGAAGGGGCAAGCCCATGCTGCATACCCCATCCTCGAAACCTCGGTGTGCCTCCCAACCTCACCTCCCTGCCTGCCTTGCCAGCGTCCCCATCCTCCTCCCTCCCCTCCCCAAAGCCCTGCTTCCTCCCCCCACGCAACCCCTGTGCGGAACATCCCTCCCCTCCCCCTCCCTCGAATTCAAATTCGACTATGCGCAATCCTAAAACCCAGCGTAATGCGGATTCATCTCTATTAATCCCCCTCCCTCACCCTCCCCCCACCCAGGCCGTATCCGAGCGCATGTCCCTCGACATGCTGGCCGCCGCCCGCCGCATCCGGCACTCCCGGGTGCTCACACTGCACGGTACGGCAGACACCGTCATACCGGTGGGGGACGCGCAGCTGCTGCTGGGGGCGATGAGGGAGGGGCGGAGGGAGCAGGGGGAGGAGCAGGATGGGTGGCATGAGTTGGTGTTGGTGGAGGGGGCGGATCACTTCTTCCGGCGGCCGGAGGAGGCTGCGGTGGTGGTCCAGCGGGTGGTTAAATGCGTGCAACGAGCGGCGGGGGAGGGGCGGGCGGCAACGGCGGTGTGAAGGGCATAAGGAGGGGTGGTGTGGCTCGTGCAGAGACACACCACTAGCAAGCGCACTCCTTGATAGGTGGCGCAGGGCGGTCGGGGCAAGATGGTTTGCTTGTCCGTGAGGTTTGCTGACCTGGACCCCCCCTCCACGTCCGTGTTACCGGCAACGCGCAACACCTATGTAAGCCCCCGCCTCCTGGCTTGCTTGTTCCTAAGCAGCCGTACAGTGCCAGTTACAGTACAGCAGAGATGGAAAAGGAGAGCAGCTTACCACAGCCGCGCAAGCAGCCCTGTGCGCTCCGTAGGTGCGCTACCGTGCCCTGAATTACCAGGAGGTCCACCTCTTCAGGGGCGCTGTGCTGCGGGCAGCAGAGTACATGTCGCGGCCTGGTGCTGCTCTTGCTGCCACCTAATGTCCCGGTTAGGCTGCTGCTGCTCATGCGGTCATGCCCCCCTAACGAATCTCACCGCGCAACGCTTGATGGTAGACCGTGTCCTTCTGCTTGGCCAGGTCATTCCAAAACCGCAGAAACAGTTCCAACCAGAAACATGCAGAGGGCGCTGGTTAAACTCCTACAACTTATCCGGCGCGACTTTCACACCCGCAACCCCCCGAAGGAATCCCCTTTGTAACTGCACCATTGGGTCCCGCAAAGATCTGACTAAGTGCCTCAGAGTACCAAAGGCCTCGCAAGTACTTATTGTCGAACTGTACGCGTCGTGCTGACGTACTCCCAGTAGCGCAGTAGGCTGAAAACCGGGAGGCCTTATGAACGGTTATGCTAACGGATTCACTACTGAAGGAGGTATGCAACCATGGCTTTTTTGAAGGCCACATTGGAATTCCCGGCTGGCCCGGAGCAAGGTAAGTCAGGGTAAGTCGGCATCAAATGACGAGGAGGCGCACATGTCGGACACACGAAAAGAAATATCCGGAATTTGCTGCCCGTGTACCAATGGGTATATGTTATTTCAGAAGTTATGAAGTGTCATTGCGGGCTTGGACAGTATGTTTTCGAACGGTGCCATCTTAGGCATACAAGCATGGAGGCGTGCCGGCCCTTGCTTCCAAAGCCCCGCTTCGCTCTTGCTGGCCTTCAGCCGCCTCCTGGCAATACCAGTATGGCCAGTCGTCCGCTAAACAACGCCTCATGGATGCATCCAACCAGCCGCCGCCGTTCTGCTTTTACACAACCTATTTTTTCCGCACTCATGTCCCCACCATCACCTCATCTTCACGCCCACCCAAACACCCTCACAACCCCTTCCCCACATCCCCATCCCCGAACCTTCCTCTCTTCCCGGCCTGCACCCCCTTACCCCTTTTCCTCCTTCCCATGCACGCCGCTCCCCCCCCTCCCCACATATATATTTCTCATCATATATATATTTTTTCCCCACATCCTCCTCCTCCTCCTCCTTCTCCCTCCACCCTCACATCTCCCCGCACTCCTTGATCACGCAGGGCAGTCGCGGCCGGTTGCTCTGCTTGTCGGTCAGCACGTTCTCCAGCTTGCGCACCACCAGCAGACCCTCGTCCAGCACCCGCCCGAACACCACGTGCTTGTTGTCCAGCCACTCGGTCTTGGAGCAGGTGATGAAGAACTGCAGGGGGGAGAGGGGGTGGGGGAGGCAGGGCATCGGGGCAGGAGGAGGAGGGTGAGGAGGAGAAAGGAGGGAGGGAGAGGTGTGGGGGAAATTATAAATAAGTGCAACAGTGGGGGGGCAGGTGGGTGAGGGAAACGCGAGGGGCGACCTGATTCCCCGGCATGCACCCCGGCATGCACCCGACCCGACCTCACCTGGCAGCCGTTGCTGTTGGGTCCGCTGTTGGCCTGAGGGGGGAAGCGGGGGGCGGGGAGGGGATTGGTGAGAGAGGGGCAAGGGAGAGGGAGAGGCGTCAAAGATTGGGCAGTGAGATGGGTTGCGGATGGGGTGTGGACAAGCGCCTTTCATGCCACCGTTGCCAGGGCCCAAGCCACACGGCTACAGCGGTCCCGGCCCCCCCCTCCCGCCCCCTCGCCTGCTAACCCTCCCATGTTTTGTGGCTCCCTGCCAACAATACCCATTGTTTTGCCCTAACTTTGTGGTTTGGTTTATTCTACCCGCCCCCTCGCCTACACCCTGTGCGTCCCACCCAGGGCAGGGTGCGGCCCTGAGGCCCCCCAACATGTGCCCTACCTGCCCACCTGCGCCCTACCCGCAAGCCCTACCCTCTCTCCCAGCCCAGCCCCTACTTCGTTGACTACACGTACAACCCGCCTAACTCCTCCCCCGGGTGACTCGCTCAGCTTCCGCCACCCCATCCCTACACCCTCCTTGGTCCGCTGATATGGGTCGGGTTCGGCGGGTTCGGTGGGTGGGTTTGCCCCCAGTCTTGTAGTTGCTTTCCTCTTGCTACATCTCACCACTCACTCTCTCCCTTCCCCCCGCCTGCTCCCACCCACCCACCATGGACAGCAGCCCCGGCCCCGTGTGCTTGGCGATGAAGTTCTCATCCGGGAAGCGGCTGCCGTAGATGCTCACACAGCCCGTGCCGTCACCCTGGTGCAGTGGGGGTGAGGGTGAGGGAGGGGGGGGTGGCGCGGGTGAGCGGGAGGGTCGGTGATGTTGGCGATCACACAGCGCCAAGGGCCGTTGCAGGGTGACCTCGCACTCAGCGAGTGTGTTGAGTGAGCGGTAAGGAGGGCATGCATGGCGTGCGGGCTAGCTGCGGTCCACCCCGCTGGCTGGCATAGGAGGCGTTCACGAGTGCGTGGCAGATCACATGAGGTAGGTATGGGCATGGCTAGGAGGGGGCGTACAGCAGGCGGGGCTCACCTTGATGAAATCCCCTCCCTGGATCATGAAGTCCTTAAATGGTGACGTCAAGGTAGGGAAGGAGAAATGGGGAAGGGAGGGAGGGGGGTAAGGAGCAAGAGGGCCCCCATACGGTGGACACGACAAGGCGATTGCCTGGGCTCAGGTTCAAGCAGGGGAATGACAGGGAAGGCAAACGGTCGTACCTTGATTACGCGGTGGAACGTGCAGTTTTTATACCCTACTGGTAGCCCATTTTTCCTGCGACAGTCATTAGCATGTGATAAGGCTAACTCTTTGCAAGCTCCGAAGCTGCGCTTGGCGGGCTGCTTCGGTTTGACGCTTACCGGTATTCGCCGGTACATAGTTGGCGGAAGTTCTCTGCTGTTTTAGGGCATATATCAGCAAACAGCTCCATTTTTATGCGGCCCGCAGGCTGCTCGCCAATGTTAACATCTGCGCCAGAGCAACAAATGACAACCAGTCGTTGGATCTAACGAAGCTACGTAATGATCATGTAATTGCTTTACGTACCAAAGAAGACAACTGGATTTTCTGGTCGCTGCGGCCGTTGATGCCAAAGCTCAGTGGTTCCCGTGGCCATTATGCAAGCGACAAAAGCAACGTCAGAGTGAAAACGTTATGGCGTTAACCAAATACTTCAAAGTCTACAGGTTGTCGGTTGTCTCGTTTGCTAATCGTCGCCGTACAAGCCGCTGGCTGGTACGACATGGCAGCCCCCCGGCCTCCATGCTAAGAAGATGTCGTCCTCTACTCCAACGCGATTGAGTCCGGGTGAGACGTATGCTTCTACTGAGGAGCCGGTACCCCGTACCCGCAAGCATCCCCACAAATTGACATGCCAGATTGCATTTCTCTGCGTTCGTGGCACGTCTGCTACGCGGCTGGTGGTCTCCCAAAAGGACACCAGGAAAGGATGTATCCATCAATATGACAGCCTTGCAACCGGCTACATGTGTCTCTGTCACCCACAAACTGAAATCCTGATAACTGATGTGTGCGGGGTCAGCCCTCACCTCTTGTTTAGATTCGGCGGCCTGAACCATGCCCACATCGGCACGCCCATCGCGTCCCGCTGCAGCCATGACAGCGCCATTACCCAATTCTTTTACTCAATCCTCTTCCCATCAACCGGCGTGTTACCCCGCATATAGCATGTACATCTGCAGTGGTACCAATGACAGCGGCACCGCCTGCGTGCAAACCTTACGTGCAACTACCAGCGTGCGCAGTTGCACACCCCATATGGCGGCTATGCCTTACAACTGCTCACCAACCATAACAATCGTGTCATCATACCCCTGTGCGGGACACGCTTTCTCTAACACTTGGCTAGGGTTCCCAATGCTAAACACCGCAGTAAAGGACACCTGGCTGCCGCCCCGGTACTGCCGCCGCACGGTGTACGATGCCGTGCCTTCATGGGGTTCACTTCAAGCCGCGTGCCTTCACTGCACGAAAAGTGCCTATCCGCCTGTGCCGCCCTGCAGGCGCTCAGCAGGCCTATCTGCCTTTCCCCGCCTCTGCTGCTGCTGCTCCGTGGCTTCACAGCCCAGCAGCAGCAGCAGCAGCAGCGCCTGCTTGAACTTCCTTGTAGACTTTCTTGTGTAACAACGCGTGGCGCAGAAACGCAACCGCCTGACGCATTGCCCCTGCTACTACTGCTGCTTTCCTGCTTTTCCGGCGCTAATCTTCTTCACCCCTGCCACGGCCGGCTAAGTTCGACCATACTTTACCGTGACCATGCTACCTATCTTAGCCGCACAACAGCGGAGTATCCACCACCAGCCTCTCCACGGCTCCCAGCATCTGCACCGCTACCCCCTCTTCCACCACACCTATTCCTACGCTTGGCTCCTCATGCCCTCTGCTCATTCCAGTACTGGACAAAAGGCTCCTACGTCCGCTGCTCTTCGACTAGTTGCGCCTGCTCCTTCCTTCCTTCCGCCTCCTCCTCCTCCTCCCCCTCCTCCTCCTCCTCTCCCTTGCGTATAGGACTCGGGTGCTTCACTCCTTCTCCTCCTCCTGCCCTCCTTCTCCTCCTCCCACCCACCTACCCCTCCCGCCGCTCGTACAGCAGTATGTACGCCTGCGCTCGCAGCACCTGCGCCTCCGCCACCGGCCGCACCTGGCTGTCACTGGCGTAGTACCACTGCGGGGCGCCGCCAGCAGCGGGGTTGGCGCGCTTGACGTAGGCAACCTGGGCGGGCGGGGGGAGGGTGAAAAGGGGGGGGCATGGAGAAGGAGTGCGGAATGGGGATGAAGGAGAGGGGCAAACAGCAGGACCTCTTGACTGCACGCGTGGGTGGTGCGTGTGTTACTGTAAGCATGATGGCAGGCTTGCGAAAAGGCCCCGGAAAACGATGAAATATGGCAGCGTTGCCGGGATGCATGTTGCAATTGTTACCTGGGAGGTTAGGAGTCAGACTGAAGGCAAGAGCACGCACACACTTACGTAATGCCCGTATCGCAGCTCCCCGGAGTGCTCCACAAGGCCCAATAGGTCGTACACACACGGTGGCTGTACGACACCGCTCCTCTGCTCCGCCACCGCCGCCGCCAGGGCCGACCGTGACGCCGGCGGAGGCGCCGCCGCCGGTTGCATGCCGCCCTCGCTGCCGTTACAACCGTTGCCACAACCGCTGCCGTTAGCAGCTCCGCCGTTCGCTAGAGCGCCGTAGAGTGTGCCGATGAAGGGACTCGTCATGCCGCCGGTCGACTCACCAGACGTCGCCACCGCCCGAGCAGTAGCCGCCGCAGCATCGGCGGCAGGGACGGCACCTGTAGCGCTGCTGCCGCCTGCGCCTCCTGCTCCCCCAGCTGTACCGCCGTACGCTGTTGCAGCGTGGGAGAGGAAGGGCGCCAGGTCCAACGTCGTGTCGAAGGCAACCTGTGTGTGTGGGGGGGCGGCATATCGTACACATGGCATGCAGCTGGCGTACAATAATACCGGAACAGCTCATGGCTGCTTATCTTTGCCCGTTCCGTACAAAGCCCTGCAAGCCGACATGCTACATTGCATCACTACTGGAAAACAGGAAGGACTTGGCGGCAGGACGTGCACTATAGGCCTGCGAGTCAGCACCCCTCACCCCCCAGGAACCCCATCCGCCCTCACGTGTTTGTCGATCTTCCTCGCCCGCCCGCGTCCGTCCATGGCGAAGCGCTTCAGGTGCAGCACCAGCAGCTCAGGCGCCCGCCGCAGCAGGTACTGCTTGGCGGCGGAGCGCAGCAAGCCGCCGCCGCCGCCCCCGCCGCTGCGACGGAGGCCGCCGCTGCTGCTGCGCCGACGGATCTCCATGCCGACGGAGGCCGCGGAGGTGTCCGACGCCTGCGGCGGCGGCAGCGGTGCCAGCTGGCGGCTGCTAGCGCCATCAACGCCGTCACTTATGGCGGCGGCAAGGGCTGGCGGCGGCAGCGGCGAGGACTCCAGCGCAGGAAGGGGAATCTTGATGGGCTGAGGTGAGGAAAAGGCGGCGGTGCCGTCTGTTTGTACGGCAGGGGGCTGTTTGCCCGTCTTGGCGTTGTGTGACGCACCGGGTGGTGATGATGTACCTGCTACATCGGTCCGTCGCGGATCCTCAGGCTCGTCGGAAGAGGCCTCCGAAACCGCACCATTCACGTCCGTCAAGCTTCCTGCACAACAGTTGCCGTTACGTGCCTCCGAAGAGGAAGACACACCGAACACAGGCGACAGGCACCGGATCGGGTCACCACCGCCGCTACGGCCGTCGTCGACGGCGGTGGCGACAGGCGCGGAGGTAGCGCCCGGTGCCGTCGCCGAGCCTGTGGTCGCGGTAGCAGCAGCGGCGGCGGCCGCAATGAGTGACGCGATGCCGCCGCGATTGGCGCCTGTGTCGGCGGTCGCCGCCGCCGCCGCAGTCGGCATCGGTGACCGCAATGACAGTGAAGCTCGCGGCGACGCCACGTCGTCCATGTCGAAAAGCGCGTCGACGTCAGCGGCGATGCGGCTCATGGGGGCGGCGGCGGCGCCGCCGCCGGTTGTTGCAGTCTCTTTAACTTTGTCGAGGATGTTCTCGATCAGGCCGTGATTATTACCGTTGTGTTTTTGATGGTGGTGGTGGTTATGGTGGTTATGGTTGTACAGGTGATGATGTACCGCCGGGTCCAAGTTCACGCCGTGCAAACGAACGTCCGCTTCCGCGCCCGCTTCAGCAACAGACCTGTTGCACCCGCCATTGCTAGACGCAAAGGGAGCTGCTGTCGCCGCCTTCGCATGGGCCTTATCTTCCGACGCTGCAGATCTCAACCCCGCAGAGTTTCGTATCGCCTCTGATGCATCTCCACCGGCTGTCTTCAACGGCAGCGTACCCTCCGCAGCGCCGCAACCTGCAGCTGCCATACTTGAAGAATGTACGACACGGCCCTCCTGGGCTGTACGGCTGCTCCTGCTGCTGCTGACCTCCTCGCCCTCCTCCTCCGCATCGCTAGCATGCGCGGAGCCCGGCGGTGAACAACCGGGCGACGAGGCAGCAGAGGACGAAGACGAGGAATCCGAGGAGCCGGAGGACGACGACGGCGACAGCGGCGGCAGGGAGCACCCGCCAGCAGAGGAGTCCCGGCTTCTGCCGCCGCTGCGGTGACCCCGTCCCGCTAGGTGCGCGAAGGCGGGGTGCACCGCGGGTCGTCTGAGCGCGGAGGGATACTCCCAGGCGCCCTCGAACCTGCGCCGCTGCGGCTGCTGCTGCTCAGTCGCATCCTCGGAAGCGCCGGCGGCGTCACGTCTCCGTGCCGCTGCACCGATAGGCACCGGAGAGGATGCCGCCGCCGTCGTCGCGACGGAAGCAGCGACCGACGCCGACGCCGGCGGTTCATGGTCGTCGTCAGCTTTCACCAGGCGTGCCGCCGCCTCCACCGACAGCACACCAGCGGGGTATCTGCCGCGCAGCAGCAAACGGACCTTGCCGTCGCCGCTTGCCGTACTGGACGGCGGCGCCTCCGCCAGCTCGAGGCCGCCCGCCAGCATGTCCATCGCATGTCGTACACCTGCGGAGGCGGGCGATGCCGCCGCCGGGTAAGCAAGAAAGCGGGTACCCATAAAGCATACCTGAGGATCCTAAGGATTCTTCAACAGGACAGCCGATGACCACCAACGAAGTGGAGGCGCACATAGTCCCTGTTCGTGCATGGTTAGGCCCTCCGCTCTCTCCGCCCCCCCACCCTGCCGTACCTTCGGGCGCAGTCATGAGATCTGCCGTACAATCCATCACCAGCTGCGCCGCCGCCTTCACTCGCCGCGCCTGCTCCCGCACCGCGCCGCCGCGCCAGGCCAGCCCCACATCCAGCCGCCCCAGCGACAGCCCTCGCTCCAAAAACGGCCCCACTGCTGCCGCCCCGCCTCCTCCTCCTCCTGCTCCCCCTCCGCTGCTCGAACTGCCCGTCAAACGAGTTGGCCCACTGCTGCCGCCACTGCTGCCGCCAACACGGCCGCTACCCAACGCGCTGCCGCTGGCTCTGAGGGGGCTGCCGCTGCTTCTGGGGCTGCTGCTGAGGATGGTGGCCAGCACGGGGCTCATGGGGACAGGGCTCATGAGCAGGGGCGGAGTGCCTGCTGCTGCTGCGCCTCCAGATGCGGCTCCGGGACCACTGCTGGCGGCTGCGGCTGCGGCGGCTGCTAGCAGCAGCTGCGGGGCCCTGCTGCAGGTGGAGGCGGGCAGGAGCTGCAGATGCATGGCATCGCAGTCGGTTGGGTCCAGTTGGGCCTGCGGTTGTGGGCGGTTGGAGCGGCAGTTGGAAATTGCAGGTGCCTTGGTGAGGGAGGCAAGAAAGGAAAGGGGACTGCTTGCTGTGCTTTCCTGTAACTGTAAGGCTGGGGGGGGCAGCGGAACGAGCGTCGCGGGCACTGCCGCATGCATGCATGCCTCCAAGCACCGGATCACCTCCGGCACCCTCCCAGCTGGCTGGTCCCCACCCACCTGGATGATGAAGGACGCGCCTTGCGCCTTTGCGGGCCTGCGGGCGGGAGGAGGAAGGGGCAGGGGCCACAGGGCGGACAGAGGAGGTCACCTCGTTGACATCAGACCCAACTTCTGCGCCCCTCCACCCATGCTCCCTCAAACCCCCGCCGCCCCCACCCCATACCAAGACCTGTAAGCTTACACCCCCCCCCCGCACCCCCCCCCAGTCACTCACCTGAAGAACGGCTCCCTGCCCCGCAGCGCCTCCTGCAGGTCGGTGCCCCGTTGCTCCCGGCTGCCGGGAACCAGGAACACCTGCGGGCCGCCCGGACTCCAGGACACCTGGGGGGGGGGGGGGCGGGGAGGGAGGCGGGGAGGTAAGTGGGGTGGAGGAGGGGATGATAAGGTAGGCCGAGCCGTGAGAAGTACTGACCCTAACCGCAGCATACCGGAGGATGATGGCGTCCCAGGTGTCAAAGTATTGATAATTGTAGTGCGGGCTGACAGCTGCGGCAAGTACCCTACCTGCTTGCGTAGCGGGGTGGACAGCGGGGTGCCAGCCAGGCTGCCGGAGGCGGAGGCGGCAGCAGCAGCAGCTGCGTCCTGCGCCTCGGCGCGCTCGCGGGGGCACTCCCACCGCACCGTCTCAGCGGCGAAGAAGGCGCGCAGGCAGGACAGCACATCCAACACAGGAGGCGGGGGAGGAGGAGGCGGAGGAGGGGGAGGGGGTGAGGGAGGTGAGGGGGGTGAGGGAGCTGCCGCCTCCGGCGCCCCCCCCTCCACGGGAGCTGGAGGCGCCCCCTCTGTCACTGCGCCACCTGATGCCGTCCCCTCACTGGCACTGCCGGCATCTGGTTGTTGGGAAGTGGTTGTGGCGCTCGGGCCGGTGTCCGCATGGCGGCTGGCGGCGGCGGATGCAGCTGCTGCCTCACCGTCCGCAGGGCGCTGTAGCATGTCCGCCTGCTCCTGACCCGTCGCAGCCTCCGCCTCTACCGCCTCCGTGACACCCTCTGCCGCTTCCGGCACACCCCCATTAACCCCACCACCCCCCTCGCCTTCCCTTCCAGCCTCCGCCTCGGCCTCAACCTCCGGCTCTGCCGACGACGCCTCTTTCGCAGCCACCTCATCCTCCCCTCTCGAGCACGTGCCAGGGGCATCAGCGACATGCACCCCGTTCGGGCGCGCAACGCTATTTCCTGCGGCCGCACCTCCGTCCACTTCCAGTCGCTGCTGGGTGTCCCCGCCCGCCCCACCATCCTCCTGCACATCCCCTGCCGCTGCCGTCCGTTGCTCCTCCTCCTCCCCCTCCTGAGCTGCTGCTGCAGATGCTGCTGCTGCAGCCGCCCCAGCCTCAGCCGCGGCTTCCGACTCTGCCGCTGCAACAGCTCGGTCGTCAGTGACGGCCTCGGCACCTGCTACCCGCCCCTCCTCCTGCTCATCCTCTCCCCTCACCGACTCCGCAGGGTGGTTCTTCTTGGCCTGTCGTACCGCGGCTATCTTGACCTTGCGCTGCTCCTTCGCCTGCTTGGCGAGTTGCTGGACGGGGGGGCGGCGAGGGGAAGGGGGCCAGGGGGTAGGAGCGAAGAAGGCATGGATGAAGAGAAGGATGAGCCCATGGAGCCATTGATGTAGGAACCAGTGAGGCTACGAACAAGAGTCATGCGCACTGCAAGGCACGTGCCCGCTACCCCACCCCGCGGCTCAGTTTATCTAATACCCCACCCCGGGTGTCCGGGGACTCCCAGCATCCCCTTCCCCCTTCCATGCAAGGTGCACCAAGGTGCAGCCAAGACGTGCCCGACAAGGGAGAGGACCCCACACGGGAGGAGGGAGAGGACCCCCGCACGGGAGGAGGGAGAGGACCCCGCACCTTCTTAGACAGCTTCTTGCCGCTGATGCCGTCGCCGTCGGCTGTCCCGTCACCTGCTGCTGCCGCCGCCCCTGCTGCTGCTGCTGCTGCTGCACCAGGCGGTCGTTGCTGCTCAGCAGCTGTAGCGGGGACTGCCTTTTCCACATCCTCTGCCTTGCCCTTACCGCCGCCGGCAGCCTTCCCCTTTCCCTGCTTGCCCTTCTCCTTCTCCTTCTTCTCCTCCTTCGCCTGCTTGGCCGCCGCCTTCGCCGCCGCTTTCGCCGCCGCCTTCTCCTCCTTCTCCCGCTGCTTTTCCGACTTCTTGCCAGCCTTCTTCCCGACCTTCTTGCCCCTGCCCTTATCATCCCCGTCCCCACCATCCTGACCCGCCGCCGCAGGAGCACCGGAACCCGCTGCTGCCGCCGCCGCCCCTCTGACCCGTGGGTCGGCCTCCGGCAGGTCCTCCGGAATGGGCAGCGACAGGTCGAAGAAGGTCTCCGAGGAGGCGGAGGTGTGGCCGCACGTCTCGCAGCGGATGCGGCTGCACAGCTCCCCGCCGAACAGGCGGGCAATCAGGGATCCACAGCCTCCGCCGCCGCCGTCAGCGCCGCCAGCGGCAGAGGTCCCGCCGCCGCTGCCGCCGCATGCGGCGCTGGCGGCGGGAGGTGCGGCATGAGGCGCTGCAGGGAGGGGTGAGCCGGGCGGCGTGGGAGCCGTCTCCTGGCTGCTGCTTCCCCGGCGGATCAGCTGGGCTGCGCGCTTCTCCTCCTCCTGCAGGACGACGGAGCGGTCGTGGTGAAGTGTGCGGTGCAAGTAGCGGAGTTCGGCAGAATAGATGTCAGACTTTTGACATCAGGGGGTTGGAAGGCGGGCGAGGAGTGACCCCGTCCGTAGCTCATATACGCGCCGGCATGCTGCCTGTCTCCCCTCGTGGCCCTCAACCCATATTCCCCAACTACCTCCCTTCCCCCGCTCAGTCAAATCCTTCCTCCCCCCTCCCACTCCCGCCCCCCCCCCCTCTCACGCCTCCCCCCGCACACCTGCAGCGCATCCAGCAACAGCCGCATGAGCTCGTGGCTGTCCTGCTGCTGCTTGCCCTGCGAGCCCCGGGGGCGGAAAGGGGGTGGGGTGCAGCGGGTTTAGGGACTGCAGCGGGGTGGGTTCAAGATGGGTGCATGCAACGGTGAGCTGGTTTGTCAGCCGGGGTGCAGCAGCGCTGTCCAGCTGTGGGCAGTTCGCCTCTCGCACTTTGATTCAGTTCTCTGCAGGTAGGCTCAGCGGTATGGCTCGTGGAGCGAGCCTTTGGATCACGCCTGGGAGAGGCGCATGGGCAGCCCCGCCAATACGGGCCCCTGGTGAATGGCACTTCAAGGTCGTCTCCATCTCATGCTCCCAGGCTGTAAGGCCCTGGCGAACTGTACGACAGACGCGTCCGCCCTGCCCCACCTTGAACTGAGGGGCCACCCGGCAAACCGCTGCCAGCAGCGCTTGCGGGTTGTACGACCCCTTGCCTCCGATTCCGCCACCCAGTCCTGCCGTACTAGCACCCGGCGCAGCTGCATGGCGGGGCTGCAGGCCTTTCCAGCAGTGGAAGGTGGGGGAACATGGGAGAACGGGAGGTAGGGACGAGGGGTAAGGCGCTGCTTGCATGGGCTATGACGCGCGCGGCTCGGTATCTAACGCGAACCCGGCAAGGTGGGTAACAGTATTCATGCAAGGTTCCTACCGTTGACGTTGAGAAGCGCCTGCTGGAGGGTAAAGCCAAGCGGGCCGCGCCCCAGCGCCGCTGGCGCTACTGCTGGCAAGCCAGCTCGAGAATCGCCTGCTGCGCCGCTGCCTGCAGCAGACGGCATGCGGGATGCTGCAGCAGCCCAGTTGAGGTGTGGGCTGGCTAGCAGCAGCTGTAAGGCTGAGTTAAAGAAACAGGTGTTCCCTAAGTTCACGAGTCCCACAGCTGGGCCCGATACAAGGCACTGCGATCTAGCATGGTTGTCCAGCACGCTGGTCGCAGAGCCCGTGGCCGGGGGCGGTGATGTGCTCTCTTGATTCATCGAAGGAAATAACCTCTCGCAGTGATGCGTTGATCAATGACTGTACTTGGTGCTTCAGTAACGATGCCGCTTAACGGTAAGCCCTACCGGTTGAATCAATATGCGCACACGTTTTACAAAATTCCCAATGGGAAGAAGTAGATAAGCACAACATTACAGCGCTGCCCGTTGTAACGAAAATGCCATGATTGGAGCCTGTAAGGGACAAGCTGAAGCCTGCTTGGCATCAATTAAATCCTAAAGCCTACAAGGTGACACGTCGACAACTAGCAAGGAAATACTAACTAGCCTGTCGCCAGTTCATTCCAGCACCGAAACCTGAATTCATCGCAATCAACGACTAAACTACTGCACGCTGGCCTGCGTATATCACAGCTAACGCTTAGCACCTAGTATAATCATTGAGCAAACACTATCAAACTGCTCCTGACTTGCTCCGGAACCTCCTCTCTGACCGTTAGCTCTTAGGCTGCGACTCCTGCGAACCTAGATCCCAAATTTGTCTCCGCTAGAGATCATCGTATTCCAGGACATGGCGCGTGACACGCTGCCCAGATGGCATAGGCCCTCCCATGCCATACATGCCAAACATTGGTGGCGGCATCCGCGGCATGCGCATCGGCGCCGGCGCAATGGCGATAGGCGGCAGCTCGTAAGACATACCGTAGCCATCCGACCGGCCATACTCGCGCCGCTGCTGGGAAGGGCCCGTCTTCTGCAGCAGCCAAGTAAGAGAGGCAACTAAAGGTTCAGTGCAACACCGCAACCAAAGCTCAGCGCATCAGCGAGGGCATGCAAGCTACCGAGGAACCCAGGACGAGTACCAACAAGTGCAACTCCTGCCCTGCCCTGGCAGCTTCTTATAGGGATCCAGCCCGACTTCAGCCGTCATGCTAACTACAAGTCCTCCATCTCCCCAACCCTCCCGCTCTCCCACCTTCCAGTCGGGCAGCGCTCCCTGCGCCCGCGCCACCGTGAGGCGGTGTCCGCCCGCCTCCACGCCCATGGAGCGGGACAGCTCCAGCACCGTGGTGGCGGCCTCGGGACGAGCGAACCGCACGAAGCCGTAAAGTTGACCGCTGACTAGCCGGGCGTTGACCACCTCCTGCGGGGCACGTCGCGAAAGGCGCGTGGTGTTGTTTTCCGCACGAACAAACAGTCCATGCCAAGAAGCCCAAGGCGCTGCTCTCTCAACGGCTGATTGTAGAGTGTATATTCCACCAGTCGTGAACATCAACTACCCCAGTTCTTGCGCACGCTCCAAACCGTATGCCATACTCCGTAAATCCCCCCGAAGGTATGACACGGTACCGCCAGGCTCTTCCCCTTAGCCCCTTTCCCCCACCTGCGAGTAGGTCTGGAACACCGCCATGAGCTCGGGCACGCTAATCCCCGGAGGCAGGTCGCCCACAAACAGCGTGCAGGCCAGCTCATGCGACCTGCCGCCGCCACCGCCGCCGGCACCATCCCCGCCTCCGCCTCCGCCGCTACCACCCTGTTGGCGCTCCCGAGCCCCTCCCCGACCACTGCCGCTGCCGCCGGCACCTGCCGCGTCTCCTGCTGCTGACCACTCGCGCTGCTGGGGGTGCGGCTCGCCGCGGTCTCGCTCCCTGTCCCGGCTCCTATCCCGGCTCCTGTCGCGCTCCCGTTCCCGGTCCCGAGCGGGCTCCGCGCCGGGGCCGCTGCGGGGCCCAGCGCCAGCCTCTCGACTGGCCTCCCTGCCAGCAGCCCCACTGCCGCCCTCGCGGACGCTGTTGTTGTTGTGGTGGCTGTTGTTCATGTTATTTTTGTTGCTGTTCACGTTTGCTGCTGCTGCTGCTGCTGCACTGTTGCTGCTGATATTGGCATTGTTGCTGCTGCTGTTGTTGAGGTTAGTGTTACCGTTGCTAGTATTGCTGGTGTGTTTCTTCTCTCGGCCGTGGTCGCGGCCAACTGGCTGCGTCAGACCAGCGCCACCGCTGCCGCCAACACCGCTACCGCTGCCGGGAGGAGGAGGCAGGTGAGGAGGCGGCGGTGGCGGTGGCGGCCGCGACTCGCGCTCCCGATCGGCGCCGTTGGCGGGGCCGGGGCCCTGGTGGGCGGGCCTGGCTGAGAGGTCAGCGGAGTTGCGGTGACCCGCGGGTCGCTCTCGGTCTGGGCCCATGTGCATGGGGCCACCGTGCATGGGGCCGTGAGGTGGAAGGTGCGGCGGGTGTCCCGGCATGGGGCGGAGTCCAGGCCTCCTGTTGAGGTAAGAGGATGGGACAGGAGAGCAAAGGACGGGTTGAGAAGCAAGGCAGCGGATGCAGCGCTGGAACTGCATTACCGCATCGCGGAATGTTAGACACCATGCATAGTTGCATAAGGGGAAGCAGGGCACCCCGCGACAGGCCCCTCCGAATCCGCCATGGCATCCCTCCCGGTGTTTTGTCTGCTAAAGTGCAAACCCCGTCAAGCCCGAAACCTTACCCCTCCATGTTTCCATTCGCGTGTTGCACCGGCCAGCAGCCATCCATCATCCCGGGCCCCG
This sequence comes from Astrephomene gubernaculifera, assembly GCA_021605115.1. NCBI lineage: Eukaryota > Viridiplantae > Chlorophyta > Chlorophyceae > Chlamydomonadales > Astrephomenaceae > Astrephomene > Astrephomene gubernaculifera. Next base: position 2,808,780 of record BMAR01000004.1, read on the forward strand.
GCAGAGGCGGCATCACTGCCGCCGCCGCCCCGGCCTGGCCCCCAGCCGCCCGCCTCCGCCCGCCACGACAGCGCCGCCGCCGCCGCCGCATGCCGCCGGCCTTCTCCCCTTCCACTGCTCCACCCCCGCCAGCACCTCCGCCAGCACTACCGCCACCACCTCCGCTGCCACCTCGGTAGTGCGCATGCACCCCTGCCCCCAATGACGGCAGCGGGGGCGACCGCGAGCGACCGCGATCGTACTCACGCTCACGTTCGCGGCCTCGGCCCCGCCGGCTCAGCAGCGAACCGCCCCGCGCCGGTGACCGCGACCTCGACCGTGATGCTGACCTCCCTGCCGTACGACCGCCTCCGAGGCCGCCGCTGCCGGCAGCCCGCCGCCCGGGCGAACGCGATGACGCCCGAGAGCGCGAGTTGCGACGTTTCAAGTGGTAGGGCGGCGAGCGAGACCGCGACCGCGACCGTGAGCGGGACCGTGAGCGATAGAATTCACCTGGCCTCCGCGACCGTTGCTGCGGGTGCTGGGGGTGATGCCCATGGTTACGGTGGCGCTGCTCGCCGCTGCGGAGGGCACCCCCACGGAGCCCGCCAGGTGACTTGGAGCGGGAACGCGAGCGCGGCCGATAGTCCGCCTGGTCTAGTTCGGACTCGGAGGAGGCTGTGCCGCCATCTGAGGAAGCCGAGCCCGGGTCCTCCCCGTCGAGGGAGGAGCGGGAGGGCGAGGAGGGAGCGGCGGCGGTTGGGGGTGCTGCGGTGGTGGGCTTGGTTGGGGTTGGGGTGGGCGTGGGGCCTCCGTGTGTGGCGCGCATGGGGTGCGAGGAGGGGCCGCTGCCGCTGCTGCCATTGCCTGTTGGTTTCTGCTGGTTGCTAAGAGAATGCGGATACGGACCATGTCGCTGCTGCTGCTGCTTACTGGACTGCTGCTGTGGCTGGTGTGGCTGATTTTGCTGCTGCTGCTGCTGCTGTTGCTGTTTTTGCTGCTGGTTGCGGGCTGACAGCGGCCAGGGTAGGCGCACACGCAAGATCGGCCGCGTCACCTGCTGCTGCTGCTGCGCCCGCGGCGGTGGCGGCGGCGGCTGCTCCTTAGCCTGCGGCTCTGCCTCCGCCTCCTCCATGGCGACCTCACCCCCGGGTGTGGGTGCGGAGGCCAGGTCATTGTCACTTCTGCTGCCGCTGCTGGGGTGCTGAGAGGACGCCCCAGCCCCGGACGCAGCCTTCCTTGGAGCCATGGATAGCAGCTGCTTGCCCCGTCCTATGCCAGTTACTCTCACTACAGCCCGTCGCTCTTTCCGCTCCTGCTGTTCCTGCTCTTGCTGGTAAGCCTGATCGCGCGCGACCCTGTATACTACCGTTCGCTGCTGCTCCTGCTGCTGTTGCGGTGCCCGAAGCTCAGTCGATGGGTGCTCCTGCCACGTCCACTGCTGCTGCTGCTGCTGCTGTCCTTCCTGAGGAACGTCCTGCATTACCTGATGCCACTGTTGCCGCTGGGGATCCTGCTGCTGCTGCTGTAGCACTTCTCCTAGCTCTGGCCGCTGCTGTAGCTGTCGATACTGCTGTCGCTGACTCTCTCCAAACGTACCTGCCTGCAACTCCTGGAGCTGCGCATGCTCCCCATAAACGACCGTGGCCTCCTCGCCATGCGTCTGCACCGCCCCCTTCCCCTCCTGCTGCTCCACTCCGTGCCCATGTGCCTGCTCGGGTAGCCATTCGCCCGGCCGTTCGGCCATCATGAGCGCATCGTACGGGCCCAGGATTGCGTCGAAGTGCACCCCAAGCGAGTCAAACGGCGCCACCAGGCCATCTGTAGAGCAGGTTCCCTCCATGGCAGTAGCAGCAGCGGCGGCGACGGCAGCAGGGTCCGCCGCCACAGGGCTGACGGCGCCGCTGGCTGCCGCACTGTTCGCCTCGACGGAGCCCGCCGTCACTGCCACGGTATCACCGACCCCCGCTGCTAGCTCAGCAGGGACGGCTGGGAGGGCTAGGCCGGCGGCGGCCCCTGCATCTTCGGGGATGGGAAAGGCAGGTGCACCCATTGGGCCCACCAGGAAAGGGGCGCCGGCCCCGAAACCGGGTGCAACGGCAGCGGCGGCGGCCGTTGCAGACGCAGCGGCCTCTGCGGGCGCTGCCATGGGCTGCATGAGCTGCAGAGGCTGTAACGGCTGCAGCATGTCAAACGGCGGAAGCAAGTTGTTAAAGTCGCCAGGCGGCACCACAACGCCCTCAGCGGTTGTGCCGCTGCCGCTGGTTGCCGCTGCGGCGGCGGCGGGGTCGAACACGGGCGTCTCCACGGCCATCGGTAGCGGCGCGTACGGCATAACGCCCCAAACTGCCGCCCCGTCTACAGCCACCGTCCCCATGAAAGGATCGGCGGTATCGGGTATGCATGGCAACGGCATCGGCACAGGGTTCGTTGATGTCACCTCCGCTAGGACGGCAGTCGCCTCCGCCAACGCCGCTGTTGCTTGTACGAGCGCCGCCGTCGCCTCCGCCAGCGCCGAATGCGCCTCCGCCGCCGACACGGCCTCCGGAGGTACGACATGCTCCCCAGGCAAGCATGCCGTCGCCGCACCCTCGGCGCCGCCGACGGCAATCCCAATCCCACTGCCAACTAGCTGCTGCAGGTCTGGAAACTGCGCTAATGCGTCCTGGACCGGCGCTCCTGGTAGCATAATGGGAACCGGAACGTCTGCGCTGCCGCCGTTAGTCATGTTGACGTCAACGGCGGCTGCACTTCCACCGCCAGCCATGACGACGTTGGCTGCGGCAGCGTCGCCGCTGCCGCCGCCGTCGCCCATGTCGTACAGGTCATCGTCAGCGCCGTCGTATTGGGGGATGGTACCACATGCGTCGCCAACGCCGCCACTGCCGCCGCCGGTGTGAGTGCGGTCAGCGTCATCGCAGTCGCTATCGTCACTACCGTCGCCGCCGCTGGCGCAAGACACTTCACTAAACCGAACTCGTATTGACATGCGATTGCTGCCGACGCCCCAACCTCCGGCATCGCCGTCGTCGCCGCTTTCACCGCGGCAGCGACTATGCCGTGTGATGAAGGCAGCATCGCCGCATGGTCCGCCGGGGCACGACATACTTGACGACGGCAGCGTGTATGACGACGTCGTTGGCTCCGCCGCCGCCCCGCCAGCTGAAGACCCTGACGGCGGCTCCGGAGTCGAGCGCTTGTTGCCCACCAACGCCGCCCCAGCTCCTCCGCGGTCGCTGCCGCCACCGCCGCCCGCACCTCCCGGCACAGGCGGCTTGAATCCGGCGGGCACCGGGGGCTTGAACCCCGCCGGACCCGGCGGCTTGAACCCAGCTGGAAGCGGTGCCTTGAATCCTGCCGGCACAGGCGCCTTGAAACCCGCCGGCACAGGCGCCTTGAAACCTGCCGGGACGGGCGGTTTGAAGCCCGCCGGCCGAGGGCCGGGCGCCTTGCCGCCACCAGCCGCCTCAGCGCCGGCTGAAGCTCCTGCTCCGCCGCTGCCAGCGCCGGCTTCAGCTCCAGATCCACCACCGCCGCCGCCGCCGCTGCCACGCGGACGTGTCAGTGGCACGTACCCCGCCGCCGCCGGCTCTTGGGGCTCTTGCATGGGCGCATGCAACGGTGTGGGCGGTGCTCCGAAGCCGCCTCCGCCAGCCGCCATGTTGCGCCGCGCGGCACTAGGCAGCTTGCGGCCGCTTGGGGCGGTGCTGGGGGGCGGCCCGGCAGGGGCCTCGGCTGCGGCTGCGTCGCCTGACTCGGCGCGCTGCCGCTGCATCCGAAGAGCCTGCAGTGGGGTCACAGGGAGGCGGGGACGCCGGGAGACGGCATGCTTGGCCCGTGGGCTTACTGCACCTGAGCTTCTAAGTCTGGGAGGAAATAAGAATCAATCATGGGGTAAGGCAGCAACAAGAAGGCAATACCCATAACCCAATTCATCGTATGCGTCCTTTTAAACATGGAGGATTGGCAGCAGGGCTTCCACTGTCAAAGTTTGCGCCGCCCTTGCTGCTCAGCTCCCGCATGCGGCCTCAGCCTCGTCCCTCAGCCCCTTCAGGCAAAACAAGAAGCGCCACAGGAAAGAATGCCTTGCCTCGGCCTATGCGAAGAGCACCCCTAAGGGCCCTTAAGCTCGCAAGGCCGCGGTGGGTGCCACCGGCTCCTTCACACCCGTGGTCTCCGGGGCCCGGCTCGGACACGCCCAACCCGACCCGCCCTGCCGTGTGCAGAGTTAACGCGGTCCCCATGGAAGGGCGCACCCGTGGCCGCACCTCTGTAGGCCATGAGGCCGCCCACTAGGACATCCACTCCGTCCACAGTCGATCACCCACACCAAAGGCTGTCATCCGTGTGACCTCCCTTTTTGCGAGAACAAGAAAGGATTGTAAAGGACAAGAAGGGAGGGCGTCTTGTCCTCGCAAACCGTCTGTTTACCCGCAGCCCTACTGTCCGCGTTGCCATGTTTCCCTACTCCATCCCTGCATAGCCGTTCCTTTCATGGCTCTGTTTCGGACTGTTCCCGAGGCCCTTACGGTAGCTGTTGACACCCAGTTGCTGCCTTGTGGACATGAGTAAGCCCTTCCAATATCAACATAAGCATACATACCAGAGCCCCCATGTTGCCGTGGAGCCTTAACACCACGAACATCCAGCGTTCCCTCCACCACCCGCGAGCCTTCAATCCGCATTCCCTAGCGCCCGCAGGCCCTCACACACCTCGAACCCTCCCTGTAGACGGCTGAATTTGCCTACGGTAACCATTTCAAGCCTGGAGCCAACCCCTCCCCTTCTCACTTTCCCCATATCCTCACAACTAGAAAGTACCCTACACATCGACCGCCTCCATCACGCCAACTTACCCGAAGGGCCCGATCCTTGGCAGTCTCTCCCGAAGGCGCAGCATCCCCAGAAGCAGCAGTCGCAGATGCGGCAGCTTCAGCCGAGGCGGGGGTGTCGCCGCCGGCAGTGCGCGATTGGCTTGGCGCCGAGTACGCCAGGCTGCCTCGCGGGGGTAGTGAGAGGCTGGCGGCGCCGGCTCCGAGGGCTTGTGCCAGGGAGGGGGGCAACTTCGAGGCTAGGCTCTGACGCTGTTGGGCTGCGGCCTGCCGTCGCGCGGCCGCCGCTTCCTGCGAGGGATTTGGGCGCAAACCATGATACATTTATGCAAAAATGGATGTGAGAACGGGAAAGCAAGGTGACAAACGACCTCTTCGCTCGGGAATGGGCAGAACTCGTAGACGCGGCGACAACATGAGTAGTAACATCCGGCACATAAAGCATATGGGCCAAGAGGAAGCCAAAACATGTAGTCGAGATGCTTATTGTTTAGCTAAGGAGACGGATCGCTATCCTGGCCCGGCCCAGCGACTACACCCTACGATTGGGCAACTCCTCACCTCTTTCTTCTGGCGAAACTGCTCATACTTCTTTATCAAATAGGACTCGGCTACCGTATGCATCATCTTTGCGCAATCCTCCTCCGCCCGGCAGCCGCGTTTAACGCGGCGGCCACCGTGTGCGCCAACGCTGCACGCTTCAACGCTGTTGGCAAGCAGGCAAAAGTAATGTTCTACAAGCTTCCTGAGCGATGACTTAGTTGATAAGCGAGGCCCGAGGGCCGGGTTGCATGTAGTAACCAGACACAGGTAGCACAAGTGTAACCTACAGGTTCATAGTTACTGGCTAGCTCTAGTGTGTATAGATCTCACGCGAGTATATACTTATACACTCTTCTGCAGAAGAGCGAGAGGAAGAACAGATTCCGTGCAACACGCTCAATCGCATCATGTCGTTGATAGCCCTGCCGGTATGTTTATTGTTATCCTCTCATGCATTATTTGAGACATCAATTTGTACACACATAAGTTGCAACTAAGGGTTCCAACCCAGACTGTGAACTGTAACAGGCACATTCCTTCTGGCGGCTTCGCTTTTCTTAACAATTGTAGTAGTGTCAATCACGACAAAGACAATTGTCTAAGGTGTATCCTCGATAGCTGTCAAAACGGCGACCTCGAGCTCAAGCGCAACGCAGATGGCGTTCGTTGGCGCCGTCGCGGCTGCGGCCGCGGGCGCAATTGCGGTTGCTGTTCAAGGAAAACATGGTAGCGGCGAAAAGGTGAGCATCTATCCGCTGTCGAATTCGTCGCGTTCTATTGGCGGCGCTTTAATGACCCTGGGTCATGTCCGAAACGCTTGGGCTTGGCTAGGTAAGCACATAAGACGATAGGTGGCCATTTTCTGTATGCCTTGAAACCATATTGGATATGGGTTATTTTCGTGCTAAGGAAAGCCGGGTTGTGCAAATATTGCCTGTGTGGCGTTTGGCAAAGGGCAATGCCATGCCGAATTGTTAGCCCATATGTTCACGTCCTGCGTTCTGGTCAGGACTGCTTGTATGTTAGTTAAGGGTTTTTCCTTGATAGTACCTGCCTATCCCACGGCGTTCTTAATTCTCATCACCCCAGATCGCCTGCCCTGGACCTCTTCTTCTCAGCCCCTACTTCGACCCCCCTCGCCCGACCCCGCTACACCTCCTCCCGCTCCATACCCATCCAACTCCTCTTACCCTTCCCACCCATCGCTACTTGCCCTCCACCCTCCTCCTCCCTACACATGTGCATCACACCTCCTGACCACCACCCCTCCTCCCTCCTCCGCTCAGGCCTCCATGGCCCCCGACGTGCAGTTCCTGCTGGCCCGCGCCGCCGCACTGCAGCAGGCCGCTGGGGACCGCGTGGTCACCCTGGAGCACCTCTCAGCAGCCATGCAAGCAGCAGGAACCGCCACCGGAGCAGCAATGGGGCCGGCTGCGGGCCCAGTGACCCACGGGTCAGCGGGCGCGGCACGGGCGGGCGGTGCGGGCAGTGATGCGCTGACCAAGAAGGAGCTGGAGGACACGATGAAGGCGCTGCTGCAGCCGCCGGGCATGGGGATGGGCGGGGATGCGGACCAGACGCCGCTGGAGAGGTTCACGCAGGTGGGGGACCTGGGGAAATAAAAATATCCAAAGTGGTGGGGGGTAGGTGCGGGTAGCGGTATCGGCTGTGGATGGGCGCGGAGGGTGCGCGGAATGGCAGGATGAGGGTTTAGGCGCTGGACTAGAGTTGCTCGAGGCCGCTCCGTTTCCCACATCACACCAACAACCCAAGCACTCTCCCCTGCCCCTCCCCCGCCCCCTCCCCTCCTTTAGGACCTGACCGCCGCCGCCCGCGCCGGCAAGCTGGACCCGGTGATCGGGCGGGACGAGGAGATCCGCCGCGTGATGCACATCCTGTGCCGCCGCACCAAGAACAACCCCGTGAGGGGGGCATGAGGGGGGGAGAAGGAGGAGGTGCATGGGTGGAGGGATAGCGTGGCAGGGGTGGAGGTGGAGGGAAGGGCAGGAGTGAGGGGAGGGAGTGTGGGGAGGCGCCGTGTGAGCGACAGGCGGAACGCATCTGGCACCGGGAGCGCGTGACTTGGGTCTCTACCCTCCTCCCCCTACGGACAGTGCGGATGTGGCAGCACACGGAAGTTGGTCCGGTAGCGCCCGGCAGGCCTAGCCGGACAGTCCCTGCCGCCGCAGCAGCAGTAACCAGCGGCGTTGTGCTTGGGCCTGCCCGTGTCGGTTCCTGCCCCCTTACCCGCCTGCTTGCCCTCTCCCCTTCCCTTGCCCTCTCCCCCTCCCTGCTCCCCCTTTCCCCCCCCCTAGGTTCTGGTGGGTGAGACGGGTGTGGGCAAGACTGCGCTGGTGGAGGGGCTGGCTCAGCGGCTGGTGGCGGGGGATGTGCCGTACAGCCTCATGGGCTGCCGCATCGTGGAGCTGGATGTGGGTGAGTGGAGGGAGGGGGGGGGGGGGGAGGGGGGAGGGGAGGGGGTGCGGGTGGGAGGAGAGGAGGGGGAGAGAGGGAGGAACAGGGGAGGGGAGGCGCTGCTGGGGGAGGTACCGAAATGAGGGACCTGGAGTTCCCAGGGGTCCAAAGGTTGGATGGAGGAGGGGGGAGAAGAGGAAAACCAAGCCCATGGAGAGGCAGGTGGAGGGGAGCTTATGGTGGGCGACGGCGCAACCTCACCCCTGCCTCACCCCTGCCCCTGGTCCCTTGCCCTCCCCATTGTCGTCTTGGTTGCCACATCACTCTAGCCCGTTGGGTACTCCTCTTTCCACCCTTTCATCAACTTCCTTACTGGTACTTTTATCTCCCCCTCCCCCCCCCACCCAGGCTCCCTGACCGCCGGCGCCATGATGCCGGGCGAGTTCGAGGAGCGGCTGAAGGCGGTGCTGAGCGAGGTGGCGGCCTCGCGCGGGCGGGTGCTGCTGTTCATAGACGACATACACAACCTGGTGCCGGCGATGGGGCAGCAGGTGGGGGGGAGGGGAAGGGGGGGGGGGAGGTGGGGTGAAAGGGGTAGAAAGATGTGCAGGACTGCTTCCTAACTGTCGCCCTCAGGCCTCCGTACGTGAAACCCTCCACCGTGTATCCCCTCTCAACCCCCCCTGCACTGCCACGCCCCCCATGCACCCTCCCCCCCTGCAGGGCGCCACCATGCTTGACGGCGGCTCGCTGCTGAAGCCCTTCCTCAGCCGCGGCGAGCTGCGCTGCATCGGCGCCTCCTCCACTGACAAGTTCAAGAAGACCATTGAGAAGGACCCGGGGCTGGAGAGGAGATTCCAGCAGGTGGGGGGGTGGGGAGGGGGGGAGGAGGGGAGGGGGGGAGGAGGAACGAACCAACCATGTGTTAAACCAACTTACGCGGGGTTTCGGAGTGGCTGGGTGAGGGAGCTTGGGGCGCATGGCGCAGGAGGCAAGGGAGGCCGCCCGCTGCTCCTCTCAGCCGCTGCCCGCTGGGCCCCGGCCTGCCACTGGCGCGGGGCTTCTGTTCAGCATCACCTCCCCCACACGTGCCACTTCCCTGGCCCTCCCCAGTCCGCACTTACCCCTAGCCCGAACTCTCCACTACCGAACTTATCCACCCCCACCCCCATTCAACCCCAACCCTCCCTCCCCCTCCGGCTCCCCCCCCCGACAGGTGTTTGTCGACCAGCCCAGCGTCCCCGTCACCATCTCCATCCTGAGAGGCCTGCGACCCCACTACGAGAAGCACCACGGAGTGCAGGTGGGGCCCGACCTGGCCTGACCTGACCTGGCCTGACCTGACCTGGTCGCATGCATGCATGCATGCATGCGTGCATGCTGGCTCGCGCACACTTACATGCTGTCGCTTGTTCGCTTGTACGGAGACCTGCACACAGGTGCACACAGATGCATGTGATCCCCCACCCGCGCCGAGGGGCGGTTGCAGCCCTCCTCCTGCAGCAGTGAGGTACCTTCACCAGTGTTGGGCAAGTGAGGTGTGCAGAGGGCTGCAACCCCCGCATGGGGGCACATGCTGACTGGCAGCAACCCAGCAGGGTCTCTTCCCGCATCTGGTGCTGCATGCATGCATGAGAATGCATCCCAGCGCATCCCAAGGAGTTACCGCTGCTGCTGCCCCTGCTGCCCCTGCGGCCGCTGCCGCTGTGGTGGTGGTGGGTGCAGGTGGGCGAGGACGCGCTGGTGGCCGCCGCCCAGCTGTCTGCTCGCTACATCGCGGGGCGCTTCCTGCCGGACAAGGCAATCGACCTCATGGACGAGGCGACCGCGCAGGTGGGGGATACCAGGCTTCCGCCCGCCTCCCTCTTCCGTCCCCTTCCTGCTACACCCGCTATACCTCGCCCCTGCCCACTACCGATACCCCTTTCTCCAACCCCTCGTCCTCGCCTCCTCCTTCTCCGCCTCCTTCTCCCGCCCAACCCCTCCCTCCTCCACCCCTCCCCCCCCAGGTCAAGATGGACCTGACGCTGCGCCCCGGCCAGCTGGACTCGCTGGATCGGCGGCTGAAGCAGCTTGACAGCGAGGTGGGGCAGCTGGCGGGCAAGGCGGCGAGCGGGCAGGACAAGACGGCGGCGGCGTGCCTGGAGGAGCTGAGGGTGAGGGGGGGAGGCGGGGGGCGGGTGGGCTGGGGGAGCCGGTGGCAAGGGAGAGGAGGAGGAGTCCGTGGGCGGGAGGTGTAAAGGCGAGAAGGGGAGCAGAAGGTGAGGCGCACAACCAGCGGGGCCGGGGGGCATGGCGCCACACGTACAAGACGCGCCGGGTCGCAACCGTAATCACAGAGCCGCCAAGGCGGGGCGGGGCGGGGAAGGGGGGCCCGGGGTACGACACGGTCCTCTCCTGGTTGTTCCTGCCACCTTCCGAGGCATACCTCGCTCCCCGACCCTCCTGTGCACCCCTCCTCCTCCCCATGACAAGCTATGCCACTATCGGTACCAAGCCGGTCTTCCTCTTTCCCTCCCTCCATCCCCACGTCTCCCTCCCCACCTCTCCCTCCCTCCCCCCCCAGGCCGAGCGCGCCTCCGTGTCCGCCCAGCGCGACGAGCTGGCTGCCGCCTGGAAGGCGGAGCGGGAGGCGGGGCTGCGGGAGGAGGAGCTGCTCATGCGGAAACAATACCTGGAGATGGATGTGAGGGGGGCGGGGGGGGAGGGCGGGGGGGGGAGAAATATTGATATGTGCGGGGGGAAGAGGGGGAAGGCGGAAACGCGTAGCCACTGGGGGCGTGCCATCCAAGCAGGAAACAAGAGCTAAGACGCTTGAGACGTGACCGACAACAACTGGCGAACACTGCCCGAATGCGACCTACCTCCAGCACCGCGCCGCATCTTACCGTCCTCCCCCCTGCCGTTTCCGTGCTGCAGATCGGGCGGTTAGAGAGCTCCATGGCGGTCGAGCAGGGCGACACTGCTGACGGCGGCGAGCAGGAGGAGGAGGAGGAGGACGATGGGGAGCGGGAGGACGACTATTACACGGGCTTCGAGGACGCCGCAGCAGCTGCAGCGATGGAGGCAGCGGAGGAGGAGGAGGCGGCTGGGCCCCTGTCGAGTGGTGTGTACGGCAACGGGCTCGGCGGGCGAGAGGGGGCTCGTGGCGGCGGCGGCAGTAGCATGGGTCGCACCATGTTGTCGCATTTGAAGGAGCAGTTGGCTGACGTGGATAAGTCGTTGGCCAAGGTACGGCAGCAGCAGGCGGCGGCGGCGGCGGCGAACGGAGGAGGAGGAGGCGGCGGCGGCAATGGTGGTGGTGGCGGGCGGCTGGTTCGTAACACGGTGACGGAGGGGGACATCGCCGCCGTCATTAGCCGCTGGACGGGTGAGTGGGGGGCGTGGGGGTGGGGAGGCGTCAGGATGTTGCAAGCTGCAAGGGCGTTTGGGCGTTTGGCGGAACGCCTGATGGTGTATGTGTGTGCTAGGGCATAACGGAAACCGAAACAGGCACATGCTGCTTGTTAATACCCTTTCTCTGTGTTTCGCCCTCCCTCCCTTTCGCGTACACAAGTCACTGCTCACACTGCTCCGGCTGCACACTCCGTTCCTCGTCCCATCTCCCTCCACTCCAACCTTCCTCTAGTCCTCCACCTCCCTCTTAACCCCCCCGCCCCCCCCCGCCCGCTGCTGCTGCTGCTGCTGCTGCAGGCATCCCGGTGACCAAGCTGGTTGCCAGCGAGCGGGAGCGACTGCTGGGACTGCAGGTGGGAGGAGAGGGGGGGGCGAATTGTGAGGAGGAGGAGGAGGAGGAGGGAGGGCCAGGGGCTAATGTACCTTGTCAGGGCGGCAGTTGCAAACAGGCAGGCACTCCCAATTGCCGCTTGGAGCGTTGGTGTATTCCCTCCACACCGCCCTAACCCCCCCACCCGCCCCCTCACCCCCCCATCAGGACGAGCTGCACCGGCGCATCATCGGGCAGGAGGAGGCGGTGGACGCGGTGGCGGAGGCGGTGCAGCGCAGCAGGGCGGATGTGGCGGACCTCAACGGTCCCATCGCCTCCTTCATGTTCCTGGGACCCACGGGTCAGTCGCGGGGTCCTGCGTGCACGCGCACCGCACCGCACCCGCAATCGCACTTAGGTTCCACACCCGCTGTGTTTCATGCCACCTTAGTAGGTGCAACCCGTGGTCACATGGTCCATGCCACATGGGGTTTCGTCTTCAACACCCCCCTCCCCTCCCTCCTTTCCTCCCCCTTTCCCTTCCCCCTCCCCCCCCCTGCTGCAGGTGTTGGCAAGACCGAGCTGGCCAAGGCGCTCGCCGCCTACCTGTTCAACACGGAGGAGGCCATGGTGAGGCTGGACATGAGTGAGTACATGGAGAAGCACGCGGTCAGCAGGCTCATCGGCGCGCCGCCGGGCTACGTGGGGTACGAGGAGGGCGGCATGCTCACGGACAGCGTACGGCGCCGGCCGTACAGCGTGGTGCTGTTTGATGAGATTGAAAAGGTGGGGATGATGTTGATGGGCGATGATGGTATTGAGGGAGACAAGTCAGTGTAGTACACTGTGTGCGTGAGGTGCTTTCATCGCTGCTTTCTTCAACTCCTACTGCTCCTGTTCCTACCGTATCCTTAACATCCTCCGTCTTGACCCTTTCCTCCCCTCCCTCCCCCGTTAATCGGTACATGGGGTACATGCATTCACTCATAATTTCTTCCCCCCTCCCTCCCCCTCTCTTCCCCCCATCAGGCCCACGTGGACGTGTTCAACGTGCTGCTGCAGATCCTGGACGACGGCCGCATCACGGACGCGCAGGGGCGCACCGTGTCGTTCAAGAACACCGTCATCATCATGACCTCCAACCTGGGCTCGTCCGAGATCTTCTCGCACGTGGCAGGAGGCGCGGGAGCAGCGGCGGGGGCCGCAGAGGATGGGGCGGTTGCAGACGGGGGCAACGGTAACGGCGCCAGCAGCAACGGTAACGGTAACGGAGGTCAGGCGGACCGGGCGGCACTGAAGGAGAAGGTGATGGAGCACGTGAGGAGTCACTTCCGGCCGGGTGAGAGGAGGGAGGGAAGGAGGGAGGGGGTGGGTCTCGCTCCTTGCTTTCACCTTCGCTCGTTCGCTGCCTGAGCTCCCCGAACCTAAGTAAACCCAGTTATCCGTACCTCTACCCAACTCCTCCCTTCCCTTCCCTTCCCTTCCTCCCCCATTCCCTCTAAATAGGGCTATAAGTAAGGCTACACGCAATTCTTAGGTTTCCAGCCTGTTCGGAATACCCATCTCCCCCTAACCCCTGGCCCCCCTCGCCCCCAGAGTTCATCAACCGAGTGGACGAGTTCATCACTTTCGACCCGCTGCAGCCCGCACAGATCCGCCAGATCGTCACGCTGCGGGCGCAGCGGCTGGTGGGGAGGCTGGCGGAGCGGCGCATGAGGCTGCAGCTGACGGTGGGGAGGGGGAGGGAGGGAGGGAGGGAGGGAGGGAGGGAGGGAGGGAGGGAGGGGGAGGGAGGGAGGGAGGGAGGGAGGTGTTCGTGCTGCTGGACTCCTGCTTCGTTGTTGGTGTACATGCCTTTCAGGATCTCTGTTACCTCTCACCTTCCCGCACGGGTTACCCCCACCTGCAAGAACTTGGTCTAATCCCCTCCCCTCCCCTCCCCCTCATTCCCTCTCCCGCCCCTCTCCCCCCCCCAGGACCCCGCTGTGGAGTTCCTGGCCTCCCGCGGCTACGACCCAGCCTACGGCGCCCGCCCCGTCAAGCGCGCCCTGCAGCGCGAGCTCCAGACGCTGCTGGCGCAGGCACTGCTGCGGAACGCGTTCAGCGAGGGGGACACCATCACCGCCAGCGTGAGGCCGGATGGGGCGGGGCTGATGCTGAGCAGGGCAGGGGCGGCGGAGAAGGAGGAGAAGGAGGGGGTTGCGAAGGGCGGTGCGGAAGCGGAGGGCGGTGCGAAGGAGGGGAAGGTGGTGGTTGAGGAGGGGAAGGGGAAGGCGGAGGAGGAGCAGGGGAAGGAGGGGGCACCTGCGGCGGTGGTGGAGAACGGGGTGGTGTCAGCAGGAGGTGCGGAGAGCAATGGCGTGGAGGAGCAGTGAGGTGTGGGGATGAGGGCGATGTGGGGTCGGCGCTGTTGTGACGGAGTGGGGGGTGTAGGTCGGGGTATGACATGACAGGTGTGGGCGTTTAGTCGCAGAGGAGGAGGACGTAGGAGGAGGTGTCCCAGTGTGACGTTTCTTTGCGTGGTGTGTATTCCCCCCCCTTGGTATGCGCAGTTGGATGAGGGAGAGGGAGGAGAGGGCCCCGAGTGAGGGGTGACGAGCTGGGATGGGCTCTTGTGTGCTGTGTTCGTTTGGAAACGTTAAGGAACACTGCTCTCTTGATCTAGTGTTAGTCAAGTGGTTGTCTTCGTGGATGTCTGCAATTGTTGTTGACTGCAAGGAATGGATGTGTAGGTGTTGTTGCCTGGTTAGGCTATTGTTTCAGGTGTGGGTTTCAGGTATGCCGTCCAATTCCGTCCATATACCGTTATCGCACATGGCGCTTGCTGGGTTCTGGTGCGGTAGGTTCTCTCTGGTGGTGTGCCCTGGTCCATTCTTTTTAAGGTATGACCTGCATGAGTGTGTTTGGATGATGCTCGTGCATTGCCCTCATATGACGATGCATGCATTCGTGGAGTGTGGTGGCACGTATCAGGACCCCGCCGGTTTGATGGCGGGCTTGATGTTTGGGTAGGCTATCTGGTGCGGAGTTTGCGTCGGGTTGGACATGGCTGGTCCTTCTTGTGCCATGTGAGATGGCGGCGTCGTCCCAAACAATCGGCAGTGGATCACAGTACCGGTACAGGTATTCCCTGCCCGCCAGTAGAGGGACTTGGCGTGGGGTGGGTTGTGTATGCGTGGAGGGGCAGCATCTGGGCCCTTGTAGTGCAGAGCCAGGCATGTTTGCGTAGGCAGGAGGACGCGGAAGAAGAACGCTAGCAAGCGGGTTTCGTATGGCTTTCTTCCGGGGGACAGCGTTCTGCCCGCCGACTTGAATCATTCCATTTAAGCAAGGTAGCACGCCGGTACGGCATTCACGCGGAAAGGCCGCACGCTAAAATGCTCCGGGAAAAGATGCGAAATGCCGGCAACATACTTGTTCTCGCCACAGCCTGGCATATTTGAGTGAACGGCGGTCACAGCTATCCTCCTCCATTGGGTGCGGCTCTAAACAGCATTCTCCCCTGTCGATCAACAGCATTCCCCCTGACGGACAACCACCTAGAGCAGGTGCGGGGATGACACAGCGCCCCTCACGCCACCTCGCACCAAACTCGTCGCCCCCAACGTCACCGGTCCCTCCGAAGCACACAATAGCCTGCTTCACTAACTCCTCACAACATAACTCCTAACTGACTGTCTAAACTCTAAAGTACGCCACGGACGCAAGGTAAGGACCCCAATACGGGTGCCTCGTGCTGGTGCTCTTCCACGCTGCATGTGGCCACCATCCCAGCATGCATGCACCAACATCGCTCCTTTGCCTCGCAACCGTACCTGCATGTCGTTGCACGAGCACCACGGCTCAGCGATGTCACGCCATGACACCCTGTCATCAGCTGTCATCGACTCCCATGGCCAGCACGGCCAACACCTCATGCCGTACACCTCGTGTAGGCGACCAACCAAACCCACCAGTCGCTCATAGACCTCGGTGGCACTGCCACAATCCAACAGCCACGACCACCGCCTCTCCTCCGCGCCTGCCTCACCCCAGCTGCCCCTGCCGCATCTGCCTGTCGATCTCATCCGCGTCCAGCTGCCCCGGCAGCCGCTGCACCCCGCGGTTGAAGATCGAGTACGCCGACACCTCCCCCGCACGCCGCCGCCCCAGGTTGCCAAAGATGCTGGCAATGAGGCACGCAATCACAAACACCGGGCCCAGTCCTAGCGCCCAGGCCAGGCGACAGCCCACTAGGAAGGCAGCCAGCAGCGCGAATCTCCGCGGCCGCAGCAGCACCACCCACTCTAGCAGCCAGTCCGGGCAGCGGGCGCGAGTGCGGAGCAGCTCCACCACCGCCACCTCCCAGGCGGGGGTGCCCGGGGGGAGCGCGATGCGGTCCTCGTCGTCGTCCTCATCTGGGTGGCGGCGGCCGACTGACCCGCGGGTCACGGTTGCGACGAGTTCGGGCGAGGGTGCTTTGCGCTGGGGGGCGACTAGTAGGTGGTCTGTGTGGGGGCGGGTGGGGAGGTGGCGGGATATCGGGTTTGCGGGTGGAAGCATGAGGATGGAAGAGAGCTAGGCAGCAGGTGTGGCGGACGGGCAGCGATGTACAAGACATGGGTTGGAGACTGGCTTTCAGCAGTATCCTGGCTGGGTGGAGAGGAAGGCGAAGATGGCAGGTGCGAGCGAACTGGCATCCAGCTCCCAGGTGACAACTCCGTTCAGGTCTGTGACACATGCTCCGTTTCGCAGAGGACCACAAACGGACAGTTGTTGAGCCTAGGAAGTCAACCAGTTCGCGAGGCTGCCGGCAACGCAGTGGGGAGGCCGCCTCAAGAGGATACCTAGGCATAGGACAGCAGTGTAGGGGTTAAGGGCGGGGGCATGAGGCACACCACCGCACCTACCTCCGTCCTTCAATGTTACTTTTTGGCTCGGGCGATCCACTGGAAGCGCCGCGCCCCTTAGCACGACCTTCACGCCACCGGACGTGACAGCGCCGAAGGCATGCTCAACCGCTCGCACAATGTCCTCGACCTGTTCCGGGGCATGGCACAGTCCTTACATTTCATTACAAGATAGTAATATACGAAAGTGTCTAAAGCCTTACGGAGCACTGGTTTGGTAGCTCCGCTACATGTCTACGCCCGGCGATGAACTGCAAGGTCACAGAAACCGTTCCAGCGCTTGTCATCGCAAAGCTACATGCATCTGGCGCATAACTATGTATTATACGACGTGGGCGAGATGGAGAAGAATTTAAGCAAAGTAGAGTCGCGACAGCTGTGCTATCCTGGCTACCAATTTTCCAAGTATGGCTTGCAAGATTATTGGACGACGAAAACGCGGTCGGACACGCTTATTAAAAGTGTCCACCGTCGCGCTCCTCAGCTGCAGGCCTGCAGCTGGAGTTGATCTGCTCGTAGACAGGACCCGTGCAGCACCTGGCTTCGCAATCCCCTTTTGACTTGTTTACCATGCCTGCATCTTACACACGTAAAGCCGGCTAGGCTACACCTCTAGCACATATAGCGAACACACCACGTGCAATTGGCTGTCAAAGCTCGCCATACCGAGCTGGGCCAATTATGTCGCAGGCAATGTGAGGTGTCATGCACAGCGACAAGGCAGGAACTTGTGGCCGTCCTGTAGGTCGTTGCGGCGCATGCATTTATTTCCAAACGGAAGGGCGCGTGGTACAGGTAGGGGTGTGTGGGGGGCTGACTTGCACTATAAGCTAGGAAGGGAGGGTTGGGGGATAATGGGGGACCTCGTGGCCGTGGCAGGGAGGTAAAAGAGTAGAAGTGACGGGCCAAGGAGATCCCTCATGACCGCGTGACCAGCTGAATTTTGCGCAAAATTCAGCTGGTCACGCTGTCATGGGGCCTGTGGGCCAAGCATCTCTAGGTGCGTACAACACTGTAAGCCTTGCGGCATTGATTGTAAAACCCCGAGCGTGTGAAATAAGCAGCTCTCAGCCCGAGTCATAGTTTGCGCGCATGCATACGGTATATCAGACGCTGGCTGTTACGTGCTACTAGCATCCACGCCACCTACCTGTATTTGACACCAAACCACGTGCCACGCCTCAAGGGTCCCCCCCTCTGCATGCGCGGACACAGCACCCGTTAAAAAAAGGTCGAGATCATATTCCCTGGGCCTTGCATGTTGCCCCGTACGCCTGCCCATTGCTCGGCTCCTTCATGGGTGCAACAGGGCGTGCGCCTCCCGCACGTCCCTTGATTGGGGCGGGAGACCATCCCACACAACCAAAACAACCCATCAGTAACAGCATTTCATTACAGCATTGTGACACTAAAGACAGGAGGCCAGGCGAACATAACACCAACAAGCCAACCCCAATGACCACAGCCATCGGTGCGCCTCATGCTCATATGCACACTGTTCCTCCGTACGTACGGAAGTGCATTGCGGCTCCGGCTTCGCACTGCAAGTACCCTACTACTTAGCCATACCATGCCAAATACCCAATTGACACTGGCGCCAGTGTTTTTAAAACTTTTCAGGCTGGGTAATTATTTAGGAGCCAAGTGGTTACTTTGGGCCTTTTCTGGCGCCAAAGACCAAAAGAGGTACAAAGGTACTCCCAACCACCAACCACCGTCACTCCCAACCACCGTCACGCCTTCGTGATGCCACATACGCTATTCCGGCAAATTTTAGGCTAGATATTAGAGCTATGTTTCACGTGCTGCTACAAAAACGAATACAAGTCGTGACCCTCGTGAGAACTTCGCACGTTGGACGTACTATGTACTACCTTCTTAACATTCTCCTCATGCGGCCAGCCACCATTGGCTGTACCTCCTTGCTACAACTCCGTACAGCTCGCTATCACAGCCAAATCCAAATGCCAGACACTTATGAAGTATATCCCCACACAGGGATCACTACACTTAACGAGAGTCATACGACAGATACGGAGGAATAAATACCTGTAGGAGCAAGCCAGACAGACTGCTGCTGGCAGTTGAATCGATTGTCGTACAAGTCAACATGTGCACGGACACACATGCCGACGACTGATCACGCTTTGACGACTTTAAACCACCTACCATTACAAACCCCACAAGAGCCACCGCATCGCTCGCCCGCTTCACCGGTGTGCCATGCCCATAGTACTGATGTGTGCTGCAATACGAGATGTGGGGGATGGGAGCGACACCACCACAAACAAACTGCTTTCTTCAACCCTCCAGTCGCCCGCGTATGCTGATGCCTGGTGCGGCTGCCGAAGCTCGTACGAACGAACACAAGTGAACGAATGCTTGTATGCCAATACACAACATGCATCTTCGGCGCGCTCTACAACATACCGGTGTAGACACCAGCAACCTCCTCCCATCAACCAACACCACCTGCAGTGATCTTCGATACCCGACAGCGCTCTCCTCTGGCATATCCCTTTGCAAAACAGTGTCCACACCCCATTTGCGACAGCTCGCATGGCCTCTTTCCAGCCATGGCCCCAGGGCTTCATCATCAATTGCACACAACCATCCCACCGCCGACTCCTCTTTCCCTGACCAAACAAACTAAACCGCCTAAACGCGGCCGGAGCAGTACACCGGTTTAAAAGCAAGTTATAAGAGATGGAGGCCCGTTCAGGCCCCCAGCGCGAAGCCTACGGCCACAATGTCGTCAGATGGCTTCCCTGGACTCGAGCTGCTTAACAGTGGGTGGTGGGGGTCACACCGCACATGGGCCAGGCGCAGGGGTTGCTGGCGCACTGCAGTTGGCCCCTGATTTCGCCACCCGGGTTAGCGACGGTGCGGACTTTGATGTACATCTCTCCTAGCTGCAGCTGGTACAGGAAGCCGAGCCAGTTCATGTCCTTGCTCCACATTTGGATGTGGTCCAGGGTAATGGGAACGCTGAAGTAGAAGCCGCCGGTAAAGGACACGGGTGGGTCGAGCGAGACGGGCTTTCCAGAGGTGGTGCGGGGAAGGACGTCGTAGAGGATTGGGTTGGCAGTGGAGTTTTTCTGTGAGATGTGGAGCAGCCAGCGGTTGGGATGTGATAGTTGGTTAGCTGAGGTAAGCAGCAGGAAGTATGCTCTGCTGACACGGAAGGTGCGCTGCAGAGAGTTTGGGAGGTGAAAACTGAAGCAGTTGATAGACGAATGTCCGTTGGTGAGGCGAGTGCGTTGTGAGCCGTGTACATGCATAGCATGCTGGTCTTCGCTGGGCTACACACTAGTCGAGAGCGCTTCCGACATCAAGAAAGCAAGTAAGCACCCCGTTTAATGCTTATGGTCGCAGCCGCACAAGGACAGCGCAAGGACCCAAACGTTGGGATATAACCTTAGTGTCACCTCACCGAGTACAAGTGCACCATTGTGACGTTCTTCATGGAGCCTGACAAGCTGACAGTTAGAGTAGCATTACCCTTGTCTGGGCGCGGCAAGGTAAGCGTGGCGGTGCCCGTGCCACCTGACGTCTTCTGTCAAAGCCAAAGGTTGACGGGGCGAGGGAAACATCACAATGAGTTCAATCCAGTGCAGGCATATACAAAGCAATGGGAACAAGGTAGAATCGGTACATAGAATGTCGCGCGAAGCGGCCTTTGTTGACGATATAATACGGATACCCAAGCGCCTTACCACGCCAGGGGACCTAGTAAGCTTAGCGTATGCCATAACAGGGCTGCCAATGGCGCTTGGAGGGGTTGACTGGCCTTCAACTGCAGCCACTATGGCTGCGAGAGCCACGAGGGCAAGAAAAACTGGACGAAGCATCTTCTCGGGTTTCATGTAATAACGTTTCCAGTTCTTTATCGTGATAACAAGTTTTACACGTGTGCGCCTCCGCCTTCTTATACTACAGCTTCGTATTGCTGTACGGCTGGCAGCTTCCCAACCGTGCCGCTGAAGGCAAGGAGGGTCAAGGCAGCTCCCCCGTGCGGTTGTAGCGTGGCATACTTGCTGTATCCTCTTGTACTATGACCTCCAGCGTGCTGACTCTGGCGTTGCTGACTACAACCTAGCTATGTGGCATTCCTTGGATAAGATTGGGCTTCGTTTGCCACAGGTAAGCGAACAGCCGATATCCCAAGAAAATGTATCAAAAGCAAATCGTCCACATACATCGCAGCATTTGCCCTGCTACTGTAGCCCTGTACTGTATAATGCTAGCCCTATACTTGTTTCCTGTTCCGGAAGCTTGTTGTTGAAGTGATGCCCCACCTAGCAAGCACATAATCCTTTTAAACTCGAGGGTAGCATGTGCCCTTCCTTCTACAGTGGAAGGTATTTAAAAGCTGCGTTTGACATGTCCACGTGGTCGACTGCATATGGTGGGCACGCTGAACGCCGAGGACCGACCCACCTAAACGTCTTTTGTCATAGACTGGAGCTCCGCTGTTGTATTTAAAAAATGCAGAGGCTACAGCTTTGGACTAGTGTCTCATACTGGCGGGGTCAAAGCTAACTTCATTTACACATCTTTGGGCAAAAAATAATACGCAAAAGAAGACGAAGCAAATTTGTGGCGTGAAACCGCAAAAACCCGCCAGCATCGCAAAGTCCACGCCGTGGCCCCCCGCCCGGCGGTGAGCAACGGGCTTTCCGTACTTTCCATACTTCTCTACCAGGCTGGCTTATAGCATACTCATCCGCCTGCAATCCCTAATTTTTACAACAACTGGGCTCCCAGCTGCTTGCGTCCCCCCTGCCTCCCTTGCCTTACATCCCTGACGCAAAGGAAGCGTTTTCAGCGTCTGCGTCATGCGCACAACAGACAACCAACCGACAACCCACCAACCACCATGCCAACAATACACAGCCGCCTACATCACGTATGCACAAGCTCAACCCTACACCGCCTACCCATCATGGCCACCAACCAATCAACCCATAGTCCAGCCCAACAACCAACCAAGTACCGGCACTCCTCTCCACCCTCCACCTCCATAAAGCTCGTCAGTTTCTTCCTCCTTACCCCCCTCCCTCCCTAGATGTTTGCATTTATTAGATAATTTTTCCCCTCCCCCCCTCCTCCCTCACGGCTTGCTGCCCCCCAGGCTCATCAGGCTGCCGTACAGGTCCGGCCTCCTGTCCCTGAACACGCCCCAGCCCGCCCGCTCCGCTGCTGCCGCGTCCAGGTCCACACGCGCCGTCACGAAGCCCTCCACGGGGTCGGGGCGGGCGGCGGGGTGCCCCTCGGGCAGCGCTGCGGCGCCCACCTGCGCCAGCACCTGCCCCTGCGCCCCCGCGATGAAGCTGCCTCCGTAGTAGGTGTTGGGGCGGCCGCCCGGCAGCTGCTCCGTGCCGATGCGGTTGGAGGCGACCAGGGGCACCAGGTTGGCGGCCGCGTGGCCCTGACAGGGGGGCGGGAGGGGCAGGTGGGGCGAGGGGCAGGTGGGGCGAGGGGCAGGTGGGGGGAGGGCCAAGGGGGCGGAGTGGTGTGGTTTGCAGTGGTAGTAAGGTAGGGGTCAAGCCAGCTCCCGGCTGCGGCGCTTCTTCCCGGCTGCTCAGCAGCAGCGGGGCGACCCGATGTCATGTCCGGTTGAGTTGGAGGCCTACTTCCTCCCTCTCCGCCCCCCAGCCCCCCCAGCCCCCCCAGCTCCCACCTGCTGCACGCGCATCCAGTGCGGGTAGGAGTTGAAGTCGGGCAGCTCGGGCTCCCCGCCGATGGCAGTGGGGTACAGCAGCACCTGGGGGGTGGGGGTGGGGGGTGGGGGAAAGAAGAGGGAAAGAAGGAGACCCAATGTGTTGTATGAGGATGGCAAACAAGACGGGGGCGGGCAGCGCGCAAGGACAGCTGGCTCCCTACACCCCTCTGCCCCCGGGGGGCCCCGCGCTACCCCAATCTCCCTCCCCTCCACCCCCACCTAAATCAGCTTCGTGATCCGTTTGTTGTTGTTGTTGTTTGCTCACCACGTCACACACGTTTCACCCTACTTGTTTTGCCATGTCCGAGCGACATCCCATGGGGCCTTGGTGACGACGCTCAACACTCAGCGACGAGTAGACTACTCCATAGTTGGCTCTTTACAGCACACCGGATGCAGCAAAATCGCTTCCTCTGGAGCATCGGTATCGGTAAGGACTGCTAACCCTCCCATGTTTTGTGGCTCCCTGCCAACAATACCCATTGCTTTTGCCCTAACATTGTGGTTTGGTTTATTCTACACCCCCACCTCCGCCCCCTGCAGCACCAGCGCCCGTGCCGCCTCCGGGAACCACTGGTCCCAGCAGATGCCCAGCCCCACCCGCCCGTACGCGGTGTCGTACACTCGGAAGCCCGTGTCACCCGGGTTGAAGTAGAACTTCTCCTGGTAGCTGTGAGGGGGGGGAGGGGAGAGGAAACAGGGGGGAAGGGGGGGGAAGTTGGGTTGGTCAGGGGCACATATAGGGATGCGGGGGCACATGGCGTGGCTCGGGAGGCTGCGGGGGGGGGGGGAGGTCAAAAGACCGAACCATAGGGAACCGCAGGGTGATGAGCCGAGAGGGCAACAGGAGGCAGCGATCAGCATGTGGCGGATTGCAGCCGGGAAGCCGCATTGCCTCCATGGGCCCCCTACCCGCCACATACTGGTCCGCACACCGCATATGGATGGGGACCAGCCGCAGCAACACCCCACCCGAGCCGCACCCTAGCCGCACCCGGCCCCGCCCCACTGGATTGGGCTTCAGCGCTTCACTTCTACCTTTTCGCCCCACCCCACCCCCTCTCCCCCCCACCCCACCCCCTCTCCCCCCCACCCCACCCCCTCTCCCCCCCACCCCACCCCCTCTCCCCCCCACCCCACCCCCTCTCCCCCCCACCCCCCCCCCCTCTCCCCCCCACCCCCCCCCCTCTCCCCCCCACCCCCCCCCCTCTCCCCCCCACCCCGCCCCCTCTCCCCCCCACCCCGCCCCCTCTCCCCCCCACCCCGCCCCCTCTCCCCCCCACCCCACCCCCTCTCCCCCCCACCCCGCCCCCTCTCCCCCCCACCCGGGTCCATCCGGGATGTGGGACTTGCGGTAGCGCCCCCGCACCGCCCCGTCCGCATCCACCAGCGCCACACTGTTGAAGTGCGCGTTGTTGGCCCGCTCGAAGAAGGGAACTGCAGGAAGGGAGGGGGGGGAGGGAGGGGGAGGAGAGAGGGCGGTGGAGGGAGGAGGAGGTGGGCCACATGCGGAGGAGGTGGGTGAGTCGCAGAGTGGAGGGCAGGGGGGTAGGGCGGGCGATAGGTAGGGCGGTGAGGTGGAGGGAGGGCTATGGGGTGTGGAACAGCAACAGCAGCAGTAGCGTCGGAGCACCGACTCGGGTGACGTGAGGGCGTGATGGTATTGGTATGGTGGCGCATTCGCTTTCCTCACGCGCCGGGCCGCATGACTCATGCTGCATCCCCGACCTCCGAGCCACGCCTGCACCAGGCCCCCCTTCCCCCTGCCTCCCTGCCTCCCACCCGCAACCACCACCCGCAGCTCCCGCGCCAGTGCGGCGAAGCGCGCGATGAGAGGGTGGCCCTCGAAGGGAGCAGCCCAGGAGAAGTACTCCTGGGGGAAGAGGGGGGCGGGGGGAGCAAGGAGGCGGCACGCGGCGCGGGGGTTGGGTCTTAGGTTGGGGGCCGACGTGCCTTGCATGACTGCCGACGATCGGTGCACTATTTGTAATCTAGCAGCTGCCGTACAGCGGGTATTGCAGTACATGCCGGGGCAGGGATGTAGGGAGGCGCACGCGGCGCCCCGGTGTGGGTGTGAACGGCATGCCAAGGCGGTTGGCGGGTTCGGGGGCGCCGCAGCTGACCCAGGGGTCGCATGCGGCAGCATGCCTCCTGCGCTCCTCCTTTAGGGTGCTGTTGTGTCGTACCTTTTCCTGCACTTGGCACCAGTACAGGCTCTCAAACAGTTCCTGAGGAGGGAGGAGGGAGGTGCAGGGGAATCAATGAGGAGGGCTGGAAAGGGGGGACGGGAGATAAGGTTGAGCTGTATCGCCTGTATGGGCACGGGGCCGCAGGAGCTAGGGATGCGGGGATGCGGACCAACCGAAATGGGAAGCATGCCAAGAACTTTCCAATTGAAGGTTTGGCATGCCTTTTTAACACGTCGGTACGCCCTTCCTGCTTGGTTGCACCTAGGGGGGTCAGGACCCCAAACTATCCAGCCTCCCACTGCAACACCCAAGCAGTTGTCAGTTCCCGGCAGCCAACTTTGCGTCCCAAGGATGCACATCAACAGCCTAGGTTCTCCTGCGCTGGCATGATCTTGCCTGCAGCAGGATGATTTGGGCTCCTGCAGCAGCAGCCTGGCGGACCAGCTGCTCAGCCTTGGCCTGCAAAGAGGAGCTCATGTGTACGGCGGATCTTTGCTTCGGAGCTATAATGGTTTAAATAATATTGTAAGCTATGGCGGTTCGTTGCGTACCACGTTCGCGGCCTTGTCCTCGCTGCACGCGAACTGAGTTGCCGCGAGGACCACGTTGCGCACCATGTTGCACTGTGACCTGTTTGCACGACCTCGTAGATTTTCGGTTAAACTGGTGGTATAGGTATTGCGTGAGAAGCTTGCTTTGTATGATACCTTATGCACTAGAAGGAACAGCGCGTCGGCTTAATCAGCTCTGCAGTACAGTCATGCTGCGCGGCAAGTGTAGAAGGGCTGAAGGTGCCTAACTGCGGCCGACGACCCGTTATCTTGGATTTACATATCGTTGTAATGCAATTTAGAATTACACGTTAGCCTCGCGGTAACTGGCAGGCCGTCGTGCGGCCAGAATTGCGGTCAACTACTTAGGCGACATGCAGCCTCGTTCTTGCGTACTTAATAAGCTTCAACAAAATTACAATCGATTCTACCGTCACCATGGGCGTCGGAGTTTAGGCAGGCGTCAGCTTGCAGTTCATGCCAAGCTGCGCGACTTTCAGCGAGAGCTGGTTGTCGGCATCGATCTTGGCACCACCAACTCCGCGGTAGCATATATTGAAAACGGCAGACCCAAATGCATCCCAAATGCGGACGGCGAGACCATCACGCCCTCTGTCGTCAGCGTACTCGAAGACGGTACGGCAGTCGAGTCGCCGTACAGCTGCTGTTGGCTTGTTACACATCACGACACTTCCATCAATCATCGCACGACAAGGTTCTTCGCAGCAACAAGGCAGTCCACGGTTCATGTCCTTGTTTGCCAACCGTTCACTACAGCTCATCCTTCCACCCATGCCTCCTCACCGCACCACCCTTCTCCTCAGTCTCCCATTCCCAGCCCCCCTAACCCTTGCACACTATCTCCCTATCTACACTGACGCCCCAAACCCCACTCCCTCCCTTCCGACCCCCCGCAGGTGAAGTGGTGGTGGGCCGTGCCGCCCAGCGCCTCGCCGTCTCCCACCCGCACACCACCTACTACAGCGTGAAGCGCCTCATAGGCCGGCCATACGACGACCCTGCCGTACAGGAGGAAGCTGCCAGACTGCCGTACAAGGTAGGACCCTTGCTGCCCTGCAGTGTAACATGGGCAAACATCCCTCGTCCACAAACACTCCGCTTCAGCGCGCCGCTCTATCCCTATCTTCCTACCGGTTCCACGTTCCTTCCCTCCCCTTCCCTCCTTTCCTGCCTCCGCCCACCTGCCTCCGCCCACCTGCCTCCGCCCCACCTGTCTCCTCCCACCTGCCCCCCCTGCCCCACCTGCCCACCTGCCCCGCCTCCGCCTGCAGGTGTGTCGCGACGAGGAGGGCGGTGTGGTGCTGGAGTGCCCGCACGTGGAGCCGGGCTACCTGTACCCGGAGGAGGTGGGGGCGGGAGGGGGAGGAGAGGGTGGCAGGGGTGGGGCATGAGGGCAGCAACAGGGAGGGTGAAGGCAGGGCGCCCAAGGCATGCGTGCATGCATGCGTGCACCGGGTGTGCGAGTAGGTACCAGTAGGGTTCTCAAGCCCCATACCTCAACCTGCACTGCCTCCCATGCACACCTGCTTCCCTCCCCCCTCGGACACCCCCTCACCCCCGCCCCCCGTCAGCAACCAGTATCATTATCACACCACACTTTGGAATTTCCTTTTCCCCCGCAGGTGAGTGCGCAGGTGCTGTCGCAGCTGCTGGCGGATGCGGCAGCCCACGTGGCAGCAGCGGGGCCGGCGGGGGGCAGCAGCAGCGGGGGGGCCAGTGGGGGCGGGGGCAGCAGCGGGGGCGGGGGCAGCAGCGGGGGCGGGGGCAGCAGCGGGGGCGGGGGCAGCAGTGCCAAGGCAGCAGCTGCTGCTGCTGCTGCCGCCCCGGTTCGTCCCCGGGTGGACAAGGCGGTGATTGCGGTGCCGGCCTACTTCAATGACCAGCAGCGGGAGGCGACGGTGGCAGCAGGTGGGGGAGCAGGGGACGGGGAAGGGAGGGGCTGGGGCTGGGAGGTCCAGGGAACGTTGGAGCCACCGTGCGGGATCGTCGCCTGCCGGCCCTCCATCCTCATTTCCTTCCCTCCTCCCCTCCACCTTTCTCTCCCTTACCCTATCCTAACCTCCCTCCACCCCCCGTCAGGCAAGCTAGCCGGCCTCAGCACCGTACGGCTGCTCCGGGAGCCGGTGGCGGCCGCCCTGTCGTACGGACTGGATCTCCGTACGGACGCCACCGTACTTGTGTTTGACCTGGGGGGAGGCACGTACGACGTGAGCTTGCTGGAGGTGGGGGGCGGCACGGTGGAGGTGCTGGCGACGGGTGAGGAGGAGGAGGGGTTGGGAGGGGCGAAAAGGAGGAAACTGAGTAACTGACGATCCGCATGACGAGCTGTAGGCATGTAGGCTTCACCATGGGGTGCACACATGGTAGCCGGCTCACCCCGCCCCACCCGAATGAGTCAAGCTGAATCAGCAAAGGGACATACCGGGACGAGGAGACATGCCCGAAGCAAACAAGTGCAAAGCTCTAGGTAGCGTTAACGGCGCATCGCGGGTGGTCGTCCGCACCGGCGGTCCATAGTATTCCCAGAGTCCAAAGACAACCCGGCGAACTCCCAAACCGTCTCCCAGCACAAACATAAGACCAACTATAAACGAAGATAAGGCGGATTTACCTGTATGCGGATGAGTAAGCGCCGACCGATAATCGTAGAACGAAGCCGAGGCACCCTCCCCCCCTCCCCCTCCCCCACCTCGCAGGCGGTGATGCGCATCTGGGCGGTGACGACTGGGACGCCGTCATCGCGGACTGGCTGGCGGAGCACTACCTGCGACCCGCGGGTCACGACCCCGGCTCCGACCCCCGCCTGCGGGCCAACCTGCGGGCGCTGGCGCAGGCGGCCAAACACGCGCTGAGCGAGAGCGAGGAGGTGGCGCTGCGG
Organism: Astrephomene gubernaculifera; assembly: GCA_021605115.1. Classification (NCBI taxonomy): domain Eukaryota; kingdom Viridiplantae; phylum Chlorophyta; class Chlorophyceae; order Chlamydomonadales; family Astrephomenaceae; genus Astrephomene; species Astrephomene gubernaculifera. The sequence goes on from BMAR01000004.1 coordinate 2,836,508, forward strand.
TGAGGGGCGGGAGGGGGGTCAAAGACCATACCAAACCATAGGAGACACAGGTTAGGGCAAAGCGGGAGGAGGGGAGGAGGAGGGGCATTGCCTACGACGTGATACCTACGAGGAAATGCATTTCCTTGGTCTGCGGGTGTGCCGGTATGCATGAACGTCACCCCCCTCTCTGTCCCCCCCACCCCCCCATCCAGCATGCCGGTGGGTGGTCCCGGCGGCTCCCCCCTGACCGCCCGCCTCACCCGCGCCCAGCTGGACCTGCTGAGTGAGGGCCTGTGGCGCCGCTGCCGACTGCCGCTGGACCAGGTGCGTGTGCGTGTGCGTGTGAGGGGAGGGAGGAGGGGGGAGGAGGGGGGAGTGCGGACTGCCCCGGCCGCCTGCGTGACGTGCATGGAGGAGGAGACACCCCACCCCACCCCACCTCACCCCACCCCACCTCACCCCACCTAGCACCGCCCAGCAGGGGAGCAGGTTGCCGCCTGTGCTGCTCCGCTGCTAGCAGCACCCCCCAAGACCCCACCTCCCTTCCTTTCTTGCAACACGGTAGCGACTCGCGACACGGCTTAGTCCCCTCGTCCCGACTCCCTCCTTCCTCATCCCAAACCCACCCAAGCCCCCCCCTGGCCCCCCCTCCCCCCCACCTCTCCCGCCCCCCCAGGCCTGCTGGCGTGCGGGTGTGGACCTTGACGTGGTGGTGGGCGGGCACGCGGCGCTGCAGCAGCAGCTGAGGAGCAGGGGGGTGCCCGGCTGGAAGGTGGAGGCGGTGAGGAGCAGGGGGGTGGGGAGGGGAGGGAGGGAGGGGGGGTAAGGGAGGGAGGGGGGGTAAGGGAGGGAGGGGGGGGAGGGGAGGGGCGTCATTGCGCCGCTTGAGGGCCCGACAGCCGGTGAGAGGGCGCATGCAGGGGGCCCCGCGTTGACGAGCTGGACGGATGGTGAGCAGCCCTGTCCACACCGCCGCACACCAACCCCTTCCCCCCCTCCGCCCACCCCCCCCAGATGCAGCCCCAGATCCGCCCCCTCCGCCGCCCGCCCCTCAGCGCGGTGCTGCTGGTGGGCGGCGCCACGCGGCTGCCCTCCCTGGACACCTTCCTCGCCAACATGACGGGCATCGCACCGAGCAGGGGGCGGGTGGACCCGGATGAGGCGGTGGCGCTGGGGGCGGCGGTGCAGGTAGGGAGGGGGGGAGGGGGGAAGGAGGGGAGGGGGGGAGGGGGGAAGGAGGGGAGGGGGGGAGGGGGGAAGGAGGGGAGGGGGGGTTAAGTGGGAGAAACTACCGGTAACGAACCGTATGACAAGGCCTAAGGGGAGGGGGACGCTTAGGGGTTCGGCTTTAGGTGGGTTCTCGCCATGCCCAGAAGTGTTTGTGTTGTGTAGTACGGTAGGGATGGGAGGGTATGAGGACGTGTTATAACCCTTATTGGTTTGTTCCCTGCCACGGCACGGTTGAGTGGAAACGCGCATATGTGCACAGCGTTCAGGGCGTTCAGCGTTCAGGGGCGTCCTTTCGCCCCCTCCCTCCCTCGCCCCCTCGATCGCATGTGTGCCCTCCCTCCCTGCCCCCTCCCCGCGCAACTCCCCCGTTCGTTGCAATGATGCCCCCCCAGCCGTTCCCCTCCCTTCCTTCACTGTGTCATTCACATCTCCCCCATCATACCCCCCCTGCCCCGTCCTCCCCCGCAGGCTGGCATACTGCAGGGCGAGATCTCCGACCTGATGGTGATGGAGCAGTGGCAGGCCTCGCTGATGCGTGCGCTAGCCAAGTTGCAGCTGCAGGCCGACCCACGGGTCAGGCAGGCGGTGCGGCGCAAGTATGATCTGGAGGAGGGGGAGGAGGACGAGGGGGAGGAGGGAGGTGTGGATGGGGAGGAGGGTGTGGATGGAGAGGGGGGAGGAGGGAGAGGGGGCGATGGGGCAGAGAGCGGAGGCGCTGTGGGTGTGGGGCGAGGGGCGGTGAAGGTGGAAGGAGGCAGGAGGAGCGGTGGTCAGCAGCGGCAACAGCAGCAGCAGCGGGGGCGGAGGGGGACATCTAAGCAGCAGAAGCGCAGAGTAGGCGGGAGGGGACCGAGGGATGGCACGGGGGTGGGGGAGGCGAAGGCGGGGTGAGCAGGCGACTTCCGGGGCGTGGGAGTCAAACTCCGGCTCGCCGTGCACCGGTACGGACTGTACGGAACATGCGTGTTTGTACGACTGGGGTGCAATCTCAGGTAGTACAGTGAAGAGGTGTGTGTGTGTGTGTCTGGTGGGGGTGGTGATGATGGTGGTCCGGTGGGTGCTGTAAGGAACACGGTGAGGAGGAAGCGTGACCAGGTAGGGGCGAGCATTGGACAGTGCAACTGCATTGGCTGTGCTTCTCCTCCTTCGCTTGCCTGCGCGTGTACCGCTCTACCCACCTACTGGGTCTCCCTCCTACAGTGCAGCAATCCATTGCTCCACAGCTGTATGCTACCAACTGCATGGGCAGTGCCAAGGGGCCCCAACCACCGTGTGTGTATCCGTATTGCAGTGTATACAAAACTGGCATCAAGATCCACCACAGATGGCACATGGGGACACACTGTCAACAGGCGTGTGGGGGCAGTCTCAGGGACGGCGAGGAGGGTTGGTGTGGGGAGAGGGTAGCAGCGCGCAGGGGGGACATGGAGGGCGGTGTAACGGGGTCTGGCGTGACCAGTAACTGTGTGAGACGGATGGGCTGGGGGAAATGGCGGGGTGTATGCAATGTTGCATTGCAAGTATATGCATTGCACCCATTTTACCAGAAATGGGTACAAGTTCTCATGGGGAGTTGGTGTTTGCGAGGCTGCCTCTCATGGTGCGTCCTCATGCTGGGGAGGCTGCCATGGACTGGGTGCTGAATGTGCAATAGAACCTCAAGATGAGTTGCTAGTTGTTTTCTTGCTGCATCGTGTTGGCTAGCAACAAAGTTTATCAGACTTTTTAGTAAGGCGGTTCGTGGTGTTTGCCTGAAGGAAAGGCCCCCTTTTAAGATGGCGCCATTTGGGAACATGCTGTCCGCACCCGCGGTAACACTTCATAACTCCGGGTTAACATGTGCCCATTGATACAGGGGCGACAAATTTCGGATATTGCTTTTTGTGTTTCCGAGCTGTGCACATCCTCGAATCATGCCATCGGCTTACCTAGCTAGCTGGCCGGCACTCGTACATGGCCTTCAGGAATCGAGAATCCTTGATTGCACACCTTCTTCTTCCAGCCATAGTTCCGCAAGCTTAACCGTCCATTAGTCTTCGCGGTTTTCGGCCTACGGCGCTACTGGGGGTACGTCAGTACGACGAGATAGACAATAAATACTCGCGAGGTCATGCTCCATCGCAATTCCCCAGGTATGCTATGACAAGTCCGGCTTCTTGTATAAGCCATAAGCCTATGCCCTAGACAGCTACATAATTGACATACATAATGCACACGGCGTATGTGAAAGTTTCCGACAACTTGGCGTTCATCTAGGTTTAGGCGTCAAAACAAGCGGCGAATATACTTTTGCAAGGCTAGGACTGGCTTCAACATTATGACTCCGCTGAGGGTCGTTCCGCCTCATCGACAACGGTCAGCAGGTTTACGGCCTGGACTGTCTTCTAAAACTCGCGTAATAGAATGGCGGCGAACTGGCAACAGGTGCGCTTACAATTGTAAATGTGTTCCAGGTATGCTGGCATTGCTAAGCGCCGCGACATTCTTAGAAACTGAACGGCTATGCTCATCTTTTGCAGGTCTTCGGACAGTATTCTACACGTAGGAACATGAACCAGTATCAAGAACATTTACGGTGCGTTGGGCGCTTTTTGCCGTCCGCAGTTTTAGCTTCAGCCATGACGCTTTTCAACAATAACTATGATAACTGCTGCTTATAAACAAAGCAATGTCATAGGTAGCACGTTTGTTACTGGCGCGCGAGGCGCTTGCTGAGTGACATTATTCGCCTGCGCTAATGCCTCTGGTGTGTTGTTCTAAGAGCTCTGTGCGGCTTCCTGTCACTTGTCTTTAATTAATTACAAAGTCCTGGTTGTGCGTATGCCGCCTGTCCCCTTGTACCGCAGAACCATGACAGCATCATGAACCCTGCTTGTCGCTCGGGGGACATGGTACAGTGCGTACGACACGCCTAGGCGCCTGGAAACAGCATAGTCACGCTCCAACCAAGTAAGCAAAAGCGTACCGGTGAGTCATCGGCTATAGTTGTGTCCCGCCCCTTGTCCCTGTGCTGGGAGCCTCAGCTAAGGGCGCCCTTAGCTAGATCGGAAAGCCCAATGTGCTCTGGGGCATAGGATTGGGGGTTGATTAGGAGCATGTGCGTGGTAGGGGAGGCCAGAGCATGCGCTGCACAACTAGGACTAGGTGGGACATGCATGGCATGAATCGAGTGCATCTAGAATCAATAGGTATGCCGTTTCGGCTGGTTTGATAGGAAGTGGGGTGGGTGTGACAGGATGAGAGCATGTCGGGATGTTGGGGCGTGGTGGGTGATTGCGCCGCTCCTGTGTTACTGACGCACGCCTGTGGCATGATAGGTTGGGTTTACACTTTTGTGTGTTTACCCATTTGTCGGCGGATGAGTTTGTAGCTGTAGTCCCACTTATTGGGGGCTACGGGTTTGGTTGCGGCGTGGTTTTGAACATGCCGGCGCTGCTTGGGGAAGGGCTTGAACAGGCGACCTGGCATGGGGCGAGTTCGACACTGTCGTCCCATGGGTCGGTTGACGGTTTTGGGTCAGCGGGCCAGGAAGCGGAGGCTCAGCGGGGTTTCCGTTGGGACGATTGGCTCAGAGAGGCCAGTGTCAGTGGGAATTCGTTGGTCCCAGTGAGTAGCGCCTCGCTGAGCGTGTTTTCCTGCTTCTCAGCGGGGTAACGGCTTGTTGGTCGGTTGTGGTCAACGGTGGCCGGTTTTTGGCTCACCGGGGTTTTGAATTAGTATAAAAGGGCGTAGTTTTCTTGTCTCTGGACCTTTTACAGCTGAAAGTGGCCTAAGTGCCGGCTGGGGTCGGTCAGGGCAGCCTTAACCCTCTTTCTGGACTAAGCTTCCAACCAATGGACTTTGGACTCGGACTTATCTCCGTGTAAGAGGCACACGTGGAGACTGGAAGGACCTTTCGTGTCTGGACGTCAAGCACTGCCCTGCCTGGGCAGTTATACGGTTCGTTACTGTCTGTTACATACCTGAATACCAACGGTTATTACCTGCCGCCTCGTGCTTTGCCAATCCAGCCTTAGATAGGGTCCGCATTGGCATTCCTGAGCCTGTGTCTAGCCTTGAGTCCTTCTCTGAAATACCGTACCGTGTTTGGGTGCGCACTTAGACGCAGACCGTCAGCGGTTAGGTGGTTAGCTAGTTAGTTACCCAACTGCAGCGGTTTGCCTCAATACGACCTGTCAGCCGTACATTACAGCTTACTCTTACACAGCAGCTAGGTTGTTATACTGTACGCCTACAACCGTATCAGTTTGCTAAGTCTTTAGGTCGGTCAGGGCAGCCTTAACCCTCTTTCTGGACTAAGCTTCCAACCAATGGACTTTGGACTCGGACTTATCTCCGTGTAAGAGGCACACGTGGAGACTGGAAGGACCTTTCGTGTCTGGACGTCAAGCACTGCCCTGCCTGGGCAGTTATACGGTTCGTTACTGTCTGTTACATACCTGAATACCAACGGTTATTACCTGCCGCCTCGTGCTTTGCCAATCCAGCCTTAGATAGGGTCCGCATTGGCATTCCTGAGCCTGTGTCTAGCCTTGAGTCCTTCTCTGAAATACCGTACCGTGTTTGGGTGCGCACTTAGACGCAGACCGTCAGCGGTTAGGTGGTTAGCTAGTTAGTTACCCAACTGCAGCGGTTTGCCTCAATACGACCTGTCAGCCGTACATTACAGCTTACTCTTACACAGCAGCTAGGTTGTTATACTGTACGCCTACAACCGTATCAGTTTGCTAAGTCTTTAGGTAGTCGGCTACTCTAACGGTCAACAACCCATAACGGTCCGTACACCTGGTACGACTCGTCAGTCGTACACGATAGGGTTTACTTGCATAGGTCTCTCTCACCCTTATCCTACCCTCGGACTTATACGCTAACCCCCTGGCCTAGTCTATGCCCCAGTGGTTATACAAACCCTCTCCAGCCCAGGTCTGACACCCTTCTCAGTCCACCTCGGCAAGGGCCTGGCGGGTCAGCAACCCTCTAAGGAGGAGCAGGTGGGTGGTGCCGTCAGGCTGCAGTCCCAGCCGGCATCATAGCCCAGAACAAGTAGGTCATAGCCTACGCCATACACGCTTCCGCTTGCGTTATATCTCGACATATAGTTTACTTCCGCTCGCTTCCGCATCTCGATCTTAAATAGATACAACCATACCGTACACATACGGTAGGGCGCCGCATTAGGTCACAGCCCTAGCTTGCGGTCGCATACACCCTAGCCATAAGGGAAGGGACAGAAGCGCGGTAGCCTCGTCCTCACACGGGCGCCGCGTGCCACACTGCTGCTTGTACTAGTCCTGGTCAATTAGACGGTCACCGGGGGTGGGCATCACTTGACACAAGCGAAAAATTTTGGGGTGTCCCACCTCCCCGCGTGTCCCGCGGGTGGTATCGAGACCGAGGTTTATAGTACGGCAAATAGGTGGCATCTGTCACCCTAGTCCCTTCTCTCTTTGTTGGACAGCTTAACGCTCTCCCCTTTTCCCCTGAGACCCTAATCCTCTTCTAGCATGGAGGCAGATCATCAGGATCACGCAGTGGGTGCTCTACATCCATCCAGTGTCAACTCTATCCCTATCTACCGCCCATCCGACAACGCTCTGCAATGGGTTACTCGGCTGGAGCGTTACGCCCGCATGTATGGCTGGGCTGACGCCTCCAAGCTGGACGTTGCAGCTTGCCGGCTTGGCGATGAGGGGGCGTCCTGGTTCGCCGGTGTTGAGCGCCACCTGCACGACTGGGCAGCATTCAAAGACGCTTTCTTAGAGCGCTTTGATGTGGACCGCGAGGAGTTGTACAACCGCCTCGCCCGTTGTCGCCAGGAGCGTGGGGAGCCCGTGCGGGCGTACGCCGACCGTTACCGGGATCTGGCGGCTCAGCTCAACATGGACCTCAACGCCGACCCTATCCACATGTATAACTTCCTCCAAGGGCTCGCTGTACGTATCCACAGCAAGGTGTATTTGCTGCGGCCGTCAACGCTGGACCAGGCCATCAAGGATGCCATTTACGTCAGCGAGGGCCTGGAGCGACAGGTGCTGCGGGACAGCGATTCCAACTTCCAGCCAGCGGGACGAGACAACGCGCCTGGCAGCCAGCAGCCGGCGAGGCCTCGCTTTGAGGAACGCCGCCCGTTCCGCCCTGCGGGCAGCGGGCCCCCTGGGCAGCGGCGTCCCTTCGAGCATCCTGGCAACGGTCAGCGTCAAGGCAGCGATCGGTCACCCCGTGACGGCCCTCGGCCGTCGCCGTCACCTGCGGCAGGGGCGGCGCCAGCCGTGGAGGCTAAGGTGGATGAGCTGGCGAAGCAGATGGCTCGTCTGTCACTGCTCGTGGAGGGGCGACATCAGGCGCATTACTACACCCCAGCTACGGAGCCTACGCATCTGGTTCAAGTGGAGCCAGCAGCATCAGCAACGGAGGCTTATGCAGCGGACCCGGAGGCCTACATCAAGCGAGTGGCGGACTTCGAGCCTACGCCGTTGCCCCGCAAGCGCATGCCCTTTGCGTCTGCGCCAGCGGCGGCGGCACCTCCTACACCCGTGGTTCCGTCTCCGCCAGCGGCGGCCCCGGCTGTTCCCTTACCTGTACTGCCAGCGGCAAGGCCTTCGGCTCCAGCCAGGGCAGCAGCGGAGCGTCCCTCAGCAGGTTTTCGCCCTCGTCGTACGGCAGCGGAGGCCACGGGGCGTACGGACCTCGTTCCAGCTGACCCCTATGAGGAGGAGCGTCGCATCGCGGAGGAGATTGTCAGCCGCGTCAACAAGTATGCAGTACCGCTGGGTACTACCCTACGGTGCAATCCAGTCAGCATCTACACCAAGGTCGGCAGCAAGGTGCTGGGCATAGCCCGCCAGCATCAGCCGGCGCAAGCGCAGCGGCAGGATGCTCAGCCCGCCGCTGGTACCCGCGCCGTCGCTGGAGTGGCTAACTTGTCGGCACCTACCGCAGGGATGGCGCAGGAGGAGACCTTCAGCATCCCTGTGGCCGCACCGCGATGGCAGGTCTGCAAGGCTTCAATACTCGTGGCCAATGGGCAGGGCGAGTTGGTTCCGGTGTCAGCGGTGATTGACTCCGGCGCCTCGCATAGCGTCGTCACTCGTGATACGCTGCGGCGCCTGGACCTGCTGGACACGATGGAGGAGGCGGACATCACCTTCCTTAACGCTGACGGCAAGAGGGGCCGTGCGGCAGGCAGGGCGCGTGACATCCACATCGCTACCGGCGACCTGGCCATGCTGCTGGACCCTTACGTCAGCACCGCTCTCAATTATCAGCTTCTGCTGGGCACCGACTTCCTGTATCCAATCCGTGCTAGCATCTCGTACGGCAGCAACTGCCTAGAGTATACCAACGACGCCAACCAGCGGGCGAGCATCCCCATCCACTTCCTGCGCGACCAGGCCTCTGTCGCCAGGCTGGACTGCTCTCACCTGACGGCACCTGATGCTGCGGACTCCGAGACGTACTACACCGACTCGGCGGCTCCTCCCAGTACCGACGCGGCGGCGCAGCAGGCGCCAGCGCCGACGCCGCAGCCAGTGTCGGCTGAGGCGGTCGAGGGTCCTGTGGCGATGGGGGAGGAGCCGACCTCGGCGCAGTTGGGTCAGCCCGTCTGGGGAGCGCTTACGGACGAGGAGCGTCGGCGCATTGAGCTGGCGACGGAGCGGACTGAGCAGTGGCTGGCGCAGCAGTTGCATATGGAGGGGGGAGATGCAGCGTCATGGGCGATGGTCAGCGATGACCCATGGGTCCTTTCCGTGGGCAGCAGCATGAAGTCATCCACTGGTGGCGGCAGTACGGATTCAGTTGCAGGCAGCGACAGCGCCAGGTCGGCGGGGGAGGCTGGCGACGACGTGCCGGCCCTTGTCACGGATGAGGAGGGCAGTGAGGCGTCCCCGGTTCCAGACAGCAACGACAGCTGGAGCCTGATGGCAAGTGACAGCATGCCATCGTACATCCCACCGACTCCTGACAGCTACGACCTTGGGGCGCCACCGGTTGAGGCGGCGGCGGCAGGAGCTGCCGCCGACAGCCCACCGATCCCTTGGCGTACGGGCCTGCTGGAGACAAGGTCAGAGGCAGCAGCGGCAACAGTCGCGGAGGGCATGCAGTCAGTTTACGGGTTTGCTTGTGAGGGTCCCAATGGTTCAACTTCTGCGCTGGAGGTCGGCAACAGCGGCGGAACCGCGGCAGCAGCGTACGGCGATGAGTACATGCAGCCAGCGAGGCCGCCGGACGGCCGTGATCATGACGGGCACCTGGCGGAGGCCACAGCCCGTGGCATGCAGGCTCGCATGCTACGAGGGCTGCCGCAGCCTGATGAGGAGCTGCGCGCGCTTCTCCTTTCCAAGGTCAGCCCGGAGCTTTCACGGCAAGAGGAGCTGCGGCTCAGCGCAGTGCTGGTGGACAACTTCGACATGTTTGCGGTCAGCAACCGCGAGCTGGGTTTCACCACATGGGCGGCTATGAGGATAGATACCGGCAACGCCACTCCCATTGCGCAGAACCCCTACCGCTTGTCGCGAGCGGAGAAGGCTGCGGTAGACGAGGAGATGGCGCGCATGCTAACGGACGGCATCATCGAGCCGTCGCAGAGCCCCTGGGTCTCACCGGTCGTGGTGGTGCCTAAGAAGAATGGGGAACTGCGGGTTTGCGTGGATATGCGGCGCGTCAACGACGTGACGAAGGCGGTACGGCATCCGCTGGGTCATATCCAAGACATCCTGGACTCAGCGGCGCCGGCAGGCGGGCAACAGCGGTACTACACGACGCTGGATTTGAAGTCGGGCTACTGGCAAGTGCCCATGGCGGACGAGGCCTCCAAGGAGCGTACGGCCTTCGCCACGCCAACGGCGCAGTACCAGTACGTTCGCATGGCCATGGGCCTTAAGGGGGCGGCCTCGGTGTTCGCAGCCCTTATGCGGAAGGTGCTCGGGCCAGTGCTGGAGGAGCCGCTGCGCGGTGAAGGGCCCAGCTCAGGTCCCTACCGGCAGCGCTGCGCAGTGGTGTATCTGGACGACATTCTCATCTTCAGCCCGACCCTGTCGGACCATGCGCGGCACCTACAGCAGGTCTTCGATCTGCTGCGCATGGCGGGACTGAAGGTCGCGGTCAAGAAGTGTGCCTTTGGTCAACGGCGGGTCATCTTTCTCGGTTACTTGCTGGACGGCGAGCACGGCACCCTGAGCCCAAGCCCTCCCAACCTGGCCAAGATAGCCGCGCTACCTCCGCCCGCTAATGTGCGGGAGGTGCGAGCATGGCTGGGCGCCGTCGGCTACTACCGGCCGCAGGTGGCTGGTTTCAGCCTGGTAGCGCATCCCCTATTTGCGCTGCTGAAGCAGGGAGCGGCATGGCAGTGGGCGGAGCGCGAGGAGTCGGCATGGCAGGAGCTTCGAGCGGCGCTGCTTTCGGAGCCCATCCTACGGGCCCCGGACTTCGGCCGCCAGTTCCTGGTGCAAGTGGATTGGTGTCAGCTGGCAGTGGCGGCTTGCCTGGCGCAGCGTGACGACCAGGGGCAGGAATACGCTGTGCAGTTCGCTAGCAAGGCGATGTCAGGAGCTCAGCTTAACTACAGCAGCGCGGACGGCGAGGCGTTCGCAGCGGTTTGGGCCATCGAGCACTTCCACCCTTACGTGTACGGCACGCACTTCGTGCTGTTCACTGACTCGGCGGCCGTACGTTTCATCCGCACGGCAGGCGCCCGGGATCTCCATGGGAAGTTCGCTCGGTACGCGCTCAAGCTCCAGGCCTACGATTTTGAAGTAGTGCATAAAGCAGGGCGGCGCAACGGCAACGTGGACGGCCTCAGCCGCTTGGGGCACCTTCTGCCGGCGGCGGAATCCGCCGCCGCAGGCAACACGGAGCAGCAGGAGCCGGAGGAGGCGCAGGCCACGGTTGACGCACGGTCGGATGAATCGCTGCAGTTACTCATGACTGACGGCATGTGGGAGGCTACACCGGCAGCGCGGGGACAGCAATCGCCGGCGGAGCAACAGCTTAGGCGGAGGAACGGCGGCGCCGTTCCATACACCGCTGCAACAACACCTGTGCAACCTCGGCGACAGGAGGAGCAGCCGCGAGCGGAGCCAGTGTACGATCCGGCGGCAGCGGGCCCTAGCGACCCAAGACCTGCACGCCTACGGCAGGTCAACACGCAGCTGCGGGAGTACGTGGAGCCGCTACCCTCTTCGTCACCCAGTACCGATCCTGATCCGGGGCTGGTGTGCGTAGTCTGCGGCAGCGGTCAGCCCTCCAGTACACTCCTGCTGTGTGATGAGCCGGACTGTCAGCTGGCGTGGCATGTGCACTGCCTGGACCCGCCGTTACCCGCAGTACCGGCGGGGCCGTGGATCTGCCCCATGCATGCGGCGGTGGCGCCACGTATCCCCATGCGGAAGCGGCCACTCAGCACGTCGGAGTCTTCTCCTTCTTCGGCGTCAGCAGCGGCTAGCAGCGAGGAGCATGAGGCTAATTCGGACACCGAACCCTCGTGGTTAAGCGGTGAGGAGGGTACAGCATCTAGCAGCAGCGACCGTGAGGCCCCAGCGGCAGCAGCCACAGGCGGGCGCGGTGCTCATCGCACCCCGCAACCGGATGCTTGGGCGGACGCTAGTTTGCTGGAGCTTCTGCAGACTAAGGACTTGCGGCCTGTCCCGAACATGACGGGCAATGCTTACTTCAATGAGATGAGGCGAGTGAGGAAGCGGGCTCGCAACTACCGCTGGGAGGACGGTCAGCTGTACAAGGCAACGGGCCAAGGCTGGGTCCGAGTGCCGCCGCTCGCAGATCGGCAGGCAGCAATCAAGGCGACGCACGAGCTGGGCCATGCAGGTGTCGGCAAGACCTGCGACCTGCTGCGGCAGCGGTGCTTTTGGACTTCTATGCGGAGGGATGTTAGCAGCTACATCAAGCAGTGCGAACGGTGCCGGGCAGGCAAGTTCAAGCTGTTGCGGCGGCATGACTTGCGGCCGCTACCCATCGTGCCTCTCTTCGGGCGCGTGCACCTGGACCTCATGGGGCCGCTGAAGAAGACGGTGCGCGGCAACGTCTACGCTATCTTCGCCATCGACGCGTGGGCTAAGTGGCCCGAGGTTGGGGCCATCCCGGACAAGATGGCCGCCACCACGGCTACCTGGTTCTGGGAGCAGTGGATTACGCGCTATGGGACGCCGGACGCCGTCGTCACGGACCGCGGCAACGAGTGGGGAGGCGAGTTTGCGGCGCTGCTGGGACGGCAGCGCATCCTTCACCGCAAGACCGCCGCCTACACCCCGCAGAGCAACGGCCAGGTGGAGCGGCTGGTCGGCGTCATGACGGAGGCACTTCGCAAGATGGTTAACGGCCAGGAGGACGACTGGGATACGCACATCTACCAGGCGGCGTACAGCTATCGCGCTGCGCGGCAGGATAGCACCCGGGTTAGCCCGGCTATGTGCCTCTTCGGCCGGGAGCTAGCAGTTCTGGGGGAGCGTCCCGCAGCCGCGCCACTAGCGGCGGCGACGACAGCAGCGGAATCGGAGGAGGAGGGCTTTGGGCCTACGGACTACGAGGCGCTGCAGCGGCGACAGCAGGGGCTGGAGTCACTAGCACAGCGCGTTAACGCTAACATCACGGCGGCGCAGGAGCGCAACATTCGGCAGCATGCTCAGCGGCGGCCCCCGAACAAGGCTCGGGAGGCGGGCGGCCGCATGGCAGGGACCGGGTCGGCAGGTCGGGCGGCAGCAGCGGTCCGACCGGCGGCAGCCGCAGTGGCGTCTGCGCCAACCGCACTGACCGTCTCGGTACCCATTCCCAGCTTACCTAAGGAGCCAGTGCTGCTGACATCCGTGCGCCAGCAGGCCGGGTCGCGAGGTGATGGAAGTCACGGCGCTGCGGGAGATGCAGCAGCAGGGGAGGCACCGAAGTCAGTGGCAGCAACTGGCTCGGGGCAGCAGCAGGCACGGGCAGCAGCGGAGCAGCAGCGGCAGCAAAGCAGGGAGGCACCTCGCAAGAGGGCTGCCAGGGAGGCAGCCGCTACGGCAGAGACAACGGCAACCGCGGCGGCGGCAGCAGGGGCGGTGGCGACGCCGGTTCGGCGCCGCCATGCTGCCACTCAAACGGAGACTGCAACCCATGATTCCGTCCCAGCTGTGCAGCCTGCGGTACGCGAGGTGGAGGACACTGAGGTCCTACGCCACCTGCCCAACTTACCCGAGAACGCGATGGTCTACCGCCGTCTTCGCCGCAGCAGCAAGTTAGGGCCTGATCGTGAGGGTCCTTTCGGCTTTTACTGCTGGCATCAGTCGGGCACTATGGCTCTCCTGAAGATGCGGGACGGCAAGCTGTTTTCCGTACCAGCCGATCAGGTGCTGGTAGCCTAGCTTTTGGGCTGAGTTTGGGCTCCAAGTACGCGAGGATTAGCTCTATATTTCAGTCGCAGCGGATCTTCAATCAGCGGACAACGTTCGCTAAGCTTCTGGCAGGGCAGCGAGGCCAGCAACTTCAAAACAGCCAGTTCCGGTTGCTACAGTCAGTTGTGAATATCATCGTCCTTCCGTTATAGCGAAGTATTCGCCGGGAGCAGCCCTGGCAAGTGGAGGCCATTCGACGTAAGATCGTACAGCGCTTCGGAGCCTGTGCTTTTCAGCGCGGTGCGACGTCGCGGCTGCTGTTATCTTCTTCTACTCAACGCCAGTATTGTCTACGGAGCTTCAGCTCTTCGCCGCGGCCGTGGAGCAGCGGAGAATTTTCGGCCCGTGGGTCAGCAAGGCGAGGCGCAGTCGCTGCACTTGCCGAAGCGTTTCGCTTCACGGCGCTGGCTTGGAGCTTAACTAGCTGGAGTGCATCCGGCAGGAGCTTTCCTGCAGCTGGGCGCAAGCGGTGTCCTCACCGCGAGGGCGGCAACAGCGGCGGCAGCGGCAGCTGGGCGTCGGGCGCTGCGGGCTGCATTGGTCAGTCTTACGGCACAGGGGAGCCAAGGTGTTGTCAGCGATGGGCAACCCAGCGGCGGCCCGTTTGCTGGGGCCGTGCGCACCAAAAAGATTGGGACGATATGGTTTGTGGTGTGGCTGGTACGCTTTGCGGCGGTTATGCTGCCGTGCATGTCTCGATGCCTCCTACTGGGCTCGATGCTTTGAACTAATAGCCAGTACATCCCATGATCATGCTTAGTTACGTCTCGATGCCGGGGTCTTGAATGCATAGACCTCCTATCTGTCTCGATGCCTAGAACTCACAGCAAGTACAATTCATAAGCATATTTGCTTCAAGTCTCGATGCCTTGACCGTTTAGCCGGTATGGTTCACGTACATGGCTGCTACGTTACAAGTCTTGATTGCGTTCGGCTACATTGATCATGGCAGCATCCTTGCTGACCACGTACATGGCTAGTACTAAAATCGTGCACCTGTTGAGCGGCGGCCTTGTGCAGGTTGCGTCGTCGATCGTACTGCAGAGTGCTAACGTGCTTGGATAATTCATGAATATTATCGCGGCTCGTCTTGCCGTCTCGGTACGCTCATGATGTTTCCGCGTACGTGGCGAGGGGGCTGGACAGGGGTCGTCCAGCGCAGGCGGAGGAAGTGTTGCCACAGTTGTGGCATGATAGGTTGGGTTTACACTTTTGTGTGTTTACCCATTTGTCGGCGGATGAGTTTGTAGCTGTAGTCCCACTTATTGGGGGCTACGGGTTTGGTTGCGGCGTGGTTTTGAACATGCCGGCGCTGCTTGGGGAAGGGCTTGAACAGGCGACCTGGCATGGGGCGAGTTCGACACTGTCGTCCCATGGGTCGGTTGACGGTTTTGGGTCAGCGGGCCAGGAAGCGGAGGCTCAGCGGGGTTTCCGTTGGGACGATTGGCTCAGAGAGGCCAGTGTCAGTGGGAATTCGTTGGTCCCAGTGAGTAGCGCCTCGCTGAGCGTGTTTTCCTGCTTCTCAGCGGGGTAACGGCTTGTTGGTCGGTTGTGGTCAACGGTGGCCGGTTTTTGGCTCACCGGGGTTTTGAATTAGTATAAAAGGGCGTAGTTTTCTTGTCTCTGGACCTTTTACAGCTGAAAGTGGCCTAAGTGCCGGCTGGGGTCGGTCAGGGCAGCCTTAACCCTCTTTCTGGACTAAGCTTCCAACCAATGGACTTTGGACTCGGACTTATCTCCGTGTAAGAGGCACACGTGGAGACTGGAAGGACCTTTCGTGTCTGGACGTCAAGCACTGCCCTGCCTGGGCAGTTATACGGTTCGTTACTGTCTGTTACATACCTGAATACCAACGGTTATTACCTGCCGCCTCGTGCTTTGCCAATCCAGCCTTAGATAGGGTCCGCATTGGCATTCCTGAGCCTGTGTCTAGCCTTGAGTCCTTCTCTGAAATACCGTACCGTGTTTGGGTGCGCACTTAGACGCAGACCGTCAGCGGTTAGGTGGTTAGCTAGTTAGTTACCCAACTGCAGCGGTTTGCCTCAATACGACCTGTCAGCCGTACATTACAGCTTACTCTTACACAGCAGCTAGGTTGTTATACTGTACGCCTACAACCGTATCAGTTTGCTAAGTCTTTAGGTAGTCGGCTACTCTAACGGTCAACAACCCATAACGGTCCGTACACCTGGTACGACTCGTCAGTCGTACACGATAGGGTTTACTTGCATAGGTCTCTCTCACCCTTATCCTACCCTCGGACTTATACGCTAACCCCCTGGCCTAGTCTATGCCCCAGTGGTTATACAAACCCTCTCCAGCCCAGGTCTGACACCCTTCTCAGTCCACCTCGGCAAGGGCCTGGCGGGTCAGCAACCCTCTAAGGAGGAGCAGGTGGGTGGTGCCGTCAGGCTGCAGTCCCAGCCGGCATCATAGCCCAGAACAAGTAGGTCATAGCCTACGCCATACACGCTTCCGCTTGCGTTATATCTCGACATATAGTTTACTTCCGCTCGCTTCCGCATCTCGATCTTAAATAGATACAACCATACCGTACACATACGGTAGGGCGCCGCATTAGGTCACAGCCCTAGCTTGCGGTCGCATACACCCTAGCCATAAGGGAAGGGACAGAAGCGCGGTAGCCTCGTCCTCACACGGGCGCCGCGTGCCACACTGCTGCTTGTACTAGTCCTGGTCAATTAGACGGTCACCGGGGGTGGGCATCACTTGACACAAGCGAAAAATTTTGGGGTGTCCCACTGCCCGCGTGTCCCGCGGGAGTGTTGCCACACGCCCCTTTCCTGCTCCCTTCAGAAAGGGCGGGCGCCCTGTCTGCGGAACGAGTTGGAGGGACGGGACCACTTCTTCTCCGTCCAACAAGCCTCTTCGCCCTGCTTGACAACGACTACCGATAACTCGTCAGCCCAACAAGACCGGCGGCCTTCACCTCCTCGCTCGCTGCTTCAAGGGAGGGCTCCCACTGCCGCCTCCCTCGCCGTCCTCCTTTGCCCCCTTCCTTCTCCCGTCGCCATCTTGTCTCCGCCTCCCTCATCCCCGCCTCCTCTCCTCGCGGCACCTGCCTCCGCCTCTGTCGCTGCTCCATGTAAGTTGGGTGGGGGGCTCATAGTGGTGTGGTCGTAGGTGCACGTGATGCGGGGTTGTTATCGCCGCCCATCCGGGCCATCCCCAACCCGAGCCGATGCGCCCGACCGAGCAGCAGTGACAAGTGCATCAACTGAGGCAGCTGCGGTTGGTTGCTTTGCCCCCCTCTCGTGTACGCGTCCTTGGAGCCGTGTACCGGTTGCACCAGTTTATGCTGTGTTGATATGCACCGCATCCTACCCATGTGACCAACACCCCGCCTCCACCCTAAATTTCTTTTTTCCCCCTTTCTCCCCACCCCCTCGCATGCCATGGGTCGAGTTCGATCCCCCGCTACGCCCAGGCAGCCCCCGTTACCCCCTCCTGCATCGCGTTCCCCTGCCCCAGCCCGCCTCGTCACGGACATTGGCTGGGTGCCGCAGCTGCCACTCGACAAGGTAAGTCAGGGCCCGATGCCATCATTGCATTCCCATGCGATTGGCGGTTGTCGGGTAGGGGCTGTTGGTGGCCAGTGTTGTGCCCAGCTGCACTGACTGGTTGGCGTTGGGTGGCTTTGGGTGGAGTCCGGTGGCGTGGTTACTAGTGCCGCGGCTGTGCTTGCTTTGTTGCAGGCTGCTGAGCGGATGGTGGGTTGGCTACATACCGGTATGCTGCTGGCTGAAGGTGCCTCTGGTGCACACGTTGGTACTGAACATGTTGCCTAAGACTTTTGCGAGTACATTGTTAGTTGGGCATTGTACTAGTGCTGGAAGACACGGGGTCGTTGAGAAGACGGCTGTGTGGCATAACTGTTGTGGTCATACCGGTAGCTGGTGAAGACATGGAAGCGGACACTCAGCTGTTGGGAGGCGTGCGACGGCGTCCAGCAGCCTTGTCGTGGACCGTGCCGGCCTGTGCGCTGTCCCGGCAGCTGTGTAGTGTACCGGTGTATGATTCTGCATATGTCCGGGGTTGGAACCGTAGCTTTGTTGCTCTGGGTGCGGTTAGTTTGTGGTTGGTACGGCGTATCTGGCATCTGTGTCGTACGGCCGGCGATACTGAGAAGGGGGCGATGAAGTCTAGGGCGGTAGAGGCTCATGGGGTGGTGTCCTGAAAAAGGGCCTCGTGCTGTGTAGCGGTTTAGCTTCTGGTACGATAGTGCTGGTCGTGGGGTCGCAACTCTCGCAAGGATACGTTGATGGCAGGTTGTGTGTGGTGTTTGGCAATGTACGGCGTTTATGACTACTGTACTTGCACCTTTTGCCACTAAAGAATGAAGGCTCTCTGCAGCGCCCAGCAGCTCGCAGCTAGCTCGCTCGCAGCCCAGCACCTGATGTACAACACGGCTTGGGGGCGGACGGGGTGGGTCGGCCACATGCGCCTCAGCGACCCACCCCAGTCAGGCCAGATTTCTCCCTCGTCCTCGTAGGGCCTACACAGCACAGCACAGCACACACAGCCACAGCTCCAGAACGCAATGACACACTCAACAGCAGCAAACGTATATAGTAGTATCTAAACGACATGTTGTATCGAGTTAATTGACGATTCTATTCAAAATGTGTTTAACAACAGCTAAGGCCGCTAGTGCCGCCTACTCTGCAATAGAGGGAGATACCCGCAGCAAGAAAGGAAAGCACGCAGCAGTAAGGGTAATGCAGTAAGGGTTGGAGAAGCGATAGGTGGGAATGCGAAAGGCGTGAGGGTGGGGTATCAAGTGGAAGGGTGGGGATGAAGGTAGGCGGGCGGTAGTGGGAGAGGGAGGCTAGGTGGGGGCGGAAAGTGAGAGGGAGGATAGGTGGGGCGGGAGGGGTAGGTGGGGGAGGGAGGCTAGGTAGGAGCGGGAAGGGGTAGGCGGGAGGGAGGGGTAGGTGGGGGCGGGAGGGGAGAGGGATGAGTAGGTGGGGGCCGGGAGGGGAGAGGGATGAGTAGGTGGGGGCCGGGAGGGGAGAGGGAGGGATGGGTAGGTGGGGGCAGGAGGGGAGAGGGAGGGAGGGGTAGGTGGGGGCCGGGAGGGGAGAGGGAGGGACTCGAGGGAGGGGAAGGTGGGGGCGGGAGGGGAGCGGAGGGGAGTTAGAGAGGAGCGGAGGGGGGTAGGTGGGGGTGGGAGGGGAGAGGGAGGGGTAGGTGGGGGCGGGAAGGGAGAGGAAGGGGTAGGTGGGGGTGGTAAGGGAGGCAGAAAAAAGAAATGAAAAGTGAAGCAACCCCATATTACATCCAAACCCATGCAGTGATCTCATGACCCAGGCACTATTTTAGGAACACGCAACGCTAAGAAACCTAGACGACTGGGGTTAAGGGAGTTGGCTAGGTGGGGGTGGGAGGTAAGGGGGAGGTGGATGGCAAAGCAATGGGGGTGGGGCACAAGGGTGGTGCATAGTTTGGGTGGGATGGTTGGGAACGTGCGCTGTTCCTCATTCCCTGCACCCTTCAACGTCATCATGTCTGCGGAGAGCTGCAGTCATGGTGCAAGCATGCTTCTGGAGCCAGACTTGCGTCTGATGCACCTGGCTTCCTTGCTGCCAAGTGCGCGGCTTCCTTGGTGGCTCAGGGCCATGTGTTAATTAATCTGGCCACGAGTCCATGTGTCCACGCGATGACATCCACACGATGATGGTACTCGACACGCCCGCAGCAGGCCTTACATTTGACACCAACCGGTGCAGGCCTGAATGGACCACACATGGTATACCATGCCTCCACAGCGCTCATATGCTGAACTCCACACCGCAACTCGGTTAAGCCAAGCTTTCAAGCTGTAATAGCCATGGTCGGGTTCCGTTCTTGTTTGGATTAGGTAATACCAACGCCAAAGCACGAACGCAAAGCTCGCAAACAGAAGTAGCCCACCAAATACCGGGCATGATGTCCCTGAATAAATTTCAAGCGAACTTGATTGTGATCCTTTGTGAGCCTGCCATGCGCCATGGCGTATGAGTACTGCGGTCCTTACACATGATGCGACTAGCCGACCATATGAGCTAGTCTCTGCATCTTGGATGACCGTTTCAGCAATCGCAAACCTGTATGTTCTATATGCGTGCGGTATAGGTCCAGTCGTGTTCAACGAGACGTCTGTCCACCAGTACACTCTCAACCACGTGCTATTCTCCATTTTTGCTGCAACGGTTCGTAAGGTTGTGCGATGGGGGGGTTTCCCTATATTGTAACAAATTTGCACGGATCGCATGCATGGACCCAGCGGCTATTATGCGTTTCGCACTGCAAAATACAGGGCAAACCGATACCGTATATCTAATTAGGTTTCCAGTTGCATTCAAAAGCAACGAAACATCTAGCAAGAAATACCGTACGCTTCTAAAGCTTTTTTTCGTCCTTGTTAAAATGTTGCAGCGACTAGCCGACAACTAGGCCTCTACAAAAGAAAGAAGTTAGGGTTATTAATGCATTGCAACCACTTCCACGCCCCAATGGATTGCACATGCGCACCAGCCGTAAGAGATACTACTGCAAAACAACCCAGCATTACTTCACGAAATTTCGACATGCCCTACTCTAAAATAGGTCGTGTGTATGCTATAGCTACCTTGCGACATAGCTTATTTCTCCCAAAATTCTCGCGCTTGTTTCGTTGCAGACAGCAAATTGTTGCCGTTTACCGTTTCTAGGCGCATAGCTACACAGGAGCTTGCCCCTTGGTTTAAGACATATTAATCTATGCGGCGCCCGTCTACCTCGGGACAGGCGCGTGTGGTCGGCAAGCAGACAGTCATACTGCTCAAAGTCAGTTTCTCTGGCCTGACGCACCCATTATCGCAAAACGTTGTCAATGCCTCTCTGTAAAGTTAAGATGCGTACCGGAATTATGCAATGCGGGAAGTGTGCCACTTTATTTCCTTCTTTTGTGTCATGTGCCTTAAACATTTCCTTTATATGCGCATATTGTCGACTAGTCGCTGGTTTCGTATGCAGAAGTTGCTGTATAAATTAGCAAGCAGCGTGGCGCCTGAGCCCCTGTCTTTTTTAGCTTGGTAGTTCAGGTGTCGCGCACTTCCCTCATACGGATTCGACACCAACATCTCCAAGTAATGTCTTATTCTCATGAAGAGATTAATGAGAAGGATGCGTCGTCTTTACGGTCCGCTACGAACATGACTCTGGAAGATGTTACGCGGACCAAAGGGACCTTCCCAGAATGCACGCTAGACGTCATGTACCAATTATGTCATTGATGTTGGGGAAGTCCCGTATAAGTGGGAAGGGGTTAGGCATTATTTGTCGCCCTTATGGATGGCAGACATGCCCAGGCCTGAAGACATCCTTGCGCTTACGAATGGTGTGATACGCCTGCAGCACTTAAATACGTATGCATGTGCCGCCAAGTTGCTAAATGGGTGCTTCTTCAATACTGCTGCACCCTTTCCATACATCCGTAACCGTGACCGTGGGTGTTGTAAGCAACGGAAAAGCACCAACAATGACGAAAGGGCCAGCCGCCCTTATAATGCTTGTACCGGAAGCAGGCGCGGTGTAATTGGGCAAGAGGTCAAGCGAGAGTACGGTAAACGCTGTCCTTCGCTCCTTCCCAGGCCACACCCATCGCAACTTCCTTAGGAGGTTTGACTGCTTTCCTATCTGCCATTCGGCTGGGTTGTAAAACGGATTACCATAAATAAAGGCCCCCTTCTAGGTCCTTTAACAATACGTCTGACCTGCGTTCCTAAGTGCCCTTGGGCCTAGTCGCAAACTATGTTTGCAGGCGCCAGGGCAAAGGCCCTGGGCGCTCTGCTCCTCGCGCTCGCTCTTGTTATCCATACCCAAGTCGCTCAGGCCACCCGCGTTGCTGTGCTCACGAGCGAGACTAATGGCGCCCCATTCTTGCGTTCGAATGGCCTAGCTAGTGTTATTAGCCAGTTGCGCAGCTTCGGCTGTGAAGTGCGGGAAGCCCATTTCGGCATCGCCGCCAGCAGGCTCGCGGGGGATGTTGACGCCCTTATTATTGCTAGCCAAGTTTCTGAACCCATTCACGTAGACCGGCACAGCAGTGATGCGATTGCGTCCTTCGTGTCATCCGGTGGATTGCTGCTTCTCTTGGGCAGTACCCACGGCGACAGTGTGGGGCTCGACTTTGTGGCATCGGCTTTAAGGTTACAAGGTAGATTATTTTTTGTTTCGCCGCAACGCGAAGGTTGTCCTTCAAGTAAAGTCGCCTACTTGAGAGGTAATGCGCTCATCACTTCCTGTGACTATGGCAATGTGCAGGCCATTGGGTCGGTTGTCAGCCAGTAAAAACAAAAGACCTTGGCGCGCCCTTGCTCAGCGCCTACGCTCGTTCGTTCCTGTCGCTTGACAACTGGCATGGCGAGGAGGACTTACCTGAAGCTCTTGAAAGTGTTGGCTCCAATGCCTACATGTCGTGGTGCCGCCATCAAGATGTCGATGCCGCTGTTGTACCACTGTACACCGCCCAGGGTGACGTGACGAAGGTTGCCGTACAGGTACTGACGCTTTCCTTTTTAGGCCGGCCTTGAACTACCTTGTTGACTGAGCCAGCCAGCCGCGCCTTCGTTTGGTACGCATGGCGCGATAATACGTTTCCATTTGGGTACCTTGCTGCAGGGCTTCAAGAAGGTTGGCAACCCTGGTGCAGTTGTGTGGTTGGGTTACAAGCCTTACAACTGGGAGGGTGGCCAGCAGCCCCAATGGAACAGCCTCCTGCAAAAGCTAGTTGCTTACCACTCTAAAGGTGTGTGGGCCATGTGAAGGTAGTCCCCTGCATACATGTTCTGCAGCTCCCTCCAGCTTTTCCTCGTCACTTAATGTCAAAAGTTGAATAATGGGCAGTAAAAGCCAATCGTGGTTGGCTGTCGTTCCAGTTGGTTGGCACTTGTACTATGTACCACAACACGCTTAGTTAAAGCGTGTTACTAAAACCCGTGCTTGTCCCAATGCGTGCAGGCTCCAGGCTAGAGACAGCTCAAACCCTGGCCATCAAGCAAGGCACCGAGATTGTGCCACGGCGTTCACTGCTTGATGAACCCTCATTGCCCCCTCCACCATCGCCCGCCCCTTCCCCCGACCCGCCTTCTCCTCCCCCTCCACCATCGCCCGCCCCTTCCCCCGACCCGCCTTCGCCTCCCCCTCCACCATCGCCCGCCCCTTCCCCCGACCCGCCTTCGCCTCCCCCTCCACCATCTCCCGCCACTTCCCCCGAACCGCCTTCGCCTCCCCCTCCACCATCGCCCGCCCCTTCCCCCGACCCACCTTCTCCTCCCCCTCCACCATCGCCCGCCCCTTCCCCCGACCCGCCTTCGCCTCCCCCTCCACCATCGCCCGCCCCTTCCCCCGACCCGCCTTCGCCTCCCCCTCCACCATCGCCCGCCCCTTCCCCCGAACCGCCTTCGCCTCCCCCTCCACCATCGCCCGCCCCTTCCCCCGACCCGCCTTCGCCTCCCCCTCCACCATCGCCCGCCCCTTCCCCCGACCCGCCTTCTCCTCCCCCTCCACCATCGCCCGCCCCTTCCCCCGACCCGCCTTCGCCTCCCCCTCCACCATCGCCCGCCCCTTCCCCCGACCCGCCTTCGCCTCCCCCTCCACCATCTCCCGCCCCTTCCCCTGAGCCGCCTTCGCCTCCCCCTCCACCATCGCCCGCCCCTTCCCCCGACCCGCCTTCTCCTCCCCCTCCACCATCGCCCGCCCCTTCCCCCGAACCGCCTTCGCCTCCCCCTCCACCATCGCCCGCCCCTTCCCCCGACCCACCTTCTCCTCCCCCTCCACCATCGCCCGCCCCTTCCCCCGACCCGCCTTCTCCTCCCCCTCCACCATCTCCCGCCCCTTCCCCTGAGCCGCCTTCGCCTCCCCCTCCACCATCTCCCGCCCCTTCCCCCGACCCGCCTTCGCCTCCCCCTCCACCATCTCCCGCCCCTTCCCCTGAGCCGCCTTCGCCTCCCCCTCCACCATCGCCCGCCCCTTCCCCCGACCCGCCTTCGCCTCCCCCTCCACCATCGCCCGCCCCTTCCCCCGAACCGCCTTCGCCTCCCCCTCCACCATCTCCCGCCCCTTCCCCCGACCCGCCTTCGCCTCCCCCTCCACCATCTCCCGCCCCTTCCCCCGACCCGCCTTCGCCTCCCCCTCCACCATCTCCCGCCCCTTCCCCCGACCCGCCTTCTCCTCCCCCTCCACCATCGCCCGCCCCTTCCCCCGACCCGCCTTCGCCTCCCCCTCCACCATCTCCCGCCCCTTCCCCCGACCCGCCTTCGCCTCCCCCTCCACCATCGCCCGCCCCTTCCCCCGACCCGCCTTCGCCTCCCCCTCCACCATCGCCCGCCCCTTCCCCTGAGCCGCCTTCGCCTCCCCCTCCACCATCTCCCGCCCCTTCCCCCGACCCGCCTTCGCCTCCCCCTCCACCATCGCCCGCCCCTTCCCCTGACCCGCCTTCTCCTCCCTCTCCACCATCGCCCGCCCCTTCCCCTGACCCGCCTTCTCCTCCCCCTCCACCATCGCCCGCCCCTTCCCCCGACCCGCCTTCGCCTCCCCCTCCACCATCGCCCGCCCCTTCCCCCGACCCGCCTTCGCCTCCCCCTCCACCATCTCCCGCCCCTTCCCCTGAGCCGCCTTCTCCTCCCCCTCCACCATCGCCCGCCCCTTCCCCCGACCCGCCTTCTCCTCCCCCTCCACCATCTCCCGCCCCTTCCCCCGACCCGCCTTCGCCTCCCCCTCCACCATCGCCCGCCCCTTCCCCCGACCCGCCTTCTCCTCCCCCTCCACCATCGCCCGCCCCTTCCCCCGACCCGCCTTCTCCTCCCCCTCCACCATCGCCCGCCCCTTCCCCCGACCCGCCTTCGCCTCCCCCTCCACCATCGCCCGCCCCTTCCCCCGACCCGCCTTCTCCTCCCCCTCCACCATCTCCCGCCCCTTCCCCTGAGCCGCCTTCGCCTCCCCCTCCACCATCTCCCGCCCCTTCCCCCGACCCGCCTTCGCCTCCCCCTCCACCATCTCCCGCCCCTTCCCCTGAGCCGCCTTCGCCTCCCCCTCCACCATCGCCCGCCCCTTCCCCCGACCCGCCTTCGCCTCCCCCTCCACCATCGCCCGCCCCTTCCCCCGACCCGCCTTCTCCTCCCCCTCCACCATCGCCCGCCCCTTCGCCCGACCCGCCTTCGCCTCCCCCTCCACCATCGCCCGCCCCTTCCCCCGACCCGCCTTCGCCTCCCCCTCCACCATCGCCCGCCCCTTCCCCCGACCCGCCTTCGCCTCCCCCTCCACCATCGCCCGCCCCTTCCCCCGACCCGCCTTCGCCTCCCCCTCCACCATCGCCCGCCCCTTCCCCCGAACCGCCTTCGCCTCCCCCTCCACCATCGCCCGCCCCTTCCCCCGACCCGCCTTCGCCTCCCCCTCCACCATCGCCCGCCCCTTCCCCTGAGCCGCCTTCGCCTCCCCCTCCACCATCTCCCGCCCCTTCCCCCGACCCGCCTTCGCCTCCCCCTCCACCATCGCCCGCCCCTTCCCCTGACCCGCCTTCTCCTCCCTCTCCACCATCGCCCGCCCCTTCCCCTGACCCGCCTTCTCCTCCCCCTCCACCATCGCCCGCCCCTTCCCCCGACCCGCCTTCGCCTCCCCCTCCACCATCGCCCGCCCCTTCCCCCGACCCGCCTTCGCCTCCCCCTCCACCATCTCCCGCCCCTTCCCCTGAGCCGCCTTCTCCTCCCCCTCCACCATCGCCCGCCCCTTCCCCCGACCCGCCTTCTCCTCCCCCTCCACCATCTCCCGCCCCTTCCCCCGACCCGCCTTCGCCTCCCCCTCCACCATCGCCCGCCCCTTCCCCCGACCCGCCTTCTCCTCCCCCTCCACCATCGCCCGCCCCTTCCCCCGACCCGCCTTCGCCTCCCCCTCCACCATCGCCCGCCCCTTCCCCCGACCCGCCTTCGCCTCCCCCTCCACCATCTCCCGCCCCTTCCCCTGAGCCGCCTTCGCCTCCCCCTCCACCATCGCCCGCCCCTTCCCCCGACCCGCCTTCGCCTCCCCCTCCACCATCGCCCGCCCCTTCCCCCGACCCACCTTCTCCTCCCCCTCCACCATCGCCCGCCCCTTCCCCCGACCCGCCTTCTCCTCCCCCTCCACCATCGCCCGCCCCTTCCCCCGACCCGCCTTCGCCTCCCCCTCCACCATCGCCCGCCCCTTCCCCCGACCCGCCTTCGCCTCCCCCTCCACCATCGCCCGCCCCTTCCCCCGACCCGCCTTCGCCTCCCCCTCCACCATCTCCCGCCCCTTCCCCTGAGCCGCCTTCTCCTCCCCCTCCACCATCGCCCGCCCCTTCCCCCGACCCGCCTTCGCCTCCCCCTCCACCATCGCCCGCCCCTTCCCCCGACCCGCCTTCTCCTCCCCCTCCACCATCGCCCGCCCCTTCGCCCGACCCGCCTTCGCCTCCCCCTCCACCATCGCCCGCCCCTTCCCCCGACCCGCCTTCGCCTCCCCCTCCACCATCGCCCGCCCCTTCCCCTGACCCGCCTTCTCCTCCGCCTCCACCATCGCCCGCCCCTTCCCCCGACCCGCCTTCTCCTCCCCCTCCACCATCGCCCGCCCCTTCCCCCGACCCGCCTTCGCCTCCCCCTCCACCATCGCCCGCCCCTTCCCCCGACCCGCCTTCGCCTCCCCCTCCACCATCTCCCGCCCCTTCCCCTGAGCCGCCTTCGCCTCCCCCTCCACCATCTCCCGCCCCTTCCCCCGACACGCCTTCGCCTCCCCCTCCACCATCTCCCGCCCCTTCCCCTGAGCCGCCTTCGCCTCCCCCTCCACCATCGCCCGCCCCTTCCCCCGACCCGCCTTCGCCTCCCCCTCCACCATCGCCCGCCCCTTCCCCCGACCCGCCTTCTCCTCCCCCTCCACCATCGCCCGCCCCTTCCCCCGACCCGCCTTCGCCTCCCCCTCCACCATCGCCCGCCCCTTCCCCCGACCCGCCTTCGCCTCCCCCTCCACCATCTCCCGCCCCTTCCCCTGAGCCGCCTTCTCCTCCCCCTCCACCATCGCCCGCCCCTTCCCCCGACCCGCCTTCTCCTCCCCCTCCACCATCTCCCGCCCCTTCCCCCGACCCGCCTTCTCCTCCCCCTCCACCATCGCCCGCCCCTTCGCCCGACCCGCCTTCGCCTCCCCCTCCACCATCGCCCGCCCCTTCCCCCGACCCGCCTTCGCCTCCCCCTCCACCATCGCCCGCCCCTTCCCCCGACCCGCCTTCGCCTCCCCCTCCACCATCGCCCGCCCCTTCCCCCGACCCGCCTTCGCCTCCCCCTCCACCATCGCCCGCCCCTTCCCCCGAACCGCCTTCGCCTCCCCCTCCACCATCGCCCGCCCCTTCCCCCGACCCGCCTTCGCCTCCCCCTCCACCATCGCCCGCCCCTTCCCCCGACCCGCCTTCTCCTCCCCCTCCACCATCGCCCGCCCCTTCCCCCGACCCGCCTTCGCCTCCCCCTCCACCATCGCCCGCCCCTTCCCCCGACCCGCCTTCGCCTCCCCCTCCACCATCTCCCGCCCCTTCCCCTGAGCCGCCTTCGCCTCCCCCTCCACCATCGCCCGCCCCTTCCCCCGACCCGCCTTCTCCTCACCCTCCATCACCACCCTCCAGCCCGCTGCCGCCCCCACCCTCTTACCCGCTGCCGCCCCCGCCGTCCAGCCCGCTGCCGCCCCCGCCCTCCAGCCCGCTGCCGCCGCCGCCCTCCAGCCCGCTGCCGCCCCCACCGACCAGCCCGCTGCCGCCCCCACCATCCAGCCCGCTGCCGCCTCCACCATCCAGCCCGCTGCCGCCCCCGCCGTCCAGCCCAATGCCACCCCCACCCTCCTACCCGCTGCCGCCCCCACCCTCCAGCCCGCTGCCGCCCCCACCATTCAGCCCGCTGCCGCCCCCACCCTCCAGCCCGCTGCCGCCCCCACCATCCAGCCCGCTGCAGCCCCCGCCGTCCAGCCCGCTGCCGCCCCCACCATCCAGCCCGCTGCCGCCCCCACCATCCAGCCCGCTGCCGCCCCCGCCCTCCAGCCCGCTGCCGCCGCCGCCCTCCAGCCCGCTGCCGCCCCCACCATCCAGCCCGCTGCCGCCCCCGCCCTCCAGCCCGCTGCCGCCGCCGCCCTCCAGCCCGCTGCCGCCCCCACCTTCCAGCCCGCTGCCGCCCCCACCATCCAGCCCTCTGCCGCCCCCGCCCTCAAGCCCGCTGCCGCCCCCACCTTCCAGCCCGCTGCCGCCCCCTCCATCCAGCCCGCTGCCGCCCCCGCCCTCCAGCCCACTGCCACCCCTACCCTCCTACCCGCTGCCGCCCCCGCCCTCCAGCCCGCTGCCGCCCCCGCCGTCCAGCCCGCTGCCGCCCCCGCCCTCCAGCCCGCTGCCGCCCCCGCCCTCCAGCCCGCTGCCGCCCCCTCCCTCCAGCCCGCTGCAGCCCCCACCGTCCAGCCCGCTGCCGCCCCCGCCCTCCAGCCCGCTGCCACCCCCACCTTCCAGCCCGCTGCCGCCCCCACCATCGAGCCCGCTGCCGCCCCCGCCCTCAAGCCCGCTGCCGCCCCCACCTTCCAGCCCGCTGCCGCCCCCTCCATCCAGCCCGCTGCCGCCCCCGCCCTCCAGCCCGCTGCCGCCCCCTCCATCCAGCCCGCTGCCGCCCCCGCCCTCCAGCCCGCTGCCGCCCCCACCGTCCAGCCCACTGCCACCCCCACCCTCCTACCCGCTGCCGCCCCCGCCGTCCAGCCCACTGCCGCCCCCGCCCTCCAGCCCGCTGCCGCCCCCTCCATCCAGCCCGCTGCCGCCCCCGCCCTCCAGCCCGCTGCCGCCCCCACCGTCCAGCCCGCTGCCACCCCCACCCTCCTACCCGCTGCCGCCCCCGCCCTCCAGCCCGCTGCCGCCCCCGCCGTCCAGCCCGCTGCCGCCCCCGCCCTCCAGACCGCTGCCGCCCCCTCCATCCAGCCCGCTGCCGCCCCCGCCCTCCAGCCCGCTGTCGCCCCCGCCCTCCAGCCCGCTGCCGCCCCCGCCCTCCAGCCCGCTGCCGCCCCCGCCCTCCAGCCCTCTGCCACCCCCACCCTCCTACCCGCTGCCGCCCCCGCCCTCCAGCCCGCTGCCGCCCCCGCCCTCCAGCCCTCTGCCACCCCCACCCTCCTACCCACTGCCGCCCCCGCCCTCCAGCCCGCTGCCGCCCCCGCCGTCCAGCCCGCTGCCGCCCCCGCCCTCCAGCCCGCTGCCGCCCCCGCCCTCCAGACCGCTGCCGCCCCCTCCATCCAGCCCGCTGCCGCCCCCGCCCTCGAGCCCGCTGCAGCCCCCACCATCCAGCCCGCTGCCGCCCCCGCCCTCCAGCCCGCTGCAGCCCCCGCCGTCCAGCCCGCTGCCGCCCCCGCCCTCCAGCCCACTGCCACCCCCACCCTCCTACCCGCTGCCGCCCCCGCCCTCCAGCCCGCTGCCGCCCCCGCCGTCCAGCCCGCTGCCGCCCCCGCCCTCCAGACCGCTGCCGCCCCCTCCATCCAGCCCGCTGCCGCCCCCGCCCTCCAGACCGCTGCCGCCCCCTCCATCCAGCCCGCTGCCGCCCCCGCCCTCCAGCCCGCTGCCGCCCCCGCCCTCCAGCCCGCTGCCGCCCCCGCCCTCCAGCCCGCTGCCGCCCCCACCTTCCAGCCCGCTGCCGCCCCCACCCTCCTACCCGCTGCCGCCGCCGCCTTCCTACCCGCTTCCGCCCCCGCCGTCCAGCCCGCTGCCGCCCCCGCCCTCCAGCCCGCTGCCGCCCCCGCCCTCCAGACCGCTGCCGCCCCCTCCATCCAGCCCGCTGCCGCCCCCGCCCTCCAGCCCGCTGCTGCCCCCACCCTCCAGCCCGCTGCCGCCCCCACCATCCAGCCCGCTGCAGCCCCCGCCGTCCAGCCCGCTGCCGCCGCCGCCCTCCAGCCCGCTGCCGCCCCCACCTTCCAGCCCGCTGCCGCCCCCACCATCCAGCCCGCTGCCGCCGCCGCCTTCCTACCCGCTTCCGCCCCCACCGTCCAGCCCGCTGCCGCCCCCGCCCTCAAGCCCGCTGCCGCCCCCACCGTCCAGCCCGCTGCCGCCCCCGCCCTCCAGCCCGCTGCCACCCCCACCTTCCAGCCCGCTGCCGCCCCCACCATCCAGCCCACTGCCGCCCCCGCCCTCCAGCCCACTGCCACCCCCACCCTCCTACCCGCTTCCGCCCCCGCCGTCCAGCCCGCTGCCGCCCCCACCGTCCAGCCCGCTGCCGCCTCCACCCTCCAGCCCGCTGCCACCCCCGCCGTCCAGCCCGCTGCCGCCCCCACCCTCCAGCCCGCTGCCGCCCCCGCCCTCCAGCCCGCTGCCGCCCCCACCCTCCTACCCGCTGCCGCCCCCACCGTCCAGCCCGCTGCCGCCCCCACCCTCCAGCCCGCTGCCGCCCCCACCCTCCTACCCGCTGCCGCCCCCACCATCCAGCCCGCTGCCGCCCCAACCCTCCAGCCCGCTGCCGCCCCCACCATCCTACCCGCTGCCGCCCCCGCCGTCCAGCCCGCTGCCGCCGCCG
Source organism: Astrephomene gubernaculifera (assembly GCA_021605115.1). Taxonomy (NCBI): domain Eukaryota; kingdom Viridiplantae; phylum Chlorophyta; class Chlorophyceae; order Chlamydomonadales; family Astrephomenaceae; genus Astrephomene; species Astrephomene gubernaculifera. The sequence continues at coordinate 2,866,656 of BMAR01000004.1, forward strand.
CCCTCCAGCCCGCTGCCGCCCCCACCGTCCAGCCCGCTGCCGCCTCCACCCTCCAGCCCGCTGCCGCCCCCGCCGACCAGCCCACTGCCGCCCCCGCCCTCCAGCCCACTGCCGCCCCCACCCTCCAGCCCGCTGCCGCCCCCACCCTCCTACCCGCTTCCGCCCCCTCCATCCAGCCCGCTGCCGCTTCCACCCTCCAGCCCGCTGCCACCCCCACCCTCCTACCCGCTTCCGCCCCCACCGTCCAGCCCGCTGCCACCCCCGCCGTCCAGCCCGCTGCCGCTCCCGCCCTCCAGCCCACTGCCACCCCCACCCTCCTACCCGCTGCCGCCCCCGCCCTCCAGCCCGCTGCCGCCCCCACCGTCCAGCCCGCTTCCGCCCCCGCCCTCCAGCCCGCTGCCGCCCCCGCCCTCCAGCCCGCTGCTGCCCCCACCCTCCTACCCGCTGCCGCCCCCGCCCTCCAGCCCGCTGTCGCCCCCACCGTCCAGCCCGCTGCCGCCCCCACCCTCCAGCCCGCTGCCGCCCCCACCGTCCAGCCCGCTGCCACCCCCGCCGTCCAGCCCGCTGCCGCCCCCGCCCTCCAGCCCGCTGCCGCCCCCGCCCTCCAGCCCGCTGCTGCCCCCACCCTCCTACCCGCTGCCGCCCCCGCCCTCCAGCCCGCTGTCGCCCCCACCGTCCAGCCCGCTGCCTACCCCTCCATCCAGCCCGCTGCCGCCCCCGCCCTCCAGCCCGCTGCCACCCCCACCCTCCTACCCGCTGCCGCCCCCGCCCTCCAGCCCGCTGCCGCCCCCGCCCTCCAGACCGCTGCCGCCCCCTCCATCCAGCCCGCTGCCGCCCCCGCCCTCGAGCCCGCTGCCGCCCCCACCATCCAGCCCGCTGCCGCCCCCGCCCTCCAGCCCGCTGCCGCCCCCGCCGTCCAGCCCGCTGCCGCCGCCGCCCTCCAGCCCGCTGCCGCCCCCACCCTCCTACCCGCTGCCGCCCCCACCATCCAGCCCGCTGCCGCCCCCGCCCTCCAGCCCGCTGCCACCCCCACCTTCCAGCCCGCTGCCGCCCCCACCATCCAGCCCACTGCCGCCCCCGCCCTCCAGCCCACTGCCACCCCCACCCTCCTACCCGCTTCCGCCCCCGCCGTCCAGCCCGCTGCCGCCCCCACCGTCCAGCCCGCTGCCGCCTCCACCCTCCAGCCCGCTGCCATCCCCGCCGTCCAGCCCGCTGCCGCCCCCGCCCTCCAGCCCGCTGCCGCCCCCACCCTCCTACCCGCTGCCGCCTCCACCCTCCAGCCCGCTGCCATCCCCGCCGTCCAGCCCGCTGCCGCCCCCGCCCTCCAGCCCGCTGCCGCCCCCACCCTCCTACCCGCTGCCGCCCCCACCGTCCAGCCCGCTGCCGCCCCCACCCTCCAGCCCGCTGCCGCCCCCACCCTCCAGCCCGCTGCCGCCCCCACCCTCCTACCCGCTGCCGCCCCCACCATCCAGCCCGCTGCCGCCCCCACCCTCCAGCCCGCTGCCGCCCCCACCATCCAGCCCGCTGCCGCCTCCACCCTCCAGCCCGCTGCCGCCCCCGCCGTCCAGCCCACTGCCACCCCCGCCCTCCTACCCGCTGCCGCCCCCACCATCCAGCCCGCTGCCGCCCCCACCCTCCAGCCCGCTGCCGCCCCCACCATCCAGCCCGCTGCCGCCTCCACCCTCCTACCCGCTGCCGCCCCCGCCCTCCAGCCCGCTGCCGCCCCCGCCGTCCAGCCCGCTGCCGCCCCCGCCCTCCAGCCCACTGCCGCCCCCACCCTCCAGCCCGCTGCCGCCCCCACCCTCCTACCCGCTTCCGCCCCCTCCATCCAGCCAGCTGCCGCTTCCATCCTCCAGCCCGCTGCCACCCCCACCCTCCTACCCGCTTCCGCCCCCGCCGTCCAGCCCGCTGCCGCCCCCACCCTCCAGCCCGCTGCCGCCCCCACCCTCCTACCCGCTTCCGCCCCCGCCGTCCAGCCCGCTGCCTCCCCCACCCTCCAGCCCGCTGCCACCCCCACCCTCCTACCCGCTTCCGCCCCCGCCGTCCAGCCCGCTGCCTCCCCCACCCTCCAGCCCGCTGTCGCCCCCGCCCTCCTACCCGCCGCCGCCCCCGCCCTCCAGCCCGCTGCCGCCCCCGCCCTCCAGCCCGCTGCCACCACCGCCTTCCAGCCCCCTGCCGCCCCCACCGTCCAGCCCGCTGCCGCCCCCGCCGTCCAGCCCGCTGCCACCCCCACCGTCCAGCCCGCTGCCGCCCCCACCCTCCAGCCCGCTGTCGCCCCCACCCTCCTACCCGCTTCCGCCCCCACCCTCCAGCCCGCTGCCGCCCCCGCCGTCCAGCCCGCTGCCGCCCCCACTCTCCAGCCCACTTCCACCCCCACCCTCCAGCCCGCTGTCGCCCCCGCCCTCCTACCCGCTGCCACCACCGCCTTTCAGCCCGCTGCCGCACCCACCGTCCAGCCCGCTGCCGCACCCACCGTCCAGCCCGCTGCCGCACCCACTGTCCAGCCCGCTGCCGCCCCCGCCCTCCAGCCCGCTGTCGCCCCCGCCCTCCTACCCGCTGCCACCACCGCCTTCCAGCCCGCTGCCGCCTCCACCCTCCAGCCCGCTGCCGCCTCCACCCTCCTACCTGCTTCCGCCCCCACCCTCCTACCCGCTGCCGCCCCCACCGTCCAGACCGCTGCCGCCCCCGCCGTCCAGCCCGCTGCCGCCCCCACCCTCCAGCCCGCTGCCGCCCCCACCCTCCTACCCGCTTCCGCCCCCACCCTCCAGCCCGCTGCCGCCCCCGCCCTCCAGCCCGCTGCCGCCCCCGCCGTCCAGCCCGCTGCCGCCCCCACCCTCCAGCCCGCTGCCACCCCCGCCCTCCAGCCCGCTGCCGCCCCCGCCCTCCAGCCCGCTGCCACCCCCACCCTCCAGCCCGCTGCCGCCCCCGCCCTCCAGCCCGCTGCCGCCCCCGCCGTCCAGCCCGCTGCCGCCCCCACCCTCCAGCCCACTGCCAACCCCACCCTCCAGCCCGCTGCCGCCCCCGCCGTCCAGCCCGCTGCCGCCTCCACCCTCCAGCCCGCTGTCGCCCCCGCCCTCCTACCCGCTGCCACCACCGCCTTTCAGCCCGCTGCCGCCCCCACCGTCCAGCCCGCTGCCGCACCCACTGTCCAGCCCGCTGCCGCCCCCGCCCTCCAGCCCGCTGTCGCCCCCGCCCTCCTACCCGCTGCCACCACCGCCGTCCAGCCCGCTGCCGCCCCCACCCTCCAGCCCGCTGCCACCACCGCCTTCCAGCCCTCTGCCGCCCCCACCCTCCAGCCCGCTGTCGCCCCCGCCCTCCTACCCGCTGCCACCACCGCTTTCCAGCCCGCTGCCGCCTCCACCCTCCAGCCCGCTGCCGCCCCCACCGTCCAGCCCGCTGCCGCCCCCGCCCTCCAGCCCGCTGCCGTCCCCGCCCTCCAGCCCGCTGCCGCCCCCGCCCTCCAGCCCGCTGCCGCCCCCACCCTCCTACCCGCTTCCGCCCCCACCGTCCAGCCCGCTGCCGCCCCCGCCGTCCAGCCCGCTGCCGCCCCCGCCCTCCAGCCCGCTGCCGCCCCCACCCTCCAGCCCGCTGTCGCCCCCGCCCTCCTACCCGCTGCAACCACCGCCCTCCAGCCCGCTGCCGCCCCCGCCGTCCAGCCCGCTGCCGCCCCCACCCTCCAGCCCACTGCCGCCCCCACTGTCCAGCCCGCTGCCACCCCCGCCGTCCAGCCCGCTGCCGCCCCCGCCCTCCAGCCCACTGCCACCCCCACCCTCCTACCCGCTTCCGCCCCCGCCTTCCAGCCCGCTGCCGCCCCCACCGTCCAGACCGCTGCCGCCCCCACCCTCCAGCCCGCTGCCACCACCGTCCAGCCCGCTGCCGCCCCCTCCATCCAGCCCGCTGCCGCCCCCACCCTCCTACCCGCTGCCGCCCCCACCTTCCAGCCCGCTGCCGCCCCCGCCGTCCAGCCCGCTGCCGCCCCCACCCTCCAGCCCGCTGTCGCCCCCGCCCTCCTACCCGCTGCAACCACCGCCTTCCAGCCCGCTGCCGCCCCCACCCTCCAGCCCGCTGCCGCCCCCGCCGTCCAGCCCGCTGCCGCCCCCACCCTCCAGCCCGCTGTCGCCCCCGCCCTCCTACCCGCTGCCACCACCGCCTTCCAGCCCGCTGCCGCCCCCGCCCGGACCTCCAACACCACCCCCGGGTACCAGCCCCTCACCTCCACCTCCTCTCATCCCATCATCCCCATCACCACCCAGCCCACCATCTTCACCCTCGCCGAGCCCCTCACCTCCACAGCCTCCCAGCCCACCATCTCCACCTCCTCCCAGGCCACCCCCTCCACCCCCTCCCAGCCCCCGACCCCCACCACCCCCCAGGCCTCCACCTCCCACCCGCCCGTCTCCTCCTCCTACCATCCTGCCTCCTTCCCCTCCCAGCCCGCCTCCCTCCCCGCCGTCCCCGCCCGCCCCGCCTCCCCCGCCCCCCGCCTTCGAGGTGCTGTCCGTGTCCCCCGGCCTGCTGCCGCTGGCGGGCGGCACCCTCACTGTGGCGGGCCGCTTCGAGGTGTGGCCGTCGGAGGAGCTGGTGAGCTTCACCTGCGTGTTCGCCCTGACGGATGCCTCCGCAGGCAGCAGGGCGGTGACCTCCAACTACACGGTAAGTGTGGGCTAATCCTGAATTACCGAAAGCTTAAAAAGCCGACTGCACCGTTCGGTAGCGTCTATTATTTCCGAAGTTGGTTTCGGGCCACAAGGCGACTTAACATACAGCACCTGACTGCACACGCCCTTGCCCGGGTTCCTCTCTTCCTCCCTGCATTTCCTCCTCCCCTCTGCTTGTTCCTTCCGCAGGCGGAGCGCCCCTCCGCGTCCGCCCTCCTCTGCCCCGCCCCAGTGGCTCGCAGTTCCGCCGCCTACCTGCAGCTCAGCATCGCCCGCAGCCCCGCGCGACCCGGCATGGAGGGCCTGCGGGAGGTGGTGGCTTACCCGGAGGTCATCCGGTATTACGCACCCTGCCCCGCCGACTGCCATGGCCACGGCAGCTGCCGACTGGGCGTGTGCAGCTGCAGCGACGGATGGGCCGGGGAGGACTGCAGCACACCGGCGCCCATCTTCGCCATCACCAGTCTTCAAGGTAAGAAGGCATGAGGGGATTGTGGGCAGAAGGGCAAGAAGGAATGGAACATTACACATACTGAGTACATGTTAGTAAGCGGTAATCCGTTGATCCAAGCTCGCCCGGCACCGCCGCTTGTCAGCCCGTTGCAGCCACACCACATGCCGCCCCACAGAGTCCCTCGACCTCAAGTCCTCAACGCCCTCCTCCCCTCCCCTCCCCGTTGCTCCCCGCACTCAGGCGGCCCCAGCCAAGCAGGCCAGCAGGTGCTGCTTGAGGGCGCCTCCTGGACCGCCCAGCCCCTCCTCGCCAACTCCACCGCCGCCACCTGGCTCCTCTCTACCAGCCTAGCAGGCCTGGTCATCAACTCGACAACCGGACGCATAAGCTGGCCGGCTGCGGTCGCCCCCGACACCTCCGCATCGCCCCGCCTGGTCACCCTCACCGCGGTGTCGTACGCCGGAAAGGTGGCGACCTACAGTTTCTACGTCTCCGTCGTACCGTCTTACGGCATCAGGGAGCTGAGGCTGCCGGGCGGCTCGAGGGCGGCTCCAGGCAGCCGGATCGCCATCCTGGGCCGTCTGGGCTGGAGCCAGGCGGCGATTGCTGCAGGAACAGGTGGGGTGCTGCGGACTGACCGCTTCTGCCGACTACTGGGCCTCCGTCGTTAATGAGCGCCACTGTTTTGCACCCCCCTTTGCACTGCTGATAGCTGCCCCAGTCGCCTCTGTTGTGAGTTTCCACGCTCTTTCCGGTAGTCGTACTTTCAGTTCGCTGTTTCGCTGACACCGAACCAACCCACCTCCGCCCCTCCACAGATGCCAGCAGCCCGCTCCCCTCCCTGCCGGTGCTGGTGCTGGTGCGCCAGACCTCCCAGCTGGGCTCCTCCTCCTCCTCTTCCTCCTCCAGCAGTGGCTTCCAGGTGCTGCGGACCAACAGCAGCTCGGCTGGCGGCGCATTCACGCTGGAGCTGCAAGTGCCGCAGAGCAGCATGGGGTGAGGCAGGGAGGAGGGAAGGGAAGGAGGATGTGGCCGGGGATGAGGGCAGGATGGAGGTTGTGGCCGAGGCCTGCCAGATGATCTTTGCCACCTGCATGCTTCCTTACGGGCCCCTTTTGCCCCTCCCTGCCGCACGCAGCTCCTTCGATATCTTCGCGCTGCACCCCGCCGCCACCCTGGACGACACCGCCCCCTCGCCCTCCCCCGCGGACGACCTGCCCCTCTTCCAGCGCCGCACGCATCTGTCCGTGCCCTTCGTCGCCGCCGCCATCAACCGGGACGCGGGCAACACCAGCAGCCAGCTGGACCCGCGGTTCGCCCAGCCCACCCTGTCGCTGGGCCCAGGCAGCAGTGCGCAGCTGGGGGAGTTTGCGCGCCTAGTGGGCTCGCTCGAGGTAAATAGGGGGTTGGGGAGGGGAGCGAGGTCGGGTTAGTGATAGGCTGATAGCCCTGGTAGGGGGTAGGGTGGGGCAGATGTATGGCTGCCGAGTAGTAGCATTCTGTATTCCCGACCGGCTAGAACATTACCAACCTCGCCGCTAACCCTTTCCCACTGCTCCTTCTCCAGGACCTGACCTCCCTGGCCGTCACTGTGCGCACCCGCTTGGTTTCCTTCTCCGGACCTCCGCCCAGCCTCACAGCCAACGCCAGCCTCGCAGCACCTCCCGCGCCCCTCTGCACCTCCAACTCGTCCTCCAACTCCTCCAGCCCGGCCATCTGCCAGGGTGTGCAGGACGCCACCGCCAGCTCGGCCCCCGGCAGTGCGGCGCTGCAGCTGCAGGTGGCGTCGGCGCTGGTGCCGGGTTCCGGAGCGGCGGAGCTGGAGGTGAGGCTGTGGGGGTGCGGCGGGTCGGGTGGGGAGGGGCGGGATGCCCTCGGGGACTGCGACTCTTAGTGTCTTGTTGGTCAATGTCGAGCACAGTTGTCTGCATTCGAAGCACAAATGCATATTCCTAGTAACAACCCTTAACCCCTGCATGGGCCCATCCCAACATGCATTTCTTTGGCCAGCTTGTGTTCACCCTGCGCGGCGGAGCAAGCAACGCCACCGCCACCCTGCTGCTGCGGGTGCTGGTGGACTCGGCGCGGGTGGAGCTGGCGGCCGACCCGGCGGGTCGCTTGTCCGTGGTGCTGCCGCCCGGTGGAGCCAGCAGCGTGCACCTCACCGTCACCAACAACGGCAACATCGCGTCAGGGTGAGATCGGACTCTTTTCGTTAGACATAAGCTGCGCAATTGGCTTACCTACGTGCCCGCTTCCAATTCCTGACAGTCTCGCCTACTGTACAATTGTATATGCAGTCTGTTGACCTTCCCCTGTCCAATATTCACGCGCCCTCTCCTTCCTGCCTTCCCCCAACTGGGCCCCCCTCCCCACAGGCCCTTGGTGCTGCCCCCCACACCTGCCGGCGGCTCCTGGCTCAGACCAACCACCCCCATGCCCCTGGCCTCGCTCGAGCCCGGCGCCTCTGCCTCCCTGGAGTTCTGGATCACCGTTCCTTCGGGCGCCCGCCTGAGTGATATCTACTCCGTCAGCACCACACTCTACAACAGTGTGACCCACGGGTCAGTGTCGCTGGACTTTGAGCTGGCAGTCGCCTCGGAGCCGCTGGGCGACCTGGAGGTGACGGTTGTGGACGAGTACACCACCTACGACCCCGCGCAGCCCCGGGTGGCTGGGGCGCGGCTGGTGGTGTGGTCGCAGGACGGCAGCACCGTGATTGCCAGCGGCACGGTGGGTGGCGGGAGAGCAAGGGCGTGTGTGGAGGTGTGCCTAGTAACTAGGCGATTGCTGCCAGCAAATTACACACGTTATTTGTGCTTCCTGTGTAACTGTATACAGTACTGTGCGTTGAGCACAGTAGTTGTCCGCCCAAGCTGCTGCTAAGCCTGAATGGCAAGCCGCCTGCCTCCGCCTTCCTCTGCAGACGGACGACAACGGCACCTTCACCTTCCCCAACCTCACTGCGGGCTACACATACGCGGTGGACGCCTTCGCCGCCAACCACACCTCCGCCCGCCGCACCGTCGCCATTACAGGTGGGTGCGTGAGGGGGCCGGTTGCTAGGAGGCCAGGGGGATGAGGTGCTGCGGGAGCGGGTCATAGGACTTCAAAGGAGAACAGATGTCTATACATACAGTTGGCCCAGGTTGAGCCGCATTAAGACAATGCGACACACCCCATTTATACCCTACACAGGCGGCGCTCGCAGTCTGCGCATCTTCCTGTCCCGCAGCGCCGTGCGCGCCTCCTTCGCCGTGGTGCCCACCACCTTCCAGGAGGTGGTCGACATCGTGGTCAACGTGGAGTACCTCACCTTCGTGCCCATGCCGGTGGTGCGCTTGGAGCCGGCACTGCTGTGAGTGCTGCCGGGGAGTGGGCGGGTGGGCAAGCAAATGCTTGATGAAGCACAGAAGGAGCTGCTGCCAGCATGCCTAACTGCTAGTACATGCATTTGGACTGCAAGTAGGTCGGATCCGACGTAACGCCAAAGCGAGGAAGGCGCATGACGCGGGGTTGGCCCCACTCCCCACCGCCCACCGCTCACCCTTCCCTCCCGTGTTGCTGCAGCTACGTGGAGGACATGCTGGAGTCGCGCACGCAACAGCTGCGCATCATCAACACGGGCCTGGCAGCAGCGATCAACGCGCGCATCAAAGTTCCCGTAGACAGCCCGGTGAGCGATGGGTGGGGAGGGCGAGCCGGCACTGGCGTGTTGCTGAATGTAATGTTCAGTACGGGGACGCTCTGCTCCTCTCCATTTGCACCGCGCTGTTTCTGCGGCTGCTGCCCACGCATGATGTAACTGCGGAAAGCTGGTTATTACCAACTCGTAATAGGTTCTGTTCTTCCTTTCTGCATGCCGACGCCCTTCCCCTCCTTCCCCCTGCCCCCGCCCCTCCACCCCTCCATCCACGCAGTACTACACGTTGGGGCTGCTGGGCGCTCGCTGGCTGCAGCAAGAGAACACCACCCTGCAGGAGCCGGCGGATGTGATGGTGTCGGACACAGACGACTTCACCTCCTCCTCCTCCCGCACCTCCTCCTCCTCCGCCCTCAGCCTGACCAGCGGCACCCTGTACGTGCTGCTGGGCCGCATGCCCGCCATGAGCGAGCTCGTGGTGGAGCTGAGCGTGGCAGCCAAGCAGCTGGGCAACAACAGCAGCAGCACCAACAGCACCGCCGCCACCAGCACCACCACTGGGGCGCATCGGAGGGCGCTGCAGCAGAGCGGATCCAGCATATGCGGCTGGGCGGCGCAAATCGGCCTGGTGTGGTCGGACCCCTGCGACCCGGAGAGGGACCGCAGCAGCTCAACCACCATCATCAGCAGGTGCGCACGTAGGCGCCGTACACAGCTTGCTGTGTGTGAGGATGTGATGCCACTTGTTCTCATTCAATCCTGTCATTTCCTGTGCTGTCTGCAACGCTTGCATGGATGGGACAGTCCCCTATGCGGTGGTCCCCGCCCTAGATGAGAACCGCCTGGGCTGCTACTCCTTAAAATCCTCCATGCGTACCCACCCTTCCCCTTCCACCTCCGTTCCCCACGCCGCTCCCACAGGGGCTTCCACCCTGAGTGCGCCTGCACCAACTGCGACTCCGAGGTCAGCAGCAGCAGCAGCAGCAGCAGCTTCGTTGATACGCTGGTGGTGTACAGCGGCAGCGCAACCAGCGCTAGCGGCGGTCCATTGGGTGGGTAGGGTGTGGATGGGGATGAGAATTTTAAGGGTGAGGGTATTGGCGGCAAGCTACGATCCATGCTGCCTGGCTGCCTGCGCCATGCATGGCACGCATGGCTGCTGCTGCGTGCGGTGGGGATTGCGGTGTGCCGTACGTGCTACTCGCAAGCCTGAACTCTGCAGTTACGTCACTTCCGAGGTTGTGACAGATTGCGGCCCTGTAAGGCGGTTTGGAGTCCAGGGCAAACACGGGTCGCCTGGTTTTGACGAAGCCATCCACATGCACTACATTGTTCACTGTTTGGAACCTACTTATTGCTGGTTGTTTCTTCGCTTCCCTCCCTATTGCAACCACCTACCACCGCTACCATCGCCGCCAACCCCTGCTGGCTGGTGTGTTCAGAGCTGAACCTGTGCGACCAGGCAAGTAGTAGCGGGTTGACAGAGGGGAAGGGGTGGGGCCGACTAAGCGTTATAGCTAAACATGGGACACTGAACTACCGGTATAGCATCCCTTTACAAGCAGTTTCTTTGCCATAATTGCTTCCCATACTTGCCCTCTTCCTCACTGCATGAGTCGGGATTTGGGATTGGGACTCCGTTGATGCACTTCTCTGTATTTTTCCCCCTAGCGCCCCAGCCCGCTCCCCCCCATCTCACCTCCCCTCACACCACCTCTTTCCCCCCTGCAGTGCGCCACCGACTGGTTCGCTGCGGGCGTGTGTCTGGCCAAGGACATCATCGCCCCCTGGAGCAAGCACTCGGCCGACATCATCGGCATCATCCGTCGTATATACGCCCTGGAGAATCAGGTAGATAGCCGGCACGCCTGTGCTAATAACATGGAGTAAGTACCGCCGCCGCCTGTGCAGCCGTCTTGCTGTTTTGGTGCCTACGGATTGTCCGCCGCCACAACTTACACGTACCACATCTGCGCCTGCCTGCGGCTGCTGTTCGCTCACACACCTGCAGGCCTCCGTCTCCCGGCGGCGCTCACTGCTGGCTGACGGCGCGGCGCTGCAGGGCGACGCCGAGCTGCCCCGGGCCCTGCTGCCCGGACAGCAGCATCAGCAGCACTCCGCCCTCCTGGCCACCCGGAGGTCACTGCAGTCCAGCATTGGGGGAAGCAGCGGATTGTCGGGTCCGTCTTCCATCATCGTGGTACGTATGTTGCGCATTAGCGTCCACCTAGGAGCCTTTTGGTATACTGTCGTGCAGCAGAGGACAGAGTGTCAATGACCCGAGGACATAGGTGTGGGAATTGGCAAATCACTTCTTCCCAGGAGCGCACATCGCTTCGTTTCTCGCGCAGCGTACAAAGAAGTACTCGACATTTTATATTGCCCGGTTCTCCATGCTTTCCTTTGCTGAACGCGTGCCTGCTCGTTCCCTCCACGCATGTCGCCACTCCTGTGCTATGTGTACGGCACCCACCGCTGCCACCCTGCTGTTGACGTCGTCCCGCCGGCCGCTGTACGGCACTGCAGGACATCATTAAGGACAATGTAAGGGGGAAAGTAGGGGGCGGGGCTGCGTGTATGTTTTTTGTGTACCGTACCGTAGTTACGTAAACTCGGCTAGGGCAGCAAGGCAAGCGGGTGGGGCTTTGGCAGGGTCCCAGGGGCTCACCCGGCGGTGCCTTTGCCACGTTGATTTACCATTGCTACAAACCGTTTCTGGGTTGCTCTGTAAGCTGCTGGATGCGTGCTGGCGCAATTGAACGCTATCCGGCAACTCCGTGATTTCTGCGGCACCCAGTTAACCCCCCCCCCTGGCTGCCCCTATCCCAGACTGTGGACCGCATCCCCGACGTGGGCTGCTTGCTGGACTCGCTGCCGGACTGCCTGGGGCTATTGGACTACCTCAGTGAGTGGCGGGGAGGGGCAGGTGATGGAGTAGGGGCGGAGTGGGAGAGGCACGCGACGGCCAGGGGGGCAGCAAGCATAGATGCTGGGGCTGTTGCTATTGTTCAGGACCCAAGCAACGCCATTCCCGGCCCTAACGAGCCGGTCTGCCGTGTAAACCAATCCGCATGCCTCTTGCTACCTGCCTAATTCTCCCCCTTCCTACCTAACCCTCCAGATGCCACGGTCGGCGATGCACTGGCGACTCTGGATGGCGCCATGACCGGGTGAGTAGGGGTGTGTGTTGAGGGTTACCGGTACACATGGGATGTGGGGCAGGGCCCAGCGAAGCCGGAGTTTCGTTACCGAGTTAGGGGTTGTTGACTGGTTGCGGGATGGCAGCCTGCCGATGCTACCGAAGTCACCCCTCGCCCCTGCATCCCCGGCCCTGTTTCAACACCCATAACCTTATCCCCTCCCTCCCCTTCTCCGTTCCCTCCGTTCTCTCTTCCACTCATGCAGGCACCACAGGCGAAGCCTGCTGTCAGGCGGCCCCGCGTGGCCGTCCCCCACCGCCCCCACCCTGCAGCCACTGCAGCCCGCCCTCGTCATCCCACTGGACGTCTCCCTCTCGCCGCCGCCCCCGATCGCAGTTGAGGTGCAGCCCAGCAACGCCTCCGCCACCACCGACCGGCAGCGGCGGCTGCAGAGCTCCTCCGGTGGCTCGCTGTATGTGCCGCCAGAGGACCGACAGAGCCACATCATGGAGAGCCCCGCAGGTGGGCTGGGGTTGGGTCTGGGAAGCTGCGGGGTAAAGAAACAGAAATGAAGCGGCGTAAGGGCATGGATGGGCGCTACACCACGCTGACCATGTGAGTGCTGTCGGATCAATACTTACACGCCGCCCGGCAATCTGCGTCTCACCACCCCGCAGGTCAGGACATCCTCCGCTGGGCGGCTGCCATCATCAACCTGCATGCGGCGGGCGCCGAGATGTGGGGCCTGGAGCACTACATGTGAGCAGGGGGCCGTGCAAGCTGGGCAGGGAGTTAGTGGGATCGAGCGCAGCTGCAGAGCCTATGGGGCGATGCTGCGATGCATGGTCATGATCGAAGCCGCACAACTTGCCTATCTAGCACCTATAACCTGCACCCCCCTACATACCTGCAGGGAGTGGATGAACCCGCAGTTCCCCGCCGACGTGGAGGCCCAGTGGCGCACCGCCTGGGAGGCCGCCACCTCGGACACCTCCCCCTCGGGCGCCCTGGTGGACTGGACGGCGGAGGCACCGCAGCTGCTCAGCGAGCAGTTCGCCCCGCTGGTCAACGTGACCGCCCGGCAGGCGCTCATCGAGCGCTGGAATGCCACCTTTTTGCAGCAGCCCGGCAGCTCGGCGCCGGCCATCAACCTGGAGCGGGTGGACCGCGCGCAGCAGAGCTACCTGGCCGACACGTTGGCCGCGCTGGAGCAGGGATACGCCAGTGAGTGGGGACGAGGGAAGAACTAAACCACAAGTGGGGACAAGGCATTAGGAAGAGGAGGCGGCGAGTACCACAAAGGAAGGGAGGGTTTGCGGCCATAAACCAAAGTATGGGGAGGGGATTCCCTGTGGGGAGGGGTAGGTGGCGAAGGAGAGGACCTTACAACGGTACTGGTCTCACACCATATTCCACCCCTGGCCTCATCACCTCTGCCCCCTCCCAGGTGTGTTTGATGCCCTCGACCAGAGCATCAGCACCCTCATCGCGCCCTACGTGGCCGGTACCGCGGGTGGTGGCGCCACGTGCGCACGTGTGGTGGTGCAGCTGAGCCAGCAGCTGGTGCTGACGCGGCAGGCGTTCGAGGCCTCCCTGCAGCTGGACAACAGCGGCGGCGCCAGCAGCCTGAGCAACGTGACGGTGCAGCTGACGGCCTGGGTGAAGGACACCGGGGAGGCGGCCGGGAACGCATTTGCGGTGGGGCTGCCGACTGTTGAGGTGAGGCAGCGGACGAAGTTGGTTACGGTCGTTAAGGTCGTTCCAGGCAGTGCGCGATGTCCATGACCAAACCAGACATGTATAGCAGCTGGGTAAAAGGTCATCTCTGCAACGACTATGCCTCTGACGCGACTCCCTCCCCCTGACCCCTTCTCCTCTCAGGGCATGACCACCGACGCGAGCGGCCTGGTGCTCCCCGCTGGCGGTGTGAGCAGCATGCGGTGGCTGCTGGTGCCGCGGGAGGCCGCAGCGCTGCAGGCGGACACATGGTACTACGTCGGAGGCCAGGTCACGTGAGTGGGGGTGGGGTGCGCGGGGTCCGGGAGTTCGATGCGTACATGCACTGTTTTCAAGGTAATTTATGGTATTTTCCTTATCTTCAATCCCGGCTGCATATTATTTTTGGCGCAGTTACATCCCGGGTCCCGGTCTGCCCGCCGAGGTGCTGCCGCTGGAGCCGGCTGACGTGCGTGTGTCGCCCGAGGGCCGGCTGGAGGTGCGCTACTACATCGAGAAGGACGTGCAGGTGAGGCGGTATGTTCGTTGGGGTGGGTGACAGGCGAATTGTGCCGCGGTGGGGCGGCATGTTGGAGTGGAGTGCAGGCGGGAACTGGGGTGTGGGAGGAGGAAGAGCGGCGGGTGCAGTTCTCCGACAAGAAGGATGATTAGTGCCGCGCCCTAATTCGTCAACACCTGACATTCCTAACCCAGCAGTCAGTGCTCCGCCCGCATTCACCCCAAGGCGCTTGCATGGTGGCGTCCCCTACCCACTCATCTCCCCACCCACGTCTTCCCTCCTGCAGGGCGACAACCCCTTCACCCCCGCCGTGGAGCCCAGTGTGCCCGCCGCACTGGTCACCCTGCTGCACAATGTGGGCAGCGGGGTGGCGCGGGGGGTGGCCATGCAGTCGCTGCAGCCCAAGATTGTGGAGAACGACAAGGGCCTCATGATCAGCTTCAACATCGTCAACGTCACCGTTAATGGCCGGCCGGCACCAGCGTAAGTGCACTTGATGATGCTCACGTAACGTAGCATGCTACCCTGTCAGCGGCTCTTCATGACTCTTCTGGTTCCCTCTCGATTGCAACATGCAGTGCTCTCCAGGCGTCAGTGGGCGACATGCAGCCGGGCAGCACGTCCATGGTGCAGTGGTGGATCACCGCATCGCTGCAGGTGAGGGGAAGGGGGAGAAACACAGTAACGTGTCCCCCACAAGACATGATGGAACGCATAGGCCATACAAAGGAAACGTGTGCCGACTAGCCGAACGCCGTAAGCTTCATCGTCCTTGCAACTGCACAGCTGGAACGTTCAGTCCGGGGTAGCCTACCGGTGTCTTAATCACACCTCCACTTCCTCCCTCCTCTGCCGCCATTTCCCTGCTGCTGCTACAGGGTACCTTCTCCGGCATCAACGCCACCTTCAGCAGCCGCAACCCGCTCAACGACCCCACCCTCAGCACCGTCACCAACGTCACGCTGTACGACCTGCTGCACCTCGTGCACCTGGGCGGTGGGTTTGATGGGGGAGGGAGGCGTGTGGGTGTGGGTGTTAGGGGTGGGGCGCATGCGGAGTGGAGCCTGGGTTTCATGGGGGGGAAGCTTCGTATTCTACATGAGCTGTGTGGGTGTGGGTGTTAGCGGTGGTGTGCATGCGGAGTGGAGGTCAATTTGGAAGTGCAATCGAGTTTGGTATGCATGCCGCCGCACGCATAATCCCTTATCCCACGCGCGCCCCTCTTCCCACAGGCGCCGCTGACGATGGCCTGCCCGACATGCTGGTGTCCGCCCAATCGGGCTCCACCATCCCCGCCGCCATCCACAGCAGCCGCGACGGCGCTATCCTGCCGGTCTCCGTGGTGCCCTCCGCCGCCCTCACCAACATCTCCACCGGCGGCCCCAGCGGCGCCCTCACCCTCACCATCCGGGTGGACGGAACGCAGCTGACGGCGCCGCCTGTGTCGGCTGGTGGCAGCACTGGCAGCGGGTGGCAGTACCTGCGGATCAGCAGCCCTCCGGCCCTGCAGCCCAGCAGTGACTGGGTGCTGCGGACCGCCACGGCCACATCAGCGGCCAGCGCCATCGTGGGCACTGCTGACAGCAATTCAATCGTGGATCTGAGCTTGCCGTACAACGCATGGGCTTCCTATCAGGTGTACGGCTCTCAGACAGCGGTGCAGGACTACGTCCACGTGCTGTACAATGGGTACAGCCTGACACAAGATACTGTGCTGACCCTCGCTTTTGAGCTTACCAGCAAGCCGCCACCGCCCGCAGCTCCCAGTCCCCCACCGTCTCCTGGCCCGGCCCCGCCTCAAGCGCCACCACCCAGCCCGCTGCCACCCCCACCATCCAGCCCGCTACCGCCCCCGCCGTCCAGCCCGCTGCCGCCCCCACCCTCCTATCCGCTGCCGCCACCACCCTCCAGCCCGCTGCCGCCCCCGCCATCCAGCCCGCGGCCTCCTCCGCCGTCCAGCCCGCTGCCGCCACCACCCTCCTACCCACTGCCGCCCCCACCCTCCAGCCCGATGCCGCCCCCACCCTCCTATCCGCTGCCGCCCCCACCCTCCAGCCCGCTGCCGCCCCCGCCCTCCAGCCCGCTGCCGCCCCCGCCGTCCAGCCCGCTGCCGCCCCCGCCGTCCAGCCCGCTGCCGCCCCCACCCTCCAGCCCGCTGCCGCCCCCACCCTCCTACCCGCTGCCGCCCCCGCCCTCCAGCCCGCTGCCACACCCACCCTCCAGCCCGCTGCCGCCCCCGCCCTCCAGCCCGCTGCCACCCCCGCCCTCCAGCCCGCTGCCGCCCCCGCCCTCCAGCCCGCTGCCACCCCCACCCTCCAGCCCGCTGCCGCCCCCACCGTCCAGCCCGCTGCCGCCCCCACCCTCCAGCCCGCTGCCGCCCCCGCCCTCCAGCCCGCTGCCACCCCCACCCTCCTACCCGCTGCCGCCCCCGCCGTCCAGCCCGCTGCCGCCCCCACCCTCCAGCCCGCTGCCGCCCCCGCCATCCAGCCCGCTGCCATCCCCGCCCTCCAGCACGCTGCCGCCCCCGCCCTCCAGCCCGCTGCCGCCACCACCCTCTAGCCCGCTGCCACCCCCGCCGTCCAGCCCGCTGCCGCCCCCGCCCTCCAGCCCGCTGCCGCCCCCACCCTCCAGCCCGCTGCCGCCCCCACCCTCCAGCCCGCTGCCGCCCCCACCTTCCAGCCCGCTGCCGCCCCCGCCCTCCAGCCCGCTGCCACCCCCACCCTCCAGCCCGATGCCGCCCCCACCCTCCTATCCGCTGCCGCCCCCACCCTCCAGCCCGCTGCCGCCCCCGCCGTCCAGCCCGCTGCCGCCCCCACCGTCCAGCCCGCTGCCGCCCCCGCCGTCCAGCCCGCTGCCGCCCCCACCCTCCAGCCCGCTGCCGCCCCCACCCTCCTACCCGCTGCCGCCCCCGCCCTCCAGCCCGCTGCCACACCCACCCTCCAGCCCGCTGCCGCCCCCGCCCTCCAGCCCGCTGCCACCCCCGCCCTCCAGCCCGCTGCCGCCCCCGCCCTCCAGCCCGCTGCCACCCCCACCCTCCAGCCCGCTGCCGCCCCCACCGTCCAGCCCGCTGCCGCCCCCGCCGTCCAGCCCGCTGCCGCCCCCGCCCTCCAGCCCGCTGCCACCCCCACCCTCCTACCCGCTGCCGCCCCCGCCGTCCAGCCCGCTGCCGCCCCCACCCTCCAGCCCGCTGTCGCCCCCGCCCTCCTACCCGCTGCCGCCCCCGCCATCCAGCCCGCTGCCATCCCCGCCCTCCAGCACGCTGCCGCCCCCGCCCTCCTACCCGCTGCCGCCACCACCCTCTAGCCCGCTGCCACCCCCGCCGTCCAGCCCGCTGCCGCCCCCGCCCTCCAGCCCGCTGCCGCCCCCACCCTCCAGCCCGCTGCCGCCCCCACCCTCCAGCCCGCTGCCGCCCCCACCTTCCAGCCCGCTGCCGCCCCCGCCCTCCAGCCCGCTGCCGCCCCCACCCTCCAGCCCGCTGCCGCCCCCACCCTCCAGCCCGCTGCCGCCCCCACCTTCCAGCCCGCTGCCGCCCCCGCCCTCCAGCCCGCTGCCACCCCCACCCTCCAGCCCGCTGCCGCCCCCACCGTCCAGCCCGCTGCCGCCCCCACCCTCCAGCCCGCTGCCGCCCCCGCCCTCCAGCCCGCTGCCACCCCCACCCTCCTACCCGCTGCCGCCCCCGCCCTCCAGCCCGCTGCCACCCCCGCCCTCCAGCCCGCTGCCGCCCCCGCCCTCCAGCCCGCTGCCGCCCCCACCCTCCAGCCCGATGCCGCCCCCACCGTCCAGCCCGCTGCCGCCCCCACCCTCCAGCCCGCTGCCGCCCCCGCCCTCCAGCCCGCTGCCGCCCCCACCTTCCAGCCCGCTGCCGCCCCCGCCCTCCAGCCCGCTGCCGCCCCCACCCTCCAGCCCGCTGCCGCCCCCGCCGTCCAGCCCGCTGCCGCCCCCGCCCTCCAGCCCGCTGCCGCCCCCACCGTCCAGCCCGCTGCCGCCCCCACCCTCCAGCCCGCTGCCGCCCCCACCCTCCAGCCCGATGCCGCCCCCACCGTCCAGCCCGCTGCCGCCCCCACCCTCCAGCCCGCTGCCGCCCCCGCCCTCCAGCCCGCTGCCGCCCCCACCTTCCAGCCCGCTGCCGCCCCCGCCCTCCAGCCCGCTGCCGCCCCCACCCTCCAGCCCGCTGCCGCCCCCGCCGTCCAGCCCGCTGCCGCCCCCACCATCCAGCCCGCTGCCGCCCCCGCCGTCCAGCCCACTGCCACCCCCACCCTCCAGCCCGCTGCCACCCCCACCATCCAGCCCGCTGCCGCCCCCACCCTCCAGCCCACTGCCGCCCCCACCCTCCTATCCGCTGCCGCCCCCACCCTCCAGCCCGCTGCCGCCCCCGCCATCCAGCCCGCGGCTTCCTCCGCCGTCCAGCCCGCTGCCACCCCCACCCTCCTACCCACTGCCGCCCCCGCCGTCCAGCCCGCTTCCGCCCCCACCCTCCAGCCCGCTGCCGCCCCCGCCCTCCAGCCCGCTGCCACCCCCACCATCCAGCCCGCTGCCGCCCCCACCTTCCAGCCCGCTGCCGCCCCCGCCCTCCAGCCCGCTGCCACCCCCACCCTCCAGCCCGCTGCCGCCCCCGCCCTCCAGCCCGCTGCCACCCCCACCATCCAGCCCGCTGCCGCCCCCACCCTCCAGCCCACTGCCGCCCCCACCCTCCTATCCGCTGCCGCCCCCACCCTCCAGCCCGCTGCCGCCCCCGCCATCCAGCCCGCGGCTTCCTCCGCCGTCCAGCCCGCTGCCACCCCCACCCTCCTACCCACTGCCGCCCCCGCCGTCCAGCCCGCTTCCGCCCCCACCCTCCAGCCCGCTGCCGCCCCCGCCCTCCAGCCCGCTGCCACCCCCACCATCCAGCCCGCTGCCGCCCCCACCCTCCAGCCCGCTGCCGCCCCCACCCTCCAGCCCGCTGCCGCCCCCGCCCTCCAGCCCGCTGCCACCCCCGCCCTCCAGCCCGCTGCCGCCCCCACCCTCCAGCCCGCTGCCGCCCCCGCCCTCCAGCCCGCTGCCACCCCCACCCTCCAGCCCGCTGCCGTCCCCACCGTCCAGCCCGCTGCCGCCCCCACCCTCCAGCCCGCTGCCGCCCCCGCCCTCCAGCCCGCTGCCACCCCCACCCTCCTACCCGCTGCCGCCCCCGCCGTCCAGCCCACTGCCGCCCCCACCCTCCAGCCCGCTGCCGCCCCCGCCATCCAGCCCGCTGCCATCCCCGCCCTCCAGCACGCTGCCGCCCCCGCCCTCCTACCCGCTGCCGCCACCACCCTCTAGCCCGCTGCCACCCCCGCCGTCCAGCCCGCTGCCGCCCCCGCCCTCCAGCCCGCTGCCGCCCCCACCCTCCAGCCCGCTGCCGCCCCCGCCGTCCAGCCCGCTGCCGCCCCCGCCGTCCAGCCCGCTGCCGCCCCCACCCTCCAGCCCGCTGCCGCCCCCGCCGTCCAGCCCATTGCCACCCCCACCCTCCAGCCCGCTGCCGCCCCCACCCTCCTACCCGCTGCCGCCCCCACCCTCCAGCCCGCTGCCGCCCCCACCCTCCAGCCCGCTGCCGCCCCCACCTTCCAGCCCGCTGCCGCCCCCGCCCTCCAGCCCGCTGCCAACCCCGCCCTCCAGCCCGCTGCCACCCCCACCCTCCAGCCCGCTGCCGCCCCCGCCCTCCAGCCCGCTACCACCCCCACCGTCCAGCCCGCTGCCATCCCAACCCTCCAGCCCGCTGCCGCCCCCGCCCTCCAGCCCGCTACCACCCCCACCGTCCAGCCCGCTGCCACCCCCGCCGTCCAGCCCGCTGCCGCCCCCACCCTCCAGCCCGCTGCCGCCCCCGCCGTCCAGCCCGCTGCCGCCCCCACCCTCCAGCCCGCTGCCACCCCCACCCTCCAGCCCGCTACCGCCCCCACCCTCCAGCCCGCTGCCACCCCCACCCTCCAGCCCGCTACCGCCCCCGCCCTCCAGCCCGCTGCCGCCCCCACCCTCCTACCCGCTGCCGCCCCCGCCCTCCAGCCCGCTGCCACCCCCACCCTCCAGCCCGCTGCCGCCCCCGCCGTCCAGCCCGCTGCCGCCCCCGCCCTCCAGCCCGTTGCCACCCCCGCCGTCCAGACCGCTGCCGCCCCCACCCTCCAGCCCGCTGTCGCCCCTGCCATCCAGCCCGCTGCCGCCCCCACCCTCCAGCCCGCTGCCGCCCCCGCCGTCCAGCCCGCTGTCGCCCCCGCCGCCCAGCCCGCTATCGCCCCCGCCGCCCAGCCCGCTGCCGCCCCCACCCTCTTACCCGCTGCCGCCCCCGCCCTCCAGCCCGCTGCCACCCCCGCCCTCCAGCCCGCTGCCATCCCCGCCCTCCAGCCCTCTGTCGCCCCCGCCATCCAGCCCGCTGCCGCCACCGCCCTTCAGCCCGCTGCCGCCACCGCCGTCCAGCCCGCTGCCGCCCCCACCCTCCAGCCCGCTGCCGCCCCCACCCTCCAGCCCGCTGCCGCCCCCACCGTCCAGCCCGCTGCCGCCCCCGCCCTCAAGCCCGCTGCCACCCTCGCCACCCAGCCCGCTGCCGCCCCCGCCATCCATCCCGCTGCCGCCCCCGCCATCCATCCCGCTGCCGCCCCCGCCGTCCAGCCCGCAGCCGCCCCCGCCGCCCAGCCCGCTGCCGCCCCCACCCTCTTACCCCCTGCCGCCCCCGCCCTCCAGCCCGCTGCCGCCCCCGCCCTCCAGCCCGCTGCCACCCCCGCCCTCCAGCCCGCTGCCGCCCCCGCCCTCCAGCCCGCTGCCGCCTCCGCCCTCCAGCCCGCTGCCACCCCCACCGTCTAGCCCGCTGCAGCCCCCACCCTCCAGCCCGCTGCCGCCCCCACCCTCCAGCCCGCTGCCGCCTCCACCCTCCAGCCCGCTGCCGCCCCCGCCCTCCAGCCCACAGCCACCCCCACCCTTCAGCCCACAGCCACCCCCACCCTCCAGCCCACAGCCACCCCCGCCCTCCAGCCCGCTGCCGCCCCCACCCTCCAGCCCGCTGCCGCCCCCGCCCTCCAGCCCGCTGCCGCCCCCGCCCTCAAGCCCGCTGCCACCCCCGCCACCCAGCGCGCTGCCGCCCCCGCCATCCAGCCCGCTGCCACCACCGCCCTCCAGCCCGCTGCCGCCCCCACCCTCCAGCCCGCTGCCACCCCCACCGTCCAGCCCGCTGCCGCCCGCGCCCTCGAGCCCGCTGCCGCCTCCCTCGCCGCCCAGCATTCCCCGCCCGCCTCGTCGCCCCAAATCACCACCACCCAACCCCCTGCCGCCAAACGTGCCTCCAGAGTCCCCGAACCCCCCACCTTCCCCCAGTCCGCCCCCGCCGACCTTGCCCAATGTGCCGGGCCTGCCGCCGCTTGCACCATCACCACCTCCACCGCCCAGCCCCTCTCCCCCGCCTCCGTCGCCTCCCCCCAGTCCACCCCCGCTTCCCCCTGGCTTGGCGGAGGTCCAGGAGCACCTTACGATTCTTCCTTCTACCGCTGCTATCGAGAAGGCCGGTGGCGTTGACGCCTACGTTAATAACAGCAAGCAGATTATTGCTGAGGCATATGTAAGTTTTCTCCGTGCCTTCCTAGGTTTGCTTCCTGTTAATTTTTCCAACCATGCTTACCACAGGATGCCTCTTCTGTCATGCGTGTTTAGCTGGTATTTGTGTACTGATTAACAACTGTCGGTGCCTTACTGCCTCGCTTCTCAGGGCACCACGCCGGACCACATCGTCGCCATGTACGACAGCAAGACCGCTCGCCGCCGCAGCCTGGTGGACCTGGACATCGCAACCGCCAACCGCCTGACCCAGCTCAAGACCCAGCTGCAGCTGCGGGACACCTACATCGTCAGCACAATGCCGTACGACCTGGAGAGAGAAGTGCAGGTACATGCGGACAGGGCGTGTGTAGGGCTAGTCACAGCTGGGGATTCCCGAGATGACCCATGGGTCCGAAACTCCATCAAGCTGTCTTTTGTGCTTGATGCTTTAGCATCTCCAACGCAAATCTCATCGTGGTTCTGTCGCCCCTTCTCCTCCTTGCCCTGTTTGCGTCTGCAGGCCAGGATGGACGAGCCGGCAGCGCTTGATCAGTACCGGCGCGAGCTGCAATCCTCTGATGGTGTGCCTGCCATCGCCTTCCTGGTCCGCCTGACCATTGAGGTGCCGCTGCCGCCCTCGCCGCCACCTCGCCCACCGGCCAGCCCTGGCATGACAGCGCCTCCGGACACGCCCGATTATCCACCACCCCGGCCCAACATCCCGCCACGGCCGCCTCCAGTTAACCTTACTGCTCTGGCTGCTGCAACAGGTACCATAGGCTGCATGCACTGACGACTTACTCGATCATTGGTAACATTGCCTACCACCTGATTCAAGCAGGAGCCTTCTTGTAAACCCTATGATGTCCAACTCTGCCATGCCTAACCAAGCCGTGCACCTGCCCAACCCCTTGTAACACCTTGCAGAGGCTGACAGCGTTTTGGACCACTTCCTGCCTCCACCTTCGCCGCCGCCACCAGTTCCTCCCAGCCCGCCAGATCTGCCCCCGTCTCCGCCTCCCTCGCCTCGGCCCCCCCGGCCCCCTCGCCCGCCGGGCCCACCAGTCCCACCCTCGCCACCGCCACCACCGCCTCCCTCACCACGCCCGCCACGCCCGCCACCGCCGCCTGGTGCGCCTTTGGAGCCGGATGTGCCGCCCCTGCCGCCCCCGCCGTCCAGCCCGCTGCCGCCCCCGCCGTCCAGCCCACAGCCACCCCCGCCGTCCAGCCCGCTGCCGCCCCCGCCGTCCAGCCCGCTGCCGCCCCCGCCGTCCAGCCCGCTGCCGCCCCCGCCGTCCAGCCCACAGACACCCCCGCCGTCCAGCCCGCTGCCGCCCCCACCGTCCAGCCCGCTGCCGCCCCCACCGTCCAGCCCGCTGCCGCCCCCGCCGTCCAGCCCGCTGCCGCCCCCGCCGTCCAGCCCGCTGCCGCCCCCGCCCTCCAGCCCGCTGCCGCCCCCGCCGTCCAGCCCGCTGCCGCCCCCACCGTCCAGCCCGCTGCCGCCCCCACCCTCCAGCCCGCTGCCGCCCCCGCCGTCCAGCCCGCCGCCGCCCCCGCCGTCCAGCCCGCTGCCGCCCCCGCCGTCCAGCCCGCTGCCGCCCCCGCCGTCCAGCCCGCTGCCGCCCCCGCCGTCCAGCCCGCTGCCGCCCCCGCCGTCCAGCCCGCTGCCGCCCCCGCCGTCCAGCCCGCTGCCGCCCCCGCCGTCCAGCCCGCTGCCGCCCCCGCCGTCCAGCCCGCTGCCGCCCCCGCCGTCCAGCCCGCTGCCGCCCCCACCGTCCAGCCCGCTGCCGCCCCCGCCGTCCAGCCCGCTGCCGCCCCCGCCGTCCAGCCCGCTGCCGCCCCCTCCGTCCAGCCCGCTGCCGCCCCCGCCGTCCAGCCCGCTGCCGCCCCCGCCGTCCAGCCCGCTGCCGCCCCCGCCCTCCAGCCCGCTGCCGCCCCCGCCGTCCAGCCCGCTGCCGCCCCCGCCCTCCAGCCCGCTGCCGCCCCCGCCGTCCAGCCCGCTGCCTCCCCCGCCGTCCAGCCCGCTGCCGCCCCCGCCGTCCAGCCCGCTGCCACCCCCGCCCTCCAGCCCGCTGCCGCCCCCGCCGTCCAGCCCGCTGCCGCCCCCGCCCTCCAGCCCGCTGCCGCCCCCGCCGTCCAGCCCGCTGCCGCCCCCGCCGTCCAGCCCGCTGCCACCCCCGCCGTCCAGCCCGCTGCCACCCCCGCCGTCCAGCCCGCTGCCGCCCCCACCGTCCAGCCCGCTGCCGCCCCCACCGTCCAGCCCGCTGCCCCTCCCGCCCTCCAGCCCGCTGCCGCCCCCGCCCTCCAGCCCGCTGCCGCCCCCGCCCTCCAGCCCGCTGCCGCCCCCGCCGTCCAGCCCGCTGCCGCCCCCGCCCTCCAGCCCGCTGCCACCCCCGCCCTCCAGCCCGCTGCCACCCCCGCCGTCCAGCCCGCTGCCGCCCCCGCCGTCCAGCCCGCTGCCGCCCCCGCCGTCCAGCCCGCTGCCGCCCCCGCCGTCCAGCCCGCTGCCGCCCCCGCCGTCCAGCCCGCTGCCGCCCCCGCCGTCCAGCCCGCTGCCGCCCCCGCCGTCCAGCCCGCTGCCGCCCCCGCCCTCCAGCCCGCTGCCGCCCCCGCCGTCCAGCCCGCTGCCGCCCCCGCCCTCCAGCCCGCTGCCACCCCCGCCCTCCAGCCCGCTGCCGCCCCCGCCGTCCAGCCCGTTGCCGCCCCCGCCGTCCAGCCCGCTGCCGCCCCCGCCGTCCAGCCCGCTGCCGCCCCCGCCGTCCAGCCCGCTGCCGCCCCCACCGTCCAGCCCGCTGCCGCCCCCACCGTCCAGCCCGCTGCCGCCCCCGCCGTCCAGCCCGCTGCCGCCCCCGCCGTCCAGCCCGCTGCCGCCCCCGCCGTCCAGCCCGCTGCCGCCCCCGCCGTCCAGCCCGCTGCCGCCCCCGCCGTCCAGCCCGCTGCCGCCCCCGCCGTCCAGCCCGCTGCCGCCCCCGCCGTCCAGCCCGCTGCCGCCCCCGCCGTCCAGCCCGCTGCCGCCCCCGCCGTCCAGCCCGCTGCCGCCCCCGCCGTCCAGCCCGCTGCCGCCCCCGCCCTCCAGCCCGCTGCCGCCCCCGCCCTCCAGCCCGCTGCCGCCCCCGCCGTCCAGCCCGCTGCCGCCCCCGCCGTCCAGCCCGCTGCCGCCCCCGCCGTCCAGCCCGCTGCCACCCCCACCGTCCAGCCCGCTGCCGCCCCCGCCGTCCAGCCCACAGCCACCCCCGCCGTCCAGCCCGCTGCCGCCCCCGCCGTCCAGCCCGCTGCCGCCCCCGCCGTCCAGCCCGCTGCCGCCCCCGCCGTCCAGCCCACAGACACCCCCGCCGTCCAGCTCGCTGCCGCCCCCACCGTCCAGCCCGCTGCCGCCCCCACCGTCCAGCCCGCTGCCGCCCCCGCCGTCCAGCCCGCTGCCGCCCCCGCCGTCCAGCCCGCTGCCGCCCCCGCCGTCCAGCCCGCTGCCGCCCCCGCCGTCCAGCCCGCTGCCGCCCCCACCGTCCAGCCCGCTGCCGCCCCCACCCTCCAGCCCGCTGCCGCCCCCGCCGTCCAGCCCGCTGCCGCCCCCGCCGTCCAGCCCGCTGCCGCCCCCGCCGTCCAGCCCGCTGCCGCCCCCGCCGTCCAGCCCGCTGCCGCCCCCACCGTCCAGCCCGCTGCCGCCCCCGCCGTCCAGCCCGCTGCCGCCCCCGCCGTCCAGCCCGCTGCCGCCCCCGCCCTCCAGCCCGCTGCCGCCCCCGCCCTCCAGCCCGCTGCCGCCCCCGCCGTCCAGCCCGCTGCCTCCCCCGCCGTCCAGCCCGCTGCCGCCCCCGCCGTCCAGCCCGCTGCCGCCCCCGCCCTCCAGCCCGCTGCCACCCCCGCCCTCCAGCCCGCTGCCGCCCCCGCCGTCCAGCCCGCTGCCGCCCCCACCGTCCAGCCCGCTGCCGCCCCCGCCGTCCAGCCCGCTGCCGCCCCCGCCGTCCAGCCCGCTGCCGCCCCCGCCCTCCAGCCCGCTGCCACCCCCGCCCTCCAGCCCGCTGCCGCCCCCGCCGTCCAGCCCGCTGCCGCCCCCGCCGTCCAGCCCGCTGCCGCCCCCGCCGTCCAGCCCGCTGCCGCCCCCGCCCTCCAGCCCGCTGCCGCCCCCGCCGTCCAGCCCGCTGCCTCCCCCGCCGTCCAGCCCGCTGCCGCCCCCGCCGTCCAGCCCGCTGCCACCCCCGCCCTCCAGCCCGCTGCCGCCCCCGCCGTCCAGCCCGCTGCCGCCCCCGCCCTCCAGCCCGCTGCCGCCCCCGCCGTCCAGCCCGCTGCCGCCCCCGCCGTCCAGCCCGCTGCCACCCCCGCCGTCCAGCCCGCTGCCACCCCCGCCGTCCAGCCCGCTGCCGCCCCCGCCCTCCAGCCCGCTGCCGCCCCCACCGTCCAGCCCGCTGCCCCTCCCGCCCTCCAGCCCGCTGCCGCCCCCGCCCTCCAGCCCGCTGCCGCCCCCGCCCTCCAGCCCGCTGCCGCCCCCGCCGTCCAGCCCGCTGCCGCCCCCGCCCTCCAGCCCGCTGCCACCCCCGCCCTCCAGCCCGCTGCCACCCCCGCCGTCCAGCCCGCTGCCGCCCCCGCCGTCCAGCCCGCTGCCGCCCCCGCCGTCCAGCCCGCTGCCGCCCCCGCCCTCCAGCCCGCTGCCGCCCCCGCCGTCCAGCCCGCTGCCGCCCCCGCCGTCCAGCCCGCTGCCGCCCCCGCCGTCCAGCCCGCTGCCGCCCCCGCCGTCCAGCCCGCTGCCACCCCCGCCCTCCAGCCCGCTGCCACCCCCACCCTCCAGCCCGCTGCCGCCCCCGCCGTCCAGCCCGCTGCCGCCCCCGCCGTCCAGCCCGCTGCCGCCCCCGCCCTCCAGCCCGCTGCCGCCCCCACCGTCCAGCCCGCTGCCGCCCCCGCCGTCCAGCCCGCTGCCGCCCCCGCCCTCCAGCCCGCTGCCGCCCCCGCCGTCCAGCCCGCTGCCGCCCCCGCCCTCCAGCCCGCTGCCGCCCCCGCCCTCCAGCCCGCTGCCACCCCCGCCCTCCAGCCCGCTGCCGCCCCCGCCGTCCAGCCCGCTGCCGCCCCCGCCGTCCAGCCCGCTGCCACCCCCGCCCTCCAGCCCGCTGCCACCCCCGCCGTCCAGCCCGCTGCCGCCCCCGCCGTCCAGCCCGCTGCCGCCCCCGCCGTCCAGCCCGCTGCCGCCCCCGCCCTCCAGCCCGCTGCCACCCCCGCCGTCCAGCCCGCTGCCGCCCCCACCGTCCAGCCCGCTGCCGCCCCCGCCCTCCAGCCCGCTGCCGCCCCCGCCGTCCAGCCCGCTGCCGCCCCCGCCGTCCAGCCCGCTGCCGCCCCCACCGTCCAGCCCGCTCCCGCCCCCGCCCTCCAGCCCGCTGCCGCCCCCGCCCTCCAGCCCGCTGCCACCCCCGCCCTCCAGCCCGCTGCCGCCCCCGCCGTCCAGCCCGCTGCCGCCCCCGCCGTCCAGCCCGCTGCCACCCCCGCCCTCCAGCCCGCTGCCACCCCCGCCGTCCAGCCCGCTGCCGCCCCCGCCGTCCAGCCCGCTGCCGCCCCCGCCGTCCAGCCCGCTGCCACCCCCGCCCTCCAGCCCGCTGCCACCCCCGCCGTCCAGCCCGCTGCCGCCCCCGCCGTCCAGCCCGCTGCCGCCCCCGCCCTCCAGCCCGCTGCCACCCCCGCCGTCCAGCCCGCTGCCGCCCCCGCCCTCCAGCCCGCTGCCGACCCCGCCCTCCAGCCCGCTGCCGCCCCCGCCGTCCAGCCCGCTGCCGCCCCCGCCGTCCAGCCCGCTGCCGCCCCCGCCGTCCAGCCCGCTGCCACCCCCGCCCTCCAGCCCGCTGCCACCGCCGCCCTCCAGCCCGCTGCCGCCCCCGCCGTCCAGCCCACTGCCGCCCCCGTCCTCCAGCCCGCTGCCGCCCCCGCCCTCCAGCCCGCCGCCCTCCAGCCCGCTGCCGCCGCCGCCCTCCAGCCCACTGCCGCCCCCGCCGTCCAGCCCGCTGCCGCCCCCGCCGTCCAGCCCGCTGCCGCCCCCGCCGTCCAGCCCGCTGCCGCCCCCGCCGTCCAGCCCGCTGCCGCCCCCACCCTCCAGCCCGCTGCCGCCCCCGCCCTCCAGCCCGCTGCCACCCCCACCCTCCAGCCCGCTGCCGCCCCCGCCCTCCAGCCCGCTACCACCCCCACCGTCCAGCCCGCTGCCACCCCCACCCTCCAGCCCGCTGCCGCCCCCGCCCTCCAGCCCGCTACCACCCCCACCGTCCAGCCCGCTGCCACCCCCGCCGTCCAGCCCGCTGCCGCCCCCACCCTCCAGCCCGCTGCCGCCCCCGCCGTCCAGCCCGCTGCCACCCCCACCCTCCAGCCCGCTGCCGCCCCCGCCCTCCAGCCCGCTGCCGCCCCCACCGTCCAGCCCGCTGCCGCCCCCGCCGTCCAGCCCGCTGCCGCCCCCGCCGTCCAGCCCGCTGCCGCCCCCGCCCTCCAGCCCGCTGCCGCCCCCGCCGTCCAGCCCGCTGCCGCCCCCACCGTCCAGCCCGCTGCCGCCCCCACCCTCCAGCCCGCTGCCGCCCCCGCCGTCCAGCCCGCTGCCGCCCCCGCCGTCCAGCCCGCTGCCGCCCCCGCCGTCCAGCCCGCTGCCGCCCCCGCCGTCCAGCCCGCTGCCGCCCCCACCGTCCAGCCCGCTGCCGCCCCCGCCGTCCAGCCCGCTGCCGCCCCCGCCCTCCAGCCCGCTGCCACCCCCGCCGTCCAGCCCGCTGCCGCCCCCGCCCTCCAGCCCGCTGCCGCCCCCGCCCTCCAGCCCGCTGCCACCCCCGCCCTCCAGCCCGCTGCCGCCCCCGCCGTCCAGCCCGCTGCCGCCCCCGCCGTCCAGCCCGCTGCCACCCCCGCCCTCCAGCCCGCTGCCACCCCCGCCGTCCAGCCCGCTGCCGCCCCCGCCGTCCAGCCCGCTGCCGCCCCCGCCCTCCAGCCCGCTGCCACCCCCGCCGTCCAGCCCGCTGCCACCCCCGCCCTCCAGCCCGCTGCCGACCCCGCCCTCCAGCCCGCTGCCGCCGCCGCCCTCCAGCCCGCTGCCGCCCCGGCCGTCCAGCCCGCTGCCACCTCCACCGTCCAGCCCGCTGCCACCTCCACCGTCCAGCCCGCTGCTGCCGCCGCCCTCCAGCCCGCCTTCGCCGTCTCCACCCTCGCCACCACCACCCTCACCCGACCCGCCATCGCCTTCACCACCCTCACCGGATCCGCCATCGCCACACCCCCCTTCACCACAGCCACCTTCACCGTCGCCACCTTCACCACCCCCACCTTCACCACCACCCCCTATGCCTCCACCCCCTTCACCGCCACCATCACTTCCCCTTACTCCACTGTCAGCTCTTCCCCCCTTACTTCCGCCACCCTCACCGCCGCCTCCCTCACCGCCACCGCCTTTACCGCCGCCACCTTCACCACCGCCCCCTTCGCCATTACCTCCTTCACCACCGCCTCCCTCACCCGACCCTCCTTTGCCCTCTCCACCCTCTCCACCTCCTCCCTCACCCGACCCGCCTTCGCCTTCTCCACCCTCTCCACCTCCTCCCTCACCCGAACCACCATCGCCTTCTCCACCCTCTCCACCTCCTCCCTCACCCGACCCGCCTTCGCCTTCTCCACTCTCTCCACCTCCTCCCTCACCCGACCCGCCTTCGCCTTCTCCACCCTCTCCACCTCCTCCCTCACCCGAGCCACCATCGCCTTCTCCGCCCTCTCCACCTCCTCCCTCACCCGACCCGCCTTCGCCTTCTCCACCCTCTCCACCTCCTCCCTCACCCGAGCCACCATCGCCTTCTCCGCCCTCTCCACCTCCTCCCTCACCCGACCCGCCATTGCCTTCACCACCCTCACCGGATCCGCCATCGCCACACCCCCCTTCACCACAGCCACCTTCACCGTCGCCACCTTCACCACCCCCACCTTCACCACCACCCCCTATGCCTCCACCCCCTTCACCGCCACCATCACTTCCCCTTACTCCACTGTCAGCTCTTCCCCCCTTACTTCCGCCACCCTCACCGCCGCCTCCCTCACCGCCACCGCCTTTACCGCCGCCACCTTCACCACCGCCCCCTTCGCCATTACCTCCTTCACCACCGCCTCCCTCACCCGACCCTCCTTTGCCCTCTCCACCCTCTCCACCTCCTCCCTCACCCGACCCGCCTTCGCCTTCTCCACCCTCTCCACCTCCTCCCTCACCCGAACCACCATCGCCTTCTCCACCCTCTCCACCTCCTCCCTCACCCGACCCGCCTTCGCCTTCTCCACTCTCTCCACCTCCTCCCTCACCCGACCCGCCTTCGCCTTCTCCACCCTCTCCACCTCCTCCCTCACCCGAGCCACCATCGCCTTCTCCGCCCTCTCCACCTCCTCCCTCACCCGACCCGCCTTCGCCTTCTCCACCCTCTCCACCTCCTCCCTCACCCGAGCCACCATCGCCTTCTCCGCCCTCTCCACCTCCTCCCTCACCCGACCCGCCATCGCCTTCTCCACCCTCACCCGATCCGCCATCGCCGCTCCCTCCTTCACCACAGCCACCTTCACCGTCGCCACCTTCACCGCCCCCACCTTCACCACCACCCCCTATGCCTCCACCCCCTTCACCGCCACCATCACTTCCCCTTACTCCACTGTCAGCTCTTCCCCCCTTACTACCGCCACCCTCACCGCCGCCTCCCTCACCGCCACCGCCTTTACCGCCGCCACCTTCACCACCGCCCCCTTCGCCATTACCTCCTTCACCACCGCCCCCTTCGCCGTTGCCTCCTTCGCCACCACCACCCTCGCCGCCACCCCCGTCACCGCGCCCCCCCTCGCCGCCACCCCCTTCACCGCGCCCCCCCTCGCCGCCACCCCCTTCACCGCCACCCCCTTCACCGCGCCCCCCCTCGCCGCCACCCCCTTCACCGCGGCCACCATCTCCTTCGCCTCCATCGCCTCTACCTCCATCACCCCCGCCTCCATCACCCTCACCCCCATCCCCTCCACCTCCTTTGCTACCGCCTCCATCACCCCTACCACCTTCACCTTCTCCCCCATCACCTAACCCACCTCCGCCGCCATCACCGGACCCATCACCGCCCCCGCCGTCACCAGAACCATCACCAAGGCCCCCATCCCCGCCGCCTCCCTCCCCGCGACCGCCCTCACCTCCTCCATCACCTGTGCCGCCGTCACCAACACCACCATCCCCGGATCCCCCAGGTGGCCGGTCACCTTCTCCTCCCCCATCACCCCCGGAGCCCCCCACACCCCCGGAGCCTCCATCACCCGCACCACCGGGAAGTCCCCGCCCGCCTCGCCGCCCCAAACCACCACCACCCAACCCCCTGCCGCCAAACCTGCCTCCAGAGTCCCCGAACCCCCCATCATCCCCCAGTCCGCCCCCGCCGACCTTGCCCAATGTGCCGGGCCTGCCGCCGCTTGCACCATCACCACCTCCACCGCCCAGCCCCTCTCCCCCGCCTCCATCGCCTCCCCCCAGTCCGCCCCCTCTTCCCCCTGGCTTGGCGGAGGTCCAGGAGCACCTTACGATTCTTCCTTCTACCGCCGCTATCGAGAAGGCCGGTGGCGTTGACGCCTACGTTGATGACAGCAAGAAGGCAGTCGCTGAGGCTTACGTAAGTGCCCACTAGTGCCCACTTTTGCCTCTTGCCACTTGTTCCCTATCCTCCGTTCACCTCCTCACGTTCAATGCTTACCGTGTTTCCGTATCGGGTAGCCCGACATGCACGTTGTTTGCTAATTGCCAAACGTGATTTCTGCTTGAAGTTACACTGTGCTCTGTCCAGCAAGCACACTGTTGGGTAATCGGTGCAGCGTTATCTCCTGTCGATGAACCTGTGCGACACTGCCAGCGGTTAGTCCAGAAGCATGTAACACAAATGTGCAACGCAAGCACCGCACTAGACCACCCGCCATGCCTTACTGCCTCGCTTCTCAGGGCACCACGCCGGACCACATCGTCGCCATGTACGACGGCAAGACCGCTCGCCGCCGCAGCCTGGTGGACCTGGACATCGCAACCGCCAACCGCCTGACCCAGATCAAGTCCCAGCTGCAGCTGCTGGACACCTACATCGTCAGCACAATGCCGTACGACCTGGAGAGAGAAGTGCAGGTACGTGCGGGCAGGGCGTGTGTAGGGCTAGTCACAGCTGGGGATTCACAAGATGACCCATGAGTCCGAAACTCTGTCTGTTGTGCGTGGTGCTTTCAGCATCTCCAACGCAAATTCTCATCGTGGTTTTGTCGCCCCTTCTCCTCCGTGCCGTGTTTGCGTCTGCAGGCCAGGATGGACGAGCCGGCGGCGCTTGATCAGTACCGGCGCGAGCTGCAATCCTCTGATGGTGTGCCTGCCATCGCCTTCCTGGTCCGCCTGACCATTGAGGTGCCGCTGCCGCCCTCGCCGCCACCTCGCCCACCGGCCAGCCCTGGCAAGAAGGCGCCGCCCATGGTGCCCAACCACCCGCCCAACCGCCCTCCCACCCCCCCCCGGCCGCCTCCAGTTAACCTTACTGCTCTGGCTGTCGCAACGGGTAAGATGGGCTGCATGTTTTTTATTAAATCATGGAGGCAACCCAAAAGAGACTGTTGTTAAGCTCTTGCGCCATATCCTAGCTTTTCCTTTGACGGACGGCAGTACCTACCGTGGGTGACCTAATGGGTTCATAGGTGACGTGCACGGCTGTCGTCATCCTTGCTTGATTGGGGAGAAAAGCTAGAGAAAGAAGAGAAGGCGGACGGTAGTTGAGCTAAGCCCCGCACACGAACCCTGCCTAGCCCATTTGCTATCGTGTTTTGCGAAACTTGCCCCTGAGCTCTGCCTCTCGCAGCCACGCCCAACCTGCATCGTACGCCTGCCTACCCGTTCTCCCGCGCCCCGCAGGTGCTGAGAAGGCTTTGGACCACTTCCTGCCTCCACCTTCGCCGCCGCCACCAGTTCCTCCAAGCCCGCCAGATCTGCCGCCGTCTCCGCCTCCCTCGCCTCGGCCCCCCCGGCCCCCTCGCCCGCCGGGCCCACCGGTTCCACCCTCGCCACCGCCACCACCGCCTCCCTCACCACGCCCTCCGCGCCCGCCACCGCCGCCTGGTGCGCCATTGGAGCCGGATGTGCCATCCTCGCCTTCACCCCCCTCCCTTCCGCAGTCTCCATCTCCGCCGTCACTTCCACCGCCGTCCCCGCGCCCGCCGCCCCCTGATATGCCAGTCAATTTCACCAAGTTTCAGGACATGTCTGCACAGGGCACGCTTGGCAAGGAAGGGTAAGTCCTTGGGCTAAGACACCTGCTGCCAGGATGGAGATAGTTGAAGAGCTCGCATCATTGCATCCATGACCATGCTGTTGCCTTCGTCTGCGTCCTGCGCCTCCCGCCGGCATGAATCCCCACCACAACAACAATGGGTGAACACTATGAAGCAAGCACCAAGCGCTTGATTGTCCGTTCCATTACAGTTGCTGTTCATCGAGCTTCACCGCCCATGCCTCCTTGCCATCCTAAAATGAAACACGGCGGGTCAACCCAACCCAACCCAACCCTTCACCATTTCCACACAGCAGGGGGCTTCCATAGCCTCCTGCCTCCTCTTTCCTTACCGTTACTTACCCTACCTGTACTGTGCTTAGCTTGTATACCCACACACAATGCGGCCCTGTGTTTGTACACATCTCTGTACGGCAGGAAGCTGGTGTGGTTCGGAACCCCAGATTTCAGACGACAGCTTGCCAAGTACTCGCCACTGCACCTGGTAAGTAAGGCCCACGCACGTACGGTGGGTGAGTAGATAGACGGACTGGTGACCCGCTGTTTGTTCATAAGGCATGCTTGGCCTCCAACTTCCCACCATGCCTGTCCACTTTTGTACGTTTCCAATTCAGCTGCGTACATTACTTACATCCTGCCGTCACTGTACGTACTTGCCTGCTGCCTGCCTCACTCGTCACGCAGATCAACGCGAAGAAGCCGGCTTGCTCTGCCTCGGCATGCAACGGCTGTGCCGCATCCTGGAAGGTCACCTCCACCAACGCCACCATCTACCTCTACTTCCGGGAGCCGGTGCAGATTTCCGAAATCCACATCAAGGAGAGAAAGAGCTCTGGCGTTGTCCAGGTGCGACATGTGCAGACACACGCATCTACCTATCTAGCTGTCTACGCGCTTCCTGGATACAATCTTTGCAGCATGTAATGATGTGTAATACGGTAGCATGTAAGCATGCACCCACTCAATGCACATGTGGAATGAAAGCTGTGTATGAACATGTAAGAACGCAAACTTGTGCGCTAGCACAGTGAGCCCACCTTGTACACTTCTCTGCCTGTCCTGCTGCTGCCTAAACTGGCTACCAACCTTCTGCTGCCACACCCACCACAGGTCCAGCTCCTCAACTGGGTGGCCCCTCCCTCCGACAACACCACCACGACCAAGCCAGGCCGGGTGGTCTACAACTCCACGATTGCCGCATCCGCCAGCGGCACGTGCCAGCAGTCCATCCTGCCCATATCCATCGGGCCCGTACGTAGCGGTGTGAACCTGGTTGTGCCGGCGGGCGGCAGCCAGGAGGTGCTGCCCAAGGCGCTGGCCAAGACGGCGGTTGGTGGTGTTGCCATCACGGTGCAACGTCCACCCAAGGCGGGCGCCAATTACGGGCCGTTCATTGAATACGTCCGGTTCACGGGCCGTGTGCTGTACCCGAAGGATGCGGCTGCCTACAGCAGTTATGCCCCGATGAAGGAGTAATAATCAGGAAGAGGATGCATGCATGCCTGCTGGGCCGCTTCGGCCCAGGGTTAGTAAGCAAGGTTTGATGTTGTTGAAGACGTGTATTTGCGTGTGTGTGTGTGTGTTCCATTCCGGGTACCCGTTCCAACGAACGGTGGAGGGTACCCATCATACACGGGTTGTGGGATGAGGATGACCCAACTTCGTACATTTACATTTCCATTTGGTACCATACTTCCTGGTGACGTTCGCTTTGTGAAGAATATAACGCGCGTTGTTCAGGCAGGCGGGTTATGGACGGCAATAGCCCCTGCATTGACCCGTTGCGATTCGCAGTAGTAGTAAATGTGTAGGCATGTTCAACAACAAGCAACTGGGACGGGTAAACCCCGTAGGTGGGTTGATAGCATTCCAACTTGCAACTAACGGTGCCACTGCACCAGCATGCGTTCGTACAGTGCATGTTGATTGATTGACGGTTGATACGGGTTAATTTGTCATCATGAGTTCGTAATGGGTAGGTTGTCTCTTGTGGCGCATAGGTGTTGCTTGGCTTGCTGGCTACCGGTATACATCTAGCAGCATGTGGTACGTTGACTACGCGTAACAAAGTTTTCCGCCCCTTTGGGAGGGTTTATCCTGGTGCTGGTCCTTCCATTCTAGGAGTTCCAGCCACTGTTAGTATCAATTCATTGTGTGGGAGGGGCGAAGAACCCCGGGCAGCAGCCCTGACCAAACCAGCATGTGTTCATGTTCCGCATCGTCTGTATGCTTGTATCTTGATTAAGTATGGATGGATGCAACTACTTACTTGCACGTGCATGCAACAACTCCGGGACAGGCACGCATGGACCTGGCAAGGGAGTGGGCTGCTGTTTGGCTATTCTTTTAGACCGAATATGGTTTTGTTCCTACCTTTTGGAAATGCCCACCCTGGTTTTTCGAGCCAGTTGCCCTGGACTGACTGTTGTTGGTAGCACAATTCCATTGTCTTTCGTTAAAGGCCGTGACTTCCATAGTTCCTAAATGAGTGCGGTCATGTTTGTAATTGTTCACCACCCTCACCGGTGTCTGTGCCAATCTCGGATTGACGTGTTTACACTTTCATACTTTGCAAGTCGTGCTGCAGAGCCTCATACATACACTCGTGAGCTGTGGGATACGACAACCTATCCTAATCAGCGAGCGACTACCGCGCCGGTCAGACATGTCAGCTCCCCTGCCTCCTCACTTGTGGTTTCCCTCACGACCCGCTGGTTTCGTTCCGTCAGTGTTTCTTCATCTTTACCCACCTGCACCCAAGGGTTTAGACACGTCCTGCTGCGGTCCCTCCCTCAGCCGCTGCAGGCACATGCAGGCACCAAGCCAGGCGGCCCTGCCGGCATACGTGCATCAAGGGCGGCAGGGTGCGCCCAATCTGCCTCCTTGGTGCCGACCCATGGGTCCT
Source organism: Astrephomene gubernaculifera (assembly GCA_021605115.1). Classification (NCBI taxonomy): domain Eukaryota; kingdom Viridiplantae; phylum Chlorophyta; class Chlorophyceae; order Chlamydomonadales; family Astrephomenaceae; genus Astrephomene; species Astrephomene gubernaculifera. The sequence goes on from BMAR01000004.1 coordinate 2,902,480, forward strand.
TCAGCAAGGATCTGCGTCGGTTGAGAACCGAGCGTGGTAATCCGAATGGGGCCAACGTAAGGCGGTCTTGTGAATACCGCGTCGCTGGAATGGACAGTCAGTAACCAACAGTGAGACCATTTCAGAGCTTCTCTACCCAGGGAGAGGTGTGGTGAAGAGTATAGCAAAGCCTGGCTGCCGGACTCAACCTGGATGAAGAGAGGTGCCTTACTTTGGCCCAGCACCCGAGCGGGCGGGCGTGAAGAGCTGGACCTCCTAAACGTTACCCCCTCATAGTCGTTCCCGAAAAGGACATCACGTTACGCAAGGTAACCGGGGCTAGCACGGCGGCACCTCTTGGGCGCAGGGCTGCTCGGGTATGGTAAGCTGCTCTCCCTTTCCTATCTGTACCAATGTAACTGGCACTGTACGGCTGCCAAGTAACAAGCAAGCCAGGAGGCGGGGGCTTACATAGGTGTTGCGCGTTGCCGGTAACACGGACGTGGAGGGGGGGTCCAGGACAGCAAACCTCACGGACAACACTCTCGCCAGCGTTCTACGGCAACAACAAGGCCTGCTCTGGTTCTCACTCTCTCTCTTCCCCTCACAATCCGTGACCTCCATGTGCCCCCCTCGCTCCCCCAACAGCAACAACCTCACAAGCTCAGGACAGTCGTGACCAGCCCGCTGGTCAGCTGGGACCGCCTGGGGCAAGCAAGTAAGCGCAGTACATGTCCCTGGGTACGGAGGGTCGGTCCCCTTCCGTCGTACTCTCTCCGCTCGTCTTGCTGTCTCTTCTCCTCTTCTGCATACCCTCCCTCCCTCGCATGCACCGTGTGCCGTCCCGCATAGCACCCCCCTGTCCCACCGCCTCGCCCTGCACGCCCACGCCCCCTTCACCGCCGCCCCGAGAGGCCTCTACGATGACATGTGCCGGCGGCTCTTGGCACACCAGGCGCGGCCCCCGCCCGCCCGTGTTTCCAGCCGGTACTGCCTTTTCCGTCTTGGTCTTGCGGTTCCGCTGATTCCGCTGTCATATGTGTGTAGATAACTGGCCGCGAGGCGGAACGTACTGCGATTGCCCTCTCCCTCTCGCCCTGCTGCTGGCGTGCTGCTACTGCTGCGCCTCCCCGCCCCCCGCGGACAGCTCCGCAAACACGCCCCTCGCCCGGCCCTCCAGCTCCTTCAGGTACTCGGCCTGCAGCGAGGGCAGGCGGGAGGGCGGGAGGGCAGGCGGGCAGCAGCTGTGGCGAGCCGCAGGGTGCATGGATGGTGGCAAGATGCGCGGCGGCAGGGTGCGTGGAGGGCACAAGATACATACCCCCACCCTCCATGCACTCCCTCCACCCCCCTCCCCCCCACCCGCACCTGCACCCTCTGCGCGTACGAGCCGCTCTGCAGCCCCAGCACCACCCCCTCCATGCGCCGCTGCAGCGCCTCCGAGAAGCCCGCCTCGCTGATGGCCCCCTCGCCCGCCAGCGAGCGCAGCAGCGGCACCCACTGCCGCTCGGGGGCTGACAACACCTGGGAGGGGTGAGGGGGGAAAAAATTAAATATGTGAAACAACGAGTCCCAATCTGGGAGGGGTGAGGGGGGGTGAGGGGGGTCAAAAGCCATACCGAACGAGGAGGAATGGATAATGCAACTGAGCTCCAAGGGGTGGGTGGGTGGGTGGGTTTGTACGGCAGAGATGTGTGCGGCAGAGGTACAGATAGGCAGTAAGGCAGGGTAGTCGGGCCACAGCAAGCGGCGAATGAGGAGGGTGTGCAACCGCTGGCGTTGTGCTGGTGGCGTTTGCGTAGCATTGTTGGCTAGGTCGCATGCCTCTTGCAGCCCTCCCACCCCGGCCCCCGCCTCCCTCCCCGCACCCCCACCTCACCTGGTTCAGCGCCCCCTCCACCCCGCTCGTCTCCCCGCTGCGCAGCTGCCGCGCCGCGTAGAGCTGCAGCACCGCCTGCAGCAGCTGGACCATGTCGTTGAAGCTGTGGTGGGAGGGGAGGGAGGAGGGGAGGGGAGGGAGGAGGGGAGGGGAGGGAGGGAGGGAGGGAGGGAGGGAAGGTGCGGGGTAAAGTAGCATGCTACCAAGTGTAGTGGGAGAGGGCGGGGCAGGGAGATCTAAATGGGCTTTGGTCGCAGCGGGGTGGTCGCGAGGGAGCAGCAGGCGGGCAGGGTGCACGCGAGGGCGGGAACAGGCTGCTGACAGGGGTGAGGCGCCCCACGCGCCACCAAGCCTGTGCCCCTAGGCCCCCCAGCCAGCAGCACAGCGGTGGGGTAAGCAGCACGCAGGGGGTGCACTGCAGAGCGCATCAGCAGCGACGCCCTGCCTGCCCCTTATGCTCGCATTAGGACAGGGGTCGGTGTTCATTACCCATTACGCCTCATCTCTCGCTCCCTCTTGCCCCCCGCCCCGCCCCGCCCCGCCTCACCCGTCCTCCGAGCTCTTCTTGATCCACGCGAATGCGTTGGACAGCAGCGCCTCGTCCAGCCGGGCGGAGTGCCGCTCTAGTGCCTGCCGCATGCGCTGGAGCTGGGGGCGGGGGGGAGGGGGGCAGGGGGAGGGGGAGGGGGAGGGGGGTTCCATGGTGGGTAGGGTGGGGTGGGGTTAGGCCTGTTAGGCGATGCAGGGAGAGTGGGTGTCCGGGCGCCCGTCCAGGTCGGTTCCGGGGCAGGATAGTTCGCCCATGGGGCAGGGAGCGGGAGGGGTGCGGCAACGTGAGGAGCGCGCATGGACCCGTTCGCCCCTCCCCCGGGCCGTAACTGGGGGTAACCTTTCCCGCGACTTCCCGCACCTCCGCGCGGTCAGTTTCTTCCTCTTCATCCCCCTTCCCAGCCCCCCTCCGAGCCCCTCTCCCCACCCCAGCGCCCCCCGGGTACCTGTTCGTCGCTGAGCGGCAGGTACCACTCGCCCTTCTCGTCCGCAGCCGCTACCAGGATGTCCTGAGGGGGAGGCAGGGAGGGAGGGGAGAGCAGCGTGCGGGGTGGGAAGGCGGAGGGGAGGAAGGGAGGACGTGGCGGGGAATGGGGATGCTGAGGTGTGCAGCTGGTGGGGTGAGGCGGCAAGTGGGGAGTGGGGGCAGGGGTGAGAAGCGGGCGTGCTGAGGAAAGGCCCAGGAGAGGTCGGCCTAGAAGAGCCCCCTGGTCCCAGCTGGTAAAACACCACCACCCTCCCCCCTCCCCTCCCCCCCACCTGCAGCACCCTGCCGCTGTCCTCCAGCTGCTGCTCCGTGCGGCGCCGCACCGCATCCACCAGCGCCATCACACTGCTGGCAACCGCCTGGGGGGGGGGAAGGGGGGGAGGGAGGGAGGGGTGGCGAGGAAGACATTAGAGGGGAAACGTAAAGAGGGCACTCCGCCCAGGGCACTGAGGAATTAGTAGAATCCGTGTACCAGCTGTCATGCATGGTGTCTCCTACCTCTCTACCCCTTTCCCGTACCCCAGCGCCGTACACTCCTACACCGTTCTCACCCCTCTCTTCCCCCTACCCGCCGCCCTGCTATCGCTCAGCCCATGGCCCTAGCTCTTCTTCCTTTGCTCCCCCATCAACCCCAACCCACCCCTCTCCCCGCTCGCCGCCCCCACCTGCAGCCTCTCCTTGTCCTCCCGCGTGCCCGCCGTGTCGCTGCGTGTGGCCAGGCGCATCCAGAACTTGGTGTCCACCGCCAGGATGTTCTCAGCCACCAGCTGGGCCATCTGGGGGGGCGGGATAGGAGAGGGGGTTAAAGAGGAAACAACTAACTGACTGAGGGATAAGGCGTCAACATGGGTTGCAACATGTGAGGGAGAGGGGGGTTCAGAGATACACCAAAACCACAGGTTAGGGCAAAGCATTGGGGATAGGAGAGAGGGGGGGAGGGGACGGTGATGTGTTTGGGGTAGTTTGGGGATAGGGAGAGGTGATAGGAGGAGGGGAAGAAAGAGAAGGAGGGGGCGGAAGGGAGGAGGAGGGCAGAAGAAGGGGTTGAGAAGGGGGCGGGGAGTAGCACTGTTGTGTCGTGCTGTACGCGGCTGAAGGGAAGAGAGTGGATGACAATGTATACCAAGGAATAACATCATGACGCCTGCATGCGGGGTGGAGCAACACGTACACATGGCTTTGGGTGTAGTGGCTGTGTACGGCTGCAGCTGTTGCACGGATGCCGTACTTCAACTAGGCGGCACCAAGGACTTGCGTTGCATGACTAACGAGAATCCTGATCAGCAGTATTCAGCAACGAGATACTTTTGAAGGCAGGAAGGTTGGGCTGGAGCCAGGGGAAGCTTTGCAAGGCAGGTCCGGAGGAAAGGGTTGGGTCATAAGGGCGCTGGGGATAGTGTAATAGAACCGGCCGACCCTACGCACGCGCATAGCGCACACCACAACGGCAGGCATGCTGACATCGCCACGAGAACCGAAACGTCTATCGGATTATTTGATGTGGGGAGCGCTTGCAGCACCCGACGGCGCGTATCATTTTATCCTTGCAGCACACCTGTTGTTGCGACTTCGTGCTGAGCAGCTGATCAATTAGCTCATCCAATGCAGCTGTTTCCTTTAGAGAATCGCCGAGGTCAGAGCGGGCCAGGACTCCACTCCGCGAGCGAACCCGCATTTGGCGACCGGGCGCGACTGGGCAGGAATGCGCGACGCGCATTCTTCGCGCCGATCTGCTTTGAACTCGACATGAGCTAAATGCTTCGACGCGGACGGCTCCCCTGGCCAAGCCAGAACTCAGGCGGAGCTCTTGACGATGCAGAACACTTTGCATTGTGTGCTGTGTATAGATAGGGTTTGCGTCTGGCACGGTTATTTAAAATAATAATGAGTCATAAACAGCTCCTTGGTGGCGACTACGGCTTGTATGCAATCCATGGCTCATTGCTGAAGTACCAAACTGCCCTTTACTGAATGCTTGCCGGACAAGGAAGACACTTTGTCTAACACGCTTGCAACTTATACTTTTGTCCTAGTACTCGTAAGCGAAGTTCTTGACACGATAGTCAGCTCGGTATCGTTCTTACCACTCAGGCGTGCAACAACTACTTGTATCACAACGATGCATATTTTCATTAGATAACAATTGCCGTTTGATAGTGTGATGCTTAAAGTGTGAAGAAACCGCCGCTCGAAAGAGCGTGACTTTTAGGCCGTCATGGATGAAGGACTAGGCGAGGACGCAGCAGCTGCTAATGATGCGCTGGTGTCTGGTCTCGCGGACGAGCTAAGCCGGCGGCTTACAAACAGCGACCCGGCAAGCCTGCCTATCCCGCCCAACGTCCGAAATGCACACTCTGAAGACCCTACTGTTTCGCCCATGTTTCGCAGGTACCTCCACCGCCGCAAACAGATAGCGGTGGCTCACTAAAACCTCCCCCGCGTATCCTTTGTGAGGTGCGTCAGATAGGATGCCGCACGGGTTATCACGAGGGCTCTTTCGGCTTGGCGTGGCGGGCAGTAGCGCTTGCATCAGGCGTAATCTCATACTGGGACCTTACTGGTGGGTTAACAACGGTTATCTCCGCATGCATACAGGAGCGCCACGACTGCACGGTTGATGATGCCGACCTGCGCTCCATTGATCATGGCTTGGTTTCAAAGTGGCGACAAAAGGAGAAACTAAAAACGACAAGCGTGGCGCTGGTGCTTTGCTTGAACATCGGCGTGGATCCCCCGGATGTGATTAAGATATCGCCGTGCGCCAGGCTGGAGTGCTGGGTGGACCCAATGTCGGCACAGCCCGCAAAGGCGCTCGAGCACATCGGTGAGCCACAACCCTGACAGCAGCATGCACACAACCCTATCCTTCATCCCCCCATGCGCGTTCATAACTGCCTCTCAACGCTATCCTCCCAAGTATGGGGTGTGGAAACATGACCCGTGGGACCACCGCCGTAGGTCCCCTGGGCTTTCTCCCTCACAGGTTTTTGAGGACTCTCATCTGTGCTGTCTCCCGGCAATCACTAACCAATGACCTCCACATCACCGCTTTCCTCAATCTCCCTGCCGCCGCTTCCCTCCGCCATCCCTCCCTACCCTAGCCCTAACCCTCTTCTCTTTCCCTCCGTCTTCCTTCCCGTGCTGCACCGTGCTATCATTATATCCCCTCCTCGCCTCCTTGCCTTCCACCTCTTCCACCCTTCCCCCCATTGCTTTGCCCTAACCTGTGGTTTCCTACGGTTTGGTATGGTCTTTGACCCCCCTCACCCCCCAGGCAAGAACCTGCAGGCGCAGTACGAGCGCTGGCAGCCGCGCGCCAAGTACAAGATGCACCTTGACCCCACCGTGGAGGACGTCAAGAAGCTGTGCCTCAGCTGCAGGAGGAATGCAAAGGTGGGGGGCTGGGGGGGCAGTTCTGGGATGGGGAGGAGCGCTGGAGTAGAGGGAGGGGCGAAGGGAGGAGCGGGCTGGGGGGGAGCGCTGGAACAGAGGGAGGATGCGGGTGTGGCACGCAGTGACGGGGTGCGCCGGGTAGCGGGGGGCGTCCGTCTGCAGTCGGCCCACAGGTAGGGGAAGCAGCACACGGCACGAGGAGTATAGGAAACAGCGGTGTCCTCTGCCCCTTTGCCCCACGCGCCTCTCTCTGGCCCCTCCCCTCTCCTCTGCCTGCCTGCGCCCCCCTCCCGTGGCACCCGGCCCCCTCCTGTCCCCGCTGCTTGCCCTACCTGTTAGTTCCCACGGTATGGTATGGTCCTTGACCCCCCCCCCTTCCCGCCCCCTCCCGCTGCACCCAGAACGAGCGCGTGCTGTTCCACTACAACGGCCACGGCGTGCCTCGGCCGACCGCCAACGGGGAGGTCTGGGTGTTCAACAGCCGCTACACGCAGTACATACCGCTGTCCATATACGAGCTGCAGGTGGGGAGGGGCGGGGGGATGAAGGGGGGCGGGGAATGAGGGAGGGTGGGGGAGTGTGGCAAAAAGGGGTGGGGGCGGGGGTGAGGTAGCTGGCAGAATGGGATGGCCGGGGCGGATGGAAGCGGAAGGACAGACACCACCCATCATGGGCTTCCCAAGTGCTGCCTTGGCCAAAGACAGATTCCGTGCACATGCGTGGGCCAGCAAGCATGCAAGCGAGAGCCCTCCCCAAGCGCCGCGCCCTCTCGCCTTCTGCCCCTACCTACGTTCCCACCTCCCCACCTCATCCCCCCCCTTCCCAAGAGCTGGCTGGGCACCCCCTGCATCTACGTGCTGGACTGCTCCGCCGCCGGCCTCATCATCTCCGCCATCCGGCAGCTGCTGGAGCAGCAGCGCAGCAGCGAGGCCATGAGGGGCGGAGGAGGGGGAGGCGGGGGAGCGGGGGGCATGTACCCGGGCATGGCGGGAGGGGGAGGGGGAGGAGGTGGAGGTGCGCCCGACCACTTGAAGGAGATCATTGTGTTGGCTGCGTGCGGCGCGGGGGAGCAGCTGCCGCAGAACCCCGACCTGCCGGCGGACGTCTTCACCGCCTGCCTCACCACGCCAATCAAGGTGGGGAGGGGTAAAAAAATATATATGATGAGGAGGGGAGGGGGGGGGGTAAGGGCCATACCATACCATCGGACAATTACAGGTTAGGGAAAGCAATGGGGATAGGAGACGGCAGGGTGCCACAATACAGAGTGTTGGTTAGTATTCCTGGGAAGGGGGGGAGGGAGGGAGACAGGAAGGAATAGGAAACCAGCCAGGGGAAGATTGTAGGTAGGCGGGGAGGAGTGGGATAGTGCGCATTGCGATCAACCCCATACACGTTACCTTTCCTCCCCCTTCCCCTCCCCCTGCCCTTCCCCTCCCCCCCCCAGGTTGCCCTCCGCTGGTTCTGCTCCCGCAGCCTGATGCGCCACGACGGTCTAACCAAGGACCTTATCGACCGCATCCCCGGCAAGCAGACCGACCGCAAGACGCCGCTGGGGGAGCTCAACTGGATCTTCACCGCCATCACCGACACCATTGCGTGGAACGTGCTGCCGCGGCCGCTCTTCCAGAAGCTGTTCAGATCGGTGAGGGGGAAGGGAGGGGCGGGGGCGGGAGAGGGGGCGTGTAGGTGGGGGGAAAGAGGGGAGGGGGGAAGAGAAGGATACCGAAGGGAGGGCTTTGGAGGGAAGGATGCAACTTGAATGGTCCACGGGACATTACATCTTTCTCTTTGGTGCAGCAATAACGAATGGGCAACACTGAACCAGTACGACTGATCCAGCACACCCTTCTTGCTATGTCGCCTCCTCCTAGCCCTCGCCCACCCCCATCCCTTCCCCACCCGCTGCACCCTCTGTACACACTAACCCCTCTCCCCCTCCCCCGCTCCCTCCCCCCCCTCTCTCCCCCCCATTCAGGACCTGCTTGTCGCCTCGCTCTTCCGCAACTTCCTGCTGGCTGAGCGCATCATGTCAGCGGCCGGCTGCACGCCCATCTCCTACCCGCGCCTGCCGCCCACCTCGCAGCACCCGCTGTGGCAGGCTTGGGACCTGGCGGCGGAGATGTGCCTGGTGCAGCTGCCCACGCTGAGCTCCGACCAGCAGGCGGAGTTCACACCCTCCAGTGAGAGGGGGAGGGGGGGAGGGAGGAGGGGAGCAGGGTACAGCGGTGGGGTGGCACAAGCAAACAGCTGCACGCGTGCGGGCGCATGCCTGGGGGGGGTGTCTCGGTCGCGTTTGCGCGCCTCCCCCCCGCTGAGCCGCATGCATCCGCTGCGGAGCCCCATCCGCCCATCAACCCTGAAGCACCCGCCGTTGAGCTCTGACTGGACTCCTCCTCCTCTTCCCTCCGACCCCCCTTCCCTCCTCTTCCCCTTCCCTCCGACCCCCTCCTCTTCTCCCTCCTCCCAGCCTTCTTCTCCGAGCAGCTCACCGCATTCGAGTTGTGGCTGGCGCACGGTTCCCGGGACAAGAAGCCGCCCGAGCAGCTGCCCATTGTGCTGCAGGTGGGGGGGCGGGAGGGAGGGAGGGAGGGAGGGAGGGAGGGAGGGGGGAGGTGAAAAGGAAACCGGTCCTAGGTGGCTAGGGGCCGGTGTGGGGGGTGGGAAGTGCGGTGGGATTGGGGGCGGGGAGATCGGGGCAGGGCAGCACTGGGGAGGGCTGTTGTGGGTGTGATGGTGCTGCACCCATGACCACCCGCGGGGGGAGCGGCAGTGGCAGCAGCAACCCACTGCACACCGCCGCGAGCCGCGCTGCCCCTCCTCTCTCGCGCTGGGAGCGCCCAACAGCCCCAAACAGCGCTTTCCTCGACCCGCTGCTTCCTCCCCCTCCCATCCCACCCTACCCCAGCTCCACACGCCTCCACGTTACCCCCCTTAATTGCGCTGTGCCCTTTTGTTCAGTCTTCGTTTGACGTCCCCTCTGCCCCTCCCCCCGTTCCTTTGCCCTAACCCTAACCTGTGGTTTCCTATGGTATGGTATGGTCTTTGACCCCCCTCCCTCCCCCCTCCCTCCCTCCCTCCCCCCCCCCCAGGTGCTGCTGTCCCAGGTTCACCGGCTGCGCGCGCTGGTGCTGCTGGGTCGCTTCCTGGACATGGGTCCCTGGGCGGTGGAGCTGGCGCTGAGTGTGGGCATCTTCCCCTACGTGCTCAAGCTGCTGCAGACCACCAGCGCCGACCTGCGCGGCACGCTGGTGTTCATCTGGGCCAAGGTGCTGGCGCTGGACAGGAGCTGCCAGGTGGGGGGAGGAAGGGGGGGAGCTGTGTGACGAGGGGGGCTTCACCTTGGGTTGCTTCATTGGACCCGGCCCATTCCGCCTCACCCGACATAGTAGGGGGGGAAAGTTATATAAGAAATGCAAACAACTAAGTCCCAATCCCATATCCCGACTCATGCAGGGATAGTAGGGGGGGGGGCTGGGGGGGGGAGGAGAACAAGGATGATTGCAGCACCCGGGGGAGGGGGGAGATATGTGAGAGTTAACCGTTGTTGATTGTTGTGACCTGTTGGCGAAAGACGAGGAGGGCAAGGAAGGTCCTTGCCTCGTGTAAAGGGCTGCCCGGAAGGCGGGTATCCACTCGCATTCCCCGAGCAAAACCCCAATTCTCCACACACCTCCTCTCCCGTCACCACCTTCCCCTTCCCCCCCTCCCCCCAAACTAGGTGGACCTTGTGAAGGACAGCGGGCACCTCTACTTCATCCGCTACCTGGACAGTGTGGACGGACACATCGACCTCTACTCGCGGGCGCAGGCGGCGTTCGTGCTGTCGGTCATATGCGATGGACACCCCAAGGCAGGGCGGGCGGTGGGGGGGTGGGGGGTTAGCAGCTGCATGGAGTGGCGGGGCTGGGACTGCTGATGCTGCTGATGCTGCTGATGCTGCTGCTGATGCGCCGGTTAAGTGGGCGTTGCATGCGTGCACACTCACACCGGGAGCTCACACCCCTCCAGCCCTCCAACCCCCTCCCTCCTAACCCCTCCCCCCCCCCTCACTGTCCTCTCAGCACCCATGGTAACACCCTGCTTAACCCTCCCTCTCCCCTCTCCCCCCTCTTCCCCCCCCCACTGCGCTTCCAGGGTCAGGCCCTGTGTGCCGGCAGCCAGCTGCTGGCGGTGCTGCTGCGCTGGCTGCGCTCGCTGGCGCCCGTCAACATCACGTACGGCCCCCCAGGGCACCCGCTGCTGCTGCGGTGGCTGTGCCTCTGCATCGGCAAGCTGTGCGAGGACATTCCGGAGGTGGGGAGGAGGGGGGGCGGGTGAGGGGAGTGGGAGGCGAAGGGAGGGGAGGGGATTATATAAACTGAGCCGCGGAAACACGGACTCTGACCGTAGTTTACCGGAGATTGCTTGATGGTGTCCCATCGGGGGCGGGGAGTGGGAAGTGGGGTAAGAAGATGGAAACCCAGCCATGTGACAGGTCTAAACCGTTAGCAGGGAGGCATGTGGGAGGGAAGACAGGGAGAAAGGGCTGAGGGAAAGGAAGGACTGGGTGAGGGAGAGAGGCAATGTTGTCTAAATCCGGCCGTCATATCCCTTCTCCTCCCCCCCCCCTTTCCCTCCAGCCTAATTCGGAATATGTATCCTAACAACCTCCCTCCCCCTCCCTCACAACACACATTGGAATTTCTTTTTTCCCTTCCCAGTTCTCCCTGCACGCCATCCGCGAGGGCGCTGCGGACATCCTGGTGCAGCTGCTCACCTCGCCGCTGCCCGAGATACGCGCAGCAGCCATATTCGGCCTCGCATGCCTCATACACAGCTGCCCCGACCCGGGGGAGGCTGCAGCGGCGGCGGCGGCAGCGGGGGTGCACCACGGGGGTGCGGGTGCGGGAGGAGGTGGAGCGGGTGCGGGCGGGGAGCACCCGGCGGGGCTGACCCTGACGCCCTCGGAGGACCGGCTGCCGGCGGAGAGGCTGATTGCGGGGGCGGTGACGCAGGTGGGGGTGGGGCGGGGGGTTTAGATGAGTGGGTGGGTGCTTTGGAGGGATGCATGGGGACTGCTTCAGTCACCTCGCAGCGCCACTAGGGACATACGTGGGGAAGGGCGCTTCTGAACGCGACGCTTGTGATCGTCTGCCCTGCATCATCACCACGATGCTAATCCTCCTCCCCTGCCCCTGCCCCTGCACCTGCCCCTGCCCAGGTGGTGTACGACCCCGCCGTGCTGGTTCGTGCCGAGCTGGCGGTGCTGTTCGCTCGCTTCGTGCGGGGGCACGGCGCGGCGGTGCGCGAGGCCATGGCGGCGCAGCAGCGCAGGCTGGAGGAGGCGGTGGCGGCGGCGAGGGCGGCGGCGGGAGGGGGAGTAGCGGCAGGCGAGGACGGCAGCAATGGATACCGGGGGCGGTCGAGTCCCGGGCACGTGCAGGAGGGTGGGTGGGGAGGGGAGGAGCTGGGGAGTTTGGGTGGAATGGAGTGGGGATGGTGGCGGCAGGGAGCGTGCATGAGGTGCCTATCACAAGAGGGGAGTTGGTGATATGCGGTCGGGCGCAACACGTTCCTGCTGCGTTGCTTTCCCCCTGTGCACTCCTCACACCTCTCGTCTCTTCTCACCCTGTCTCTCCACTCCACTCCAACGCCCACCTCCGCAGCCTCCTCCGGCGGCATGCAGCGCCCCCCCTCCGCCCCGCCCGCAGCGGCAGCGGGAGGCGGCCCCCCTGACGGCGCTGCCGGCGGCGCCCCCGCTGCCCCCCCGCAGCAGCAGCAGCAGCAACAGGTGTTGTACTCCAAGATCGCGGAGGCCATCACCATGCTCGCCCTCGACCCCGCGCCAAAGGTGAGCACATGGGAGCTGAGGGGATGGCCCCCGCTGGGCTGCAAGCCTTTCCCGCCTCTACCGGTGCCCGTACCCGCCCACTCGTCCTCCTCCCCATTCCCTCTCATTTTCCATCTACCTTTCCCCCCTCATCCCACACCGCACCATCTCCCCACCCCCAAACCTCCACACAGGTCGCCCGACTCGGCCGTGACGTGCTGCGTATCGCGCAGTACGAGCTCTCCTTCGCCTCCGCCGCCTCCGCCCCCGGCAGCGGCTTCGGGCCCCCCAACGGCAGCCTCTCCCCCCGCCGCGGCGACTCCTCCGCGGTCGGCTCCTTCGCCGCCAAGCTCAAGCCTCGCTCCTGGCGCGCCGGCTTCACCATCGGCGGCCTGCCCAACCTCTCGCGCATTTCCGCGGAGCCCCACGACTCGCACCACGCGCCGTCAGCGTCCTCGTCGTACAACCCCTCCACCTCGGTACCTGGCGGCGGAGTAGCTGGCACCGCCGCCGGCGGCGGCGCCTCCTCCGGCCCCGCAGCCGCCATGATGCGGCGCATGACACCCGCCGGAGGTCCGGCGGGAGGCGGCAGCGGCGGCGTTGCCGCTAGCGCTGCGACGTCGACGTCGGCTTCGCCTCCGTCGCCGGGTCGTGACGTCACGCTGGCGTACAGCCGTCATCCGTACACGCTGCGTACGGTGACGGACCCCAGCGGGCTGGGCGGCGGCAGCAGCGTGGGCGGGCTGAGCGACTACGACACGACGCATCACGGCGGGGCGGCGGGGGTGGTGGGGCCGGCTGGGGGCTATGCGGACACGCGGGCGCATGGGGGCAGTGGCCTGGCGGGGGCTATGCTGAGTGGGGCGCAGGTGGGCACTGGGGTGGGGTGGGATGGGGTGGGGCAGCCGGGGTCGGCACAGCTGTGCATACACAGCTGCCGAGAGGTGTGAGTTGATTGACTGCATGGCGCCGACAGCAGCAGAGTTGTTGTCCTTCTCTTCTACCGTACCTGCCTTTTAGCCATTCGCACGCTTCCATCCGCATCCTGAACCTTCCTACCTTCATTAGCCCTATCCTTAACCGTATGCTTTCCTGAACCCCCTTCGACCCCCGCCCCCCCTCCTCCCAGGACGCCCTGGGCGGCTCCGGCCTGCACCCCCACCATCCGGCCGGCGCCCCCTCCCTGCCGCACCCCCCCGTCCCCGTCCCCAAGTCGCTCATCTACGCCCTCTCCTGCGAGTACTTCAGCCGCCCCATGCTGGAGCCGCAGTCGGCAGCCTGGCGCGAGTCGGACGGCGCCAAGCTGGCGCCCTGGACCGCGCCCGCGGACCCGGAGCGGAAGGCGCGGCGGAGGGGCATGATGGAGGGCGCGGCGGCGCTGTCTCGAGCCATGAGGACACCCAAGCTGAGGGAGCAGGTGGGGGGCGAGGGTGCGGGCGGGGCAGCCGGGGAGGGGAGTGTAGGGAAGCAGGGCGGGAGGGGGGGTGTGGAATGGGAGGCAGTAGTGTGCCGTGGTAAGCAGGTGGCAAGAGGGAGCGAGTGGGGTACTGTGCTCAGGGTTAAGGGCACAGCGGTGTCATGGCATGTGAGGTGAGTGGGTGCCCTCCAGTACGGCTGCCCCCCGCCACTGGTGCGCGGGTGATGGGGGGCGCATCTGCTGCTGGCCTGCTGCTGCCTGCCACCCCTCCGGCTGCTGCTGCCGCTCCCTCCTCCCTCCTTGCCGCTTCACTCGCCACTTACCGCGCCGCTCCCCTGCCCCCTTCCTTCCTCCCCCTCCCGCCTCCTCCTCCGAATGCGCTCACTGCATGAGTCGGGATATGGGATTGGGACTCGTTGTTTCACATATTTAATTTCCCCGCCCCCTCCTCCTCCGCGCGCAGCTCCACTCCATCGAGTCGGGTCCCGAGCCCGTGTCCGCACTCGCCTTCCACCCCTACCACCAGGTGAGCAGCAGGGGGGCGCTGTGCGGGTGGGGGTGGGGTGCGGCACTGGGGAGGGAGGGAGGGGTGACACTCTGGACTGACTGCCTGGCGTGACGCTGCATATGGTAGCACAACTCCCCACAACCCACAACCGGCTGAAGAGCGATACCTTCCGTGTGGGGCTTCCCGACTCATCACACCCCACCGCCATCACGCTTCTCCCTACCTACTACGGAACACTCCCTCCTGGTATTCTGGCAGGACCAGTCAAGCTGCTGCGTATGAAGGCCATGCCCCCTCTGTTCCCCTGCCTCCCTCCCCCCTGCCACCCCCCCCTCCCCACAGGTGCTTGTGTCCGCCGATGTGCGCGGCCAGCTGAAGGCGCACACCTACCCCGACACCAAGCTGCTCAACAGCTTCCATGTAACCAACGGTGGGGAGGGAGGGGCGGCCGCGGCCTGCTTGCTTGCGTGCCCGGGCCTGCCTGCCTGTGGCTGCCTGCCTGCTGCTGTGGATTGGAGGCACCGCACGGGGGGAGCCACATCAGCATCATCAGAGAGGGGGCTATTCGCTATGGCCGTTACCCATGGCTCACATTCCTAGAGCACCGAACCCCTGCCGTGCACCGCCCTTCCTTGCCCTTCCTCGTGCATCCTCCCACGGTCAGCCTCTTGTATCCTCCTAACCACCCCCCACCCCCGTCTCCCCCCCCTCCTCCTCCCCCCCCACCCCCGTCTCCCCCCCCCCTTCCTCCTCCTCCTCCTCCCCCGCCCCCCCAGGCGCCCCCCATGCCGAGTCCCGCAGCTCGCTGCCCTCTCGCGTGGTCTTCCTGCGCCACATCAACGAGGCGGACGGTCCGCTGCTGCTGGCGGGCAGTGCGGACGGGGCGGTGCGCGTCTGGCGCTCCTACCTCAACAGCGGCGAGCAGCGCATGGCGACTGCGCTGCAGGTGGGGCGGGGGTGAGGGGGAATGGGCACTCCGCACTGAGCTGGGGTGGGGTGGGCTGGGCTGGGGTGGGCTGGGGTGGGGTGGGGTGTGTGACCGCCCTGGACTGCTCCCTTATACTGTAGCACGGCAACCGAATGCCAGCGGTTACCAGCCATGTGCCCCCCTCCCCCGCCTTGACACCCGCCTCGCTCAGTAGCCTCCTCGATTTACGCGACGATTCCATTTACCGACGTTACTGCCAGCTACTCCAACCTACGGGCTGCGCTTACTACTGGTATCTAATAGTATCCTACACACTTCATTCCCTGGATACTTAACCATCAACGTATAAGCCACATTGCTATCTTCTGCTGGACGCCAACGGGTCATCCTATGGTCACGGTCAGTGGTTTCTCGCGGCTCAGTTTATCTAATCCCCCCCGCAGGCGGTGTCCATCCACCTGGTGCCCACGCTGTCCTTCCCCACCGTCTACAACTGGAACCCCGCCGCCTGCCACCTGTTCGCGTCGGGGGGCAAGCAGCCCGACTACGTCTACGTGTGGGACCTGCTGCGCGAGCACTGCCACTCCGTGCTGCCGCTGCTCGGAGGTGCAGCGGCGGCAGCGGCGGCGCCGCCAGGCGGCGGCGTCGTACCACCCGGTGTAGCCTGGCCCGCCACCGGCGGCGCTGCCCCCGTCAGCACGGGCGTGGAGCAGCTGCTGCTGAGCAGCCTGGACCCCAACCTGCTGGCGCCCGTGTGTACGGACGGCACGCTGCGTGTGTTCGACCTGCGGTCGGCCACCTCGCCCCGCTTGGTGCTGCAACCGCTGGGCAGGTCACCGCTGGCGGGGGCCGTTCTGGAGCCGGGCGGCCGGCAGGGCTTGGTGGTGGTGGTGTCGGAGAAGGGGGAGATGCGGTGGCTGGACCTGCGGGGCGGCACGGGGGGAGGCGCGCCGGGCGAGGCGGGCGGGTCCGAGGGGTCTTCCTCGTCGTACACGTACAAGACGCTCCAGGCGCACACCAAGGGCGGCGTGTGTGCGCTGACGGCGCACTCGCTGGCGCCGCTGCTGGCGACCGGCACCTCCTCGCAGGTGGGGGTGGGGGTTGCAGGCGGGCAGGCGGGGTAGGCTAACAGGGGGAGCGGGGTTAGGAGACGCAGGAGTGGGGGGAGGTACAACAAAAGCAAGTACACAGAATTGCTGCGCTCATCGCCACCTCTACCGCTGCCTCTCCCTCCACCTCTCCCCGCTTCCCCGCACCCGCACACCCCCCCCACACCCACCCAGGTTGTCAAGATCTGGACGGACGACGGCGACGTGGTTGGCACCCTGCGTCCCGGCAACAGCTCCACGCTGCTCGCCCCGCACAAGGTGGGCCCCGTCACCTCCATGGTCTTCCACCCCTACCAGCCGGTGCTGGCGGCGGCGGGCAGCGACCACTGCACCGTGTACGAGCTGTGCGACCCCGGGGCGGCGGGGGGGGCGGCGGGGGCGGGGGGCCGGGCGGAGAGGGCGGCCAGCCTGGTGTAGTGGCCTGGAGCGTGGGGGGCGTGGGGGAGGGGGGTTTGCTGTCGGCGGGGATGCGAGGGCTTGGACTTTCAGGAGGCGTCTTTGCACGGCGCCGCGGAGGAGATGAGGGCTGGGGCTGAGGCTGGGTGCCGCGCGCACGCACGCACGCGCGCATGTGCGTTGTGCGTGTGTGTTTACTGGGAGGGAATGAGTTCAAGGTGCTGCTACGGATGGTGCTACTTGATGTGTGGAGCTCTGGCGGACCGTGAGGCTCTTGTGGCGCTACAGCCGTGCGCCGGCGTAAGGCGATGGTGGTGTGAACGGGTTTGCCTGGGGGGTCGTTGATGGGGGTGGCCAGAGGAGCGGGGCCTTGCTTCGCGTGGCGCCTATTTGACAGTCGGAGTCGTGCTGGTTCTGGGCTTTTCAGGAGTTGGATTGCAGCTGTGTGCTTTGGGGTGTGGTAGGGGGTGAGGTGGGGGGTGAGGTAGGGGGGCTATTTGGTTACTTGATGACGTGGAGGGCTGAGAAGCCCCGCGTACTGCCTCCTAACAGACGGCGGCATGAGCAGTTGCGGCTGCCGGTGGTGCCCATGGATAGCTTGTATCGCTGCTAGGACAGCAGTTGGCATGGTTGCTTTGCGGCGTTGCTTACCGGTAAGAGGCTTGGGAGGTGTTAGCGGACTTCGTAACACTGGGCGAGCTGCTATCCTAGCGGCCGAGACTGGCGTTTTGGCGACTGATTGAGGAGGAAAGAGCGAAATGACGGGTTTTTGGGTTTAGCTGGATGTTGGGGTCTACAGCGGTGGTGTTTCAGAGGCATGTGGACTCGGGGCGCGGCCTCGCTTAGCTGTGCTGTGCGCTGTTCTGGGGAGGGCGGCTGGGAAGGAGAAGACCTTTTGAGAGCAAAGACAGATAAGAAACAAACGGGGGTGAGGAGGGAAATCAGTGGGCATACCAGATTGTTGTTTCAAGCGAGCAGAGTTCCGTTATGTTACCTACCCTTCCGTACAACGCAACAGCACGGTTGTGTTTTGGTTGATGCTGATCAGAACAAGCGAGACGGAGTACGTGAGAGAGACGTACGTTTACTGGTAGCAGTATCTTGGGTAGTAACACATGTCGTACGACATCGTGTGTCGTGACGCAATGCGGTAAAGTGCAGGTGTGTTACCGGTACACCCTAGCCACGGCACCCACCGGGTTGCGGGGGGGGTGAGGAGTGACGCAGATGAGGGCTCGAGGAGGCATGTAGGGGGGCTCCCGTTGTAGTCGGCTGGGTCATGCGTGTACGGTACATGAGGACTCCTTGCTAGGGCTGCTAGTAGCCGTAATAGGGCACAAGCCTGGGAGACGACTGAGGACACTCAAGGTGGTAGCAGAGGGAGGCGGTCCAGGGGAGGCGGCTTCCCCACATAAAAGCGGTGTAGTGTGGATGTGCCAGGACATGCTTAGCGCCCTTTCACATGGCGGCCTGCTGCGGGTTCGGGTGCGCACTCACGTTTGGGAGGACTGGAAGGGCGGGCCGGATACGGTAAGTAGCGGTAGCGGTGGCTCCTTTAAAGTGAGCGTCAGGGGCGTTAGGATGGATGGGCAGTAAACGGGCAACGTGTGGGGTGCACGACGCCGCATAATCATGCTTCTGCATGTCTGTACTGCAATTGGACGTTGAAGGATGGGGGCTTCATGGGGCTTTAGTGAGCCCACATGGACTGCGCTACCAAGCCCCTTCCGAGAGCCGTACAATTTGAAGTGTAATGCCAACGACGTGATGCAATGAGCAGCAGATGCCTTCCGTCCCTCATTGGGGCAAGCAGTGCTCCTAGTATCCTGCTCTCTGGAAGGCGCTCGTCCATCAAGGTATGGCCGCCCAGCGAAATTGGTGATCGTACGACCTTATGATCCGAGCATGGGGCTCCGGTGTGTTAGGCATTGTTAGGCAGGTCCAAGCGCCTGGAAGGCAACAGTGACGAACAGCAGTACACGCCGCTGTTCTTACGCCACCTAACTACGCTGTGGACACAGGAAATCACATGTGATGCCGCAAGTCGTCAACCGCTTTGAAGCGGATGTTTGACTATGCGGTCTAGCCGAACACCAATACGTTGTATGTCGACTTAACTACAACCTCGAGGTTGTTACATAAGATCTGCAAGGCCTAGTTACTCTTTTTTCGCTGAGGGATGGCGCGCCTGCTCCTGCGAGCGGCAGTTGCAGTCGCGTTAATCGGAATTGCATTGCAATACTTTGGTAAGTCTATTATTATCGCAGCCGTTATCTTGAAAGGGCCAGCGATGCCCGGTGTACGCGCTGGGGTTTGCGCGCCTGCCTGCTCGTCGGCATTGTGCTTCCAGAGTGATGCTTTGAGTAGCCCTTACTGTGCCATTAACGGAGTGTACGTTCTCGAATGTGTCTAGTAAGCCTCTGGCCCATAAGTCGTTGTCGAGCAATCGTCACCGTACCCTCCGCACATGCTTAATGCTGACCTCTTGACCTGTCTTGTCCAGCCCATTAGGCATGGCGCCCCTCCTGACGCCCACCCTAAGCTACATCCCCTTTCCTTCCTTGGGCCTTATCCATTCCCCTGCCTCCTGCAAACCATCCCCTGCCTTTACCGTCATCAAACAGGCCTCGCTCCACCACTTCCCGGACTCGGCCTCCTTTCCGCCCGGCTTGGAGGCAGCAGCGGGGGCCCTGGCAGCGTCAATACAGCCAAGCTGCTCGCAGACCTCAACTGCGATGTACGACAAGGCCCAACAGACGACAAGAGCAGCAGCGCTAGCAGCAGCACGCAGCAAGCCCAGTCCTCCCCGCTTCATGACGGCGAGGAGCGGGCCAGGCAGCAGCAGCAGCAGCAGCAGCAGGTCACATCCGCAGCTCTGTCGGTCATGTACCTTGCTTCCATGCCGGGGCTGCGGGAGCAGGTGAAGCAAGAGGCAGGTGCGTAGATCGGGGTGGTAGAGGGCTTGGCGGTCGGCCCGGGTAGTAAGCACGTGGACTGCTTGATTCCAGCTCTGACTTGGTGACGTGCCATCAGGTATCTTGGAGTCGCTGGTCCGCCACGTCATGACACCGGACCTGGCGGCCGCACAACACCGCCTGATCAGGCAACAGCAGCAGCAGCAGCAACATGAAGAACAGCAGCAGCGGTCAGGGGCAGGGTCAGGGGATGCCGAGTTGCTGCCGGCGTGTCTGATGGCGCTGGCTCAGCTGGCCGGGGGGGACGTGCGGCTGCAGGGGCAGCTGCTGCTGGGGGCGGGAGGTGGAGGGGGAGGGGGAGGCGGCAGCAGGGCGGGAGCTGCAGGCCCCCTCGTGCTGCGAGAGGGGCAGCTGCTGGAGCGGCTGGGGGTGATACTGCGGAGCGGTGAGATGCGGCGCGGTGGGGCCCACCTGCTCCCACACCTGATGGGTATCGGGTTACAATGCATGGGGGCTGGGGGCTCGGGGCAGCGGAGGGTGGGAGGGATGGGAGGTAATGATGAATGCGGTATGTGATACGGGGTAGGCGGTGCGAGGGTGGGACCCGGTACGGCGATGTCGCGCACTGCCGCTGCAGGGAGGGAAAGTAAGCCGCTGCATGAAGGGAGAGCTGCATGCACGAGAGCTGGGTGGCACTCCCCCCTGAGGACACCCTGCAGCGGCGGCGGACGCGGCGGAGGTCACCACATGCATGCGTGGGGCGTGTGTGTGTCCTGCTGTGCCCGGCAACAGCAGTCGCCTGACAGTAGGGTGCCCAGCAGTAGGGTGCCGGTATGTGATGGTGGTGGTGGTAGGTGTTGCACTCGTCCGCTGCCCCCGCCTGCCCGCAGGTGTGCCCGCCTGGCAGGCCGCTGCGGCGGTGCTGCTGCGCTCGCTGGCGGGGAGGGAGGCGCGGTCGCTGCCCCCACACCACCACCACCACCACCAGCAGCCTGCTCCCCCCTCCTCCTCCTCCTCCTCCTCCTCCTCCTCCTCACCCTCCTCCGCTGCTGCCGCCGCTGCGGTGTTATCGTCCTGGGTCAGAGCCCACTCGGAGGAGCTGCTGGAGGCGGGGGTGGCGCTGCTGGAGGCAGGTAGGTGGGGAGAGGAACAAAGCGGCCTTGGGTCCTTCCTTTGTTGCTACAGGGAGAGGAGGGGGGCAGTGGCTGTGCGCGCGAGGAGTGTGTGGGGGAGGGCTCCCAGCCCTGCGCTGCTTCTCCCTAACCTCTCCTCACCACGACGCATGCATCCAGTCCTCGGCTCCATCTCCTCCTCCTCGTGTTGCTACACGACCTCCCCGCCGGTGTCTTCGTGGAGGGGCCTTAATGGCGGGGTCTCGACGGAGGGGGTAGTAGAGGGGTACTTTGGGAGTCTTCCCGCCGGCTCCCGTGGTCCTGTGGCGTCTGACCGCTCCCCTTTCCGCCTCCAACGGACCCTCTCTTGCCTTTCTTCCCCTCCCCTCCCCCCTCCTCCTGTCCTCAACCTCTCCCCCGCAGGTGCGCACTTCAACCGCACGGACGCGCTGCTGTCCGGCGCCCGCCTGCTCGAACTTCTGGCGGCTGGCGGGAGTGGCGGGGGCGGCGGGGGAGCGGGGCGGAGGGGGCTGGTGCGGGCGGAGGTGCCGGCACTGCTGGGGCAGGTGGGGCCGAGGAGCGGGGCATGGGGCGGGGTGGGGGATGGGTGCATGAAGGTGGCGAGGCAGACCCCGGGTGCAGGGAGTCATGAGGAGGAGGAAGGGCTGGGAGGGGAAGGGCGCGGGATCGTGTCCGTATGCATGTCTCGGTTCACCTAGGCGGTCGCTCATTACCGTGTCTGGTTGCCGTGCTGCCCCGCTGTCCCCGCTGCCCCCGCTGCTCAGGTGGTTCTCACCTTTGCGGGGCTCAACAGCAGCAGCGGCGGCAGCAGTGAGGTGGTGGGCGCAGCGGCGCGCGTGCTGGGCAGGATCACAGCTGCTGCGGGGGCGGGGGCGGGGGCGGGGGCGGGGGCGGGGGCTGCGGGGGCGGCTGGTGGGGCTGGCGGAGCAGAGCAGGAGGAGGAGGAGGGCGGCAAGGAGGAGGATGTGGCGCGGGCGGTGGCTAGGAACATGACGCTCAGTGGTGAGTGGGCGAGGGGTCACTGCGGGGGGGGGGTTGGCCTCCTCTGTAAGCCTTGCGGCCCTCACCCTGCTGACCCCAACCACCGCCTACCTGCCACCCCCAGGAGTGATCGCCCCGCTGGTGCGGGAGGTGCGGCTGGGCCACCCAGCCAGCCTGGCGCCCTCCCTGGCGGTGCTGAGGGACTGTCTGGCGGCGGATGCAAGTGACCCGCGGGTCGGTGGCAACGCACGGTTGGCGGGCCATGAGGCAGTTGGAGCGGGGCTGCTATCGTTGTGCGCGCAGCTGCTGTTTAAGGTGGGGGTGCGTAACTCTGAGAATGTCTGAGAGGGAATCAGGTACTGCAGGGTGGAGAGCTTCATGTGAGCTTCATGTGGTGGGGAGGGCGTGAGGCCTGTTGCAGCTTTTGTTGTGCGAGGCTGCTAGCTGCTGCTGGGTCAGGTGGGTCAGGTGGGTCAGGTAGGCAGCGGTTCGTGGTGGGGAAGGGAAGGGATCTGATGGACAGCAGCTTGGGTGGGGAAGAGGTCCAACCTCTTCAACCTCTCTCATACCCAATGGTCTCTTGTTTTGCCGTACCCTGGATGTACTGCACAGGCGGTGTCGGACCCCGAAGCGCGTGTCATCTGCTCGTCCATCGTACGACACCTGGTTGCTGCGAACAGCGCTGGCAGCGGCAGAGCCAGGCCTGGAGAGGTTGCCGACAGCGGCAGCAGCAACGTCGGCGGCGGAAAGGGCGGGGCTGCTGCCGCGGCGGCAGTTGAAGGAGGCGGAGGGTTAGGGCTGTACGGCAACACGACGGAGGGCCGAATGGAGCTGGCTGCTGACTTGCTGCGTGTGATGCGGTGGGTGGACGGCTGGGTGCGTGGCTGGGTGGCTGTTGGTTGTCAGTCGTCGTTACGGGGTGCGTTACTGGTGCGAATCACGGTCGGGGACAAGGGGGCCCCGGGTTGCAAGTTGGTGGCGCCGCCGTGTGGTCGCCTGTGTACCCACCTCGGGTAGCCCCACCTGAGGTCGTGTACCGCATCGGATGTACGACACCCCCCCTCCCCCCCCCCCCAGCGAGACGCAGCACCCCGACCTGCACAACGCGGTGCTGGAGGCGTGTCGCGACGTGGCGCCCGCAGCCCTGGCGGCGCAGGCGCTGGTGCGGGCGGGCGCGGTGCCGCATGCGGTGCACATCCTCTCCCACACCCCCTCCCGGGACCACACGCAAGGTGGGGCCGCCCTCCGCCCCCCTCACACCACCTGCCGCACCGTTCACTAAACCCTACAGAACCCAGCAAGCTAGGAGGCCCCGCCTGATGCCTTGCTTGCCTTGATGGCGCCCTGCCTCCTCGCCGGCTGCCTAACCAGTACCTATCCGCGCCGACCGGATACCGTACCCTGCCCCTACAACACAAACCCCATACGGTGCCGTCAGCAGGCGGCGGCGGCGGCGACGGCGAAGGCGGCAGCAACGGCAGCGACGGAAGCCCCCCCGGCGGCGGTCTGGACGCCTCCGGCACCGCCTGGGTGCTGCAGTCGCAGCGCTCCGCCGCCGCCCTGCTGGCGCTGCTGGCGCTGCAGCCGCCGCTGCGGCAGCGGGCGGTGGCTGAGGGGGCGCTGGGGGGGCTGGCGGCGGCGCTGCGGAGCCACTCGGGGCAGCCAGGGCTCATGGCGCAAGTGCGGGTGACGGCGGCGGCGGCGCTGGTGCCTCTATTGGGTGGGCGGTTGGGCGCGGGTGCGGAAGGAGATGAACTGCTTTCCCTTGAGTGATGGGTGATGGGTGGGACGGGCGCCAGCGGGGTGCGCTGCTTTGGAGCTTGTTTGTGGGGATGAGCTTTGGGCAGCTAGCACAGGGCGCTGTAGGCCACCTCCCGCCTCCCACCTCCCTCCCCTGCACCTGCATCTGCTCCTCCTCCTCACCATTCCGTCACGCCGGTTGTGTTAACACCCACCCACTGCCACCCCACCCCCCCACCCATGTTGAGGCCTTATTCCTTAGTCAGTTAGTTGTTTCCTCTTTACCCCCCGCAGGCGAGGACGGGCGCTACGACGAGGCTGCGGTGGCCGCGGGTGTGTTGGAGCCGCTGGTACGCATGCACTACAGCCGCAGCGAGGCGGAGCGGCGGGCGGCGGACCGAGTGCTGGGGCTGCTGGGGCGGGGGGCGGCGGTGGCGGACATGTACGAGAGGGTGGGGATACGGGTGTAGAGGCGGTGTGGGGGAGGAGGAGGAGGAGGGAGGAGGAGGGAGGAGGAGGAGGGAGGAGGAGGAGGGCGATGGGAAGGGCCCTGCTCGGTGATCGGCATGCATGCAAGGGTGCGGCTGCACGTGGTGTGCATGTGTGCGGGCGATCGCGGGAGAAGCGCGGGTGGGGAGATGTTAGGTTGGGGTGGGTTGGCGTGCGGTCGAGCGAAATGAATGGCAGGTGCTGGGTGCGGCCCTCTTCCGCTTCCGAAGGATCCACAGTAGAGGGCGTGTACTGTGCAGTGTACGCCGGGATGCATCATGCATGCTCTGGGTGCGCCCACATATCTGTTCCAACAGCTACGGTGATGGCATGAGGCAGGCGAGCGATGTACAGGTTTGCAAGCGGCAACGGCAGGTTGGTTACCGGTGGCGGTTGGAGAAGGCGCTTGCGCGGGGCAGAAGGGCGTGTTTGGACGCAGCTGCGGATGAGGGTGGCTGCTGCTGCGGAGTAGGAGGCCTAACGGAGGACAGCGGTGGACAGCGGTTTGTGATGTTACAGGGGATGTGTTGCATGCTCGCATCCTCGTGTGGATGTACATGGTTGACAACATCTTAGCGGAGCCTGGTCGCAGGCGCTATCGGTTGCCAAAGAACCAAGGAACTACCGGTAGCCAAAGCCGTGTAAGGCAATGTGTTGCCAGGCGTCAATGTCATACGGGCCTTGCTTGTGCAGCAGGCTCAAGATCACATACAATTGATATAAGGATATAAGATCAGATACGGCTATGCACATAGCTATACGCCCTTCACACATTCAGTCGTATACGTTACGTGCATTTGGCCCTTCAACCCCGCACACGCCTTAGCAGCGATCAGCACCCCACGCATCCAGCGTACAAGTAGGGCCCCAAAAAGACTGCCAAGCAAACTGAAGTGCTAACACAAAAGTTCCTATCAACACGTCGTCCACGTCACAGGTACGGTAATGCAAAATGTACAAAGCACACATCCATGTAGACCAGCATGCTACCTACGGAAATGCACCAATGCTCGCTTCTTCCACTTTGTCTGCCCCATGGCCGGACCTAATAACACACCCAACCCCTTTCACTTCCCCACATGCATGCCACACCAGCCAGCCAGTCCTACCGGCCTCCTCTCACCCCCCACCATACCGTCTCCATCCTCGCCTCCACCTCCGCCCTACCCGCGGCCAGCTGCTGCAGTGCCGCCTCCACCGCCCCCTCCACCTGCCCCGCCATCACCCACCTCCCCTCTCCGCCTCCGCCTACACCACCCGCCCATCCAGCACGCGCAGCCGCCTCCACCGCCCTCTCCAGCTCCCCGAGCAGTAGCGCCAGGTCCGCATCCAGCTGCGAACGGACCCCACCGCCACCCTCGCCCCCACCCTCACCTCCGCCCCTGCTGCTGCTGCTGCTAGCGACCTTGTTGCCGCCGCTGCGACCCCAAGCAGCACCCCACCTACTGCCCGCCGGACCACCACTACCGCCGCCACCGCCACCACCGGCAGCCTGCCTTCCAGCTCCTCCGCTGCTACCCATCCCGGGAGCCGCCTCCACCTCCACCCCCCGCCTTCTCCCCAGCTCCCCCACCACCGCCGCCACACAACCACAAGACAACCTCGCCCCTGCAGCCGGGTGCAGCCCCCACAGCGCCCCTCGCAGCGGCACCAGCAGCCGCTCCACCACCTCCTGCGTCCCGGCACTGGGGCAGCCGCCAGCACCAGGACCAGCACCAGCACCAGCACCGCTGGAGGAACCCACCTCACCCCCTCCTCCTTGACTCCTACTCCGCCCCGCCCCACCACCACCGGACCCCCCCACGCTGGCAGCACTGCCGTACATCTTCGCAGCTCGGTCGGCCACCTCTTGGACGAGCAGGTCGGCGGTTCGATCCGCGACTGCCCTCAGATGCGCGGCTAGACAGCCCAGCAGCCGCAGCAGCGCGGCGCCTTCAGCGGCGCAAAAGAGCGCGGAAGCAGGTAGCGGCGGCGGCGGCGGCGGAGGGGGAGGTGAGGGAGCAGCTGGGGAGCTTGTTGTCTTCTGTTGGGCTTGTATGCCACCGCGGTCCTCCTTGCCTACCAGGCACGCAGGTTGGGAGCTTGCGGGACGGACGGGTGGCTTGCCTGGATGCGCACGCAGGGGAGGAGGATGAGGAGCAGCAGCAGCGGTAGCAGCAGCAGCAGCAGCTGGCGGCGGCGGCAGCGGCTCCACCGGATCCTCCGACCAGCATAACCGCGAGCACACACCGCCGATGTTGGCCCTGCCGCAATCAGCCTTGCCCTCCCAGCTGCCTCCTCCTCCTCCTTTTCCGCCTCCTCCTCTTCCTCCGCTGCCGCCGCCTCCATTCGCATCCTCCGCGGCGGCCAGCCCGAGGCCAGAGGAGGGCGCCACCCGCCGTAGGCGCGAGCCCCAAAGCCCGGGTCCCCTTCGCCCTTTCCGCTTCGCCGTCTCGCCCTTCCGCCCGCCCGCCACAGCCTCCTGGCCTGCTGCATGTAGCGCCTGGGGGCCGGCGTCACTGGCGGCCCCGATAACGATCATCGGCCAAGCAGCCATGTCCGCTGCTGCGGTTGTCACCGCCGCCGCCGGTGGTACGACAGCGGCGCCGTACGCGCCACAGCTGCTGCGATCGCCGCTGTTGCAGCCACTGCTGCTGCTGGAGAGCGCGGGTGCGGGTGCAGCTCCAGCATCCACCACCGCTGCTGCCGCCACTTCCCCACCAGCAACACTCGCCAGGGATGCGGCAGGAGCGCCTGCGCCCTCGCCACAAAGCCCCAGGCCGCCCGCCCACAGCTGCCGCCAGAGCGCATGCAACAGCAGCAGCAATCGCTCGGTGGCCGACCCAAGGGTCACTGCGTCGCTGTGAGCCACACAGAGTGCCTTGAGGTCCGCACTCGCGCCGGGGCAATGCAGGTTGGACACGTGGGTGAGGCGGTTGGTGGCGGCGACGCAGGCGACGGTCGCCAGTCGTACGACAGAAGAGCCCCACAAGGCAGCCATGAGGCATGTGTCGTACGACAAATACGGCAATGCGATACCAGTGGTGGCGGCTGATGCGCACGTACTGTGACTGTGGCTGTTGTACGACGGGAAACGCGCTTCCTTAACTGGTGTCAGCGGTAGGCCACCGCCGCCGCCAGTGACGGCCGCGGCGGCTAGTGGAATCTGCGTTAAGGCCGTCAGGTGATGATGCGACGGCGGCGCTGGCGGCACCGCCATTGCCGCCGTCGTTGTCTTCTGGTCGGACGTCACCAGCGCCGCCGCTAGCGCCCGCACTCGGCCCGCCGCCAGCAGCAACGCCGACTGTAGCAGTAGCAGCTGCTGCGGCCGCGACTGTCGCCCGTCCCCCTGCATCGGCAGCACCGACGGCGCCAAAGGCGACGAATCCCCCAGCTGCCGTTCCCGCTGCTGCTGCTGCTGCTCGAGTAACTTCCTTTCCTTTTCTACCACCGAACGGCTGCCCTCCTCAACATCCCGCACCCATGCCGCCGCGTTCTCCACCCACACCTGCTCCTCCCGCACCCTCTCCTCCTCCTCCTCCTCCTCCTCTACCGCCGCAAATGCTAATGCGGCGTCAGACGAGGCGAGCCACGAGGTCGTGTGGCCGCCAACCGCCGCCGGTCGGACTGCTACTGCCACTGCAGCAGCGGCGGCGGCCGCTACAGCCGTACCAATAGCAGTCTCGGCGGCGAGAACACGAGTGGCGCCCGGGGGTAGCGCTGTGACGGCGACCGCGGGTCCGTACTTATCCGCCGCCGTACCCGCCCTGAGGTGTACGGCAGCGATAGCAGCGGCGCCGCGAATGGGTTCCCCGGGGCAACCGGGGCGGAGACAAGGCCTGATCACAACCGACTCGCAGCGCACGGCAGCCAGCAGCTCCCGTACACGATCCAGGAAGAAACATGTGCCGTACTCGACTGCCGTACTTGCAACATGCCGCCACAAGAGCACATCTTCCCGCTGCTCTCTTTCCTGGCCCTCTCCCCCAAGTCCCCGTCGATGCCGCTGCTCTGTCGGCCTTCCCTCCTCCTCTTGCTGCCGCTGCTGCTGCGGTTGCTTCCGCCTCGGAAGGTGGCTCGGCAGGGGGCCAGCCACGACAGGCCAGCCGTCAACAGGTGTCAGCCGATCCACCTGCTGCTGCTGCTGGCCCCTCTGCTCAGCAGGTATTGAAGGCCCAAGCTGCCCAGCGCTCTCCCCCGAGCAAGTGGAAGCTGCTGACGTGCTGCTGCTGCTGTCGTCGTGTACGACAACAGGTACGACAGTGCTGTACGGCAGCGGTGGTGGAGGTGGTGGTCGGGGGTCGGTATCGTCTGTGGCGGCTGTCGATGACCGACTGGCTGCCATGCTGGCGACGGAGGGCGGCCTCTCCACTGCACCCATCACCACCGACACCGCCGCAGCGGCCTCACCTGGGCTCCTACACGCAGCCGCCGCCGCACCCTCCTCCTCCCTCCCACCGCCCGCTGCCTCCATGCCCAGACCGCCGATTGCTGCAGCAGCTGCTGCTCCACCTTGCTTTCTCCGCCCCTTCCCCTCTTGCTCTCCACCACCCTCCCCCTCCTCCTCCTCCCCCGCCTGCAGCGCCCGCCGCAGCACCCGCAGCTCCCGCTCGCACAGCCCCCGCAGCGTCCCGTTCACCGCCTGCAGCTGCTGCTGGGTCTGCAGCGGCTGGGGCTGGGGCGGGGGATGCAGCCCCTCCTGTTGTTGTGGCTGGTGTTGTTGTTGTCCTAGGGTTCGTGGAGGCAGCCCTGATGCGGCAAGGGAGGACAGCGCACCCGCCTGCATTAAATACGGCAGCACCTGCGACACCGCATGCCTGGCGCGCTGAGTCAGGAAACACGACAGAAGGGCGAGTGGCGGATGCACATCTGCCGCCGCTCCTATATTCGCTAGAGCCGCAGCTGCTACAGCCGGGACGTCGCCGCTGCAGCAGCTGCTGCTGCTACTTGCTGCGTTTACTGCAGGCAGCCGCTGCTCGCTTCCCTTCTGCAACGGACAGCAGCAGCCTCGTACCGCTGCTGCGGCGCCTATCGAAGCTGCTGCTGCCGCCTTTTCCGCTGCCTTTGTTGCTGCTGCCGCTGCAAGCGCCTCCTCCGCAGCGCTGTTAGGAGCCTGGGAGGCCGCTGCGCCGCTCCCGGCGCCTCCCGAGGCGGAGCCCGCGGCGAGGTCCAGGATCGCTCCTGCGGTTGGTCTTGCGGCGTCTGACGCGCTGCAGCCAGCTGCCAGCACCCGGGAGGTGCTGCCGGCAGCAGCAGCGGCACTCGGAGCGGGGTGGTGCGCCGCAGCGCCCGCCGGGACCAGGGCGCGAGCGGGAGGAGCTGCTGCGGGCCGTGGTGGTGGTGGTGGTGGTGGTGCCGGGTTGCGCCGCAGGGGGGCCCAGGCGGGCAGCTGGTGCCGCTCAGCCCACACCTGCGGGGGAGGGAGGGGGCCGCGGGCAGGGGCAGGGGCAGCAGCGAACGGGGGAGGAAGGGATGGGGGTGAAGTTGAGGTCTTGGAGGGGACTTGGCGCTCCTTCTTTGTGGCGGAGTGCGGGTGTGCTCCTCGTGTAGACCAGGAACACGCCCTCGACAACAACAGCGCAGTCAGCACAACACAGCATTCCTCCCCCTTGCTGGCCCCTACCAACCGGCCCCACCCCCTCCCTCACCGCCATGCGCGTGTGCACCGCCGCATACAGCCGCCACACCCGCAGCCACCCCTCGCACCGCCGCTCCTCCTGCTGATCCTCTCCCCCCTCCCCTCCGCTGCTCGCCTCCTCGCCCGCCTGCCCTCCATGCCCCCGCCCCCACCCGCCCGCCTGCTCCCTCAGCCTGCCCCCCACCGCCCCCAGCGCCTCCAAGCCGGCAGCCAGCAGCAGCTCCAGGGCGCAGCGCAGGGCGGCATGCGGGGCGGGGGCCAGCGAGGTGGCTTGCGACTCCGACAGGTCGCCTGGGGAGGGACGGTGGGTGGGGTGGGAAGGTAGGAGTGGGTTGACGGGAGTGGGGTCGGTGAACATGCAAGCAGGAGGTATTGCTAGTGTGGAGGAGGAAGGGCCTGCCGTACGCTGCTGCCCGCAGGCCGCATGCAGCGCACTGTACGGACCCACCCAGCAGGCCCCGCCCAGGCCGCCGCCCCTCTCCCGCCCCGCAGCCTCACCCAGCAGGTCCCGGCTAGCCCGCTGCAGCGCCCGCCACACAGGCAGCTGTCGCCGCATGTGCCGCAGCGCCGCGCTGCACGTGTGGCATGCAGCAGCAGCAAGAGGGTCGGCAGCAGCAGCAGCGCCAGTACAGCCACGGGCAGAGCCAGCAGCAGCGGCAAGCCCCTCTTGCTCCCCGCCGTGTGGGTTGTCCAGGGGCGCCATGATGGCAGCTGGGGGTCGGGTTGGGGTGGGAGGAGCCGGGTTGGATTTGTGGATTGCGGTCAGGTGCGGTGAGCGTGGAGGGTGTTGTGGTGGGGGTGAGGACGAAGGGAACCTGAAACCTTCTACCATGTTATGATCCCTCAGGGGCAAGAAGGAACTTCCTGTCCCCGCCGTAACCACCACCCATTTCACAGCTACCCACCCAAAGCTGCGATCTCGCGCAGAGTCATGTGCCGCAGCTCATCCCAGGCGGCAGCGAGCAGTGCCGACGCAGTCGCATGCAGGGGACCGACATTGCTGCTGCCGACGTTAGCGCCGCTGCCACTGCGCGCGGTGTTGGCATTGCTGCTGCGCCCTGTGCTGGTCTGATGTGGTAGCAGCTGGTAGCATCGTGCAGTGCCATTGCGATGCGGGGATGAGCTGCTTGCTGGGGAGCATGTCTGGTCAGCTGAGGGATAGGGAGTGAAGGTAATGAATCGTCACTAGCGCCATTTCAGGCGTGGTCAGAAGGATTGCACCCCTTGACCATTTTGGAAATGTGGATTCGCAGTTATGGGCTTCGGCACGGTTAACAGCACTTACCAGCATCGCTGCAGGCCCTCCTCGCATGCAGCAGATAAAGGCAGCGACGCACAATTGTTAATGTGCTTTTGCATTCTTCTGTCCATCTGAAGCACTGGAACCCCTTCCTGCTGTGGTACTCCACTAGCGCGCCCCGTCTGCATGGTGAAAGCGCAAGACGAACCACGTAACATGTAGCATTGTTTACCAATCTACTGGAATCTGGCAACAGACTTACAAATGGGCAAGAGTCTTAGAAGAGTCTTCTGACAACCCCGCTGACCGGAGTGCACAGCCCTCGGTCATCCTATCTTAAGTCGGAGGTTAATGTGTAGTGCAAACCATTGCAGATGAAGATACATGTTTGCAAAGCGCAATGGTATCGTCTGTCGACAGTCGAGCATACTAGCAGGAAGAAACCGGTCTGTACGGCGATCGGCCTTTTACTCAACCTGCGCATTAAGCAGTCTTCCACCGTAGGCAAATAGTTTCTTGCTTGCACATACTACAGTGGAAAATACCTAAGCGGATAGGCTTGTTATTTGGGAAATGTCTTGCACTCTCAGGGTCCCCTCCTCTGCACGATGCACTAGCACTTCTTACACCCGTAAACATGCCACAGCTAACCAGCTCCTAAAGCAATTAGCACGGTTCAACCCAAATCAGCTCAGCAGCTACCAAGGCGTGAAGCTGCTGTTGCCGACAAAGGGTGCGGTG
The DNA here is from genome assembly GCA_021605115.1 of Astrephomene gubernaculifera. Classification (NCBI taxonomy): domain Eukaryota; kingdom Viridiplantae; phylum Chlorophyta; class Chlorophyceae; order Chlamydomonadales; family Astrephomenaceae; genus Astrephomene; species Astrephomene gubernaculifera. The sequence continues at coordinate 2,933,793 of BMAR01000004.1, forward strand.
CACATGCCTCCTGATTGAGAGGCTTGAGTATATGGGAGCTAGACCCGTCTAATTACGCCTTTCCGCGCTGGGCTATGTGACACAGGTCGGCTGGCCATGACTCCGCAAGGGTCCGCCCCAGCACGCAAGGTAACCAGTCTTTTCAGCGCTGTTTGAGTTGGCTTGGGCCAATTGGGCTTGGGCGTCGGCTCAATACGCTTTCTGCCTGTGCAGCCGGTGCAAATGTCATTCCTTGGCGTGGGTGCTCCAGAGGCGCTCCTAGTGGCCGTGGTCGCACTGGTGGTGTTCGGTCCTAAAGGCCTCGCTGAGGTGAGGTCGCAACCTGTTGAACATCAGAAACAGTCTTCCGACTAACACACAGACCCGTGGGGCCTGTTGCACCCTCTTGTTGGACCCACACCGCAACACCGCGTCTCACATGCACGCGCCCACCTCAGGCCGCGGCCTGTGCAGCACCCTCAAAGCCAAACAACCTGACTTGCTTGCTCGCACACGCGTGTCGTTACCCTGCCACCCGCTTACCCCTCAGCTCGGCCGACCCCGGTGTGAAGCCCCTTGCGGCAGCCGTCCCCGCCAGCCTGCCACTTCCTTGACCTTTTCAACACCCTTCACCCCGCTCCAACTCCTCTCCACTCCTCACCCTCTGCGCTCCCTCCTCCCAATCCCCGCATCCCCGCATCCCTATCTACCCACCTCCGCCCCTCAGGCCGCCCGCAGCCTGGGTTCCGCGCTGCGCGCCTTCCAGCCCACCATCAAGGAGGTGGTGCAGGTGTCGCAGGAGCTCAAGGGGTCGCTGGAGAAGGAGCTGGGGCTGGAGGAGCTGAGGCAGGCCTCCAGGCCCAGCCCCACCCCGCTGACACGGGATGCGGCGGAAGGTGGGAGGGGGGAGGGGTCGTGGGAGCTGAGAGGGGGTGCGAGGGCAGCCGGGCAGCGGGAACTGGGCCGGATTGGCGGCGCGGGTGACTAGGTGAGGATGGTTCGACAGTTTGGGGTTTGGGTCTGCTTCGGTGGGCTGCCGGGGTACATGTGACGAGTTTGGGGCGATGAGAGCGGGGGGCCCTATGTCCCTCGGGACTGGGAGCGCTCCGGTCCAGCCTGACCTAAGTGCATACCCTTCTGCATTACTGGAACGGCGGCCTCAAACCCCCGCCCCCGCCTCCCCAGGCTCCCTCAGCAGCATCTCGGACTCCATGGCTAAGAGTCTTGATCCGGAGATTGAGGCCAAGCGGGCAGCATCCGCGCAGATGGCCTGGGGCGGCGCCGCTGCGCCCGCCAGCCCCTCCGAAGCACCCGCTGCTGCTCCTGCTGCTGCTGAGGCCCCAGCAGCCGCACCTGCTGCAACTGCGGCTGCTGCCGCCACTCCCCTAAAGGTGAATGGCTTGTTCGGCTCCGGGGTCCGGGGCGGGTTTCCCGAACCGCCATGTCCCTCTGCGGCTGTACTGCACCGCACTGCACCTGTGAGCAAAGCAGCTTGGGGGATGTCTCATTGCTCAAAGTATGTGTTTACAGACCCAGCATCAAGCCTGCAAGCGTCGCATGCGTCGCAAACTGATATGCTGTGCGTGCTGTGGACCTCCTGCGCTCCCACGTGTTATGTCTCGCAGGACATCTCCTCCATGAGCCTGGAGGAGCTGCAGGCGGAGCTCAGCCGCAGACGGGCGGGGGCGGGGGCAGCGGGGGGCGACAAGCAGCAGCGGCAGTGAGGGCGGCGGCTGCCGGGGGACACCTGGGGCGGTGTCAGGAGGGAGAGCGGCTGTCGTTGTCTGCTGAGTGGCGCTGCCTGCATCTGGGCAGTAGTTTGACGCTTGCGTAAGCGGATGCTTTACCTTATACGGGGTAATACTCACCGTTGATTTTGTGGCGTTGGTGCGGGGTAAAAATCGGTGCTGCTTTCATGGCTTTGGTGAAGGGCGAGGTATTCCCTGCGGCAGTCGGTGCGCATGTGTCACGTTGCATGGTGCATAATGGGTGCCGGGGCGCTTTGAATGGGTGTGGAAAGGGGGCGCCGCGATAGAGCAGGAGCGTTAGTATGCGATGAGAGGGAGAGCAGTTTTGCACATGGGGTCGCAAGGATGCGGATATGATTGCGTTCGTGCAGGGCTAGATGCCCCTGTCCATTTTCCCCATGCAGGACAGGAGCACTGAGCCCTTGTTGACGACAGTGTTGGACTTGCATACCGGTTTACTAATACTTTGTATTAAGGTTTACTAAAGCCAAGATTGCACGCAGTTCAGTTAACTGAACACATGGACTTGCTTTTTATCGGGTAGGGACATCATACCCCTGGTGCAAATTGTTGTCACGGTTGGAGAGGCAACTTGGGTAAAAGTTGCTGACACGCTATACAACGCACAATGCAATGCCATACCTCAATCGAACACAGACACAACAAAACCAACAGGCTCGACGCTATGTCCGAAACAACATGGACACCGCCAAGCCCCTCCACCCTCCATCAACCAGCATGGGAGTATGGAATAAAGACACCGGTAAAGAATAACCTTACAACGAAATGACATGGCGGGGTCGTGCGCTTACCTGCACAACCCCTCAACAGAAAGATAACATTACGGACTGCCGTGGCCCCCGATGCACACCAGGTGTATGCTTCAGCCCTCGCAGGCGTTCATGTGCACGTCACACATAGCCCGCGGGCCCACGGGTCCAACAATGGCGGTCATGCATTGGTTAGGTTAAGGCAGCATACATGGCTGCCACCCCTTAATGGAACACGCTTAGGGATCACTAGAAGCGTCTGCATTCAGCTTTCAGATTACCTTCCCGACGAGTCGCAGTGGTGTACCCAACGCGGTCCTCTGACACAAGGCACAGTCGCACAACCACAGAGACCTGGTCCCAGATTGTCCCATTAACGCAGCGGGCCCGGCTGCACATGCACAGTGCAGGGACACCCGAGTGGCCGAGTCGACAAACCAGTCAACAGTAAACGTCTTCTGAAACGTCTACCCCAACGCAACCCCCACACCCCCAACCCCCACCGCACATGGAACCCTTTCCAGGGAGTGCAGCCCATAGAAGACAGAGAAAGGGAGGAGGTTGCGCGGCACACTTCGCAGCCAGTTCCTACCTGTCTTCAACTCAGACAGGCGGCTGTTGGCCTGCGCCTAAACCGGTTGCACAGCTAGGCGGTTGCAACCGCTACAACGACTGCAAGTACCCCAGGCGTGGCCAGACACCTTTATGTTATAACCAGGGAAGAGATGCATGGCATATTGCTGCTAGGCCACCTCCACCGCAGGGTAGTGTCCCTTTCCAACATACAGGACCGATCTCTTCCGACTCTTCCGCTCTCTATCCGACCTCCTTCCTATATACAGCCTATGTTCAATAGCTAACTTGTCTTCGCTCCATCCCTCGCTCCTCACCTTACGCAGGCGGCAAGCCAGGGTAACCGCCAAACCATCAACAGGCAACCATCCCGTTCCTCGCGGTTCAGTTTACCTACAACATCCCGTACAGCATAAACCCGTACAACATAAACCTGTACTGCTATATACAAATCGGCACCCACTCGGCCTCCGTATAATATGACCCAGGGGTCGGTCCCCGTCACTCACTCCTCATCACTGCGACCAGGAGCTTGCCGTGAGCTTCAGCAGGCCTCGCAACGCCCGCTGGCTGCCACTCGCACCGCCACCTGCTGCTGCTGCAGCGCCTCCGCCTTCATGCCCTCCGTTCACAACCGCCTCCCCAGCAGCCGCCTGAGCCCCCTCCCGGACCTGTCCCTGGTAGCTATGCCGCTTTAGGTGCCGCTGCTGCTGCGGGTTCTGTGGCGTGTCGTGCTGCCGGTGCGCCGCGACGGGCGGGGGCGACTTGGACTGCAGCCTCTGCAGGACCGCGATGCCGGGCTTGATGGCCAGCGATGGTGAGGCAGCATGGCGACTGCACTCCGCCTCGGGAGGTGCGCGCTTGCCGTCCGCAGCGGCCAACGCAGCTGCGGAGGACTGGCGGCTGAAGATGCCTCGGGACCAGCCACTGCCCCTGCTGCCGCTGCTGCTGCTGGTGCGGGAGGAGCTGCCGCTGCTGCTGGTGCGGGCGCTGCCGTTGCCGCTCCTCATGTCGCCGTGGTGCCTCCAGCGGTCCGCCAGCGGCGGCAGGGCAGCCACAGCGGGCTGCCTGGGCGGGCGCGAGGAGGACGGCATCGGCGGCGGCGGGAGCGGCGCTGGCTGCAATAGCGGCATTGGCGCTGCGTCTACTGCCATCTCCTTGCTCGGGCTCTGGTTGATGTTACTGCTTACGTCCACTACTTGCAGGTGTGGTGCGGCGATGTTGGGTGACCCTGTCACCGGCAACTGCGGGTGAAGCTGATGGCTCCGCGGACTTAGCAGCTTGTCACCGCCGGTTGAGCTCCTGGGCTGTACGGCAACCAGGACCACCGCATGGGCCCCATGGCTGTCGTCAGCAGCTGGTGCCGTACAATTGCCTCTTGGCAACTGTGGGGGCTGCAGCAGGATTTGCAGCTGCTGACATGACGGCAGCGGCGGCCTGCTGCTTTGCTCCGAGTCCACGGTAGTCGCAACGTCGCTGCCGCCCGACACGCTGCTGCCACCGCCTGTTCCGCTGGGCCGCCTGCCAAACAGCAGCAAGCTCCTCGTGAGCTTTATTTTGGGACCTGGGCCTTTGGGCGTGGGCGGCTCAGGCGGCGGCGACAGGTCAGGCCTGTTCAGCAGCCGCCGCAGCACAGGGTTCCTGGGCCTGAGGTTCACCAGCGCAGCGGGGACAGCGCCATGGGGGCGGCCCTCACCGCCCCCTCCTCCTCCGCCTCCCAGGAGGTCCCCTTGGATGCGTGCAAGGATGCTGTCTATTCGCTCCACGATCGCGCACTCATCGTCGACGCTCCCTAGGGCGGACACGCTGGATGCGGTGGGTCCGGAGGCGGTGGATTCCGCGCCTGAGCAGCTGCGGAGGCTGTGGAGGCTCTGAGCGCTGCTACGCAGGCTGCAGCGTGAGCTGCTGCGGAGATGGTGGCTGCGCAGATCGACGGAGCAGGGCCGCGAGGAGAAGGCGCTGGAGGTGGCTGGTGTCCCGCCGCTAGCGATGCCCATGCTGCCTCTGCTGCAGTGCGCCAGCGGTGGCCATGGCGCGATGGGAGGGACTTTGGGGAGAGGCGGCAAGGACGCGGCTGGCAGAGGCTTTGATCTGGTGCCTGTAGATTTGCTGTCATGTGAAACCTGAGGCAAAGGCGGGATAGGTTGTAAATTACTCGTTTGCGTCGTGCGCGAGCATTACAATGCAAACATACAGGCGTGACGCGATCAGGGAATTTGAGACCAACACCAGCCAACACTGGCCATTATTCATGCCACCAGTAACGTGCGCCGCGCCAACATCAGGTAAGCATGAGGGGCTTGATAAGAGGCTCAGCGACCGACAATTAGCCCTTAGCTGTGCCAACGAAAAAGCAACACTGACGTCATTCCTACCTACGGTATGCACAGTTTATGATAGTACTCACCCTGCAGCTGCTTGACCCAGCTTGCTTCCTCAAATGGGAAGCACCAACCTCGCCCGTCGGCGACGTTGAGCGTAATGGACCGACAACGAGGTCGTTATCATCCTCTATTACGTCGTAGTCAGCTAAGTCTACTGCGTTGTGGGTCTGTAACAACCCCAGAGCTGGGTTATAGGAAGGCTTGGGCAGCATCTAGTTACAGGGACGACTCCATACCAAGGCTATCGGGAATGGAAATGACTGTAGGTCTCACGCAGCAGTCAGAAATGGATTCTAGGCAATAATGTACATGGAAAGGCGACGGTGCGGTCATGGAGGCCGGCTGTCACGCGACCAAGAAAGGTTCGCACAGAATTGCAAGCTGCTGCGGCTTCCATTCTACGATTACAGTACAGCTACATGAACATATTCGCATACTTCGTTTTAGGTGCTAAGCAGGAGTGCAAGCAAGCAAGTTTGAACGGCTGTGTACGACCTGATTCCGCTAATGCGATAAGCGAGCACGTCCACAGGTTCTTTAGATGCCGACAAATGGGAACTGTTATTCACACAAAATGCCGGTGACAATGTCGATAATCGCATCACAGTGGCGGTGTGCGTCACAACTTTTACTATTTTTGGCAGCCGTTCCCTTCGCATTTCCCTTCGCGTAACAACTGTCCCCTTTGCAACACTATCATCCATTAAGCCAGACTATGTCGGCTTGGGCTCCTCATGTCCGCAGGAAGCGCACCTTCCCAGAGCAATGCACAGTTCCCAGAACTAAATGACCCTGCACTGCTCCCAACCACGGCGTCGCCGCCTGCTCCTACACACCCCAAAGCAACGTTAACACCTGGCGTACCCACCTTCCCAGCTGTGCACGCCTGCCGGGTACCCGGGACCTCCCTTCCTCCCTGCCCCTCCGCACCCTCCCCACACGCTGCTGCTTCCAGCTGGCCTCCGCTCCTCCCCCTCCCCTACAGCTGCGCGCCCGCCGGGCTCATCTCCCGCCTGTCCAGCAGGTACACGTCCACCGGGTCCTGCCAGAACAGCAGCAGCCCGCCCAGCAGGCTGTACGCCAGGAAGCTGAGCAGCCCGAACACCACGCACGCGTTCAGCAGCGCCGGGTTGAAGGGCGCGCCGAACTGGGAGCGCCAGGTGGACAGCATGGGGCCGTAGCCGCGGAACTGGAGGGTGGGGTGGGAAGGGAGCGTGAGGAGGGTTGCCCGGGAGGGCAGGTGGTGGCGGTGGTGGTGGACGGTTCAGGCGGGCAAAGAAGAAGATACCGTACGAGGCGCTAAAATCTCAAACCCATGTCCCATGGACTCGTGCAATGCATGGACGACGGACATGCCGGGTCAGGTAGGGGCGGCTGGGCAGTGCAAGGAGGAGCTCTGGAGGAGAGCTGCAGGGGGGGACGTGAAGGGGGTGTGGGACATGGTGGGGAAGGCTGGCGGCGCCCTGTGCCTGCCACCACTTGCCCTCAGCTGTTACAGCGCCGCGTGATGGAGTCCGGCACACCGGTAGGACCATGCAGCTGCGTGCCAGGCCCCAGGTTCCTGCCGCTGGCTCCTGCCCCCTCTCGCATGGCGCCTTTGGCTCCCGCTGCCCCTAACCCCCACCCGCCCCTCCCCTCCCGTAGGTTCTCCTCCACCTCACCCCTTTCCCCCTCCCTCCCACCTGCAGTGCGATGTTGAGCACGTGCAGCCCGGTGAACAGCGCCGCCGACATGACGAAGGCCCGGCCGAAGCGGCGGCCCGGGTCGCCCAGCGACTTGAAGGAGCACAGCAGCAGCACCAGCGCACACGCCTGCGCAGCGGGGCAGAGGTGGGGGCGGGCAGGAGGACGGGCAGGCAGCATAGACGCCGTGTACGTCGGCAAGGGGGCCCAGCAGGAACAGGTGCGGTACCAGGAGCAGCGAGCAGTCTGAAGCAGAGGCTGCCGGTCCCACAACATGCAACAGGATACATCAGCCGCTGTACGCTGCATGGACGCCTGGGAGCGGGTGCACGAGGGAGAAGCTGCAGCAGCCGCAGAGGAGCATGCTGGCGTGCAGGTGCATTTTGAGCAGCAGCAGCCGCAGGGGGCTACAGCGGGGGTCCTGGGAGGGAGGGAGGGTGTGCACACACACACTCTCTCTCACGTGGAAGAGGATGGTGAGCACGACTGCGAAGCCGGCGCTGATGGCCGCAGCGGAGAAGAGCTGCTGCCTGCGGGGGTGCGGCGGAGGGGTGAACGGCGGAGGGGTGGGCTGGCGGTCAGGCCGGGCAAAGAAGAAGCGCGAGCGAGGTGGGTATGCCGTATGTGTTCCCCTCCCTCGGTTCATGAAGGTGTGTGGACCGCCACGTCACAGCAGTGTTTCATGCCTGGCATTAGCCTCGCCCGCGCGAGCCCCTTTGCTGGCATTATCAGCGTGCTACCCGCCGTGCAGCGCCTCCCCCGCCTCACCAGTCGCTGGCTTTGCTGCCGGCGGGAAAGCCCGAGGCGCCGTGACTCAGCTGGCTCACTGCGGATGTAAAGGTCTGGGGCAGGAAGGCAGGTAAGGAGGGCAGGTGAGGTGCGGCGGGGTGCCGGGAGGGGTGTTGGCGGTTGGGACAAGCCATGTGGGGCGGCTCGCTTGGGGGCGTACGGAGCCCCCAGCAGGCAGGGCAGGGCAGTGCAGTGCAGTGCACGGATGCATGCCGGGGATTGCAGGTACCGGTAGGTGGGGTACAGGGAAGTACACGCCACCACAGGGACCGCTAACCCTTGCTGTGGCAACAACACAGCGGCAGCCAGCGCCCTTCCCGGTGCTCAACCAAAAAGCGCCGCCGCCCCTTTTATGCATCATCCTGCACGCGCACCTTGTATGTTGAGCCACATAACGCAGCGAAGATCGCCGCTAACGCCATGTTAATGCCGAACACCGCCCACACCCATTTGCGCACTGGCGAGTGGTACTGTCGCAGCGAAGGAGCTGGCGCGCTGCTTGAAGATACAGGCAGACTGCTACGATTTCCGGACATTATTCCTCCTCCTACTGCTGCTGCTGTTGTCGAGTCTAGCGCGGAATTGAACTGCGAGGAGCGGCCTAAGGACCGCTGCCTGGGCTGAGATGTCTGACTTGAAGTAAAGGCGTTAGGTGTAACGGTTTGATATGCTGCAGGGCTCGACAAAGAAGGCTGGAACGTTTCTTCTCCGGAGCCGGAGTCGCTGTCTTTGGACCTGTCACCCGCTGCCTGTGAGCCCCAACAAATGGAGGGGGCTGCTCTTGCCGCAAAGTCTGAGGGTTGAAGGCTGCTGTCGATGGTTCGGGCTTCTCGTCGGGCTCGTGAGGGGACGTGGATGCGCTCTTTTGTGGGCCTCGGTGGCCGAGACTTGCCAAACATGTACGTGAAGGCTATTAAACTGTTAGTTGGCGGCGCTATGATTTGTTATGCCATTAGCAGGTTAGATTTTGAAGAGAAGGACGCGCTGCTATTGCACTTGGGATGACGATGATGACTCTTGGGATTGGACTAGCGGACGCGCATTCAGGCAGTTGTAGCTTATTACAGTACAGGAAGGAGGGAAGCTTCCTGTACGTTTGCGAAAAGCTAGGCTGGCCCTGTATATTAGAGAAGTACTGACCCACGGGTCTCTTTTGAAGGCCCCGTCATACGAGCAGAAGGCCAAACAACTGGACCTGCTTTGGGTTGTAAATGGCACACATATAACAGCAACACGTACATAACTGGTTGCCCTACCGTCACAGTCCCTCATGCGATATCGATGAGGATGTTGATACACAGCGTTCCGTCTCCAGCTACTTCCAACATCGGTTTTCAAATAGCCTTAAGGCTGGTTACGGCATTTGTTTCTCGAAGAAGCAAGCAGGATAGCAACCAAACGATACTCCCCGACGTCCCCGTCCCTGCCAGTCTTCCGAATTCGCCGTAGCAATTGCTAACATGTTCAACGTTTAATACAAATACTAGCCTCCCAGCGCCTTAGCATGCAACTTCGTCGTGCACGGTTGACTAGGCGTGCGAGGTGCATGTCTGGCACCATATTCCGATAATGCGACAAAACGGCAGCTTCAAAGCACATTGACGTTGCCGGGGCAAACGTTTGGGTAATCGACCTTTCCTGCTATGTGAGAGACATGCAAGAATGGTAATTGAGGCCTTCCTGTTGTTGCCAACAAGATAGGTAGCCAGTTTTATCAATAATAAGATAATGATATTGATGCAAATCTAATTGAACACTAGAACCTGACAACGTGTTTATTTTGATGTCCTTATAAACCCGCAGAGTTCGCAGGCAAGAACAAAGAAGTGCATTAGTGCAGAAATGGCACACAATTGCAATATGCAAGCAGCCGCCATTGCGTGGAATATAGGTATCTTGGAGGAATCGCTGAGAGGAATCTTTGTGTAACGAACAACGGACTCCATTAGCATGCCTCTTCCTGGCAATAAAAGTACATTCTCGTTCTCTAATCTTGACAGCCTTTGCAGGGAACCAACAGTAGAGGCTATCTGTTGGGGAGAAGACGTGGCCTTTCAGCAGCCACACTTCACCACAACAACGAGGGTTTCGCCTCTACTAGTTTTGGCCCTTGGGCTTGGGCCATTTGGCTTCCTATTACAGCATTGGGATACCAGGCAGCTCAAGCGGTAGCCATCATGGAAGACAACGAGAGCAAACCCAAGGGGATGATTACGTCGCCTTCGGGCAACCGGCTTTGTCAAGCCGAGTCAACTCTGTTGACAGACGCCGAGAGGGATGAGAACAAGCTCAGCTCCAACCCTATCGTTCGGTAGGTCGATAGCTGGCTTTATGCATGCAAGACACCTTTGCTCTTGCTATGACCGTATGACACGATGTCGCGGTTTGCCTTTGCAGGTTCTTCCAGTTCCTCGGCTCTTTCATGATTCCTGGCCTGGGCATGGTGAGTTGCTGAGTTTTGTGCTTGGCCACCACGCCGACATCTTTTCTACGAGCCGCCTTTGTCCACATCTTTTGCCTAATTCTTTTGCACTCATTTTCCTGTAGTTCTGCGAGGCCTACTTCGTCTTTGCAGTCGGCAATCTTTCATGTAAGGACTGTTCTGTCGTGTATCTTAAGGGCTAAGGTCTGTATGCGTCAAAGAGCTTGGGACACCTATCATTGTTAGCATAATAGCTTGTACTCGGTTGCTTGTAACCCAGTACATTTGCGCCAACTCCAAAGTTAGTAACCCTCTAGTCTCTAGGGCTTACGTTACCTTCATTACGCCCTGTCCTTCACAGCGCTATGGAAGGTGGAGTACAAAGAGTGCTGGAAGGACCACAAGACTTGCCCTGCCAAGCTTTCGGACTCCATCACCTACACGCAAGTCTGTGGCATTATTTTTGGGCAACTATTCCTGGGCTTCTTTGCTGACCGGATAGGCCGAAAATGGGGCTCCGTCTTCTGCGCCGGAAGCATGGTCGTAGGTACGTCCCGACTTCCCACTTACGTGCTGCTGATTAATTAATTCTATAATGCCGTGACCCCTCCTCTATGTTGCCATGCCCCTCCTATGTTGCCGTGACCCCTCCTCCCTCCTCTCCTCCCCTCCGTACACCCCCAGGCGCCATCCTCATCATCGTCTCCAACGGCCCGAACGACCGTGCGCTTTGGGCTATGTTCACCGCTGTGCAGTTCATCTTTGGTATCGGCGTGGGTGGCGAGTACCCCGTTGCCTCCGCCTCTGCCAATGAGCGCGCTGAGTCGTCTGTTCGCCTCCAGAAGCGCCGCGGCGAGACCGTGGTGCTGACCTTCAGCATGCAGGGCTGGGGCAACCTCGTTAACACCGCCGTCATTATCGGTGAGTCTCGCCTGCGGGAATGGTACATGCCCTTCGGAGGGGTTAGCCCATGGGCTTTACTCCCGAGGTGCTCTTTGTAATACCTTTCTGGTCCTCCCCATCTGATTCCTTCAACGCCTTAACGCTTCTTTCTCCTTTGCCCTCCCTGCAGCTATCATGGCCGGCTTCCATCAGTACGGCGCGCCATACAACAAGCACGACCTGGAGGTCACCTGGCGCCTGTCGTACGCCATCGGTCTCATTCCCCTGGTCGGCATCATGCTCTACCGCATCTTCCGCCTGCGCGAGTCTGCCGTGTGGAAGAAGAAGCGGGAGGCGCTCAAGGCTATGGGAGGTGAGGCTGCGGTTCGAGGGCATGACATTATACGGGAGGGGGCTTCCTGTATGCCATCCTGCCGTGCTTGCAGTATGGGTCGTGCTCTGATAATTACCGCATGGCTGATCCGGATCGTTCTACCGTACTCCCTTCCATTGCTGCCCGTCAGGCGAGGAGAAGAAGGGCGCGCAGTGGCGCAAGTTTGGCCTGCTGATGTACTACTACTGGCACCGCAACTTCGGCACCTCCATGAGCTGGTTCGTGTGGGACTTTGCCTTCTACGGCAACAAGCTCTTCCAGGGCACCTTCATCAAGGTGAGACCGGGCACTTGGATCCTCTTGGTTGCCATAACAAGAACGACTTGACGCATTGCCTGTAGGTGTCTGGGTTGCTGCATGAGTTCCCTAACATGTGTCATGCGTTAGGGAGAGCACGCTAACGAAAGGCTTTGCGGTATTCCTGGGCCGCAGATTATCAACCCCTCCGCCACTCTAATCCAAGTGCTCGAGTGGACTCTGCTGAACAGCGCTGTTGCCCTGGTTGGCTACTACTTTGCCGCCTTCTTCATTGACAAGCCGTGGATGGGCCGCATGAGGATGCAGATGATGGGCTTCACCTGGACGGTAAGTGGAGCTGGTTTGCGCATTTCAATCGGCTCTCTAGGTAGTTGGGTAGCGAAAGACGGAAAGAATCCGTGGTCGTAGTCTTGAGGTCATGTTACTCCCCTCGGTTATGTCCCTCGGTTTCCCTTACGCCTTCTTTTCCTTCCCTTGCAGTTCGTCCTTTTCCTCATCTGCGCCGTGCACTACTTTGAGCTCTCCACTCCCAAGTGGATTCACGCCTTCCAGTTCCTGTACTACTTCTCCTCCTTCTGGGGCCAGTTCGGACCCAACGCCACCACCTGGCTGCTGCCCGCCGAGCTCGCACCCACCGAGCTGCGCTCCATGTGCCACGGCTTCTCCGCGGCCGTGGGCAAGGCCGGTGCGCTGGTGGCCGGTGTGGTGTTCAACCTGGTGGACAACCGCGGCAAGTTCTGGATTAGCGCCTTCTGCGGCCTGGCTGGTGAGCGCGTGTTGGGCTGTGCCCTGTCCTGTGCATCTTTAGCTGTTACCGGCATGGCGGTTTTGGTGTCGAGACTTGGCGTGTGAACCTTGTTGTACACTGTTTTTCATTAAACACCTCCCTTCTTGCTTTCTGCGCACAGGCGTCATCCTCACCTTCATCACCATTCCCGACGTTACCGGTCTGGACCTCCGCGAGGGCGACCGCCGCTGGCTGGCCATCCTCGATGGAAACCACGATGCCTACCACGGGGAGGCCGTCAACCCGCGCTACCTATCGTTTTTGGAGCGGATGATGGGATACGGCAAGCTGTACAAGCCCGAGGGCAGCGAGGCGGTGCAGGAGGCTGTGGCTGTGGCCAAGGGCCTTGCTACTGAGGAGGTTGAGATCACCACGACCGCTGTGAAGGCGTAGTGGGTTATTTACTCGGACTACTCGGTTGAGTCATCTGCGTGCGTTAGTGAATCGCATTGACTTTGAGGCTGGTGTGGAGTGTCTGTTATGTGAGCGACGTTGAAACTGCTGTGGGAGCATGCTTGCGCGTGTCAGGGTCAACCTGCGTGGTTGAGGGCGCTCCCATGCAGCAAATCTAAGTTTTTCTATGTCTGGGTTGCGATTCCAAAGGAAATCTGCGATGGTGCATGCTTACCTATACGGTTACTGCTTGGGATATTAGCGCCATGGTCACCCGGGCGCTTGCATTACTGAACAAGGGGGATTTGCTCCAGGACCCATGTGTCTGTTGCGCACGCCGGGCCTTTAGGAGCTTTACCGGATTCTTACGTGGGGCATCTGGTATGCATGTGTTTGTTAGTCGTATAAGCTGATAGCATGCGCAGCTATCTTGCTGCCGCAGGTTGCCGTTGTACGTCAGGCAGGTCTTGGGTTGTCACCCAATCGCTTCCGTACGTTCCAAGTTTAGGAATAGCATGGTAGGTGTATATAAGATTCTTCGCGATACGGATACTTCGCCTTGTGGCGGTGGTTACATGGCACACCTGCCGCTAATGTACCGTACACAATGTGGCATGCTACTTGTGTATGTATGTTGGTTCCTGGACATATTCTCGCTAGCGATTGTAGCGATGACTTCTGTATTTCTTGGGACAATTACTGGAGCTCGATCTTAATGATAAGTTTCGAGTTGGATGGTAGCTTGTAAGGAGGAGGTTCGATTCGCCGAGGCTGTACACTTGACAATCCCGTTAGCAAGCCAAGACCCTTACACATGTCACTAGATGTGCAAGAATCTTGTTCTACTCGTCTAGATAATCCTAACAAACCGCAACTGCTAACGGTCTGGCGGTAAGGAACATGTCCCATAGAATCAACACAGGGATGCTGCCAAACCAGCTCCCTAAAAATACGCCAAGTCGAAATCCTTGATTTGTAGACGCGTAGTAGCGGATTGGCCACACTCCGAACAGCATCCCGTGCGTCCTGGTGCCAGCAATCCTGACGCAATACCGTTAAGTGTCCATTACTTTGCTTTGATTTAAAAGGGGGAAAAGAAAGATACCCACTGTGTTGAATTAGGCAGCGAGTACCTGGTGAAAAAGGTAGGGTTGAAAAGGTCTTTGCCAAACCCCATGCTAAGAAAGGCAAGTAAGGGGTGCCGGACCCACCCACCCATTCTTTTCCCAACCTGTCGCACCGTTTTTGCTGTACGACGCCGCTGTAAACTTCGCAAATTCGCCCCAGGAAAGCACTATTCAGCTCCTTATTAATAAAGGATTCTCACGACAGGCATACCATTTGGCAAGATGTCCGAGTCGCTCGCCACACCGGGGGAGGCCCCAGGCAGGCTGCCAGATTCATTGCTCTCTGGTCAACAGCCGACTTAACATGAATTGTTGTAATGCCTGTGTGCACGGTTACGTTGGTAAGTGTGCTCCAGTCCACCTGCCACACGTCCCTCACATGACCCCGCCATCGGTACGGCTGCACCCCCTCCCCCGGGTAGCAGGTTGGACTTGCACCCCACCGCCCTCAGCACCACATGCATGTCTATGAATGGTACCGGTCCCCCCTGCCGCAGCGCGAGAGTTCCGCGCCTCCTCCCTCAGCCACGTGTGTGTCGTCAGCACGCCTGGCTGCCACGTGCCCTCCCCCTTCAACGTTGCCCTAGCATGCGATTTCACTCATTTGATATCTCTTTGGGCCCCTTCCACCTTTGTCCCTATCCGTGCTGCGTGCTTTGCCTCCTGTCCCTTTCGCGTTTTGGCTGCTGGCCCCTGCTCCTGTTCTTATCTTGTCAATAGAGGAGTCTGAGAAGCCTTTCTGTGTATGTTGGGCCAGCTAGGCTTCCATGGGGACACTGCCACCCGCAAACTCCACACAAAGGCTTAGAATCATAAAACTTGCTAAATATGGTTTCCGTTTGGCGAAACGATACATTGGAAAAATGTTTCGCAGGTCAAAGAAAAAGGACGTTGAGGCTCCGGACCCACCTATCCACCCGGACCACCCCTGCCGTACGACCAACTGTGTTGGAGTCCTGTTTTGCACGTTTTCACATGTGCGCCGAGTTGGAGTGCACAGCTATTGGCCAGGCGTATGCACATCTGCTACTATGACGTTACTCGTTACAGGGTTAGACGGTAGTCTGACTGACTAACTTCAATATTCTGCTTGGCAGCATGTTGGGACTGGTAGGCCAGGGTGAGCCGAGTGAATACCGAGGGACCAACTTAGATTGACGCATTACAGTTACATGTATGCGTGCTGCGCATGAGACCTTTCCTGAGCTCTTCATGGGCAACTGTCCTGCCCATGCTTAATGCAGCTTGTTCGGCCCATGCAAAATAATAAAGAGCAGACGCAGCTGTTTTTATCCGGATGCGCTTCGATTATTACTGGGGCAGACAGTGGGGTTGCCCGACTCCCCAAAACACATAAATGACATGAACCTCCATAATAGAACAGTTCTTCTTTACCTGCCTTCACAAGGGGCAATACGCAGCCGCGCGCGTAAAGATAGGTGTTAAATCGCGAACAATACAAATCAGGTTGCCAAGCTGTTACTGCAAAGCCACAGAGGCACCTCCACCAACACCAGAATGCATACGCATGTCACTCATGCCAATCACCCGCTTACATGTATGACGTTCTCAACGGAAGCACTTCGCGTCATACATTGAGAAGGGAGTGGTGGAAAATCCTGCCCGCTAATACGCATATCCCATGCAGAGGACATGCGCCATGCGATGAGGCCTCTCCGGGATTGCAGGCAGGTGCTAGCCCGAGAGCGTACGCATTTGGATGCCAAAAGCGCCTTTACTTGGCTCCAGCGAGCTCCGTATCAAGGCTCGCATTTACTGGGGCGAGCCGGGGGTCCAGTTGGGGAACACGCTGGTGCGGTTCTGCTTGATACGCTGTGGGAAAAGGGAGGAGGCAGAAAGGCGCACAGAGGCAGGATAATATGAATTAAAGTAAAAAGCTAATTGCTTAATAAATGCGAGCAGGTACAACCTGAGATAATATTCCATGGCGGTAGAAGAAGCTTTGCTTCGCCGTTAGGAAAGCAACGTGGCGAACGAACTAGGTTCCCTTACGCATCCCTCTACGGCCCTTTAATATTGCCAAAATCTATTGTCACCTATAATAGGCAAGGGCCGAGGCCTTTCTTTGGGCAGGCATAGCCGTCCAAAAACAATCATCGAGAAGGTTGTTGGCCATCAACACAACAGCGCAGGCCACACTATCCCAAACTGCTGATGATCCATTATCTCTTAAACGGTATTCAATAATTCAGTTAAAGAGGCGGGCAATGCGCGGCATCTCACCTCCGTGAACAGCGACCTGAACTGCGTGTCATACTTCTGGGCCTGCTTTGCACTTGCAGCCTCATCCTCGTAGAACTGGTAGTTGCTGGTCCTACACGTCCAGGTAATAGGGCTTAGTGGTGGAAAACAGGCAAGTAACCCTGGCACTCATCGTATCGTCATCGTTTATGGTCGCTCCCGAAGACCAGCAAGGCACTTACTCTGGGTCAACCGTTGGAACGCGGCCAACCATGGTGAAGAAGGCGCCGGCAGCGTACACCACGGCGGGCATCAAGCACCAAGCCTGCGGGGCACATGCCGGGCAACAACAGCGCTTGAAAGGAGAGCAGTGACGACGACAGCCACTGACGCTGCCAAATTGAGCTTGCAGCAAACTTACATCGAGGGGCAGCTTGAAGGACATGGTTGCTACTTTAGCTGGACGTCGAACGGGCAGAATTCCTGTTGTTGATGAGGCAGGACAACACGTGTCCGTAGTATGTGAAAATTCGTTTGCTGTGACTATAAATAGCCCAAGATGGAAAGCTAATATAGTGTTGGGCGCCCGGACATACATGTACGCCAAGATGTACCCCCCCGTACCTTATCCTGCACGCTCTACAGCTTTACAAGGGATTAAAACTACGTAAAAGTTATAAACACATTACCATGGGACATAGACGATGCCGCAGCGGTAGAGTCAACCCCTCATCGACGCGTCAGTGGCGAGTAACCCGTTGGTCATCCACTCGTTGCACCTAGAACTGACAGGCGCATTCATTATATAACACAATCCTATATTACAGTATACTTGCGTGTCCGGAAATAGTGCCATTTTCACTGGCCCAGGTTGGCCTAACGGCATACGGTTGTTCAGTCACTAAAATTTGTCTACCGGTACTGCAAGATTTCAGCAAAATATCAACCCTAATGATTTGCATAATTGAAGCTTGTGTCTGCTCATAGGCGGGTTCTCGCCCTGCAAACCCTAATTACCAGAATTACCGGAGGCGTGGCGCAACGAGCCACGTGTTCCGATTGAGGGCAGGACCCAAAACGCCATATGCTCAGCGTATCCACTCTACGGCTTCCGGCTTCCCCGCCGCCTACCCTCCGCCCATCCCCGCCCTACACAGTCGACCTGCATTGCCTCTGCCATACCTACACGACGCCTTCAAGGCCTAACGTCGTGTTGCATAGCGCCCTCCAACATGTAAAGCGCGCTTAATAGCCCCTGCGTACAAGCTCATACCTGGCCTACACCGCGACATATCCCTTGAACGGACTTGTCAGCATTGTAGCAGCAGCTCACAAGAACCGAACGGGTACGGCGCCAGGGCCGCCTCACATTTTCTCCAGCGAGCACCCTGCCCGCCGTCGCTCTCACTGCGGCGAGCCGGGCACGTAGTTCGGGAAAACGCTAGTACGGTGCTCCTTGATACGCTGTTGAAGGGAAGGCAGGGGGGCATAAGTGGGAAGAATAAGTGCAGTGAAAGGTGCTGAGCAGCTCATTAAGGTATAAAGTGTGTGACAAGAGGTTGCTGTGACGGCGGGTGCGGTTTAGTTATGGCCAAGTGTTGCCATTAGGCTTAGATAGGACAGCGTCCTAATGCTCACCAGTATGAAGGTAAAACGTATGCTGGCTGTAATTGTGCATATTTAAGGAAAGGGCTTTCTACAGGGATAGTATTGCCGGTTCAGCAGAGGCCATTCAGTGCAACATGTTTACCGCGGTATACGCAAGCCAACGACACCGCAAGCAAGCAGCACAATGCCCTCAATACAAGCGCAACCAGTATATAGCTCACTAATGCACGGTCAGCTACGTGAGTAGTCTACCGGGACTGCGAACCGAAAATGGCATCTTACCTGGGTAAAAATCTGCTTGAATTGGTTGTCGTAGTTCTGGGCCTTCTTGGTGCTCACGGTCTCGTCATCGTACCACTGGTAATTGCTTGTCCTGAAGGAGTAAACGCTTCTTAGCAATAAATTCTAGGATAATTTCCAAGAGGCAACAAGGTCCATGGCCATCAGCCTATCGTAATCATTTATGTCTCACTTGGGGTCCAACGTGTCACTTACTCTGGGTCCAAGAACGGAATGCGGACCATCATGGTGATGCAGGCGGCAGAAGCGAAGATAGCAGCGGGCATTAGGCACCAAGCCTGCGGGGCATGGCATCACACATGTGAAGCAGTAACACCCGAGCTCTTAAGAAAGCAATGATGACAGACACCGATACGGTTGCTAGCTTTAGCTGGCAACAACCTTACATCAAGGGGCAGCTTGAACGCCATTGCTGCAGGTCTCTGAGGAGGAGGTCCAGCAGAAGACGGATGGGTGAAGCAAAGTTGGAAAGGACAACAGACGCCTTCGATGAAGTAGCAGCGACTTGCAAAGATTCTGCGAGTTCTTTAGCTTATAAAGTGTTGGGTCCGGACGCCCATGTACGCCAAGATGTACGTGACCCCCACCCCCGTACCTTCTCCTGCCCTCCTTGCAACCTGCAAAGGATCCGCCCTCTGTGAAATGACGCATTCTGTTAATTGTTTCCTGTGGCGTGGCCTAAGCTCTAAGGCCAAGCTGGGTCGTCAACCCTGTCAAACCAGATCCTCAACCTCCTTATCGACCCGTCAACATTGAGTAATCCGGTCATCACCCACCTTTTCACCTGGGAGTCGGCAGAGCATTGCCATATAACAGACGCTCACATAAGAACATGCCTATGCGTCTAAAATTGACGATACTTGCTTGTGCGTTGGCCCATTAGGATATGCTAACGGTCTGCGGTTAGTTGTTCGGCCCTAGCCAAAGCGCTTTCCCTTCCATGCATTTCCTTGAAGAAATTCGCCCGTCAATAATTAACGTATTTTAGTTTGTGGGCTAATACTATGGTGATAAGATCCCCTTCGCTGGCTCTGGAGGCGTAAACCCTAGCTACTCGGGTTGCTACCCTGTTCGCAACGGAGCAGAAGCACTGGCCATAAAACAACAATCACCGAGTTTCAGTAGACGCATCTAGTCCGCAGTGAATTACTGCGCTCGCAGGGCTAAATAGGCTTCGTTTGAATGAATGCTTCGGGTTGCTTATCACATTGTTCGTATGACGATGGGCTTAGCAACGCCCAACCCCTGGAAAATCATTTCTAGGAATTTAGGCGCACATTTAAGCCCCGTTGCGATGCCCGTTCCCCAAACCGTGCTACCTGGCGTGCAAGCCGTGTGCCGGTAGTAGCCGCCACTAATCCAAACCACGGAGGTAGGCGCCATCCATGCCATTGCAGTCGGATGGATAACGCAAGATGTCCGGGCACCGCTGTAAGCGCGCCAATGGGTGAGGAGTTCACTCGGTACTTGTGTAATACTTTTTTAAGGGCAGGTAAGACTAGTCAAGAGCTATGTTAGGACTACTCACACGCACCCACAGTCTGTACAGGGGGCCTGCTAGGCAACCATACCACCCCCACTGCGCATGCACCGCCCCCTACACGCGCACTGCAGGCAAGTAGCGCCATAGCGACACAACTCGGTTTCAATAACACGCCACCATCTGCTTGGTGGTACAGCAAGCAGAGCTGTCATGCATCCCTGCCGCATACGGCGGTGGAAACATCCTGAAAAGCAGTACGGCAGCGCCCTTCCTGGCGCTCCACAAACAGGTGACTTTGCGAGCCAAGAACCGTCCCGTAAATGTCCCTCAGCGGCCACACCGCAATGCCATTTCACCCCAGCAGGCACTGCCACAGTCGCAACATGACACCTGTCGAGCCAACAACGTCGAAGCCAGCCCTGTGTTGGGCTGCTGTTGTTGATGCTTGCCGTTCGCACGACAACTCTGCACCCAGCACCTCCTACCCACTCCCCACTCCCAATGTCTCACATCGCCCCCCTAGAGTCATAACGTCCAATCGCACAACTCGCTCGTCTCTCAAACCTGTCTACGCGGTACCCGCAAATGCATGCATGCACTCTCATTCGATCCTGCACTCCAACCTCTCAAACTCGCGGCCAGTTTTCTGAACACACACATCACTAAGGCAGCTGCTCACATACCGGTAACAAAACGCACCACATTTCGAAACCGCAAAACTTCACAAACACACCAGCCTCTCCATCGTCAACGCCCCTCATCAACCCTGATGCTCCAGCCATCTGGAGTCAACGACACCAAAGCAAGCCAAGCCCCTCTTCTCTTCACTTTTTCTTCTTGGCCTCAGCCTGCGCATGGAAGGCCTTTGCTTTCTCCTTCTTAAGCCGCTCCTTCTCGGCCTTGGTCATCTGCATGCACAATTTACAGCATTCCTCCTCGCGGCCAGCTTTCTTAACACACAGAAAAACGTTACATGGATGTCACGCCAACACCCTGCGGCAGTAAACCCTAGACCTCCTGCCCTCCTAGCTCACGTGTACAAGGCATGACTGCGAAAGGAAGGCTCCTAGTACCGTTTGGCGCTTCCGCGCGCTGCGCAGCTCACCTTGGATTTGGCCTTGATGTTGTCCTTCTCGATCTCCTTCACCTTGGCCTCCTTCTCCTGCATCTTGACCGCCTCGTCCCTGCGGCAGGCAGGCAGGCACACGCATACCCCCGAGCAGGCGTTGACGTACAGCCAGGAGGAAACCTAAGCCCTAAGCAACAAGCACCAAAACCCACTCCAACATCAGAGCGGAGCAGTCCGAGCAAAGCATGTCTCACAGCTTAGAGCCGGTGCAGGCACCTACTAAGCATTCCGAAAGCCCCTACTGCTCAGGAGCCCTGTAGCTCCCGCACTGCCTGCTCCACCCCCCCACCCCACCCCACCCTCCTGCCCCCTCACTCGTTCTGTGTGAGGTAGTACTCGTAGTCGCCCTGATAGTCCTGCAGCTTGCGCCCCTCCACCAGCAGCACGCGGGTGGCGATCTGACGCAGGAAGTACCTGGGGGGCCGGGGGGGGGGAGGGAAAAAATTAAATATGTGAAACAACGAGTCCCAATCCCATATCCCGACTCATGGGGAGGGGGGGTTCCAACGTTTGTAGGATAGGCCAGACCCTAGGAAACCAGAGGAGGTGCGGAGCGGGAGAGGGGCAGGTGGATCCCGGTAAAGCAGGAGAAGTGAAGCTCTGTAAACCTCCCGAAGAGTCCACATCCCGACTCATGCAGTGAGCCTAAAGACAACTGACACATGGGCAGGTGGCAGGCAGGAGCCGGTAGCGGAGGAAGGTGGAAAGGAGGCAGCGGGGCGATGCAGCGTCGAAACAGCACCCACGCCAGGGAGCAGCCAGCCAGCCAGCCAGCCAGCCAGCCAGCCAGCCAGCCAGCCAGCCAGCCAGCCAGCCAGCCAGCCAGCCAGCCAGCCAGCCGGCCGGGTAGTACCGAGTTACCTGCAGCAGCTACCTCCCCCCCCCCCACACACACACCTGTCGTGGCTGACCGCGATGACAGCCCCCTGGAAGGCCCGGATGGCCTCCTCCAGCATCTCCTTGGAGGGGATGTCCAGGTGGTTGGTGGGCTCGTCAAGCACCAGCAGCGTGCCGCGGGTGCACATGAACTTGGCCAGCGCCAGACGCGCCTTCTCGCCGCCGCTCAGCACGCGGACCTGCAGCGGCAGCGGCGGAGGAGGAGGCGGAAGAGGCGTGAGGAGTGGATGCGGAGGTGAGGGATTAGATAAACTGAGCCGCGGAAACACTGCCGCGGAGGTGAGGGAGGAGCGGAGGTGAGGGGTGAGGAGTGAGGGAGGAGGGGTGAGGGGTGGGGGTGGTGAGTGGGAGAGCGCACAGGTAGCGGTAAGCCCCCAGGAGACCGCTCTTCGGGGCGGACGGAGATGAAGCCACGTGAAGCAAACACCAGGACCAGCACCCCAGACAACGCCCGCCGCATGTACCCTGTCATGGGTAGGCCGCTGCTGCCCCCCCTGCTGCCTGCGTCTGTGCTCCCCCGCCACCATCACATGGCCCACCCCGCCATGCCCCCACCCCACCCCACCCCACCTTCTTCTCCATGGCTGCCCCGCTGAACAGCATGCGGCCCAGCAGCGCCTTCAGGTCGTTCAGCTTGGCGTCAGGGGCGGACTGCGGGTGAGGTGGGGGCGGGTGGGTTGAGGTGTAGCCCGCATAGGTGGGCAAGTGGGGCAGGTACCGGTAGGCAGGAAGGAAGCGTGGAGCGTGGAGCCAGATCCAAGCGCCTTGGTACCGATGCGTGAGTTCGCAGCTCTTGCCAATCTGGTTCCTTTATCCCTCCTAACTCCCCAACACCTCACAACGCACCATCGACCGACCCATGGGTCACCCCTCCTCCTCTCCAGTCCTCCCCAGTCTCCCCACCTTGACCAGTGTGTCCAGCACGCTCAGCTCCAGGTCCAGCGCCTCCGCCTGGTTCTGCTCAAAGTAGTTGGGAACGATGTTGTGCTCGCCCAGCCGCACCGACCCGCGCTGGGGCGCCTCGCGACCCATGATGAGCCGCAGCAGCGTGCTCTTGCCTGCGGGGCGGGGGCGGTGGTGAGGAGGGCGAGGGTGGTGAGGGGGGCGGTGAGGGTGCTGCAGCCAGAACCGTAACGAGGAGCAAAGAAGGGTCAGATGTCATGGATGGGTCGTGCAGCTGGGCTAACATTCCAAGCTACCTTTGCTCGCTGCTTTCACGCTGCGAGGGGTCCCCAACCAAGCAACCGGCGCCCCGCAACCCCAATCCCTGCCGCCAGGGCACCCTTGACGCCCACCCCTCCCGCCCCCCCCCCCGCCCCCACCCGCTCCGTTGGGCCCGATGATGGCCACCCGGTCTCCCTTCATGATGTCCAGGCTGCACTCCTGGAACAGCGGCCGCCCCGGGTAGCCGTGTGTGAGGCCCTCGATGGACAGCACGCGCTGCCCCATCTTCTCCACCGGCGGGAAGGTGAAGGCCTTGCGCTTGGGCACGAAGGGCTTCTCGATGAGCCCCTCCGCGCGAATGCGCTCCAGAGCCTTCTCAGCCTGTGTGGGGGATAAGGGGCTGGGGATGTGAGGAAGGAGGGATGTGGAAAGGGGCGGAGTTTGGGCCGGTGTGAGGATCCGGTGCTCGATACGCCGCTGCGATGTTACTGAGGGTGACCGGTAGTAGTACGGCCCATCCAACTTGGCGGCTGCAAGAAAGACGAGTAGCTCGGAGCAACACAAGACACAAGAATCCGGTGTGCCGGACCACAGCATGCGCCTCCCCCGGCAGTCCCACCTGGCTGGCTCGCCCGCTCTGCGCCCCGCCCGCCAGCCGCTGCATGATCTCCTCCTGCTTGGCGATCTCCTTCTGCTGCTTCTCCCAGGCGGCCCACTGCAGCGCCGTCTTCTCGCTCTGCGGGGGGAGGGGGGGAGGCAGCAGCGCGGGTGGGCGCGGGGGTAATGAAAGAAACATGACACATATGCACCCCAGCCATCCAGTACGTTCCTACTCGCAACCAGTTTTCTCATGCACCCCAGCCGCTTGCTGACGGTTCTCCTGCGAAACCCGCAACTTGGTATCACAGATGGCCACCGTCGCATTCCACCATCATTGCAATTCCCAATTAGTCGAACCGAGATGTCCGCCCTGACCCACGGGTCACAACGAGACCCCGCACCCCGCCCCCCCCGAGGCCCCCCTCGCGCACCTTGCTTGCCACGTACTGCGTGTAGTTGCCCGGGTAGGTGGTGGCCACCCCCCGCTCCGTCTCCACGATCTTGGTGGCCAGCTGGTCCAGGAACTCGCGGTCGTGACTCACGATCACCATGGGCACGTCCTAGCAGGGGGAGGGGGCAGGGAGGGGGAAGGGAGGGAGGGAGCGAAATGGGGGCAGGGAGGGAGAGGAGGGTGGTGTATATAGCACAAACAGGGCTGCCTCAGCCTCCGACGCATGCAGCGGCACCCGGCCGGCTCCTAGCCCGTGTCCAAAACCACCGTCAACAGGAGGGGACCTGGAGACGGCGGCCAAGCGACCTGCCCACCCACCCAGCCCGCCCCCCTCCACCCCACCTGCTTGGCTAGTCACCTAGTTTGCATGCCCAATCACAATACAGCGCACAGCGGGTAACCCTCTTTGTTGTCCGCCACCCCACCCCCCACCTGTTTCCGCAGGTAGGCCTCCAGCCACTGGATGGCGTCCAGGTCCAGGTGGTTGGTGGGCTCGTCCAGCAGCAGCAGGTCGGGGTCCTGGGGGGGCGGGAGTGGGGGGTGGGTGGGGAGCAAGAGGAGAGGGAGAGGGGGAGGTGTAGGTGGGGCGGAGTTGTCAGCTGGGTCTGGTAACCCATCGGATGGTCGCTGCGACGACGACCCATACCCAACATCTACCCCTCCAAACCTCGCCGCAGCCCGACGACTTCCTTCCGGCTCTGCCCCCCCCTGCCCCCGCACCCATGACGACGCCTTATCACACGGTTCGTGAGTCGTTTCCACTTTACCTCCCTCCCCCCCCCACCCCCTCCCGCCCCCTGCCCCCCCCTCCCACCTGCAGCAGCAGCTTGCCCAGGCACATGCGCATCTGCCAGCCCCCGCTGAAGCTGCCCACGGGTCGCTCCTTGTCCTCCGCGCTGAAGCCCAGCTCGGGCATCATCTGGTTGATGCGCGTCTCCAGCAGCTCGATGTCCATGTCCAACACCTGCGGGGGCAGGGGGGTCGTGGGCAGGGGGAGGGCAGGGGGAGGGTGCGGTCAACACCCAGGGGCAGGATGCGGTGGGTGCATTGCGGCGTTGCGGGGTGTCACGGGGGTGGACCCGGTCACTGGGTGCGCCACGGGGCGCCACGGGGTGTCACGGGGTGCCTGCGTGTACAGCACCACCTGTGTGTGGACCGACACACCCCTGTCAGCCGCGGCCAGGGGAGGTCGGGTCGGGTCGGGAGGGCAGTGCGGTGCAGCAGTGCGGGAGGGCCCACGTGTGAGGAGCGAGCGGCAGGCTGGAGGAGGTCCGGGACAGGCGATGACGCTGCCAGCCCCCAGTCGCCGTCTCCACCAGCAGCGCGCCCCCTCCCTTCCTAGCTCGATTCGTATGTCTGGTTAGTTCCTCTCTTCCTCTCCACCCCTGGCACCCCCCCCCATCTCTCAGCCCCCCTCCCCCCCCCTCACCTGCTGCCTCGTCAGTTTCCTTACTGTTACCCTCCCCCCCCCCCACCTGCTTGTTGAGTTTGTCCAGCTCGTCCAGCAGCCCCTGCATGAGGTCCATGTCGTCCCCCACACTCTCCAGGGACACACTCAGCTCCTCCTGCCGCCGCTTGATCTGCGGGGCGGAGGGGCGAGGGGCGGGGGCGGAGGGGCGGGGGGCCAGAGGGGCGGGTGTGGGTGGGCGCACATGAGGGCAGGGAAGGAAGGGGCGGCGAGCCCCCAGCCCACCTTGAGCTGCGCCTCATACACCGAGTAGAACTCCTCCCGCACGCTGCGCCCCGGTTGCACGTCGAACTCCTGCGCCAGGTAGGCGATGCGCATGTTGCGTCGCGCCTTGACCACCTCGCCCGCGTCCGGCAGCAGGCGACCCATGATGATCTGCAGCTGGGTGGTCTTACCCGCGCCGTTGACGCCTGGAGGCGCGGGAGGGGGGCGGGAGGGGGGCGTGAGGAGGGGGGCGTGAGGAGGGGGGCGTGAGGAGGGGGGCGTGAGGAGGGTGTGAGGACGGTGAAGAGAGGTGGGGGTGAAGGGAAGACAGAGAAGGGAGGAGAGGTAGGGTGAAGCGGAGAGAAGGGAGGGCCCAAGAGGCCAGATAACTGTGGATGGGGATACGGAGGGAGTGTGGCACCGCTGTCTGCGGTCGTCTAGCTAGCTGCCTAGCTAGCTAGGTTTGCCATCCTGACGATGAAGATGTCGTACTGTGTAAACAGTGCCTTTCCTTTCTGTGTTGGTTCGCCTCACCTACAAGACCCACTCGCTCGCCCTTTTTGACCTCCCAGCTGCAGTCTTTGAGCACCTGCTGGTTCTTGAACGTCATGGAGATCTGCGGGCGCGGCAGGGCCATGTGTGTGCGGAATGAAGCGGGTCATGACACCGCCGTACAGCCGTACGGCACGTAGCAGCTTCGACAGTGACATTGGCTGGCCAAACCCTTCTGGGCTGGGACCCCAACCAGGTAACCCCCCCTCACAGCCTCCTAGCCCCTCCAAACGCCCCCGCCTCCCTCCCAGCTCACGTTCTCTAACCGAATGCCCGAGGAAATGCCCGATGACCCAGTCCTTGACTTCTCCGTCTCCGGGCTGCTTACGGTTTCCACCGTCGCAGCGATGGGCTGCTCCGCTGGTTGGGAGGGCGCTTTCTGAGGCCTGACAGTCGATACCTACACCGTCAAGGAGCCCGGCGTCGTCAGGCACGGCGTTTGCTGCAAGAGGTACGCGCGCAGGGACCATGGGCGACCGGACGCGCCGTCGCCACGAGCGCGTATGCGCGCGCTGAGCCAAGACGCCCCATTACCATGATAATTCTTAGGAATAATAATTAATACAGCGCATTAGTCTTCTTGGCAAGCGCACGCACTAAACTAGCTCGACGAATTGTCCATGGCACTGCTATTTCGCTAGCTACAGACAATTGCAAGCATTCCTTGACCATACCTCGGCAACTCGAGCTATAATTCCACATCTCCGGCCGCTAGTGCAAGGATCCTGCTCTGACTGCACCCAACTAACCAAACTTGCAGCTTTCCTTAATAAACGAGCAGAAGGAGCATGGCGACGGCCATTAGGTATGAAAGCTGGAGTTGCAGTGCGGCCTGACGAGCTGGCCACACGTTTGTGGTCTAGTACTTGCTGCATTTTTACAGCTGCAATAAGCCACTTCCAGTCAGAACGCCCTAGACGGAAGCATTCGGTAGCGAATTGCGCTCATTCGCCAGCCGAGGATGCTTCCCGCAGAGTGCATTACTTGTTCGTCGTACGGCATACCCGGTTCCCTCTTCTCCTTTGCTTTTGCCAAAACGTGCAGCCCAAATGCTTTGTTCCGCATATTGGGTTATAGCGTATGTTAATAAAATATGGAGGCTGCATTGAATAATTGACGGCAGAGCCAGCAAGTATTGCCAACGCTCGTGTGGCTTCGCATAGCGCCCACGCCATGCCATCGCGTCTTACATGCCGCTATAGCAGTTCTTGTAAACACCTAGGAAGGTGCCCTCGGAAGTCGCGGCACGGCACTCTAAACCACCGATGCAGCCCATCCGCCGCTCTTCCTCCCAGCCCAACTCCCACTGAATCGCAGCCACTAGCCAGCGGCGTTACCCGCAACCTTCCCCAACCAGCCTCGCCCGCGACTGCTACCGCTGCTGCCACAAACGGCACCCCGCCCACCTCAGGAGGGGCCCAGCAAGCATCGCAACCCGCTGCCACTCCCTCCCCTACCGGCTATATCGCCCTGTCTCTGGTTCCCGTGCTTTGGGGAACCTACAATCCATGCATTCGGTACCTCTATGCAGAACCAGATCCGCTGGATCCAGCCTCGTTAACTGCCGTACGTACGGCGCTGTCAGCAGGCGCACTGTTGCTTCCTGCGCTGCTAGGCTACGTCTACAGGAAAGTGAAGGAAGCGTGGCTTCACAACAACAGCGGCAGTGAGGCAATAATCGACAGCAGCAGCAGTAGCAGTAGTACTAGCAGCGGCGCCGGTAGCAATGATAGCAGTGGCCAGCACATGAGGTCTGATGCAACAGCTGCTTTCACACAAACAGCTAGTGCTACCGGCAGCCTAGAGCTGCAGCAGAAACAGCAGCAACAGCTGCCTCCGCATCAGCATCAACCTAGCCGCCACCACCAAGAGCGGCTTGGTTTGACACTGGCGGCCGCGGCAGATGGTGCCGCAGACGGAGTGGCTGCCGCTGCTGCTGCTGCTGCCGCTGAAGAAGATGACGAGGACGGCTATCCAGGCTGTGTCCAGAACAACGGTTCCGGAGGCGATTCACGACACGCATTGCTTTTACTGCAGAACGAAACAGCAGCAGCTACGGCCCCGCATGCCTTGCTGCAGTACGGCAGCAGCGCCACCACCACCACCACCAGCAACACTCCGAGCAGTAGTGGTGACAGCGTTATCGCCAGCAGCAGCAACAGCGGTGGCGGGTTATTCAGCGAGCCGCTCAGTGGCGTGCGGCTGGGCCCGTTGCTGACCCGCACCTTCCGCAGTGTGGTGCTGGGCGGGTTGGAGCTGGGCGTGCTGAACTTCGTGGGTACGGCACTGCAGGTGGTTGGGGCGGGGGGCGGGGGCTGAGACGACGTGTTCGTGCGGTTGCAACAGGGCGTGTTGTAGCAGTTCTAGAGGCATGTACGTAGGCAAGCAGTGCATCACTGAATATACATGGCTGCATGTGGGGTCTTGCACCCATTGGGTTGCACGTTTCTCTGAACGCGCGAAATGACCCATGGGTCCATGTTACTCCTCAGGTGGAGGGGCTGCACAGCACCAGCGCCACCCGGGCTGGCTTCCTGGCGGAGGTGACGGCGGTGCTGACACCGCTCGTGTCGTACGCCGCTGGGTACGACATTCCACGACAGATGTGGCTGGCAGTGGCGGTTGGGCTGGTGGGCAGTACCATGGTGGCGTACGACACCTCTCAGGTGCGTACGGCTGGATGTACGGCGATAGGCGGGGGATGAAGAGGGCAAGACGTACGGCAAGGATGCGGCGCCGAGAAATACGGACCTCGCTTGGTATATCTTCTCGGCGTGTTGCAACTTTCTTTGCTAGGGCATGCTGGGGCACTTGAGCAGGACAGATGATAAGCCCACGTCGGTATCTCCCATGTTCTTCTACCGGTTCTCCTGCAATGCCCGCCAACCCCGGCAGGCGCATGAAACCAGAACGGCCGAGTCAGCTGATGCAACCACCTCTACAGCCGGCACCCCTCAAGCCGGGCCCCTCAATGCCGCTGCACCCTCGTCACCTGCGAGCCCGGCGCTCGCAGCCTCCACCGCAGCAGCCACGGAGGCCGCAGCAACCACGGCGGTAGCGATCCCCTCCGCCCTCGCACCACCCGGCGACGATGCATACGCCGCGCTTGCTGCTACAATTGCTACAACTGTCGTACCGGAAGCGACCAGCGATACTGTTGCTGAGCCAGCCGCTGCTTTACTGAGATCCTCTTTACCACAATTGCAAGACAGCAGCCTCTCCTTGGGCAGTATTGACTTGACGCAGGCAGCTACCCAGATGTCCGGTGACATAGCAACAACAGCAGGAGCAGCAGCAGCGGCTGCAAATGCCTCGACAACGGACGGCTTGTTCTCTGCTGCTGTCCAATCAGGGACAGTCGACGCCGCGCTTTCCGCAGCCCATACCATGGCCTCCGCAGCCCTGGAGTCAACCGTCGCCTCGGTCGCCGCTTCCAATGCAGCTCTTGAAGCTGCTGGCGGCATCGCCGGAGATGCTGTCGCCGCCGCCGCTGCCGCCACCGTGACAGCCACGGCAGCCGGTGCGGCAGCAGCAGCAGTGGCGGCTGTTGCTGCTACAGCCACCACTGTGTCAGCGGCGTCCTCTGCAGCTACAGAGGCCACCACCGCCGCTGCCGCTGCTGCCGCCGCCGCGGCCGCAGTTGCTGCGCCCTCCGCCGGCGCGGCTAGTCAGCTGGCTATCACCGGCGGGGAGGCGTACCTGTTGCTGGCGTGCCTCTTCTACTCGCTGTGCACAGGTGAGGAGGAGGAGGAGAAGGAGAAGGAGGGGGGGCCTCCCTGGTCGTTGGCTCCACCAGGCGCTGCAAAGGGTGCTGCTAGGTGTCGTGGTTGAGCGTGAGCTGTTGCCTCGGAACACGGTAGCTTACCAGCTGGCATGGCTGAACCGCCTTGTTGGCCTGAACCCGCGTCCGCTGACAACCGCTCAGTCCAAGGAGCCGGCCCCAGACAACCACTGCCGGTGCTGCCGCTGCAGCTAGCACACCCCTACCCCCACGCAATCCGAAACTCCAGCCCAGTGCGAAATACCCACCCCCTCTCCTCCCCCGCAGTGCGCATGGGCCAGTACGCGCCCCGCCACGACACCGTGGCCCTGGCCGCCATGAAGAAGGTGGGGCTCAGCTCCTGCAGCCTGATGTGGATGGCGGCCAACAACCTGCGTGAGTGGGCGGGAGGGCGGGAAGAAGAAGAAGAAGAGGGTAAAAGAAGAAGACCCAATGCGTCGAATGGTATTGACAAACAAGATGACAAGCCCCTGGTGAAAGAAATCGGGTTCTAGTCAGGGGATAGGGATGATGGCGGCTGGGGCTGCTGGGGTGGCGTGAGGGTGGGGTGTTGAGGATGGGGTGGATCAGTGGGTAGTGGTAGCGTTGTTTGATGGCCGCTGTGACAGCTTGTAAAGGCATTGTGCATTGCGGCGCGGAAACGGTCGGCTAATCGCGTCTGCGCCCTTCCTTTGCCATTTAAATCTGCCACTGAAACCTCCCGACCTCGGCCTCTCTCTTCCCTACCTGCTGTCCATCGCGAGTCTCACCCTGCCCTTCTCCATTGCCCAAACCCCACCCCATCCCACCGGGAAACTCAATGCACTCGCCCACCGACCCGCCCGACCGACCACCACACAGAGAGCGGCGCGGCGCTGGACTCTGTGTTTTCCTTCCCCGACCTGAGCAGCCGTACGCCCCTCAGCATTGCCGTGCTGCTGTACAGCGGCCTGGGTCCCGGGGCGAGCGCCACCCTGCTGCAGGTCACCGGCCTGTCCACCGTGCCTGCCACCACTGCCCAGGTGGGTGCGAGGCCACACACAAGCTACACGTCAGATCCGCATCGTTTGCCTTCTACGCTTCCCCATGCAGGCTAGCTTGGTTAGTTGTGCCTATCCATGCGCCATGGACGATGGACCCATGGTACATTAATGGCCGGCAGCATGCGTTGTTGCGCGGTTGTCATGCGTTCAGCCAGCTGAGCTGCGAAGAGCGGGAACTGACAGTGATCCTGGCCACCGAATACCAGCTGTCCACCGAAGGCGCGTGGGCTACTACCGGGGAGTCCGGCCGCGCTCCTAGCTGACTGCTTGTGACCCGCGGGTCGCTCCGCTCATCCCTTCCCTCCCGCAGGTCATCTAC
Source organism: Astrephomene gubernaculifera (assembly GCA_021605115.1). NCBI lineage: Eukaryota > Viridiplantae > Chlorophyta > Chlorophyceae > Chlamydomonadales > Astrephomenaceae > Astrephomene > Astrephomene gubernaculifera. The sequence continues at coordinate 2,965,161 of BMAR01000004.1, forward strand.
TCCATGACTCCGCTGCTCACCGCGTTCTTCGCCTTCCTGATCCTGGGCGGGGAGGCGACGGGCCCGGTGGCCTGGGCGGGCGGCTGCCTCATCATCGCAGCGGCGCTGGTGGCGGCGGATGCGCAACACAAGCAGCACAAGCAGCAGCAGCAGCAACACGAGCAGAAGTAGCTGGAGCATCAGCATCAGCAGCACTAGGGTAGCGCCAACAATAGACACGTGTACGAGCGGCATAGTTATAGAAAGTGATGCCACCCAGCCCTGAGGACCCAAGTCCCAGCCGCCGCGTAGATATGCATGCTGGAGGCTCTTGCATTGTGGGCCTGCGGTGCGGTGCGGTGTGAGAGGGAGTATCCTGGCTGGTATTGATGTCGTGTTGGCTGTAACCGCAATGAATGGCGTTGTTGACGCACGATCTTACAAAGGTGTGGGGTATGCTGATAGGTGTACTGAATAGCAATCGAGCGGCATTCCAGACGCATGAAGGAGTGGAGTGTGCGAGTTGCGTTTGACGCGCAGGTTCATGCACGTTAGGTAACGCTCGGGGATGCCGGTAGCTTTCTGCTGTGCCAAGCTAGAGGTTGCATGCACATGTGTTCGTCTTTCCTGTGAAGGCCCCAGCTGACGAGTGGTACCAATGCGTGTCCCGCGGAAGTAACTCGCTTACCATTGCCATGTATCCTGCTTTCCAGTTTGCTTTCCTGATCTCCCTCATTTTGACAGCACCCAGGGGAAGGGGCGAGTGGTCCAGCAAGGGGCGCGTACCCGGCATACGGTAAACGCACGGAGACTTTTGGAGACTTGGGTAAACCTCTACAGCACAAGCCTTGTTTGACGTCCACCGTTTCCGCTTGACCCGGACCGGCTCGGTTGCCAAGACCACCATGTGCAGCCAGGTACGAGGAGGACACTCCCGGCACAGCCTCCTACGCATGGTCCACCCGGCAGACAACGGCAAGCGCAACGGATACCATTGGGAAACACTGTACAACTAAATCCCTCATCACCGTATTAGTTGGTGAACCAGTAGCAGCTACGCAAAGCAACCTTGCAGGATGCCAGCCATGACAGGCCATGCAAGACAACCGTTCCAGGAGGCCCGCAAGTCTGGCCATGTCAGGATTTCAACCCAGCACCCTTGAATGGATGTCCATCTGGCGGGTTCACCCGCCTGCCAAGAGTGCTCTACGCGTCTTTCAGAACCGTTTTCCTACCCCGCAATCTCGCCAACAGAAAATTCCCAACTCCTGCAACTGATGCATGCACCCACTCGCCCACAACAGCTCCTAAGGCTATCCTACCTACACAAACCTAGTAAGCAACCGTGTGCTACACCTACATGCATGGCTCTCCACCACATCCAGATCCTCCCGACCCGCACAGCTACTCATTGCGCGCATCTCCACAATGCTGCAACATCGCCATTTACATCTCAACCTCTATTGCTTTGGACGCACTATGCACAATCATATAAATACACCGACCCACGGGCCATCCTGCTCTCTACTTGTTTGGCTTGGCGAGATCGCGGTTAGCAAAGGCGCCGATTGGGGTGCGCTTGTGGCGAATAGAGTCCGCCATGGCTCGCCCTGCCGTTGAAGGAGTGAAGGGCGGGAGCAGCAGCGGGAGCAGCAGCGGGAGTTGGCAGTCCCCTCCAGTGCTCGTACTGCCAACCGTTAATCAGCCCTTGAATGCAGTTTTGAGGAACATGTGAGCCCTGTAGCCCAGCAGCGAGCATGCGATAGGGTGATACACCCTTGCCCAAGCCCGCATGACACCAACTCTCCCTAGGCCCCTAGGAAGACCCCACGCACCTAGTTGTCTGTCGCCCGTCTGCCACGGCAGCAGCCAGCTGGCCTTCCTGGCAGACCCATCCCAGTTGCTCAGGATGGGCGGGAAGGTCGTGCCGCCCCCACCGCCGCCAGTGACATTCGCGGCCTGTGGCGCCGACGAATCAGCCATGGGACCTGAGGAGCCCACCGTCGCACCCAGGCGGCCGCTGCCGCGCATGGTTGACATGGCTGTGTCCATCATGTTAACGCCCTCATAAGTGGCGGGTGGGGGTTGCTTTTCATAAAGCGTGGGGTTAATTGTGGTGAAGAACTGGCCTGTTGGCGTGCGCTTGTTGTTGACCTGCGCCGCTAGCTGCCGTGATACCGCGGCCTCACCCTGGGGTTGCGTAAAAGGATGGGGTTGGGGTTTCGACTTGGACCCAAATGATGTCCCTGGGCGTATGCTTCGTGGAATTGCCTTGCTGGGCAAGTCGCGTAAGGGCTAAGCCCCTATTGCGCCTATTTTGACCAAGGATGGGCCAATACTTGCCGGATGCAAGCCATGCAACTGGTTTGCAGGCGTAGTATGTTATTTTTGTTGGAAAGGAAACTGAATGACACACCTCCAAGGGCTGATATCTTGGCTTGGAATCCTACAGGACGGGACGGCCAAATGTCAGCTCGAAGACCCATTCGGACGGACTCGACCCACTGTGCTTAGATACCAACCTCAGCCTCTCGAACAGGCTTTATAAGGCTGCCTGCTTGTGGCATTGTGCTGCCGTATACCCGTTTGTTCTCCTGAATGGCAAGCAAAGCAAAGAAGCTTCGTCCGGCTGCCGGAAGATAGGTTGGGCCAACGAACATCACTGCTCCCTATATACCTCGCTGTAATCATGTATTAAATAGTTTAGGTGTTTCCGGCGATCCGTGCTCTTTGCAAGCTCCGTGCTTTGGCAGCATGCGTACGATGGATAGGCTGGTGCCATTATGTTTTATAATGTTAATATCATTGGAAAAGAAGGGCATAAACCATATATTTCCGGCCATGCAATGGTACGACAGCCGTTGGGCTTTCGGCCTTGGGGAACGCAAGATACGGCTGGAAGCACTACAGACTCCTTAAACCTGGCTGAATTCTGTCCAAGCGTAGTTGCTTATGCGGAGTCCACCAACTGCAAGTGTCTGAAGTATTGAACAGCTAAACCCCCTTGGCGACTCCAGGGCTTGCTGAGCCAATTCCTCTATCATTATCGAACTGTAATTGCAATACTAGGCACTCCTTTGCAGCGACGGTCGTTGCCCGCTAGGCCGGAGTAGACATAGTCTAGTTTAAGAGAGTTGCCGCTTGCCGGATATGGCTGGCGTTCATAAACAATGCATGACGCGTTTGCAAAAAGAGTACAAGAGCTTGCTGAAGGTACCGTATCTCCAGCCAACGTATGGCATTTACATCCCACCGTCTGCCCTGGGAGGGCATAACTGTTGCGGATTTAAGCATGTTCGGTGTAGCTGCCAATAGCATCTGACCGTTTCATGTGCAACGTCATACATGCAGGACCCGGTACCTCACATTACTGCTCACCCGTCGCCAACCAACCTTCTTGAATGGCATTTTGTGTTAGAAGGAACCAAGGTATGGTCAATCAGGCACATGGGGACGTGTGACGTGTCTTGTTCTGCCTTGCATCGTGGCAGAAGGAAACGGCACGTACGGAGGTGTACCGGTATAGGAAGGTCTAGAGGTTTCCCAACCTACCCATACCCCTTCTAACAAGGCCGCATCCCTTGTTCGTAAAAGGTACTACCGGGCCTCCACGCCTGTCTTTAAAACCCAAAACCCAACCAACTCCGTTGCCCACCTGACCCCTGCCTGACCCCCTCCGTCCGCCCCCGCCAGGGCACCGAGTACGAGGGCGGGGTGTACCACGGCAAGCTGGTGTTCCCCTCCGAGTACCCCTTCAAGCCGCCCTCCATCTCGCTGTACACGCCCAACGGCCGCTTCGCAACCAACACCAAGCTGTGTCTCAGCATGACGGACTTCCACCCGGAGGTGAGCGAGGGGCAGGGGAGGGGACGAGAGGAGCGACCGGTAGCGGGAAAGAAGGCAAGGCTTGTTTGCCTACCCTGTGGTCACCAGCTCTCCGCTCCCTCTCTACATCGACGACCTCCTCCCCTCATTCCCCCAACGGTTTGCCCTCATTCGTAGTTTCCTATGGTTTGGTCAAGAAACTCTCCGAGATGCGTGCTTCTAGACTAGTGTCTCCAAATGCGCTCATTGCATGAGTTGGGATTCGGGATTGGGACTGTGTTGTTGCACTTATTTATAATTTTCCCCTCCACCCCTCCCCGCTCCCCCTGAAGAGCTGGAACCCCATGTGGTCGGTGGGCACCATCCTGACGGGGCTGCTCAGCTTCATGTACGACACACAGACCACCACCGGCAGCATCACCACCAGCAGGCAGGACAAGGAGCGCCTGGCGCGCGAGTCGCTCGCCTTCAACGTCAAGAACCCCATCTTCCGCAAGCTCTTCCCCAGCTGGGTGGAGGAGCTGGCGCGACGCAACGCGGCAGCGGTGCAGCCGCCAGCTAGCAACGGAGCCACTGCGCCGACGTCAGCCGGAGCGACGGGAGCTGAGAATGGGGAGCAGCAGCAGCCCCAGCAGCCGCAAGCACAGCAGCAGCAAGGGGGTGCGGGGAATACAGGGAGAGGTGCGAGTCCGGCGGGAGGGCAGGAAGAGCAGCAGCAGCGCGGGGGGCAGCGGGGGCCGCTGAATGCCTTTGTGACGCTGGCGATTGTGGTTGCGGTGCTAGCGGCGGTGTGGGTGAGCAGCGGGGAGGAGGGCAGGGAGATGCTGCGCTCCTGGGCTCCCTGGTCTGGCGGGTCGCGCAGCGTCAGTTGAGGGGTGTGGGTTGGAAGGCACTGTTGGGTGTATTGTGTAGGGGTTGATTCGTACAGTGGCACGGAGACTGGGTGCTACCTGGGTTTATTGGGGAGGGCTGATTTGGATGGGCAGGATGGGGCGGCGTTACAGGATGCCGTCGTATGGTTAGAAGAGCAAGGGGAAGGAGCCCGTGACTTGCAGGATAACCACACCACCGTAGCCCGTTCCCCAGGGCTGGATTCGGACGGGCCTGGGCTTTAGGTCAGTCGCCCCTCAACCGCGTACCTATCTGGGTTCCAGAGACGCGACTTGGGCATATCCACTTTACCAACGTTGCTAACGTTCTCATTTCATACAATGCTGAGGCAGCACGAGCCTGCCCGTGCGGCTGCCCTCCTCCAGGAGCACCGCATGCTGAAGACCGGCGAAGCTGCCCGGCTTGGTTAACTTTCTCTCCTTTTGTCCTCGAGTATTCGGACGTGATGCACCCCCTGCATGCCGTTACAATGACAAGGAAAGCATGGTGTGTTTCGTGTTGCGAGCAGTAGTGTGGTAAGCAAGTGGCAACGATGCTGGCGGTGTTGCTTCGCTTCGGAGCGTGTGCTTGCGCGGGCAGTAGCCGACCGTCGTGTCGCGCTTATTGTGCTGTTTGTGCAGGAGGGTGGGATGTGCACGGGCAGGCCGTGTTAGGAGTATATGGGAGGCGTGTGAGGCCGTGTTAGGAGTACATGGGAGGCGTGTGAGGCCGTGTAATTAGGAGTATATGGGATATGACGGCGCCATGGAACCAAAATGGCCGCACCTACAACGCCGGATGTGGTTTGCGTTCCCAGTGCAGCAAGACCGTTGGCAAGGTAACGATCATGTGGTTGCAGGCCACTGGAATGCCCCCAGATGGGCGGTATCGTAACTCCTGCGTGTCCGCATTGGGATGAAAGTTGCAGTCGGTGGCACCGTGTGTTAATCTCTTAACCCCCCACCGGTGGGGCGTACACCCTTAAATTGCTAGGTTCTTGTGCTGAAGGGAGCCAATCTCGCCAACGAGGACTCGTCCCCTAAGAAGGATGGTAATCCGTTGCCCTTTCTTTTCAACACCGTAACGCAAGGGGACCCTTGGATGGAACAACTTTTAATGTGCGTCAGGTCAGATTGGAATGTAGTGGCGGGAAGAATGGGACGCAGCAGTTACACATGGAGATGATGAGACCACGACAAGCATGCAGCGCTAGGGAAGGAAGGGGTGGGCATGTTAAGAGCGACGCCTTCCATTTCGCTAGAGTGGACAAGCAGCATTATTCATGGCTGTAGTCAGTACTTCGTGAGAGTCGACTGCCAACTGCTCGTATTCGCTCGGGTTGCCTTGCTTCCGATCGGCAAAAGGGTTGGGCACCCAAGTACCAAATTTTTCAGGCCTACAGCTTCTGAGTGAATATATACGAACGTTCCGCTGTAGGACAGGATGCTAACATCCAGCCAAGTTTGATGGCGGGGTTGTTGCCCAATAGCAAGGAAATGCCCGAGGCTTCATGCAGTCGCTGCGCTTGGCGGTAAGAAATCCCAATATATAGTAAGTGCCCTTATAGAGAGCTATACCTTGAACCTATTCGTTGAAAAGACGCAGGGCCCACATCGCGCGGAGATTGTACGGCGCCCAGATGCTATTATCCAGAGCGAGCTCTCTTTCTTTCCTGTCCCGCCAAGCCAACACCTCAGCACCTTATCCCTAAGCATTCGAAATGGCCCTCGCTCAGAAGGTTGCGACCCGCCCCGCTGTGGCCTCCCGCAGGTAGGACATCAACGCTGGGCGCCGCACTTCTCTTTTTTACTACACAGCTCTATGTTCCAAGTAGCTACTAATAGTTATGCATCACATTCAATCAGCGACTGCGACTTGTGAGGTGCTAAAAGCGACGGCCTTCCCATGTCGCTTGCGCAGGGGTGCCGTGGTTGTGCGCGCCTCCGCCGAGTCGCGCCGCGCGGTGAGGACTACAGCATTGCAGGAAATATTAGTACGAGATTTAATATGGTTCTCAACACCTTTAATTGGTCGCTCTATGTGGGCAGGTCCTGGTCGGCCTCGCTGGCTCCGTTGCTGCCCTGACCCTGGCCAACAAGGCTCAGGCTGCCGCCACCAGCGTCGACCTGTTCGATGACCGCAAGGTGCTCGCGACTGGCTTCGACCTCATCTACGAGGTGCGGTTGTCAAAACATGTTCACAACTTGAGGCCCGCTTTGACTTGCTTGCAGCGCTGTCGCAATAAACTGCTGAATCATATGCGCTAATATAAATGCTGCTTGTTCCCCAGGCTCGCGACCTGGACCTGCCCCAGTCCGTCCGCGATGGCTTCGTCCAGGCTCGCTCTAGCCTGGCTGACACCAAGGCCCGCGTGAAGGAGTCTGAGGCTCGCATTGATGCTGACCTGGAGCCCTTCATCAAGAAGAACTACTGGTAGGCAGCGCGCTACTAGCGGTGGCAACTTGTGCGGTTGGCATTACCCTCCTTACATGGGCGCCTCACCATACCCTCCCTGCCTGGACGCTTCGCATCCAAGCCGGTTTCGTCCCTGCGCTGGGACAAACCTCTTTTCAATGGCTCAGCGCAAAGCGACCCATCTCCCTTGCTTTCATCGGTTTGCAAAACAACCACCAACTACCGGTCGTCGCTATGGTGGTAGAGCAGCACTCCTTGCCCTGTCACGCAAATCTTTCACTCACTCCTCAATCCCTTCCACCTATCACCCACCGCCACTGTACGGCTGCGGACCCTGTCTTACCGCCTCCCGGTGCGCTCCCTGACGTGCTTCCCCCGCCCCCGCCCCCGCCTGTACTACACCCAGGGTTGAGGCTCGCGAGCAGCTGCGCCGCCAGGTGGGCACCCTGCGCTTCGACCTGAACACGCTGGCCAGCGCCAAGGGCGAGAAGGCCGACAAGAAGAAGGCCCTGGCCCTCAGCAAGGAGTTCATCCGCAAGGTGGGGGGCGGGAAGGGGGGGGGTGTATCCGAACCCCAATGTGCCCGCAGTGTGTTGGGGCTTGGGTGAGGGGGGGGGTAAAGAGGAAACATCTAACTGACCGTGTGATAAGGCATCATCATGGTTTGCCAAGGATGGGGATGGGCAGGGAAGGGGGATGGGCAGGGAATAAGGAGAAACCGTACGGTCAGTGATCGTACCTCAGTGGCCATATCGAGGTCAACATGAATGTCTCCTGTAGCTGCTCGTGGGCCCTACGTTGGCGTACACAGTAGAGCAATGTAGAAGTCCTTGCTACCCTAGCTAGCAGCTTGCCTTCTGCACCAACGCTGGTCTGGACGCCGAGCAACAACGAACCAGCCGCTAGCAACCCCACTTACAACCTGCTGCATTCCCCCTGTCTGCCGGCCTGCCTGCGGTGCAGGTTGAGGACCTGGACTTCGCCCTGCGTGAGAAGGACGAGGCCTCCTCCCTCAAGAAGCTGGCCGCCACGCAGTCCGCCCTGGACTCCGTGCTGTCCTTCGTCCTGTAAGCGCCCTCCCCTCCCCTCCCTGCCCCGGCTGCTGACACCAGCGCTGTGATGACCCAGCTTACGGTAGCTAAGGTCCCGCATAGCATGGTGCTGGCTACTGGGTTGGTTGATGCGTGGTTGGTCGTTGGGACGAGCGTCGGATGCCGAGAGGAGCGCGGGCACGGCTCAGCGGTGCAAGAGCACAATCTCTTTGTCGTGAAGTGGTTCGGAAGCCGGTTTTCTCACGCAAGGGTGTAGCACCCGAGTTCGGCTTTTGGATCCCTTTACCGCCTCAACAGCTGTAGAGGTGCTGCCGTAGCGGTTTTTGCCGGTCGTGTTGTTAAAGAGGACACGGACGTGAGATGAAGAGTGTCGTAGACAGGCCTGCGCTTGCGCTGTAAGGGTTACGGCCAAGCGAGAAGAATTCTTTGAGAAGACAACAACAGTGTGAGCATCTAGGAAGGGGCCTGACCCGAAAGGGAAAGGCTCCGGGCTTTCTCAGGCAAGCCACAACTTGTCATGGGGGGCTGCATTTGTTTCGGTGGTGGTGTTGGGTGTGTTTGCAGGTTCCCTGTAAATAGCCATGCGGACAAGCACGCATGATGTATCATAACAAGCCGCCCGCACTTAATGTGTGTAAGCTTTTGTCCTATAGGAATCCTGCCGGTCAAGATGAAGAGCAGCCCAACAGTTAATGTCTTAGTTCGCATGCCCAGCACGTCCCAGCATGCATATGACCACACGCAGACACACTAAGCTGGGATTCAACAGCAGTCCTACGGCAAGTACTCTGCCCTGTGCAGGTTGAAGCTGCAACCACCTGAGCTCAGCTTCTCAAGCTGCTGCTGTACCGTCGGAAGCTCGAAACCCACACAAACCCATTACGCAAAAGTGCTTCAAACGCTCAAATCCCATTACACTTGCTTTAGTGCGGTGCCTGCAGAGGAGCAACACAATCCAGGCGTCGAAATGCAACGTATGCTAGCCGTGCACCAATCCTCCGCAACTCCTCTCTTCAGCACCCACATCCCCTGCCCCCGCCAACCTGCGTGCACCCAGGCCCTGCCCTGTATATGTTCCTATGCCCCCACCGCGAGCCACCAAGCAACACTTACATCCCCTATTCCCTTGCCTCCTCGTCTTCCTTCACTTCCAGAGCTTCGTCCCCTTAACTCCCCATTTATGCCCCATTGTTAACAACTGCCACGAACTCTTCTCCTCCCTCACGCACTCCCGCTGAAGTCCCGCAGCACCTCCCACTTCCACGCCACCCCGCCGCTCTCCGCGGGCGGCCGCAGCAGCCGCTCCATCTCCTCGCGCACGTGCCCCGGACCCTCCAGCGGCACTGGGTGCGCCGAGATGTCGGACCGCACCTCCTGCGGGGGGGATGCAACAGCAGCAGGGCGGGGTCCGGTGGGCACATAGGCTGGTTCGCCTGCCTTGACTGGCTTCCCCCATTCGCTGCCTCCCCCTGTATTTCCTACGAGCCCTTCTTTCCATAGTGCTCCTACCCTGTAGCCCCGCAGCCCGCACTCTCCCTCAGAGCCCCGCCCCCATAACTTCTTCCTCTTCTCTGCCCCGACCCCCCGCCCCACCTGGTACGCCGCCTGCCAGCCCGCCACCGCCCGCTGCAGCAGCGCCGCGTCGCCCGCATGCCCCAGCAGCACCAGCAGCTCGCCCAGCTGGCCCGCCTCCTCCAGCACCGCGGGCCGGGGGGCCAGCGAGTGCACGTGCGACACCAGGGAGGCCTCCTCCAGCGGGGAGCCGGCGCGGATGCGGGTGCCGGCCCTGGTAGCAGGAGGGGAGGAGGAGGAGGGAGACACAGGATAAGACCATGCATGGTATTAAGGATGCAGCTGACTCCACCAGCCCACCTCACCCAACTCACCAGCGGCGACCCCAGCACCCCACAAACACACACCGGCGCACCCACACAGCCTCCCCTAACACCGGCACCCGCGCCCGCCCCTCCTCCCCAGGTGCACGACCACCCGACACAAGGCCGCAGGAACACTCACTTCTGCAGCTTCTTGCCCTGCCGGTGCGCCTTGCGGCCGCCCACAGTGGAGGGCGCGCGCGAGGAGGCGGAGGCGGCCGCCTGGCTGCCCGCGCCCCCAGCCCCGCCCGCCCCGGTGGCGTCCGTGTACACGGAGAGGCCGGACACCAGCGACACCACGTCGGACTGCAGGTCGTCTGGGAGGCCCTGCGCGGCGCCGTCCTCATCTGCGCGGGGGCGGGAGGTGGGGATGAGTGAGGGAGGTGGTTCGAGTATAGAAGCTAGGATGGCCGGCGTTGAGTGGGCTAGGAAGGAGGAGGGGCGGCCGACTTATGAGAAATGAAAAGGCACTCGGTAGCAAGCAGACATAAAAGCGACGTTGGACATTACCCGCCGCCGCCACTGCCGCCGCCATAGCAAGCCGCCGCGCTCGTACATCCACCAACCGCTGTCCGTACTTGCGTATCCGCTCCGTCGACTCCCTCGCCTCCGTCAACATTGCCTCCGCGCCCTCCGCCGCCGCCGGCGCCACCACCGTGTCCACCAAGTCCCCTCGGAAGTGCGCATGCGCCACACGAATGGCCTCCCGCCACTCCCGAGCCTGCGTGTACGTCCGTACGGCGTTGTCCACGTCACCCAGGTACGACAGCATAACCGCCGCCGCATCCCCCATCTGCCCGCCCGCCGCCAGCTCCTCCGCCACCTCCGCCGCGAGAGACTGTACGGCCATCTCGTCGTACCCGAGCTGTCCGGCAAGCACAAACACCATGCGCCACCGACCCGCGGTTCGGTAAGCGCGCATGGCCTTCTCCAGCTGCCCTGCCGCCATGAACGTCACCGCGGCGTCGTCGTAGCGCTTGGAACCCTCAAGCTGGTCTCCGTACGCATCCAGTACGGCAGGCCGATGCTCGGAATCGCTGTCGTACAGTTGTAGCAGCTGCCGCAGCAACCCCCGCTCGCGCGCGAGTTGCAGGGCTTGCTGGAAGTACTCCGGCCCTGCCTGGACCAGGTTGCTGAGGGCCGCTGGGTAGCGCCGAAGCGACATGTCAATCGCATGCCGCTGCAACGCCGGCGGCGTCATGCGGCCGAACCGTGCCAGCTCCCCCAGGTACTCCCCCGGGTCCTTCTGCGCCGCATTGACCACCACCATGTACGCCAACGGCAGGTCGTACATGCCTAGAGCGGTGCCGTACAGCTCGTCCGCGTCCACGTAGAGCAGCAGGTGCTTGAGGGCCTTATCCGCGGGGCTGTGGTGGTTGCCATGACTGGTGACGACGGCGCTGCTGCTGCTGCTAGGCTGCTGGGAAGCAGCAGATACAGCAGCAACAGCAGCAACAGCAGCGGCAGCGGTGGAGGAGGCGGCGGGTGTGCTGCTGCTGCCGGGCTGCAGCTCCCGCTCCTTGGCCTCCCGGATGCAGCGCATGGCCGCCTCCAGCTGCGGCGGGTCGCTCCGAGCGTACGACGTCACCTCCACCTCGAGGTACCTGCTGCTGCTGCTGCTGCTGCTGCTGGCGGCGGCGGCGGCGGCGGAGGTGGATGCGGCAGCAGCGCTGCTACTACCTGACTGCTGCTGCTGCAGTGACATCACCGCCTCGCGAATGGCGCCACACACAGCCGTCACCTTGCTGCCGCCTGGTGCTGCTCCTTCCCCTCCTTTCTCTCCCGCCCCCTGCTGCCCTCCTGCCGGCTGCCCCTCCCCCAGCCAAGCCAGCGCCCCCGCGTACGCCCCTCCCTCCGCCAGCACCGAGCCGGGGCGCAGCGCGAAGAGCAGGTCGCACAGGTCGGCGGGGCGCGCAACTGCGCACACGAACTCGGCGGCGTGGGACAGGAAGGCGGGCCAGCGGTAGTCAACCTGGGAGGGTGGGGAGGGGGAAGGGGTTTTAGGGAGATTCCAGGGCGGGCTGGATGACACACACACTGCAGACTGCACATGAACTGCTGGTCAGCGGCCCGGCTAGAGCCGTACAGGATGAGTGGCACAACGTACGACAGCTGCCGTCAGCAGGGAAGACCGCTGATGAGCAGTCCCCTTCCCTCCCTTGTCCCTTTTCTTAAACGCTCAGCAACAGCATGGTGTATCTCACGGTTCTCCCCACCCCCCCTCCCATCCCCTGCCCCCCTACCAGCAGGTTTAGGTCCACCCGGTGAATCGCCGCCAGCCGCCACGCCTCGCCGTACTGCCGGCCCCGCAGCGCCGCCAGCAGCGCCGCCAGCACCAGTGCGCGAGGCGCCACCCCCTCCAGGTTGCCGCGCGGCATCTGCAGCACCACCGGCACGTCCGCCAGGCGCTGAGCGGGAGGCGGAGCAGCAGCCGCGGCAACACCCGCAGCAGGGGTTGCATGGGAGGTGGAGGGAGCTATTCCCGTGGGGCATGCGACCAGCTGCGCCCCCGCCTCAAGTGCGCGAACGGCCACGTCGCGAGCGGCGGCGGTGATGGCGGCGTCGGGGCGCATGGCGGCGTGCATGGCGGTCAGCATCTCACCCTCGCGCCTGGGAGTGGGAGGACGAGTGGGTGGGCGGGGGAGAGGGGAACAACGACGATGAACGACAGGTATCGTAATTACTACTTTCTAGCCGGTGAAGAGCATGGTGCAGGTTGCTATGTGCACCGTTGGTAAGCACAGAAGGTGTTGGAAGGCGTTGGTGTACGCTACACGTCGCCTCGCGGCCTAGCAGTTTGGAAACACACACACGGGATGGGAAGCTCCTATCTAGCATTGGTACTTGGGGAACGCATGGAAGACTAAGTCCCCGCTCGGTCTGACTTACTTGGGGAGGCGGAGGGCACTGGGATCGGAGGTCAGGTCACGGTGCGTGTACGTTGACAGTTGACTGAACAGTACGGTGTACAGCAGGTTCTTGCGTGTCGTGTACAGCAGTGCGGGGCCGCCAGGGCCGTACGCTCGTACGGCAAGCGAGGTGACGTCAGCTGGCGCGATGACGGCGGAGCCCCAGCTGAGGCAACCGGAGCGGGACAGGCCCAGCAGCGGCGGCGGCTCGGGCTTCTGAGGGCCCAGGTCGGGGGTCGGGGAGACAAGGAAGCATGAAACGGTGTGAGAGAAGAGGATCCAACAGCTATCCATGCAAGGGCGTTTCTGGAGCCAACCATTGCCAGCTAGCCATCCTATCCAAGCCGCCGGCATGTCATCACGTCATGCGCCCTCCTAGTAAGGAACACCCCTCAAGCAGCCTGCCCGGAGCCTGCAACCTCCATTCTCCCTCCACGACCCACTCACCCCCTGCTGCCTAACCAGTGTCAGCGCCTGTGCCGGTGTGGGTCGCACCAGTGCACAGGACCCCGGCAGCGCCGCCCCGGGGCCGCAGGCCTGGAGCGCCCCCGCCGCCCCGCCCGCACCGGGAAGGTAGCGCAGCACCGCCCCGCCCACCAGCTGCACAGCCGCACCGCCGCCCGCATGCGGAGCCAGCCGCAGCACCCGCTTGCCGGTGTACACAGCCGGACCCTCGGTGAGCGCCACCGCGGGACTGACCCGTGGGTCGCTCGGGTCGGCTGGGCCGCAGGACAGCCACTCGACGTCTACTTGGACCAGCACGTCCCCGGGCGCCTCTTCAAGGCCGGGTTCTGGGTAGGGTGTGGCGAGGACGAGCAGGGAGGAGGAGCCGGTCAGCCAGCAGAGGGCGCGAGCGCGGCGGCCGCCGGCGAGGGGGATGTCCAGCAGCGGGACGGCGGGCTGCAGCAGGCGGGTAGCGGTGGAGGAGGTGGAGGCGGGGTTGCCGGAGCGGCCGCTCGTCTCCGCCGCCAGAGCCTCTTGGTCCTGTAGTAGGCAAGGGTAAAGAGTGGGTTCAAAGCCATAACAGACTCCTTCTTGTCTCTTTGTGTATTTTCCTCTCAATCACGCAGCCTGCCCGGCTCGCTCCGCCCGCCCGCCCACCCCGCCCGCCCGCCCCTCACCTCCAGGCTCTCCTGCCACAGGTCCCCCTCCACACTGCGCACCAGCACCAGCCGCCCGCGGGAGGTCAGCGCCGCCACCACCTCGTCCTCCTCCCCATTCTCCTCCGCAGCGGCATCACCCGGGGGGCAGCAGCCGCTGCCCCCGCCAGCAGCAGCAGCAGCCCCGGCCCCCTCGCAGCTGCCTGGCGCAGGCAGCGAGCCAATGCAGACATCCACGGCAGCCTGCAGGGCGGTGACATGCGGGAGGAGGTGAGCTGTCAGTTGGAGCTCGAGTAGGTCCCCAATGACAGCAACAAAGAAGGAGCTACCGCGCATCGCTGCCCGGTGTGATGCTGTCATGCATGTGTGGGCGCGGACCCCGACGTATGTAACTGGCCGACGTGTGTGTCCCCCATCCAGGCGCCCCCACCTCAGGAAGCGCCACCCCCGCCGCGCACATGGGCGGCGGCACCAGCCCATGTCGCAGCGGCGTCAGCAGCAGCCGCCGCCCGTCCACCACCACTGCCGTACCGCGCTCTGAAACACACGTGTCCCACACCAGCCCGATCTGCTCGTACAGCCCGCCTGGCGTCAGCACGTGCAGTACACTGCCGGCTTGCTCGTCCCACCGGACATGCGGCGGCAGGGAGGCTGAGGAGGGGCCGGCGAGTGCTCGGGGGTAGCGGCGCTCGTGTTTCAGGTACCAGTGCCAGTTGCTGCGGTGCCAGAGCTGTAGTGGAGATGGGAGGTGGGAGGAAGGGAGTTAAGAGGAAGATTACCGGAGCGACAGGAAAGGGTCAGTTGCAGGATAAGAGGCATTAAGCGAGGAGCAATGGGCCATCCAGGTAAGCAAGGTAGAGAAAGCGGGGTGCTGGGGAGGGGGGCTTCTGAGCGCACCTGCACAACCCAGTCATCCGTATCCTCCTCGGCCTCGGCAGCAGCAGCGCCATCCGCCTGCTGCTCGCCTTGCTCCTCCGCTGCTGCTCCGGCTGCTGCTGCCGTACTGTCACGACGGGCAGGCGCCGTCACCACCGCCAGCAGCTCCGAGTCGCAGCTCCAGGACAGGTCAACCACCGGGGCTGGGCAGGGTGGGGGGCAGGTAGGGGGGCACTACGTTGGGGTATACACATGACTGCCTGACGTGTCAAGGAAGTAAACGGACAGCATGTGAGGGGGAGGGAGTGGCGCCGGCGGCTAGGAGCGCGCTGAACCGACCCCATCAGGTTATTAGTCTTCCTGTTGCCAGCTACCAGCTTCAGCCCTTCCTGACCCACATCACCGCACCGACCCCGCACAGACGCCACCTGCAGCTCTAGCTCCCGTCACCAGCCCCCTTGTACCCGCACACCCCCCCGCCCTAACCTAGCCCCGGCCGCCTACCTGCCCCTGGCAAGCTGAACCCCCCGTGTCGCAAGCCGTTCCGCTCGAACAGCAGCACGGAGGGGCGCTCCGCCGGCGCCGCCCCCGCCCCCCCTCCCGCCGCCACCCCCGCCCCCATCATCCCCACCGCCGCCCCCGCCGCTGCCGCCACGTACAGGTGCCTGCCGCTGGGCTGCCACGCGGGCAGCGGCAGCAGCCCCTCCGCCGCCTCCCCCGCCGCATGCAGCTCCAGGGAGGAGCGGTCCCAGATGCGCACACGGTAGGGCGGCAGGCTGGCGGCCACTGCTGCTGCTGCTGCAGAGGTGTCTGGGGAGGCAGCCGCAGCAGCAGGTGGCAGGTCCCGGCACACGACCGAGAAGAACTTGCCGTCGCCCCGCCAGCTGATGCGGCCGTCGGTGAAGAGTGCCGAGCGCAGGGCGGGGTCCAACTGGGCGGAGGCGGTGGCGGCTGCTGGCCCCAGCGCGCAGCCCTCGTACAGGAGCTCCCAGGCCTGCGGCAGGGCAGGAGGAGGAAGACGTGGTCGGCTGGCCAGCGGGGATCGGGGCATGGAAACGAAGCATGCCTGTGCTCACAAGACCTGGACACTCTCAGGCGGGTGTCTCGAACCATCCCAGGCGGAGCCTGCCTCCATGTCCTCCTTCCTCTTCCCCTTCCCTCCCCCCCGGCCTGTTTTCAACCCCGGTTGGGGCTCCCTATTTGCTCAGGGATTCACCCAGGGGGGACGTGCCCGTGATCCGATGTAATGCACCCGCCTTCCAACTTTGTCCACCGCTCCACACATCCACAGGCATCTTCACCACCTTCACGCATCCCCCATCAGCCACTACCTGCCTAGCCATACCCGCTACATGTCTCTAACCTCCCCTTCCCAGTTCATGCACCCTAGGCGGTCCCCATCCATGCTGACCCCTAGGCTTAGTAGTGATGTGGGGATCCGGGACCGGACCGCACGCTGCTGCCATCCTTGTCTTCCTGTCACACACCCTCTCACCTATCTTGTACCCGTCCGCCCATTCCTGTCCCCATGTGCCCCCAAGCCTTGTCGTATTCCGCATCCCGCACCACTATTAATTTTGCCCTTCCCCACTTATTCTTTCTTCCCTTTGCCGCGCCGCCGTGTCCATAGGAAACCCTACCACGCCATAATCGCATGTTTTTCATTTCCCGTCTTGCCTGATGACTGTTACTCACCACCTACTTAACGCGCCATGCCTCTCTTTCTTCCCTATTTTCCGCATATTGACAACCTCTTCCTACTGGACCTTGGACACGACCCTGGTGCGGCTATGTTGGCGGACCATGGCAACTGGCTTTCCCTCTCCAGGTAAGTTTCCCGTAACGCGTCTCGATAACATGTGTGCTCGTATACCCCATATGCGTGTTGCTTTGCATTTCGTGACCGGCGGCGCGGCGCATGTCTCCCTAGTGTTACCACGCAGCGCGGCTTCTCCCTCAAGTCGTCTCGGTTTACGGTAAGCAACGCTTCGGTAAGTAATTTGAGATGCGTGTCTTTAGAATAGTGTCTCCGAATGCACTCACTGCATGAGTCGGGATATGGGATTGGGACTTTAGTTGTTTGCATTTCTTATATAATTTCCCCCCCCCCCCCGGCCCCACCTGGTTCATGACCAGCAGGTTACCCGCCCCGCTGAGCGCCGCCAGCAGCTCCCCGTCCGGACTCCACTCCAGGCAGGACAGGCCGTCGTCCACACAGCCAACCTGCGACACGGCGGCAGCAGCCACGGGCAAGGATACACAGACGCCACATAAGCCATCATAGCCGACGCGGCCCCTATCGCAGCCCCAAACCCACAGCCGCACACGGCCCTTGGGCACTGCGGGCGTGACGTCTCCCCGCCTCACAGGACCAGCACCAGCAGCAGCCTCGAGGCACCCCCCGCTGCCTTCTGTGGCCCTGGTGGCGTTGCAGTGCAGTGCAATGCAGGTCGGCACCCCAGAGCACACGGCTAGGGGCATCCCCCTGCCCATCCCCAACCCCCCCACTCTCCATTAAACGTACTGGCTTGGCTAATTCGGGCTGGGCGGGTCGGGCTGGCTTACATGTTGCAAACCATGATAATGCCATATGACACAATCAGTTAGTTGTTTCCTCTTTACCCCCACTCTCCTTCCCCCCCTTGCCCACCTGCTCCAGGTGCGGCTCCTCGCCCTCGCCCACATGCAGCAGCGCGATGGCCCCGCCCCGGGTGGCGATACACAGCGCGTCCAGCTCCAGCACATGGCTGAAAGAGGCAACCCAACTGCTGCTGCGGCTGCTGCCAGGGCCGTCCGCATGGCTGTCAACTGCGACGCTGTCGGCCGGGAGAAGGTCGGGGTCTAGAGGGTAGCGCCAAAGGGGCTGCAGCGTAGCGGGAGTGGGGAAAGGATGAAGGTGTGATGGGGGCGGAGCTGACGTGTGCGAGAAGTGAGGCAGCGGTGGGGATGTTAGGCTTATTCAGCCCGTGGGGACGGGTCAAGAGGCAACACAGACCGAGCACGCTGGCCCCTAAGAAGGAGAGTATGCGAGGACATGGAAGAGAACCCGACGTAATGCTGCTGTCTGAAGCGCAAGCCAATAAGAGAGAAAGGTTTTTTGGTGCACGTTGGCTGCCGTTAGCAAGCACGGATGCCCAAGTTTTGACGCGTCCAATTCTTATGCTGCAGCGGTCTGTGATAGTGTCATTAGGAAATGAATACCCAGATCTCACTCAGACGACAAAAGCGTATCGCCGCCGACGACGTTCGTCAACTACCCTTCCGACTCACCGTCAAGGTTTCATCCTTTGCGAAGCATAAGACATAGCCGTTGATTGTCAGTGCATATAGCCGCGACTCAGTGGCGCTAACGCAGAAGTTTGCGACGGCGCCATCCGCTGTGGATTCCAGACACGCGCAGAACTCCCTTTCTACGATCAAGTTCTTCATATCTGCATTAATTAATATAATATTACTCGGGCCTTAACAGATTCAGGTAGCTTAGCAAATAAATGCCCTAGCGCCTAGACACTTTAGTCGAGAAGCGCACGCCAATTCGCCTTGATTAGCGTGGCCATAGCGATCGGTAAGGTTGATTCCAGACTGTGCTGAAGGCGAGCTGCGCAGCATGCATGTCGATTTGGATCCGGCTGTCATAGTACGGCAGCGTTCTCTATTCATTAACACAGCAAGCTGCCCTTTCCTAAAAGCAATCTTGCGCGAGCACCATACTTCATATCTGTTAGTATAGGGAAACTTAATTGACAACGGCAGAGAGCATAAGCCTGGGCAAACCAGCTCCCGCCAGAACTAACAGCCCGGAAGATGGACGCCTATGAGAAGATTGAGAAAATTGGAGAGGGCACCTATGGAAAGGTGTACAAAGCCAGGGATATCAACACCGGAAAGCTGGTGGCCTTGAAGAAATGCCGCCTGGAGGTGCGACATGCCGACAAGTTTGGAGTAGTCACGCTTCGGCCAACAGGCTTCAAGTTATAACACCGTCACAATATTGATACAAGCAGTGGCTAATTGGCTGAAGCTCTTGCGCAGATGGAGGAGGAGGGCGTGCCGTCGACGACGCTGCGCGAAATTTCGCTTCTGCAAATGCTCAGTGAAAGCAACCATATCGTCAAGTGAGGAGCATGCTGCTTACTCATCACCATGGTCAGAATTCATTTTAAACTGTCGCACGGCTTTTGCAGGCTGCTGTGCGTTGAGCATACGGAGGAGAACAACAAGCCGTGCTTATATCTGGTGGGTGATCTACAAGAATCCGCACTTGTAGCTGTGAAAGAATGATCCAAAGGGCTGACGTTTCCGTTTGCTTCGCGCAGGTGTTCGAGTATCTCAACACGGACATGAAGAAGTGGATGGACCGTAACGGCAAGGGACCCGCCCATCCTCTCCCGACGATGCATATCAAGGTGTGTGCAGGCATACTTGTCAAATAGTCCTTGTGAGCTTTCTCAGAACGTTTGGCGTTATTCCTTGTAAACTGGCTCATGCCTGGCCCCGCTGCTCCTTACAGAGCATGGTGTACCAGCTGATCAAGGGCGTGGCGTACTGCCACATGCACGGCGTGCTGCACCGCGACCTAAAGCCCCAGAACCTGCTGGTTGACGACGAGAAGATGTGCCTCAAGGTTGCCGATCTGGGCCTTGGGCGTCACTTCAGCGTACCGCTCAAGAGCTACACCCACGAGGTATGCGACACCATCAGTCAGTATCCAACATCACCAGCACCAATGCCTCCGGCACTTGCGTTCACATAATAATTCTCATACGTAACATTCCAGATCGTCACTCTCTGGTACCGGGCGCCCGAGGTTCTCCTGGGGGCAACACACTACGCCACGCCTGTGGACATGTGGTCTGTTGGCTGCATCTTCGCAGAGCTTGTGCGCAAGGTATGGGCCCTAGAACCAATGGGGGCGGGCATCTGTATGCAGCCTCTATAAAGCCATTCCTAGTAGGATTACGCGGGGGCGCTGTAGCTCTAGCAGAGCACCTGCTCCGTTCACTAGCGACTGGATCTCCGGTTGTAAGTAGGCCTGAAGCTATCAGGCGTTGCGGTTCTTACCTTATCGTCCGTTATGCACTGCAGGCTCCCCTCTTCCCCGGTGACAGCGAGTACCAGCAGCTGCTGCACATCTTCAAGCTGCTGGGCACGCCCAACGAGGAGACGTGGCCTGGCGTCACCAAGCTGCGCGACTGGTACGTGTTTCACGCGTGTGCGTTACCACACTTTTTCGGGCTGTCGCAGTCCAGCAAGTAATTGCCCAATTTGTTGGCTACCGCCGGGATGAATGAATGACCGTTACAATGGTGCCGGGATGCTGTTGGGTTACCGGTATATGGCTCTTCCCTAACTCCCCTATGACCTTGTATCCAGGCACGAGTGGCCGCAGTGGCAGCCGCAGGACCTGCACCGCATCTTCCCGACACTTGAAGACTCTGGCATCGACCTCATGAAGCGCATGTTCGCGTATGACCCCTCCATGCGCATTTCGGTAAGACGAGACCTGGAGTGGTTTTGGTCAGCCCAGCGTATGCAGTCGTGCTGCATGCCTCCTTGACACTCTTGTTTGCCTTGGTTTTACCGTTTTATTCCGTGCGACTGCAGGCGAAGGAGGCGCTCAACCACCCCTACTTCGACGACCTGGACAAGGTCGCTGTGGACGCCCTAGAGAGCCAAGAGGTCCGCGACCGCATGGCCGAGGCGGCAGCGGCGAACTACCACTGAGTGGGAGTGCCAACTCAAGAGCCTTACGCACTTGGCCCTTCGCAGGGGTTAGAGGATGCCCTAGTAACTTGTGCATGACTTCGCTGGGCATGCGCTTAGGTCTAGAGCCAGGTGAACTAGGGCGTTTAGTTCCTCTTCTAAACGAATGACTGCAGCGTGTCCTTATAACTGACCACTAAAGACTGTACGTAATGCATGAGATGCGCATGTACATAGCATTGTTACAGGCTATTGCATTGACCATGATGTGACATGGGCACTGCCTAACTGCACATATGCATCGAGTGGTAGGACGCGAACCATGGAAGGCTTCTTGTGGCGTTAGGTGCCTCGTGCTGGGCGCGGCGGCTGCATATGAGCCCTTTATCGTACAAGGGCAGCAGCGTCAATTGCTGGGCGCCTGTGTAATGAGGCAGTTGTGTAAATTTCATACCTCTTTGCATTGTATGCCGTAGTTTGCAATGGCATGGTTCGCAAGGCAGGGGGGATAGCAACCCCACATGGCGGAAACCCAAGCAAAATACCTCAATACGAAGTCGCTATGCAAGCCCTCTGGACCAGAGGAGGTTTACTTGCGTTGTGGTAGAGTCTGAGGCTGACCGACATGTACGATATGCGGAAGGTAGTACGTCGTGTTACTGTAGGCAATAACCGGTACTTCACAACCATGTCGTTGCCTTTAGGCGGGTACCTGGTAGCTGTGCTTCGCCTCGGTAAACGCCGTGGTTCGTGCCAGTAACGAGGCTGATACCGGTAAACACCGTACCGGAAATAGGCATCTCCTTACCACATCAGGTGCAAGCCTCCTCCATTTGTGCATCGCAACCGACATTCCATTACCATAGCGTTACCCGGGCCGCACACACACCAGCAGCGCCGCAGCCGTCTGTCCATACAAAACACGGCCCCATGCCTTCCTCAAGTTACCAAGCGGTCATTCATTTCGCAGCGCTGGACTGAGCACACATATCAGCGCAGGAGCAGTCACGGTATCAACCCCTATTGCTGGGGCATGCTCGCGGCTGAACGTCCTACCCGACAAACCGAGGTCGCAAACCTCTTCGCAAACCCTAACGCAAAACGCGTGCAGACTGGTAAAACATAGAAAAGCCCAGCGGCGTCCATTTCCGGGCTAGTCAGATACACCAGCCTGCAGTTCTCCCCCTCAGTGACCCGCAGTGCCCAGTGCAGATCATCGTGAGTAGGCCAATATGAGCGTATGGACCTTCCAAACGCCCCTACACGCACACGCTCACAGAACCCCGACTCAGTGCTATGCGAAGTCCGATTATAATGCTAAGCGTGCGCACTGACGCGTGGCCTCCTGAAGCAGCTACTCCCTGTCACTTCGGCACCACCCCGTGCCTAGTTGTAACAGGTCAAATACCCGGTACACGCCCCCCCAGTCAAACAAAACCGTTCATCCACCGGCCTTCCCTCCCTTTGCCGCAGGAGGCCTGGCTGCCGTGCCGTTCTTCTCCTTTAGCAGCGACTCCCTCCTGGAAAACACCTTCGTTGTGCTGCTGTCCCGTGCCTTACGCTGGCCAGCAGCCGCAGGCGCCTCCGCCTCCACCACTGTGCTATGCCGCCGCCGCCCGCTGGCCCCAGCGCCACTGCCATCCCCGGAAGCTTTCAGTTTTGGAACTGCGGTGCCGTCAGGCGCGCTGGCGCGGCGGCGACGCACCGGCCAGAGCATGGTTACCGGCTTGCCTTGCAGCGCCGCGACCTCCTTGAGCCACCCTGACCTGCTCTTCCTATGTTTGCCAGTGCTGGGAGATTCACTTGCTGACGCCGATGCTTCTCGCCTTGCGGCACGGTGCTGGACGGTACCGTTGGCGGCTTCACCGGTGCCGGACTGCCGCTTGCCGGCACCACCGTCATCCCCTCCGCTCCGCCCTGCAGCCCTCCCGTTGCCGCCAGCAGACCCGTTTCGCGAAAGCACCACCGGACCATGCGCAAAACGCACTTGGGCCTTCCTCAGTTGGCCTGTCGTACTTTTGATCGCCGACCTCTGCTTTTGCTGTGCCTTTCCCTTGTCCTTCACCTCCTGCCGCTGCGAGGCCGGCTCCTGGACGGCGCCTGCGCCACCCTCCTTGGCGCCTGTTGACGGGCCGGCGCCGCTGACGCCGCTCCGGCGTCCGCCTCCGCTGTGTCGCGTCCTGCGCCGCGGCGGCGAGTGAGACGGCGACCGTGATGGCTCCGGAGATGATGAGGGCCGGTCCGAGTCCTTAAGCACCGGACACCTGGTAGGTGATGAGCACCGGGAGGGCGAGGAACAGGGAGACGGCGGCGCCTGCCGCGTGTCGATGTCCATTGCTTCACCGACCGAGCCGCCGCTTCCTTCGTGGCCCTCCTCAGCATGCGGCGCGCCTCCCGTCCGTTTGCGCGTGACGGCACGCTGGATAGCAGCACGCCCTGCCCGCTGGAGGACGATGGCGCGCCCACGCCCTCGTCCGCGCCCGCCCCGGCCCAGCATGCCGGCGGCACCACGGCCCCTTCCCCTGCCGGGCCGCGGAGCAGGCGGCTCAGCGGTGGCCGCCTCTGGGACTCCTGCAGGCTCCTCCGCGCTCTCGCCTTCCGGGGCTGGTGCCGCAGCATGACCCGCCCCACGGCCGCGCCCGCCCCTTCCGGCTGCACCCGTGCCTCGGCCGCGCCCTCTAGAGCCACGACCACGACCTCCCCGACCTGAAGGATGCACGGCAAGGGAACAAGGACAGTGCCTGGGTAAGCAGGATCCCCGCGGCTGCAGAGAAACTCGGGCCAGTTCGCAGCAGCACAACCCACAAAGTATGCCAAGGCCCAATCGGAGACACGTGCATGCATGGTCGCGGCGGAAACCCAGACCGGTGGCATCCCACTGGAAATTCGGCATCCATGATTGCGCCCGATACTAACCTCGCGTGCTTGCGCAACCTTCGCCGCTCCGCCTGGGCCCCTCCCCTTGGTCCCGCTCGTCGTCGGCCTCCTCCTCACTGTCGCTGCTGCCCTCCTCCTCTTCTTCCGCTGACGACGATGATGCAGCCTCCTCATCGCTGTCATCGGACTCGCTCTGCAAGTCAAGGGAGGACCCCTCTGGAGAAAGCGAAGGGCCGTCGCTGCTGCTGCTGCCCCCAGAGACCTCTGTCCCCTCTCCCTCGTCGCTTTCTGAGGAAGACAAAGGCGACGATGATGTTCCAGGATGGGAGCCGCTGTCGTCGTCAGAATCGTCCGACGCTGCCTGCACGCTACGCCTTTGGCCGCGCTGCAGCTGATTCTGCGGCTTTGGCCTACCCTGCACCGGCGCCGTCTTTCCACCACGCCTGGACGGTCCATGGAACTCAGGTTCGCTGTCGGGATCGCTTGATTCCGACGCCGAGCTGCTCGATTGCCGTTCAGGCTCCTCAGACTTGATACGCCTGCCCCGCGCCGCAGTGCCTGCCAGTCCAGCCGTGGATCGCCGGCCCCGACCGCCTCTCGAGCCCCGACCCGCCGCGTCGGATACCAGCCGCCGCCGCTTGGTGGGCCGCTCGTCCGGGGGTCCGGCGGTGGCAGCCGCTGCGCCGGCAATGGCTGCATTATCTGCTGCGGTGGCAGTGACCGAGGCCGGGGCGGATGCACCAGCTGCAGCGCCGGCGGAGTGCGGCCCCGCAGGCCCAGGGCCGTCTGCTGCTCCCGCATGCTGATGCTTTGCATACAGGTGCAGGCCGAGCTGAAACAGAGACAGAGAGGGGTCGGGAGGGATTGTGAATCGGACTATACCGACAGAAGCAGCACACGTGCTTCTGGGCCTAGCACCGTATCCCACGGGGTATCCACAAGCGTACTACGCCCAACGTCAGGCCCGCAAGACCAATGTCACCATGTTGCCGTGCTCGCCGCCTTACCTTGGCCGCCACCTCCGCCCGGTAGAGCTTCAGCAGCTGCTTCTTCAGCCGCTCCCGCTTGCGAACCTGGTCCGCCAGCGTGCGCAGCAGCTGCACACAGCCGGGGAAACAATCGGGTAGGGTTGCGTCCACTGGCATAGCCTCTCTTGGTGCGGTCTTGGTACAAAGCAAAGCTGCCACACAACAGCGTCACAGGGGCCTGGGGGCCCTTCCTAACGTCATGCAAACGTCCCTAAATACCAGGCTCCCTGCCACAGCCCCCAAACCCGCACACTCTGGTTGGCTTCAGCCCCCAGGTGCATTATACCTATACTCGTCTACCCACCTCCAGCTCGTTCCGTGCCTTAAGAATCCGGTCGTACGCCTCCCGCTTGCTGAGCCGTGACCGGTTCCAGCCGCCACGGCTGCTGTTCTTCGTCTCCGTCGCCATGAAGGGCATGTCCCCCTGCTCGCCCTCGTTGCCCGGGGTGCGATCCCGGAAGCAGATGGCCTGCGAGGGTGCGAGCGCAGGGGTGATGCAGGGATGGGCGGTGGCTCGAATGCTGCTCACATCACACGTGTGAGCAACCGGGATAGTTGCAAGCTGCAATGCGGCCTGCATGTCTGGTAGGGGCACAGCTTTGAAACGAACCGAGCGCCCTGCTGCCTACCTTCCAGGGCTGCTCGTACCACAGGTACCCCAACAAGGGACCGCCAGCCTGGTAGGGGCAACCATTGAGTGAATGAGGTCAGGAGGCCATGGGGATTACGGGCAAAGACAGCGTAGGTAGGGAAGCAATAGGCATGCATGTAACGCATGACATGGTAACCAGGAAGCGGGCCAAATGATGACTTGCCTGCTTCCGGCGCTTCAGCCAGTGGTTGTACAGTGCGCGTGGGAGGGACGGCAGCGGCGGCTGGTGCTCCTTCAGGGCCGCCACAGCCGCCTCCCAGGGAAGGATCTTGTCAGCAGACGGAAGCTTGGGCACTTTCCCGGCTTTGACTGCAGATAGGATGTGTCAAGTGCGGCACAACAGCATTTAGGCCAAAGAAAGGGAGCAGCTAGGGGTGCACAGCAAGCAAACGACAGAGTACGGTATATCGTTGCCGAAGCCTTGCGGCCAATGCAGTTCATGCCCTGCGCCACCATGACCTTCCCAGCCCGAACGAAGAATGGCAACCCACTTCCCGACGCATGGGCCCTAGTTAAAGCCGCTCAGCTCACCCTCTGCCTGCCACAGCTCCTTCTGCTGCTGCAGCGCCTCAAAGTGCGCCTGCTCCAGAGCGCCCATCAGCGCCTCAAAGCCGTCCTCATCCAGGATTGCGGCGGCCGCCGCAGCTGCAGCAGCGGCAGTGGAGCGCGTGGCGGCGGTTGCGCCGTTGGCTCTAGCCGCAGCACTGGCAGCAGCCTGCGAAACCAGCGAGACAGTTAGACAGGAGGCGGCAGCATTGTAACGAGTGATCTACGGCCGACCCCAATGCGCCCGCAACGACAGCCTCCTCGCTACCGGTACTCCCACCATGCCTGGCACCATGCTACGATGCAGCGAAAGCTAGTAGACGCACCCGCTGCTGTGCATTGACGCCTTCGAGCGCCTTCTCGTCCTCCTCATCCATGTCGTACTGCGAAAGCGCCGGTTCTGCGCGCCGGTCGCGGACCACATCGTGGTAGATGATGTACGCGTCGGCGTCTAAGCCGAGGTTGCCCAGAGCCGACAAACCTGGTGAAGCGCCTGGCAGGATGCCTAGCAACGGCGCGCCATGGCCCGCCTCTGCTGCTTTGCGTGCGTCAGCGCGGGCCATTGCCTGCTCGTTCTCGCCGTAGTCAGCGACATCCCGACAGGAGGGCACCTCTATAGCTGCTGCCGCGTGGTCACCATCAGCACCACCGGCTGACTGACCGCCGCTGGTGCGGGCCGCCGCTGCGCCTTGTGCTGGGGCGGCCTTTGCAAGCTGCTGCTCAGGGCCCTGCGTGCGGCGCTTCTACGTGGGAATAGTGGCGAGCAGGCCAAGGGGGCTACCGTTAGCGACGTGTTACGCGTGTTACAAGGCGACAACCCATATGTACTCCTGCGCTGCCGCCCTAACAACCGCAGTGTCGTACCTTTCGCCTCCGGCTGGTCTCAAGGCCGCTAAGCAAGGTGTGTCGGCCCTGATCATCACGTTCTTCTTCGCAAGTGCGAAGAAATTGGACCAATGCCGGGTCTAGGGCAGGAGTGTCAGCGCCATCATCCTCGGCATCGTTGGCCCGGTTAAGGAAGATAACCGGTATGCGCTCAGTAAAGGATATGGGCCGCGGCCGAATAGTGCGGCCACTCATGTCACTTGCATCGAGAGCGCCAGCAGTAGGCAACTCCTCTGCGCAAAAGGGTCACGAAGCTGCGCTGCAAGTCGTTACCACATATCTGCATAAACATACATATGCCATCTTTGTATAAGATGTGAATTGTAATATACGCCCTGATGCGTAAATTCAACGCTAGGAATTGGCACATGAAACGCAACACAGCTGAGCCACCTAATGGCTCTCCAATACGAAGGGCGATGAAGGCAGTCACAATAAAGATGGCTAAGGGTAGCTACGTTTACTCACGTTGTGAAGTTCTATCTCTCCTAGAGGAAGGTTCCAGCAGTTGCAAAGAAAGTGAGCTTCAACTGTATTGTTAGATAACCTGTGATATAAGGAGAACTAAAGGTGTAGATTTCGTTGTTTTCATGGACGTAGCCAGCCCGTTGACCAAGTAAAGAGGATGAGTGCTGGGCCTGGCTTGGCAGTAATCCTTGATATAAAGGAAAGATGCTAGGATAATGACGACGATACTTTGGTTGAGCGCTTAGACAATCTTAGCTGGCGGCCCTGGGCCGCTTCACCATCATACCGTACAGGACGAGTCGACAGCACAGTTACGGGCTTCTAGCATACCGCTGCAAGAGGGAAATTAGAGGTCCCCCTTGCCTGCGAGTGCATAAAGAACCCCAGTTGTTTTAGGTTGTGTTCGGGGGCTGCTGCAAGAGTGTCCATACACGGCACAGCCGTGTGCTTCCACCTTGCCTCCAGCCACTTTCCAGTTTGGAATAAGGTAAGAAGTCGGTGGTCCCTGTATGTCTATCGCCCCCCCTAGGTGACGGCCTCACATTGTAAATAACACATTAAACGCTCGTGTTCCCACCTCCCTGCATCTCCTGTACTTGTTGCCACTGTTCGTGTAAATCCCGTGCATAACGCGATGTGGGAACAGCACTGTACAATGGTACCTGTGACTGGTAACACGGAAACCCCCCGGCAAGCCGACATACAAGGCCTACGGTGCTCCCCCGCGGAGACCCCTCTGCTTCAGCTTAGCCTTAAGTTGTGTCCCAGGCAGCAGTTATTGCGTATATGGTGCTAAGCGCCTGGGATGTGCATGTGTAGCTTAACAACGTGCCAGGTATGGGCTGCGCACTTGCGCTCCATCATCGCGGACTTTAGGATTGTTACCGTACTGGTATACGGTGGTCAGAATACGACAATTGGAAGAGTGTAATAACGTTTGAAGCTACACGCCCTTGATTGCAGCTAAAACAATCTTGGTTGTTCGTGAGAAATATTATGAATGCTTTCACGTTGACGAGCTAAAGCGGGCGCTCGACTAGAAGGTCTACCCTCTTCTTACGGTTTCACCGCCTAGATGGTGGACCCTAGTCAGTTTGACTGTGCAATTTGCCAGAACCTTTTGCTGGACCCAGTTGTTGGCCCGTGCGGCCACGACTTCTGCCAATCATGTTTAGGGCGCTGGCGAACTGCCTCAACGCGGAGCTCTGTCTTGACATGCCCGCTGTGTCGAGAGCCAATACCTAGCGCGCTCGGTGAGTTTATAAACTCCGAGATTGGGACACAGCCCCGAAGCTCAAGGAACGTCATGGAGTTTGGCCTGCTGACGTTGCAGGCATTTGCGTGCGGCTGCGGGAAACCATTCAGCTGCTTTTTCCTGACAAAGTACGCGAAAGACGAGCTGAAGAGGAGCGAAAAGTTGCCCTTACCAGCGCAGGTAAGGCATATCTATGGCATGAGCTGCACTGCATTGTCCTGTCGAAGCGTTCCTGGTGTCATGCCCGACCGTTGCTTACCACCCCCGTGAACTGTATGCAGCAAATACAGTGGGACAGGCGTCCGCCAGCTCCACAAGCCAGCGTGCGTCAAACTCTTTTCGCACACCGCCTTCAGTGACAGCGGGTCAAGGATTTTCACAGCTGTTGCACTCCCTGCGAGGCTCCGGGCGGCACACATTTCGCCATGCGGCCGCAACAGCAACAGCGGCGTCCTCAACGCCAGCAGGAGCCCCAGGGCCCGCAACGGAAACAGTGCCGACAGGGGCGCAGCCATTCTCGAGCACCTGGGTGCCTCCCGCAACGCTCTGCTTCACGCTTGGTTGGCATGACCCAGCCGAGACCCGCTTCGGGCGGCGTCGATCGATGGGACGCCGGAGGCGGGTCAGGGCGGCATAGGTGATGCGGCTACTGCAATACAGCTGCGCATAGCGGTATCTAAGGACATCAGGAGCGAGATAGCGACGGCTGACTGCGCTCATAGATGACATGAGCCAGGCAGCCGCCGCCTAACTGCAGCCGTGCTAGCGGCCTGGCGCGATGTGTTGTTGCGGTGTCATGTGTACCGTGACCGAGTGCGTTGCGGCCGTACTGTAATGCCATCTTGCATGCCCCAAGGAATTAACTGCGTGCAGGAGAGTGTAGTCAGCGGCCACAACTTACTGCGGTCTTTAAAAGCGTTGCTTGCAGGGCTGGTGGATGCAACTGGACTGGGCGGGCGTGCGATTGGTCGCGCATCTGGATGCGTCTGTCCGTGTTGCGGTGACGTGCCCGCTTTCCAAGTGAGTGCCTAGCAAAGGCGTCGGAGCGCGCTATGACGAGCCACTTGACGAAGCACTTCGGTGCTTGGCCAAGAGGACATACCTTGTTACCATGCTGGGCACACGGCAAGGTGCAACTTTTGTCGGCGCGTGTTCTTGGAAGCTGCTAGTGCAAGCGGGTGTCTTGCTGTTGCAAAACGGTTATGGCGCGAGACAGCGCCGTTGTATGATACGTTGTGGCCAAAAATGCCGATGTGAACTGAGATCGTCTTTCACCCCTTCGTGTGCAGGGTGTGCTCCATGGTGTGACTGTGCGGGGGCGCGCTGGGGATCATGCAGCTGTCGTGTTGCTCGATGGGCTGTTCCATTCCCCGTAAACACGCCTGTATGACAAAACGTGTTTGCGTAGGGAAAATAGCTCCATGCGCAGCGCTGTGCCTGTACGTGTCGCAGCCGTGTGTAGCTGAAATGCATGGGAAGCCATTACTTCTCTGTTGCATATCGCTTCCTGTTGTACCCCACTTGAAGGTGCTAAGGGTCGGTGAGAGGCTTTGGCTGTGATGCCGAAGGCCATCAGTCTTCCTTTATTGAGGGCCATGGCGCGCCCGTTCAGTTGCGGTGCCCCGTGCGGTATTGGGTTAGCGCAATCATTTGGATTGTCGGCCCCCAGGACTTTGGCCGACAAGCTGATGGCTGCGGTTTGACCAAGTGCTGGTACGGACATCAACGTGCGACTGCCCATCCTACACTGCTGCTAGTGCGGATATGAATAAGTTTGTACAAGTTTTCACTCGCCCCCTGAGGGGGGGGGCACCAGCGGTCATGAGGTTTGGACATTGTACTAGGCTACTTGTTGGCGTATGTGCCACCGGACGGCACCTGTGCACTCCAGCAATGCCTATTTGTTGTACTTTTTTGAGGTATAAGATATATTATGCGAATTTCACCATCGCAACGATCTCATGCAGCTATTTTAAGACGGGGTCAAATGGTTGACCTTCCTGTCGCATATTCTGTAACTCTACGGCTTTCTTTGTTTACTGGCGTGGGATGTATTTATAAGGTATCTTGAAATGTAGGCTCATTCAAAGTGACTGACCGCATAAGAGATTACCAAGGCCAGTAGCATGTTGTTACAAGGGGTATGGAGTAAATCCACACTTGGCAAACAGCGGGTTTAAGCAGACATCCACGAACAGAATACACGATATTTCCCCACGCGCGTGCACATGGCATGTCAATACCAGCTACACACTCTTATAATCACAAGCGTTGGTCACCAAGGGCCCCACGTAAGCTGGATAGGCTTTGGCATACAAATACCCAGCGAATGTACTACCCTGAATGCACCTGCTCGTGCTGGCTATAAGCATGCCTAGTTGTCACTATCCAGCACACGTAAGACACCACAGCCGGGACCCCGTGCCCAGCGGCTCATGGACGTTTAAAGTTCCATATACAGATGCGCGGAGTATCCTACACCTCACGGCCGTTGTGACCGACAGCGCGCAATCCTAGCATGGTTAAGTGTCCCAATCCGTGCAAAAATGCAGCTGTCCCTGTGTGACAGCACCTATACATTCCTCGAAAGCTAAACGAGCACTTAGCACGCTGCTAAAGCCCCCATGCGCCTAGCGACCTGAGCAGCCGCTTTACGCCGACTTGGGGGGGTTGAGCATGCGCCAGCCCTCAATCCAGGCCACCATGCCGTCCGCCAGCTTTGAGAAGTACGGGTCAATGTGGCCCAGCCCCTTGCGGACCTTCTCCGCCAGCTCCAGGTAGCAGTCCTCGACGGTCGTCGCGGTCTTGCTGAGGGTGAGGTTCTGGAAGAAGGGGATGATCTCCTGTGGAGGGGAAAGGATAGGAAGATTCAGGAATGGTTTCCCATTAAGCGAAAGGTATGTTACGACTGAAACCTTGCACCGTGTACGTTACGGGCAACTATACGAACGTGTACAGGCGGCATTGCGAAGCATGTAATGACGACACTGGCGCATGGATTCTACGTAGCCCAACGTACCTCCTGCCAGAAGATGCCCTTGTACTCCTTGCGGAGGTTGGTGAAGGGGTTGCTGGCCTTGCTGTGCCACACGTAGGGCAGGCCGGTCTTGCAGCCGACGCCCAGGTGGTCGCAGATGACCTTGGTGCACCAGCCGGCCCACATGTCATCGTAGCGGCCAATGGGCTGGCCCTCGCCCATCAGACCGAAGTACATGCCGGCGCCAATGAGCTCCCTGCGTGTGAAGCAGACAGAAAGGAGAAAATTTGGCGGTCAGCTACGAGGCGTAACAAAACTTAATGCAAAAACGAAAGGACTTAAACAGGTCAGCATTGTGAACTGAAAAGCTGCGACGCACCTGTCGAACGCCAGGTTCATGCCGCACATGGGGTACAGGGTGCCCTTGGGGACGGTCATGACGGCGTCCACGAAGCGCTGGTTGCGCTCCTTGGGCTTGACCATCTGTGGGTAACGGGCCATGGGGTTAGGGTTTAAGCAGCGGTATACGCAGGATTAGAAGCAAAAGACGGTCGTGCCTAGGGTCGTGCTTTTGACCTCGTAGCATTCCGCAATCCTGCTTGTACGTCACATCGTGCCCTAGCAGCTCTTGCCGCTGGAACAGCTGGAGCAAGGATGCTTACCTGCGTGGGGGCGTCGTAGTCGGGAATGTTGAGCCACAGGCCGTGAGAGGTGGCGGTGGGCACGCCCTCGCGCAAGCTGAAGGGGTAACCGCGAACGAAGTCGGCACCCTCGCGGTAGGGGTCGTAGAGGGTGTTGAAGAAGAAGGGCGTCGACGGGGTTAGCAGGTTCTTGATGTGCTGCTCCAGGACGTTAATCGGCTTGCCGGAGGGATCCTTGGCGACGAAGCAGTCGTCGTCAATGGTGTAAATGTACTTCTTCTTCGACACCATAAACCCGAAGCAACGGCAGGCCGAGTCCTTGAACGAAATGGCCCAGGCCTTGTCGCCAAGGATGCGCTCGATGTCGTTGCGGTTGTAGAGCTCATAGTCATAGCCCTCAGGCACATGGATCTTCTTTGTTGGGTCGCCATCCTGCACGATGATCAGGTGGTAGGGCTGGAAGAAAGGACGCCACTCCTCCAGGAAATCAAGGTTCCTGCATTAATAGAAGGCCAGAATGAATAAGAGGATTGCTCCCCACACACGGGACACCGAGGAAGGTGCAAGGCGCCCGACAGCGTTCTTCCTAGGCCCACGTTGCTATCACAGCTGCAAAGAGCTGACCTGATGGTGGGGATGACAATATCCAGCTGGTCAGCGAGAGGAGCGGACATTTTGGTGTTTGACGATGTGTCCGATCGGGAGACCTTTGGTGGTGCGTGACCCTATGCACGCTCGAAGTTGTATGGTGAGGATGGTAATGGTGTACAAAGAGCAGCGACAACTTCTAAATAGCCACGGCCCGCCCTTTGTACCCGCTGTGCGCATGTCGTATCACAACAGCGGTCCAATCGCATCGTCAACTTTAGAAACTCCCCAACTCCTAGGAGTTACAAGAGGGTAAATGCTAAGCGTTTAACGTGGACCCACTGCATGTTTCCCGTGTTTCGGTTTTCTATCGAGACAATCTGAGCCCGAACGGGTCAGTCCGTGTTGCTGGTCAGTGTGACATCCATTACCAAGCATGGTTATGTTGTCATATCTGAAACCTATAACCCTGCGTCAAGGCGGTGACGTAGCTATGCTCCAAGTAGTAACTCCAAACTGTATGCGAACAGAATGTAACCTTTGTTAGGCATGCATGGCTAGCCATTGCTCCTAAGTGTGATTACTCATGAAGGGGATAACCTCTCAAAGCCGGGAAAGGGTGGAAATGCCTTGGTCCGACAGGCCGTGGTAGAAAACCAACGGTTTGTGTTATGTGCCGTGTGTTTCAAAGCACGCAGGTCGGGTTCCGCCCTAGGACACCAATCCTGCCTAGCTACCAAAGGGATCTATGGGAACATAACCCTTTCGCATTCGCCCAGCCCCTAAAGAACCGGCGTTGTCCTTCCAGGCGTCGTTCTATTGCCCTACAACGAAAACCCAAGGCGGCAGAGCCCGCCTTAATATGTGTGTACCTTCCTTATATGACGTGGCTTGCGTTTCGTCCTAGGGAACGGAAGGAGGCATGAACCACTTTCCATTCACCTGGCAAGCGGGCATGGATGGATGGGTGGGTATGAGGGGACAGGCGGCCGGCATAGCGCCAACGATCTTTGGGAGCTGCGATGAACGAAGGAGAGGGCTGCATGAGGGCTGCACTTGGCTGCACTATTGATACTTTAAACCGACTTCGGCAAGACCGGTGGGACGAGCAGGTTAGCCCCTGGCAGCAACATCCCAAGCTTCCGACTTGCACGATTGACATTTATCGCTATCGCTTTGTCGGCACCAAGGCAAAGTAGTTGCTCCTTGCGCTACATAGTTACAGAAAAGCCTGATAAGTCAGCGGGACCATGGCTAAAGGGAAACGTGGACAGATGTATGATGAGGACGACGTTGACGATGGTTATGATGACGACGACTATTATGACGAGGAAGACGGCTACGATGCTTACGACGACTACCCAGCAGCGGGCGGGAACAAGCAGGCGAGTGTCTGCTCACCTTGCTCCAATCCTTGGCAGAGTCGCGTTTGCATGCGCGCAATATAATGCCAGTTTTGACCTTGAGCTCCAGACGGCAATTGCATTTAGCTGCAGTGGTAAATGTTGAGCATGCGCATGAGGGCAAGCGTACTCCCTTGCGCTTGCAACGCGGGTGGCCCGGATTACTCCTTGTATATCCATGTCCATTTGGTCGGCTGCGGGTGCTGATTGGGCTAGTATCTGGCGAAACCATGCTGGCAAGGCGTGTCCCTTTGGATTCCGGTCCGCCCCAAGATTCCCCCGGCCGCTAATTCGGCGTGCGTTCCTACATGTCACAGCGTGTAACCCCAACGAAAGCCTCATGGTTTCGCCCCGCGCCTGGGCCTTTCAAATGAACACGCGACTACATGCTGCAAAGTTGGGGTGGACCCTGTCGGCCTTGCAACCCCCTCCCAGCACCCCGACCACCAGCTAAAGCACGGAAACCAATCTGCAGGTTGTGCCGCCTTCCCCAACACGCGGTTCACCCCCTGTCCCTTGTCCTTACACGCAGTGCCCCGACGCTCCTCCTCCCCCGCAGTCCCAGCAACACGGGAAGCCCCAGCAGCAACCCCAGGCGTCCAAGGCAACGACATCGGCCCGCGCCGCAGGTGCATCCAAGCTGGCGCAGTTTCTGTGCGACCCGCCGCCCCCCGCGCCGGGAGGGAAGGCACAGAGGGGGGGTACGCAAGAGCACATGGGGACGGGGTGTGGAAGCGGCTGTAGGCTGCTGCTGGCCTCCGGCGATAGGAATCCCGGTCGAGGTTGAGGACATGGGGCACTGCAGCATGGGGTCCCTACCTGGACCTACCTGCTTTCCTCCCCTTCCAAGCCAGCATCTACCGACTTGCAATCGCCGCCCCTGAACTCTGTCCCGTCCTGCCGTTGTGTCGGAAAACGTCATGCCCTACCCTTACCGCGTAACCCGCGCTGCTCACTGCTCCTCCTCGTCGCTGCCACCTGCTCCCACTGCCCTTGCCCACGTAGCCAAACCCGACCCGGCAGTGAAAGCTCTCCAGCAGCCAACCTACCCCCTAGCCCCGCACCTGGCACCGAAGCAGCAGCAACCGCAGCAGCAGGCGGCAGGCAAGGCAGGCGCATCAACAGCGGAAGCGGCAGGGCCCTTTCGCTTCGACACGCCGTCCCCAGATGATGCTGTACGAGCCGCGCAGGACCGCCGGGCAGGTGGGTTGCCGGCTTTTGAGTGGGTGCATGGCGCATCTCCACCGGGCAGCTTGCAGGGCCTGATTTCTCCGAGGGAGGGAGAGCGACTGTTTCCACTCGTTCAGAAATCTTAGCTTCCATGCACGCCTTCCACAGTGCTGCGGCCCCCATTGTCCCCATCCGACCCCACCGATCATTCCTTCCTCGGTTCCCTTACCTTTCCTCTCCTCCTCCTCCTCTGCCTCAACCCCAACGCCAGGTGTGGTCGCTCCGCCCTCCACCTCGGTCGCCGCCTCCGCACCCTCGCTGCCCGCCAACAAAACCTTCCTGCGCCCGAGCCCCATGATGCAGCAACAACGCCAGCAGCAGCAACAACAACAGCAACCGGACTCCAGCCAAAGCAGCCAGCCGGCAGGTGCAGCAGCCGCTGCGGGCGGGATGGCGGCTATGAGCCTGGCGGACGGCAGCGCTGCTGCTGCTGCTGCTGCGGGCCCCGAGGCGTCATCGTCTAGCAGCCAGCAGCATGGTCAGCCGCATGCAGCCGGGGCAGGGGGGCTGCATGGGCTGCACACGCGGAGGCCGCTGGGGGAGTACGTCATGGAGGCGGACCTGGCCAGGTGGGCAGGGGGCGGGGAGGCAGGCAGGGGTGTTCAAAGACCGTAACATACCATAGGAAACCACAGGTTAGGGCAAAGCAATGGGGATAGGAGACGGCAGGCGGGGGGGGCGGGGAATGGCGTTCCGAAGGTTCCAGTGTTCTCAGAAAGGGAAGAGGGTCGCGGCAGCTCGGCAGGTAGGCCGCGGGGTCACGGGTCTTCCCCTGCACGTTTACTCTACATACGTCTTTCCTGCCTCCGCCGTCCTAAACACACGCCCTGTCCTCCACACCCAAACTCACCCGCCCCAGGGAGGTCGAGGCTGCCGCTGCTGCCGAGGCCGCCGCCGCCGCCAGCCCCTCGCCCTCCTCTCCCTCTCCCTCCTCCTCCCCGCCGCTGCGCGCGCCGCTGCACCTGGTTGTGTTGGGCCACGTGGACGCGGGCAAGTCCTCGCTGATGGGCCGGCTGCTACACGAGCTGGGGCTGGTGTCCGCCAAGGAGGCGCACAGGTACCAGCGGGACGCGGCGGCGGCAGGCAAGGTGGGTGCGGGGGGGGGAGGGCGCGGGCGGGGGGTGTGAAGGGAGTGGTGCCTGGTGGGTTGTGGGGGCGGGGCGCGGGTGTGGCGCGGCTTGGTGTAACCGTGGCGGACGTAAGTAGGTGTATGGTATGGCGGGGGCGGGCGGGGGGTCGGTTGCAGGACATGCGGACGCTAATCCTGCAGGCGATGAAGACGGAGGAGATACGGCTACAGGGGGTGCATTTACTCGTTTCATTACCTCCTCCTCCGCCTCCTGGCAGGGCTCCTTCGCGTGGGCCTGGGTGCTTGACGAGCGGCCCGAGGAGCGCGAGCGGGGTGTCACGGTGGACGTGGCCATGACGCGCTTCACCACAAACAGGTGCGGGGGGGGCGGGGGCGGGGAGGGGGGGCTGTGGGTTCGTAGCAGGTTGTGCAAAAATGCAAGGCAGCATGGGTTCAGCTTTGTCTGGGTGACACGACGAGGCGGGTGTCGTGTTCACACCACCTGCGAAACCACCGCTCCTCCCTCCCTCCGCTTACACACTCCTCCTCCGTTGATGGCCCTGCTCCCCCTCTCCCACCCACCTCCTCCCACACCCGCCCCCCCGCCTCCCTGCCCCCGCAGGTTCTCCGTGACGCTGCTGGACGCGCCCGGCCACCGGGACTTCGTGCCCAACATGATTGCCGGAGCGGCGCAGGTGAGACCGCGGGCGGCGTCCTGCCACAACAGGCGCAATCAAGCAGATGTCGGTCCGTTCGCGTCCCCTGCTGCCCTCACCACCCTCTACCGCCTACCTCCCACCTCCCCTCCTTCGTTCGCAACACGGTATATGCCTTTTCTCCTCCCTCCCCCCTCCATGGACCGCCGCTTACTGTTCCCTTTGTCTTGCCCTCACTTGCGGTTTGAAAATCCTTCGACCCCCACCCACCCGCCCACCCGCCTTCCAGGGCGATGCCGCGCTGCTGCTGGTGGACGGCAGCCCGGGCGGCTTCGAGGCGGGCTTCAGCGAGGGCGGCGGCGGGCTGCACGGCGCTCCGGGCGGCCAGACGCGCGAGCACGCGGCGCTGGCCCGCAGCCTGGGCATCGAGCAGATGGCGGTGGTGGTCAGCAAGCTGGACACGGTGGGGTACGACAAGGTAGGTGGGGGGAATAAGGGGAGGGGAGGGGAACGAAATAGCGGTTGGGGTTGCATGTCGGTGTATTAAGCAACGGTGTTGCCGTTGCGATGCTGGCGTTGCTGCGCCCAAGGGTTGCGAACATGCATGCGGCCTAGGAATGTGCGTATCTTGCCAATCTGCATCAAGGTTTGCCATGGTAACGCGCTTTGGACAACAACTTGGCGTGTGTACCACCTTTCCGCAGTAGCCTTAGCAGCCATGTACACCACTATCCTTTCTTCCCCTTCCTCGCCTTCCCCACGTGTGTCCCCTGCATGTAATACCTCCATCCATCCAGCCACACCCGACCCCAACCTCCTCCCTGCCTGCCAGGCTCGCTTCGACTCCATCCGCTCCGCGCTGCTGCCGTACCTGCGCTCCGTGGGGTTCCGCGAGGCGGCGCTGCAGTGGCTGCCCGCCTCGGGGCCGCTGGGGGAGAACCTGGTGGGGCAGCCGCAGGTGGGGCGTGAGACAGGGCAGGGGGGCAGGGGGGGGGCCACGGGGCGGGTCGAGCTGTGGTAGGACAGGGGGGGGGAACGGGAGTGCGGCTTGTGAGACAGCACGGCAGCAGTGCACGTCCTGGCCAATGGTAGCTGCGCCGCCTCTCCTACATCCACGGGCTTCTCTTACCTGTTCTGCCTACTGGCAATGCGAGCCGCCTCCCTCCCCCCCTCCCCTTCTTCCCCACCCCCTGCTCAGATTACGCCTTATGACACGGTCCCTTAATTGTTTCCTCCTTACCCCCCTCCCCTCCTGCTCAGGACCCCGCGCTGCGCTCCTGGTGGTGTGGCCCCAGTGTGGTGGGCGCCATCGACTCGTTCAAGCCGCGCGAGCGGGCCACCGGCAAGCCGCTGAGGATGCCCGTCTCGGACGTATTCAAGAGCAGATCAGGTGCGGTGTGTGGGGGGAGGCTGCCGAGGTGGGTGGGCGGGTGGGTGGGTGGGTGCAAGGAGATTGTGATGTTCATGGGGGGGAATTCGCAGCTGAGTTAGGGGCCGGTGCTGGCTGTCTTGCTGGGTGATGTGTGCGGCCATTTCGTGGTCGCTACATAGAACCGAGCGTACCGGTAACAATTTCTGCAGCTACGATGCGTAACGATCACAGCTGCATATCCTTTACCAGCGGCTCCCTTCAATGCTCCTTCCCACCCCCCCAGGTGCGGTTGTGTTCGGCGGCAAGCTGGAGGGCGGCGCGCTGCGGCCCGGCTCGCGTGTGGTGCTGGTGCCGGGGCCGCTGCAGCCCTTCACCGTGCGCAGCTTGGAGGTGAGTGAGCTGGGGCTGGGGCTGCCTGCCATCTCCCACAATTCCCGACCTTGAGGCGGACCTCGTAATGATGCCCCGTAATGTTGTGAAAACCCCCCTTGCTGTCTTGAGAAATCAAGTTACCGTAGTTAAGACTCCCCTTTGCTGGCCACACTCTTTGTGGTTCTGCACTGTCCTTCGCCTTGCCCCAGGTGTCCGGCGCCTCCTGCTCGCTGGCCCGTGCGGGCGACAGCTGCGAGGTGGCGTTGGTGCCGGCGCACGGAGGCCCGGGGGCGCACGGGGGCGGGGGGGCCGCGGCGGCGCTGGAGCCCGGCAGCGTGGCTCCCGGCACGGTGCTGTGCCACCCGGACTTCCCCGCCGCGGTGGTCAGCCGGTGGGTGGAGGCGGGGGGGGGGGTGAAATAAGTGAAAGAACGAGTCCCATTCCCATATCCCGACTCATGCAGGAGCAGGAGCAGGGAGGGGCTTGGTTCACAACAGAGGGAATTTGGAAAGGCATGCAGGGGCTGGTTCGCTGCGTGATCGCGGGATGGGAAGGAGGGGTCAGTGTGCCTGCCGCCTTGTTGCGCTTGTGTATTCACCTGTCTCCTCCTCCCTTTGCTGCGTTTTCCACTGCCACGAACCTCATGCTGCCGCGCCCGCCACGCCCAACCTTGAACGACAGCGCACCCCCGCCCCTCCCTTCCCGGCACGCTCCAGGTTCGAGCTGCGCATCGTGGTGCTGGAGGTGCCGGTGCCGCTGCTGCGGGGGCACGCGGTGACGCTGCATGCGCACGTGGCGCGCGAGGAGGGTCACATCACCGCGCTGAGTGCCGTGCTGGACCCCAAGACAGGGGAGGTCACCAAGGCAAGATAGCACGCGGGGAGAGGAAGAGGGAGGAGGGAGGGAGGGGAGCAGCCTGATGCAAAGACCGCGGCCATGGTTTTTTCTCTGTTTGTTTGCACGGCCCCTTTATCAGGAAGCACGGCGCCGCAAGCAGCCCGGCTTTTCACACTCGGCCCAAGATGCGTCACCCAGTCATCCTCCTCCTTATGAACCTGTTGCTGCTGCTAAACCTCCCTACGCCCCCTTCCCCGCACCCACACCCACAATTTGGAATTTCTTTTTTCCCCGCACCCGCACCCGCAGGCCCGGCCTCGCTGCCTGACTCGCGGCCAGACTGCGCTGGTGGAGGTGACGTCAGCCCGGGGTCTGGTGCTGGAGGAGTACGGCAGCTACCGGGCGCTGGGGCGGGTGGCGCTGCGGGAGGGGGGGCGCACGCTGGCGGTGGGCATCGTGACACGGCTGATCGAGTGAGGAATAGATGAACTGAACCGCGAGCAACCAGAGGAGTGAGGGGTGTAGGAGGTTGCGGATGGGGCAGCAGGAGTGGGATGCTGGTGGCTGGAGTGGGCGGCTTGTCAGAAGGATGAGGCGCGGGGTGTGGGATGGGGTTGCATGCGGATGGGATGGCGGAGGAGGGTTCAGTGTGAGGGGGCGGGGGGCAATGCGTTGTTGCGGTGGGAGGAGCAAGGAGGGGATGAAACTGGCGGTAGGAGGAGGGTGATGCAGGGGGCATACGGTGGTGGTTGTCTTGCCATGCGGTGCGGCTTGTGCAAAGGTTGCGGGGATTGTCGACAATTGTCAACGGACATGTTGATGTGGTGCATGCGGCATGATGTGGCGCATCATGTGTTAAGCAGCTAGTGGTGCTTGGTATGTGGGGTTTACGCTTCTGCCTTCTGCCACCAACCGCCCCTTCACGCACCGCGACAGCATGTACCGGTAACAGGTTGGGGGCAAGCGAGCAGTGTAACCACGTGCGACAGCGCCCTGAAGGAAACAAGCCGCTTGCATTCCTAATCACATCGCTTCCATGGATTCTGGATATCGATCGCGGCTTGGCGTGAATGGGCCTGTGGAGGGATCGTCTTCCTATATGTCGCGCAACCGATTTGTACGACTGCTGCACGATGCCCTTTGCTAAAGCCATACGCCAAAGCACATACTGGCATAGGACTTGAGTTCGCCCAGCGGTTACATCATTAATTAGGTTGCGGGCGACGGTTCAACATCTGAACGATCTTTGCAGTAGAAAGTAACTTTTTGTGCCCTGCGGGGCCGTTAGTGACCACGGGAAGCTCAGGATAGCGTAGAAGTATTAGCTGCTGCAGTTACACGTTATATAGGCCGTTCTGGTGTCATCTGAGCTTGGCGGGAGCTGCTGACAGCGCTGTGGGCAGCTGCGGTGGACAGCAGCAGACAGCAAAATGCTTACAAAGTTTGAGACTAAAAGCAATCGTGTGAAGGGCCTGTCCTTCCACCCAAAGCGGTGTGTCCAACTAGCTGCCATGTCGCCTTCTTCCTAGACCGTTTTAGATGGCATTCAGCTCGGACGGAACACTTGTAGTCTATTGGCCTGTTAACACGTGTTCTTGAATGCATTTGCTGTTGCAGGCCATGGATCCTTGCGTCGCTCCACAGCGGTGTAGTCCAGGTAAACCAAGCTTTGACAAGTCGCTGTTGTTATTAAACGGTATTGGGGAGATGCTGAACTCTCCCTGCTATCGCCCCTCCTCCGCAGCTGTGGGACTACCGCATGGGCACACTGATCGACCGCTTTGACGAGCACGACGGGCCTGTGCGTGGCGTGCACTTCCACAAGTCACAGCCGCTATTCGTGTCTGGTGGCGACGACTACAAAATTAAGATCTGGAACTACAAGCTGCGCCGTTGCTTGTTCACGCTACTTGGCCACCTGGACTACATCCGCACGGTGCAGTTCCACCATGAGTACCCCTGGATTGTCAGCGCTAGCGACGACCAGACTATCCGGATATGGAACTGGCAGTCCCGCACGTGCATTTCGGTGCT
Organism: Astrephomene gubernaculifera; assembly: GCA_021605115.1. Taxonomy (NCBI): domain Eukaryota; kingdom Viridiplantae; phylum Chlorophyta; class Chlorophyceae; order Chlamydomonadales; family Astrephomenaceae; genus Astrephomene; species Astrephomene gubernaculifera. The sequence continues at coordinate 3,006,654 of BMAR01000004.1, forward strand.
CACGGGCCACAACCACTACGTCATGTGCGCCATGTTCCACCCGAAGGAGGACCTGGTTGTGTCCGCCTCCCTGGACCAGACGGTCCGCGTGTGGGACATTAGCGGCCTGCGCAAGAAGACGGTGGCTCCGGGTGGGGAGGACGTGCTGCGCCTGCCTCAAGTGGGTAGTGCACGCGGGGTTGGTTTTGCATGGGCTATACACAGCCGCAGGGGACCAGGCGCCCAACTTGCGGGACGCACACATGAGCTGGTAGTTACGGCTGCCTTGCCTTCAACACGGCTACGTACCTTGCCTGCAAAGCCCACTAAGAGGTATGCGGCTCTTCCTTGCCGCAGATGAACGCGGACTTGTTTGGCGGTGGTGACGCTGTGGTCAAGTATGTGCTGGAGGGCCACGACCGGGGAGTCAACTGGGCCGCCTTCCACCCCTCGCTGCCGCTGATTGTGTCCGGAGCCGATGACCGCCAGGTCAAGCTCTGGCGCTACAACGGTGGGGATGGTTGCTTGGCCCTTTGGCGGGTTGGGGTTTGGCTGGGGTTGCGTTGCTGGGTGAATGTTGCTCAAGTAGTAGGGTAGAATGTGTTGGGGTAAGAAATTATGCCGCTGGCCCGGGGCACGCAGGGGCGGCGCGGGTGAGGGGCCGTTGCCTGAGCGTGAGGATGGGGGCCGCTTGGTAGGGCCTTGAAGCCAAATCGTTTCTCTCGGCACTTCCCACCCACAGAGAGCAAGGCCTGGGAGGTGGACACGTTGCGTGGCCACACCAACAACGTGTCTTGCGTCATGTTCCACGCTCGCCAGGTGAGCACATCAGGAAGATGGTACAAACGAACACATTAACCTAGTGCAGCAATTGGGGTTGTGGTTGGTTTTGGCGTGTGATATACTTGAACAGGAAGGTTCAACAGGCGCTGTGTAACTGGCTCCTTTCGTTCTACTCTTGCGGTGCCAGGACCTGATCATCTCCAACTCGGAGGACAAGAGCATCCGGGTGTGGGACATGTCGAAGCGCACGGGCGTGCAGACCTTCCGTCGCGAGCACGACCGGTTCTGGATCCTGTCCAGCCACCCGGAGATCAACCTGCTGGCGGCGGGACACGACGGGTGGGTGGCAAGGGACCAGGGAGGGGGTGGGTGGATGGGTTTGTCTTGAGTTCTAGGAGATCCTAGGGAAATGCAGGACGGAGCACAAAGTCGCCCCAGCGACAACATGGGGTGGCGTTGCTGCCTTGTTACCACTCGCTATCTTTTCAACTACCTGGCATGAAATATAACCTGAAGATGAAGTCCTAACAAGGTGTCCCTTGGCCCTGCCACTGCCCGCAGCGGCATGATTGTGTTCAAGCTGGAGCGCGAGCGGCCCGCGTGCGCCGTGCACGGCAACGTCCTGTACTACGTGAAGGACCGCTACCTGCGCACCTACGACTTCACCACGCAGCGCGACAACCCGCTCATGTCCATCCGCCGGGCGGGCAGCGCGGGCGCCAACCAGGTGGGGACTCTTGAGCGGGCGGCAGTGTGAAACTTGGGGTACCTGTAGTGCTTGCTTGCGTCCCACGGCTCCTTACACGGACTGCGGCGTTGTCCTATCCCGATGGTGAGGTGCCGAATGTTCATGTCCCCACCATGGGTCCCTACCTGCAGGGCCCCAAGACGCTGGCATACAACCCGGCGGAGAACGCGCTGTTGATCACCTCGGACCTGGACGGCGGCACGTACGAGCTGTACGCCATTCCCAAGGAGGCGGCGCGAGGCGACACGGCGCCGGTGAGCAGCGTCGCATGCATCCCCACCACGGCTAGGGTACACTGGAACCCTCGGTCCTGGCACACACTTCAAAATGTTATGTTGTTTGGGGGCGTTGTCGCAGTCATGGAAGCGTCCCGGCTTCCATCCCGTCATTCTGAGTGTCACGCTTCCTCCACGCCTCTTTCCTCCGTAACACCAGGAGGCCAAGCGGGGCCTGGCCACCTCGGCGGTCTTCATCGCGCGCAACCGGTTCGCCGTGCTGGACAAGCCGAACAACACCATCCAGATCCGCAACCTGCAGAACGAGATCACCAAGAAGGTGCCCACGCCCTGCCCCACCACGGACGCCATCTTCTACGCGGGCACGGGCATGCTGCTGTGCCGCTCGGAGGACAAGGTAAGCTGGAAGCTAGGTCAGCAAAACACACCTTTTTACTCTGTGGGGGGATGTACCATTGCGTTTTGCCTGGAGAGCTGTTCACCCCAGCCTTTCATCCTTTGCGGAACCCTCCTTAGTAACTCCTCTTTAATCTATAATCGATTTCATTCCTCCTCACTTGTGTTGACCACGCCACGCGCCCCAGGTGACGCTGTTCGACATCCAGCAGCGCTCCTCCATGGCCGAGCTCACCACCCCCTTCATCAAGTACGTGGTGTGGAACAACGACATGTCCATGGTGGCGCTGCTCTCCAAGCACGCCATCATCATTGCCGACAAGCGCCTGGGCGGCGCGCAGACGGTGCACGAGACCATCCGTGTCAAGTCGGCGGCCTGGGACGACAACGGCGTGCTGCTGTACACGACGCTCAACCACCTCAAGTACTGCCTGCCCAACGGCGACTCGGGCATCATCCGCACGCTGGACTCGCCGCTGTACGTGACGCGGGTGGCGGGCAACGTGGTGCACGCGCTGGACCGGGAGGGCAAGAACCGCTCCATCCAGGTAGGCTGCTCAGCTCGCCTCCTGACGTGGGGTCGTGCATGGGAAGGGAGGAAGCAATGGCTGCGGAGGGACAGTCCTGGCCTTGCAGGACTGAAATGAACGCACGTATTTGTTCCGTCCCAGTTACAAGCAATCACACAGTCCCGAATGCCATTCGTCCATCTGCACCTAACAATACCCCCTGTCCACTCGCCCCCAACGTATGCCCTCCTGCAGGTGGACCCCACCGAGTACATGTTCAAGCTGGCGCTGCTGCAGGGCCGCTACGACGCGGTCATCAACATGGTGCGCGGCGGCGGCCTGTGCGGCACCGCCATCATCTCCTACCTGCAGCAGAAGGGCTTCCCCGAGGTGGCGCTGCACTTTGTGACGGACGAGCGGTCGCGGTTCAACCTGGCGGTGCAGTGCGGCAACATCGAGGTGGCGCTGCAGGCGGCGCAGGCGCTGGACGACAAGGACACCTGGTACCGCCTGGGTGAGTTGCCCTGCCTGCGTGCCTGCCGGGTTTGGGTGGTGACCGCTCGCTTGTGCTTTGTCGAGTTGTAGCACGTGGTCTTCATTGCTGTGACCCCGTCCCGTCCCCTGACATGTACCGTCAACTTGCATGGCAGGTGTGGAGGCTCTGCGCCAGGGCAACTACAACATTGTGGAGTTCTCCTACCAGAAGACCAAGAGCTACGAGCGGCTGTCCTTCCTGTACCTCATCGCGGGCCACACGGACAAGCTGCGCAAGATGCTCAAGATCGCGGAGATGCGGTCGGACGTGATGGGCCGCTTCCACAACGCGCTCTACCTGGGCGACGTCAAGGAGCAGGTGCGCGCACTACGGCGCTGGTGCGACACATTCACTCCCCAAACATCCATTCCCACCCCCTCGCCTATAATTAATTTGGACCCTTATGCGTCCGTTGCGCTGTCAAATCTTCCGATTGCCTTCGCATCGCTAACGCCCGCTTCCCGCCACGCACCCCAGGTCCGCATCCTGGAGGAGACGGGCCAGCTGCCGCTAGCATACGTGGCCGCCAACACGCACGGCCTCACGGAGGACGCTGAGCGCCTGCTCGCCAAGCTGGGCGGCGAGGCGCCGGAGGCTTCGGAGCCAGCTGCGGGCGCCGTGCTCATGCACCCGCCGCAGCCCATCCTGCGGGAGGACAACTGGCCGCTGCTTACCGTGTCCAAGGGCTTCTTCGAGACGCTCGCGGCCAAGGGCGCGAATGCGGCGGCGGCAGCGGGTGCCGCAACTGCAGGCACGGCTGCGGCGGGGACCAAGGCGCGCGGTGCTGCTGCCGCGGCGGCTGCGATGGAGCTGGACGAGAGCGCGCTGGAGGGCGCCGGCTGGGGGGCGGACGAGCTGGACTTGGGGCTGGGCGGTGAGTTCTCAGGGGCGGATGCACTGATGTTGTTGTTGGAGGTGGATGTGCAATGATATGCATGGGGTTTGGGTTATAGGTGACTTGGATGGACCTGCGACCCTGTGTTGGACACTGGTTCACGGCTGCTTGCCTGCTCCCCAATCCCACAGGCGAAGAGGTCGCGGCGGACCCCCTGGAGGGAGTTGCCGGCGAGGGCGGCTCGGAGGGCTGGGAGATGGAGGACCTCGACCTGCCGGCGGACGTGGTGGCCGAAGCCGCCGCTGCTGCCGCCGCTGGCGGTGCCGCCGTCGCCTTCACGGCGCCGGCGCCCGGAGTGCCCGCCAGCCAGCGCTGGCTGGAGCGGCGGACACAGCTGGCGGCGGAGCACGCGGCCGCGGGCAGCTGGGCCACCGCCATGTCGCTGCTGCACCGGCAACTGGGCGCGGCCGACTTCGAGCCGCTCAAGCCGTACTTCATGGACCTCTATACGGCGGCTTTTGCCGTACAGCCCGGTCTTAGCGGTGTGCCGGCGGTCATGGCGCACGTCGACAGGTGAGCAAATAGCCTCTCCGTCTCCGCCTTATCATACGCGTATCCTAGCGCTACTTGCTGAAGCGTCATCCCCGGTTTCGCCCTGCATCCTCCTCCTCTTCCTCTACGTTCTAATGCACATCCGACATCCCCGTTTGGTGTACCCGGACACCTTTCCTCTGCAGGACCTGGTCCAGCGACTCTTCCTCGCAGCCGCCCAGCTCCCCCACGCTGCTGTACAGCCTGTCGGGTCTGGAGGAGGCTCTGAAGGCTGCGTACAAGCTGGTGACGGAGGGCAAGTTCAGCGAGGCGCTGCGGTCGTTCACGCGCATGCTGCACGTCATCCCGTTCACGTTGGTGGAGGGGCGCAAGGAGGTGGACGACGTAAAGGAGCTGCTCACCATCTGCCGCGAGTATCACACGGCGCTGCGGTGGGTGTGCGTGCCCCGGCTGGTTTCCTATTTTGCACGGCTATCGCTTTCATGGGCTATATGAAGCTCCTGTCTTTCACCTGTCCTTGAGCAGTATCGATGCGCTTTTTCACGTTACCTCATATTGGCATGCGTCCCTTTCTAAGTCGATTTGGAGCTGAGTCCCTGCTGATACATGGATGCCGCACGGTGTCGTTGGTCCTTTCCGCAGGTGCGAGCTGAAGCGCAAGGAGCTGCGCGACGACGACATGGGCCGCAACGCCGAGCTGGCCGCCTACTTCACGCACTGCCGCCTGCAGCCGGTGCACCTGGCGCTCTCGCTGCGCTCCGCCATGACCATCTTCTTCAAACTCAAAAACTTCGCCACATGCGCGACCTTCTGCCGCAGGTGCGCGCAGATGGCGCCTTGCTAGACCACGCTCATCCATCCTGTCCGCAAGCGGATATCTGCCACGATCCTTGTATCTGAATAGGGTCTTCATATGAACCTGAAACATGCGTCTCGCATCTTGCTCTCTGTCTTGCTTAATTGCAGGTTGTTGGAGCTCAATGCGGGCGCCAAGATTGCGGAGCAGGCACGCACCGTCCTTGCGGCGTGCGAGAAGAACCCCACAGACGCGGTCAAGGTCAATTACGACCCGCGCAACCCCTTCGACCTGTGCGCGCTCACCTTCACGCCCATCTACAAGGGTTCCAAGTACGTGGAGGACCCCTACACGGGCGCGCGCTTCGTGCCGGACTGCAAGGGGCAGATCTCGCCGCTGGGCGACTTTGTGCGCATCGGCGCGGACGCGTCCGGGCTGTACATCTCGGCCTCGCAGCAGATGCGGTAACTGCTTCACAGAGCAGGCGGCGTTGTGTGAGGGACAGACGGCTTGGTAACTGAAGTGGTTAAAGAGGGCGAGCGCCGCAGGGACTCTTACCGAAGCCGAGTTCGGGTGGTAATTCCTCGGCTGTGTGGTGGCGTCCCGTGCTCTGCAACGGCAGTCGCTGGTTTAGTGGCATGAAGCTCACAGTAAAGGTTCGTGTCATTTGGTGTCGTTAAACAAGTTCTGGGCCTCTGTTCGTTACGTACATGACTGAGGCTATTGAATTGTACGGCATAAGGCGCAGGGGCTTGAGCGTGATTTCGTACATGCTAGGAACCAATTTCGCTCGGCATCTGCGAGCCAGCTCAGAAGGGACGACGAGTTAGTGGAGGCTTGCACTACTGCCAGGACTATGGGGTCAAAGCAGCATGGCTTTAGGGTCAGGAAGGTGTGTTGGTGCTGCTGCTGCTGAGCCACAATGCGTACATAGCGGTGAGGGTGGACACGGGTGGGCAGGCTTCAGTGCCATTATTGCATGATGGATGCATGCAGATCTGCAGGCAGGTTGAAACCCGGGGATGTAGTTGGGTAGGTTAGACAGTGGACTGACGACATGACTACGGACGCTTCACCATGGTTACCAGTTTGACAATCGCATAGGTAGGAGTACCTCCATGGGTAGTGAACTTGGGATGGTCGCTTGCCACAAACGGCCAAGGATGCACAGGACTTGTGTCCTCCAGCTCGTGTAAGACGATTGATTGGTGGGAGCACGCACAGGCCCAACACGTCCATCAGCATGGTAATCTTCCCTTTGTGGGGTCGGGGGCTTGGATTGCAGGGAAGGTCTACGAGCTTGGGGCCCATCTATGACCAGGTGGCTACAACTGCTGCAGTACCGGTGCTGTAAAGCGCCTGATTAAGTGGTGCGTCTTGGGATGCACCCAAGTCACGCATCAGACGCCAGTGAGCAAATTACCTGTCGTATGCCAGTGCAGGTCAGTGCAGCCCATTGGAGGCGCTAGTGAAGTGCACTATTAAGAGCGATACCGCGCGTGTCATGTTTCACGGTTGGCCAGCTGTCGCCCCTAGCGTCGGCTTGGTTTGCTGACAAACCCGGGCTCTAGCTCACAGCTGGGCCCGATGCGTCCCTCGCATTGCCTCACGTGCAGCGCCTTGGCGCTGATGTCAGCATCCGCGATTTACAAGGCAACGTCGTTGTAATGGCTTTGAGCACGGCTGTGAATCATGTCATGCGGTGTTGTGCTATCGACCCATGGGTCGCTGCAGGACTGGAGAGGTATGGATATGGTTGTCACACGGGACTTGCAGTGGCATCCCGTCGCAGGTTGGATTTGCAACGCGTTACAGCTTAAGACACATCCTTTAGCATATGCGATCCGTTACGACGTGGCTTACGGAGGTTACAGTTGCAAGCTGTCAAAGCCCCTAGGAATTTACAGCATGCATCCGCTCCGACCTGCGCCACACGCTAAACAGGTAAGCGGTTTTACTCTCTTTCAGCTTCTTACCATTACTTCCGTCGTCTCCCCGTCTCGTACATGGACATTCCTCGACTTCCCTCACGTCTCCTAATGTACAGGGCCCAACTAAGGTCGCAACTCCGATACGCAGTAAGCACAATAAGCAGTCAGGGTGCCGATGTTCACCCCCGAACACACGCCAAGTATCTCGTTCCAACTTCCACACAACAGGGGTGCGGTTTTCGCAAGGCGCGCAACGCAACGCACAAGAAATCAAACGAAGAAACGGCAAAAAGGCTAAAAGCAATGTATGAATGGAGAGTTCGCGCCCATGACCCCTCAAACCACGCTCAGAGCAACCCCAATGGTCACATCCGTTTGGTCACCCCGTCTCGCACTGCTAGAGCTCTCCCCTCCTCCTTCACATCCACCACCGCCCCTCAGCTCGCCCCGTCATCAATGGCACACGCTCATCACATAGTTACGTGACACGACGCGATAGCCACTTCTTCATTACTGCACATTGGAGTCTTTCGCAGTGCTCGCTTCGCCTCGCTCGTGGTGCCGCTCTTGGTTCACGCCAACTTAGTCTGTCCTGCCGCCGCCTCCTCGCCGCCTCCTTGCCGGCAGCAGCCGCCTCCTTGCCGGCAGCAGCCGCCTCCTACTCCTGCGCCTTCAGCACAGCCGCCTGCGCCACCTCCGCAACCACCTACGAGGTGAGAACCAATTGCCCGAATCAGGCAACCAAGTAATTCAGCTAATTCACACCCACTACCGCTGACAATAGCAGTACTTGGCCCCAAGACCACTAGTAGCCGGCAGCCGTAGTAGCAGCCCTCTCCTCCCTCAGCCCCCTCTTAAGCCAACCCCCAATAACCTTGCCCCCCACCCCGCGCCCCTCCTTACCCCGCCTCCCCCGCCGCTGGTATTGCCGCCGCCCCCCAGCTGCCGCCTGCTCCCCGCCGAGGCAGCAAAGGAGGTGGTGGTGGCGAACACCGCCCTCACCCGCTCCTGCAGCTCCTCCCTGCTCGCGCCCGCCGCCTGCCCCTCCGCGCGCACCGCTGCTGCCGTACGCGCCAGGTGCTTCAGGTACTTGGCTGCCGTACCGCCCGTCTGGTCCACCATGGAGGTGAAGAGGCCCTGGAGGGAGAGGGGGAGAGGGGAGGGAGGGGAAAAATATAAATGATAAAGTGCAGCAACGAGTCCCAATCCCATCCCCCAGGGAGGGAGGGCAGGCGAGAGAGAGGGGGGCAGGGGATGAGGAAGAGCGGGCAAGGAGTTCGTCGCAGGATCGTGTCGAAGCCCAAGCGACTAGACCGGTTCGTCGGGTCGGGATGCGTGTAATAACACCGCCTGCACGCATTCTTCAAGAACACCATTATACACATCGCCACGTGTTCACAACCCCTCTCCACCCCTTCCACCTCCACCCCCCCTACCTCGTCCTTCTCCAGCAGTCGTGCCGGCTGCTCGTCCTCCACCACCCGCCCCGCCTCCAGCACCACCACCCTGTCCGCGTCCATGATGGTGTGCAGCCGGTGTGCGATGGTGAGGCAGGTGCAGGCGCCGAACTGCCGCCGCAGCGCGCCCTGGATGTGCGCGTCAGTGTCCACATCCACACTGGCGGTTGCCTCGTCCAGCATCAGGATGCGGGACCTGGGGGGGGGCGGAAGGGGGGAGGGGAGGAGGGGGAGGAAGTATACCCCATGAGAAGAGGAGGGAAGGAGTTAAGACACGGGAGGCAGGAACTGTAGGGGAGCAGGAGGGGTGAGGGGCCACGACCGGGGCAACCAGAAGTGATGGAGGAGCCGCATCGGACATAAGGAGCGCATCCAGGCATGTGCGCGATGCACCTCTTCCCCTCTCGCGCATACGCTAGCAGCAAAACAGTGCGCATAGAGACGAGTACACCCACCAAAACCCAACCACCACCACCACAACAACAACACACGCAGCCGCCCACACCGCCCCCCCGCACCCCGCACCTCTCCACACCGCCCCCCCGCACCCCGCACCTCTCCACACCGCCCCCCCGCACCCCGCACCTCCGCAGCATGGCCCGAGCCAGGCACACCAGCTGCCGCTGACCCAGTGAGAAGTTGGCGCCCCCGTCCACCACCGCCGCACCCAGCTTGCCCTCCAGCGCACACACCGCCTCCTTCAGACCCACCGCCTCCAGAGCCTGGTAGTGAGGGGGGAAGGCAGGGGGGGCAGGGGGGGGGGGTAATGTGTGTGCATGGGGCTACTCGGAACGGGTTGTGAACGGGTTGTATGTATCAAGAATTCGTCACGCGTATGCGGCTCCTCACCTTCCAGAGTTCATCGTCAGTGGCCTTGTCAAAGGGATCCAGATTGTGCCGTACGGTGCCGCTGAACATGAAGGGGTCCTGCAGGTGGGGGTGTGGGTGGGGGTGGTGAGGAGGAGGGAGGGGCAGGGTGGTGACGTGGGGATGTGAGGAACCTACCCGCCAAACGCGCCAATGCACGTCCATGCTATACCACGAGCTAGAAATGGCCGTCGAACCGCAAAGCTCCTCTCAACGCACCGCATGTCTCATGCCTGCCCACAAACACCTCTTCAGACCCCCCCTCCCACGCTGCCAGCATCCCGCCCTCCTCTCCCCCCCTCCCCTCGCCCCCACCTGCGGAATGATGCTCATCTTGGAGCGCAGGTGCCGCAGCCCCAGCCTCGCAATGTCCACTCCGTCAATCCGGATGGCCCCCCCCTCCGCCTCCACCATTCGGAACAGCGCCAGCAGCAGCGAGCTCTTGCCGCTGCCGGTGCGGCCCACCAGACCCACCTGGAGGGGTGGGGGTGGGGGCGAGGAGGTAGGGAGCGGTAAGAGGCATGATGAGCGGTGCGACAAAGAGCAGGTGGGCACAGGGCTCCAGGTCCTAACTGTTTAGGAAACCAGCAGCGACCAGCGCAAAACACATCCCTCCCTCCACCTTCTCCCGCCTCCCCCCCACCTCCTCCCCCCCCTCACCTTCTCCCCCGCCGCCACCTCGAAGCTGACCTCCCGCAGCACCAGCGGCATGCCCCGCCGGTAGCGCATGCACAGCTGCTGCACGGAGATGGCGCCCGCGGGGGGCCAGTCGGGGGGCAGGGTGGACAGCACCTCGGGGGGGGTGTCGGGGCGGGCCTCGGGCTCGGGGGTAAGGTACTGTTGCGAGGTGGGGGGGTGGGGGGGGGGCGAGGTGGGGTGGGGGGTGTGTATTGGGCACATGCGGGGAAGCATGCGTGAGAGGTGTCAGGCAGGGGCAGGGACGGCAACACAGGCAACGCATGCAGACACACAGGCAGGGGCAATGCAAGGAAGGAAGCGGCAGGGGCACTCAGGTACCGGTGTAAAGCGTGGGGGGCACAAAACACAGCCCGCCTGCCCCTTCCCCCCCTCCCCTTCCCCCCACCTGCGCAATCCGCTCCACGGAGTTGAAGTCCGCCTCGCTCTTGGACGCCATGTTGGTGCCGTGCTTCAGGAAGCGGGTGAGGTCCAGCGCGTACACGAGCGCCAGACCCGCCATGCCCGGGTCGATACCGCCCTGGATGCACAGCGCACCTGGGGTGAAGGGGAGGGGGGTTAGCGATATACCAAAACACGGGTTAGGGGCGAAGGGACAAGGGAGGGAGGGAGGTTGCATGGTTGGGAACAGGGTGGTGTGCACGCGTCTACTCCCTTTCCCGCACTGCTCCTGCTCCCTCCCTGCCTCTCCCCCTCCCAGCAACATCACAACATGCCGGTAGTAGAGGCCTCGTCACGGGGGCTAGTGGCTCCCCCTCCTCCCTCCCCCGCCCCACCCAGGAGTCGGAACTTGGGATTGGAGACTCCGTGGCTGCACTTATCTATATCTTTCCCCCGCCCCCTCCCTTCCCTCACCGCACAACGTCAGCACCGCCAGCCCCAGCACGTCCAGCCGGCACGCCAGCCACCCCGCAGCCAGCTTCTGAGTCACGAACGCGTGCGCATTCCGCTCCATGAGCCCATCACTCGCGGCGGTGAAGTGCGGCTCCAAGCGGTAGGCACGCAGCGTGGAGACGCCGGCCAGCGCCTCGGCGAAGCGCGAGTAGATGGGGCTGCGCGAGACGGACTCAATGCGCTGCAACTCGCGAGCTGCGGGGATGTAGTAGCTGTGGATGGGAAGGGGAGGGGGAGGGAGGGGGATAGGGGTTAGGGTGGAGAGATGGGAGGGAGGGGATGGAGGAGGGATTTGATAACCTGAGCCGCGAGGAACAACTGACCCTAATGTGGGAGGCGGTTATGGAGCCAAGAGTGAGAGTGGGGCGTTGCGTTTATCCAGAACAACGCCCCTTCCATGCCTCTCCCCCCCCTACCGCACACAGCTCGTTAGTTGCCTCGTCAGTTTCCTTTCCCCCCACCCCCCCTCCTTACCGCTGGATGGTGAAGTAGATCACCGTGAGGGGCACCAGCGCCACTCCGAACCAGTGGGTGGCTATGGTAATGACCACCAGGATGGCGATGTAGGTGGCCACACTGCCCGCGAACTGGATGAGAGAGGCGGCTAGGGTGGCGTCCATGATGTCGGTATCGCGGGAGAAGCGGTTCAGGATGCGGCCTGGGGGGAGGGGAGGGGGGAAGGGGAGGAGAGGGGGGCAAAAATAAGGAAACTGACGAACTGGATGAGGAGAGGGGGGCGGGAGGGAAGGTGGAGGAAAAGGGAGGAAGGCGGGTTCATAGTCGTTTGCACGGTTGACATGCTGAGCGAGGTAGGGAAAGTCAGGGGGAAAAGCCGTGGAGGGCGGGATGACGAACAGTGCTGGGTGAACAGGGGAAAACGTTGAGAGCGCCCCCACCCCATTGCACACCTCAGCATCCCCATTCCCCGCCACGTCCTCCCCTCCTCCTCCCCTCCTCCCTTCCCCTCCCACCCGCGGGGTTGGTATCAAAGAAGCTCTTGGGCAGCGCCAGGATGTGGTCCAGCAGCTGGTTGTGAATCGACACCGCCGCCCGCACGCAGAAGAAGAGGAACACGGTGGCGCGGATGAGCGTGCAGAGCCCGTACAGCACCCCCAGCATGAAGTAGATGCCCAGGTAGAAGCCAGTGCTGCGGTCGTACTTGTCGCCGAACCAGTTGCCCACCCACGTGTCTGTGTACACGCGAGCACCCTGGGGCGGGGAAGCGGGTGAGGGGGGGAGTTGGGGGGTAAAGAGGAAAAAGCTAACGGCCTTTACGACAAGGCTTTACACCTCGTGGGGGGTGCCGACGTTAGTCAACACCCCCCACCCGGTACACACGGCAAACAAACTCACGGCCAGTTTTCCTAACACATAGCAATGGTCAGGCCAGTTGCGCCCCCCCCCACCTGCTCCAGTGCAAACATGAGTAGGAGGGGGGCGAAGTAGATCCAGCCGCCGCCAGCCTGCAAGGAAGGGGGGAGAGGTGGGGCAGCGGGTGGGATTAAGAGGACATTCCGCACAAGTTGGCACCAGTAGTTGCATGATGGCGGGCGGGAGAGAAGCTGCAAGACATGGGACCCGCCAGCGGCCAACCTGCTGCCCAGACGGAGCAGCAGCAGGACATGCAGATACAGCAGCAGCAACATTTTAATGCATGCCCACCAAGCCCACAGCCCCCCCTCAACACATGCGGCCACAACCACACGGCACTCCTCGAGACTCGCGTCCTCGCCATTCCTGTTACCACCCCGCTTGCAAGCAACCCCGCCCCCCTCCCTCCCTTACCTTGAAGTAGGTTGCGATCACGTGCCCGCTGATGGCCCCCGACTCGCGCACCTCCAGCCCCGTCAGATTGCGGTTGGCGTCGGTGGCCTGCCGGGTCAGCGTGATCTTGCCCTCGTGCGCAGCAGCAGCAGCAGGGGGGGCAGCAGCAGCAGCAGCCTTACTTGCACCTTCGCCGCCCGCAGTAACCGCTACCGCAGCAACCGCACCAGCAGCAGAGGGGGGTGGAATGATGGTCGCTGTGGCCACTGCGTTTACTGCCTGGGCCGCCGGCTTGTCCTCAGGGGTGGTGGGGGGGGAGGTGACTGGGGAGGAGGGGTTGCTGTCTTCTTCCTTTGCGGCCTCGGCCCGCTCCTCCTCCTCCTGGCGCCTGCTGGTTGCCTCGTCGTGGCACAGCTCCGCGATGTTGAGGCCTGAGGGGGAGGAGGAAAGGAGAACATCCTATGTGTCGAGAGGAAGAGGAGTTAAGCAGTGTCCACAGCAAGGTACTTTTCCTTGTCCTCCCCACCCCACCCTGTGTTTTGCCCCAACATGTGGTTTCTTATAGTTCGGTATGGTCTTTGACCCCACCCCACCCCCCACCCACCCGCCTCCAGCAGCTGCGTGTAGCTCCCCGCCGCCCGCACCCGCCCCCCCTCCAGCCACATGATGCTGTCGGCGTGCGGCAGGTACTGCAGCGCATTGGTCACCAGCAGCACCGTCTTGGGGCGCAACACACCGCGGATGACCTGGGGGGGGCGGGGGGGCGGGGCAGGGGAGGAGGGGGCAGGGGGGTAACAGGAGGTGGGTATTGCGCACCAGGAATAGCAGTGGGGGAGGAAGGAGGAGGGGTTGGAGCAAGGAAAGACCCGCGGGTCGCTTGGGGTGCGGGTCGTGAGGCGGGTGGTACATGCAGGACCCTTTCCTGGTTCGAAACACGGGCAACACCTCCCCCCGCCCACCCCCCACTGGTGGTATGATACCTCCAAGACCAGGGCCCCCACCCCCACCCCCACCCCCACCCCCACCCCCACCCCCACCCCCACCCCCAGGCCGCCCCCCCCCCACCTGCTCGAACAGCGCCCGCCCCACGTGGCTGTCCACCGCACTGAGCGGGTCGTCCAGCAGGTACACGTCAGCATCCGCGTAGCTGGGGGGGGAGGAGGGGGGAGGAGGGGAGGGGGGGAAGGGTAGGCGCGGGTAAGGAAGGGAGCGCGAGTGGGGCCCGAGGGGCCAAGAGAGGTCATGGGGCGGTTGCGGCGGCTAGGACGACCGCACAGCGCGATTGGATCAGTTCGACCCGCCAGGTAGTGGCGCAACTGGGAAAGGACATGCAAGACCACCCAGCCCAAGCTCGCCTGCCACACGAAACACAGCAGCCCCCCTCTTCCCCCCCTCCCCCCCGCCCCACCCACATGGCCCGCGCAATGGACACGCGCTGCTTCTGTCCGCCACTCAGCGTCACCCCGCGGTCGCCGATCTCCGTGAGGTCGCCCGCGGGCAGGATGGCCAGGTCGGGGCCCAGCTGGGAGGCCTCCAGTGCGGTGCGGTAGCGGGCGGGGTCCAGCGGGGCGCCCATCAACACGTTCTCCTGTTGGGGGGGGAGGGGAGCAGGGAGGGAGGGGGAGGAGGGGGGAAGGCTTGGGCCGCGTAGCAGAGAAGCTGCGAAGGAAGGCAGCATGCCCCGGCTCTTAAGAGTGCTACCTTCCGTGCCTGAATTACTCCTTCAGGGATAGAGGTCACGTGCGCGACATCTCCCTCCCCGCAGCATGGCCTTCTTCATTGTTACCCCTCCCGCACCCCCCTCCTCGCAACCCCCCCTCCCACACCACCCCCCTCCCGCCCCCCACCTGCAGCGTGTCATTGATGATCCAGGCCGTCTGCGCCACGTAGGCGATCCTGCCGCCCACCTCCACCTCCCCCGCCACCCGCCCGATGTGGCCGATCAGCGCAGCCAGCAGCGAGCTCTTGCCGCTGCCCACACCGCCCACAATCATGGTGAGTGACCCAGGGGTCACCGGACCCAGACTGATCCCCTCCAACGTAGCCCGTTTGGGCTCCTCTGCTGGTGCTGCTGCTGCTGCCTCCGTCTCCGCCGCATCTCCGTTGGTGGTGGCCTCCTGGGGTTGGTCGCCGCTGGCTGTAGCTGCGGCTGCGGCAGTGGCCGGTGTCTCGTCGCCTCCCTTCTTCTTCTTCGCTCCCTTGCCCTTCTTTCCCTGCTTGTCAGCCCCCTTGTCCGCAGCTCCCTTCTCGGGGCCTGCCCCCGCTGCTCCCCCCTGTGCGGGCGGCGGCTGCTCCCAGGCGAAGCAGCCCCCGCGGATGAGCACCTGGCCCGCGGGGGTCTTGGCGGGGTCCCACTGGGGGGGGGGAGGGGGTGGGGGGGGGAGGGGGAGGAGGGGGGGAAGAGGTGTGGGGGGGAGGAGAGGGGGTGGGGGGAATTGAGGTGTGTGGGGGAGGGGGGGGAGGGGGGAGCCATGTGACAGGGGGTGCTTGGCAGGAGGGGTCATGTGAGTGTGTGGGGGGGGTTGAGACAGTGCTCCGGGGGCAGGTACAAGCCCGGGGGGACACCAGGGGGCGAGCGCGCACCCCTGCTAGGACGTAAGACCATACGACCTGCCCACCTAGTTGGGGACTAATCGTGCTGGCTTGGCTGATTCGGGCTGGGCTGGGCGGGCTGGCTGGCTCACATGTTGCAAACCATGATGACTCCTTATAACACGGTCAGCCAGTTGTTCCTCTTTACCCCAATCTAGTCACGGACGTTAAACCCCACACGGCACCCTGCCCCCCAAACCTGTGGTTTCCTATGCTTCGGTATGGTCATTGACCCCCCTGCCCCCTCCCAACCCCTCTCCCCCCGCTCCCCCTCACCGCCTGCAGTGCCGCCTCGTCCCGCTGCAGGAACAGTCCGATGCGCTTGATGGCCACCATGGCGTTGATGATCATGGTGACAAGCTGGGGGGGGGGGGGGGTGGAGGGGGGGGAGGGGGGGATTAATTTGGTTGGAAGATTCCGCATGAAGCTGGAATTTAGGATTGCGCATAGTCATATCGTTGGGTTAGTAGCAGCACACAGAGTACAAACCGTGATAAAGCTCCATAAGCTGGCGGCTGTGCTGACATCATATCATTGGACGAATCCCTGACGAGCTATAAGCTGGCGTCTGAGCTCCACTGCATTGCTGTGCGCAACCGCGCTGTAAGCTGTGGCTGGTATGCGGCTGTGTGCACCTAAACATCCCACCCGCCCGCCCGCGCAAGTGACCCCTGGGTCGAACTTTAGCCCAGCCCACCCACGACCGAACCCGACTGACCTGCGTAGCAAGGGAAAATTGTGCAACGAAGACGTACCAAATTTCGTTAATAGTGAGCGAAAAGCGTCCAGAGGCACAAGAAGGCGGCGCGACGAGCGAACAGAAGGCAGGCATGCGTCCCTGTGCTGTGCTGGTGCTGCGAGCTGCGCTGTATATCGACGCATGCTGTATGACGATGAAGATGGCTGACTTATCGTGATGAAAGAGACGGGACTATGCCGAGAGTTAGTATTTATGCGAAAGGCGGCGATGCGAAGTACGGCATGGGACAAGCATGCTTAATTTAGTGCAAGCGCAGTATGGGTATAATGATCTAGATATGCAGAAGGTGCAAAACGTGCGGTGCCAGTGAAATGACAACTAAAAACAATGGGGAGGGGGGGAAGGGGGGGTTCATGGAGGGGCTGCTACTCGAGGCAGGCGGCAGACAGGCACAGGCGTAGACCGGGTGGTGCCCCCCTCCCTCCCTCCCTCCTACCCTCCCTCCCACCGCAGCCTGAACTGACAGCTGGCTTCTTGGTCCCACACCGTTCCTCTTCCTCCTTACTACTACATCTGCTCCTAATGGACCAGCATCCATTGGGCAACAATACCGGTATACGCCCCTTCTTCCCTCCCTCCCTCTTCCTGGTTTTGGTATACTTCTGATCCCTCTTTTCTCCCCTCCCTCTTCCTGGCCTCCTCCCCTCCCCCCCTACCATGGGCAGGAAGGACATGGGGAATCGCAGCAGTGAGAAGAGCGAGAGAGCCGTGTAGGCCCGGGCGGGGCTCAGCGGGTGGCCGGCGATGGCGTAGGAGCCGAAGGTGAAGAGCGCCACCGCCACCGGGCCGTAGAACAGCAGCAGACCGAACACACCCTGGGGGGGATAAGGAAGGGGGGAGGGGAGGGGGAGTGGCAGTGAGGCAGCAGGAGTGGTGGAGAAGGTGAACGCAGTCAGCAGCGGCAGCAGCAGCAGTAGCAGCAGCAGCAGCCACCGTACCATCTGTTGATGCGAGAAAGAAGACATGCACCTCCCTGCTTTCCGAGTACATCCTTCCCTCGTCTCCCTTCGAAGACTCTTTTGTGAAAAGCACCCCTCCCTCCCCTCCCTCCCTCTCCTCCCCTCCCTCCCTCTCCTCCCCTCCCTCCCCTCCGCCCCCCACCTGCCACCAAGCGAAGCGCCGCAGTATGCTCGCCTCCTGCCCGCGGCACTCCGCCACCGCAGCGCGGAAGGACTCCTCCCACGCGTAAAACTTGATCATCTGCAGCCGGGGGGGGCGGGGTAGCAGCCGGGGGGGCGGGGTAGCAGCCGGGGGGGCGGTAAGCAGCCCGGGGTCAAAAACCATACCGAACCATAGGAAACCACAGCAGCCGGGGGGTAGCAGCCGCGGGGGGGGGATTGCAGCGGGCGAGGTGTGATTGGCATCATCACAACCGGTGTTGCTCCTCCTCCCTAACACGAAACCCACCCCAACATACCCGCAGCTCATATGATCCCTCCTCCCTCCCCCAGCACCCTTTATACCGTAAACCTTGACCTGCCGATTTCTAATCACCCTTCCCACCCCCCCTGAGACTCCAGTGCTCTACCTCCACCTTACTTCCACATGTGTCAACCTGCATACCCTTCCCCCCCCCCCACTGCCCCGCCCCCACCTGAATTCCGTTGATCAGCTCGTTCATGCGCCCCACCCGCCTGTCCGTCCACTTCATGAGCTCCCGCCGCATGCCGCCCAGCCGCGCCGCGATACCCCCCGTCATGGGGACCATCACCAGCATGATGCCCAAACCCACAAACGTGGCCCAGCCAACCTGGGGTGGGAGGGGGAAGGGGGCAGGGGACTTTTCATAGTCGTCTACTCCGACAACAGGTGCAGCACCTTCCGCATATAGTCCTACGCACATACACATACACCCGTCCACCCCTTGCCATGTCATTCGACACATTGGGTATTAATCTTGTCCGCCCCCCCCCTCCCCGCCCCCACCTCGAACCACAGCAGCACCAGCACCGCCGCGATGAAGGCGGGGGAGCCCCACATGGCGTGGATGGCGAACATGGCGTCCTGGAGGGGGAGGGAGGGGGAGGGGGGAGGGGGGGGTGTTGACATGCAAGGGTGGTTAGACCCCGGCAGGGTACCCCCACCGGCAGCAGCGGGGCAGCAGGGATGACGCAAAAGCGTTCGGGGGCGGTCCTCTCCCTGGACCCACCTCCCCTGTACGACCCCACCCACACCCCACCCACACATGGGCACCTGCCCTCCCACCCCCCTGCCCCTCCCACCCCCCTGCCCCTCCCACCCCCCTGCCCCTCCCACCCCCCTGCCCCTCCCACCCCCCTGCCCCTCCCACCCCCCTGCCCCACCCACACATGGGCACCTGCCCTCCCACCCCCCTGCCCCTCCCACCCCCTGCCCCTCCCACCCCCCTGCCCCTCCCACCCCCCTGCCCCTCCCACCCCCCTGCCCCTCCCACCCCCCTGCCCCTCCCACCCCCTGCCCCTCCCACCCCCCTGCCCCTCCCACCCCCCTGCCCCTCCCACCCCCCTGCCCCTCCCACCCCCCTGCCCCTCCCACCCCCCTGCCCCTCCCACCCCCCTGCCCCTCCCACCCCCCTGCCCCTCCCACCCCCCTGCCCCTCCCACCCCCCTGCCCCTCCCACCCCCCTGCCCCTCCCACCCCCCTGCCCCTCCCACCCCCCTGCCCCTCCCACCCCCCTGCCCCTCCCACCCCCCTGCCCCTCCCACCCCCCTGCCCCTCCCACCCCCCTGCCCCTCCCACCCCCCTGCCCCTCCCACCCCCCTGCCCCTCCCACCCCCCTGCCCCTCCCACCCCCCTGCCCCTCCCACCCCCCTGCCCCTCCCACCCCCCTGCCCCTCCCACCCCCCTGCCCCTCCCACCCCCCTGCCCCTCCCACCCCCCTGCCCCTCCCACCCCCCTGCCCCTCCCACCCCCCTGCCCCTCCCACCCCCCTGCCCCTCCCACCCCCCTGCCCCTCCCACCCCCCTGCCCCTCCCACCCCCCTGCCCCTCCCACCCCCCTGCCCCTCCCACCCCCCCCCCCTGCCCCTCCCACCCCCCTGCCCCTCCCACCCCCCTGCCCCTCCCACCCCCCTGCCCCTCCCACCCCCCTGCCCCTCCCACCCCCCTGCCCCTCCCACCCCCCTGCCCCTCCCACCCCCCTGCCCCTCCCACCCCCCTGCCCCTCCCACCCCCCTGCCCCTCCCACCCCCCTGCCCCTCCCACCCCCCTGCCCCTCCCACCCCCCTGCCCCTCCCACCCCCCTGCCCCTCCCACCCCCCTGCCCCTCCCACCCCCCTGCCCCTCCCACCCCCCTGCCCCTCCCACCCCCCTGCCCCTCCCACCCCCCTGCCCCTCCCACCCCCCTGCCCCTCCCACCCCCCTGCCCCTCCCTAACCACCCCCACCTGCCCCTCCCTAACCACCCCCACCTGCCCCTCCCTAACCACCCCCACCTGCCCCTCCCTAACCACCCCCACCTGCCCCTCCCTAACCACCCCCACCTGCCCCTCCCTAACCACCCCCACCTGCCCCTCCCTAACCACCCCCACCTGCAGCTTCTGCGCGTCGTTGCTCATGAGAGTAACCACCTTGCCCGTGCTCTCGGCCTGCGGGGGGGCAGGGGAGGAGGGAGGAGGGAGGAGGGAGGAGGAGGGAGGAGGGGTCAAGTAAAATGCGCAGCGACCAGTAACTGGCCAGGGGAGATGCCTGGCAGCAGTGGCAGCAGGGAGGCGTTCACCCCTTGAGAAAGCACCGGGAAACGGCATGTCGTGCGTGCGGGAGATGTACAGCACTGGCCTCATGCACTGTTCATTTGTTCCTTAGCCTCTGCCTCTCCTACCCCACACCGCCCCTGCCCCATGCGCCACTTCCCACTCTCCGTATGCACTTACTGCACGAGTCGGGATTTGGGATTGGGACTCGTTGCTTCACTTTTCACTTATTCCCCCCTCCCCTCCCTCCCTCCCTCCCTCCCCCTGCCCACCTGCAGCGCCGCGTTGCTGAGCCGCAGGCACTTGCGGTATATGGCGGCCATGAGGGCGTTGCGCATGCGAGTGCCTGTGAGGTACAGCAGGAAGTTCTGCTGGTTCTCGCAGAGCGACTGGATGGCGGGGGCCAGGAACAGGCCGATGATGTAGCTGGGGAGGGAGGGGGAGGAGAGGGGGAGGCAGGAGGGGGAGGGAGGAGGGTGGGGGTTTATGAGGAGGGAAGGGCCAACCAGGAAGAGGAGGAAGGAGGGAGGAGGCGGAAGGAGGTCGAAGGAAGGTGGGGACATGGTCAAGGCCTCCGAAGGGAGATGTCTTTTGTGAATGGAAAGAGTGAAAGGGAAGGTTAGGGGAGGTTGGCAGGCAGGATCCCAAGGCCCCCCGTACGTACTAGTAGAGCTTCTTGTTTGGTTCGCAACCGATGTCGAACGAGAGCTTCCGCTGCGCCGCCTGGCACTGCAGGCCGTTGACAATGCGTCGGAGAAGAAGCGGGCCTGCCAGCGAGCAGGCCTGTGCAATCGCGTACAAGACCGCGGTAATGAGGAGGTAGCCCACATTGCCGCGAAGAAGCGCGCGTTTGAGGTCCGGCTTTGGCTTCTTGAGCTGTTCTTCCCACGCTGGTTCCAACTGATCGATTAGCGTTTTGGTGCTGACAGCGGGGTCTGGGCACATATGTTCCGGCTCCAGCCGTGTCCGGTAACCGAGGAAGATAAGTCCGTCAACATCCAGGAAGAAGAGGCGCTTCAGCCAATTGCGTTTGGTGGGAAAACGCCATTCTGCTGCCTTCTTGTCATCCTTCGCCGCTGGCTTTTCTGTCCCGCCGCCCGAGTCTACCATTTTCAAGCGAAATAAGGGTCTACTGCTGGCTAGGACACGTGCGAGTGAATCAGTGGTAGCCAATTAAGGCCAGCGTCAATGGAGCGGTGTTAGGTAAGCGCTCGGGAAGAAAGCCAAACGTTTAAGTCATATTAACCGATGAGTGGTTTTACGTCCTTCCAACGGCACACATGGGTCAATGTTCTGCTTCACATGTGACGCATGCAGTCGGCTGTGGCTAGTGCACCGGACCACTGATGACCACGCGTTTGAGCGGTTTCTCGGCGCCGAAACCATGGCAACGGTGCTAGTCGCAATCTCGCAAACCAAGCGATGTCACTGAGGCTATATGTCCTCATAAATCGCAACTTCCGAGTATGCATGCCTTCAGTGACCTATGAACATACAACGCTATCGTCCAACTGAACCGTTGGCGCACGAAAGGAGAAAATTTCTCGGAATCTGTAGAACTACATAACGCACATCAAAACCAATTTGGTACCTCAGATCTGTGTAGAAATCGAGGCTTGTCGGCGAAGGACATGTTAGGACATTTCATGCAGTGGCTGCAATAGACGGCATATGGACACCACCCAGATTCCAGTGGTTCAATGTCGGTTCGCCCACCATGCAGTCACGTCTGTCAGCAAGCCGCTCCCGACGTCGCGCTGTCGGGCAAATTAGCCGTCCATGGCTTTACATCACAGCCATCCAACACAGTACCACGTGCGACGAGTCAACGAGCCTCAGCTACAGCACCGGCACCGCCACGACGCCTCGGTCATTTGCGTAAACCACAACAATGGATACCAACAACAGCCCTGGACTCGTACCCTAGCATGCCCTTAGCGGCGCCTGCTGCTGCTGCCGCCCTCTCCCCCGCCGCCTCCACGCCCCTGCCCCAGCTGGTGCTGGCTGCCGCAGCTCCGGTGGCCAAGCTGGCCCTCTTCTGCGCCGCCGGCGCCTGGGCAGCTCGACGGGTGGGTGGTGCTGTCCGCTATTACCCAGTTGCCACTCGCGCGCACCCCCCCCACACACACATGGGGGGGGGGTCTGAATCGGCACAATGGACCGTCGTCATGGGTCGGCATCGGGCATGGGCGACAGACTTGTTTCCCCCCTCTTCCTGCTGGTCACTCTCATTCTCACCCTCCTCCTCCCCTCCCGCCCCCCCCCGCCCCCCGCTGTCAGGGCCTGCTGCCCCCCGAGGGCCGGCGGCTGCTGAGCTCCCTCACGCTCCACCTCTTCACGCCCTGCCTGCTGTTCTCCAAGCTGGCGGCGGGCGGGGAGGGCTGGGCAGAGCTGGCGCGCGGCTGGCCGCTCAGCGCTAACATGGTGGCCAGGTGAGGGGGCGGTGGGGGCATGTGTGGTCGGGTAGTTGCATGGTGGGGTCGGGTGAGGTGCCCTGAGGGTTGCAGCCCTGGCCGTACACCAACGGGAAGACTGTAGCGGGGCTCCATGACTCCGGACTCCAGGCCGGCTGACGTTGCATGTACTGCCTGCCTGCCTACCGGACTAGGTTAGGTTTCTGGTGGCGACAGTTCCGCTTCACTTACATGCGCTCGCTTCCTGCACTCCCTCTCCCCCCACACACACCTTGCATACCGCAGTACGTTCACAGTACGTTCCGACTCGCGGCCAGTTTCCTTAACACACCCCCTGCATGCCTCCCTCCCTCTGCCCCCGCAGCCACGCTGTGGGTCTGCTGCTGGGCCAGCTGGTGGCGGGCGGGTGGGGGCTGCGGCCGCCCCGCCCGCCCGCCCGGCTGCGCGGCCCGCTGCTGCTGTGCTGCGGAGTGGGCAATGTGGGCAACCTGCCGTTCGTGCTGCTGGCGGGGCTGGCGGCGGACCCGGCGCTGGGCTTCGCGGGGGCGCTGGGGGGGCCGGGGGCGGCGGTGGAGCGGGCCATGCGGTGCGGCAGGGCGGGGGTGGGGTGGTAGGAGGAGGTAGGGCGCATGGGCAGTTGGGGGAGGGGGTTGGGGGTTGCAGGGCGCTGCTGCGGTGGGCGCTGGGGTCACACCCTTGCTTGGTCCCCGTGTTTCAAGGCCGGTTCTGAGATGTGAAACGTACGGACACTGGGCGCCCATCCGCCCAACGCCCACCCGACACCGACCTGTTGGCACCCTGTCGCCTGCTACCGGTATCCCATTTGTCTTGCCCTCACTCGTTGTTCGGCACCTCCCTGACCCCTGACCCCATCACCTACCCAGCGCAGGTACGTGGCCCTGAGCAACCTCTCCGCCGCCCTCATCCAGTTCCCCCTCACCTACCTCCTCATGCAGCAGACCCCGCAGCACCCGCACCCGCAGCTGCAACAACAGTCGCACGGGGCAGCAACCCCCGGTGCGGCGGCGGTGACTGAGACACACGCCGGGGCGCCAGCGGACAGCAGCGGTAGCAGCAGCACTGCCCCCTCCGCTGCAGCCGCCCGCAGCGCTGCTGCCGGCCCCCACCCCCACCCCCCACAGCCGCACCGGTGGCGGGCCCTGCTGGCGGGGGTCTTCACTCCGCCCACGTGCGCCAGCCTGGCGGCAGTGGGGGTGGCGAGCGTGGACTGGATGCAGGTAGGTGTGGGCGTGGGGGGTAAGGAAGCCCAGTATATAAACCAAGGGGGCGGTGACGTCGGTGAATGTTCCGGCAGTGGGTGCCTTCCGTACATGCGAGGTAGGTGCTGGGGCTCCGCGGGCTGTGTGGTTCGGAGCTGGGGCTGCATGAGCGAGCATGGTAGGAGGGATACTTGGGAGGTACCGGTATTCCGTCATGCAGGAATGATGCCGCTAGCTGACGTCACGCTGGTACATGCGCATGACGGAGCTGAGTTCCTGGCCTGTCACCCTCCTCCTCCTCCTCCTCCGCCTCCCACCCTCCCCCCCTGCAGCACGCGCTCTTCCGCCCCACCGGCTGCCTCAGACTGGTAGGTGAGGTGACGGACGCGCTGGGGGCCGCATGCATCCCCCTGCTACTGCTGGTACTGGGAGCAAACCTAGCGCACGGACCCGCCGGGTCGGTCGGCGGCTCGACGACCCATGGGTCGTCGGACAAGGAAGGCCGCGAAGCCGGTAGCGACGGCCTGTCGGCTGCACATGTGGTGGCGGTTGCGGTGACGCGGCTGCTGGTGCTGCCGGCGGTGTGTGGGGCGGCGCTGTGGGCCGCTTGGACGGCAGGTGCGTGTGTGGGGTTGGGGTGGGAACGTGGGATGTAAGGAACTAAGGATGCAGCGCAAGACCCCCAGTAGCCCCTTTGAAGCGCTTTGGTGATGGGCCGTCTGGCTGCCTCTTGGCCTCCCCACCCCCCTTGCTGGTCTTGGCCCTGACCCAGCCTGGACTCGCATGGCCTCACGCTCGCTCGCTCGCTGGCTCGCATGTTGCACAACATGACGAGACCTTATCACACGGTCAGTTACCGTAGTTGTTTCCTCTTTACCCCTCCTTCCCGCCTGCCCTGCCTGCCTCTGGTTCCCTCCCGCCTCCGCCTCCCCCTCCGCAGGCCTGCTGCCCGGCACCGACCCGTTGGCCCTGCTGGTGATGCTGCTGATGCACGCCACCCCCACCGCCGTGCTGGTCCACAGCATGGCCACACTCTTCCGCAACTCCGAGGACGAGGTGGCCACCCTGCTGTTCTGGCAGTACGCGGCGTGCCTGCTGACGCTGCCGCTGGCCATTGCGGGCATGCTGGGGCTGCTGGGGCCGGCGGCGGCGAGCCGGGAGGCCTGGATGATGACCCGTGGGTCAATGGTTGCGGGTGCGTGAAGTGACGTGTGTGAATGAAGTCGTTGAGCCGTTGCTGATGTGTGTTTGTGTTCTGGTTGGGATTGGAGCCGGGGTTTGTTGGGTTGTGCACGTTGGTAGCCTACCCAGGGTGGCCAGTGCGGCTGCTCGGGACCGCCTGACAGGAAGCGGAGGCCACGGGGTGCGGGCGAGGTGTTGGGGGGCCCATGGCGTCTTTGGTAGGGGCTGAAGGAGGCAAAATTAAGAGGGGTGCTCTGTGACGTCCGCGCAACCCTACTGCCTGTTTGCATTGCCTGGGCACAACGTAATGCGCCAAGCAGTGTGCGTCTGTACGTGCCGGTGTGGGAATGTTATATAAGTGGGAATGTTAGTAGGTAAGGCCAGGAACCAGACCGGTATTTGTGCCATGAAATGGCAGTGAAGCCATGTTTCCATGTGACCCCTATGCGCAGTTGGCATGCTATGCCCGATCAACTTCAAGCTGAAAGCTTGACGAATGTGGGACGCTGCCGCTTGCTGTCCTCTGTTAACGCCTGGAGACGGTTACATAGGTTTAGGGCTGCTGGTTCCATGTGGACTGCAGCTCTTCCCCCCTCCACACTCCATGAACTGGGTGCAAAGGCTGACTAGAGAAGCGAAGATGGGCCGCGATGGTGCCACAAGTAAAGACGTGAAATATAATGTCTTCTGGGAGAGCCGTTAGCTTCTTTTTACCCAGATTAAGTTGCGTATTACTAATGAACCCTGTTGATGCGCCTGAAAACCAGCCACTCTAGAGTAAGAACGCACAACTAGAGAACAGCCCATGGCAAACGTTGCGGTCAACATCGCGTCAGACTCGCAATGGAAACCATCCGTACCGCAGCAATTCAAGGGCTTCTGAGTTGTGGTTTGTTGCGTCAAGCTCTTGTTACTCTAGTGTTCGCTAATTGTATGGGCTGCATTTAGGAAATGCAGCCTTCTAAAGTTTGCTTTCACTTTGCACAGCGTGGATTCTGTAGCTATGGCAATAGTTGCCGCTTCGTGCACGAGCGCTCTGGGTCCTTTGTTACTGGAAGTTCATCTTATGGCTCTGGGCGGTGGGCAGCCTCCCAAAATGCCCGAGGCGGCCAATATCGGAGCAGCGAGCCCTTCGGTCGGCAACAAAGCTATACAATTTACCATGAACAACAACTACAAGTAGTCCGGGCAACCTCATCGCGACCTAGCTGTGCGCCACGGGCCCGCAATGAGCGGGATTGGAGTACTCCCAGCACCCTTGAGCCTCAAGGGCCGTGCCTCGAGTTCCGCTTCATGTCATGGAACGTATTAGCTGCCGAGCTGGTAGGTATCGTCTGGATTCCGAAGGCGAGCAACAGTCGTGCCTCGTCCAATTTGTGCTGTCTGACGGTTGCGTTGCGCATTCTTTGCTGCTTCGGACGGCATCACCCTTGAAGCCACCGCCATCACTCTCGTCGCTTCTCTCGGCCCTCCACGTCCCCAGGCGCACACGCACGCACCGGAGTTGTACCCTCACGCGCGGCCCGCCTGGCTGGACTGGCGTGGGCGGCTGGCGGCGGTGGTGGAGCATGTGGCTGCGCAGCGGCCTGACGTACTGTGCCTGCAGGTTGGAAGGGGGTGGGGAGAAATGCTGACAGATTGGTGCTCGAGTACGGAATGGAAAGGGTGTGTTCAAAAGCAGGACCTGGGCAACTCTGTTGCCTGTCCAGGACAGGGAAGGCGCGCTGCAATGGGTCCAAGCCTTTACCGTTCTGCGCAACCGGCGCGCCTGTAAGGCATGAGTCATGTGCTCTAACGACACCTGACCATCTCTGCTCCTCGCACATGTCCCCACTTTCCCACTCCCCCAGGAGGTGGACGACTGGCCTGGCATCCGCAGCGCCCTGCTTCCCCTGGGATACGACGGAGTGCATGTGCAACGCACGGGCGGCAGGGGGGACGGCTGCGCCACCCTCTGGCTCCGAGACCGACTGCGACTCGCCAAGCCACGACCCAAGTCGCGGCGCGGCACGGCAGCATCTGGGTCGGCAGTGGAGGCCCCATCCGGAGCCGGTCAGGGCGAGGGGTTGCAGGATGGTGGGTCCAACCAGCGCAGCAGCAGCAGCGGCGGCAAGAAGCCTAGACACCCCGGCGTGCACAAAATTCGCATGGCGGATCACGGGCTGAAGGACAATGTGGCCCTGCTCGTGCACCTGACGCCGGTGAAGCCACGCGAGAGCGAAGACAACAGCGGCGGCGGCAGCAGAGAACGAGGAGGAGGTGAAGGAGGAAGAGGAGGAGGGGCGCGGGCGGTGGGAGAGGTTAATATGGAGGTTGAGGAGGGCAGTGACGGCGAAGGCGGGCGGCTGAAGCGGAGTCGCCAAGCGGCGCGCAGCAGCGACGCCAGCGCTCAGGCCTATCCGCAGCAGCAGGAGGAGGAGGAGGAGCATGAGGATGTAGAAGTCGTGGAGGGTAGCGAGGGCAGTGAGGACGGGTCACGGCCATCTGGGTCGCAGCAGGGTCGGCGGCAGAAGCGCTCCCGATGCAGCTCCGACCCAGAGGATGAGGACGACGGCTCCATGCACGGCGGCAGCGGCGGCGGCGGCAAGGACAGCGCTGGCACAGGTACGGCAGCGGAGGCGGATTCCGCCAGCGCCGCCGCCGCTGCGGAGGCCATCGCAGCTCTTCGGCCGTACTCTCAGCCCGGCGGCGCCGCCACCGCTTCCACCAAGGGTACCTCATCAGGACGGCAGAGCTGCAGCGGCGCTGAGGAACCCCCCGCTGCAGGCGCCGCCGTCACCACACCGGCGGCCGCCTCCTCCGCTCGGCTGCCCCTCCACCTGCGGCGGGGCTTCTGGGTGGCCAACACGCACGTGCTGTTCAACACCAAGCGCGGCGACATCAAGCTGGGGCAGCTGCGGGTGATTCTCACAGAGCTCGCGCAGCGGGCGGCGCAGGCGGAGGCACGTGAGGAGGAGGAGGCGCGTGGGGAGGAGGAGGGCGGGCAGCCAAGGCAGCGTTCACGGCGGAGGTCGAGCGCAGCGGGCAGCGGTGCGGCGGGGGCTGCACCGGCAGCGGCGGCGCTGCCGTGCATCTTTGCGGGCGACTTCAACACGGCTCCCGGCAGTGGCCTGTACCGCTTCCTCCAGCGGGGCGAGCTGCAGCTGGCGGGGGAGGACAGGAGGGAGCTGTCGGGTGGGTGGGGCGCCGGGTGGTAAAGAGGAAACCCGGGGGCGCCGGGTGGGTGGGGCGTGCGCGCATGGGTAGCGGTGCCAGGACAAGGCAGGGGGTAGTGAGCTTATCGCTGGTTGTTGGACAGGGCAGCGGTGCAATCGCGCTCATGGCTACGTGTTTTGTCAGGCGGGGCCTTGCGCGCAAGCCACGTGGTGTCGGACCTCTCACTCCACCGCCTCCCCCGCTGCCACCCACAGGCCAGGTGGAGGGGTACGGCTACTCCTCCCTGCAGCAGGACGCGCGGTACGGCAGGCCTCCACGACTGACCAGGTGGGTACCGCCGCCGCCGCTACACCAGCAAGAGGAGCAGCAGGCGGAGGAGCGGTCCGCACGGCGCTCTACATCTGCAGCTGCTGGGGCTCGTGAAGAGGCTGGCGGGGGTTCCGCCGCTGCATACGTGTCAGACACAGAGCAATGGCGAAGGCAGCGGCAGGAGCAGCTCCAGCAACGGGGTGTAAGAGGCGGAGATGGCCCGCAGGGCGGCGCCGTACGGCACTCATCGTACTCCGTACGGTGGGACATGGAGGAGCTAGAGAACGCCATGGGCCGTGTTGCGCTGGAGCAGGCGGTCGCACGAGCGTCCTCCTCCTCAGCAGCCTTATCCGCCTCCGGGCCGGCGGCGCGAGGGCTATCAGGAGTGGGGTCACGGTCCTTTAGCGCTGGCGATCGGAGTAGCGACGGCGGCGGAGGCGGGGCTGTTGTACGAACGCTGACGGAGGCGGAGCCGCTGCCGCTTGGCGGCCGCCAGCACCCCACATCATGGCAGGGTAACGGCGGCGGAGGCGGCCGCGGACAGGGACGTGGCGGCGGCGGCAGGGGAAACGGCAGCAACGCAGCGTCGTGGGGTTCAATCAAGGACGCCGCCGTGGTGCGGCACCCGCTCACGCTGCGAAGCGCCTACGCTGCCGCTGACCCGGCGGGTCGCGAGCCGCTGTTCACGACGCTGCATGCGCGGTACGTGGGTACGGTGGACTTTGTGTGGTACACGCCGGGAGCTGCGGAACCCGGGGAGGCGCCGGGAGCTGAGGGGCCCGAGGGGTGCCGACGTGAGCGGGGCGGTAGTGCGCCCCGGATGCAGGGGGTCGCAGCGGGTTTCAGGCTGGCGCCGCTGCGGGTGCTGCATCCGCCGGATCCACTGGCGTATCCGTACGGCATGCCGTGTGATGGGTGGCCCTCGGACCATGTGTCTCTTGTGGTGGACTTCAGGCTGAGCTGAGGGGTGAAGCGGCGGGTGCGGACATGGGCTAAGCCCGAGGGTTGAAGCAGCTGGGATGCAATGATTGGTTAGCGCGCTTGCTTGGGTGGTGCGTTCTGGGTAGTGGCGCTCAGTCAGGACTGTATCTTCGTGTGCACATAATCTACAGGCGGGTGGCTTGGGGCGCATGGTTGTATGCAGCGATGAGTTGGTGTATTCGTGCAGTACCGGCGGCATGTAGCAGCAGCAGCAGTCAGCAGCAATCGCGGCTCTGTTCATGTGCGGCACATGGAGCTAGGGGCACTCGAAGAATGAGGTCTAGTAGCCAAGTGATGCTGAGATACGCAGCGGCAATAGCACAGGATTGCGTAATGGAAGCATACCTGTAGCGTAGCACCATTGCAGCACGCATAGGCAGATGGCGCTTTACATTCACATACAATGTGATGCTTTCTGCTTCACATTGGGCAGCACCTACCATTTGGGCAGCGTCCTATCTCGGCCGTCTGCTATTCGTAATTACAGCTGTAAGCTAGGCATTATATACTACCTTGCTGTGTTCGAAAGGATTGTTAAACGCGTTGACTATAGCCATGGCGTGAGTGTACATGTAGGAGAGCTAAGGAGCCTGTGTATGAAGTGGTGTGTTGTACGACAAGCTATGTGCCTAGTAACTGCTGGTTCCCAGCACACCCCAGATACCCCATGGCATCACAGGTACCGACCTAACTGTCTCTAAAATCCGGAAGGCAGTGTTTTAGCGTGAAAGAGTACAGACCTGGCAGTGCACGCCTATCGGTGCATGTAGCCGTCACATCGTGCTAGCTAGCATTAAGATAAGCACAGCAGAGGCGCATCCAAGCCATCCTAGCCGATTTACCGGTAAACAGCAGCCCCTGTGTTCTCCTCACCTCGACATGAATACCGGTATGCGCTCGCATCTGACACCATGACATGGTTCTGTGCCTCCCATGGCAAGGGCAAAACGGAAGCCGCATGCCTGCAACCGCTGCCTAGGATTACCTAGTAGCTAGGGCCCATTGCTCATGGCAACGACTGAACACCTACTACATGCCATGCTTGTACTTTCTTGCATGTCACCAGCGGTTGTAGACAACCCGCATTTCCCAGTCCTCCCTGCCCTACTGACACTTCTTCCACTTCCCCAGTTCCGTTACTCCCACCTCTACCTTCCCGTGCCTAGCACGTCCCGCTCCCGCCATCGCTGCACACCACTGCCTTGGCCGCACCCCCATCCTCCACCGAGCCCCGACCGCTGTGTAAGGGTGCGACGGCACCGCCCGCACCGCTGGCGTGTGCATCAGGCACTGCCACAGCCCCGACCTCCGGCGTGGCGCCGCTGGGTTGCTGTTGCAACGGCTGGGTAGATATAGGCGGTGGCAGCGTTTGCGGATGGTTGCGTTGGTGATGAGGGTTCGGCACGTGTCCATTCACACCCTCCCTGGACTCCACGTCCCCGCCCATGGATGGCGCGGGCGGCGACAAGAGAAAAGCAGCCGACCCAGATGGTCGCAGCCCTGACGTCGCAGCCGCAGCAGCTGGAGTGGTGGCCCGGGCCAAGGGTCCCGCACTGTAGCCGCCGCTGCTGCCGACTCCCGCCGTTGCCATGGCCACAGAAGCCCCGCCGCCCACATCGCAGCTGCCTCCTGCCCCATGCGCCGCCTCCTCCCGGAGAGCCAGGAGGTCGCGGTACAGGCGGGAGGCCTCCACCCGCTGCGTGTGCAGCTGGGCCTGCAGGTTGCCCTGCTGCTCCAGCATCTGCGTGCGGGATGGGAGTCCTAAGGGGTCAGTGGACCTCAAACTATTAGGGCTTGGGATGGGCCTAGGAGACACGGCGTAGACACGCATGTTTGGGTTCCTTCTACTCCGTGTAGCTCCGCATACCCCTACATAATGTCACCTCCCGCCACGCCCCACCTGCGACAGCTCGTCCATCAGGCGCTCCTCGTGAGCCTTCTTCTGTCGTACCGTCGCTACCGCCCGCAGCAGCAGCACCACCAGCTGGTCGTGCGGCAGCCCCCGCAGCAGCCCACACAGCTCGTCATCCGGCTGGGCTAGCAAGCTGCGCAGGCTGGGAGGTTGCGCGCCAGCAGCGGTGGCGGCGGGTGAAGCTGCTGCAACAGCAGTTCCCGGGGCCGGAGCTAGGCCGGGGGCCGGCGGTGCTCCGTAGAGACCGTTATTAAGTGGAGGGATGGGAGGTAAGGTCGGCAGGGCTGGAGCCACTGAAGGTGGTGCTGGCGGTGGAGTGGCACGCGGTGCGGCGTTTTGCTGCTGGTGGTGGTGTGTGGTGTGGTGGTCAGGTGTCCGCCGCTGCTGGCACTGCTGCTGCTGCTGCTGGTGCCGTGGGGTAGATTCCGCCGCAGGGGAGGCCCGATTGAAGCGGTCCATACCGCCTTGGGGCTGGGAAAGAGGAGGTCCTGAGGGGTGCCGTTGACCCTGCTGGACGGGTTGCAGGGCTTGAGCATGGGTCGTCACGGGTGCAGTGGGCGGACGAGAGGAGGGCCCGGTCGGCTGGCAGCCGAGCAGCTGTGCTCCGCTAGCCGCTGCGACTGGGGTGGGAGCCGAGGACGGTGACCGGGACCGCAGCCCTAGTGTCTGCTGCTGCGGCTGCAGTGACCTGGGATCGGCCGCTGGCGCAGCGGCGAGGGCAGGAGGTCGCTCCGGCGGCGGCTCCAAGGGTGTGGCGGCCAGAGAGGGCACAGAAACCACGCTTGAGGGCGCTGGCGCCGCAACGGAGGGTTGGGGCGTAAGCTTCTGTTGGTCGGGTTGTTGCCGCGATGGGTCACCCGAGTGACCCAAGCCGCCATTATTACCGGGGCTATTACCGATTCCGCCATCCGTGGCAGCCGGTAACCCAGCCGTCGCCGCCCTCGTAAGGCCCTTGTCGCCAGCACCGTCGTCGCCGCCGCTGTTGGTCACCGTAGCGGATGCGGTAGCAGGTCCCGACAAGCCGGACGTGTTGCTAGCGTGCGGTTGCTGCTGGTGTTGCTGCGACTTCGCTGGCGCCTGAAGCTGGCCCGCTGCTGGTGTTGTCGCACGCGGTGTGATGTGCAAGACAGCCGCGCCGTCAGCAAACGGCATGGATGTGAGCAAGTGATGCAGGGCTGCAATCTGGCCGGCACCTAGAGGCGGCGTTACACCCTTGGGCATTTGGGTTTGTTGCAAAAGGAGAGCTGCCAGTTCGCCCGGGTCCTGATTGCCCTTGTGTGATGGCCCAAGGGTCGTAGTCAGCGCCTTAGGGTGGCAGGTGCCCTCGGAAACGGCAGATGCAGTCGTTGCCGGAGTTGCAGTGTTTGTTGCAGCTAGGAGGACCGATGCAGGGGCAGCCGGCGTGCTGCAGCCGCCGGATGAGGGCCCCACTGAGAGGCCCCCACAGTCCAAGGAACCGCCTCCGGAACCGTTGAAGCCACAAGTATCTCCGCCTCTGTTCCCGCCGGCCTTCTCCTCGCTGCCGCCTTGGAAGAAGGACGCCAAGGAGCCCGTAGCGGTACTGCCACCTGCCGAGGAGGGCAGCCCAAGAGCCAGAGGGGGAGCCCGAGACCCTGGCGCCGGCAGCGGCAGCAGAGCCATCGGCGCCCCTGTCGCATCAGGTGGCATGGCATACGGCATTAGACCACCATGCGCCTGGGGCTTGGATGGGACTTGCAACGAGGTACCAGCCTTACAGCTGGAGGCCGCTGCCGCTGCTGACATAATCTGGCTCTCCGGACGAGCTGTATGCTGGAACTGCTGGGACGCGGAAGCCGCCAGGGCCTGCAGCAGAGCAGCTGGGCTAGCAGCGGGCGCGGATGGAGCGGCTCTGTTGGCGGCAGCGGCGGCGGCCAGCTGCAGCTGCGCTAGGCTGACCGGGTTCAGCGCTGAGAGCTGCGGCAGCAGAGAGGAGATGGCCGCGAGGTGCTGCAGGTTCTGCAGCCCCGAGGCGGCGGCAGCGGCAGCGGTAGTGGCAGGAGTGGAGGCTGAGGGGGCCGACCTTGGGGCGGTGATGGTGGGGGAGGAGAGGCCGCCCATGCCGTCCGCGGCCCCGCCAACATCCTGAGCGGGACGGAAAAAGAGAAAGGCGCTGACGTCAGTGCGCACGAATTCTGGAGATGAAGTGTGTCTCTGCACTGCCACCTAGGGCTTCAGTGCTGGAGGACGGCAGCATAGGACAGCACAGCAGCAGACCCAAATCAGCCGCGTCACTACTCGGCAGCATCGGACGCATGCCATATTCCAATACCTCTACGTGATCTGGGTCACGCCTTAAACCGGGCACCAGGATCCAACCCCACCCACCTCATGCCGGGCCCGCTTCCGCGCCCGGTAGCCCCTAAAGTACTCTCGAATGGAGCCCACGGAACGCAGACACTTGGCGTGCGTGCGCGTCTCCTCCAGGGAGGGCGCCTCCGCACCCCAGATGCTGGGGGCCTTCTGGATGTACCAGTCGCCCACCTCGTCGCCGCTGGGCCGCTTGCCGGTGCGCTCGAACTCGCTGCGCCACCAGTCTGCAGCCAGGATGGGGGTGCGGGCATAGGGGTTGGGCGAGGAACGTGCGACCTTAGATGGACACCGGTATGAGGGTGGCTGGGGTGACATGGCAGGTGGAGAGGCGCGAGAGAAGCCAGTCGCACGAGCGTGTGGCTGTTAGGACTGAGATGGTCGGCACTAAGATGGTACCTGGTAAGGCGAGCAGAGAGAGCATCCCCATAGCATGCCATCCCCACTCACCGTTAAACGGCGCCCAGAATTGCACCGGACGGCGGCTGAGCCGCTTGCCGCTGCCTCCGCCGCTGCCGTACATCGCCCTCATGCCGTTAATGCCTACCATGGTGGGACTCCCGAACTGCAGGCCAGCGCCACGTCCGGCTTGACCCAGATCCCCGCCACCAAAGCCTGCGAGTATGGCGCATCCCCCGCCCCCGCCAAAGGCTTCACCGCCAAGGGCCGGGAGCATGCCTCCGGCAAAGGTGCCGCTCGTCGGCTGCCCTCCCGTTATAGCGCTACCGCCAGCCGCACCGCTCTCATAATCACCATCGCTGTCGCCGTCATCGCCATCCATTGCCATAGGCGTGTCCTCGGTCTCCGACATCGCCTCTTCGCCTTGCGTTTGCTGCGATTGCCGAGATTGTTGAGACAATTGCTGCTGTGACCGCGCTGGCCGCTGAGGTGGAAGTTGATGAGGGGGCTGCGGTTGCTGGAGCTGGCTTGATGTCTTTTTCGACAGGACGTGGGCCGTGTAAGCCAACTGGGAAAGCGGGTCGGACATTTTTGCCCGCACCGCTTTGCCTGCGCTGCCAGGGGCAGCCCTCTTAACGTTGCGTCCTCGACCCCAAGCGCGCAGAGAAGGTCGCAGCCGGTGTGCGCTCGTCAGCTTGCAAAGTTGTGAACCTGCGACAACATATGAGGTCGGGATGGCTGTGTTGGAAAGGTAGGGTAACGGACAAATGTTGCACAACGGCCCCGATGGACAGCGAAATTTATGGGCTCAGATCTCAGAGGCTCTCGGCCAGCACATTAGAAGTCGTGCGTAACGAAAACGTCAAAGGGAGTTAAGGCCCATACGAAGACCGCGTGAGTGCTCGCTGGGTTAGGTGCGACATCGCCATGTCGTTGGTTACCAGCAACCGCGGCAGCGCTAGCCGTGCTATTGACATAAGTATAATTGCACCGATAGCAATCAGCATCCATGCACGGATGCAGACCCTGTCAGCTGGGATGTCCTCTGGCAAGCCAGCAGATGGCGCGGCTGTCATCACACAGGCAAACGAGGACGGTCGGAACTAAGCCGTTGGCATAATTCCGCCGTCATGGAGCACAACAGCTTTCCAGTATATGCTAAGTAAAAAATTCCACCCGCGAAACGCAGTTGCAGGCAAATCCACAAGCACGCCTCCCGCCTCTTCATCCCGCCCCTGTGTCTCACCAGAGGTGACAATCCAGCGATGGAGGCGATTCCGATACGTAAAAGCTGTAGGTATAGCGGTTGCGCCCCAGCACAGTACTAGTCTATCAGATAGTAAGGTGTTTAAGGAAATAGCTATGAGACGTTAAACCATACAAGTATACAAAATTGCGACGTAACTCCTATCTCGCAAAGGGTCGTGCCGTGCTTCATGTTCGATTGTACGGCTCCTGTAGCGACAGTAGCTAATGTTGGCACTTTGCACATCCCGCCAAAAAAGAAAATCTGCACTATCGTGAGCACTTGCAAGCGACGGTCCGAAACAACACTATTAAAAAATACCTGTGCGACATACAGGCTTCGAGCTTGCTAGACACTGACGGTATAAAGATGAATAATGATACTGGCATTTTATATTATCCGATCAAGTGCTACTATTTTGTGTATATAAATTGCGGCGATTCACTTACCAGTTTGCGCTTGTCCCTTAGCGACAAAGGCCAATTGGCGGAAAACTACTTCTGCGAAACGCTTTTCTGTGCTCATTACCTGATGCTGGGCGCAACACGAGGACTTGGGCCAAGACGGCTGGGCGCTAACCGGATACCTGGGTCTTGACCACCTGGAGGCATTCAACGGGTCCATCATCCGGACGTACTCGCATGAGCGGTGGAGGCTACCATCGTGTGCATAAGTTGAGAAAGCCTCCTTAAAGGACAAAGGGTCCGTAACCCTATGGTACCGGAAGGACATTGCCCAACCCTTTACCCCTCCGTTGAAGATGTATGCGTGGGCCTAAAGCACACGGTCAGAAAGCAGCCGGGATTCTGCTTGTGCTATACCCAGTTGCACCACCAGTTCCTGCGGACGAATAACAGCAATGGTACTCCGAACACCTCACTGCATGCCACACAAAAAGTGTGCCCCGTCATCTGGCGTAATACGAGGGTCCGGGCGTCCGGCTAATGGTTGGACCCAATGGCGCTGTATGGTCAAGGAATAACCATTGATGCAAGTAACCACGCCAGGGGAGTGGGTGCCTCGGGGCTGCGCTGCACTATTAGTGCTTTTGCTCAACCGGACCTGGTGAAGAAACGGACATTATACCGGTACGAGACCGTGTCCTTACGCACAGATATTCTGCCACGGTAGGCTATAGTCTCCTACTTAGCCTGCAGTGAGAGTGTTGCTGTTTCAGCTACGGCGGTTGGCAACTTGGCGTCATGGCAACTTGGCAAGGCTTTAGCTTGTACGGCGTACCGATGAAACCATAGTGGAGCTCGAAGAATATCATGCTTTCCGCGCGTGTGCATGCTGCTCTCTTGGAGAGGTCGGCCTGTGCACTTGCTTACGACCTGTTCAGGAGCCGCTTGCTTGGCATGCTCATTCCTCTCGCCCTAGAGTCAGTAGCTAAAAACGCCTTTCGCTTTACTACTTTCACTATATGGTCTCTTTTAGTTTAGCCGTATCTAATTGGCGTTAGGCTTGGCTTTTGGGTCGTATTCAACCTGGCGTAACCTGGTGTCGAAGTTCGCTCTCCTAGACCAACTTCTTGCATTCAATAGCATCGCAGCTAAAGCACGCTACCCATGCATTCTTCGGGTGGCGCATCGCCGGGGTCTTCAACCTCTGGTCGGGCCATCCTATTAGCGTTGGACCTAACGGACGCGAGCGTGAACGCAGCCCAATGGGCGATGCATGAGTTCTACCGCAAGGGTGACACGTTCCACTTGGTACATGTGGCTCGTATTCTAGGTAAGTAACTGGCGGTTGAACGGCATGCGATGGGCGCAGAGATACCAGAGCTTCCGCATCCGCCAATCGCCTGACCCTTATCTTATTCCCCCATGTAACCATTTCATAATACCAACCGCAGCTCCGCAGCTTACTATTCACCATCAGTACCATGCCACCTACAACGTGCCTGACCCTCGGCCGCCCATGGACGAGCGCGCCTTTGTAGAGCGGCTAAAGGAGGACATCCGGGAAAAGTAAGCACATGCAACCCAATCCATCTCACATGCCTGCCTGCCATTCATTAAGTATAGATCACCACCTTCCAACACGGCACAGGCGATTCCACGTTTCCAGTCCTGCACACCTCCCATCACATGCAGCCTGGTGGTCGATGCATCCCCCATTCGGGCTGTGTCTTCCCCGCCGGCCAAAACGTGCCCCTTCTCGTTCTGTGCCCTCTGCGCCCACTGCACCCAACACGCTCCCGGCCGCAGATTCACTCGGCCCATGGACGGGTACGGCATGCCGCACAACCTGCACCTGTTCCTGGACACCGACAACGCGCCCGCGTCAGCCGTGTGCACCACCGTCTTCAAGGTGGGGGGTTGACTTCGTACGCATCGCATTACCGTACCTGCCTGGTGCCTACCCTCAGCCGTGTTGCTCCGTCGCTGCTGATTCGTTGGTCACGTGTCCTGACTCCACCTGGCTCACTTGTTGCTCAGCCGCCGCATTACCCAACACGCATTTCTCGGCGCACGAAAAATTCTCCCCACCGCCCCACGCTCCGCAACCTACGGACCCCTGCCCCCGGGGTGCCCCGCCGCCCCGCAGGTGGCTGAGCAGGTGGATGCGGCGGTGGTGGTGCTGGCAGCGCATGGCAGGGTGAGAGGGGAAGGGCGGAGGAGGGGCCTAGTCCGTGTTGCCAAGAAGGGGGTCAAAGACCATACCGAACCATAGGAAGCCACAGGTTGGGGCAAGACATTGGGGATAGGAGCGGCAGGGTGCCACAAAAACAAGTATGGGTTAGCGGTCCCTACCAATACCGAGTCCGGGGTGACGAAACAGCGATCCTCCAGCGACCGAGCTGAATGCTGGCTGTTGTAGTTGTCTACTACTATTGTCTTGATGTCAAACATCGTCACCAAGGCCCCATATGTGCTCGGGCATGACAAAGAGGCAGGACCGAAAACATAGGCATTGAACTAGTGGCCGGCAGTGAAGACAGTCTGTTGCACCAAACACCCGTATAGGAACGGGAAACAAACATACAGCCATAAACCCCCCCGGCCCGCCCGGGTGGGCGGGTGGGAAGATAGAGGCCACGTCCCGGCAGAGGGACAACGCCTCAAAAGTGAAATCTACACAACGGCAGTTAACCAGGCAGTGCGCTGAGAGCCGGAAAAGAGGCCCAGCCGCCGAGCGCTGTACGACACCAGCGTGACACGGCATATGTGCAGGAACCTGCTTCCACATTCCTGGCTTATTCGTCACAATAAGTTAGCCTTTTCGTTATGAAAAGTCCGCACTTATTGTTCCTCAACGCCTGTCATGTTACAGCAGGTGACGCCCGAACCAGGCCAACCAACCGGTGCCCAACTAACCATTGTGAAACGTCCATTGCAAACCGTCCGTTGCAAACAACCAATGCAAAACGTTCGTTGTAACACAAAACCCCATGGCAAGGCCCTCCTCCCTCGTCGACGCCCCATTGTTTAAATGGAACTAGTGGCCGGCAGTGAAGACAGGGTGTACGCATGGTGGACGTAGAGGACGTGGGGCCGCTCCTCCGCCGAGTTATTTTCACTGCCGGCCACTAGTTCAACTTAACCAATGGGGCGTCGACGAGGGAGGAGGGCTTTGCCATGTAGTTTTGTGTTACAACGAACGGTTTGCATTGGTTGCGTTGCAACGGACGGTTCGCAATGGACGTTTCACAATGGTTAGTTGGGCACCGGTTGGTTGGCCTGGTTCGGGCGTGACCTGCTGTAACATGACAGGCGTTGAGGAACAATAAGTGCGGACTTTTCATAACGAAAAGGCTAACTTATTGTGACGAATAAGCCAGGAATGTGGAAGCAGGTTCCTGCACATATGCCGTGTCACGCTGGTGTCGTACAGCGCTCGGCGGCTGGGCCTCTTTTCCGGCTCTCATATGCGAAGGGGCCTTCGTGACTACTAAGAGGTTGGTGTGTATCTGTAGTAGAGGAGTAAGGTTAGGGATGTACAATGGGACAAAGCAAACAAGGGGTCAAGACAAATGATGTATTCGTGTTGCCAAGAAGGGGGGGGAGCTATGGTTTGGCTCGGCATTAGGGTTTGTGTCATTGTGGGGCGGTAACAGCTAAAAGCTTTGAGTGGCAGGGAAGAGCAGCCTGACAAACGCTTCTTTCGTCTCCCACCGCCCGCGCCGCTCACCTCCCTGCCCGCTCCACTTCAACAACCCCCTACCTTCCTTTCCCCTGCTCCGCCGCCCTGCTTTACTCCCCCCCAGGGCCAGGAGGGCGGCCACGACCCCTGGGGCGCCTACCTGGGCTCGGTGGCCGACTACGCCACCCGCAACAGCAAGCGCCCGGTGCTGGTGGTGCGGAACTACACACCGCCGCTGGTGCTGCACGTCAGCAGGTCGCGAGGGAGGTCGCTGGGGGGAGGGGCGGGAGGGGCGTGGGGCAGCGGGGAGCCGTCGCCGAGGGAGGAGGGGGCGGCTGGGTCGGGGTGAGGGGTGCGGCTGCTGGGGGCGGAGCAGCAGTGGGAGCCTGGGAGGAGGGGCGCCGTTGAGCTGATGAGGAGTTGTGGGAGGGGGAGGAGGATGTGGAGTGAAGGTGATGCGGGGAACTGCGGGGGAAGAAAGGTGCATGGGCTTGCTGCAGTGCTGTTGGCAGTGATGCTGGCTGGATTCGGGCTTGGGATGGATGATGTGGCTGTGGTATAGCTGGCTGTGTAAGGCCCGGAGCTTCTGGATGGCCTGGGATTTGCGTACGGTATGCTTACGGTATTTCATGGTAAGCATGAAGATTGCAGTCGCAAACATGAAACCGTGCATGTAAACAAAACAAAGTGT
The DNA here is from genome assembly GCA_021605115.1 of Astrephomene gubernaculifera. Taxonomy (NCBI): domain Eukaryota; kingdom Viridiplantae; phylum Chlorophyta; class Chlorophyceae; order Chlamydomonadales; family Astrephomenaceae; genus Astrephomene; species Astrephomene gubernaculifera. Next base: position 3,046,577 of record BMAR01000004.1, read on the forward strand.
AGCCGCATGTTGTACACCGTACGACAATGCTACAAGACGTGATCCTCACGTATACGATATGTAATGCAGGGTTCCCTGCCTGTACTTGCATGGCATGCCCCCATGCGTTTGCCCCTTGAGCTTCAAAACCCTCTTTGACCCAGTGGTTTCCCACCTGCTCTAGCCTGCACGGTTCCTAGTTGCTACCCTCCGATATCCTGCCTGCCCGACGTATCATACGTACCGTTCCTGCCTACCTGCCTGCTGGCCTGCCTCTCGACATCTGATTTCCCTTCTAGCTATCCTGCATTGACTACCATGCAAGCTTGGGCGCCGACCCATGGTTCATCGCACCCGCCATTTTCGCCCAACACCGGTACTCACCCAGCAGTAACCCACACACCTGGCTGCGTAAACCCCTCAACAGCGCAAGCCAAAACACACCTCCCGCCTTGGGGAAGTGCACATGCACTTGTGAGGGCCCTTTTTTTGTAACGGCAACAACATACTAATAATACGGTCGGATCAGAAAGACAACATACGGCTTACGATACACCGCCTAAGAACTGTAATATAAAGTCCGACTACCCAACAGCCATGGCTCCCATCACCAACGCAGCGCCGCAACGTCCCCGTCTGAAGCAACATTGACAGCTCATTAAAACCCCCCATCCATCACTGTATCCACGCCTGGGCAATTCCAGTGCATACCAGTTAGTCCTCTCCACCATACACCCCCTTTTTCTCCCCAAGAACTTCCTCATTACTCCCAAGGCCGGTCGGACCGCGGCCCCACAAACCCCAGTCCGAGCCTCCCACCATTGCCACGACCCAAGCCTCCGACCCACGGGTCCAAGACAACGCGAGGCGGCTCCACCTCTCCCCGCCCAGCCGTGGCGGCCCAGGCGGCCCCTCATCACGGCCCCGCAGGCGGCACCAGCGGAGCGGCGGGTGTGGGTGCGGGTGCAGCGCCGCCTGCCTCGAGCTCCCCCGCCCCCTCCGTCCCGGCCCCCAGCACCAGCGACCGCAGCGCGCGTGCCGTCACCCGGGAGGCCACCTGCGGGGGAGGGGAGGGAAGGGGGGGAGGAGTGGGAGGGGGCATGGGCGGGGGGAGGGTACGAATGAAGAGGGAGTGAAGGGTACAGCATGCATGTAGTGCTATGCAACACGTAGACCACGAGACAACTTCCCATGTGCATGGAAACACAAGCCCCCGATGACCCGACCGGACAGTACAACCTAGGCCCTCCGAATCCCTGGTGTCGCCCCTCGTCCGCATCTCCCAGCCCACCCCTCAGCCTTAGTCCGCCCCTTCCAAACCCCCGCCGCTGCTTTCCCTCTTCCCCTCCCCCCCGCCGCCGCACCCACCCTGCGCCCCAGCTGCAGCGGCAGTTGCAGCAGCTCCCCGCGCGCCTCCCGCGGCAGCTCAGCAGCCTCCGCAGCCAGCCAGCGCACCGCCTCGGCGGCCTGCGCGGCGGCCTCGAACAACTCCGAAGAAGAGGTGGAGGGACCATCTGCAGGGGTTGCGGACGACTGTGATAGTGTGGAGGCAGTGGCTGCTGCTGCTGTTGGTGCTGAGGCCGTCGTTGCTGCTGCTGGGGACGAGGCAGAGGGCGATAGCAGGGCTGGGAGCTTGAGACCTGGATGCAAAGGTAAGGGCAGGGTGGGGTTATTTGGATGTACGGAACCGGAGCGTTTGAAGAGATGAAACCTATGCCTCTCTCCTCTGTCCCACAAAGGCCCTCACCCCTCACTGACCTGCTACGTCCGCAAGGGCATTCCCCAGCTGCAGCAACCCAGCCACCTGAGCCCTGTCGTCCTCCGTTGCCAAAGCAGGCAACCGAGCCAACGCCGCCGACAGAGACCGCTGCACTGCAACAGCTGCCCTGCCGCCGTTGCCGCTACTGCTACTGCCGCCATCGGCAGGGCCCGCGCCTCCTGCCCCGCTACTGCTACCAATCTGAGACGACGAGGAAGAGGAGGAGGAGGCTGTGGTGGCGAGCAGTGCGGCTGCGATCAGGGACCCCCCCGGCAGGAGTGACAGCACCGGCAGCGCCGCGGACGGCAGGTTGGTGATGGTTTGCCGAACGGAGGCCAGGGTGGCGTCGGCGGCGATGCGCCAGGCCCCGTCGATACCCTTGGCGACCTCGTCTAGCAGGATACCCCGCACGAACTCGCCGTCGGGACTGAGCAGCAGCGCCAATGCACCGCCGCCACTGCTGCTGCTGCTGCTGCTGCTGGTAGTGCTGGTGGTGCTGCCACTGCTGCTATTGATACTGCTCACGCCTGCGCTCACAGTGGTGGTGGTGCTGCTGCTAGCAGTTGTGCTATTCGTCGTAGATGTCGCTGGTTGCTGCTGCTGTGATGGTTGTTGAGGGGCCGTTGGAACCGCGGGTCGTTTCAAGCGGTTAGCCGACTTGGCTGCCTGCACCGCATGACATGCAGCGGCAGCAGCAGGCGCAAGGAACCGGGTAAATACCATAAACTCAGCACCATCAGATTCATCGCATCACGTCCCGTCACGCATCCCTCCGTTGCGCTGTAACTCCATGTACCCCAATCCTTCCCCACCAAGTTGACCAATATCATACAACGCATGATTCTCCATTTCCCCCCTGTTGCCTTGCCCTCACTTGTGTGGATTCCTTGGCAACTGTTCTCCCTAACCCTAGCCGCCCACACTGTCCCCGCCCCCGCCCCTCCCACCTGTCTCAGCAGCGACTCCAGCCGGTCGAACCTGAACCGCCCCTCCCCGCTGTACAGCAGCCGCCGCAGCGCCTGGCGCAGGTCGGGCGAGGGGTCCGTGAGCAGCCGCCGCGCGATCCAGGGGTAGGCGGAGCCCAGCACCTGGGCGGGGGGGATGCAAGATGGACCAAACCATAGGAAACCACGAGTTAGGGTAGGAGGTAACGGGGATAGGAGGTGGCAGGGTGCCACAAAACAAGGGAGGGGAGGGTCCGGAGGGAAGGGTGTGGCGGGCATGAGGGCAGCAACAGCAGCGGCAGTGTCTTAACCCATAGGTACCAGTAACAACGCAAAGGAAAGCACCGAGCCTCGTGAGTAGCACCTAGCACCTAGCAGCCGTAGCAGGGCGGGGCTCGTAGCGTCGCAATGGCTGACACGTAATAGCCAAGTATCCAGGCAAAGGAAAGACTGTGTAGTTGAGTAGAACAAGAGCAAGCAGTTGGGATAGGTTCGCATGTGAAGGTACAGGCAAAAAGAGAGGGAAAACAGAGGTGAACAAACCTGAAACGTAACTCAAAAACTGATTAAATTGCTGGTGCTGGATGTAAGAAGAGTGGCGGGTTGGCGGGAAAGACTGTGTAATCAATGGTGTATTGAAAAGCAATGGCAAGAGAGCGTACCTTGTAGTTCGGATCCGAGGCGAGCGCGATGCCTTCGAGTACGGACAGCGACCGCACTAGCAGTGTGTAGTACGGAGGTATCCTGCAGCAGCAGCAGCAGCAGCGGGGGGCATGCAAGCCGCAGGAGAACACGGTTAGGGCACGGCTGGAAGCAGGAGCGGAGACGCAAGATATTACTCCACCCTGATGCACGTGTCATTTATCTTACACCCTCTCCCCCCTTTTATATAATTTTTCCCCACCTGAATGAGTACTTGTACATGGTTGCCCCCAGGTTGCCGCTCAGCTGCCCGAACGACAGGTTGCTCACACCGCCCTTGAGCGCGTCGGAGAACACAGCTGGGCAGCAGCAGAGGTGGGGGGGGGGGGTGGCGTGGGGGCACCGATTCGGTTGAAGCACCAACAAGAAGTTGACGTGGGGTGAGCAAGGAGAGGGCGGAGTGGGGCGGGTTAAGCGCAGGCTACAGATAAGCAGACGGAATGAGGAGAGGGATAGCATAAGGATTTGGGGTGGGCTGTTCCCCTATACCGCCCCAAGCCATACCGCCACGACTGCCCCCCTCCCCCTCCCGCCGCACCCCTCCCTCCCTCCCCTCCCCCTCCAGGCCTACCCGTCAGCTCCGGCAGCACCGCCTCCCGGTCCGTGCCCGCCGGCAGGAACCCCAGGGTCACAAAGTCCTGTGCGTGCGGGCATGCGAGCGGGGATCGGGGACTTGCCAGGCGTCCGGGCAGCAGCAACCGCAGCGGCAAGGGAACAGGTGTTACACAACAAGGCCGATGCGACTAAGCTCCACACTCGGGCCGCCTACCTCCGCAACGGAGGGGGTCCCGACACAGTGCTGACGGCAGCACCAGCAGCCCCCCTACAACCACCACGCCCATACACAGCCCACAGTCGGCATACAGTCCTCCTGCCCCCTCCCTCCTTCTCCCCTCTCCCCCCCCTTGGGACTCCGTTGATGCACTTATCTATATCCCCCCCCCTACCTACGACGCTGATTACAATACTTCGACGTCTGGAACACCATTTCCGGTAACCTTCGGTCAGGGTCAGTGTTTCCGCGGCTCAGTTTATCCTCCCCCCTCACCTCCGCCAGCCTGCCGTACTCCCTGTTGACTAGGTGCAGCGTGGCGGTCATGAGCGCGGTGCGGGTGCGCTCGTCGATCTGCCCCATCATGCCGAAGTCCAGGTACGCCAGCCGCCCGTCGGGGGTGCGCAGCAGGTTGCCGGGGCTGGGGGGGGAAGAGGGAGGGGTGAGGGAGGGAGGGGTGAGGGGTGAGGTAGGGGGGTGTTGGCATGGGAAGAGAGAAAAGAAAGGGGCGTGTCGCAGCTGCTGAGGAGCAGGCGAACGCAGCCGGGAAAGCAGCGCACCCAGGCGGCCGCAGCGTTCCTACGCTCCTTCCTTCACAGCCCCATGCATTGCCGGTAACCGCTAAGCATGCCATGCTGGCCCCGCAGCATCATCATCGCCATCATCGCCATCATGCATGGCTTCTCATCCGCGCCCCCCCTCCCCCCCATCACCCTCCCCGCACCCACTGCGGGTCCGCGTGGTAGAAGCCCTCCTCCAGCATCTGCTCCAGCGAGCACCGCACGCCCACCTCCACCAGCGCCAGGTCCTCGGAGCGCCGGGCGGCAGGGGGAAAGGGGGGGCTGGGGGCGGAGGTGGAGGCGGACGGGATGCGGGAAGAGGAGGGGGAAGAGGAGGGGGAAGAGGAGGGGGAAGAGGAGGGGGAAGAGGTGGGGGCGCTGCCGCGCTCCGCTGCCGAGGCTCCTGCGGTGCGCAGTCGCTCCCCATCGATCCACTCCATTGTGAGCACCTTGGCGGTGGTGAGCTGGTCGTAGATGTGCGGCACGTACACCTGGGGGGAGAGGGGGAGGGAGGGGAGGGGGAGGGGGGGAGGGCGGGGCGCGGGGGAGGGGTGCAACATTAAGGGAGGTGTCAGGCGGAGGGCCGGTGAGAGGTGTGCGTGTCAGGCCCACCTGCCTTCACGACCAACGATTACACCACACATTGGAATTCCTCCCCCTCTGCCCCACCCACCTGCGGCAGGTGCGAGAAGAGCTGCTTAAACCGCACCGCGTTGTCCGCCTCGGTGCGGTAGTTGAGCTCGCGGAACAGCGAGGACGCCCACTCGTCCACCAGCGCAGGCAGGTCGGTGTTCAGGCGGCGGGCGGTGCGCAGCCAGCCAGCCAGCAGGCGCAGGATGTACACGTCCTGGGGGCGGGCGGGAGAGGGAGGGAGAGGGAGGGAAAGGGAGGGAAGGGGGTGACGGAGGGCGGAAGTGAGGGTGAGGGAGGGAGGGTGAGCGAGGGAGGATGAGGGAGCGTGGCATGCAGGGAGAGAGTGGCGCTGCAAGGTAGTACCGGTAGGTCGTCGGTAGGAGGGCTGCATGCAAGGAAGGACGTTCCTAGCGCGCGGAGGCCACCTGGTGGCAAGGCGGGGTGCAGGGGCAGGGGCCCAGCACCACATCTCCAACCTCAACCTCAACCTCCCTCTCGCCCGCTCCTCACAGACATCCCGTCCTCTCCTTCCTCCCTCCTCAACCTCCCTCTCTCTCCTCCCTCCCACCACCACCGCATGGTCGTTCCACTTTTCTTTCCGACCTGTCCCTCCACGTCCCCCCCCCTCCCCCTACTCCGCTTTCTGCTACTGATGTAACAAACACGCCTACATGCAATCCTGGTTGCCAGTTTGTGCCGAATACCCACCTTTTCTTCATCCCCCTCCCCACCCCACCCCGCCCACCTGCGCAATCATCTGCGCCACCCGCGGCCGCTGCACCTTCACCGCCACCTCCCCGCCCCCCAGCTCCGCCCGCAGCGCCCCCCGGTACACCTGACCCAGCGAGGCGGCCGCCACCGGGCGGGGGGACAGCCGGGCGAACACCGCGGAGGGGGGCGCACCCAGCTCCGCCTCCAGCACTGCAGGACAGCAGGGCGGCAGGAAGGGCGGGAGGGAGGGGTTGAGGAGGCGGTGAAGGTGCGGAGGTGAGGAGGCGGCGAGAGGGGGGGTGGTTCAAGCCAGGCAGAGGGAGGTGAAGGATGGTGGTGGGGAGGCGCGGGGTGCAGCAGGGATGGCAGCAGGGCAGATGCGTGGTTGAGGGAATGAATGGGTGAGGAGGATGTGTGGGCAGGCGACATAGAGCCATGGCATGGATCGCCAAGCGCAGCACTGCCCATACGGAACCTTGCCAGAGGGCGCGCGTACCGTGCACTGCAGCGGCCCCTCCCAGCCTTCCCTCTTCCTCGTCAAGCCGTTCAGGGCCTCCCCCCACGCCACCCCCCACAGCTCGTCAGTTGCATCGTCCGTGTCTCTTTACAGTTTACCCCGCCACCCCCCCTCCTGCTCCCCTCCGCACCCTCCATAGCCGCTGCATCCGGGAAGGGCGGGATGCGGTCCTGCAGCGCCTCCAGGGCCGCGATGTACGGCGGGGGCAGCACGTCGGGCCGGCTGGACAGCGCCTGACCGATCTTCACGAACGCAGGACCCAGCCGCACCTGGGGGGGAAGGGGGAAGGCAGAGGGGTCGGGTGGGTGGGTGGGGCGGAGGGGGATGCAGCGCGAGGACACCCCGGTAGGACAGGGTAGGGTAGGGTAGGGTAGGATAGAGGAGGGTAGGACAGGGTAGGGTAGGGTAGGATAGGGGAGGGCATGGAAGTCATGCAACTCCGCCTGCAACACCGGCAGCAGTACTGCGCCCATCCATCCATCCATCCATCCATCCTCCAAGCCGCCGCATGCAAACGCCAGCTGCTGCGGCCGGTTTTCACGTGTTGTCGTTACCGCTGCACCCCTTCAACTCCCAAGCGCCTGGACACGGTCGCACAACCCCACCAGCACATCCTTCAGCGCCTCCGCCGCCGCCGCCTCCTGCACCGCCGCGTCCCGCAGCCGCAGCCCCCGCGCCCTGCAGCCCGCCGCCCAGCCCCCGAACTCCAGCCCGATGCGCAGCATGCGCGCCAGCACCCGCACCGGCCGCGTCTCCCAGTAGCGGCTGTTCATGGCCGCGTTGTAGACGGAGGGCTGCGGGGTGCCCCGGTATGGACCCGACGGACGCAGGGGGGGGCGGGTTGTGGGGTTGAGGAGGGGGTTTGGGATGTGGGTCAGCGGGGATGGAGAATGGATGGAGGAGGTGGGAGGCCCTGGCATTGGCATGGGTGTTAGCAATGTACCAGTTCCCTCCCAGTAACTGACACACCTCCATGAATTCTGGGATTTCGATGTCTGACGCGTCTTCATCGTCCGGCTCCCCCGGTCCCTGCTGCTGCTGCTGCGGGGCTGAGGACCGTGGAGGCTGCTGCTGCCGCCCTTTTTCTTGCTGCTGCTGAAGGTCGGCGGTGGGGAGCAGCGTGGGGGCACGGTAGGATGGCGAAGGAGAAGGACGCGCGGGGCCGCCGTCTCCGTCTGGGCCGCCATTGCTGCTGCTGATGCTGCGGCCAGCAGAGGAAGCTGCGGTTGCTGCGCCGTTGCTACTGCCTGAGGGATAGCCATTGTTGTTGATGGCGCTGCTCTGCGGGTTTGTGCCGTTGAGGCTTCCAGTTGCAGTGGTATAGCTTTTGCTTGCCCCGTTCGGGCTGGCCTCACGCCAAGTTCCGGATGTCGATGCAGCTGCCGGGCTAGGCGACGGTATGGGTGGGACGGAAGGCACACGAGAATTCGTGCCAGGCAGCGTCGACGCAGCCCTTGGCACTATAAGTGGCCGGCGTATTCTCCCGCAGCGTTTCGGCCACGTAGCCACTCTACCATTCTGAGCAGCTGGGCAAACGAGACTTGGAGTCTCCACCAGGTGATGGTTGTGATTAAGTAATCCTGCACCTGTCCGCATGATTGCCCAGTATCGGTGACAGGTGCTTTAGGATTCCCTGCTAGATTGCATCGGCTAGTTTCCACCTGGCATCTTGCTAAGGTATACGCATACGCCAAGTCGTTACTATGTAAAGACGTTGCCTACGTCTTGCCCACGAAAGGGCAAGGAAGTCCAGGACTTAATATGAGGCGCGACGCGGCCGAGCTTTGATAGGTGTGGTATGAACAATTCATGCACGTCAAGTATGGCTATCTGCATAAACAGTATAGTGGAAATGCTCGCATATAATCCGGGAAAATACTAGGACTGAGTCACACGTCCAATGCATCGCCCAGCTGCATCTGTGCGATGCCATCTTTTGCTGTTTTGCATACCGGTAGCGTGGCATTCGCTGTCTATGCAAGTTGACAAGACTGCCTCCTTACGCAGGGCGTTTTTGCACGTCCGGTTTACGCTGGTTAAGCCATATGCTTGCACGACCCGACCAACAACAACCGAAGCTCACGAACCATGCCAAGCTTGCAATATCGATGTAGCTGTATGCTCGTTAGACAGCCGCTATGCACTGCGCTGCAGTTCGCTTGCGCAACCACGTCACAGGAACCCTAAAGGGACTGCAGCATGCCGATATGCGCGAAAGCCCAAGGGCTCGCAGACGCAAGACATATATTGGCATTACGACGATGCTGCTGTTTAGGTTCATTAAATGGATTCTCTTGTGCTAGTTCTGGTGTACACCGATCCTGCCTGCCGCTCTAGCTGTCCCGCAATTAGCAACATCCCATTAAGCACGATCACTGCAATTGGCCGACAGACGCGGCTAGCAAGAAGGCATTGGCCATGCTGCCAGCCATCTGCCTGGACCGCATCTTCCTATCACCGACAACGCGCTTGTACGGCAGCCTAGCCGAAAGCAGAGAAGCGGCCAGGTGCAAAGCCGGCTGCAGCAGCCGCTGCCTCCTCCTCTGCCGCCGCAGCCTCCGCATACTCCTGCGGTTAGACGGAGGCAGGCCTCCTTGTTTGCATGCATGCAACCTGATAGAATTCCTGATGGAGAGGTGCACTGGACGCGGAGAGGTGTAGATGCAGTGGAACCGCCCCGCCTCCTGACAAGGGTGACAACCTGGCACCACACGCCTACTGCACACGAGAACCGCCTCCCCACATCCTCGTCTCACCCTCTACTTCACATCACACGCGCCCTGCGGCCTACCTGAAGCGCCGCTCGCAGCATGTCGGTGGTAAAGGGGTCGTCCGGTCTGAGAGCTAGTGCAGCGTGGTAGTGCTCCACAGCGACCCGCGGGTCACCTGACGGTAGCAACAGGAGCGCACGGCAGCCAGGAATTGCATCCTTCACTTTGCAACCTCAACAAAAGATTACAAAGCACAACCCATGAGTAACTTGTCGCCGTACGCGGCTGCCAGCACCATACCATACAATCACACTGCACTCGTGCCTGCCCACACCGTTCAGTCCCCACCCTGCTCCATCCCCCGCCCCCTCCTCACCTGCCAGCTGCGCCACGAATCCCATTGCCGCCAGCGTGCTGGGCGAGGCGGGGCACAGCGCCAGGGCGGCCGAGTAGCAGTCCGCGGCGGCGGCGAAGCGGCACAGCTTGCGCATGCAGTGGCCCAGCGCCACCAGGGTGGGCTCCCAGTCTGCGTGGGGGGGGGACGTGGGGCGACATGGGGGGGAAGAAGGCTGGGCGGGAGGGCATGCAAGAGGCACAGGCGGGGACGTACAGGTGCAAAAGGGGACAACAAGCCATCCCAGCAAGCCGTAAGACCGGGGTACACGGACCAACCCGTTCGGCAGGCCAGCAAGCCAACAAGCCACGCACACACATGCGTGCTTCAATCCCAGTACGTTCCTCCCCTCAGCCGCTGCTCATGTGGGGTCATGTCAGCACCCGCGCCCCACTCACGCACTGTGGGCCGCCCCCCCGGCAGCAGCTGCAGCGCCTTGTCCAGCCACATGGCGGCAGCAGCCGTCTGGCCGCACTTGTACATCAGCACGCCCAGCTCGTGGCACACGGCCGGGTCGTCGGGGCAGATGTCGTACGCCTGCGGAGGAGGGGATGGGGGCATGATGAGGACGTGGCGAGCGGGATGACGCATGACGAGCGCGTGATTGCGACGCGTGGCCAGCGTGGGGGAGCAGGCATGGTCAGGCGCCGCCCCTCCTTCTTGCCCGGTGATGCCCCTCTAGGTACCCGCCTGTGCAGTATCACGGCCCGGATCCATATTGATCCCCGCCCCTCACCGCCAGCAGCGCCCTCTCCGCCAGCGGCAGGTTGGCGGTGGCGCAGTACTCGGCGCCCAGCCCCAGGTGCGGCGTGTGCAGCCCGGGGAACAGCCGGGCGGCGGTGCGGTAGGCGGACATGGCCTGGTAGGTGGGGCAGGCAGGGGGGGCAGGCAGGGGGGCAGGGCGACATGACCCGGGGAAGGAAGAACGGCAGGCACGCAGGAGCGAACCCCGCGCCAGCACACCGCATGCAAGGTCTTGATGCTGCCACACACATGCGGCCGGGGACACAGCAGTCATGGACATCCGGTCCCTCCCACCTCCCCCCACCTGGTCCCGCTCATCCTGCGCCGAGAAGGCATGTCCGTACGCGATCCAGGCGGGTGCGAAGCCGCGCTGCAGCTGCGTGGCCTTGCCCAGGTAGCGCCGCGCCGCTGCGGGCTGGCGGGCTGCCAGGTAGTAGCAGCCCACCGCGTACCAGGACACTGGCGGGGGGACAGGGAGGGGGCAGGGAGGGCAGGGGGCAGGGAGGAAAAATAAAAGATAAGTGCAGCAACGGAGTCAGGGGCAGGGAAAAAAGAAATTCCAAAGTGTGGTAGGGAGGGGGGGCCTTCGCAGTTGAGCCACAGGAGGCAGGAGGCAGGAAAGGAAGGGGCAAGCGCCGCAACGGAAACGTGCAACCAAGCCAATCAACTAGGCTATATTACCACCCCAACTCCCCCCTCCCTGCCGCCCCCCGCCCCCCCACCCCCCCTCCCCACCCGCCAGCTCCGGGTGCTCCTCCGTCAGTCGGTGGCCCAGCAGGAACAGGTCGGTGCGCGGCTCGCTGCCGTGCGCCGCCAGCTGGGTGCCCGCCGCCAGGTGCACCGGCAGCAGCTGCAGCGCGTACGGGTCGCGGCCGCCCAGCAGCACGGAGCGGGTGAGCGCGTAGGCGCCCTCGTAGTCGCCGCTGCGGGGGGAGGGTCAGGGGGGGAAAAGAAATTCCAATGTGTGGTGTGATAATGGAACATGTAGCTGACAAGCCCTGGTGGAAACAACCGTGAGGGTCGAGGGGGGGAAGGAAACAAAGAGAGACCAATCACGTGGATACAGATCAGGGCAAAGCTGCTTCAGGTCAACAACAGGTCAGGGCAAAGTTGCTTCGGGGGAGGGTGACACGAGGCAAGGCCAGGACGACAGTGACAGCTGCATGCAACCCCAAAACGGCACCGCAAAGCGCCGTGGCAGGCACCTCACCGGTAGAACAGCAGCTCCGCGCGGCACGCCAACACGTCCACATTGCCGTCAAGTCCGCACCCGTAGCCGCCCTCGGCAGCAGCACCGCCTCCGCCGCCGCCGTCGGCACCTCTCCCGGCCTCCGCCGCCGCTGCGTGCTGGTGACCAGGCGGGGACTGCGAGGGTGATGCCAGGGGCGGTGCGGAGCCGCTGCGGGAGTGCGGGGCGGGGGCGTCGTCCATGCCCTCGTCGCCGCTGCCGGTGCAGGGCGTCTCCTGCGGGGTGTTGTGGAAGCGGGGACTGCGTAATGTCTAGTGTCCCTAATGTGGAAGCAGCGGCGATGCTCTCCAACACGCTCCACACAGTTTCCTACATGCAGTGATCTTGACCCCAGAACCTAAACACGCACCATTCCTCCGCCGCCGCCTCCACCGCCGCCGCCATTGTACATCGCCGCTGCTGCCGCCGCCGCCGCAGACGACCCACGTGTCCCCCTTCGCGACCCGCCGCGGCCCCCCCTGCGACCCTGACTCCCCACGCTCCCCACCACAACCGGCGTCGCTGTGTTGCTGCCAGCACCGCCCCCGGCGCCGCCACCGCCTCCGCCAGCGGCGCTCTTCGAGGCCGCACGCGGCGGCGTCATGTAGGGTATCGGCGACGCCGCCAGGGAACCCGAGCCTGAGGCGCCGCCGCCTGCGTCAGAAGTGTACGGCATGTAAGGCGGGTGATCTAACCCTGCCGCCGCCGCCGCTGCTGCTGCCGTGTCGGCTTCTGCCGTCGTCGCTTCCTGCGGCGGCGCGGGCGCCTCCAATTCCCGCAGGGCTGCTTCTATGGCCTCTGGATCCAGGTACTGCGGCGGGGATCCAGCGTTAGGGAGAAGGCAGGAGAAGTGGGGCAAGGGCAAGGGTCGAGGCAAGGTTTGGAAAGGCGCCGTACATGGGAACTTGGGAAGTGTCGCCCAGCGGTCAGATACAGTTCTTGTCCCTCCTCCTCCCACCTCGCCCTCCGCGACATGTATCCCCTCCTCCTTGCAAGTCCCCAGCCAACTGCCCCAATGCACCAACACCCCCCTCCCTCGGCCCCCCTCCTGCTCCTCCTCCTCCTCCCCCTCCTCCTCGCCCGCCCACCTTTTTGCAGCGGGCCCTCAGCAGCAGCCCCAGCCACCTGTCCCCCTCCGCCAGCCCGCCCCGCAGACCCTCCACCAGCGCCACCTCCGCCTCGTTGCTCAGCAGGTGGCCGTCGACCAGCGCGGCGAAGGCGTCGTAGCAGTAGGGGTCCATCTGAGGGGCGAAAGGGGACGGGATGAGATGAGGAGGGCAAAGGATGGCGCATGCAAGGGCGTCACGCATGACGGCTTGGCCCCAGATGCCAGGAGTGGGTGAGGTCAGTAGCATCGGGGAGCGGTGCGCGACATGCGCCACGTGGTGGCTCGCTGCCCCCATGCAACCGGCACCGGCACCGCCAGCGCCTGGGGCTGCAGCTCCCGCCCCACCTGCAGCGCTGCCTGGTACCAAACGGCCGCCCGGCCGCGGTTCTCCAGCGCGTCAAATGCGCGCCCGCGCAGGCAGCACATGCCCGCCTGCACCCGCACGCCCTCGCCGCCGCCAGGCGGCTCCACAACCGTGTCCTGGGGAGGGAGGGCAGGTGGGTGAGGTGGGGGGCGTGAAGGCATGTTGCTGTGCGTGCAGCTAGGTGTATAGAGTGGGCACTGGGGCATGCGCGCATACCTCGTACGCATGGGGCTCTTGCCCCGTCTCATCGTCTCCGAGCAGCGCTATGACTTCCTCCCATTCGCCGGCCTCGGCCAGGCAGCAGCCGGCTAGGTAGGTGAACTCCGCTCCAAGCTCCACAACACCAGCCGTGCGCAGCAGCGACAAGGCGCGATGATATTGCCGCGCCGCAAAGTATGCCTATGGGATGTTCGTGGAGCTTTCGACGATGGGGCCCTTTCGGGCGCAGTGCTGCCCAGACAGTCACCCCTTAAGCGTACTTAGTGACAGAACCCTACGGATTACTAAAATAGCGCAAAGCCTCCTGCAAAAAACAGGGCAGCACCTAAGCGCGGGAAACCCTTGCGGACAAGAGACCGCACCTGCGCCAGCAAATATACATCTCCGGGAGAGCCATTGCTAAATGTTACAAGCTTGTCAGCATAAAAGATCGCCGAGGTAGTCAGGTGCTTGTCAATACAATCCTGTGCGAGACCTCGCAAGCGAGAGCACAAGGACTCCATGACTTCTTAATATATCATTCCCCACATTAAGGATGGCACGGAATGCTACAAGCCGGCAACAGTATCAACCGCTACACCTTTGTAGCCACGTTAGCGATATACACGTGCAAGTTGTTAGTAAGAATTATAGTTAGTAACCCTCCCCTTTAGCAAACCTGCAACACGGTGCTAGCTCGTGAAGTCGAAATGGTGAAACCATGGTTTCGGTGCACAACCACTAACTGCCTTCCGATGATCCAAAAGGCAGGTTTGCCGGCTTGCTTCTCCTAGCATAAGGGTTGTGACTGAATAATTAAAGAACATGTTTTCTACCCTTACGAACTGCCTAGAAGGGCCTCTGGCGCTGTACTTCGGCCTGGCAGCAAGTGGGTTCCCCCAAACGATCATCTTCCTGACAGATAAGATACGGGCGCTGGAGAGCGGCAGTGGCTCTGAGCCTATCTGTCTCGGACCGCGAAAGCTTGCCCTGGATGGAGATGCTGGAGGCAGGTCAGACGAGATAGCCTGCCCAGTCTACGCAGCCAGGCGGCGGTGACTTTCAAGCCGAGCACCGAGGCGCTGGCTGGGGCAGGTGCTGGCAACCAGGCGGCAAGCACCAGGCGGCAAGCACCAGGCCATCACAGCAGAAGATGGCCCCGTACCTGGTCGCGCCAAGCACCCATAGCGGCGGAGCCGGCAGCAGCAGCAGCAACAGCATCATCGTCACCATCCATGCGGCCGGCAGCGTGTTCCTCTTCCACCGCGGCCTGCTGGCTGCCCGCTGCGAGTAGTACCGTACTTCAAGCGGCGGATGGAGGGCGGCTTTGCGGACTGCAACACGGCGGAGGCAGGACAGCCCTGCAGCAATGGCCGACATTGCTGCGGCGGCATGGACGGCAACACGGCGGAGGTAGGACAGCCCTGCAGGACGCCGACCCAGATGCGTTCGCAGCGCTGCTGGAGTACATGCATATACACAGGCGAGCCCAGGCACGTCCCTCCGAGCTCGTCCGGCCTGCTGCGGAGCTGTGGCTGATCGCCCTGCTGGTGGCTGGTCGCCTGCTGAGGCCTGCACTCTGCTGGCGTCCTGCACACCCGAGAGACCATCCTGGCGGACCTGCTGCGGGCTGAGCAGCACAACCAGACAGGGTTCCTGCGTGAGCTGAAGAAATACCTGCTGCGGCTTGTGAAGCAGGTTGCCAAGGAAGGGAGCAGGTCAGGGAGCTGCTCACAGCGGGCAGTCCGGTGCTGGCGGGATTCCTGATTGATGGGTGCGGGTTAGCAGGGGTGTTTGGGCCGTGGTGCGTGCCTGCGCGCCGGAGAAGCGTCCCTGGGTCCATGGCACAATGCTCATGCTGCTTGCCCTCACCAATTTCAGCCACCCGCTTGCCTACGTCCCCCTGACACCTGTATTTCTTTACCTGTCTTGCTTGCAGGCTAAAGTGCACACTTTACAAGGCAGCTCTCCATGGCTGGGAAGTCATATGCTCCATTGAAGTCCAATGCATGAGACTACACGACCAAGAGCATACGACTCCTACACGTCCAAGGCGTTCGACACGCGCATATGCAATGCAGGCAAGTTGGGACCTCAGTAGACGTCGCTTAAGTTTTGCCCCGGCATCGGCTTAAGGGACATGTCACGAGCATGGGCTGGCTACCGCTGCGTGTGACATGTCCCTTAAGCCGGCTGCGTGGGCAAGGCTCGTTGTTCTGATGACGGCCTGTTGCATGGAGCAGGAACGCCTTAGGATGTCTTTGGGTTGATCACTGCCTGTTTTTCGCTCGTGCGTTGCTCTAGTGTCCCATCCGTTCTCCCATACCCACCAACCCCTTCCCATTTGCCCCTCCCGCCTCCCCACCCTTGTTTGTATCTCCGCATGAGCCTCCAATCCGGATGGTTCCCCGGCGCTTCGTCCGGGCGTATCGTCGGCTCATGTATGACCCTTGCGGCGAACGTCAGCAGTACCACAACGAACGGTACGGCTTGCTGCTAGGATTGTCGCCCGCTCTTGTTCAATCCGGCTGATGAAAAGTATTCTTTGCTTTCTGCGCAGGTGCGACGCTGAAGATTCAACTGACACGAAGAGGGTGACCGCGAGCTTGTCCCAAGAGCAGTACAATTCGCGTACCGGTAAGTTGGGATTGGCTGCGTAGTTATGGGGCTACTTTGCTACAAGGGGACGTGGAGGGATTGTGTCGCTGCCCCAGACCCAACATCAGGTCAGCAACAGCCGATCAGCCTCAGTTCAGCAGTCTCAGACCCTTCAGCAACAGCCGTCAGCCAGCCAGCCAGCCAACAGCCAGCCAGACAGACAGTTAACAGCAGCAACAACAGCAACAGCAGCGGGGTCTGGGGCCGCGCGGGTGTTAATGGTAGCTCATGCATGATTGCGCTCTAAATTGCCTCTATAGCCCTGCTTCTAATGTCGCATCCCCCCTTTGTTGCCCATTCAACCCCTGACATGTTATCCTCACTGGGTACTTGCGGTCTACGTGTGGAGCTGGAGCCCCATCAGCTGACTGGCGCCTGCGTGTGACCCACGGGTCCAAGCCAAGGATCATCGCCGTCCAAGCCAAGGATCATGGCTCGACATGAGATGTCTGGTGACAAGGGTAGAGGGACGTGGACGCGGGCGATTGGAGCCATCGCCCTTCTCCCCAGGAGCAACCAGATAAGTGCGGTTTCATGCCTGGGTTTGGGGGGCTGTGTTTCAGGAGTGTGTGTAGGTACCCAGGGGCAGCGTTGGGAACTGAGAGGATAGGCGAAGGGGTGTGCCCGCATGGCCTATGCGTGACCCGAGGGTCACATAATGGTTCCTTTGCGGCTTAGAGGTTTGTCATGAGCGTATTATTGTTGTGCATGGAGAGATGTTTAGGGCGGTCACGGTTGTACAATGGAACAGATTGCAGACATCATTGAGCTATCTCCCCGTGTGTGTTCGGTTCCTGTAATAAGATAGACCGCAAGGTCGGGTGGGGAGGGCAACGCCCCTGTATGCCTCCTGCGCATTCAGATGTGGTACCCTAGGGGTTTCCCCTGAAACGTATAGTTAGTTCCAAAACGGCCAACTGAGTTGCTAGATCAACCGCCGTACGAACATTACCAGTTTGTGACAAGCCGTCGAAACATTCAGACTTAAATGTACTTCTCGAAAATGCATTTCAAAGGAAAAATGTGGACGTACGCTACCCATCTTGAGACAGCGCAACTCGAACAATGGTATGGTACAAAATTACTTTGCCTGTCCAGTGGAGAAACTGAACCGTGACACAGACGCAGAGCAGTGAAGATGTCAGAACGGCTGAACTATGATTACAAACCAACAACAACATCCACTGCAAGCCCATATCCTGCCATGCTAGCGCAGAAGGTATGCTCCAAGCAGCCGCATCAATGCAGCGTGATGACACATCGGCCCCTGGGTTACTGGTCTACGGAATAAAGTCTACATGTGGTCTGATTCGCACAATGCCAGCACCGCAATGACGCTGTGGTGTCATTGCAGCCAGGCTTAAAGGTACACGAGACAGCCTTTACAAAAAGTAGGCGGGTTCTGTCATGGTGCTGGCAGGACCTGCCTTTTCTGTAAAGGCTGTCTCGTGCACCTTTAAGCCCGGCTGCAATGGCACCATAGCGTCATCCACCCACGAAACCGCGCAAAGCCGCATGCCCCACCAACATCATGTGGCGTAAGCTGCGACCGACGCCTGTCATGCGGTGTGCCTGTCATGTCCGCATGGGCAGGCATGTAGCGTGTTCCCTATGTCCCTGGGCATACAGGCTAGGCCAGCCCCGGCTGACCCGACTGCAGCAGGAACGTGTGCACGTCCGCGCCCGGGGTGAGCACGACTTGCATGGCCGCCGTGCCAAGCCCGCCGTTGATAATGCCGACCAGCTTCCCATGGACGTTCACAACAGGCCCGCCGAGGTAGCCGCTGTCGGCATGGATGGCGATGGTCATGCGGGCGACACCGTCATTCGACAAGACACCATTGCTGATGCAGGGGGCGATGACGCTGAGCGAGAAGCCGAATGCGTAGACGGTTTCCCCCTTGCTGCACAGCATGCCGCCCAGAGAGCGAGGTGCGCGCCGGGAGCCCCGCAGGATGGCGACGTCCGGCAGGTTATTGGGTGCGCTCTTCAGGACCTCGACGTCCTCCTCGAAGCCATCAAAGTAGCGTGCTTTGAACAGCTCAGCAGGTGGTCCGCTTCCAGGGGGATTGCCGGTGTGGCCGACAATGTGGGCCGCACTTATGATGCTGTCACATGAAGAGCTATACAGGAAGCCGGAGAACTCGCCCGCCGGCTGGCCGTCCTGGCTCCGTGCGTAGATCTTGACGAGCAGCGGGCACATCCTTTCGTACAATTGCTTGCCGCGCAGCTCGGTGGCGTGGGCGAGATCCGCTGGGTTGGCAAAAGCGTCCAGCCCCCGCTGTAGCCTTGCCATGTTGTATAGCGACCATGAAGGATCCATTGCTGCAATGACCGCACCATAGTGAGGGGCAATGTATGAAGCTTGTTGACAACAACAACACGGTTTCGGCGGTAAGCCCAGCAAACCCGACAAACCCAGAGTGCACACGAGGCCGCGCCGGGTCCGAGGCCTAAAACAAGGCAACTGTTAGACCTTGCCCCAAGGCCGACAAGGCTTACATCGACCCCAAGCACAAGGCTCTGTGATGAAGCAGTGCAGAACCGGGAGCTCCTGCACGGAGAAACGAGCACGAGCATGCTAGCAGTCAGTTACCGGTATTTGGCAGGTTGGGCGTTGGGAGGTTAGGTTGTGCGTTATGAGGTTAGGACACCCCCGGATCCCCGCAACGCCCCACCCCCTCCCTTCCCCTCCCACATTTCAAAATTCGACCTCACCTTTTGCCAAGTCAGACTCCTCCTCTGTCCTCTGTCAGCTCAGCATATAGGTCGGACCGCTGATCAAGAACCTGGAGCAACGGTGGAGGGGCGGATGTGAGGCATAACCAAACCCTCAGGCTCAACATTATACTGTCTGCAGAGCCGCTCGTACTCGCTCACGAAGGCGGCCGTCTGTGCCTACAGGTCGGCAGCTGTCATGCAATGCAGCGCTCGCCTGGTCCGGTCGTCCTTAGCGCTCAGCTCGGCGTCCTTCTGAGCGAGGGCAGAGCTTTGCAAGGACAGTCTTTCGAGGTCGAGGAGTGCTAAAACAACAGCGGCAAGGCCAACAGCGATGAAAGTTAAGTCGTGGCCTTCATGCAAGTTCAGACAGGGAAGGGACAAATGCCAGTCGTCGAGGTATTGAAGGTGCACATAAAACACTTGGTGTGCTTTCAGCGCGTGCTTTGCGACCAAGGTAGTAACACGGTACGAGCGGTGACGTAAACCTGCGGAAACGGAAACTGCGAACACTAGTATCCGCCGTTACCATACCAGCAACCCAATTTTGGCGTGGCGGTATCGGTTCCGTCACGATGGCCTCAAACGCGTCCAGTATTCGTTCGTTCGGCCATCGCCTGACCGTGATTGCCGTGCACAGTGTTTGTATTGAGACAAGTCTGCCCATCGTAAGCAGTTACTAAGAATTTGAAGCAGCCCTGGCAGTGTAGGAGGTCGCCACCCACGGTTCCACGTTAATTGTGGCTGCCACAAGCCCACAACAATCACCTTTCCTCTTTTGTAACTGTTGTATGGTTGATGGGGTGCGGTCTGCCAGGGAGCATGCTTCGGCTTTACAATTACGGGGCCAAAACTTGATATGTGGTATTTGCACGGGAAGGCTGAAGCCAGGTGTCAGGGACATGGGTAGGTAAGGAAGAGGCTTGGAGTGGTGACATGTAGGGCAAGGACAGGTGTAAGGAGCAGGGCAGGAACCCAGGGGAAATAAGCAGGTCAGGGGCAGATGACAGCTGAGGAATGGGACGGGGACAGCCCGGGAAATGGGGAGGGGGCGAAGAGTTGGCGGAACCGCAAGGCAGGGGAAGGCATGCATATGGTGTGAAAGGCAAGGGGTATGGAGCTAGGGACCCGGCAGTCGTGCTGAGACGGGAGCCGGGGAAGCATGGTATGAGCCGCATGAGCGAAAGGCAGTAGCTGAGCATTGGAGGAGTGGACAAGAGCAGTTGGAAGGTGTGGAGCAGGGACAGGAGGCAGGTCATAACCTCATGACCCAGAACGCAGGGAATTGGGAACGTGAGTAACAGCTGAGGAGGGCTCGCCGTCCAAGGAATACCTGGTAGGTAGGGGCTCTCTAAAGATGCAAGTGTGTTAAGGAAACTGGCGAGGGAATGTGCCCGAGGCCCAAACACAGCTCTAGGTGTCTGCTCCTCCTGTACTTACAGTGCTATGCTGCGGATGGCTACTCCCATTGCCGCCATGAATGCCACATGCCATCGGGGTCGCCAAGGGGCCTCACCCCTCACCTACGGGCACACACCCAGGCAATACGATACACTAACTTACCCATCTACAGACGTTCACCGCCTGCTACTCCTCCTACCGATATCCTGCTCGTTCCATTGCCTACGGCTCACCTTGCACCCTGCACTCTTTTCAAGCAATACCATATACAACTTACCCATCTACAGACGTTCACCGCCTTCTTCTCCTCCTACTGGTATCCTGCTCGTTCCATTGCCTACGGCTCGCCTTCCTGCACTCTTTTCTCTCCCTTGCTTCCCTCCACTCGCCGCAATGCCGCGCTCTAAGGAAACCCGGGTTCACCGCACACCTAGCAAACCGCCCAAGCGCTCTTTCCTGGTAAAATTGAGCTGCATGACGGTGCCGGTACCTGCTCAGACGTCCCCGAGACCCTGCAAGGACATCCTTCACAACCCGCCACGAGTTGGCTTGCCAGCCCCAAACTCGGAAGCCTAGTCATGCCGGGTCGCCTCACCACGCAATGTCAAATGCACCCTGCTGGCTTTCCTAGCCGTGATAGCGTCAGTCTTAGGAAAGCTGGTCATCCCACTCGCATCGGTCGCATGCCGTACTAACCCACAAACGCATCGCTCCAACACACGCCTCACACACTCCCTAGCCACACTTCGCTCGAGTCGTCTTCTCATATCCACCTTCTCGCAACCAACATACACCATCAGCCGCCGCGCCGTCACCCCCGCCCCACAGCCTCGACCATCTCCACCACCTCCGCCTCCGCCACACCTCTCTCCCCATCCGCCTCCGCTGCCGCCGCCACCACCCCAGCCCCTGCCCCAGCCCCTGCCGCCGCCGCCAACTCCGCATCCGCATTGCGCTTCACCGCCCCCAGCGACAACAACGTCTCATTCAGGGAGTTCAGCGTCCGCATGTCTGCCGGCGGGAACACCACGGGCTGCCATGCAGCCGCGCCGCCACCTCCACCTCCCAGCCGCTCCCCGATCGCACTCAGCAGCCCGCCTAGGCCGCTGAGGAAGCCCGGCAGCAGCCCCTCCTGCTGCTGCGGGGGCTGCTGAGGCGGTGTCGGCAACAGCCCTTCCGCGGCCGCTAGGTCGTAGGCGAAGGTGAAGGCACGGCGCAGGTCTGCGGGTCCGGCGCGGATGGGTGCTGCGAAGTGGCAGGGGATGATCTGGCGGAAGTTCCAGTCGGTGCACATCTCCTCCACCCACTCCACCACCTGCGGCAGGAGGAGGAGGAGGAGGAGCAGGGGTTGGGAACGCACGGATTCGCCATGGGGGGAGGCTAGCATACACAGCAGGCTGGGGGGTACGCTTGGACGGATTGAAAGCAAGGAGGAAAGGCGGAGTAACATGCCTTGCCCTTGTCCCTGCTTGCCCTTATCCACCATATGCCCCCTCGCCCCCTGACCCGCTGCCTTACCGACTTGGGTATCTTGTTGTATACCAGCGTCTGCACCACCGGACCCACCATCAGCCGCCCGGAGATGGCGGAGAAGGACTCCTGCGGGGAGGTGGAAAGGGGGGGTAAGGGGTACCACGATGGGGTACGACAAGGGTAATGTAGGGCGAGCGGGCAGAACAAGGAGCTAGACTGGGTAGCATGCAAAGCAGGTGTGGTCAACGGAGAAATCTGTAACCGCGCGCCCTTGTCTGTCCGAGCCCCTACACGTCCGCAGGCCATGCAACAAGCTGCACATGCGACCCCTGCATGCGCCTCACGGCCCCCGCCTCTCACCCCCCCGCCTCTCCTACCTGCGGCAGGAGCAGGTTGGAGGGGTTGAAGAACAGCACCAGCAGGGCCATCCGCTGCCAGCCTGCGGGGGGTGGGCATGGGGAGGAGGAGGGAGGGAGAGGAAGGTAACGGAGGGGACAGTTGGCTGCAAGTTAATTCGTCACACCGGCATTCCTCAGCATGCCCATCGCCCTCCCAACACCCAGCCTATCCCTCCTCCCGCTGCCCTGTCCTCCAGCGCATCCTTTGTCCCTCATGCTGCTGCCCCGGGGTCAGCACTTCACCGCGGCTTAGTTGCACCCTTCTCCTCCCTGCCTCCCCGCTCTCTCACCCTTCCCCACCCGGCTCGCCCTGCTCCCCCTGCTCCCTCCCCCCGCCCCCTCGGCGCGGCTGCTGGCTACCTCGATGTACTGGCGACGCTACTCTTTCCCTCCCTATCCCTGTTCGCTCTGGCTTCGGTAAGCCTTCATTTTTTGGTAAGTGCATTACACGTACTGGCTTCGCTAATTCGGGTTGGGCGGGTCGGGCTGGCTCACATGTTGCAACCCATGTTGACGCCTTATCCCTCAGTCAGTTAGTTGTTTCCTCTTTACCCCGCCCCCTCACCCTTCCTCCGCGCCTCCGGGCTGTCCTCCACGGGCCCCGGCTGCGCGATGCGGCGCACCTCCTCCGCCGGCAGACCCCCCGCGATGGAGCGAGCCAGCAGACCGTCGCGCGCGTTCTGGAGCAGCGCGTCAACCGGGATAACCTGGGGAGGCGGGGGGGGAGAGCAGGAGAGGAGGTATTCCAGCAGGAGCAGGAGGGGCATGTCGAGCGGGATGGCCACAGTGGCTAGAACCCAAGGGGTGGGCACGAGGTCTGACGCCCTTTCACTCGCTGTGTATCGGTACCACCAGCGGTACCAGGGCGAATCCATGCCAAAGCAACCCGGGCCTTGCCGCTTCTGCAGCTACGGTACCACACATTACAACGCAACCCCCCCTGCCACGCGCCCAGCGGAAAAGAAGCATCCTGCCCTCCCCCGCCCCCCTCCCGCTCCCCCCCGCTCCCCCCCGCACCTCCGGCGGGTCCTCCGGCACGTACACCACCGCGTCCGTCAGCAGCAGCGAGCGGCTGCGGCGGTGGAAGAACGCCACCTCGCTGAACCGCACGTAGTCGCCCACACCTGGGCCGGGGAGGGGGGGGCAGCGGCAGGAGGAGGGGAGCGGAGAGGAGGGTGTCAGGCAGCAGTGAGAGCAAGCAATGGGAACGCAGAGGTGGTGGGAGGCGTGTTGAAGGCCCGGACGCAACGCAGCTCAACCGGCCCAACCGGCTGTCCTGCAGGCCTAGCCCCCCACCACGCCCTGCCCTGCCCCCCCACCAGAACCCGCACCTATGGACGGCGGCAGGAAGACCTTCTGCTCAATCTCATCTGCCCAGGGTACGTTGGGGTCCCCGCTGGTGAGCTCGCCGGCAGGGAAGATGCCGAAGAACTGGGCGAGGGAGGGAGGAGGGAGCAGGGGTGAGAGGGCAGGACGCAGAAGGTGGGAAAATGGTGGAAGGCCGTGGCGAGAGGGGTTTTTGCGTAGAGTGAGAGGAAAGGGGGAACGGGGCTCGACCAAGGGACGGACCACCAGGCTTCGGTGACCGGAGCAAGATACATGCCCCAGGTGAGCCGACCCGCGACCCACGGGTCACCACAACACCCACCACCCATACCTGGGGAGGCAGGTTGAGCGGGTAGGACCACTGGTACGGCGCCACGTACACCTGCACATGCACCCAGTACGGCAACCGGGGAAATGGGGGATACAGGAAAGCGGGTGAGGGTGGGCCCAAAGGCTGCGGCTAGGTTCCCATACATCATCACAGCCCTGCGCGCAGGGTCTGCGGGGCAATGCAAAAACCGTACCAATGACCTCTTGCTCCGCCAGGATAGGAGGTGTGTCCATGCCAGCCGCTACCCCCAACTCCCCGCTAGTGATCCCGCCGCCCCCTGCACAAGCGTTACTGTACCTTCGCCTTGGGGAAGCGGCGCGAGAAGGGCCCCACGAACACCTTGTGCTCGTACGCAAAGGTGGGCAGCACGATGTACTCCACCGGGGCATCCAGCTCCTGGGGGGGAGAGGAGAGGTAGGAGGAGGTAGGGGGAAAAGACAAATGAGAAGTGCAGCAACTGGAGGAGGTAGGGGGAGGTGGAGGACAGGGTGGAGGTTGTGGAGGGACGACAGGATGTGTCAGGAAAAAAGGAAGACCTAGCAGCAGCAGTAGCATTCATGGCGAGGACAAATGCTACTCGCCATCTTCCTACCATCTCACCCTTAGCCGGCCAACCTGCGCAGCAGCCGGCGCTAACCCGCCCACCCGCGCCTTCGTCGTCACCCCGACCAGTTACCCAAGATCCAACCCACTTCAGCCCTTTCCCCAGCGCCCCCTGCCCCACCACTTGTTTTGTGGCACCCTGCCGCTTCCTACCCATTATCTTGCCCCAACCTGTGGTTTCCTATGGTTCGGTATGGTCTTTGACCCCCCTGCCCCCACCTTGAGCAGGCGGATGCACTCCTCCGTGGGCGCCACGGGTGCATGCACCCACAGCCCCCCCGAGGCCAGCTTGATGACCGTCATGCGCACCGGCGTGTACACCGAGAACAGCTCCAGCGCCTGCGTCTGCTCGAACACCCACATGCTGTCGCGCTCCACCTGCGGAGGGGGGTGGAGAGGGGGGTGGAGGGGTGGGCGCGGGTGGATAGGGGCGGTAAGGAGGCATGGTGGGGAAGGCGAGAGGCGCCGGCAAGGTAACGAGGCATGTGGGTCGGAAGCTGTTCTTGGCCGGTCTGGAGGGCTCCTTTCCGACCCTCGAACGACGTGTTTTTGCCTCACACCTACTCGGCTACTCCGGTCCCAGCAACCCATGATAACTCTTGGGGCAGCTCCTGCAACTGCCGGCATGAAGTTCCGTACCCCACGTGGGGCCATCCCAGCTGCGGCCAACACTCTTCACCACGCACGCCCTCCACACGAACCTCGATGCGCACGGTTTTCCTCGAGAAGAAGGGTCCCAACGGGAAAGGGAAGCCAGTCAGGTTGAAGTAAAACTGGCTGCCCCCGGATTTGCGGGTTGCAGGTTCCTGCTCAGCGCCCTTATTGCGGCGAGCAGTGCTGTTGGTGCCCGTCCGCGGTGTGCGCACGGCTATGGTTGAATTGCCGCCTCGCGCTGTGGTCCCTGCAGCCTTGCCGCTACGCACCGTCCCTTTGGAAGCTTGTGTTTGCTGTTGTTGCTGTTGCTGCTTAGCTGGGGCCGAAGCGCGGGCCAACACAGTGGGCAACGACCGATGCTGCTGGATTGTCGCGGAGGCGACTTGCCGACGAGATGTCCGCTCCATGGCAAAAGCAGATTTTCGTGTTACGTGCATCTGAAAAGTTGTTACTGTGAAGTTCTGGGTTACAGCTTGCGCTGGCCGCTCGGTTTGCTAACAAGTAGGGCAATCGATGCCCAAGACCAATCGCGCAGCGCTGGCCACAGCGATATGACCAGTGAGCTGTATAACAAGTTACAACCAGAAGCGACCGTAAGCGCGGTACGATGCAGGTACAGTCCTCGGTTGAGCTTTAGTGGCTAAAGGCCTTTTGGGGGCAGTGACTAGGGCCACGGCCCAATTATTTTAAGCATAAAGATACACCACCTATTGTTGTTGGCGATGGCGATGAGCCGTTTTGGAAAAGCGACGTACTCGCGATTAGAAACAGAAGCTTGCAGATGGGCAAGCTTATAAAGCCAGGAACCAAGACGAAAGTCGTTCTTTCCAAATACGGTTCAATGTGATTACTCAGTTCTTACCTGGAACAACTGTTTCGACAGCACTTCTTTGCTTCATAGGACGTTAACTAACGCGACCAAATTCGGAGTGATCATACCGGTACAGCTTTCTCATCTGAAGAAAACATACATAGAAGAATCATTACAGAATCATGATATTAAAGTCCCCAGACACCTGCAGAGGACTGCATGCTCGTTGAAAAAGCAGTCTGGCTTCTCAAAGGAGCAGGGCAGTGTAGTAAGGATCTGTAATTACCATGACGACTACAAACGAGGAGGTTAACATCGAGCAGCTGAAGCTGCTGAAACGCATTTTCGAGGTATGCCGCGCACAGGAAGCCCGCAACATGCCCCCTAGCCCCAGGGCAAACGTAGATCAATCGCGATATGCTAAGAAACTGGGCAGAGCAAGAGAACATGTTCGGTGCCTTTGGGCTATGACATGTCACAGTAAGCATGCGGTCAAGGCCTGCCGCGATGCTTATACGCTAGCCTTCTCCCTCAGTCCGTATACGTGACTCACGCTCGTGGGTAACTTATCCTGCACACCAGCCTTCTGCTCTGTGTTTGCTCCTGCCACACATGGATGGCCAACCCTGGTGCTTTAGCCCGGATGTCTATTCGCTGCTATACTGGAGTTAGCACCTGCCCTTCCACTCCTGGGCCCTTATGCAATTACAGCGAAGCATGTGTAAAGCAATCCCACCGCCGCACCCGGACCCGCAGGAAGCTGATGCAGATGGCAGCGGTGAGCTGGACATCGATGAGTTCTGCGACAAGCTGGGTCCCTACCTGGGCGACGCGGTGGGGCAGCCTCTGCGTACCCGGGAGGACATCCGGCAGCTGTTCATGAAGATTGATGCGGATGCGGGAGGCACCGTGGACTGGTGAGGAGGCAGAGGGTGGCAGAGTGGCAGGGGGTACGGTACCGTGGATACGGAATACTGGGCGAGCAGCTAGCCTATTGAGTAACAGGCTGCATCATGGATATGGGTTTTGGAGGGAGGGAAGCATTGACAAAAGAAGGTGATTGCAGGCCTAGCGCCTTGCCTCACATGCTTTTTCTCACCAAACCCATACTAGCTTCCATCCAGCCCATGCCCTCGTTGTCTGGCAAAAGAGCGAACCCCACACCAAGTATGAAGATGTTGATACCGTTGACCCGTGCAGGGATGAGTTCACCAACTTCATGTTCCTGGAGAGGGCCCAGATGGCAGGGGAGAGCGCCAGCGAGAACTGGCGGCTGTTTCCGCAGGTCAGGAGGGCCCAGCGGGATCACGCACTGCTCGCCCTTTCCTTGGCCTCATCGATGGTACACCAGGCTGTTATTGTTTCTGACCTTTGTTTGCTGCCGTACAACATGATTGCGCAGGACTTTCGAGACCGCAACGACCCCAGTGTGACGCACAGGTGCGGAGTGAAGGTCCCATCTGGACCAGCTTGCCCTGCCGTACTCCCGCCGGTCAAATACCGTCTGCCCAACCGCTTACGTCTCCCACCCGCCCCAACCCAAATCGCCTGGGCGCCTGTTTGCACCTCTCAACCACCCATATGTATACATTTATAAATCCTATGCCCTCATCCCCACCACCCCTCACACCACCCCACCACCACCACCTCATCAGAGGCGCGGTGGACCGCGTGCTGTACTGCGAGGCGGTGGACAAGTACATCTCCTGCGGCCGCGACGGCACCTTCCGCCTGTGGAACGGCCTGGACTGCCGCCACTTCAAGACCATCAGCCTGGGATCCTCCTGGATCACCGACGCCATCTACATGCCCAACGCGCGCAAGCTGGTGTTCACAACGGCCGACAGAGCCATATCGTACTACGATGCGAACCGTGGGTCGTTCGAGCTGACCGGCCGGCTATATGCATCAGGTACCGTGCGTCCATTTGGGTCACGGAAGGATCGCGAATGAGGCTTTCCTGGAGGGTTTTAGGTCAAGCATGCGCAGGAGTAGGCCGGAAGCTTGGGTGCATGGAGGCGCGTGGAACGTACCCTAGACCGTTCACCTTGCCCTCATCCTAAGTTCCTGACCACGCCGCTACACCTTCCCTCCTTGCTTCTTGGACACAACCCTAAACTCTGCCCCAGGCGGCATGGGTGTGCCGCAATGCCTGACGCTGGTCACCAACGAGGCGGGCGAGCAGCTGGTGTACGGCGACTCCAAGGGGGCGGCCATCATGCTGCTGTGCGGCTCCAGGGAGTGGCCGGCGCGCGACCTCATCAGCACGGAGGAACACCAGGTGGGCCGGAGGGGTGAGGAGAGGTGGGGAGGGATTAGAGGGGTAGGAGGGGGTGTTGGCGCATGGAATTGGACACGTGCGCTGGTGTGCACCGCATCTGCATGTATGCCGACCCTCGTTTGGGCCTAGCTGACGAGCCTAGGAATGGCGACTTTACTGCTGACACACCCGTCTCCCCGGCCCCCTCGCCCGCCTGCTTACAGGACTACATCTACATCCACCAGGACCATTCCGACTGGATTAGCCAGGTGGGTGGGTCAGCCAGCAGCTGACCCGGCTAGGGGGGCCCAAGGCGCGCGGCTTTGCAGCACCTCACTGACCCAGATGACCTCCGTTCCGTTGTCAGCATTATCCTATCCCCCCCTATCTTATCCTATCCTGTCCTCCCAGTGCACCCTATCCCCATCGCCCGCTGCCCTACCCAGATCACGTGGGTCCCCGAGATCGGCCTCGTGAGCTCCTCGCTGGACGCCACCATCAAGGTGTACGACTTTGTACGGGAGCGCGTGATCAACACCTGCACCCACCACTCCAAGGCGGTGCATGGCTTCGTGTGGTGCAGGTAGGCGAGGAGGGGTACGAGGTATGTATGGGGTTATACTGTCTGTATTACCAGCATGCCACATAAGGCATGCGCAGCATGTCGCATGAGGCGCGGTTCCTCAAACTGCGAAGGCTGAGCCTGGACCGCGGCGTATGGAGCGGCTATCGCAACACGCACCAACCACAAGACATAACCCTTCGGCAGACCGCTTGCGGGTATCCTGGCTTAACCTCCAATCCCACCGTGTGGTCGCCTGGCCCGCAGAGCCTACTCCATGTTCGCCTCATGCGGGCAGGAGCGCGATGTCATACTGTGGCAGGGCAACACCATGCGCAAGGTGCGCCGGGGCTGGGAGGGATTGCGGGCGGGACCCGCTGCAGGGTGATGCCCCTTGGCATGTCGCCTTCCTTTCTTATCGGAGTACAGGGCGTCAAGTTATTGCTCCCGATAACGTACTTACGTTACGGCAAAGATGCCGCTGATGCTGCTGTTGGCCACAATATGGTCATGCCGCAAGGCCTCCTCAACAACCGTACAACCTAGCTGCAGCTGTCCTGCATCAGGGTCGACCCCCACCTCCCACCCCACTACCCCACTACCACCACCTCCGCCCTCGCGCCCCTCCCAGGTCGGCGACCTTACGGGCCACACCGCCAGCGTGTCGCACATCGCCCTGGACGAGCGACTCAACCACGTCTTCACCCTGGCAGTGGACAAGACAATCAAGGTAGGGCAGGAGCGGGGGGAGGGACGGGAGCTACAGAACATCCAATGGGGGACACCTCCTGAAGACCAGCTTTGCTTCTTCCGGCCGTAAGACCCCGCCCACTGGCAAGTGCGCTCAGCCCCTCCCATGCTCCATCCCATGCCCCGCGGGTCTGTCCTTCTCCTGCACACTGTGCGCTGTACACAGGTGTGGGACCTGCGCAACCACAAGTGCCTGCAGACGCTGACGGAGGACGACTGGCGGCGGCCCGAGGAGTGCAAGCCCAACTGCCTCATGTACGACGCGTCGCACCGGCGCTGCATCACCGCCATGTCTAAACCCTACGTCTGGGTGCACAAAATGGTGGCGCAGGTAGGGTAGAGGGTAGGGTAGGGCGGCACGGGGCTGAGGGAGTGGGGGGGTGACCATGCGGTTGGCAGCAGCCCAGTAGTTTAGCTGCGATTGGACCGATCCGTTAGCCATGCAACCATTGCGATCACCGCACCATTCCATTCCCCGGGAGTCCTCGTCTCTCTCGTCTCTCCTCTGCCACACCGGGCCGCCTTCAGACCGGCTAGCAACTCCCCCCGCCCTGGGCTGCCCGCTTCCTCCTGCACCCTCCCCGCCCCCGCAGGACCGCACCGGCCACATGGAGCCCATCCGTGCTGCGCTGTACAACAGACTGTTCGGGGTGGTGGTTTCGGTGGACGAGGGAGGCACCGTGTGCGTGTGGAATCTGGCCAACGGAGCAAGGTGAGGGGAAGAGAAGGTTTCCCGGGTGTGGGTTGATAACAGCAAACTAGATGACAAGCCCCTGGTGAATGAAATCGAGTTAGTCGAGCCGAACGTGTGATGTCGAGGCGAGGGAGCCCTCTTCCGTGCTTCTCGGCCCTGCTGGACTCTGTAGCAATTTCGAACTTGCAGCTGCTGCTGCTGCTGCTTATGCTCCGGCTGCTTGGCGTGTCCCCGACCCCTGCAGGGAGGGTCGCTTCACGCGCGCGCACGGCGACTCGCGTATCACCACCGCCTGCTTCGACAACAACGAGCGGCGGCTGCTGACGGCCGCCAACGACGGAGCCGTGCGCATGTGGAATTTCAACAACGGCTCGCTGCTGAGGGAGTACAAGCATGGTAGGGGGGGCGGGGCAGGGGTGGGGTGGGGCTCGGGAGTGCGGGTATGGGGTAGGGCGTACGGGTTGGACCTCTTAACACGTTGCAAGGGTTTTGCATGTAGGATAGACGGCTGGCTTTCATGCGACGTAGTGTCGCTTGGCATAGAGCATACCGGTTTGGCATTCCAATGCTGTACGCGACGCCGCCTGCCTCCTCTTCTCCTTCATCCTCGCCCTTCCCTCCCCGACATGGAGCTTGTCGTCTGGTTTGCATTCTCATTCAACTTTGGGAATTCTTCTTCCCCCTCCCTCTCTCCCCCCGCACCAGACGAGGAGGAGCTGGAGGTGTCCACGGTGGAGTACGCGGCGGATGAGAAGCGCAACGCGGACTCGGTGTTCGCAGCAGGCTGGAACTGCAAGGTGGGGGTAAAGATAAGGAAACACGAACTGTATGACGAACTGTATGCAAGGTGGGGGGGGCGGGCGAGGGGGGGGGTGCAGCTTGAGGGGTGATTGAGGGAAGTACCGGTATGATGGAGGTCCTGGTAGCGGCAGAGAGGTAGCGGGGTAAGACATAAGGGTATGGGTCTTTCTGCGTGATGCGGCCAGGAGTCCCGTCCACCTGTCTCTCCCTTCGGGACCCTTCGGTTAAGATTGCATTCTCCGGCCCCTGCCCCTGCCCTCGTCCGCACCCCCTTCCGCCACCCCCCCCTCAGGTGTTCGTGTGGGACGACATGGAGACCACCAGCGGCATGGTGAGCAGCGGGCCGCGGCCTGGCGGGGGCTCACGTGCATGAGCCGTAGCACGACCGTTAGCAGTCCCCCTGGACTGGAGGGGTGTTCCAGGGTTGTCCGTAGTCGTCGGCACTGCGCATACCTCGCTACCGCCCATGCCCTTCACCCTGTACGTTGTTCGGCGCCCTCCAGTCTTAATCCAGTCTAACATCCGAATAAAACCCACCACAGAAAGAAGCTGCAAACCTTCTTCAGCTTGCTTCACGCCCGCCTGCCCGCGCCCACCCCCTGCTGCTGCTGCCGCCCCAGGTTACCGAGTACCGCACGTTCGAGGGCCACCGGGAGGACATCATCACCATGGCCGCCCTGCCCGCCCGCCACCTGCTGGCCACCGGGGACTACGAGGGCAGGATCAACGTGTACCATCTCTTCACAGGTGTGACCCACGGGTCAGGAGAGCCTCCCGTGGTGGTAACCTATACCACCAGGGCTTTCTTGGGGTACAAGCATGTCCACACATCTTAACTGCATCATTTGACTTAATATCCCGGTTGCCTATTCCTGGACCAGCTTCGCTTCTCCTTCCCTCCACTTCCTTTAGGCTCTTCCCTTTCCTGCCTTCCTCACCCCCCTTTCCGCAGGCGAAAAGCGCACCTCCCTCTTCCACCGCGCCGAGCGCTACGAGTCCTCCGTGGAGCGGCTGTGCTGGCTGCTGCCGCCGCCGCCGCCCACCTCCGCCGCCCGCAGCACCAGCACCGGCTCCGTTACCTTCAACTACAGCAGGAGTGTGGGCGGGGGCACGTCGGGCGGCGCGGCGCGGAGAGGCTCGGGAGATGCAGGGACGGCGGGAGGAGGGGCGGGGGCGGCGGATGATGCATTCTGGGGCGGTAGCGGCGGGCCGTGCCTGCTGATCTCCTTTGGTGGCGATGGTCTGATGCGCATCTGGCTCATCGGGGCGACGGGTGAGTGACGGCTTGCGGAGCCATGGGGGCGTGAAATGGTGTTTCGCAGGGTGACCAGATGCCTGGGATACCGGTAGCACAGTGGATGGATGGAAACATGAGGAAGGCCAATTGTTATCAGTTACAGGTCCGTCTGATCCGCCAACAGCCCACGTCCCTGTCACACACCGACCGTCTGTTTATATCCCATTACCGCCACCCCTACCCGCCCATGCCTCCTCCCCTACCCTCCCCCCGCCCCTCCCCCAGGCAAGCTGCTTGCCACGCTGCCCGCCGCTCAGGGCCGGCTGGACGTGGTCACCGCCGCCGCCGCCTCGCCCGAGCACGACCACCTGGTGGCTGGCGACACGGCGGGTCACATCCGCGTGTGGGACCTGCGGCAGGGGGTGGACGTCAGCAGCATGCAGGTGAGAGAGGAGAAGTGAAGAGGGGGGAGGGAGGAGAAGTGAAGAGGGGGGAGGGAGGAGAAGTGAAGAGGGAAGCAACGGAGCCCCATTCCTCAGGAGGGGGGTGGGCCAAGGGAAGGAAACTAACCGTGTGACAAGGCTGCACCATGGCATCATAGGAACCAGTAGGGGGTGGCTGTTAAGATGCAGTCGTTTGGGTTGGGGTTGCAATCATTGAGTGATAGCAGCAATAAGGATGGAGACGGGTCGCAGCTCGCTTCTCTTCCTCTTCATGGCGTCGTCCGCCAGTGCAATACCAGCCACTGCACCTCTCCTCTCCGCTGTGCTTTCCTGCCACAGGCGTGTCGCGACTCCTTCCGTCAACGCGCGCACTGGCTGGCGCACAACAGCGGCATCAACGGCCTGTCCGTGGTTCCGGAGCGGTGAGGAGGGGCAGCTTGGGGGTGGGTATTTTGCGCTCCCCGAGCGGCGTGAAAGCATAGGAGCAGGTAGTTGTTGTCCGTAGCCCTCACACATACAAGAATATACCGCATATCACAAGCGCATACATGCCCACGTACCCTGTCAGTGCTGCTACGCGGCTCATTTGGATATGTACACATGCGTACTAAGATAATTGGCCGCGAGTACACATGTGTACATACGGAGGTATTCATACATTCCCTCGCCTCACCCTCTCATCCGCCCCACCATGCGATGTGTAGGGGCATCATCGTGGCGGCCTCCAAGGACTGCAACGCCTCTCTCTGGGACCTGGACGGATGCCTGGTGAGGGGGAAAGAGCGGAGGGATGGGGGCTGAGGAATCCCGAGATCCAGGGAAAGCGTGCATCCTCTAAGCCGCTGTGCTTCTGAACGGTGACGTGGTGTCAGAGGAAACGGCAGTGCGGCGGAAGAGGCGCAGAGATAGGGGCCGTTGTCGTACGAGTCCACTTGTCACCTTGAGAAACGCCGCGCTGAGCCTTCTTCTGTCGATCTGCGCCATAGAGTCCCGCCTTCCGGTCCCATGCAGCTCCTTGTCGCGCGCACTATTCACCTACCGTTAGGCTCCGCCTCCGTTCGCCATGTACCTTTATTCTCCGCTTGCACCGCTCCCCCCCCCCGCGCCCCACAGATTGGCGTGCTAGGGGAGCACAGCTGGCAGCTGGACAACCGCACCTCCTGGCAGGTACGTCCTGACGTGGTGGGGGGTACCTGATGCGTGCTGGGCTGTGCTCGGGGTGGCGGTGTGAGGGTCAGAGAGAAACCGAACCGTTCCGACTCCAGAGGGAAGCCGCAGATTAGGGCATGAAGCGTGTGCTAGCATTAGGGCGCTGGGGGATGGGGCAGGGAGGTACGGCAGGCGCCGGGGCCGCGTGGGGAGGGGTAAGGGAGGTATGGACGCGAGGGTGATGCAAGCGACTATCATGTATGCCGGTATGGGGCTCCTATGCCTTTGCCCATGCAATCCCGCACTGCGTCCTTGTCGTACGGCATACCCCTATCACCGCACACATGCACCCCGCCCGCAGGACCCCACGGGGGAGCGCCGGCGGCCGCCGCTAGACGAGGCCGCCAACCTGTACCTTGCCTCAGCCACCGCGGGCAATGAGGGCGGCGAAGAGGGCAAGGGAGCGGCGGGGGACAAGGGCGGCGCGGGGGCGGATGGCGAGGGTGCGGGCGAGGAGGATGTCTTTAAGGACTACTCGCCCATGCAGCGGGCGGCGCTAAAGCTGGAGGTGAGGCAGGGATGGGGGTTTGAGTGCGCCGTTTGGGGAAGGCATGGGCAAGGAAGGCCCTCAAGGGGGGACAGGACGGGAAGCAGTTGGTAGGGGTCAGAGCAATGGGGCCTGGCTCTGCAGCGTTCGCTCAGTCTGTGTTATACCGCCCCGGGTTGCGGTCATGGCGGGGCATAGCCGTTGGAGCTCTGAATTGCATGGCTCACATGCCCTCCCGAGCACAATCTCTGAGCTCGCCCTTCCAGTCGCCTTCCCCCATCTACCCGGTACCTCCCTCTCCCTGTTTACCCCTCTCCGTTTCCTGACCCTCCCTCCCTACCCTCTTCCAGGAGAAGCGCGGGCGGGCTCGCGAGGCGGAGCGGTCACTGCCGCTGGGCACACATTCGCTGCTGCGGGTGCACGATCTGCAGGTGCGGGGTCGGGAGCTTACTGGGCAGGGCAGGGCTCCGCCCGACCGCCCCCCGAGCCACACACACCGTGGTTATATCCTATGTTATCCCCCCTCCCCCACTCTAATATCTGGTTTCCTTCAGTATGAATTATCTCTCACCCCTCCACCACCATCACCATCCGCAGGAGGTTCCCTCCTCAGCGCGAGAGCTGCTGGGTCAGGACGTGCGCGCCAGCCGCATCAAGGCGTCATGGCCCGCTGCGCCCTCGTCAGGCGGCGCAGCAGGGGGAGCAGCGGCAGGCGGGAAAGCAGGCGGCGGCGGCGCAGTGCAGTTTGGGACGAGGCTTACGGGAACTCGGTAGCATGGGGGGGGGGGTAGAAGGAAGAGATGCAGTTGCATGTGTGTCCAGGTATGTCGGAGGGGCGGATAAGGTCGTGCAGGCTGTCGCGCGGTTGGGGTGGAGAGGCAGGACGAAGTCGGGTACTGGCATTCCAGCTGGCTATCAGTCAGTCAGCTGGGTCCTGGCAGGGCGTCTGTGTCTCTGCTGTAGGAGCAGGCGCACACTCCGTGAGGGGTGCGGGTCGCAGCGGGTGCGAGGAGCGGTGCTGCACGCACGCTGCCGGCAACCCCTCAACCCCCTCAGCACATGACGATACACACCGGACACCGCAGATACGTTCCTTGTTCGTACCGCGCGTCACAGCAAGTTCCTCACTTGACCTCATGACCCATTCATTATCATCCGGTGGCATGGCGGCACCATGGATGGCATGTGCCCACTGCAGCAAGCTCTGCATAGGGGAACACGCACGGGGGTGTCGCAGCCATGTGCATCTAAGGGGATGGCTTGCGGGCCACATGGGTTATAGCGCAGGCAAGGGGTCCCGTTGGGGCTGTACAGCGAACTAGCATGTGGAGGGAGTCATGTGCCAAGCAAGGTGGTCGTCCGGTGCCTACCTCTCTGGACCGTTCCAGTGTGTGTTAAGAACTCTGGCCGCGAGTAGGAACGTACTGGGTATGTGTCGCACTGGTAACGATGGAAGGCCTGGCGGTAGGCAAAGTGTCACGGGTTAAGCAGTCCGTTTCGCGTACCGGTAATATAAGCCGTCTTTGTCTCCTGGTGTCAGTCTATACTCGAGACGTACTGAGCGGATTGCGGTGCCCACTTGTATGGTGAGCGGGCGTTCTACATTTTTTATGCCATCCAGGATGCGCGCGTGTCTGCTTTGATGGGGCGATGTTGGACCGCATGCTGCTTGGGGGTTATTCCCCCTCCTGGTCGCCATTCACTTGTCGCGGAATTGGCAAACAGAACGGCTTGTGGAAAGCGTTAGCTGGCCTCACGCGGGAGGAGTAGCGTTGTCCGTTTAACCAAGTTCTCCAACCACAGCTGCAACCAAAAGCATGCACAGTGTAAAGACGTTGAACAAAACCAGCACGAGGTAAGCCGTACCGCCCAACGCCGTACATAAGGTCTACGGTTCTGTCATCTCTGCATGCCGTACATTTCAATGAACTCATTGGCATGCGGTACGACAACGCCATTGGTCCGAATTCTAGGTTCCGACATGCTAGCAACGGCAAATAATTTGTAGGGTACAAAAGCTTCGTCTCTCTTCTCTTCTATTGCTTGTTTCAACCTCTGTGCCACTCACAACTGTCAACGCACGGCACGCTTCGCCTACAGGTCGCCCTCTCACACATTCTTCGACGCTTCTCCCCTTTCTCGCCGGGCAAAAGTCCGAAGCTGGGCAACCCTAACCACGTTTCGACCAGATCTTCCCAACACCTGCTTTAGGCCCCTCAAATGATCAGGCTCACACGCGTCACAGCGGCCACCCAAACGATACAGATAGCGGTCAGTAAGGGTGGAAACGCTGCCTTGTGTACCGCTTTGGGTGCACGTCTACTGTAGCGAACAAGGTAAAAGTACAACAATACATAAGACGCGTCCATGCATTGACACATCACTAAATGGTTTCTCGAGCGTTCTCGAGGGAACGCGGTTTCCAGGAGCCCCCAAAGTCGGCACGTCCCAAAGGAACGAAAGACCGCAGACCCTGTTCGGACTAGATCAGTACGACGCGTAGGGGGTGTCGCCCCGACGACTTTCCATCCAAGGTGCATGCAGCTCTCCTACACTCCTCTGCAACAGTCGGCGCCGCCACCACCCCTCCACAACGCTGCAAGGCTTCCCTTTCCGCCCAACAAGGGCAGCGCAACGGCGTATCCTGCTTACTTGAGGCAATCCTGCTCCTATGTTAGCGTGCAGTCTCCAGGGCCTCTCCTCTTACCCTGAAGGCCATACGCCAAGCTTCATGCACGAAAGCATGGTGCAAAGCGACCCTCCGTAGCCCTCGCAGCTCTCAACCCTTGCATTCTTCCTCCCTTCTAGAACATCTCCACCCCTCCTAGGCCTAGGTCTGCACGCAGCCGCGCGCCTCCTACCAGGAAGCATCCCATCCTCTCTCTTCCCAGCACCCAACTCCGCCCTCCCCAGCAGCCCCCGCCCGCGCCCCTCCTCACGCCTGCTGCTGCTGCACCGCTGGCTCGGGCGAGGCGCCCTCCTTGCTCGCCCCCTTGCCCGCCTCCCGCTCCGCCTGCTTGCGGCGCTCTCGCTCCACGAACTCCCGCATCATCTCCTTGGCAGCGGACAGCTTGGACAACACACCCTGCGGGAGCGCAGGCGCAGAAGGGGGGTGGGAAACACGCGTGGCGACAGCGCGTGAGGCGACATCATAGGTCAGCAATGACACCAAGTGGCCTCTTCGGGCCCTTACAATATCGGAAGCCATACTTTTGGTGCACAGCCCTACCCGCACCCAACCTGCGAAACCAACTTTCCCCCTCCCTCCCATTCCCCTTCTCTCCGCCTCTCCTCCGCTTCCTGCCCTAACATGCGGTTTCATTCGGTTCCTCCCTGGCCCCCACGTACCTTGTACAGCAGCAGGTCCCGGTTGACCGCCTCCGGCTTCACACCCACCGCCCGCACCAGCCGCTCTAGCGCCGCCGGCTCCTTGGCGCCCGTCAGCTCCAGCAGCCGGAACAGCCCGATGGCCACAAACTTGTTGTAGGAAAAGGAGCCAGAGGAGGAGGCGGAGGAGATGGAGGCCAGGGCTTTCTAAAGGGCGGGAAGGAGGACGGGGGAAACGGAGGGAGAAGAGGGGAGATGATCGCTGGGAGAGGTTGGGAACTGTGAGTTGAGGTGTGGGCGTTGGGGCTTTTGCAAAAAGCCACTCTGCTTTCCTCCCGGGCATTTACTTAGCCCTCCTCCCAGTACATCACAGGATGCGGACCTGCACGGCGTTGCCCTCAGCGTCTGGTACGAGCGCATCCGGGCCTGCCATGCTGCTGGCAGCCTGCTCCATAGCAGCTGCATCGCGCTTGTATGCCACGGGATCCTCGCCTAGTGCTGTAACGTAGGCTGAGAAAATAGCCGAGCGCTCAGACTCCGGCAGACTCTCCAAGATCTGCTCATACACGCTCACAAATCCGAGCGCGTATACCTGCGGTAACACAAAAATGCCACAGATGTAGTGTAATCCTCATATTCCTTTGTACATATAGGTGGTGTTATTGCAAACAGCGCGCGCAATGTAAAAATGCAAGTCGTCACTGCGACGCAAAGGGCGAACTAAGCTACGTAGCCGAGCGCACCTCGTTGTAACAATAGTTCTTGCTGTAACGCATAAAATGCTGCTGCACCAGCAGCTCCTGGAGGACGGTATTGTAAATGCTGGCAATCGGCTTGTTGTAGCCCTGAATAAACTTCGCCTTTGTCTCTGACACAGTTGGCGGTGTAAACGCCGCTGCATACGGTGTAGGTAAATGTAAGCGAACGCTCGCGGTGCCAAACTCCTTGCGCGGCTAGCGCACCTGCCAGAACTGGGGTAGCCACAGCGCGCCCAACTCGGCGAACCACGCGCGCAGGAGAGGGCTTGGCCCTGCATCCAGACAATGTAATTCAGGCATAGCGCTTTCACAATAGTGTGATTGCCTAGTAGCCACCTTTGAGCGACAGCCGCGGCCCCCGCGCGGCGCTGCAGAGTCGAAAGCACCATTCGTTTGTAAGTGTTTCAGTAGGGGTCCGGCTGTGCAAGTATCGCTATCAAGAACAGTAAGGACTTGTAAGGTAGAAATATTGCGTAAGAAGTGGTTTAGCGTGACGCAAAACCTGGGGCCATTGGCGCGACTGCCGTATCTTCGCTCCGATGCCTTGCTTAGGTCGTGATGCGCTCCGATGAGTCTTTCGCAGGAAGTACGGCATAAATATTGATTTTCCTTACCGCGTGGTGCTCCCAAGCTTCCAATTGTTCCAACTTCTGGCGTCTCGCTCCAGAACCAACATCTTTTCGACCTTCTTGTCATTCAGGGGCAATCTAGCTTTCACAACCAAGGTCGATTGCAACGATGGCAGCCAGTACTATCTCCTGCGGCGCTTCAGTGTTCCCGTCCGGGCTTGCGCGGTCTCGGCCCACTCCCCGCCGGGCCTCTTACATGCAAGCTGCGAGCAGAACCGTCGTCACGAGGGTGCATAAATCTGAATCTAACACCAGTAACTGCCGGGATCTCAACTTCGGTGAGCAAGACTTTGGCACTCGGCACCTACCTGCCCGGCAATGACAGCGTCCCTGTTGGCATTTTCATGTGGATGGTTGCTATTGTTGCAAACAGACATTACAAACTTGGTGGATCTTGCATCTGCCTTCCCGCGATTACCCTTGCTCAGCGCCTAGCGCTTCCACGTTGTCGGCATGGGCGGTGTTGGCACCCTTCGCCTTGACTGCCGCTGCACATGCGGATGAGGCCACGGCTGCCGTCACCGAAGCAGCTGGATCCGGCGGATTCGGCGCCGGGGAGGCTGCGCTGCTGCTAACGCCTGTTGGCGTGTATGCACTCTTCAACATCTACCGTGAAAAGGTTAACCCCAAGGCTTCATTCCTGGTGAGCGGGGGCCTCATCAATACAAACCTGCTACCTCTTTCCCTCCATGGGAGTACCAGATTGGCTTGGTCTGGCCCATTCCTTGTGCACGACCCTCCCGCATGACATTTGTCACGTCGTCCATGGCATCTGACCTCCCCGGCCGGCCCTCTTCCAGGACTACGTCTACATCATGGTGTTCCTGGCCATCGTCGCCAACCTGTTCTCCATCCTGGTCTACAAGGTCCGCTTCTTCTAAGGCTACATGTGTGGAGGCGGTCGTCGAGGCCTCCGTCCATGGAGCATGGCTTTCCGGCAGCACGCAATGGATGGTGTAAGCATGTGCGCCGGCAGCCGTGTGGGTTTCAGCATTTTGGCATGTTGGTTGTTGTGTTGGCACTTGGCAGGGTGTATGCGTGATTCCTAAGGCTACTGCGCATTAAGGCTACGGCGCATGAGACGTACAACTGCAACCGTACTAAATGCTGTGTTGCGTCAAGGAAACGGGGCGTAGGGAACATACTGTGTTCGCGTTATTTGGACGCTGTGATGTAAAGTGGCTTGTCACTGATTGCTGGTGGTTCGTGTAGGACTGAAGAAGATATTGGCATGCAGGTGTTGGGCAGGGGCTGTGAGGTACACGAGTTCTGGGGTGCTGCGGGTGGGCCGGCGGTTGCCTCGTTGATGTTTCTGGACGGTTTCTGGTCGATTTCCTGTCGCAGTTCTGCAACTGTGGCATGGTGGCGTACATGCGTGCGACATCCCCCTACACACAAAGGTTTGTACCCGCCGCGGATTATCGATCTGCACATGCTCCTGTATGACGTTAAGGAGTGCAGCGGCACTTCAGCCGAGCATGTAATGTGTTGGACCTATTTGGCTGGACCTATTTGGCTGGACTAAATAAATCCAATGACACCCCCGGCATTTTTCGCTACCGAAGCCGGAAGCGGCTAGGAGGCGGCAGGAGTGCATCCCGGATCTGGGACCTTTGGGATCATGCATATGCTGCTCGTGCGGAGCTCCCCTACCCCAGCAGCGATCTCAGTCAGTCAAAGTGAACTATGTGAAGCAATGGAAAGGGGGCCACAGGTGTTGCGCAGATGGATCACATCGAAGCGCCAGGACTGGTAGCAAGATTGGGTTTGGTAGGGCATTGCTTGGCGTACGACGAGCACCGACGTACTTCTTGAGTTCTGCGGATCAGTGCGAATCGATGGAAAGCCACCTAACATAATGCTAGCGTTTATGTAGCACCAGGCTCTGCAAGCATTGTAGAAACAACCGCGGATGCCTCATCTCAAACGATAGTTTGTCAACCTAGGTCATCCATACCTGCGTTGCGCGCTTACCTGAATTAAAAATTCAATCTCTAGTTCCATTGTAGCCGTCTGCGCGTGCAGCGGCCCTGCGGCTGCAAGTCAGTCGCTCAGCCTAGAGAAATGGCTTCGCCGTGAGGCGGGCCGCCCAGGCGCCAACTGGGCGGCTCGCTGCGAGGCTTTCAGATAGATATGGGCAGCGGCGATGTTGGTGGCATGTTGGCGGTGTCCGCTGTGTCCGCTTCCCTGGGCGGCCTGGTGACGGGCATGGCTATCAGCGGCCGCCTTTTGGACACCGAGTTCGTTGCTCTGTCATCCCATGGCGGCCACCACCTGTTCATAAACCGTATCCCGCCGAGGCTGCCAAAGGAGGACGTCGAAAAAATCATCCTGGCACAGCTCCGCTTGCAGTTTGTTCTACAGGTTTCTAAGTGCAGCGTTATCCCGCAAAACAGCCTCAAAAATAAGGGCTATGGCTTTATCACGTTGGACGGATCGCCAACACCCTCCGACCTGGATGAAATTGCAAACTCACTAAACAACAAGCTGCAGGTAGGCACGTTTAATGTTTTAGTGTCCTTACCCTAGCGTTTAGTCTAGCTCCGCAACCAAGGAATCCGACTCCCTTTTGACTTCCTGTAAAGGCATCAAGAGGGGTCTGTCAGGAGGGGTCGTTTAGCTGGACCTAAACCTTTCTCCTGACGTTCTTTCCGCTCTCGCCTGTTCAGGTCGGCTGTAGGACGCTTGGTGTTCGGGTCTGTACCGATTGCCATAATGCGTTGCTGGGCGAGGATGCCGCAAGCGCGTCTTCATCTTCGCCAGACTCTTCACCATCGAGCGAGCCAGGAGGATGCCAGTCGCCAGCGGGTGGTGACCAAATTACTGCAGGCGATTTGCAGGTTGTTAAGGCTGCCTTGGAGGATGGTTCCAAAGCACAGCCCCCGCACCCAAGTCCGCCACAAGCGTCTTTGCTGCAGTCAGCTGCTGAAGAGCTGGCGAAGCAGTCTGATGAGGAAATTGCAACACGCTGTCAAAAATCCGCCAACGGTGAGCGGTGCCTTACCCTGACTGATGGCATTAAGCAGCAGCAGCCTCACAACCGCAACCAGCAGCAGTGTCGGCCATCCAAAGTGCTGGGCTGCAAGGGCAGCGTGGGTGGGCCTCGCAAGCAGCCCAGTCCACGTAATGGAAAGGCAGACGCTGCAGGAGAGGAGCTCTTGTCGCTTGCGGTTGCGGTGCCAAGCGCCGCTTTGGACGAGGACTTGGTGTCACGCCCGCTCGTAGCACCTGCTCCCCCTAGCCCCTTGCTGCTGCTGTCGCCTCCGGCCGGCTCAGCCTCGCAGCCAGGTGAGCCGGCACGGCGTCCGGCAGCCTCGACAGGCGCAGGGGAAGCTCCGGGCTTGGGTGTCGATGCATCCTGCTCCCGCCCTCAGCCAAGCGAAGGCTTTGAGGATGCCAGGGCTGGTGGTGAGGCGGCCATTGCGGCGGCAAGCACGGATGACGCTATTTCCGGGGCGTCTAACCACGGCACTGGCGGCAGCACTCATCCTTCAAACAGCGCAGTTTGTCCCTCTCCCGCGACCGGCGTGGCTGTGGCTCGCGCCCGGCATGGTGGCGCAGGAGCGCACCCTCCGCAGCAGCTGCACGCCCAGCGGCAGCAGCGGCAGCGCCAGCATCCGCAGCAGCGACAGCAGCAAGCACAATTCCGAGGCGTCTCGTCGGGCGGCTCCGCTTCTGCCCGGGATGCGCAGGACGAATGTACTGCTGTCAGCAATAGCAGTGGCCCGGCACCCGCGCAGCTGCCGCCACCACCGCAGCCGCCGGTTTTCCAACGGCACTCGTCGCCTGCGACTATAGGACCGCCGTCCCTGCCTCCTCCCGTCTGCCAACCTCCACTGGCATCGCAGCCTCAGGCTCTCACCCAGCGGCAACCGCAGCCGACTGCCCAGCAGTGCCTCCCATTGCCGCCGCCTCCGCCACCGCCGCCTGCGCAGCAGCAGCCGGGGCCTCATCCGCATGTCCAGCCCTCATTGCCCTCGGGCGCAAGGAGCGCGGCTCGGTCGCTGCCATCTAGCGCCATGCATGACGGTACAGGTTCGGCAGGGTCGCAGAGCCGAGGCGGGCGGGGACAACCCTACCCTACTGGCAGCCAGTTGAGGCAACCGTCCCAGCAGCAGCAGCCCCGCCAATCCCAGCAGCAGCCGCAACCTGCATGGCAGCCGGTGGCGGGCCTTGGCTGCGTGGAACGTGGTGGGGGCGTTGAGTCGTATCCCTCTGCCTCCGCGCGGTGTCCCTCCCGCAACAGCACGTCGTCGTCCGCGGCACCGGCCCCACTGCAGCCACTGCTGCACCAGCCGCATCACTACCCCAAGCAGCAGCCACTGTACATGCAGCAGCAACAGCAGCCCCAGCACCACCACTCCGGCACGTACTGCGCCAACGCTAGGCCGGTTGGGGCGCACGCTAACACTGTCGGTCGTAACAGTGGCAGCGGTGTTGCTCCTGCTGGTGATACGGGTATGCCGTACGGCGGTTTTCGGCGGCTGTCAGCGCAATCATCTGCTCCAGAGCTAGACTACGGCTCGCCGTTTCTAGGCCCTCAAGCGGCTTGGACCAGCAACGGTGGTAGCCGCAATGTTAGCGACGGTAGCGGCGGCGGCGCCAGCAGCGGCAATGGCATTGGCGGCTGGAGGGAATCGGACGGTGCTTCCGGTGGTGTTAGGGGAGGAACTTCGGCT
Organism: Astrephomene gubernaculifera; assembly: GCA_021605115.1. NCBI lineage: Eukaryota > Viridiplantae > Chlorophyta > Chlorophyceae > Chlamydomonadales > Astrephomenaceae > Astrephomene > Astrephomene gubernaculifera. The sequence goes on from BMAR01000004.1 coordinate 3,090,110, forward strand.
ATGGGTCAGGTTGGGGACGCTTCCTCTCTACCTTCCTCCCACTCAGATCACTCCAAGCATCAGCTCCAGTCGAGATCCAACCGCCAGCTGTCGTACCCGCAGCAGGTGCACCCACCGCCCCAGCAGCAGCCTCAGCAACGCCTATTCCGGCACCAGTCGACCCCCTCAGGACGGCCGTACATCGCACAGCACATGCAGCTGCCGCCCCAGAGGCCGCTGCATCCCCAGCAGCACCCGCGTGCAGGCCCGCACTCGCAGGCCGTGCGACCCCAGCAGCACCCGCAGGTGCAGCCGCAGGCGCTCGGCTACGGCCCAAGGCGCAGGATGTACCCTCATCAGCAACAACCGCAGCAGCCCTACAACGGCTCAGTGCCGCGCGTGCAGCGCTACCAGCAGCAGGACCTGCCGGAGTCGTGTGTGGGCAAGCAAGAGCACAGGCTGAGCAGCGGCGATGGCAGGAGTAGCGGCAGCGGCGCGCCTGTGAAGATGGGCGCTAATGCAGCGCTAGCACCGCCTGCGCCGCCTGCCGTGCCGGCAGCATCCTCTGGCTGCTTTACGTCTTCTGCTGGGCCTGGCTCTGCCTCTGGGGCTAAACAGCAGCACCCCGTTGCAACTTCCCCAGGTACGTCTCAGAACTGGCCATGCTGTGATTGTCGGAAATGTAAGTCCCAACTGAGTAGGCCACGACGTGTGTACGCGCGCCTTACGTGGAGTGGTAGTTGTAAGGGTAGAGTCCCGTCTCTCGTGTGTGTTGTTACCTAAGCCTTTTACGTAGGCCGCCCCTCGCTGCAGCAGTGAGTGCTGCGCGTATTTGCCCCTTCCCATCCCTCTGCTCCAAGTGTAGCTACACAGAATTCCCAACATTCCGTTATGAACTTCCTCCGTTACGCCCCAGGCCGACGCGTGCCGAGCCACGTACCTCTGCCGTCCTCCGCCGTACCTCCACCACCCGTGCATGGTGGGTGGCTCACGCGGAGCAGCATGGACCAGGGCGACAGAGACGGCTGCCTGGGCAGAGCAGCGACAGAGACCATGCCGTCACTCACCGACATGCTGCCTTCGCACCCACCGCAGCCCTTTGGAGGGCCGGCGATGCCGCTGGGACTGCCGCCGCGGCAGACATGTACAGAGGAGGCAATGGCGGGCGGCGAGGCGGTATTGCTCATGCGACGCGGGAGCTCGGACGGATCCAGGCAGCGCGATCTGGATCTGGGCACGGATCTGGAGCTAGAGCTGTCCGATTCGGCAGAGCTGAACCCGCTTCACCTGGAGCCCATGATCCTGCAGCTGCTGGAGAATGAGGACGATGACGACCTGGTAGGTCCCGCGCTCAACCCCAGCAGCACCAGCAGCAGCAGCTACCGCCAACGGCACCTGCATGGGCAGCCGGGAGGACACAGCCAGCAGTACCCCCACACGCAGCAGCCTCGTCATCCGCAGCACATGGCCTCAGCCGCCGCAGCTCGGCATCAGCACGTGAACTCGGAAGGCTTCGGCGGCAGCAATGGCACGGGCACGGGCACCGCCTTGAGCAGCAGCGGCGTTACTCCGTTTGCGCAGCTGTCGACCGACAACAACAACCACGGCCACCAGTTCGGTCATCAGCACTACCACCACCAGTATCACCTCTTCCAGTACCATCAGCACCAGCAACGCCAGCAGCAGCAGCAGTTCATGTACGGCAGCCTGCCGGCACGTGGTCCGGTTCCCGAGCTAGCATCCTCCTTGGATTTGGGGCCCTGGGCCCTAGGCCGTTCCAAATCCGTATGCGGGGACCCAGACTATGCTGAGGATGATGCTAGCTTGGCTACTGCTGCGGCGGCGGTGTCGGCGGTGCCGGCCGTGGGAGCTCCACACTCCACGAGTGGGGTGACGGCAGCTTCTGCGGCGGTGGCCCTGTGGGCCGGTGCGCCTGCAGGGCCCTGTGCGGCAGGTGCCCTGGCCGGCGCTGCAGCTTCTAGGGTCGCAGCATCCGACGCAGCCAGGGGCGCCTGGTTTGGCAACCGCAGCTGTGGCGGCGGCAGTGCTGTGATGGATAGCAGCAGTTGCACTGGCGGCAGCGGTGCTGGGCAGTTGGCGATAGCAAAGGCCGTACCCGCTGGTAGTGAGCTTTTCCTGGGCGGTTCCCGCGCGGTTGGCGGAAGCGGCGGCTTCGGATGCTTTGGAGGCGTCGGGCTCGGCGGGGGCGGTGGTGGTGTTGGCTGTGGGAGCTTCGAGCCGCCCTGTTTCCTGGCCAGCTCACTGCCTAACCCCAGCTTGTTGGCGGTCATGCAGCGGTTTGATGCTTGACGCGGCATGGCGGTTGGGTGCGCTCCGCGTGATACTCTTTGTGGTTGGTTGCACCCTGGACTAGAGGCGGCAGGGTTGTTGCCTGAGGCTTTGCAAAGGTTTGTGAAGGGTGGCGTGTCTAGGGGGTTCGCGCAAAGCTAGTTGAGAAGAGAGGAAGGGTTGACTCACATTGAGGACTCTTTGCTGTAAGAGAAGACGTGGAGCCATGGTTTTGTGACTCTTGTTGCGGCCGTGTGCATGGCTTCCCCGCGATGCTAATGGCGATGTAGCTATTGCTCGATGTTGCTGTAGGTTCGGAAACACAGTAGTCATATGAGTACATAAGAAGCGATTTGACGAGGGCTTGGTTGCCGGTTTCTTGTGCCGCAACTTGCCCCTGACTTTGGTCGTGGACCGCAGTGATTGTTCGTAAGCTTGGCCGCCTGCTTCATTGCTGACAGGGGGCAACCCTGCGTGGTTGTTTCCACGAATGATTGACCGTTACAGTGGTTCCCAAGAAGAGGTCAGAGGTTGAGGAGTCGGATAGGTGGCGATCGTATTGTTGGGGCGGGAGTTAGTAGGCTTGCAAGTGGCGCATGCCAACTTAGCTTGCAGTCGCGGGTCTGTTGTGCCTTGCGCCTGTAGCCTTAGGAAAGGAATATGAACCGGGTACGTTGATTCTTACGTCTGCTGGTCGGTTTATAGCAAATTGGCTGGTGCCTTCCTTCTGTTGCATCGTCCGTTTTGCGATGTGAACAGTTGGGACGCGCCGTACCTAAAGCCTCCTTCGCACCAGAAGCTGTGGCAGCGGTGAGCGCTGATGTAGGGGGAGCGCTGTTGGTCCTGTTGGGCCGCCGTGAGGGGGCGTGGCGCCTGCCATGTTGTGTATCTTGGCCAGCTCCAGCATGAGGCTGCGGTGCGAGTTTTGCCCGAAGGTTTCTTGTGCCGAAGGGCTGCTCTGACGAGCGGTGTCGTGTACGGACCTCAAGTCTCTGTGCGGCGGCTGCCAGGCGTTTCTTGTGCGCCTGGGAGCCGCAGCGTTCGTGATCGAGACTTGTTGAAGTGGGTGCCGTCTTTTAGACGCGTGTATGCGCTGCCCTCCTCCGCCTGCTACCGAGGTCTGAACTAGGTGCGCGCTGACGAGGATGTGCTGACGAGGGGCTTTTCGGTTGAGATGGTGGCCGTTAGCACGTTGCGTGCACGGCTGTGGTAGCATGTTGGGAGACGTGTCCCTCGGATACCGGATACGTAGACAGTGGAACGGCCATGTTGGGTGGATGACGCAACACGGCGGTTGAGTTGGCACGGTTTCGGAGGAGGACACTTCATGAGGATTGGGTGGGACGAGGGTTCCTAGGTTTTCTTTGCTGCAAATGCTGCAATATAGGAATCCGTTGGACGGCTCATCATTAAGGCCTGGTTAACTGCCGAGTAATTCTTTTTGGCTGTCACTTGCTGTTTTGCGTAGCAGCTAGACGCGTCTGCTGCTGCTTCCTTGCTGCAGATAGCCAGCTCTGCTAGTCGCAAAGATTGACGACGCTTCTTGTTTTCACGGACGCGCATGTTCGAGATCGCGTTTTAGATAATTTTGCATGGTGCAGGCAATGAAGATCGAGTTGCGTTGGTCGTTGCCTGCTGTAGCGGATTAACGGTGCAGTATGGGCTTTTACGCAGATGGGGAGAACACAGGATGGTTTCGGACTGTCAGTGACGATTTGAGATGTTATTCAGGCTTAAGGTTCGTGGCGTTTTGTTACTAGAAAAGAAGACGGGGCTTCATTTGCGGCATATACCGGTAGCTGGAGGTCTGTTGCCGCCTCCCATGCTAGATCTAAGCTGCGATCCCCGTACACGGCTTCCCCCTTCATGGCTGTCTAAACCCTGGTCCTGACATGGCCTTACTAATTGGTGGATGGTATTCGCAAGACCTTTGTTGGTGGTTTATGTTTATAGTTGAATAGCCTGGCATAACTTTTTGTTAGCATTCCTGTCACATTGTGGCGATGGTTTGACGGGGCCCTGAAGTTCTAAGGCCCCGGTATGTAGTTGCCAGTGAAGCCACAGCAGGTGCCATGAGACAGTACGGTTAGTGGTGGTGATATACTGTTGGGTAGGAGTTGTCAAACCAATAGGATGCGGGGCGCCTGGGGTTAAAGACGCTTGTCAGTTGCTTGTCATTTTGGAACGAAGAAGAGCAAGGACGCGTCAGGCGGCTTAAGGTGTAAGAACGGTGCGCGGGGCATTAATGGTACTCGTTTGCCCACACTTGAGTAAAGAAGAAGATGTCTAGGGCTCCGGAAATTGCGTCAACGCCGCTTAAATAACATGGCGCTGTCGCATAGGCTCCTGTTTGCGTATCAGGATGTCAGCTTTCAAACTCAATACTTGTACGGGACCGTACTCTTAACCCCCTGTCCGTACTACCGTAGCATCTATCCAAGGCTCGATTATTACGGTAACCGGGAGTACCGACCAGCACGGAACAAGATACCGGTAAGCCCATTCTGGCCAAACGTTCGACGTGGATTCCAACAGGGCGTCGACCGCCCTACCCAAGATGCGCGCCCTGCATGAAGCAGGAGGCCGTGCCAACCGGAAGGTCCCAAACCACCTACACCAAGCACCCCGCCTGAACATCACAGAGAGCCACAAGGCCCCGTACCGACAACTAGCTGCTGTGTACGCGCTGTGTGTACGGCAGAGCCTATATCCACTACGCACACTAGGCACAATGAGAAACAACCGCGCGGATCTTGTGAAATGGGTCGCCATGTGACCCACGGGTCGGTCCAAAGCATGGCCTTGTATGCGGTTGCTCATGAAGCCTCTTAGAAACACCCGGGACAGTGATAGAGTAGTATGGAACAATCCAAGCAAGGCACCAGTTTGCCCCACGTCTGAGATATCAACCACAACTTAACTCGCGAAGAGTGAGTGATCCGTCTTTAGAAACTAGGGTTGTTTTGTAAGTAGTTAGTCCACTGAAGCAATTTGTTCATCGTATTGGCCTTGCTTATTTGCTTTATGGCAACACAAACAGAAGCGGTTGTGTGGTTAAGGCCGCATTTGTCCCACCAACATGTGCTAGCCCTGTAAGCGTTTGCCACAAAGATATATTATTGGCCGGCTTGACTGAGAGCGATAGACAGAATGTGCCAAGCTAGCAAAAGGTTCCAAGGCGGGTTCTCGGAAATGGCTGCCGTGCCTTTGGACGGCAGCTCCATGACGCAAGAGGTCTTTTCGCCACGCACAGGAATTTAAGTGAACTTCTGCGGTCTCGGCATGGGCCATTATTAGCCGTGGCGTTCACATACGAGGATTGGTGAGGGTACCAAAGCGGCAAACCGCTCAGATCAATTCGCTAAGCACCTTGCGCTTCGTGCAGCTGGCAGGGCAGAGCAAGTGGTTAAGTGGTTAGCACTCAAATGGCTAAACAGACCCACCGAGCTCCAGAGCTGCAGGAGCAGCTTGATCCGGATATTTGGCGCGACTTGCCGCCCGAGCTTTTGGTCCCAATTGTGCGCTGCCTGCCAGCAAACGAGATTGCGCTCAGTGGCCGTCTCATAAACAAGGCTACTGCTGCGCGTTTCAATGGCCCTCAGCGCACCACCGTGCGGCTGTCGCAGCCTTCTCCCCCGCCCGCTTTCGCACAGCACTGGGGCCGTCCGGGCGCCATGCGGGGGCTGACGCGGGAGAAGCGCCGGCAGCTGCTGCGCCTGACCGCCTCCTCCGGCAGCCTCCCCAACCTCCAAGTGGCAGCAACCCACGGGGGCTGCGTCCTGACAACCCAGGTGCTGGAGGCAGCTGCAGCCGCTGGGCAGCTGGAGGCATGCCAGTGGCTGCTAGGTCAGGACTGCCCCTGGGGTGACGCTCTGGCTGCAGCTGCAGGGGCGGGGCGGCGGGCGGCTTGCGAGTGGCTGCTGGCGCATGGCTGCCCCTGGAGCGAGGACGCTGTGTGCGCTGCGGTTCGGGGGGGCCATTTGGGCCTGATGGAACGGCTGCTGCAGCAGCGACCGGAAGGGGTCGAAGTGAACAACCCGTGGCTGCTGGAGGCAGCTGCGAATGGCTGCGACCTGGCGACACTGCAGCGCCTGTACGTTGTCTGGCGGGGAGAGCAGTTGAAGCCGAAGAGCAAGTGTGACATCCTGTCAGCCGCTGCCGGCAGCCCCACCCCCGACTGGCAGGACAAGGTGCTGTGGCTGGAGGAGCGGGGCTGTTCTAAAGACCTTTATGCATGTATTGCAGCCGACAGGTGCTCAGATGCGCTTAGCCGCCTGACCTGGCTACGGCAGCGGGGCTACCCGGCAGACGGGTACACGCTCGTTGGTGCGGCAGCGCGGGGCGACGTCGCTGTACTGGACTACCTGGTCAGTGAGGTCGGGAGTGTTACGGACGTGGATCGAGTGCGGATTGCATCCTATGCAGCGCGGCATGGCCACCTGGCTGTCCTGCAATGGCTGCACACTCGCCTGGGCCTACATGAGCCTTCACTTGCCATCTATGATGCTGCTCGAGGCGGGCACCTTGGGCTAGTTTCCTGGCTGGTGGAGGAGGTGGGGGCGCGCATGACAATCGGCATCATTTGTGCAGCCCAGTCGGGCAACTTGGAGCTGCTGAGGTGGCTGCGGCAACGCGGCTACCCCTGGGAAGGAGGCACCTTCAGCAGTGCTGCAGAGGGGGGCTGCGAGGAGGCCATTGAGTGGCTTGTGGAGCAGGGCTGCCCCCGCGGGGTGAGCGCAGGGAACATGGGAGGTTGCTGAAGTAACAAAGCTGTTTGGGAGGTCAGCAATATGCACGTAATCCACTTCAAATCAAGCCGACCCGACTTGTTCCCTGGTCCCCGCCTCATGACACCCAACCAGCATGCTTCCCTCCAACCCCGCAGGCAGATGGCGGCGCCTACAAGGTTGCCGCACGCAACGGCGACCTGGCCACACTGCGCTGCCTGCGGCGCCTCGGTTGCCCCTGGGGTTCCCATGAGACCTTCACCACCTGTGTCGGCGACCATTGCCCCTTGGAGGCGCTGCGGCTGCTGCGGGAGCTGGGATGCCCCGTGGACTGGGAGGAGGCGGTGAGGGAGGCGGAAGACGGTATGCATCGGTATGTTGGCTACCGACGGAAGGTATTGGCATGGCTGCGTGAGCAGCAGCAGTAGCAGGACCAGCAGCAGCGGTAGTAAAGGTCTTCAGTGTAAGCATGTGTGCAGCGCAAACAGCCTCGCCGCCCAGTGGCGGGTTGTTGTAGCGTAGAGTTATGACATTAAGAAAGACCTGTTGTAGAGCTATGTGGCATTAAGAAGTGATTGAGGGGTTATGGGCGGCAGTGCAGTGCAGTTGCTTTCAGCTGCTGTACTCCATGCAAGGCGGCATGGCTCGCTCTTGACCTCCTGCATGTCCTAATGTAACACTTGCATGCACCCGTGTGTCCGAATGGCAATATTACTAGCGGCGGTGAGGTCGATGCCAGGAAAGGCTGGCTTGTTGTGTTGAGCGAAAGCTGCTAGGCTGAATCGGTAGTGCGCGCTGTTAGATACAGGTACCGGTAGTGGGCGATCTGGAAACTGGTTGGATGCTGATGTACTACACATGAAACCGGTGGAGGACTTTCTTGACTCGGCAGTACAAGCCACATCTGTTGCCATGTAAAAGCATTGCCCAAAGATCCCATCGCGGCGCCCATGCAAATACAGCACACCTGGCCTCCCAGGCTGCCCTATCGGTACAGCAGCTAGCCCCAGGAAATGTGCTGTCGTACCTAACAACACAACCCACCACGGACACTGCAACTTTGTACGGCATATCGCTGCATGTACGGCAGAGCGTTTGTGCGTTGCCAACCATGTAAGGTATTTAACAACATAGCTCGGCTATCAGCTCAAGCACGCTAGCCATCCTCTTCTCAACACCCCCCGATCAACCAACGTAAGCACTGCATCACCGGTACCGCGGCCTCCACCCCACTGCAGTGCTGCTCCTCATGCCCTGGGCTTAACCCGCTGTGCCTGCAGGTGGCTGCATGCGGCTCGTGTTGCCACGGTCGGCGCCGCCGCCCATGCCACTCCCGCCCATGCCACCGCCGCCCATCTTGCTGCTTGCATTCATGCAGCACGGACAGCCCATGCCTCGCCCAGCTCCCAACCCAGGCCTACTCGCATTGCGCATTGCACAACCACCCCAACCGCCGCTTCCATCTCCCATGCAGGGGCATCCCATGCCCCCACCACGACAACGGCAATGCTGGCTGCGAGGCAGGTCCATCCCTGCGTGCCCCTCCATTCCTCCACCGCTTGCATTGCCACCGCCCGAACGCAGACCACCCACATCGGTGGCATGCAGGTACCGGTACGAAACCTGCGACCGGTTGGAGCCAGCAGGAGCCCCCAGCGGCGGTTCGCCGGCAAGGCTGCCCCTGCTGACTTCACCGCCCGTATGTGTTTGCTCCAAATTCCCAACATGACTCGCGGCCCTTCCGCCTCCTTCTCCTCCAGTCCCACCACCTCCTCCCCTTCCGCAATCCAGCCCAGGCGGCGCTACCCACGCAGCGCCCGCAGCCGTCCCGTCGTCATCAGCTGCAAGCCCTCCCGTCAGCGCAGCAGCGGCTGTCTTACCATCCGCTTGGCTGCCCGCCGCCGGGCTGCGACCCGTGGGTCTCACCGTGAAGAACATGAACATCCCGGAGGCTGAATGCAGCTCGATGTGGCAGTGGAAGGCCCACACGCCGGGGTTGTCAGCTCGGAAGCGCACCAGGGTGTAGCCAAAGCCCTCCGGATGGTCCATCATGTCCCCGGTGTCCTGCGTGCAGTTGCAGGCAGATACCGTTAGTAGTTACCGATGGTTGGAGAGCTGCGGCATAGATGATAACGACCAGGGCTTAGCAAAGGAAGCCCATGGCAGCCACTGAAGGCACGGCGGGATTTTGTGATGCGAGGGTTGCGACCGCCATGGAGGTCAGGTGGCAGCCCCTGGTCCCCAACTGTTGAAGGACGAAGGCGCACATGGGGCCAACCATGCACCTGTGCCATGCGCGCGTACTGGGGGTTCACCACGGCCCCTTCCCTAATTCAAATCTTCACTCCCAGACTCAGCACCTCCTACCTCATGCGCGGCCCCCACACTGACGCTCTGCGGCACTGGCGTGGTGTCTCGGAACACCGGGTGGTGCAGGTTGAAGGCCACGGCGCTTGTGTTGACCGAGTCGTCGCGGGCGTTCAGGATGTTGCCGTTGCCGCTTGCTAGCACCCAGAAGCCGCCGCCGTGCAGGTGCATGGGGTGCACCATGCGGGAGGGGTTTATGAGCGCCAGGTCGACCACGTCACCCTGCTCCAACTGGATGTTGTAAACGCGGCCGACCTCTGCGGCGTTGCGGGTGCTGCTGCTGGTGGTGGTGACCTCCTGGTCCCGGAGGAGGTCGAGCTGCTGGGCGCCGGCGGCATGGTCGCTGCTGCCTGCGGTCTGCAGCATGTTGCGGTTCTGAGTGTACACGGGAAGCGCTGCGGGGAAGTGGAAGACGTCCCAGTTCATTGTCCAGCAGAAAAGGGAGGGCTTGCCGTTGGGAAGCAGCGGGCAGGTAGCTCGGCGCTTGAGCCTGCCTTTGTCGGGCGCGGTTGCATTGCCGCTGACCGCATCGGAACCGCTGCTGTTGCTGGTAGTTACGTTGCTATTGTTGCTGCTGCTGCGGTTGTGAAGGTGCGGGGACGGCAGCAGCGTGGCGGCAAAGCTGGGGTTGAGGCCGTAGATGTTGCCTGGCTGCGCGGCACGGCTGGCGAAGGCTGCGGGAATGAGCGTGTTGACCATCTCCTTACCCGCGTTGACCAGGTACAGCGTGAAGCTCTTGGTGGCGGTCTGGCGGAGCGGGGAGGCATACATATACGGCCATCAGCGGTGTGAGCGGGGCAAGAGAAGGGCGGCCTGAAGACAGGCGGCAGGCAGGGAGGCAGGCAGGCAGGCAGGCAGGGAGGCAGGCAGGCAGGGAGGCAGGCAGGGAGGCAGGCAGGCAGGCAGGCAGGCAGGGAGGCAGGCAGGCAGGCAGGCAGGGAGGCAGGGAGGCGGGTTGGCAGGCGGGTTGCAGCAAGCGGGCAGGATCTGAAGCCAAGAGCTATAAGACACGCGGATGAGGTTTAGGGCCACTAGCGGCAACGCTGATCATATTAGGAACCATCCCATCTTAGCTGACCAGGAATAATCGCACTGGCGAATGAGGGCATGAGGGCATGAGGGAAACCGAGCGTGAATATGTTTGCCGGCATGGTTGTACCCCAGCATGCGAAACGAAGGGTGTACAGCCCTGTAACCACCTTGACGTACCGTAGGTGGCGGCGAAACGCCCCGCCCCGCCTGCAGAGTCGCATTCTTCATGTCCAGCGAGCCCTCCTGGCCTCCCACGCCACTGGCGCATGTCAGGTTGTGAGTGAAGGCCGTTGGGGCGACCCGCGGGTCGGTTCGTGGGTCGGGCGCTCCCTCGTACGACAGAATAGCTGGCGAGTTCATGCCGTTTAGCGTGGTGACATTGATCCAGTAGTTCTCCACTGGCTGATCTGCACGACATCGCAGTCAACGTGGGACAGCGCGACTCACGCATAGTCACAGAGATCAGTTGATCACTGGGTCACCATAGCTGCAAGACAGGTGCGCCTCTTCAAGCAACACAATATCGTGCGGTCCTCGAGATACGACACCCAAACCCCAGGACCCCCCTAAGCGTAAGAGTACGACCGTAGGAGGCCTCAGCCAGGCCACGTCCCCTCCTCTTGCGTCTCCCTCCCCCTACCACCTACCCTCCCTGACACACCCGCGCACCTGCTGCAAGCACAAAGTCCACTCGCTCTCCTGACGTCAACACGAACGACTGCGCTGCTGCTGGCGCGATGGGCTGCCCGTCCAGTGCTATCAACGTCAGGTTGTGGCGCTCCACACCCACCTTGAGCGCCCAGGAGGACATGCCGCCGATGACTCGGAAGCGGTAGCGGCGACCGCGTTGCACTTGGAACACGGCAGCTTGGCCGGTGGTGTTGAAGGACTGGCCGTTGACCTGCAGCAACAGGCGGGGCGAACGAGGGACGTGTGCGGAGGCGCGGAGTTGGCAGGAGCGGGGTGCGGGGTGCGATACAGGGTGCGGGGGTACCGATGGACGCCAGGCTTACTGGACGCTGATGGGCCGGATAGAGGCACGCCGTACAGGCATGCGTATGGAAAAGTAGTTTAGGTAGCGCACAACCGCTCCCAGCGCCAACCTCACCTCCGCTGCATGCCAGGGCGCATCTGAAATGTCGATGTCTAGCAACTCCTTCGGGCAAAACTCCACTTCCATTCCGCCTGCCTCCGCTTCCGCTGCTCCTGCCCCTCCGCCGCCGGCACTGCCCTCGGTAACGTTCCTGCCGCCGTTGCCGACATCACCGTGCGTGTACCCATGACCACTGCTGCCACCTCCACTTCCGCTGCTGCCCCCGCCTCCACGCATGTCACCCTTGTCCCCACCCATCCCGCCCCCGCCTCCACTCATGCTGCCCATGGAACCACCCCCACCGCTTCCGCCGCCCATACCCATACCCTGGCCCTGCAGCTGCGCAAGTATCTCCGCCGCCGGCTTGTCAAACACATCCGCCAGCATCATCACATGCTCGTCCAGATCGTCGCTGTCGTACAGATCTGCCAAGGGATCTCCAGCCGGATCCACAACCACCAACGGTCCCCTCAGACCATCCGCGAACTGGCCGTGCACGTGGGAATGATACCAGAAGGTTCCGGCGGGGTGGGCTCGGAAGCGATAGCTGAAGGTAGCTCCCGGCGGGATGGGCGCCTGGGTGATGCCGTCGGTGCCGTCAGACCAAGGAGAGGCGAACATGGTCTGGCCATGCCAGTGGACAGTGACCCCTGGGTCGATGTTGGCGTTGGTGACGTCGATTTGGTAGGTATGGTTGAGGGTAAGGCGCAGCAGCGGACCGACCCGGCTGTTATTGAAGGCCAGGAACTGGGTCTGTTCGAAGGGAAGGGCATGGGAGAAACTAGGGAGTAAGGCGGGTCGCCCGTTCAGATACGGCAGCGCAGCTCCCTCATCGGGTTTTGCCCAGTCTTGTCCGTTCCCTGCCATTCCCTTTGCGGCAGTTACTCCTCCTGTTGCGGTTGCAGCTGCGCTGCGGCCTACCTTGGACCCGTTGTAGGTTGCTGCGATGAGCTTTATGAGGGTCGTGCCCTCCGGAGCCGGGCCTAGCGCGGGGCAGGTGACTGCACTCGAAGGCCCTGCACTTCAAGCAAAACCGTGTGACGGAATGGGGACCAGAGCGCGGAGGGGCCAATGCATGATGCTGCAAACCTTCCTCAGCGAACGGACGGAGGCGTATTGCTTGCTTGCTCACCAGTTGCGGTCTGCGGTTGTTGCCAGGACTGCTTGCGCAGCGAGGGCTGTCTGAGGGCAGAAGCTGTCCAGCTGCGGTGGGAAGCACGTAGGGGACCCAGCGACCCACTTAGCACCCGCTTAGCATGCAGCAACTGTGGTGTACGACCAGTAACGGTACATCAAGAAAGGTGCTTTGGGTGCCAGCAAGGGTTGGGGGCGCACGTGGGACGCGTCTGCATGCCGGTGCGGCCCCTGCACGTGCAAGTATCCTTGCCTACCTGGCTAGGAGCATGGACAACATGACCCAGGCAGCCGTCATGCTTCTCCGGTGCACCATCTCCGTATTATTGCTTATTTGGCTGCGTCGCGGCGTCAACCTTTAGTGGCTCGCTCGCTTAACGGTGTGGTTGCGGATAACTGGGATTCGGATAGTCGCGAAACGGGACCTACTACTAAGCTGCAGGTTGGTTGTTACTCGTTTGTTTGTGGTTGTTTGTATTGTTTTGGACTATTCTGCAGTTGAGCGGCAAGGCAGCAGCCGGGTGCATATAGCCTTTTCGCTTGTATGAAAGGATTTGCGAAGGATTAGCGAACGACGGTGCGCGAACAAGGTTAATAGAAGATATTTATTTCACGCTGACAAGCCCCAACCGCTCGCAGGTACGAACACGCACTAGTTAACTTAAGTTTCCGAAACGCCAAGGAACGCCAAAAGCGCTGAAGGTCGACCGCTGTCACCCGACGTCCTTGTGCCCGCGTCAAGCAACCTCAATTATCTGTGAAAGTCTTGTTAAGGTGTTATGTTACATTCTTTCTCTGCAACAAGGTGCAACCTGGAGGTTTTGCGTGCGGTCCTGCCAGCGCCTTGCGGTTTAACTGTGCTACCATGACCCATGGGTCTCCTGCTGCTTAAACCGACTCTCTGAGTTGATCGGGTCGCTTTGCGGCTTTGCGGGCCGTGGCGCCGCAGCAGGTACACTGAAAAAGCCATCATCGGGGGCGTCTTCTGGGTAACTTCCAGGACTTCTCCGTAGCACTTGAAGACTTGCACTCGAAGGCGCATGAATTCTGAGAGTGCAGCAGCAGGAAAGCAACGCGCTATGCCAGTGTTACAAGCATGGGAGCTGCTATGCCGGTACATACCGATGCATGTGTTGGGGGACCCGTACTCGCCCTCTCGTACGACATCTCCGTATATGAACGTACAGCGGGTAAAGGTACGAACACAAGCCACCCCTGGCCTCTCATGCGCCAGATCACCACCAAAGTCCCAGAAGACAGCGTTGGCAACACACGACCTGCCGCATTCCTGTCGTACGCACAGCCGGTCACGACCTCTCCTCACTGCCACCTGCTCCTCATACCCCATCATATCTCATATCGTCGGCCTCCATGTTCAGTGACATACTGTGCGCATCAACCTCTCGGGCGAGACCCTGCCCGGAAAGAGCTTTGCAGGGCCCCTAAGCTCGCCCCACGTCGGCTTCTTCACTGTTGGGCCCTTCCTACCGCCACACCCTCATCATGTTCCTGTTGTCATCAGCTCAGCAATGAGAACCGTTACATGTAGATCGCCTCGCTGACCTGCCTTTCTCTCACAGTCAAACACAATCCTTAGATGTAAATGTATGCTCTAGCCCAGCTCCAGTCGCCAGGTCCGTCCATCTAGCATCGATTCCCACAGTCCCCATGTGTTTCTCGTCCTATGGCTTTCCGTCTTAGGATACACAGTTCTCGCCTGACACATCACACCACCGTTACTACACCTACCTATTTGAGTCATTCGGAGCCCCCTGGGACCTATCACCGCCTCTCCCTCCCCGTCCTATCTAGCACCCCCGTATAACACCCTTCCCCTTGCCCCTTCCCCTTGCCCTGATCTGCCCCGCCCGTCTAGCTGGTCAATGAAACCACCTTCACCTCGCTCTCCCTACCCAAGACACCGACCCTTCAGCCCCCATCGTCAAGTCTACCCTAGTCTGCCCACCAAAACCATCAGGCCCCCCCCCTGGCTTCCCTCAAGCCGCCTGAATGAAGTTGGCCACATCGCTCAGCCCCGCCTCCCGGTACGTCTCCGCAAGCTGCTCCCGGATGCTGTCGTACGACTCGAGATCTCCCGCCACCACTCGGTTCATGAGGGAGTTGGCGCGCTCCAATGCGAGCTGTGGAGTGACCCATGGGTCACGGCACACGCGAGACGAACGGTTACTTACAGCTCCTTGAGGTGCTTATTAAACCGCAATGAAAAGTGAGGCGAGGGTTTGGATGTATGTCCCCTCCCCTCAGGAGGAATGCCAACGTACCGGTACTTACAACATCTCATTCCTTGACGTGCACGTGCCTCAGCTCCTCGTCAACCACCTACACCCAACCACCCGACCACCCACCTGCTTCGCTGTCTTGGGCTCCCGGTGGCTGAACTGGTTGACGTTGGCGGAGGCGGCCGCCGCGGCCTCCTCGCTCAGCAGGTACATCACCCGCTCGGCGCTGTGCGGC
This sequence comes from Astrephomene gubernaculifera, assembly GCA_021605115.1. Taxonomy (NCBI): domain Eukaryota; kingdom Viridiplantae; phylum Chlorophyta; class Chlorophyceae; order Chlamydomonadales; family Astrephomenaceae; genus Astrephomene; species Astrephomene gubernaculifera. Next base: position 3,105,206 of record BMAR01000004.1, read on the forward strand.
AGCACGGCAGTGGCGGAAACCTGGGCGAAGGGCGCGCGCAGGGTCCACCAGGGCAGACGCAGACTCGCGCTGAGGAGGAGAGGGAGGGAAGAGTAGGGTGGAGAGGGTGCATGAAGTGACGGGGAGGCGGGGAGAGGGTCAGGTGGGAGGCGCAGGACAGGCAGGCCTCATGTGGCTAGAGTTCTCTGCTTGACCTTAGTACATGGCTGGTCCCCTCCGTGCCCCCTGCCCCCCTCCCCGGTCCACCCCCCCCCACCGCGCCATGTCCCGCGCCTCCTCGTGCCGCCCCAGCTGCGTGAACAGTTCCGCGGCGAACTCGTAGGGACGCGCCCAGCCGGGGAAGTGGCCGCTGCGCATGTACCACTCGGCAGCGACCATGGCGGAGGTCTGGGGGGGGAGGGGGGGAGGAGGGCGTGGGAGGAGGGAAGGAGAAGACCCCGTGTGGTGAGCGATAATGGCAGAGGTGCAAGCCCTTGAGAAATTTGGGGACGGGTGGGGAGTGTGTGCGGTGAGGGGTGGGTTAGGAGGCGCATACGGAGGTGGGTGAGGGAGGGGTTGACGTAGGAGAAAATGGAGCGAGGAAAGAAAGGGGTATGGAGGCAGACGGAGGATATGGAATGCCACATTGTTGCCCGCGCCCGCAATTCAGGATTTCGAACGCAAAAAAGCCAGGAAACAGAACGCAGCAACCAGTCACAAAGGTCACCGACCCACCGGGTCTGTCCGTGCCATGTGTGCGGTCGCCAGCCCCTCACACACGTCCGGAAACATGCCCGCCTTGCGAATGAGGTACATCGCCAGGCCCTGCGATGCACTGCCGCTGCCGCCCGCGGCAGGTCTAGACGCGGCCACGTCGCCTGACCGGAAGAGCCCCTCCGCGTCTGGTCCCGCAGCGGCGGCGAGGGGGCGTTCGGGAGCTGCGGCCCCGCTGGCGGCAACTGCGGTCGCCACAACGTCCTCCTCCGCGAGTAATCTACGGATGCGGGGCAGCCGCGGGTAGGATCCGTTGCGGTGCGTGGGGCGGTTTGAGAATTCCAATGGGGTGCTGTAACTGGTTCTTCCACATGTCAGGTTCGGTATTGGGTCGAGGTGATGGCAGCTGGACGTGACACGCGGTAGTCTGGACGTCTATCGTCACGCGGTAGTCTGAACGTCTATCGTAGCAAACCGTGAGGGAAATGGTGGGTGTTAAGTGGTCAAGCGACTGGTGTGGGTTCACGCACCTGTGCAGGTACTCGTCAACGCTGCGAGCCACCAGCGTAACACCGACTGACCCACGGGTCATACGGACCACAGGAAGCGTCATGTTCTGCAGCGGCCAGTACACATCCCAGTACGTGCGGCCAGAGTTGAGAGGGTGCATGCTGTACATGTTAGCATGCAAGCGTGCCTAATAAAGGGCTTCCGTGCTCGTAAACCTACCGTGCCATGCCGCACAACAGTGGCTACATTACCGGGCAACAACAGCACCGGCAGCAAGGCGCCGCAGCCCTCCAACGCATACCTTGTACTGCGAGGGCTCCGGCCACCGCAGCAGGCACGTCACCTCCTCCCCCTGCGCCGACAGCGGCACCAGCAGCGGGTGCAAGCCTCGTCGGTCGGCGGGGGAAAGCGAGCTGCCGCCTCGAGCCTCCAGCACCTGAGGGAGTGGGTGACGAGCCGCAGGGAGGGCGGTGGGGAAGGGGAAGGCACGGGATTTCGGCAGGGCTGCATGATGCAGGAAGAGGTTGGGTGGGGCGTGGCGTGCAGTCAGGCTGGGGGCCGCGGCTCTTACAGCACAGCTCTCACGGCTCGGTGCGGTAGCGCTCCGAAAGGCTGCTTCGTAACCTGTCTTGGCACTTACTCGCATAAGACCCTGGAGTCGTTTTGGGGTTTGCGACACCGCAATCTCTTCCAAGAATACAGCCGTCTCTGGGGACGGTTGGGTGGATGGAAGGAAGGGGATGCGGTGAGGAGGGATGCGGGAGGAGGGCGTAGCAACAAAGAAACGGGTGCAGTGACGAATAGACATACCGAAAGGTACACACGAGCGCGACGTATATTCCTTAGGATCATGTGCATACAACGCGGCATCGCTTTGGTAGTGCGCCGGAAGTTTGTCCCATGTGATTACCAACTGAAATGCCTCTATCCACCGGATGCCAAGTGCCGACCCTCGCTCTCACCCGTCATAGCTTTCGCAGATACGCTACGGCTTCCAGAGCATGTTTCCGATGACTGTGGTGTCCGCTGAAGCGACGGAAAGGCCCGCTGCACCCGACTGTGCGCACGGCCGACGCTGCGCAAGCATGTCCTCATTCTGCAAGACAATCTTCTCTAAGCCCTGGAGCTGAGAACGCCTATCCTATATATTACGAGATGGTACCAATACGTTGTGAGTTCAGTTCTCGCCAGTGAGCTGTGCTTTCGTCAACGGCACTTTGTAACTGCTAGCAACTATTAATGCAATGGGAAAGGCTGCAACCTTTCTGTCGCTGCGCTTCCCTGGCCCCACAGCGTTACACGCGAACGACATACTTGTACGACGAACGAGCGAGTCCACCATAAAGAGCACAGCGCGCTTTAACACGCCAGTCTTTCTTGTATGTCAGCCTATCGAGTACTGGCGTAGATCGGCGTTCAATATTGTCCTCAATGTTGCACGGGCCACTGCGGTGCCCCTCAAGCATCGGTTTGAGCCGGGGCAGGTAAGGGAGTTGCTATGCACCTCATCGGCGGTACCCATTGCCACGTCTCTTAACTGGGTTTGTCGTGTCGTTACAGGCGGCCGCCGCCAGGCGCCCCCTCCCGAGGCCTTCGTTCAGTCATGGCGGCCGAAAGAAGCCATCGCCCAGTCATCCTGCTTGACATCATGGTAAGCTGGGTTTTGCATCTGGCTTAATGATCATAACTACGTGTGCCTGACCGGAGTGTAGCGCATTGTATCCAATGTGGCTCGGCGATCCCCGGTGTCCTCTTAACAGGACACCGTCGTCTATGATCCGTTCTTCCACGACATGCCAGCGTTCTTTGGCATGTGAGAGCTTTCTGAGTTTGTATTCACGCTTTCTTCGCTGCTGTCAAACGCCTACATTGATGGCTGGGCAGGTCCTTCAAGGAGCTGCTTGCATCCAAGCACCCAACAGCCTGGGTGGAGTTTGAACGCGGCCTGCTTACCGAAGATGAATTATTCTTGAAGTTCTTTTCCGATGGGCGCTTCGTGGATGGCAGTGGGCTGAAGGCTATGATGGTAAGTGGACTTGCAAGCAACGATGGCAGATATGCGCTAGCATAGATTAGCCTAAGTGGTAGTAGTTTGCCTGGCCGTTTGGATTAGCAGGACCAGACCGGTTGCTGGCGGCTGCTTCATGTGTCCCAGTGACCCAGATGGTCTTGCCAAATCACCCCAGCGGTTGGCAGCCGCCCTTGTGCCGTGCCACGTTTGACTTGGCTCCAAAGCCTTGTGGCCAGGGAAGCTGCCATACATGCTCTTTCCTTCGCCTCCGCAAACACTGCACACATCAAAGTAATCCTATGCAAGCATGCTCTCTCGCGCATGCCGTTTGCAATAGCCATGCTTGCTTCCCTAAACGTATCTCCCTATCCTGCGACCCTCTCCATCCTGCAGGCGTCCAGCTACCGCTACCTGGACGGTATGCCGCAGCTCCTGGGTCGCCTCAAGGCCGCCGGCTTCGAGATGCACGCCGTCTCCAACTACCCCACCTGGTACCGCCTGATTGAGGAGAAGCTGCGCCCGTCGGAGTACCTGAGCTGGACGTTTGTGTCGTGCGAGGGTCCCATGAAGGTGCGTTGCGGGTGTCTGTTTAGCCGCCGTACCGAACGTTCGGGTATAAACGTTCAGTACCTTTGCCCGATCACGTGAGGGGTTTCGTGGGACACATGATACCCAGTGCAGCACAAGGATGTGATGATTTTCTGCCATATTGAGGGGTCGCCACGGATCAAAGGTCGGCCCCGTTATGAAAAGAATAGAATTTTGAACGCTTGGCTTCTGATCCTTGATGCTTCACTGCAAACTGCTGCTACTGTTTCGTGTCCCACCCCCCCAAACACTCTTCCGACGATTCGCACTCTTAATCCTGAGTACACTGACCAGTTCTGTGTTACTGCACTGCATGCAGGGGTACCGGAAGCCTGCGAGGGAGGCCTACGAAGCATGTGTGAAGACGCTTCAACGGTCTCCGGAGGAACTCATCTTTGTCGACGACCGCAAGGTACGTGTTCGTGTCTTCTGGCTGGTGACCCATGGGTATGCAAGCTCTGTGAACACCACCGCTTACCATGTTTCCTTGCATGGTGCAGGTCAATGTGGAGGGGGCTTGCGCTGTTGGATTGGAGGGCATCCTCTTCGAAAGCGCTTCCCAACTCGAGGCGGAACTGCGTTGCAGGGGTCTTACCTTCTAGACTGATCCCTGGCTTAATGCCTCGCATAGTCACATGCGATCCCGAACATTGTCGAATGGCTCGTATGTTGTATCCTTACAGCTGTGTTGTATCACCGGGAATTTGTATCATTACTACGACGATTAAGATGGATTCATAGGCGCAGATAGGAGGTAGGGTTGCGTAGGGGCGCTGGGCAACCCTTCTTTCATTCATTGTACTTGTTTTGCTGGCATGGAGAGGGACGCTGGTTGCGGTATGGCAATTAAGGATTAAGGATGCAGTAGGACTGACGTTCCAGTATCGAGCCACTGACTTTGTATTGTATTGTAACAGCTACGCGGATAACCTGATTCCCCCAACGCATGATACTCTTTGCTCATCAAATCACCCAGACGTTACCACACTACGCGCAGCTAACAGCTTTAGTAAGCCAGCTTGCATCTGTTGATGCGTTCTGTCCAGCCACAAGGGCATAAAGAACGAGGCGCATCCGGTACCTCAGCGTACCCACTGCATGCCATAATGCATGCCTTTGAAGAGAGTTTACGTCACCCTCACATCTAGGGCGGCGGTAGACACCAAATACAAATACGCAGCACAGTACTGAAGGGTCAACCTATTCCCTCTTTCCTCAGTAGTCGTCTACGCAACGCTAACTGAAATTACACATCAGGCAGTTAAAGAAACAAAGGTCGTCCGGCCGAGACATACGAACACGCACCGGGTCCCTCGTGCTTGGTGACTGCTTGGCACACGAAACATACCCCTTTCACCCACCTCCTTCCAACCTGATACATACAGGCCGTACGGTAACCCTGCGTCTCACACAGTTGCAGGCCAACCCCTAGCACACCATGTGGCCCCAGGCTCACATCACACGCAAAGCTCGCGACCGGGTCTCTACACCAGCTTGCCTAAAAATACCGGTACGCGTACCCGGGCACATTCAGGCACACGTACTCGGCACGCCGATTTGCATGCCTGCGGAAACAGGCAGATCGCATATGGCAAGCGGCGGACGGACAAAACACTCGAACGGTCGCAATGGACATCTTGGTTCCGTACAGTGTTCATCATAGGTACGATGCCACATGCAAGTAAGGTACTGAACTCACCGAAAACTACCCTCCACGGTCACACTGATAAGGTGAAAGGTCAACCAAGTCAGAATCTGAACGGACATAGCTCCTGCACTGTGCCACGCTCACGCCCCAGGCATAAGCTCGCAATCACCTGGGAATGACTTTGCATCTCGTGCATTCTGGACATAGGCACACAAGCTCGTACAATCTCGTGTCGTACAGTTTCACGCGGCGCAGCGCCCACAGTGCCCATTCGAAGCCTTAACCCAATACGCAGCTGCAACCCAGCGCAGCTAAGTTCAAGTATACCAGTGCACGACCACTACTATGTAATGATAGCTAAATAAGCCACAGTGCTTGGACCTCATCACAGCATAACGATGCGTAAAGCCATAAGCCCACATCGTCGTCGGAGTGAATGCCAGATTTTAATGGCCCGGTCATCGCAGCACGCACTTACTTCACAGCGTTTAGTGTACGACAGCTGCCAAAGCGATGCCGACAGACACATTAATCGCAATTCCGCGCATCCTGCCCCTTACTTGTCTCTTGAGTTTCTGATATGCAGTCTCAGCCTTTGCAAAGTATGGGGTCGATCTGTCACAGGGGATCGACACCCAAAGCACCCATGTGCCTCACCCAGCTGACATCTGGTGTGGGTTAGGATTTGGATATTTGATGGTTTCAAAAATGCACCAACACATGACTTGAGTCTGCAGCTCCCTCCATGATACGTTTCATAGCCCTCGGACCCAACTCCCCCTCAGCGCACACACTCGGAACGCCTGCGCACTTGACACCCTCCCTCCGCCAGCCCAGCACAACCCCCTCAAACGCACAAACTCCATCACTAGCCCGGCGCTCCTCCTCCTTTCGCACATTGGAGGAGTGCGCCCTTCTGGCCCCTGCCTGCTGTCCCCTCGCATGCAGCAATTTGCTTGCACTAGCTTCCCTATAAGATGCCATATTGGATCACAGCCACTCCCACGACCCTCGCCACCTGCACACGTCCGTCACCTCACAATAGTCACGACAAGTGTATGCTCGCAGTTAACGTACCTCTAGCTTATCCCTGAAGCCATGGGATATTCACACCATTCCTGAATTTTCCATACATACCAAATCACCTACTACGCCACCTTGAGAAAGCAATGTCACCTTAAGAAGTGGGTCGGCGAAAGCTCTGACGAATGGACGCCATCAGGCCCCGACCGCCTGCCGCGGTACCGCCGCCACCCCCGCCCCCACCCGGGTAAGGTGACGTCGGTGATGCGGTGTGGCTGCCTGCCCTGTCAGCTGCATCAGGTGACCTAGGCGTTTGGGGGCTGTCGGTACTGCAGGTGTTATGGTCGCCACCCCGCCCAAACGACCCGTGGGTCTGTTCCGACTGCTTCTGGCGCTCGACCACCTGCAAAGTGCATATGCACGTGTGCGTATAGCGTCTTCTTAGTCTGCTAACGACGATATCGAGTGGTTAGACCCAGACAAGCCATTCCATGTGATTCTGCTTTCTTTGGCCAGCCGGCAGCAGTACCTCCAGAGGTACCGGTATCGGCAGCCACTGCTATCCCGGTGACCTTCCGTGTACAAACCTCCGTCCCCGTTGCCCCCTTTGTCCCCCTTGCCTCTATCCCCACATGCCCCTCCTGCTCCCCACTCCCTGCCCTCCCTCCGCCCCCTTCTCACCTCCAGCCTCATGCTGCCCTCCAGTGTGCCCGCGGGCAGGCCACACAGCTCCAGCCGCACCTTGAACGGCGCCAGCCCCTGCGGGTCCTGAAGCAGCTTCGTCACCGCGTCCAACAGTGGCACCACACCGCGAGCCAACACGCCGCCGCCGCCCACGGAAGCGCCGCCGCGCACCGACGCGCCACCGACACTGCCTCCGCCACCTCCGCCACCGCGTGTGGAGTGACCTGCCGCTCCGCCGCCGCCGCCGGTTGATCCGTGGCGGCCGCCACCGCGATCGCCGCTGCGCTGATCCATGACCCGTGCCCAGAGCCGGAAGTGCGCCATCTCCGCCATGGACGCCAGCTTGAGGTCCACCACAACGGGCTCGAGGTCTGCATCCTCGGGATCAGCCCAAACCGGCTCCCGCGTCTGGGAGGCGACCCGGGTTCGAACCACGGCGTCACGCATGCAGGGACCGGACAGCAGAAGCTGCGGACTGGGGAACTCTGCAGCCGTTACAGCCGACATGCGCCGCGAACGAAGCATGAAAAGATTGCGAGCGCGCAGATACACGAAGGTGACTCGGATCTGCGGTCCGCATGCAGCCGCCGAGTTCCTGGCGCCGCCGCCGCTGCTGCTGCTGGCACCGCCCCAACTGCCGGAGATGCCTCCCCGCGGACCCAGGGAGGGGCGTGGCAGGTGCAGGTGGTGGGAGGCTCCGAAACCAAAGCCCCCAGAGAACAAGGGGTTGTGACGCTGATGGTGCTGCTGGCCTGGGTCGGTGGGCGAGCCGCCGCCTCCGCCGAAGCTCCAGCGGCCGATGTGTAGTCCGCCCCCACCGCTGCCGCTGCCGACAGCGGCATCTTCCTCTTGCACCGTCGTTCGCCAAACAGTTGGCACGAGCAGGATGGCGCCGACGGGCTTGTGATCTGAGGTGCTGATGTCGGCAGGGCTGAAGTACGACTTGACCCGGATTTGCTTGAGTGGCAGGTTCGACCTGTGCATGAATGGGTAGGTCGTGAAGCCAGGCGGCCCTCGCGACATTATTAAATGCATACAGGCGGAGTAAATTAACGGCTCTTCGACCATCCCCTACGGCCCCACCTGTATAGGATGCGGTCGCAATAGGCCGGGCTGCGCTGCGGGTTGTACTCATGGCCCCGATGACGTCGAACCTGATGTGTACGACAAGCGGTGGAAGTCCGTAAGCCTTAACGTTGTTTGAAATTCAAGGAAAGGTTCCAAGGTGGGGCCTTGCTGCAGTAGATTGGCCCATGATGGAACGTATGCGGAGCTCCAAGTACACATGAGCAGTGATCCAAGTGTCGATCGCACAGCAAGTAAGAGAGCACATATGCACGTATGAAGATATGATTACCTTGAAGCTCGGCTCGAAGTTGATATCCCCCTCGTGGAAGCCTAGGAAGGCCCGCTGCCCCTCTATCTCGGCTTTCAGCTGGTCCACCTTCAGCAGCTCCGCGAAAGCGCCCCGCTGCACGTCCCCCACCAGCGAGGCGAAGTCCGCGGCGGTGGGGCTCTCCGTGGGGGTGAGCGCCTGCTGCCCGTAGTCCAGCCTGCGCAGAAACACACGCACACATACCGACAATCACAGAACGTTTCGACTCGCGGCCAGTTTACTTAACACACATACCGCAGGCACATACACCGTGTGGTGTTTGGGTGGGGACATTATTTTCCGACAATCCAGGGCATTCCTACTCGCAGGCAAAAGACAGTTCAGCGTCACGACAGCGTCGGTCTTGCTTTGACCGAAGGCTTGAAGCGGTCTTGGGACGATGACTATGGGTGGCCAGATTCGGTATGTACCCCGGTACACATACCGGTACGCTACCCGGCTATGCGCAAAGCTGGAGCCCTTAGCGCACGGCGTTTCAACGCCTCCATTATCACATCGACAGTCAGGCCCCCTCCTGGTAGTATTGAATCCAACAGGGCCCAAGAAGTCCTGTAGCCTACACACCTGTAGTTCAGGTCCCCCATCCAAACCACGTGGTGGAACGCCGTGAGTACGTCCATGTTGGAACCCTGCCAGTCCAGTTTGAGGCCGCGAATGATGTCTCGGTAGTGGTTGTTGCGGGCGCTGCAGAACGGTTGGGGTGGCGGTTGGGCAGTTGGCGGTTAGCAACAGCCGGTGGGCTTTGGTAAGCATAATGCTTTAGGTAGCGCACGCGTGGACGGCTATCCGGCATTCAGCACAATGGCCGGCATAGCTATGAGATTTATGTTGCTGGTATGTTAGTACATGAGTCATATACAGCAGTAGGTTGTAGGTGTACATCGCCTTGCTCAGTTGTTTGGGGCTTTCTAGCTACGACTTTGCACACCACTGTACGCCTTGCCGCAGGGTGTCGTACCGTGTTTTGTCCTGGTGGGCTGCCAAGTGGCTGTTGACGAAGGCGATGGTGGTCTCCCACACCTTGAGGCTGATGCCCACACCGCCCTGCGACCATCCAGCAGAATTGAGACCACATCAAAGCAAGTCCCCATACGCATACACAGGTTCGCACACCGTACACCTTAAAACACGTACAGCGTATGCAGGCCTTCAGGTACCATAAGTCACTACAACCCATGCCCACGCGCACCTTGTTTGTGGCTACTCCCGCCACCCCGGTAGGCTGCTTGCCGGTCCGCACATTGGATATGGCGGCGTACACGTCGTTGCGCGCGAAGAGCAGCAACCGGATCTGACCCATGTGGACGGAGGCAACCAGGTAGTAGCCCGGACCCACGGCCTCCTGCAGACGTAAGGAATAAACGTTGAATAAAAAGCAGCAGGAGTGTCAGGTATTGTTACCCGATTTGCAAGAGTAGATGTGAGGATTAGTCACAGCCCTCACAGGTTTGCTGTAAGCACCCCAGCGCTCAGCTGTAGACCAACGGTGGCTGTATACGACACCGAGAGCATCAACACAGGGCTGCGTGACACGCTCAGATACGCCGTGTCGCACCATTACCTTTAGTCGGTCCTCCCACATCTCCCGGAATTCACTTCCGACTTTCGCCACGTCCGTCAGCACTCCCTTGCTCTTGATAGTCTGAGTCGTGCCCTTGCCCACCGCCGCAGTGGAAGATTGATGAAGTAGCATCATATGTTGTTGTTGCTGCTGCTGCTGTTGTTGTTGCTGCTGCTGTTGCAAGAGCTGCAAGGAGTTGCGTGGGCTGATCACAGGAGCGGTGCTGGGGAGCGCCGTGCCGCTGGCTGAGAGGCCGGCCATGGAGGGGATGGAGGGCGTGACGGCCCCATGCAAGGAAATGTTGGGGGAGGTGATGACATTGCTGCCGCTACTCATGGCGGCGCTTGCGGACTGAATGGTATCTAGGCCGGACTGCAATTGGGGAAGGGATGGGGAAAGGGGAGGAAGAATGAGCGCGGTGAGCAGGAGTAAGTTGGGTGCCAGTAGGGGGCGGTGAAACGGTAATGACTCCGCCGCCCCGATCTGTCCTTGCAAACTCACTAAAGCGGGGTCCCGATCGCACCTGCGACAGCCCCAGCTGCTGCCACTGGTAGTGCAGCGAGGCGGTACGTAGCGGCGCAAAGTTCGCAGGCGGGCGGTACGACAGATGCGGAGGCAGGTACGGAGATGTCGATTGCGGCGGCTCCAATGCGCTGTGACGGCGGCGAGAGGCGGCGAAGGATGGAGGCGGCCCCAGCGGACCGTTGCCGGAGACGCCGGGATCTATGCACGGAGGGACACGGAGGTGCACGAAGTGGGAAGGATTGAATACCGGTAGCATGAAAACAAGCATAAGAACGGGTGGGCAGTGCCCTTAGTAGTTAGGCCCCGGCTCCTGCCCGGCTGCACAGGTGGTTGAAAAGCGTGCGGGCGGACGTAAAAGCTTCTGCATTACAACGATTACAGCAAAGGGAGGATGGCTAGTTCGACGGCTGCATTGCGGTTACCATGTGCGCACGCGCTTTGCCCACCTGACGGCTTGCTTCCCATGCCACCGCCTGCCGCTGCTCCTCCTCCTGACAGCGACGCGGGCGTCAGTGACAGGTGCAGATGGCTCCTGGCCCTCATCTTGCCCGCGCCCCCACGAGGGCGGCGAGTAAAGGAAGACGGCGCTGATGCGGCGATGGTGGCAGCGGCGGCTGAGCCGTTGCTGCTGCCGCCGCCGCCGGCGGCGGCAGCAATGGCTGCGCCCAGTCCTGTAGCGGAGGACTCGCGCGTTGCTGTACCGCTACCCGGCGAACTGAGGGCGCCGTCAGCGCCGCTGCCGCCTCCGTACAGTGATTCCGGTACGACAACAGCAGGGGCGGTGTGCGTTCCCGGATCTCGGCGGAAGCGCGTGACAAAGGGGATGGGAATGGGGATGGGATACCTGCCGTGGGACTGGGAGTCGGAGGTGCGAGTGAAGGGGCTCGTTGCTGTTGCCGGGTCTGCAGGCTGCTGATGAGGGTGGTTGGGCTGCTGCTGGTTTTGGTGTTGGTGATGTTGTTGTTGGAGTTGTGGGTGCAGCTGCTGGGGGCGCTGCCGGCAGCTGCCGCCGCTGTCCCGCTGCCGGCCGTGATTGGGGCTGCGGCTGGTGCTGCCGTTGCTGAAGCTCACGTCCATCTCGCCGTCCTGCCGGGGGCGGGGCGGGGCAGAGAGATGCATAGGGTTGCATTGGTGCTCTCGTTTTTGGAGTGATAGCAGGTAGGAGGTAGGTGAGGCACAGCACTTGCATATAGCAGGAGTGCTTATTGAGACCGTTGGTGGTGTAAGCTCGAGAGTGCAGGTAGCACCTTTTTGTAGGCGCCGTTACTACAGCGTACTCACAGTTACGAAAGAGACCCATGGTTCACTTCTGCAAGGACCACCTCACCTCTTCTCCCGTCAGGCCACCTCCTGGAACGAACTCCTCCTCCGGGATTTGCCCGGGGTCCAAACCGCCCGTGCCCACTTTGTACAAGCACTCCTTCATAGGGAACGGGACAGAGGAAGCAAAAGAAGGCTTAATGCAGCTGTTGATTGAGCGTGAATGGGTGATATGTGGTCGACATCGGCACACGTTGCCAAACCCCAAGTACGATTCTGTGGGGAACACTTACAGCTGTAGCGCAAGTAGGTTACAAGCTGACCCATGGGTCCATGGTAAACCTAAAAGCACCCCCTAACCGCGTCGGCCGCACCTGCACTCCGATGGCCACCAAATCATGCTGCAGCGTCTCTATCCCCTGTGGCAAATGGGGAGGGTTCGTACGTAAGATGGCACAGAACGGGTGTTCATTAGCAGCCGTAAGTACTTCAGGCAGGACTTGGGACATTGGGAGCGATGGGAAGACGGCACAACAATACATGGACCAACCATTCACACGCCACGATGCCATCTGCCTACGCTGGTTCGGCAGTTTCTACTCTTCACCGTCCCACCCAACCAACCCTTGGCCCAGACCTATAGCCGCATCTGATCCAATCATCCAACTCCACGCACACGCGACCAGTTTTCTTAACTGAACGCCCCCACAGAAGCCCCGGCCGGCCCCGCACCTGCAGCCATGGTCCGAGGTCCGGGGGCGGTTCCGCGTTGCCCACATTCCAGGTGGCAGCCAGCACGCGGAGAGGCCGATGAACCCACTCCTGCGCGGGAAAGGCGGCGGGATGTAGGGGGCGGGCGAGCACACATACCGGCACGCAGGGGCCGGGGCACTCGCAGACACGGGCAGCTGAGTTGGCAGCCGGGGGCCCTTTCCAACCAACCCCTTTTGAAACTTGGGTTCTAGGTGTCTAACAAGCACACGAGGCCGAAGTCCCTCTATGCATGCCAGCGACCCACGGGTCCAACCTACCGCTGTGTAGAATATCTGCATGTGCACGTGGCCCCGTAGCTTGCCCGCCCGCGAGCGGAGCGCATGTAGGGATGGGCTGGAGTAGCGGGCTGGGAACTCCGCAATGGACTTCACTGGGATGCGCACGTGGCCCATGAAGGCTGCGAAGAAGAACCCCCGCGGAGGGCGGGGGAGATTTGAGCAGCAGGATGTACCGGAGTGACACTACAGGTAACGGGTCCGCAGAGAACACCAGCGAGAGCATGACGCGAGGCAAACACACGGTGTCCCGCTGGTGGTCCCCCAAACCCCACCAGCCCCGCCGTGCATTCCCCCCAGGCTTAGGCCCAATGGACCGCCGGCAGCCTCCCCGGGACACACCCAGCAGCCTACCGGGCCTCCAACAACGCAGATGGTCGTACACCTTGATCTTGAGTACGGCAAATGCGGGTTGCCGTACATCAAAGATGAAGAACTCGTCCCAAAACGGATCCTTACTCTGCGGGTGGGAGACGAGTTGTTGAGACGGCAATCAGACGCCAGGCGCAACAACAGATCTATTACCGGTATACGCAGCCTAACCAACCGGCATCTGCTACCGGTAAAGCACCCCTTACCACCTCGCACGCAACGGTGCACAGGCAAGTACGCAATGGAAGCGTAAGTACCACACAGCACGACGTCCATGCACAGCATCCTGGCGACTCTCAAGCCCCCGCGTACAGTCCCCCTGGTCCTGCCTTCATGACAGCCTTGGATGTGTAGCGCTTGTCCTCGCACGACACCACAGCGTACGGGTCGATGTGCTTGTCCTGCTGCGAGCGGCTGAGGTCGGACGCCTGCAGCAGGCGCACCGCCAGCCGCGCCCTCTCCACCCGCGACTTGTTGCCGGCCCTGGGGTTTGTGTTGTCAGCAGGTGGGTTGTGATGTGGTGAGTGGCGGTGGTGAATCTTCAGATTCCTTGTCGGATGGGCACTCTAGGCGGGGCACAGGGTTCTAGGCTTCCAGCCAGACGGCAGCCCCATGCAAGCATGCATTGAATGAACCTATGTCGAAATCACCACAAAGTGCGCGCAGCAAAGCCCGCTAGGAAACAGTCAAACCGCTAGCACCGTAGTAACGCGCCCGCTCCTAATGTAGAAGTGGGCTCCCCGCTCCCGGCAGCTGAAGCCCCTGCAGCACAACCCACCACAACTGGAGACCGTGATCCCGCCCTATTCCCGGAACGCCGCCTGTCGTGCCGCTCGGCCCGCTGCCGCCGTTCGCAAAGATGCCTGCCAGCAGCTTCTCGCTGCCCGGGGTGGCGCCGCCGCCCGAGAGTGTGTCACGACGCCGCAACGGAGCCAGCGGCACACCGCCGCGTGGCGGTAGGCCTACACGCTGGGAGCCCGAGCGCTGACGCTGGTAGATAGCGTTGCAATCCCAACCAAGCGCATGTGCAGCAGCAGACAGGGATAGGGGAGGATTGGGTTAGGTGTGTGATGGCATATAATTAAAAACTTCCAGGATGGGAGCAGCATAGGAAGTGCAACGTCCTTGCTAAGGTAGGGGAAATGCTTGTGGCGGGATTCCCAGTACGGTTTAGTAAAGCAGAAATGGCAAGGAAACGGAGCCCGTTACTCTTGCACCAAGTGCTGGGAGCATGCAGCCCAGCAGAACAGAGCGGCACAGTTTATCTGAGCCCAGCAGAGCGGAATGGGAACCGATGCAACCCACCGCAGTTGGCTCGTCCCCCGCAACCGACTGGCTGCCCCCGCCCTGAAGCACGTCGTCAACCATGCCCGACGGACGCATGCACCGCCGACTGACACCGCTGCCCGCGAAGCCGCTGCCGCCGCGCCGTACGGAGAAGTCGCCGCCGCCGTCTAGGCTCGAACCTCCAATGCTGCCGTTAATGCCGCCAACGGCGCCGCTGTCGCCGCCACGACGAGACGAGTCCTGCGTTCAAGATGCATATGATGAGTGAGCCGAAACCGGTGAGCGCGGCGTTGAGCTTCCCTTCGCGGCCTGCCTGTAGAAACCAGTGCCGGACTAACTGGCTTCCGAATGGGCCGGTGTAGAGCATCAATCTGCCCCTCCGCACCCTAAACCCGGACCGTCAGACAGCGCCCTCCCTCCCTGGTCGTGCCTAACGACACACCTCAGACCGCCGAACCCGCTCCACCGCCTTCGCAAGCAGCTCATCCTGCTCCGGAGTCACACCAACGAATGCGCTGCGCCGCCGACCCATGGGTCCATCCATCTTTGGCATGTGCGGCAGCGGCACCTGCTGCCCAATACGGCGGCTACTGTCTACAGCCCCGGTGTGAAGACGGGCAGTACTTCCATCCGTGGCCCGGGATGCAGCTGCCGGTCCCGCTGCTGCTGCTGCCGCTGCTGCAGCCTCATGGTTAAGGGCTCGACGCAGCAAGTCCTCGTCATCGCCGTGTGCGTGGTCTTGGCCAACATGAGCCTGCATGTGCCCCTGGCTTTGGCCAGATACGGAGGCGCGACGGAAGGATGCACGGCTGGGGCATGCAGGACCGCTGGACCCCATCGTCTCCGTTGCTGCTGCTCCTGGGGCCCTGCCGACGGCCGGCAAGGGTAACACGGACGGCGAAGGCGTCGGCGGCGACGATGGCAGCGTAGTAGCTGCAGCAGCTGCTGATGCCGCTGTCCCTTCTGTTGCTGCAGCTGCTGCGGGTACGTCTGTCGTGTCGCGAACGTGGATACCGACACCTACGCTACTGCCGCCGTACTCTACAGTGCGCTTGCAACCCTGCTCGAGCTTCTCGTGATGCCCCCCATGAAAAGAAATGTCCTCGCCGGCGTTTACCCCAGATGGCTCCTGGCTGTAAGCCAGAAGCGGCCACACCACTTGCGGTTGCGCCTGCAGCAGTGGTAACGGCAGCGACGACGGCGGCGACGAAGACGCTCGCGACGACTGCCGTACAAACACGCTTCCGGCTTGACCGGCGCCGCCACCGCCCCCACCGCACGGACCCGCTGCCGTACATCCTTGCTGCTGCCCGGGTGTGGATAACGGCGGTGGCAACGTTCCTGCAAGGCCGTACGCTGCGTTACCTCCGCCACCGCCGCTGCTGCCGTACCATGTGTTGCTAGGCTCCTGGCCATTTATGGCGGGGTCCTTGTGCGGTTGAGCACAGCTGGACTGCAAGTATTGCGGACAGCTGGGGAGATTGCTGTTCCATGCACGGTGTGGGCATCGAAGCTGCTGTAGCTCTACGGCGCTGAGGCCGCCTTGCTCGCCTGTGTTCGGCTCATAGGCTTGTGCGGAAGTGGAAAGTCCGTCAAAGACCTGCATAACCGAGGAAGAAGTTGGAGGGTAGTGTTTGGAGGGGTGAGGGTATGTATTACGGTAAAGTCGGAAAGCCCCATGCGAGATGCAACACATGGCACATTACCGTGTGCAGGCGATTTAGACCGCAAGACAAAGGGGAGTGTGGGCGTTACGCTCCAGTAATCCAATTCCCTTCGGGCCCACGGCTTAGTAATACACGCATGCGCGGCGGTGCCGCCGTGGCTCTTGTTAGCAGCACCTCTCTACATGCACCCCGTCTGTTTTAGAAGCGCCTCCGCTTCCCGAGCCACAGCAGTAGCCGGAATGCAGTCCCAGGAAAAAAGGGGAGACCAAGAAAAGCTAGGCGTGCGCAGATGTGTGATCAGGGGACTAGGAAACAGACCTGCTGTGCTGGGGTGGAAGGCGGGTACAGCACGCCTTGGTAAGAGCTCCTGGTGGGCTCCGCACAGCCCACCTCCGCAAGCAAACAATCAACCGCTGCTATCGCATCCGTAAGCTGTGTACAAGGACCAAGACATGCAAGCATCGCAGGAGTCGTCCATCGAATTTTAGTGAACTTTTAAAGGCTTATACATTCGGCATACAGAAGCTCAAGGTTTTCGCACTGGATTATTCTTTCAGTTATGCAAGGTGAGAAGGAGCGCAAGTAAAGAACACAGCATGAAGCAGAATAGTCGGGCCACTCGCGACGACAAACATCATACGCAGCATAGCTTTGGTACTGTTTGCATGCTGACAGGATAGATGCCCAGCATACCAGGGGCAGAAGTTGGCCATCGTCAGCCATTCGTCCAGTCGCTCCCCCGCGCTATCTAACTGCCCACACCGTCAGAGGACTCCAAGTGTTGATTGAAGAAAAGGCGCGGTTACAAACACAATACTCTTTCAGCGGTGACCCAGAGTCATAAGGAGGCATTTTCGGGCTACCCTCCTGTAGTCTTGTGTAAGCTAATGCTGGCAAACTAAATAGGATTTACCTAGGATGCTAGGAATAATCTTTGGTAGTTTCCTTTTGTGGGTATCGTCCTGGTTCCACTCGCCTACCGACCCAGATAGGTTGCCACCAAAACTTTGGTATGCGATAACTAGGATACGTCAGCTTGCGCTGATCCTTTGCTTTCCTAGCTGGGTGCATAATGCTCGTGCGTCTCTGAATGTGACGAAACTGTCTGTAAGGGATATGTTTAGTACTATGGTATTCTGCTTCTGGCTAGTTCCTAAAAGAAAGGATTTCCAGTATGCATTACCACAAGTTGATTGGGGCGTAAGAACAGTTCCGGCAAGCTTTCACCACAGCGACGGGTGCAGGGGTCGTCGCGTCGTCCGTAATCCAATGAGTGCCGCTTACGGACTATTGCTATTATATACGTGGGACATGCAAGGCAGAAGCCCAGACTCTGCATAACGTTCGCTCTTTGCACATTGATGGGGGACCCCCGGGTCCATTGTGAGGTAGTCCAAGTCCTCGCGCCAATCATGGTGCTTCCATCCTTATCATCGATTGCGTCCTGAGTATGCTGTGATGCTTAGCCTCGTGAGAGATGAATACTTGGTTGCCAAATGGCATATAGTCTTCCATACATGGTACTCGTTTGTTAGCCCCCCCGCAGCAGCAACAGAAAGAACTTCGGGAAAGTCACATAAACATAGGTAAAAGTCGCATTAGCCCAAGGATGTTCGTTGAGGTGACAGCTGGAGCCGTCGCTAGGTCCTTACTTGTTACGGACGACGAGATGGTGAACCCAAACAGGGCACTGGTGATAAAGTTAATTTAGCAACTTTTATGAAATAGTACATACAACTTACATGAATGCGGCATAGTCGACCATATTCGCTTCTCTAGCTCGAAGTGAGTGCGTGGACACTACTTCGCGACGAAGCATGCTTACATTCGAGCAGATGCGCCGTTTGTTATCCTTCACGTAACCGCTTTAATCTGGGTAAATGCATGCTTAGTTTACACTCCTCCCGAATACCTTGTATTAAGCATTCAGTTCCAATGCGGAAGGGCCTCCAGTAAGGACACCTTATGCCGCATAGCTCATAGGAATGGGATGCGGCACGAGCAAATCGGTTCGCTCGCCCAGCGTATCGGTACAGCCGATTGTGCAGGTAAAGCTTGCCGATCGTCGACTGCCATCCTCCTATGTATTTTTGCCCTGTCCACTGTATTTTTTCCCCACAATAACAACGCATTCACCTAAATGCTCGCTCCTGCTTTCACGAGTACCCAAAACCTCCGCGACATGGCGTCAAGCTCCAGCGCTGTCGCTGCTTGTGTGCCCTCCGCTATGTTAACTAGCGACCCTTCCGCGGCCTAGGCATGCTCTAATGCACGGATCCTAATTAGCATTGCTAGCGCAACCCTCCCCATGGCCCTAGTACCTAGTACCTAGAGGAGGTACCTAGTGGTGGTACCTAGTACCTCCACCAGCGCTGGGCTGTGCGTTCTGTGGCAAAGTGGTGTGCGCAAGGGTGACTGGCGCCGACCCTAGATGCAGCAGCGCACAGCTTGTTGGTCGGTGGATTTGGCGACCGTAGCCAACGGTCGCCAAATCCACGCTGTGCTGCTCCTTGCCTTCCCCACCCTGCCTCGGTGCTTGGCCTATTGGCAGGAGGAGGACGATGAGGCCTACTGGCACCTATACGTGAGCTGGACGGATGAGGAGGAGCAGGGGCTTGACCGGTAGGGCAGGCGGGGCGCAGGGGGGGATTATGGCTGTGGCCAGTGGTAAATGATGAAAGTGGTCGAGCACTGCACGGCACCCTGCTCCCGGGGTTATGCATGAAGTTACGGGTGTGGTTGTGCGGGGTTTACAGCATCACTGGTCAAACGTTTCCCCGTTGTCGTTTCCCCCCTTGTCCCCATACCCGCAGACTGCTGCCCCAGCAAACGGGGTCAGCAGCAGAGGCAGGCGATGAAGCCGGAACAGTTGCGGCTACAGCCACTACGGGCGCAGTACGACTGTCATTCCTGCAGGAGTTTGTAAGAGACTGCCTGCCGGCTTCAGAGCCGGACATGCCCACGTGGAGTGTCGTACTGAACGTAATAGTACCTGCTACAGCAGACGTAGCAGGGCCTTATGTGAAAAAAGAGGAAGCAGCTCCTCACACGTTGCCATGCGGCAGCCGACGGCCGTACTATTTCGTTAGCCACGCTTGGAGTCGGCCGCTGCGAGAGACGGTATCCATGCTGACGCATCACTTTCGGGGCTGGGATCCCAAAGAAGTGTACGTTTGGATCGACATTCTTGCCGTACGACAGTACAACCTGGCGATTGAGGTTCAAGGGGGGCCAGACATGGCTGCAGTTGATGCTGCCATCAAGGTGAGGAGGTGGAGAAAGAAAAGCGTCAGGCTTCTGGTTTGCAAACAGAGTCATCGGCCAGCATGCGCCGTGCCGACCAGCGTCTGCCGAATGTGCGCTAACTGAAGTTCCTGTCCTCCTCCTCCTGTTCTATAATGAGAGGCGTTAACCTCCCCACCCCTCATCCGCCCTGCGTCTAACCCCCTCACAGAATTCAGCTGGCGTGCTGCTCTGTATAGACGAAAGCGCCATCGCCCTGCGCCGCACCTGGTGCCTCTACGAGGCCTGGCTGGCAGCAACCACCCCTCAACCGTCAACTGCAACAGACAGCAGAGCAGCAGCCGCAGCTCCTGTCTCAGGCGGGGATGCGGCAACTACCTACTACGTGGCGGAAACCATGGATGCCACCTCTGCTACTGCTGGTGGCGATACCTCCACGGCGGCAGCTGCTGAAGCAGCTGCCGGCGCACAGCAGACCTCTCCCAGGGGACCCTCAGCCGCAGCAGCTGGGCCCGCAACAAGCGCAGGAGCGGGGAGTGGGGCTGGAGGTGAAGGGCAGCAAGGTGGAGGGGGAGTAGCAGGCTGGTTTGGTCTGGCGGGCGGAAGCATCGGGGTGACGGCGCTGTACCCGCGGCTGCTGCTGCCGGAGGAGCGAGCAAGGCTGTTCTGCAAGGTGGGTTGGCGGCATGAACGCATGGCGTCGGGCGAGCATCCTGTGATGAGGCGGGGCTGGACAATGGGCACACGAGCCCCCATGCAGTGGAGGTGAGGGCAGAAGGAAAGGTGCACAGTAACATCCTGTTCGCCTGCCCGGCATGTCCGCCTACAGATCGACATCCGCAACTCCCGTTGCAAGCTCAAAGCGGACCAGGACGCGCTGCTGGCTGCTGCGCGGGCCTGGGCGGGTCCGGGCGGGTTGGACCGGGTGAATTACGTGCTGCGCCTGGCGCTGGGGTTGCAGGTAG
Organism: Astrephomene gubernaculifera; assembly: GCA_021605115.1. Lineage (NCBI taxonomy): Eukaryota > Viridiplantae > Chlorophyta > Chlorophyceae > Chlamydomonadales > Astrephomenaceae > Astrephomene > Astrephomene gubernaculifera. Next base: position 3,125,688 of record BMAR01000004.1, read on the forward strand.
GTGGGAACTGGGAGTGGGTGGAAGATGGGCGCGCGAACATTGAACATTTGGTTGTAGGACTGGATACGGGTAGCTGATAGAAAAGGCGTGCGTAGCCCCGATAAATGTAATAGGTAAGGGATTTCATAGAGCGCATGCGTGCCTTTAAAACATGAGGTTTGAAACATGCTTGGTCAACTCTGCTGGTCAACGTCCATTCCACTTTCGAGTGCAGTCAGACAAATGAAAAAGTTTAGACTGCACACCCCTTTCATAGTGGAAAGATGCCTTGCATCCCCTGACACCCTGCATCCCCTTTTCGCACACCGCAGCCGCTGGTGCCTGACGTGACTCCCGACCTACACCCGGGGCCTGTTGTGAAGGTAGGACTGCCATGACGCGTGAAGCTTCCTGCTGTTCCTAACAAACCTGTTACCTGTTCTACGCTGCTCTTACCTGCATCCATCTATGCTACCCTGTCTGTACGCTCCCTGTTCCATCCTAACCGTGGCTGTGCGCCTCCTGTTCCTAACCTCGCTCCCCTCAACTGTCTTCCTCCAGGCTCCGCAGCTCTGGGACATGAGCCGCCTGGATGACTGGCTTAGCCTGCCGGAGTCCGACGCAAACTACGCGGTCAGTTGCGGGCTCGTGCCCCTCATCCCTGGCTGAGGACTTTTAACATCTGCTCTTGGACTGACTAGCATTGCCCCTACCATTCTTCATTCGTACATATCAACGTATGGTGTCGAAGGAGTGGGCGATAAACACGTCAACACCACGTCAAATCTTACCCACTTACATCACACCTTTTTGGTTGCCCTCTTGGCCCTTGATTTGCCGTACAGGCGATGGCTTTGTACGGTCCTGCCTGCACCGGCAAAAGTTTTGCAGCTGCTGCGGTGGCGACACGTCTGCGGTCGCAGGGCGTGCCTGTGGCTGCTCACTTCTGCCATATGACTGATGCAAGGTTGGAGAGGACCGCTGGCTGGACTAATACCTCATCAATAAATCCCTCGACAATGAACTTCCCATGGCCTTGCCAGTGCCATATCCCTGATTCTCTTTTCATCTCGAGTAACTCCCATCAACCGCGACCATTGCCACCAATCCACAGGGACGCATACCATCCACTGTACCCTCTCTCCGCTCGCCATTCTCATGCTTTGGCCCCCACCCCTCCACACCCCATCCCGACTTGTCACATGGTTTTATCTCCTCTACACCCCCAACCCCAACTCAGGACGCTGGACCCCATTACGCTGCTGGTCTCCCTAGCGCTGCAACTCACTCAAGTGCCCGACATAGGGCCCCGCCTGCTGCGGTACTACGGCGAGATGCTGCCCGTCGGGTTGATTGCGGACCTCATGTCGTACAACGGTTGCGCTGCTGCCGTGGAGGCGGCGGTTGAGGCACTGCTGGTGCAGCCGCTGCAGGTGGGTTGCGGTTTGGGAGGGATGATGAGGTGTAGGAGGCGGTCAAGGGAGTGTAAGTAGGGATACCATGCTTACCAGACGTGCTGCTGCATTGCCCTCTTTTGGCCATATGTCACCAATGAGACGGGTTTTCCCCTTCCTTTTGTCAGCGTTTACTACAACCGGATATCATGGACGGCGGCGTTGCCAGTGGCGGCGGAGCTAGCAGTGGGGGCGGCGGCGGGGGCCGTGGGCTGCGGGATGGTGGGGCCCCTGCTGCTGCCGCTGCTGCCGCTGCTGGGGGTGGTGGAGTTAGCGGCGTGTATAACGTAGGGGACCAGCTGCTGGAGGAGGCGGAGGAGGCGGAGGGAGCAGGGGGAGGAGGGCTGATGGGTGCGAAAGGGGCTGGCCGGCGGTCCGTCCGCAATCCCTCCATACGGGTGGCGGCACCCAAGGTAGGCGACGGCTGTGGTGCGGGTGATGCGGCTGGGCGCTGTGAGGGGTGGCAATGTGCATTGCGGTTCGTTGCGCGGAGGCGGTAAGCGCCTGTGGCTTACCTACAGCGCGTGCAGCGCCTGTCAGGTATGGTTGCCATCCCGCACTGCACGCCCCCGCCTGCTCTCACGGTCTCACCCGATAACGACATCGTGTCCGCTGTACATGACTCCCCCACCGCCTCCGCCACATCTGCAGGCGCTTGTCCTCATCATTGACGGAGTGGACCAGGCGGATGGGGCCGTCGTGGGGGGCTCGGCACCGTACGACAACCAGGCAAGCGGTGTACGGAACTCGGCACTTCTCAACTTGTCACTGTTGTTGGGTTGTTGTTGATGGGTCAGCTGTGCTTGGGCTGCACGCGGTACCGTTGGGCAAACCCTACAAAAGCCATGTGCGGTGCTGCAACGGGTGATCCTCGATTTCGGAGCTGCAAAACGCCCATTGAAAAAAATAAACCGCCACCGGTGCGCGGCAGGGAAGACTATAGATCTGACATGGATCCCCGCCCGTACGTCTTGTCCTACCCGCTCAGATCTTGCAACTCATTGAGGAGCAGCTGCCCAAGCTGCCCTCATTTGTACGGCTGGTAATCACCAGCAGGCCATCTCCGTACATCGTAGCTCGCCTTGCCGACAAGGTAGGGCCCCTGGAGCTATCACCCGAGGCGCTCCGACCGGCCAAGGTCTTCATGCGTAACTTGCGACTAGCCCTGGCATCCATCGACTCGACGCAGACCCAGCGCCAGCGTACGGCAAATGCAATGCTGCTCATGGCACGGTCCCATGGGTCGCTGCTATATGTCAAGCTGGCGCTGAGTTGCCTAGAAATGGAGCGTCAAGTGGCGACTGCAGCGATGGCGGAGGATGCGGAGCGTGCGCTAGCGGTGTCGAAGAGCATGGCGCGGAGAGAGGGTGCTGCTGGTGGTGGTGATGGAGGCGGAGACGGCACGGCTCCGGCTGACGGTGGAGGTGGAGGTGGTGATGGCGGTGCTGGCGGAGGAGGTGGAGGAGGAAACAGTGGAGTCGCCGCCATGTCAAGAAGCGTGTCTAAGCGGGCCTCGCCACCTCGCTGGAAGGTAGGACCCCATCGGGTATAGGCTAGCTGGATTTCCGTTAAAGGGAATGCTTGGGTGCTAATTTTTGTTGGCCCATCCCTGCCCATCCTGTCGTAAACCATTTTCTGTTGGTTTCTCCTCCCACACTGCATATGCACAATTACACATACACCCTCACCTGCGTTACCGGTACCCGCATCCCCCCTTCCCGCAGCTTGACCTGGCTGACCTCCCTCCGACACTGCATGGCCTAATGGAGAGGTACCTAGAGCTGAGGTGAGCTGAACGCGAAAGGCCGGTGGAAGTTCATGGGGGCCCTGGGCACTAAGACCGCTGTTACAAAGCACCAGCTGCTACCTGTGGGTTCCTGAACCCAATATGCTCATATCCCTCTGGTGTGCATTAACCAGTGGTTGGGCGGCCTCCCTTTAACATGCAGGCTTCGGCAGCTAGAATCTCCGGAGCAGCGTCATCGCGCCGCTAAGACGCTTGCCGTACTAGTGGCGGCACGAGAGCCCCTGACGGCGGCACAACTGGTGGCAGCCGTCGGCGTCGTCGCCACCGGCGGCGGCGGGGCTGGCAACAAGGCAGACACTGACGCCGCCGCCGGCGGTGAGGGATCCCGCAAATTCAGCTGGTATGAGTCCCGGCGCTACGGCCGCTCTGAGACATCCAAGAGGTTCAGGTCCTTCGCGTCTCGAAGCCGTAAGACTCCCGTCGCAACGCCGCCACAGCCACCGCCGCAGGCCTCGCAGCCGCCGCCTGCTGCGGAGGCTTCCCTGGAGGCTGTTGCAGCAGCGGCGGCGGCGTCGACCACGGCGGCAGCGCCGCCTTTGGCGACTGAGCGTTTCATGACGGAGTTGGTCCTCAAGGGGTTCGGCATGCTAGTGAAGATGCGCGGCCAGCAGGGACACTGCACGCGAGAGGCTGTGCTGGTACATGCCGTGGTGGGAGAATGGTTGCAGGTACGTGAGGGGTGGGGCCTTGCGCTACAGGCAGGGTCGTACCGACTTGTTACGTCGAGAACTCCAGGACCTTTTTGCAACTCCAACGGAATCCAGGAATGGTTCCGGAAAGCGCCATGCCAACTTATGACTTGGTACATAACCGCTGTTCCTCTTCTGTTGCCAAGTTTTTTGGCCGACGGCTGAATTTGTTTGTGCCCCACATCTTATCCTCCAGCCCTGTACGCGCTTGCTGCTGAGCGGAACGCTTCTGGTAGACGTCATGGCCGCTCACAGAGGTCTTGCGGGCGTCTGCCGGGACGATGTGCTCGCTTGCTTGCAGCCGCAGCCACAGCAGCCAACGCAACAATCGCAGCAGCTACCACAGGAAGGGCAGGGGCAGCAAGATCAGTCAAAACAGGGAGTGCTGCAATCACAGCAGCAGCAACAACGTGGAGGCAGCAGTGCCAAGTTGCCGCCGCGCGGTTACAGTGTACGGCACCTCTTCCTTCATGTGGGTTTGGCGGCTCTAGCCGCCACCGCCGCCGACGAAGGCTACGGCCCCAGTGTCGGTGGTGCAGCCTCCATCGCCGCTGCTGCGGCTGCGGCCGCAGCAAATGCAGGATCTGCGGTCGCTAAAGTCAACTGGCCAGCCGTGCTAGAACAGCTCCTGCAACGGTTGGACCTCTGGACGAGCATCTACATGGCGGGAGCTGGCAACGCCGCGCGATGGGCGGTGTTGGCGCTAGCGGCGGCGCCGTCGTACAGCAATGCCGTACCGACGGCCGACCCGTCGTCTTCCGAGTCCGGGCTGGCGGTGCTGCTGGCGGAGGTGCGGCGCTGGTTGCTGCTGCACCACACGCGGCTGTGCTGGTTCCCGCTGGCAGTGGTGTCATCCATGGCAACGCTGCCGGAGGATGCCTTGTTACGGACTCGCGCGTTGGAGGTGAGCACTGCGGGAGCTGTTGTTGCTGACACGTGTCTAGTTGCTATGTGTCAGGCGATCATATGTGTCAGAAGATGCACTTGCCATAATACGCACGCAAGGGAGCATGGGACACACGTCAGCCAGCGCCAAACATCCCACATGCTATTTTCTCTTCGTTTCATGGCAAAGCGGAATTCCTCGTACCCCGCCTGTTTCTGCCTCCTTGTTCCTTGACTCCCACCCCACCACTGCAGCTTGCTGCTGGTCCCGATCCCTGGGCGCCTGACGTCGACCCGCCACCACCGGACGTCACCGCCACCGCCAGCAACATTCAGCAGGACGAGGCGCAGGCTACTGCTGCCGCCAGCGGTCCCGCAGAGCCGCAGCACCTCATGCTCCTCAGCACGGGCGACCGCTGGTCCTGCTGCGTGCAGTCGCTGCGCACCAACGTGGCGGCCCGGGTGCTGCATGCGGCGCTGCACCCCGCGGGGAGGCTGCTGGCGACTGTGCATGGTGGGTGGGTGGTGTGTTTCACGGCAGAGTTGCTGGTGGGGCTTGCGTAGTAAGGGGGTCCGTGGTCGAGAAGATGTGCCCTTGTGCGTCGAAGCAACGGTGCTGATGGGATGTCCGGTTATGCTAGGAAATGCAATGTCTCCCTGGTAAACGGGTGAGGCTTTGGCCTACTTGTTGGGACCATTCCCGTTCACCCTGTAGTCACTTGCATGACCATATGACCATACGCATGCGCTGCAGATTGCGACCGCGGCGTGCTGCTGTGGGACCTGTGGGGCGGGCGGCTGCTGCAGACAATGGACCAGTCGTACGGCATGGGGCCCAACCCCACCGCCGCTTTCTTCACACATGACGGGCGCAGGCTTATCTGTGCAGCGCGTGAGTAGTCAAGTAGCTGCGGTGGTGTGAAGGTTGCCGGTACTCGGGTTTGGGCCTTCATGTGGGCATGGTATTACAGTAAAGAGCCTAATACTGGATACGATGTGGTGGAGATAGCGCAAGCAGTCAGCAAGTACTTAGTACCGTCAAGAAACCTTTGCTGCAGCTGTTGTACCCAAGTGCCACACATGCAGGGAAATGTAGCACGAACATGCATGCAAACAAGTACCCTACTCCAACGCACAACGCCGCCACAGGTTCTGTTTTCGTGTGGGAGGTGTCCACGGGCCGGCTACTGATGGAGCTGCGGAGGCTGCCCCCGCGGACTAACAAGCACCGCGCATCCGCGGCCGGCAAAGGAGAGGCACGGCGGGAAAGCCAGCAGCAGCTGCCGCCGCTGGTGTTGGCGCCGCTGCCTGGGGAGCCGCAGCAGCAGCCGGCTGAGGAGGAGGAGGAGGGGCAGCAGGAGGGCGCGGGCGGGGGCGAGGAGGGAGGGGACCCGGACGGGCCCGTCACGGCACTGGCCATGTCGCCGGAGGGGGGCAGAGTGGCGGCGGGGCATGGTGAGGAGGCTCTTGTTGGAGAGCTAGGCTACTGCTGCTGGTAGTGGATGAGAGGGTCAGGGGAGGGCTCGCTTTGCACAGCAGCACAGCTTGCACAGCTGAGTGCCCTCTCCTTGCCATTCCCTCTCCTTCCCACCCTGTCCCTCCTCTCTTCCCGTCCCCATCCCAGACATCCCTAACCGCCCCCTCCCACCCGCCCACGACACACTAGTTGCTTCACGTTTCAATCACTTTTAACCCACCCAACCACCCTGTCCCTCCTCCCAGCCAACGGCGCCACGCGGGTATGGGACCTCTCCTCCGGCAAGCTCCTCTTCGTCACCTTTGTGTCGCACCACCGCCCCGTCACCGCACTCGCCTTCAGCCTGCCACCGCTCATGGCCACCCTAGTGGCGGCGCACGGGGAGGGCGGCAGCGCGGCGCCCAGGGCAGGGGCGCCGGTGGGGCAGGACGAGCTGGGGGATGTGCCCACCGCACTGATCAAGGCTGGTAAGCGCGGGGTGTGATGGGGTGTGGGGGTTAGGGAAGGACAAAGCCGTCCTAATGGGCACCACAAGGGAGGTCATGGGGGCAGTTGGACGCGGGTTTGGGTAGTAGTAGTGCTCGGATTGACAGGGTAAGACGGGTGACGGGGTTTTCTAGGAGGGAGGGGCTCGTAGGGTATTACGCCTTGTCAGTTGTCACCGCATGTGTTGCGACATGCCAGGACATGTAAATAGCTTGCTTCCGGGCCCTCCCCAACCGCAGATGACCTGACGATCCACGTATGGAAGATCCAGGCAGGCCCGCCCAAGGAGCTTGAGGTGCGTGGGCTGTCATTTTGGGTATTGCCGCCTGCACTTACCCCACCGCCGTGTTGTACCCCCGAAGACAAACAGCAACCCAGGCATGCCGCTGTTACCCCTTCCATGTTTCCGCTGCTACCCACCATCCCCCTTCCCCCAACTCCTCTCCCCTCCCCAGGTCCTCAAGGGCCACACAGCCCGTGTGAACGGCCTCGTGTTCTCCACCCTTGATGGCAACATGGTCACCGGATCAGCCGACGAGACGGTACGCACCTGGTGGGACGACCCCAAGACTCCGCAATCCGACTACCGCCAGCTCTTCATTCTCGGCGGAGCAGGAAAGGGCGCCGTACACGCCGTACAGTTCAGCCCGCCGCCGCCGCCCTGGATGCTGCCGCCGCCGCTGCTGCGGTCCGCGTCGTCGGCTCGTGCGCTGACGCCGTCTCTGTCCCGACGAGCCCTTAGCCGCCAAGCCACGGCGACTGCTGGCAGGATTTCCGCAGCACCATCCGCTGCGGGCGCTGTTCTGGGCCCCGCTGCTGCCGCCGCGATGACCTCGGGCGCCGCAGCCTCCGCAGCCGGCGCTCCTCCCAAGGCCGGTGGAACGGCACTGGACTTTAGCATTGGAGCCTACGCGAACCTAACTGCGGTTTCTGTGGGAGCGCATGTGGCTCCCGTTGGAACCATTAGCCCAGTGGAGCTGGTACGTAACCCCTACTCCACTGCTGGACTTGGAGACGGCAGCAAGGACGGCCTACCGCTTATGTCGTACTCTTGCGGCAATGGCGTCGTCCGCCTGTGGTCCCCACGAACCCAGCGCAAGGTATGCGTGTGTCGGCTTTTCCGCTTTAGGGAGTTTGTGTAAGCAACGGGGGCCTTTTGCTTTTATCGGGTTCAGTGCACGAATGCAATGCAGGCGTGCTTGACTGTATGTACTGCATTAAGCGGCAACCACAACCCAAATACGACGCATCAGTACCTGCCCTCAATCCATCCCTTCTTCATCCCACACTTCCGTTAACTCCCAACCCGTATGCCACCCCCATTCCATCCAACCAGATCGGCCTGCTCCGAGGCATGGCCGGCCCCGTAACCAGTCTCAGCTACAGCGCAGACGGGCGGCTGCTGGCCACCGCAGACCACTCGAACCCCGGTGTGGTGCGGGTGTGGGACGTGGGCGGCGCCAGCGGAGAGACCCCGCTGGACAGCTCCCCTGTCACGGGGGCGGGCGGGCTGCCGCTGCGGCACCCGGTGGAGAGCATGACGCTGTCGCCGGATGGTCGCAGGCTGGCGGTGGTGTGCGGTGAGAGCGCGAGACGGGCGCGTCGTTTTGGTTTGGGACCGTTTTGCTAGGTTTATGAGGTTTCATGGCATGCAGTGGTGGGGAAGTGATGGGAGAGGTGGTAGGAAACCGGAAGTGCGGATTCAAATTGGACCTGTTCGGTTGGAATTTCGGGTAGTATAAGAGGGTTCTGGAGGCGGAAGAGGTCATGGCCGGAGCAGCTTGTGCCGGTGCCCATTCTGACATGACATGATACGCCCCGCGCATGCATGCAGCCGACCCAAGCAAGGAGTCGCTGCGAGTGTACGACGTGTTCAACGGCAAGCGACTGGCGCTGATGGCCCCGAGGGGCGAGGGCGGCCACACCGGCAAGATTAACGCAGCAGCCTGGAGCTGGGACAGCAGCCGGATAGCCACAGGTGGGTGGGGAGGCAACGGTAATCGAGAAGTGGTCGGAAGGGAACAGGCTCTGCCCTTGATGCGCGCTATACTGAGGCTGCTACACGGCCAGCTTCAATGTGCACCGCTAACGCACGGCTAAACCAACTCACTCTTCTGATTGCTGATCTTGAACGCGCAGGATCTGATGACCTGACGGTTCGCATCTGGTACGCGGCCCCACCCGCCGCACCTCCTGGGAACCCCCTCGCGGCCGCCGCGCTCATCGTCGCAGCCCGCATGGAGTCGCGGGTTCAATCCCCAACGGCCTCAAGATCTGCTTCCGTCGCAGGAGGTGCCCTTTCTGCTGCAGATGAGGATACTGAGGCTGCTGGCGGCAACGCTGGGAGCCCGACAGCGGCACCGGAGGCCGTTAAACAGCCCGGTTGTTGTCAGTTGGTGCTTACAGGGCATCACCGGAAGGTGCAGTGCGTGGCCTGGGCGCACAACGGCAAGCGGCTGGCATCCGGCGGATGTGAGTGGCCGGGTGGTGGTGAGGGCTGGGCAAAGAGCGTCCTAGCGGGCAGAGGCACAGGCTGTACGCTGGTACGGATCATGTTACCCTATACCAAGCTGTTGTGCGCTCGCTGGTCAAAGCGCTGCAGCTCCGTAAGTTCTCATTTAGCAACGAGGGAAAGGCCGCACTGGAAATGCTTCTGTACACGCCAAGCTTGCATCTTTGGACTCCTTACCTCCTGTCCCTGTCCTGCTTCTATTGCTCTCCCTGCCTCAGACGACCAGATGGTTCGCATCTGGGACGCAGCCACCGGAGAGCAGGTGGTGCTCATTTACCAGGTGGGTGGGAGGGTTGCTGGGTGTCGAAATGCGAATGAGGCCCCCCACGAAAGGAGGGAGGGATACTGACTACCAGTAGTAGATTGCCAGGTATAAGGAAGCGCTCCTGTGCTACGTGCAGCAACCAGGCATTGAGGGAAGATTGTGCTAAAACAGTATTCTGCGCAAACCAGCGGCACTGTCATCGTGCTGCGCTAGTATGTTTTGCTCTACACGTGCCTTCGGATGTAGCTACGGCCTCTGTGTGGGATACCGTATCTCAGATACGGCAACCCGTACACCTCACCCCCTGTGTGCTGCTGCTGGTGCGACCGCAGGTGTCCTGGGTGTCCACCCTGGCCTTCTCTCCGGATGACTCCCGCCTGGTATCAGGAGCAGGTGGGCCCACGGGGGGGCCCGAGGTTGAAGACTTTGGCGTACGGAGCACGCAAAACCTCGGTACACTTACCGCTTCCTCGCTCCCTCTTACCTTACCCACCACCAATCCTCCCTACCTTCGCCCTGCCGCGTCTTTTCCCAACCTTGCCTCACCCTACCGCCCTTTTTTTGCCCACCTCGCCTTCCTCACCTTCCCCCTGCAGCCGGCAAGGCGGTCTACATGTTCAACTCCACCACGGGCAAGCAGCTTGCGGGACACGCCAGCAGCGGCCATGCGGATGAAGGCGGGCAGGAGCAGGGGCAAGCGGCTGGCGACAAGGAGGTTGGCCCGGAGGAGAGCTGGATGGTGGCGCTGCGCTTCAAGTAAGGCGGGCAGATGGCATGGAGGCATGGAGATGTCATAAGGGCAATACGGCAAACAATTCTGGGGGGCTGGCTGACGCTGAGCTTGCCCTATCTGCTTGCAATCATGCTTAAGAGCCAGCAGTAACTAGTGCTGTGCCGCTTCCGGGCTTCACCCAACCGGGTATTCATGTCCTTGCTCGCATGCATATGTGTAATATGTCCGCATTCCCACCGTCTCCCGACTTTGCAATTTCTTTTTCCCTCCCTCCCCACCCCACCACACCCCGCACAGCCCCGACGGCACGCTGCTAGCCTGCCGGGACATACACTCCTGCGTCACGCTGTGGGACGTGAGCGGCATGCGGTTGCGGCCGCTGCGAGCGCTGGAGGGGGCCTTCCGGGAGGCCCTCTTCTGCCCCAACACCGGAGATCTGCTGCTGTACGAGTTCACGGGTACGACAGAGCCCAGCTGCGCCTGGGGTACTGCTGTGACTTGGCAAGGATGACACGCTTAGGCTGATAGGCACCACCAAACACTCATAACGTAGTGCCCGTTGGTTGCGTTTGCACCAATGCCTTTTATAGCGGTATGTCGTCCTTAATGATTGGCGCGTGCTGGTTTCCTGTCATGCAGCCACGGGCGCCCTGGTCACGTACTCCATACCCGACCGCGCCCTACCGCTGGGTCGAGCCGTACAACGGTCTGTCGCGCTGACCCACCCGCTGCTCGAGTTCCGAGGAGTGGCTTCTGAGTCGGCCCTCGGTCATAATGCTGCTGTGCTGCTATCAGCCGATAACAGGTGTGAAGAGCTTGCTGTCGACTTGTTGAGCAAAGCTGAAATACGTCCCAGACAGAGCACAATCTTTTGTTCCAACGCCCTGCGCGAGTCCCTCACCAGGGACCAGCTTCAAACCCAACTGTCTGTGTCGCCTTACTTCTACACTCCTAACCGCCGCTGTACGTCCCGTACTAAACTACCCCTAGGGCTTTCTTCTTCGCTACTGGAGCCCATCTGGCAGCTGTACGGCAACAGACAGCTGTGGAGGAACTCGAGGGCGGAGGAGGCGGAGGCATGGGGTGGATGGCGTTTGGCGCGGGGAACCAATCTGTAGTCGTGTCCCGGGTGCCTAGCCCCCGATAACAGAGGCCGAGGGGGACCGACGAGCGGGAGCAGGTTTGGAGGATTAAAGAGTGACACGGAGGAAGATTGGGATACTCAGGTGGATGCTTTAATGATGTACCCGCGATGCCGGGGTTTGGCAGAGGGGCCCGTACGAGGGCCCTGTTGATGCTCGTATTTGCTGTGTTCCACCAAAGTCGCTAGGATGGTGATTGATTGTGCTGGTATGGTTTGCTTAACAGCTAGTCCATGTGATTACGCAACTATGTAAAGGGTCAAACCCTGCAAATGTTGCATGCTAGAGTGCATCTGCACCTGCCTTGTGCGTTAATCTTGATGTCTTCTGGGCATAGTAACCTCCCAGTTATTGTCATGCTGTGCTCTGTGAAGCACTTGTGGCTGCCTTTCGTTAGGCCGCCTTGACGCTGGCTTGCTACGGATTACGGGCATGCATGCGTGCGTGCGCATGCCATGACCTATTGCTGAAGGCATCGTAAAAGCATGTGGTTCAGGGGATGCTTATGGTTCGAGGAAGTGGCTTCGGAGCAGCAGCAGAGGGAGCAGTGTAGGACTTGGCATGCTACCGAGGACTCTTGGGCTGTGCGAAGGCGGAGACAGAGTCTGTAACTCGGGAGACAGATGTCTGACCTGCGCTCGAAGCACAATGCAGCATCAGAGCAATCAGTGGCATAGAGGCAATACGGGCAGCGCGTCTGCTCTCTCCAAGAGTTCAACCGTTGGGTCGGGGGTCGAACTCCCCAATACTGGCTTTAAGCATGCATACATCCTTGAAGGGCCAAGCGCTCGTTGCTTTCCACGGAGCATGGAAGACCGCACACAAAGTTCAGCAATGCTGTGCCATCTCCCTTGCTGTAAGGGTTTGTACGCACACCTTGTAGCCGGGTAATCACCAGGAAATCTACAGAATGCACACTAAATACTTCTTAGCACCAAACCTTTAGGCATAGTTTGATTGTCGCGTTCGTTGCACAGGCGAAGGACATCTCAAGGGCTTGTCATTGTGCCGGCCAGCCGATCCAACAGGGACTTCTACGCCATTGCCACACATGGACTTAACCGCGGGTAACCCCTGTGCACAGGACCAGCAAAGTTATATACGTGCGTAGTTTGAGACTTTGAGTAATAGGTTGTACGAACCGCAGAAGGATGATTCGTACAGCTGTGGTCGGATGCTACGATGCTTGCAGGGGGACACGTTTGCGTTTGCACGCAAGCATGCTGTCAGCAATTACGTTTGACAATTGCCCTGCCTTTCTGGGCTGTCGTCGTCAGTAGAAGGTGTCCAAATAACAAAGAATACTTGCTTTAGCCTCAGCTTCTTTTGTCCGGTTTGGCTCCTCAATAAGTTTTGATGTATGTTCATAACAGCTTAAGAAACGCTCAATACTTGACGCGTGCGCGCCACGTAGTCTACGGCGTCCAGATAGCACAAGCAACGCCTCCTTTAGCAGTCCAGCGTGAAGGGTTTTATTCTTAACAACTGCATCCGATTTAAAGCAGCACGGAATGCTATTCTGTGCAACCTGGAGCTGACGATGTCGCAACTCGCTTGTTCGCAGCGCTCTTTAGAACGGAGTCCCTAGAGCCCGGTAGCCGTCAGCTCTATAGCTGAACGTTCCATGGCTGTCCAGAGTATGCTGGCAACCATTTGTGGCTGCTACTAGCGCTCTGCTGCGGCATCCTCAGCGTCAACCATGAGGGCTCCTCACTGCAAGCGACAAGGGTGCATCCGTGCAGCCGCACGCAACAGCATGGTTGCACCTGGCCCCTGCTTGTCGAGCCATCGGCTGCTGTCCCTCCACCCTTCCACCCTACTCCTGCCACTGCTCCTGTTATGGGTGTTAGGAGTCCAACCAAACGGGGCGGCACTCGCTTCAGCTACCTCGACCTACGACCTTCCAACCGTGTCCTCGGAACTCCAACTCATGGCAGCCGTCAACGATAGCTCCGTGCCTGCCGTACGCCTGGCAGCTAATGTTCGGCTGACATCATCTGCCTGGCCTGCATCGCCCATCGTGCGGTCCACGAACTTCTCGATTGTGGGCGCTGACTTCCTACCCATCTTGGACCTTAACTTCGTGGAGTCCAGAATTCAGTTACTACCCGGAGTAGTTTTCAATTTCTCAAAGGTGGGAGGAGCGTGCAGCATCTGCAGTCATGTTGATTTCAGTCCCGGCCAGTGTCCCCATCATAGAGTATGCTGCTCCAAATAGAGTATCCCGCTCACATCTCCTTTGCTCCCCGTGTGTCGCAACCTGCACCTGGATGGCGCAGCTGGAGTTGCGAAATACGCGGCAACGAAGCGGCTTCGAGGTGGGGTTGCCGCATGGGCTAAGTTGCTTACAGCAGAACGGGGGCTGTGGGAGGGAGCCATGAGCCCCGGGGCTACGGCGTACTGGGCGTAACAAGCTGGGCATGAGCTTGGCCGGGACAGGAGCGTCCTGCTGGACCCTCACCTTTTCACTTGCCCTTCTTCACATGCGTCCTCCCCTGCGTTACCTGCGCAATCATGTGCTCGCCCCCTCCTCCTCCTCCTGCTCCTCCTGCTCGTTGCTCATGATGTCATGATGCTGCCATGCAGGTGGACCTCTTCAGCGCCAGTCCGGGCGCAATCGTGCACTTCGATGGCATGGTGTACTTCTGCTTCAGCTGCCTGCCGCTAGCTACCCTCATGACCGTGGTGAACAGCTCGCCGCCAGCGGGGCTGCCGCAGAACGTCAGCTATGGCTCCTGGTGCCGTACGCTGCAACCGCCGCTCGCACGCTGCTACAACGAAAACAGTGTGCTCAAATACGTGTCAGCGTCCACGCAGCTGCCGGCTTCGGGGCTGGTGGGTCTGACGAGCGGCGGAGGCTATGCCATACAGGCGTGGAAGACTGTCTTCGTGTAAGTGCTGCCGCTACTGCCATATGCGTTCGTGCCGTGCCGCTACTGACATGCATTCGTGTCTTGACTAAGCCGTGAGCTGAGCTGTTTAGTTTTGCCGAGGAGGATGTACGGGAGATGGGTGGAAAGGCATGGGCTCTGTGATTCCTTGTGAATCGCCTTGCTGCCTGCATCTGGACCAATTCCATGACACCCCGCTGCTGGCCCCACCTCTCCTGCACTGCCGCTGCTTCTTGGTCCTCCAGCTGCCAGCAGCCCATCATGGATGATTGCGGCCTGACCAACGGCTGGGACTACTGCGTGAGGACCAAGGTGGTGGAGCTGCAGAGCCAGGACAACACTTGGGAGCTGCTGGCGGCCTATGCGGCCATGACAGCAACCCCGTCGCCCTCGCCTGGCGGCGCGGCGCTCGCCGACGTGCATGGAGGGCGCACGGCCGCCGTGGCGGCTGGAGGTGAGTGCGGGGCTGCCTTGCTGGGGAGGGAAGGGTAGCTTTGTTGGAGGGTGGCGCCACGGGGGTGATGAGGCTGGTGGCACAGCTTGTTTGGGATCCTGGGGCGCTGGAGGTGGGAAAGGAGGAATTGGGTTTTGCTGCCGTCGTGGCCGGCTGGGTTCGTCCTCGACGCAAAAATGGTTAGTAGAGCAGCTCCCTACTTGCCAGCATGTGCGAACAGGTGGAAGGATTTGCGTTGTATCCACAGGGCGAAGCCTGAGTGAGCTGGCCCATCCTCCGCTAAGTTGTTGTGCCGCAACCGTTTTTGCTCGTCGGCCCCCACAGCAGCCGTGGGGGGATTCGTCGCGCTCGCAGCAACCCTCGCGGCAATCGCAGCCGCGCTCTACAAACGCCGCCGCTTGCGCCACCAACAGTTGCGCTGCGTCTCCGGCATGCTCTCAAAGTCCCAGGATGGTTGCGGCAGCAGCGGCGCTGGCCACGACAGCAGCAGCAAACCGCCGTATTCCGGCGTTGACGTCAAGCCCAGCCTCTGTGATGCCGGCACCAGCGGCGACAGCGGCGGCGGAGGCAGCGGCGGCGCCACTGTGCAAGTGCTCATTGCTCCCCCCGGAGGAGGCGAGGCTCTGCCGCCCTGCCTGACCTCCACAATATCGTCCTCATCAGGTGCCCCGTCTGCCGCAAGCGGCCGACCGGCAAGAGAACCGCTGCCCCAGCCTCCGCCTGCACCAGCGGCGGCGGCCCCGACCGCGGCAGCGGCTGCGGTGCTGAGGACGGCGGCGTCGTCCGAGCTGAGGGACGAGGGCTGTAAACGCCTTAGCGACTCGCAAGCTGGCGACCTGGGTCATGCTGCCGATGGCAGCCTTAGAAATAGAGGCGGAGGTGCAGCGGGAGCCGGCGGTGGTGGTAGGAGCGGTGGAAGCGGGGCGCCTCCGCCGGTGGATGCGGTGGCGGAGGCGCAGCAGGCGGATCCGCAGTCCGGCGAGCGGGACAAGTCGGTTGTCATGGTGGCGGGCATTAGCATAGGTGCGCTGGGGCCGGGGTCCTGCTGGTGTGCGCACGTGTGTGCTGCATGCGGCACTGTACTGCAGGCGACGGGCGGGACAGCCGTCTGGGGCTGCGGTACAGCACAACAAGGAACCCTGCAGCAGCATGGTAGCTTTTTTAAGGCTGCAACCCCCCGATGCCACCCCCTCGCTCTGTATGCTGGTTACGGTTATACTCTTGCCGCTCTCTCCCTCCTGTCCGGCCTTGTGGAGTGCAGAGCTGTCGAGCAACCTGGGCACCGGTAGCTTTGGAAAGGTGTTCCGAGGTGAGTGGGATACATATTCCGCATGGGTCAGAGGGTGGGTGGGTCATGACTCATGGGCGGAGTGCTGGGTCTTGGTCTCGGTGGTGCCCTGGAGCCCAGGCAACGCGGCCTTGGAGACGGGTCCCCATGTGCTTCCTGCTTCCCATCCCTGCCGCCCACCCTCAACCGCCTCTCCAACCACCTCGGGCGCCACCTGCCTGCTCAGGCTGCTGGCAGGGCCGCCCGGTGGCAGTCAAGGTGCTGCAGTACGGAGCGGAGCTGTGCAGGGCGGTGCAGAGCGAGGTGCTGCTCTCACAGACGCTGCGGTGGGTGTCTTGGACTGTAGCGGGCGGTCTGTGTGTTGTTTCCTTGTTTCCGGTCTTGGCGGTCTGGGCATGAGAGCGAGGCGCAGAAGCCCGGGTATCCTGATCAGGCCTGGGTGGTATTGCACTGCTTATGGGGGCGCTGCTGCTGATGTGGTTGTGATGGCGGTGGTGGTAGTTGTGGTACGGCCCTGGAACCTGGCTGCTGCTCTCTCCGCTCTCTCCCTTTTCGCCTGGGCTCCCTTCGTTCTCCAACCTTAACTAGCTGACCATGTCTCCCCAAATCTCTTCCGTTCCCCATGTATCTCGCTCCTCGCAGCCACCCGAATGTGGTGTCGGCGCTGTACTTCGCGCAAGTGCTGCCTGGGGGCAGACTCGGACTGCACACAGGCGGGGGCGGAGGCGGGCCCCCCAGCAGCCGCAAGGGCCCCGGCGGCTACCCAGTCAACCTCCTCGCCCGACCCGTCCCTCACGGCCAGCAGGACCCGCAAGCCGCAGCACGCGGCGCCACGGACGCGGGCAGCTACAGCCGGTTCATCGAGTCCGGTGTTGCCGCGGCTACGGAAGCCTGGAGTACGGCTGCCGGCGCCGCCGATGGTGGTGGTGGCGGCGGCGGCGACAGCACGTCTTCACTGCCGCAGGACCTCATGCAGGTGTCTGTGGGGCGTGGGGACGGCGGCGGCATTTGTGCAGCCGCTGCTCAGGCGCTGCTGCCGCTGTCCTCCTCGCAGGGATCTGTGACGGCGCGGCGTAAGGATGAGGCTGCTAAGACGGGCGAGGCTGCTAAGCAGGAGGAACCGGGGCTATTGTTGCAGCAGCCGCAGCAGCCGGACGACGAGGGCCGCCCGGAGAAGCTGCGGACAGCGGGGTCGGCCGAGGAGGCAGCGGATGTGGCTGATGCTGACGGGGCAGTGGAGGAGTCAGCCTGCGTGGCTGCTAGCGCACGAGGGACGCTGCTGCGACCTAGACCGCGGTCCCTGCCGCATGGAAGCCTAGGTCAGAGTGTACGACAGGACGGGTGCCTGGAGCTCACACTCCGTGCGGGTGCAGCAGCTGCAGCAGACCCTACCCTGGCGGCAGGCAGCAGGGCACCACAAGCAGGTGGTGCAGCAGCTGCAGCAGCTGCTGCAGCAACAACCGCACTCAGCACGCCGCTAACGTTGCTACGCACTGCGAACTCGGAAGCCGCGGACCCGCTTGGGCTCTTCGGGGATGACTCAACCTACGACACGACAGATGATGGTAGCGGGGGTGCGTCCCGGAGCCAAAGTGAGCCGGATGTGTTGTCTCGCTGGGCCGAGCAGCGGCGGCGGCAGGCGCAAGCCGAGCGCACAGGCGCACAGCTGTTGGTGATTCCTGAAGCGAGAGTCACGCCAAACGGCTATGTAGTGCGGGCGGGAGGCCCGGAGGACGCCGCCTCAGCGGCAACACCGCCGCCACCTGAGTGCCGTACACCTAGAATTGCCAAGGTAAACGAAGCCATTGCCGCCGCCACCGCGGCTGTCATGAACGTTGATGGCGGGAGGTGTGGTGGTGGCGGCGCCGCCGCCGCCAATCCTTCTGGCCAATCTCCTGAATGCGCTGAGCTGACGGAGGGCACCTCGGAAGCTACCGTGCAGCCGCCAGCACCAGCAGCACTACCCAAAGGAGGCGGCGCGGGGGCAGCAGCGCCTCAACACGCGCAACATGGTGCTGCGCCGGGCGCAGGCGCGAACGTGCATGCTCTTGACCCCCGCCGCCGCAGCTACCCGGAAGCTGGTAAGAGCGGCGAGGAGGGAGATGCCGTACCCTCCGGCGCTGCTCCTGCAGCTGCGGCATCAGCGGAGCCGCCACTGGAGGCGTTATGGCTGGCCGCGCACACTCAGCCTGCGGAGGGCAGCAGTCACGGTTTCCTGGTGATGGAGCTGTGCGAGGGAGGCAGCGTGTTCGCATGGCGGGCTGCGCACTGGAAGGGCTTGAACGAGCGGCCGGACCTGGTGGGGCGGGAGCTGGGGAGAGAGAGAGGGAAAAGGGTGGTCGATAGCTCGTTTGTTGGCGGTCGTGGGAGGGGCCACGCGGATGCGTGGGATGGGGTAAAGAGGAACAACCCGGGGGAATGTGATGGAGTTTCACCATGGGGTGTAAAGAGGAAGTTGAGCTTGGGGTTGGGTGGGGAAACCCATTGCGTCCTCTGTCCTAACGCCTGCTGCCCTCCCTGGCCTTACAGGCCGTACTATTGCGGTTAGCGCTTGACATCGCTTACGGCATGTCGTACATCCACAGCATTGGTATTTGCCACGGAGGTGAGTGTGACTTGTGAACTGCAAACTGCGAAGCTGTGCATCATGTACGGGACGCTCCGCTCCGCTTTGAGGCATGTTAGAGGCCGGGCGTCATCGTGGGTCAGGAAGATGGGCAGCAGCACCTTTTGTAGGTGTTCACATTACTGATGTACGGAGCTCTTATACCCTTTTGAACCGCAAACGTGATGCCTCACACGGCAACATACCGGTATGCTCTACCGCATGTTTCATCACCCCCGCAGACTTGAAGCTCTCGAATGTCTTGCTGGCGAGATGCGACAGCGCATCGGGCGCAACGGGCTCCAACCCCAGCGACTTGCTGGACGGCTGGGTGGCCAAGGTGGGTCTGAGCTAAGAGGCGTGACGCGTCGCGCGTCGGCTGCGCTTCGTGTTGCTTCTGCACTAGCACAAACCGGCAGTCGTCTCTCGCCCATGCGTGATTTGTTGCTCCTGCTAGTTAATTTTCAAGCCACGGCATGTCGTTGATGTGTCTGTCTGTCTGTGTTGGAAACAACCCCCAACAGGTGTGCGACTTTGGTTTGAGTCGAGTCCTGACAAACGACCGCACCCACGTGTCTACTCGGCCGTACGGCACTCCCACACACATGGCGCCAGGTAAGCATTGTCGTTGACACTTGGTTTCGGAGTCGTCTGATTGATCACAGTCATGTCGTACATGTGATCAAGTGATACCGTGTAAAGAGACATGTGAAGTAAAGATCCGTCCGATTCTCAATCCTTGGCTATTGGCCTTGTGTCCTTTTAGTAGTGAGTACGGTATGCTGCACGACAACCCGCACCTGCTATTTCAAAGAGGTCCTAGACCGGTCCCAAAGCATGCTCGCAAACGTCTTTTTTGCAATTGTGCTCTACTTTCTTACGTCCTTACGGCCATTTCACCGTTCTCTCTCCCTTCTGTTTCCCAGAGCTGTGGACCAAGGGCCACGTGTCGCAGCAGGCGGACGTGTATGCGTTCGGTGTCACATGTGAGGCGTGGAGATGCGTGAAAGGGCAGCGGGACGGGGCGGCAGGAAAGGGCAGGGTCCTGGGGATTGCTGTGCTTGTTTAAACTGGATCCAGGCCGGCGACCGCTGCCGCGTCTGGGTTCGACAGCGCACAGCTGCATGACGCCAGCACCGCACGCCGTATGTTGTTGCTCCTTACATCCGTCACGCATGTGCGCCCGCCTGTGCCATGCAGTGTGGGAGCTGGCCACCGGCCTGCGCCCCTACAAGGGCCTCAACGCGGCGCGCATCCTGCACCGCGTGCTGCTCAGCGGCGGGCGGCCGGTGCTGCCGCTGTGGCTGCCGCCCTCCTACACGCGCCTGGTCACCAGCTGCTGGGCGCAGTCGCCCAAGGACCGGCCCACATTCGGGGAGATTGTACGGCATCTGGAGGCGTGAGTAGCGGGGGAATCATGATGCGGGTGGTTAACTGGTTATGGGTGTAGTTATGTGTCAGTCGCAATTTGATAAAAGCTTGGGAAAGAGAGGCATTGTTCGCTTGGGACGTTTTGCGACGTGTCCCATTTCCGTTGGGTTTCGCCTTCTATCTCTGTGACTGAGTCGTCATGCCGCTCTACTGACCCCCTAACAGTAGCTCAGCTCCAGCAGGCATTACGCTAAGCATGCCCTCGTCGCACCCTCGTCCCTCCTACTTCTCCTACGCAGCATGCTCGCAGTTCTAACGGCCGTGACGCCCCGCTGAGGGCTGATGCGGAGTGGAGGCGGGGTGGGGCCGGGCAGCCGCTGGTCCCCTTACAGCAACAGGGATTAGAACACAGCCCTCGGTGCCCTCTTTTCGTGTTCGGAACAGGCCAGGGCATAGCCTTAAGTGTAGGGGACACCTGATATTATGGTGACTTCAATGTGTCGTCTGCCAATGCTGTCGTAATGAGTCGTCCCGAAGTGCTATTGGTTACCATATACTACTAGGTGCGGACAACAAGTGCCTACCAGGCCTACCAGGCGGGCGCAATAAGCAGGCGTGCACGCAAAAGGTGCGCGCCAGGTGTGTTTAGAACACTGGCCGTAAGTAGGAACGTGCTCGCGTGATGTGTGCGTGTGGGACGCGAAAGCCAGTTGTTGGGGAGCGGACATGCGGCTTGGGCGGTGTCCGTATCTGTCGACCACTGCTGACATATGGCTTTATTGCCAAGTGTCAGTTAGTTGCCAAACGTTGACAATATAGTGGTTTTCTGGCGACGTTGCATGGAGCATGGTTCGCCAACAACCGTATTGCTGGGTTTACGACCTTCAGCCGAGTGGTACAAGGGGGCTGCTGCCTGGAGGCTGAGGTATCGCCGACGACGTGCGTGAATCATGGAGGGTGTCGGAGTTCGCTGCCCGTTCCGCAGCCAATCGGCCAAACCCGTGTTCAGGAATACATGAGGACATGCAAACAGCCTGAGCTAAATTCAACTCATTCGACGCAAGTTGTTCCTTTGGCCTTGACCTAATAAGGGCAGTTGTTGGGGGTTCCCCGGGCGTTGAAGACCGTTGGGTGTAGTCTTGATACGAAGTGCGTCGTAAATGCAAGGTTGGAGGCCCTACCTGGGGTTGCAAAACGGCATGTGTTAAGAGGTCAATGTGCTGACAAAGGTACGCTATTTACAACATCTTATCAAACACTGCTTTACTGTTTCCTTTCAGGAGCATTGTTTGGCGAGGATGTGATTACCGTTAGTGGCATGTTGTCGGCGCAATGTTACGGGGCAATGCACCTAGCATGCTGCATGCACCATGCGCCGGGGCTGCAAAGTGCAGCATGCAGTTATCTGGGCGTATTTGGTTGCAACAACGCACCATGCATATCAGCATTTTATTGTTGGGGGCTATTAGGACGTGGGCTTTGGCCTTAGGTTTTGTCGTCACTCTTGCATATCAGTCAACTGTCAGGGCTTATATGGCCTATATAACCAAGCCTTTCACAGTTGTGCCTGTTAGGCGCCGTCCCTACATGGGTAGCTGTCATGAAGGAAACCTCGTGGTGTCTTTCAACTTTAGACGCCGTGGTTGTCATCAGAGCGGGAGTTTGAGATTGCTGTATCCCCATAAGCCGTCAGAGCTGTCCAGAGGTGACGTGATCAGCGACAATTGGCACGAGAAAGGTACCCTGCAATCGTTGTTTACGGGCCTCACCTGGGTTTACATCCAGGGAAATAGGTTCTCAAGGACTTAAACGGTTCAAACAGACCTTACATCGTGTTGTAGCAGGACTCATCTGTTGCCGTGGCTGCGTGCCAGGACAGTGTACCTCAAAAGTAGTATTCAGCGTCCCCCGCCTGGTGCCACTGCCATTTACACACCTTCGGCCCGTCGATCGACTTCCCATTTTGAGCATTCCCGGCTGGCCTCCACACCCCTCTCCGACAACGTCTTCGGAACCTTCTCCACCTCCTCTGCCAGGTGCCTACCCCTTTGATGTCCCCGGCCCGGCACCACAGCCATATCTCGGCGGGCTTGGCACCGGCTACAAGGCAGTACCGACCGATAGAAAAGCAGACTCTCGGGGACCAAATTGCTATATACCGCATATACGAGTGAGGCTGCAGTTGCACTCGGAGGCGGGTGCACCTTGCAAACTGGTATATATATTATGGGTTTTCATTTATGTCATCAACAAATCCTGCCCCAGGTGTACGACCTGGTCCTGTGGTCTAGTGGTTAGGACAGCAGACTCTGATATACGCGAAGATATCTGCTAACCCGAGTTCAAATCTCGGCAGGACCTTTTGCATTTTCTAGATGATACCCGGACTGGCAACTGCCGAACTTTTAGCTTCCGCAGCCAGCCGCAGCCATATTTATTGCGCAGCATGTGTTCGGCATACTGACCTGTAAGGATTAGTGGAGCGTGAGGGTAACTCAAGGGCTTTGTTCGTGACCCGTGGGTCAGCCGGTGCTGGCCAGTGTGACACCGCCGCCCACCCGGCCCTTGCGGCAGTAGGTCTACGGCTCTGTTGCAATTTGCCGAAGCGCTTGCCTTGAATGCTTGGTAAGAAAGCATGAAGCTTTCTTATAGACTGATCTGGAGTGATGTGCGTTTGGCTTACTATGTGCCACTAACTTTGTTAAATTGCAGCTGTAAGCGTTACCCAAACAGGTCTACGCGAAGGCGACTTAGTCGTACTAAGGCAACATTTCGGAGAGCACTCCAGGACATGCTGAATGCCAAACTCGAGGTAGCCTCGCCGCAGAAACCTTGGGCGTACCTTACTAATTTATGTGGATTACATGTTCAACCCGTACAAGGGGCGAGAGGTACTAGCAATAGTGCTAGTTTGCTTTGCGTTGGGTGACTTGAGACCTTGCCGGAGGCTGCCGCACAGTTCAAAAGTCGTACCATATGTCAGTATTAATGCACCAACAACCTGCCAATTACACCAGAAACAGCTATAAGCAACGCACTGCTTGCACCACTTGCCTAGCCTCCAAACCAAGGGGTAACCGCGCACGAGGCAAAGCCAGCTACACCCCTCAAAGGCGACTGCCCGGCCACGAACATGCTATGAACTATAGTAGTACTAAACGCATACCTGGCGCCAAACCGCCGTCGCCAGCCTTACACCAGTACGGCGCATCTAACGGCGGTTGGGTGGGCGGTAGGCTCCACCCGACGAAGGAGGCGGAGCAGCCCCAGACGGCGGCGCCCCTCCGTCTTGCCGGTTGCGCAGGGCAGGTGGGACGAACTTGCCGGCAGCCGGGGCAGGAGCCTCGCGTGGCGGCATGTCCCGGGGTGGCATGTCGCGAGACGGCATATCGCGGGGCGGCATATCACGGTCACGGTCGCCTCCACGCCAGCTGTCGCGCGGCGGCCCGTAATCCCGCGGGGGCGCCTCCGGGCCCCGGCGGCGCCAGCCACCAGCCTCCTCCTCCGCGGGAGCCGCGGGGGCTGCAGGAGCAGCGGGCGCGGGGGGTGCCGCCGCTGGAGCGCCAGCCGCGGCAGCAGCACGCAAGTGAGGCGGCAAGAACTTGGGGCCAGTAGGGGCGGCAGCAGCGGCAGCGGAGGGCGCCGCGAGGCCCAGGCCTGCGCGCTCCTCAGCCTTCCGGCGCTCAATCTCCTCCTCGCGGGCGCGCTGCTTGGCGAGGGCCTCGTCCAGCTTGCGTTGGCGCTCGGCCTCCTCAGCCTGCGTAGCGTGGGCGTGGAAATGGCGGTAGTTAGTGGAAAATAACCCAGTAGGCCTCGGAAAAGAGCTTGTTGTGGGGAGGATTGGACTCAAAAACTTCACCACTGGATGGTATTGATGGAAGGCTCAGTCACGGATATGTTGTACTCATGCCCCAAAGGGGTCAGTAGTCTAACATGTATTATTTGTGTAAACATCATGGCCTTGTCCCTCAAGCCAACGAAAAAACACACGCAAAGTGAAGGCGCAGCTCAGCCACGGATATGTTGTACTCATGCCCTCGGGAGGGTCAGTAGTCTAACATGTATTATTTGTGTACCATCACAGCCGCTACTAATTGCATGAAGCACGAGTGTACCGAATGCAAGCTTTCTGTGTGCGTGCTCAATTTCGGATACGTCAATATTGGGCAATGCAGGGGTCGCATGCATGCAAGGGATGCAGCTCAGCCACGGATATGTTGTACTCATGCCCCAAATGGGGTCAGTAGTCTAACATGTATTATTTGTGTACCATCACCGCCGCATAGCCCCACCATGTTTTGCTTTGCGTAATAACTGCTACGGCGTAGCCGGTATGTGCTTTTAACTGTATCGGAAGCTCAGCAGCGGAATTGTTGTACTCATGCTCCCGGGGGAGTCAGTAGTCTAACATGTATTTTTGCTATGACATCACCGCTTCCTCTGTGTATGCTCCTGATATGCTCTGTGGTATGCTGTGGAGACCTATCAGATCTGCGCCGTCGCGCACACAGCACCAAAGAAGACACCAGGAAGATTGTGACATTCCAATGAGAGCATCTTCCTTACCTTCTTCCGTGCCTCCTCCTCACGCCGCCGTTGCTCCTCGAGCGCCTGCATGCGCTGCTCCACCTCCAAGCGGCACCGGGTGACGTAAGCCTTGCGACGGGCAATCTCGCGCTCAAACTTGCGCTGTGCACGCATCTCGGCCATGCGGCGCTCCCTCTCGCGGCGCAGGGCCTGGAACTCGGTCTCGCGGCGCTGCATGATGAGGTTCTTGAAGACCTCCTTGTCGGGCACCATGTGTGCCTGTGCGTGGGAGACATGAAACAGCAGGAATTTAGGACAGGAAGTGGAAGGGCGGTCGCAAGGGTTGAAACGAGGAGAGATACCGCTAACAAAGGTAAGTTTCAAAGAGGTGGCCAAGGTAAAGGCAAATAACTGCAGTCTTGTAACGTACCAGGCGCTTCTTCTCCTCAATGTCGACCTCCCAGGCTTGGCGGTGCAGGCGAGCAGCCTCGGTCTGCGCAGCCTCCCAGTAGGCGCGATCCGCCTCCTGACGCTGCTTCCAGGCAGCCTGCGCAAGTAGACAAGTGAACCACCATCGTGAGTTAAGTGCCCATCACAACCAACGGCAAAACCATCGCCAACGGCAAAACGACTCATGCAGCGGCATGCGAGATGCGACGCTACGCAAAGGGTTTCTAAACGGTAAGCTGGCCCTGCGTCTCCGGGTCTGTGCAGCTGCCGTACGAGCCTAAATCACGGCACTTACCTCCAGGTATGGCGCCTCCTCCTCACGGCGGGCTCGCTCCAGGTGGTCCATGTTCTTGGCAAATCGGGCCATGCGGCGCTCGAGCTCCTGCTGCTCCTTGATGCGCTCTGACATGATGTCCTTGATGACGGCGGTCTTCTCCAGCTTCTCGCCCTCCTTGACCTGCAGAGATCAAAGTGGCGGTTTACAAGGGTGCCAGTACCGGTATGCGAGCGCAAAAAAGCATACATGTCTAGGAACAAGGCTTGTGCAAAGGACAGAAGCAGTTCCAAGCAGTGGCTGCATCGCACCTTGATGTTCCGGGCACCCAGGTGGGCGCGGAGCTCCTCCTGCTCGCGCTCCTCCATCTCACGCTGCAGGCGCTCCTGTGGGGGTGGGGTACGGCACGGGTTCAAGGTTGCAATGAAGAGATCGTAGACACGGGGATACGACACCGGCGAGAAGATTATTAAAGCCATGAACTCATCATGCCATATGCCATGCACACCAGGCCTTCAACCTTCCCTACCCTCCCACCTTCCCAACCTTCTTAACAAGCAAAAGCCAGCCGACTCACCGTCTCGCGGCGCGCTGCCTCCTCGCGGCGGCGCTTGTCCTCTGCCAATTCGTGCGCACGCTGCGCCTGCGCCTTGCGAGCCGCCTCCATCTGCTCCGCCTCGAACAGCGCGCGCTCCGCCTCTTCCTTCTGCTTCTCGATGACCATCTTGCGTGCCACGGCCTTGAGATGCTCAGCCTCCAGGGTGCTCCGGGCGGCCTTGATGACCGCCTGGCGCCGGGCCTCCTCAGCGGCCGCAAGCGGCAGCGGCTGCGGGCTCATCATGGTCACCGCCTTGGCGAGGCGCTTGGCGACAGAGGCCAGGTGGACGCGCACCTTGTCGCTCTCAACCTGCTGCCCGCCAAAGTGCAGCGTGCCGTTGCGGTGGTCCACCCGCATCTGCAGGTAGTCGTACTTGACCGCGTCCACCACCACCGCCTCCACCTCGGCAAAGCTGTAAAAGGGCACCATCGCCGCCAGCTCGCTGATGCGCATCACGCTGTACACCTCGCTGAGCTGCTTCAGCAGTCGCAGCACGGCGGCCTGCTTGAGCGCGGGCACGTACTTGTCCAGGGCGACGGTGCGCACGGGTGCGGCGCCGGACAGCTGCTGGGCCGCCAGCTCCGGCAGCTTCTCCAGCAGGGGAGTCAGGCGGTGGCAGAGCTCCAGCGGGCTGAAGTCCTGCGAGAGGGCGTCGTGGATGGCGCGCACCTCCGCCGGCACCAGCGCCAGCAGGTTGGAGGAGTTGATGGTGGCCAGCAGCGCCGGGCGGGTCAGCAGGCTGCGGGCGTCCTTCTTGGCGTCCTGGAAGGAGCGAAAGGGAAAGGAGGAAAGGGGGTCAGCGTCGAGCGCTCGGTGAAGAGGTTAAGCGGCAATAATCAACACACCCATACTGCCGCAGCAATGAGCTGATAATCATGCGATCTGAAAAGCGCAATCCAGATCCCGCAACCTGGGGAAGTAATTATGGGGTTACTGTTCGATCAGGTGTGCCACTCACCACGGCGAAACCCAGGATGGTGGCCATGCGGTTAGCCCGCTCCTTCTCCTGCTCGGCAGCCACCACATCCGAGGCGGCACGGCCAGCCGTAGCCGTACCACGCTCGTACGGCAGAATGGCCAGCGCCGCCAGCAGGACCGAGGTGGCCATCTGCTGGTAGTCCGCCGAAACCATGCCGCGAGCGTGCTGGCGCGCAAAGCTAAAGAGCTTCAGCCAGGCAAAGGCGTGGTACAGCGGGCTGTCCGAGACGGCAAAGATCTGGGTCAGGCGCGTGTAGTAGGACGCCAGCTGAGGCTGCTTGGGCGTCTGTTAGGAGGGAGCAAACGGGGACAAACGCCAGAAAGCGTTGTTGACTCTCAACATGAACACAGAGGCAACGTGGAAACGGCTATATTATATTGCATTCCACGCCAGGTGCTTGACGATAAACCTGATAAGGCGTGACAAGGTACGGCATATCTAGGGGTACAAAGGGGTAATGCACAGACAGTACAGTACACGAGCACGCAATGGACACGGCCCCTGCCCAATCACCTTCTTGGTGAGGGCAATCAGCTGCTGGATGTCCTCCACGGAGCGGAACGCCTCGCCCCACAGCTCCAGCTCGCAGGCCACACGCAGCTGCTCGAAGCGGCTCTCCAGGTGCATGGTCATGCTCTCCGGGCCGGCATCGCGCTGGTCGCGGAACTTGCTGCGGAGGTAGCGGGGGTTGTACGAAGGCGAAAGGGGGACAAAATCGTTAGATATTTAGCAAAATGGAATGTTACTTTTGTAGGCAACGCAGTTCAGTTTCAGCGAAGAAGGAATGAGGAATGATGAGACATGGAAGGGAAAGCGGGGGCATGTTTGCGTATCCCAAGCAGTCGGGGACTTACTTGACCAGGTTGGTCAGGTGCTGCCGCAGAATGTCGCACAGGCGCTTAAACTCCGTGGTGCGCTTGTACTGCAGGCAGAAGTGGAAGGCCTTGGTGGCCGTCATCGCGTACAGGGGCTCCAGCTTGGGGTTGGTGCGCAGAATCTCAAGCACGCTGCGGTACGACTCCCACAGAAAGCGGAACCAAGGCGTGACCAGCTCCCGGTCCGTGCGGTCCTGCGGGTGATGGAGGGAAGAAGGGGGTTAACGTTAAGCCGGAGGAGGCGAAGAACTGGATTGTAAAGGGGATAAGGCAAGAAGTAGGGGTGCGTGGCAGCCACGCCGCAGTTATGGACGAAATAGGCGAACAATTATCCCGATACACTTTTTCCTGTGTTTCACCTTGTTCTTCTCGCCGCTGACATAGCTGAGCATGAGCTCCTCCGGGCTCGCGTCCTCCTCCAAGTCCTCCACATCCAGTGTCACAGCCTGCAAGAAGGGAACAAAGAATTGCTTCAAATTCTTAGCGGCGTAAGTAGAACGCTTTAGAATAATCAGCAAGCAGGAGGCCATACATTCTGTCTCCCCCGCGTGAGCAGTGCATCATAGCCCCAGCTTTAACCATATTTATAATATATGTTGTAATCAACGTGGCTGCGAGACGCGCGCCCCAAGGAAAATATGCAGTAGGAGCTCCCGCCGGCGGCGTGCGATCGTGAAGGCCGCAGCCCCGCACCGGCGCACAACCATCGCCACTGTTTTCCCCTGATGATGATCAAACCATGTTACGCTGATCTGCTCACCGCTGCCTTTGCCTGTGCCTCCTCCGCCTTGTCGGCCGCGCGCTTCAGGAAATGCTTAATGACCTCCTCCAGAGAGTTGATGTTAACTTGGTGGCACATGTTCCTGTACTGGAGCAGCGCCTCCTTCGCATAGTTGCGCTTCTTCATGTCCACGCACAGCTCAACGTGACGGAGCATGATGGACTCAAAAGTCTTGGACCAAGTCCTATGCTTCTTGCTGCAAATCACATCATGCAGCGTCTGCAGAGCAGCGGCCTTCTGGCCGATGGCCTCCAGCTCGTCTGCCCTCTTGAGAGCATTTTCAGGTCTGGCAAAGCCAGCACCGCCGCGGAAAACCCGCGCCATTGTATGTTTGTTTGTCTAAACGGTGGTACCTTAAGGCCCTACCTACTAGAAAATATATCGGAGTTCTTTGCCTTTGTAAGCGATGAGCGGGAGGAGGAAGCCGCCGCCGTACGCTGTACAAAGCGATCACCTTGCCTTTCTCCTACTCGTGTTGGCATATCCTGGCCAACATTATACCGCTCACATGAAATTAGCACTGTTGCAACCCCAGAAACACTTGATGCCTCGCAGGACGCCGATGCATCGCCGCTCCTTTAGGTACAACTTACGGTCAGTCGTAATCACCGTGCTCAACAGCAGGCGAAACAGTCTGGGTATTCGGAAGCTGGGTATTCTAGACCCTCTCAAACCCCGAGAAGACACGGATTCGGGTTACACGGTTAGTGGCAATGCTACCGAACAAAAGTCAGTTTCTTATTAGCCTCAATTACTGAATCCTACTGACAGCCATGTCCGCGGCTGCATTCCAAACGGTGCCCACGCGTATGCGTTACAGCACCCTGTTGTCGCTCCGAAGCCGGAATGAATCCACGGCTTCCCGTAGTGCACTGCCGTACTGTTCCCACCGCGCGCCGGCCGCAGTAGATCCGCCGCAGACGAAAATCTTTCCCTTCATGGCCGCAACTGACATCACAACGTGGAGTCCGTTGGCAGTTGTGAACTCGTACCTGAACAGGGCAGTAGGAAAGGGTAAAGATGACGCATCCTAAACAGTACAGGGCTATTTCATAGGACTGTCAAACCAAATCAAACAAGCCAACTTAATACTGAGGGCTCACTTGTAGTAGTTCTTGGGCGGCAGCTCCACGGTACCTATGGCCGTCTCCTTGGGGGGCAGCACCACCTACAGCTCGCATGCAGTACGGCATAACAGGGGGCGCAGGTGCAATGGCACACCGCATGCGGTCTAGACCGGGATACGTCGCAGGATAGCGTGCTGGGACATAAGGCATGTCTACTACCTTCCAGAACTTCCCCCACGCCCGGATCCTCTGCCCGGAGCCACCGCCAGCCCAGCGGCCGGAGGTTAAGGAGCCCGGCGCGCCATTACTGTGGGCCCTGCTTCCCCCTACCAGCATGGTACGGGATACGGGCGGGTTCGCGTCCCACCACCGCCACCCCTTACCTGCAGAGCGCTGGCTGCCAGCACTCTCGAGCCCCGCGGCAGCAGCAGCTTGGCCGCCTCCTCCAGGCCGCCGAACACGCTGACGTCGGTCACCTGTGGGCAGAAGACAGCAGCAGCCCGCAGTCGCAGGTCGAGCGGGTGCGTGCGAGCGAGGAAAGGCGAGGGGACCGCGGGGCGTGGGTGACAAATTGTGCAGCCCCGCAGGGCGAGGGTGAAGGCGAGCGAGCGCGGGGCGTGATGAAGGCAAGGGAATTGTGTGGGTTTGTAGGGGATCTGTGCGGGCGCTGGCTTGGTTGAGAAAGTTCCCCGTCCTTCCTCCAGCCCACGGTTGCTTCACTTCTTATTAAGCTTTCCTCCAGCACGCCACAAGGTCCCAACTACCCCGCCAACCCAATACCAGCAAGCCAGGGTCCCACCACATGCGGTTGTGCCTTAGGCTTCTCCCTCCTTACCCACCTGCAGGATGGAAGGCCGGATGGACTGGGCGCTGCGCACCACCACCGACAGCACCGTGGAGCCGTCCGGCGAGTCGAAGCGCGCGCGCACGGGGCTGGGCTCGGGCGCGGGGCCTCGGACTGCGGGGCACAGCGGAGGGTGCGGAGCCCAAGGAGTGGAGCCCAATGAGAACAGGGCATATGCATCATGGTTGCCATGCGGAACTCGGAAGCAGCGACGAAATAGGGCAATCAGGGAACAGGCGGGATATGGGTGGTTGCAGTGCGGGCGTGTCGCTTGCCAGAAATGCTGTCCTGTGGTGTCATCTGGGCAGCAGACATGCCACTAACACCTTTCCTTCCTTTCATTGCCGAAAGGCGTCATACTGGTACGTGTCGATAACTCACGATCTGGGTTGTACACCGGCTGCGTGTCCACAAATTTGAAAGACGACGGTGGGACGACTTGGAATTCGAGATCCAAGAAGGGTTCTGGCACGGCAGCAGCTGGATCAGCTGGAGCCGCGATGGAGGGTGGAGCTTCTGCAGGCGGTGTTTGGAGCTCGGCAGGCGCAGCGGGAGCTGGTGTCTCGTTTGTGCCAGCAAGGGCTGGCCTGCAGTCGGAGCGCGTGGCGTGCAAAGGGTGCGAGATAGTTGGATCAGGGCGGGGTACGACACGCAGCGGAAATACCATTGCGACGTTTGATGAAGGTTTTGAAGGTGCCAAAGAGCGCGGGATCTCACCCCTGTGCTAGGAAGGGTAGCGCAATGCTTAGCTGCAGCAATTCCCTACGGCAGAGGCCCTGCTTCAACGGCACTGCGACAGTCAGGAAACCGATGTCAGATTCTATATGTTAACTGTATCCGCGTTAAGCATATGTTCTGTGGTGCCGACCTGGAGGTCGTGCGGACGGGCCAAAAGTCCGACGTGCAGCCTGCTTGCACCCAAGATGTGAAGGCAAATTGATGATCGACATTCTGGGCACCCGTCGCACCTTAAATTGCTTTCGTTTGCTGATACTCCCCAGTAGGTGAGCATGGTGCATGGAATAATGCAACCGCCAACGGCCTGAATCAATGCATCAAGCGATGCAGCGGACTACCTGGTAATGCTATTTGTGTTAACACTGCTGATCTTCAACCTAGCATATACTGCATATAAACCGACATATGCACTCCAAGCCTTGACCACCGAGCAATAAGCCACACTCTCACATTGTTGCGTAGACGATTTCATACAGAAAAGCAAACCAATGGCAGAAATGCTCAAGAACGAGTACTGGTCAGTCGTTGAACAGCAGGAACAGGATTTGCTTGCTGCATTCCGCCTGACTCAGGCTAATTAACGCAGGCTGCTAAGGCATGGACGAAGCCTCGCAAACGAAGCAGAAACAATCGTTAGTAAACCGGTGAGCGTTTGTAAACATACTAAAATAGGTCACCAAACATGCGCTGCAGGCGGCACGGTGCATGACCTCCGTGTGACTTTCCCAACCTAGGAGCACGGTGTAGACGAGAAGTGGACGCTTGCGCCGGCTGGCGAGGAGCAGGCAAGGGCAGCTGGGTGAGCATTTCAATAGCAGTGCTAAGCGGCTAAAATGCATGTGCGGACAAACCAAGGGGCCAGTCTGGACGATGTGGTCGGGCCTTGGGGGCAGCACTTTGGTGTAGGAGGGCAAGCCGGATCAGCGACATAGAGGGTGTTTATCGCAGTACTGGTTGCCAGCACTGCACAGCATAAGGGCAAGGCCAGGGGCGGTGCACAGGTTGTGGGCAGGCTCGTGGGGCACAATGGCACGGAGAGGGTATACATAGATTCTATGGCCCCTTGTATCAACGCCCGTAACCATGACACAGTGTTGGGCTCACAGTGCACATCTTCCCATAACCCGAATCCTATCGGGATACTCTCCAGACCGCACCCCGCCGACCCGTCCTCCCATGCAGGCGACAGCTGCATGACGTCCTGCAGTCCCCCGAGCGGCAGGGGCGCCCCGTGCTGGTGCTGAGCTCGCCCTTCTCACGCACGTTGCGAACGGCGGCGCTGGCAGCGGAGGCAGCGGGCCTGCAGCCTTGTGCGACACCCGTGAAGGTCGGTAGGCCCTGGCGGCGTGCTCCCAGCTAGGGCGCCAAGGACCCATGGGTCGTGACCTAGCAGGAAGCGACCTGACAGGAAGTAACCTAGCAGGACGTTACAGAAGGTCTCTTTGCAGCGTTTGGCATCCTTGACGCGGCGTCGTGACCGGCTATGCTTTCTTTCAGCTGAACCTCAAGCGCAGCGACTTTCAGCCTCCGCGAAATTACAGTCAGGCCCATGCCTTTGCGACTGCAGTACCGGCACATCCCCCAAAGGACTGTCCTTTTGGACAGTAGAGTTCTTTCCACTCCGTACCTACCAAGACTGCCTATCGTCCTAAGTTCCCTCTACCCATGTTGTTAGGTGGCCCCCGAATTGCGCGAGCGGTTCTTCGGTGATGAGCTTGAGCTGCAACCGTACGGTAAAGCGTACGGCAAGATATGGGAGCACGACGCCGTGTCCTCAGCCAGCCACCCAGGCGGCAACGGTGAAAGCGTGGACGATGTGTCGGCGAGGGTACGGCAGCTGTTTGAGGTGCGTGGCGTAGAGCAGCCTATCTGTTCTAGCCTACTAGATAACACGTTGCTGTGCATGCGCTTTTGACACCCCAGTACATTGCCACTACGATGGCCATACCTGAGCCCCTTCCGGTTTCCCCCTGCTGAACATGCTTCATGTACCCTTTAAGTCCAAGCTCTCATCATTTCCTCAAGTCAACCGGTGCAGACTTCAAGCCACATGTCAACCCAAAGCGCATGACACACAGTTGCCCCTCTGCAGAGGCTGGAAGCCGAGGACAACGGTGCGATAGTGCTCCTGGTCAGCCACGGGGACACGCTGTCCATTCTGCAGGCAACAATGCTCGGGTGCGATACACGGCAACATCGACGGTTCGCCTTCAATACAGCCGAGCTGCGACCGTTGGTGCAAATAGGATTAGCTGACTAAAATGCTGGCAGGTTACTGTTAATGGAAATGTTTGATCTGCTAATTGTTTCGTAGCGGTTAGGAAGATGGCATGCGGTACGGGCTTGCGTGGAGCATGCAATGGGTAATGGGTATCCGTTCATTACGCAGATTGGCCCAGTAACTTCTGCTGCTATATCCGCATTGGGTTGAGCGATTGCTGTTTTCAATACGTGATACTGTAGTCTTAGGATACCTATACTACCATAAAAGGCAGCAGCTCAGTCGATGACCCTGTTGGCGACCGTGGGAGACGACAGCCTCGTGAACCCGATCCACATTGACACAAAACGCCTTTGTGTATAGCTAGTTCTGAAATTTTTGCCTAGGGCCTGGACGGTGGATTCAACGGCAGAGGTGTGACATTTCGCTTGCCTGTCCAGTTTACTGTTTCCTGCACAGCTGCATTGACGCAGTGTGTTGATGCTGATTGCATAATTAAGTATCCATGGCCGTCACGGAGCGTTGTTTAGTAGTGTTAGTAGTGTTAGTAGTGTTTCCTTTAATTGCGGTTAGGCAGGTTAGCTCCTAACAATCATCGGAATCAAAAGTTAACAATGTAATACCTGCAGGCCTTTTACGGTAAAATACGGTGCTTTGGAGGTCTGTCAAGGTCTGCAGGGGCCTAGTAAGACCTAGCTCACATCCAAACTGCCGATCACAGCAGCACGTGTTCAGCCAGGCACGAAACAAGACAGCACGTGTTTCAGCCATGCCTGGGAAATTTGTGTTCTCACTGGCCAAGCCGGAGCTCTTCAACCAGCCTGCCTATCTAGCTGCTATCCATGAGAGCCGGAAGCAGAAGCCACCAGCTGAACTCTACGTGTCATACGGCCCCGAGGACATGGGCGTTGCCATGGTGGGTAGGGGGTTGAGCAAATGCTGTGGTGTGGAGGCATAGTGGGGTGGCAGCGGGGTTGGGTGCAGGTGTTCGCAGCAGAGGGGAAGCGCACAACAGGCAAAGTACGGTTTGTTTCTTCAGCCATCACTTGTCCTCCTCTATGGATACCTTGGGCCAGGCACAACTCCTCACCCCTCCATTGCAGCCACACCACGTACCAACGCCGTGCCCCTCAGGTGATCAAGGTAAACAACCGTCACGAATGGAACCTGGTGCTGCCCACCGACCCAAACAAGTGAGCATGCGGTGGCTGGGCTGGGGGGTCATGGCCTTGCGGGACACCCGTCTAGGACAACCTACCGTACCTGCTGCGGCGCTGTCACCGTGTGCATCGGTGTTTGCTTGCCGGGCAATCGCCACTGCCACTGCACGAGCCTGGCGACGCAACCACTTTCCGGCGCCTTCAATCAAATCACGTCACATGCCCATGGCAACACACCCTGCTGTCCCCGTTGTCGTACGCAGGTACGCGCTGGAGTGCGGCTTCACGTACGGCATCACCTCGCGGCGAGCCATCTGGGACTTTGTGCGGCCGCTGCTGCTGGCGGTGTGTCGCAGCAGCCCGGGCGCCTTCGAGCTGTTGTGGGAGGATGATGACCTGGGGGACGTGGTGGAGGTGGGGCGATTCGACCCGGCTGCGGGGCCGCATGGAGACCTGGTGGTGGTGCACCGCGGGTTGCCATCCACACAGCAGTTTGAGCAGATCTCAACTGCAGGGCGGCAGCGGCACTGAGGACGGCAGCGGGGGGTGCGTGCGGGAGGTGGTAAGGGAAACTGGTTTGTGGGCGGTTAGGTGGTGCAGCTTGCAAGGGAGAGCGTTGCGAGAAAGTGGGCTGGTAGGCAGGGGGGGGGTAGGAAGCGGAAAAATAGACCCCAACCCTCAAATCGAAGGCGCTTTGCGTCGGGATTCCGAATCTGCTTTCAGATTTTTGTTTGGAGTTGTACGGAAAAAGTTATGGGCTTGCAAAGTTGGTTGTACGGCAGGGGTGGGTGGGTGGATTCAGGGCCCCAACGACTTTTTTACATGAACCTCCGGAAAATTTTTTCCAGGCCTCATGTTAAGGTTTGGAAAGCTGTATTGCCATCCTTTCTTCGTTTCTTATACGTAGAATTAGGTTTATCAACGAAATGGTCACTTCTCGGCTTCTGATGTTCCAATGACACTTCACCTCTGAACCACGGTAGCCGAACGGAACTGCCCAACTCCCAAACGTACAAGAAACAACTTATGTAGAAAGCATATACTGCGAACGCGGCTAGTCGGCCCTTAGTAAAGGCCTAGCACAGCAGCATGTCACATGTCCCCATGGATGTGGAACACGACTGAGGATGCGGGGTTGGGGTAGACAGACTGAGTTGCGAGAAAGCACTTACAGTGACCACGAACGGGGTGGGGATGCAGAGCACAGAAACAAGAAGGCGTAGGAATTGGTGCCAGGGGCTATGGTCGAGGGCCCAGCGCCACAGGGGGAAGGAGAGGCAGGAGCAGGGACCTGGAACGTGGTGGCGCCGTTGTCTCGGTTGTGAAAACAGAACTGGCGGTGGTATGGCGCAAATGGAAGGGCCGTGGTGCTTCCTAGGCGCCAAATACATAACATCAGTCAAGCTGGGGCCAAGAACATGGTTACCTTCGCCGTCCATAGTGCAACGCTGTGACATCAACTTCGCAGGGGGTTTGGGGTTTTTCGACTGCACTTAATAGGGCTTGCGCAGAGGAACCTAGACGTTTTTTTCCCAGGCGTTTTGGCATAGTTTACAGGTCGTACGACACGCTTGGCGGTGGGTGGGTGGCTCCGAGGCCTTCTCTTTGGAAATTTCGGGTTGGGGTTTATAAGAAAATTTCTTACCCCCCCCCTGTGGTAGGTTTGTTTTTATGTGCAAATTCAAACGTTGCGATGCAAACATTGCGCCACGATGGGTGCATGACTGCATGCTTGCAATGCGATGCGACGCAGCACTCCGCAGGACTGGCTGGCTTCATGGTTCTGCGCTGTGTGACGGTGCTTTCTTCATGCATGCTGGACCATGCATTTCGTACATAATGCATCGTACGATGAAGATACAGTGCATATGGTGCGTGATCATTCCCCGGTTTGGCTTGGCTGCTTACTTGCTAGATGCCTTGATCTTTTCTGAACATGCTGCGGTCCTATCTAAAGTACGGGGTAATTTCTGTTCGTGGTCGTGGGCAATGCACTCGATCTAGACGCAAGTTGGATAGGATTCGAGGGAGAGAGGCGCCTGATGCTCTACGAGGCAGATGACGACAGGAGATGCAGTAGCACGGCATTGACCGTACTGCAACCTTGTCCCCATCCTGGGCATCACAGCTTGACGCGTTGTAGAACCTGCGCCCGTTTCGACGTCCCGTCCTGTTGAGAAGCACCAGCAAGTCCACAAGCCCGAACACTGCTTAGCTGCAAGGCGTGTGGCCGGCAAACCAAGCCCCTGGTGACAACCACGCACTCCGCTCCTGCCTCCAATAGGATATTGGAGGTTGTCTCAGCTCCATTCCTCATCGTCACCAATGTCTGTGCTCCTCACCCAGAGACTAGTACACGCCCCATCACTCACAATATGCAGCAGCCACCAAACTCCCTAGCACACACCCGCACACACCGCATTGTCATGGAAAGTGGCGGCCCCTGCCGCCCATCTGCCCCCAACGCCAACCCTACCACCCTTCACTCCTCGCCCTAACCGCCTCCTCTTCACTCTGGCCGCACGCAAATCCAGCTGCCGTCATCTACCGGCAGCATCCACGCGCCGCTCTCCTCCAGCTGCTGCACGCACGCAGTGTACGACTGCGGCATGACGAGCTCGAAGAACCGTCGGGCGGCCTTGGGGTTGGCGCGGCTCATGTTGTGCCCGTCCGTGTTGAAGGTATAGTGCGCGATGTGTCGTGCCTTCCACTTGAGAAAGTGCTTGGGGCGTAGCAGGCCGAAGATGTGGTCCCGCAGCTCGTCGTTGGAGACCAGCAGGCCGGCCTGCTTGGCCTTGACGCAAGCGTACAGCCAGAACCTGGGGCGCGGAGAGCGGTGGAAGCGGAGGGTGGCAGTGGGGACAGTGGGAGGTGGGGCAATGGTAACAATATGAGAGGTTAGAAAGGGCGTGTCGCATGGTGACATCTGACACGGGACGGGTGAAAAGAGGCGTGCAGGTGTGCATACCAGGAGCGAGGAAGGCCCCCCCGGGGACCCAACCAACCAACCAACCAAGCATCTTTGCCCGCCGCACCGGCGGCCCCGCCCACCCACCAGTCGTCGTTGGCTCCCGGCGGGGTGTAGTAGAAGCTGCGCCGCTTCCGCAGCCGCTCCAGGAAGGCCTGCACGTCGGGCTTGCGGGCCTCCGGGTCGTTCAGCCGCTTCTTGTGCAGCATCTGTGGCAGTGGCGTTGGCGGTGACGGCGATTAATGCCGGTTAGTAGAGCAAGCAGGAGCTGAAGGCCAAGTACATGAGCGCTATTGGTATCCAGGAAGCGGCGGAGTTAGTGTCCGTGCAGGGCAGCGGCCACGCCGGGGACGAAGCCACTGGGGCAAATGTGCCGGTATGCGGAACGACTGACATGATACGAAAAGAAACATGGACTTTATAGTGCGCCCGTCTCTGAACAGCGTCTTCCTGCTCTCCCTGCTAGTTCCCTGGTCAAGTCCTGCAAGCGGCACATCCCGGCCTCGCCACCCTTCACCCACCACCAGAATCTTCTTGTTCGGAAAGCGCTGGCTCAGCAGCAGGTACATGTCCTGGATCTGCTCCCAGCTAAAGCCGCCGCCCTCGCGGTTCTGCCCGAAGAACGCCACGTTGGCCGCGTCAACCAGGATGTCGTACGGACCGTTGCGCTCAAACCACTCCACGTAGGCGTCAAAGTCGCTGCCGCGGTTGCCCATGTTCTTGCGAGCCAGCTCCGCGATGGATTTCGCAAAGGCGTCCCTGCGACCCACATAGAGGTGCATCTGGAT
This sequence comes from Astrephomene gubernaculifera, assembly GCA_021605115.1. Taxonomy (NCBI): domain Eukaryota; kingdom Viridiplantae; phylum Chlorophyta; class Chlorophyceae; order Chlamydomonadales; family Astrephomenaceae; genus Astrephomene; species Astrephomene gubernaculifera. Next base: position 3,163,996 of record BMAR01000004.1, read on the forward strand.
TACTGTACGCTGCTAGCTAGGTTAATTGGGGCAACCAGCAGCTGCCAGGAGCCTGGTGTTTCGACTTGCTACCCCAACATCGTGGGTGCGATCAGCCCCATGCACCTAGCAAGGAAACTCAAACCCGCGCCTTCCCAACAGGCCTCAGGCTTCTTCCGACCCATGCGTCTCAGCAACCCTCATGTCCACTCACCACTCCGAATCCTCCAGGTCAATCACTCGCAACTTCCCACCGGCCTCCTCGCACCGGCCTCCCGCCTCCACCGTCACTCCCCGCACCACCCGCCACCGCCGCTCGCCCGCACCCCGGCCCGATGCCTCCGCCCTCGCCTCTGTCCTCGCCTCGGCCGCCTCACCAGCCCCAGCCTCAGCTTCCGCTGCTGCTGGTGGTTGGTTGGCCGCCGCCAGGCCGGGGCAGCCTCCCTGGTCGGCCGGCAAGAAGGCCTGCTGCGCTGCGGAAGCCCGCTCGAAGAAGTCGGTGATGTACGCGGCTGTGGAGGGGGAGAGCTGGTTGAGGTCGTCCTGCATGCGCAGCAGCACGGCTGCAGGCGCGGTACGGCGCAGGAAGGGAGGGGCGGTGCGGCTTAGTTCTCAGATGTGGGCTCAGGAGGGCAACGAGGCGGCGAGAGCAACGCCTGGAGGACGTCATGAGCTCGTATCCGTAGATAAGGAAATGTTGAAGCATACCGGTACCGGTACCCAAGCACGGAAGTACGTTACCCAGAGGATGCCGGCAGCCACATGCCGCCGTGTCCCCATGTACCGGTACCCTTCGCACCCACCTCGCATCTGCGAGTAGCTGCCCGCCGCCGTGATTCCCTCCACCAGCCGAGCGAACTCATACTCGGTGTTGTCCAGCCCGCGAGCCGCAATGAGGCCGTCAATGCGCTCAAGAGCCGCCACGTCAGCAGCCAGGCAGTAGCACACCTGAGGAGCCGGGCCCGGGCGGGTGAATGGTGGCGTGGCGCGCGAGCTCGTGTAGGAAAAGGATGGGAGCACTAGCATGGCCAGCACGACAATAGAAGCAGAACTGTTTACCTATGCCACCGCTTTGGCTATACCGGTATATGGCAACGGCGGTTAACCACCGGGGGGCATGCGGTTCCGCACAGCTTATACCTGCAGTCCAAGGGAACTCTAGGCAGGTACCCACCTGCGCCGGGTGGAAGAGCCGGAGCTGCACCGGCTTGTTGTTGTTGCCGCACTCCTCGGCCTGCGCGAGGAAGCGTGGAGTGTGGAGGATCATAAGAGGGCGTGTGAGGCGCGGGTTACAGCGGGTCACGGTACAATGTCCACGGAAGCATGGTTACAGTACGCATCCTTACACGCACCCTTACTGCCCGGCAAAGCGACAAGCGCTTAGCAGGCCGACTATGCCAACACGCATCCATCATGCCCTCATGCCCCAGAAGCACCACCCACGCACCCAGCCACCCTGCCACCCACCCAGCGCAGCGCCGCCTGCCCGTCCCCCTTGAGCGCCTCCCACCGCGCAAGGCCCAGGTAGGTGCCCTGGTCCGGCTGCAGGCCCGCGGACCCCGCGTAGCTCCACAGCTCGTCCAGCGCCGAAACCAGCTCCTCCCGGCTCGGGGGCGTCACGTCAGCAGCTGTCGTGGCGTTGGGAGCGGTGGCGGTCTGCTCAGCCTTGCCTGTGCACCGAGCGTGATGAGGGCGAGGAAGGAGGTTGGGATGAATTGGAAGCCATTGCTATTAACTACATTCCTCTAAAGCGCAACAAACAGCCAAGACAGCTGCCTACTTCCATGCAAGAAACAGCTCCGCCTCACCCTCCGCCTCCGCATTAGCGTCGCCGTCTGCCGCTGCTGCTTGCCCCTCTGCCGCCGCTGCCGCCGCCGCTGCACCCGTCAGCAGCGGCAGACCGCGCGCGTAGCGCTCCCACTGCTCCCCGCCGCACGCCAGGTAGAGCAGCGAGTTAACGAGGCTGAGCTGCACCTTCCCGCCGTCCGCGAGCATGGACCGGAAGATGCTCATGGCGGTCTGTGGGAGCCGGGAAGGAGGTTCAGGTCGTGAGGCGGCCCAGGGCGGCGGTTTAGTGAGGGCGATGGTTTCAAGCACGGCCAAACAGAGCCATGGCACATGCAGCTAGCCCCTTCACATGACCAAGCACGTGCGAATCAAGCGGTGGCACGAAAGCCGAGCAAGAGGCAAGGCATGGCGATGCCCGTCTGCCAGCAGCGGGCGTCGTGTAGGCTGCTAGGAACAACGCAGGGGAGCAGGCAGCGTGCATCCTGCATGGTGGGTTGCAACAGCCGGGACCGCCTCCTCGCCCCACCTGCAAGTCGTTATGCTTGACTGCCATCATCAAGTCGCCAATCTGCAAAGCGGGAGAGGGAACCAAGGAAGACCGGGGTTAAGCGCGAGGGCTGCAGGGGTCATGAAGGCCAACATACTACCGCTGCGAACTCATACAGCAGTCAGGCCGCGTGGACTCAGGAGAACTGGGGACGGCCCCGGATATCGACGCACCCGAGTATCCCTGCCGCGTTTAGCCCATTTGTGTTGCCGTTGGCCTCCTTGCGCACGATCCTTGGCGGCAGGACCGTCGCGGCCGTGCCCGTTGGTAGCCGGACCGTCATCTACAAGTATTAACCACAAAGATACATGCCAGTTAAGACATTACAGATAACTCTAGTATAGCAGTGACCGTGAGATTACAGGATACAGCCGCTGCTGATGGACTACTGTTGGAAAGTTAGCCATGAAGCAGCATGCCATCGCACCAGTCCGCTGCCGCTTGGGTGCAGGAGCGTCTTGAGCTGAGGAGTTACAGGAATCCATAATAGCAGTATCGTCGTCGATATCTAATGCGTACAGGTCAGCAAGGGACCCAATGGACAGCGTTCCAACTGGCGGCGGAACAGGTTCAGCTACCGGTGCGTATGCTAAGAGTCGAAGACGGGTGCAAGCAATAAGTTTCCTAAAAGCAGGCGGCTGCCAAAAGGGCGCCCGTGCCAGCGCTGCAGCCCGACCGCAAAAGAGCATGGACGCAGCAGCGAACTTAATTGGCAAGTTAAGCCATCGCTAGAAGTTGAGCAAGAGCCCATGCCCTAATGATTATTGTGTGTTTTGTCGTACGCAACATGCTTGAGGCAATTGTCCGACGGCAATTGTTCCATAGGGGTCACAGTTTACCTGCAGCAACAGAATCAGCATGACCATTCAGATTCCTGTGTAGCAAGAACCGGTGCAGTATAAAGCGGGGATACACACAATGCCTGCGCCGTTTCGTACAAAGGAAGCAGGGAGCTATTGCCCTGATCAGGGGGATGCTAAACGATATGCACCTTCAGGACTTGCAGGGGACACCATGTTGCTTTTACATTTCAACACTAGTGCCGTCTGCTTCAGCTCCTCCCGCCGGGGCCTACCAGTCCCAGGGAGGGAGGGAGCCGGGATGTTGCTACTTGCTAGCCACTCCCTATACTCAATACGATACCTACCTCTGTGCTATCCTATGTCAACATTCCCCAGGGCAAATATTTATTCAGAGATTCTATAACTGCTTGATTGCTACTTAAGGACAGCTGTCCCTCCGGGCCAAAACATCAATGGCAACACATCCAGATGCCGGACGGAACGATTCCATGCAGTTACCAACGTTGCGACTATGAATAGGCGGAGAATCACGTGTTAGGGTGCCGCGTGCATGCAGGAGGATCACAGCAAGTAGGGATACCTCCAGAATGAGGGTGTCGCCACAACGACGCAAGCACGGCGCAGCAAACGCCAACACGAGCAACACAGCGTTTGCCGTACTGCGGTGCTGCATGGCGACGATAACGGCTCTACGCACGTTTGCAAATTTGCTTTAATTTTCTACTAAGATAATGCCCGGTGCTACCGTTAGCATACTGAAGACCACCGCACGCCAACAAGGTAACAACCCAATAACAAACCAACAGACCAAGCATCAAACGAACAGACGGCGGGAATCAAAAGCCAACTAGCCAGACAACCATAAAAGGCCAAGTCACCCGCTCATGAGACCATTAAAATTTCCACAAAACGCCCATCGCACCTCACTTACCTATCCGCGTTGCGGCGCAAAACTCGCCAACCATTCGCCGACTTTCCCATGTGCCTCCCATCGAGCCTGCCGTCTGCTTCCAACGGGTTGCATACAAGGTCGATGTGCCCTCATGTCATGCCACCTACATTAATCGCGTATTAAGAAAATCACGAGACAACTGCCGAGATCAGCGGATCACACAGTCCTTGGGCGCCGCTAACCCTCGCCCATAAGACCTGACCAAGCATTACTAAACACGAGCGCAGCAGCACGCGAGCCTCCAGACACAATCTGCTTACCTACCTGCCAATAAACGAGAGGTATCAATAAGAATGCACGCCGGTTCCGCGGTGCGCCTTTGCCTGCCCCATGACTACACAGGCCGTTGGTGCTTCAACGTCCGCACGAATATTCTCATCGCATCACGAAGTTCCCAATCTATTGCAACATCCTCGCTAAACTCTTGGCCTTTTGGCCAGCCAATAGGTGGCATCCTGCTGTAATTAAGGGGGGAAGACGAAATCTGCGCTGTGACTGCTGCCCCTCGTCCGCGCGTCTACACAAACTCTTGCCGCGTTTCCCTTCTCCCTCATTCCATCCTCCCCGCCTTCACTCAAACGCACGCCTGCGCCCGGCCTACACAACAAGCCATACCTCATACTAACCTCCCCCACCTTCGCGCCTTCACCGCGCCCCCAACGCTGCCGCTGCCGCAGCCTTGGCCGCAGTCCCTGCCGCCTCCACCGCCGCCGCCGCCTCCACCGCCGGCTGCAGCACCTCCCTCAGCGAGGCGTCCGGGTACATCTTCAGGAAGGGGTGCTGCGCCAGCGCCGTGACGCTGGGCCGCGCCTTGGCGTCCTTCTGCAGGCACTGCCCCACAAAGTCCACAAGCTCAGGTGAGAACTGGTCGGCGGGCAGCGCGGGCGGCGGCTCCATCACAATGTACTCCAGCAGCTCCCAGAAGCCCAGAGTCACACCGGACTCGCCTGCGCACCGGCAGCATAGCAGACCCAAGATGAGAGGGAGCACGGTCAATGCGGACGACAGAGCAAGAAGTTCAGAAGGCATTCACGCCCCCAGCGGGTCAGGATTGCCTTGATTAAAGCTCTAAACCCTCGTACATGCCCAAGCGAGGCATGCGGCAAACCCATGCACGCGTCTGGCGACCCTACCCGGCGGCGGGTACGGGAAGCGCCCCAGCGCGCACTCCAGCAGCGTGAGCCCCAGGCTCCACAGGTCGCTGTCAAAGCTGTACGAGTCGCCCTTGATGCGCTCGGGGCTCATGTAGGTGACGGTGCCCACCCAGGAGAGGCAGTTGGAGACGGAGGAGGCCAGCTGCCCCGACACGCCAAAGTCGCTGATCTTCACCTCGCCCGCGCTGTTGAGCAGCAGGTTGGAGGGCTTGATGTCGCGGTGGACAACCTGATGGGGGGGACGGGAAGGTTGGAAGGGGGATGGGATCATCAGAGGGGCTGAGCAGGGGAAGTTCGCACGCAAGGAAAGCCCCATGCGGGGCCTGCACTGATGCCATGCACACCTCGGTGTTATGCTCTCTGTGCCAAGCAAGGTACAGCCCGTCGCTCTCGGGTACCCACAACCCCCACAGCCCATCCGCCCTGCAGCCCCACCTTGAGCTCCTTGTGCAGGTAGTGCAGCCCCGCCACCAGCTGCCGAGCGATGTGCGCGATGACGGGCTCAGGCAGCCCGGGTCCCGCCAGGTGCTCCGCTGCAGCACACGAGTCCGAGGACCCGCCCACGCCAGCAGTCGCCCCACCCGCAGACCCGGACCCGCCCGCAGAGCCGGTGGCAGCTGCTGTCGCGGCCTTTTGACTGGACTGCTGCTGCAGTGTCCGGAGCTGTTGCTGTTGGTACTGCTTCGCCCGTGCCTGCGTAGCAGTCCAAATGGGTAGGATTAAATTCATTAAGAGCAAGGAATGTTGGTTGGGAGTGGCTACTAGAAGGCCGATAGCGGGACGTGGGCTCCACCCCTCGTTCCCATCTAAATGGTGTTACGTCTACCTTCACTACCTAGTTGACTGTCATTTGGGTTTACTTCTTGTCGCTTGTGCCGATGTGGGTCGCGACTACGAATAGCCCAACCCACATTAATGTGCCCATGGTTGCCTTTTACGGTCAAGTACCGCACACGCCGGACTGCTTTTGCGTTAGGGCCTACGTCCCCACGCCCTACCTTCAGCAGGTCCCCTAGGCTCCCCGCGTCGCAGTACTCCATGGCAATGGTGATGGCCCCATTGTCGAAGAATGCCGCATAGTACCGTACGACATTGCGATGATCCGCGCCGTATAACGTCCGCAACTCCGTAGTTACCTAAACGGAATGGCAACGGGCATAAAAGCGCTGAAGATGTCGACATATGCACACACTCCGAACGGCGTGCCGTCGCCATGGTGGAGGGAAGCGGCGGGAAAAGGGCCCTTCACACGGTCTTTGCACCAATGTGCGCGTGGAACAGGCACCCTGGGACGACAAAGCCAAGGGCATGCTCTGCCCCGCTTACCTGCTTCCGTACGGTGTCCGAAGACACGTCAAACTGGATCACTTTCAGTACCATGTGCCGCCCATCTCGCTTGTTGCGAACCTTCTTTGCCACGCCGCTGCTGCCCTGACCGATCACGCAAATCTCCTCAAAGTCATCCGGCGTGAGGCCCTCTGTGGCTCCCGCCCCAGCGCCGCTGCCGCCAGCGCGTTGTCGTGGGCTGACGGAGGCGCCGCCTCCACTGGTGCTGGCCTCCCCGGGGCCCTGAGGGAGGTGGGCGGCAGAGTGGCATAGTGGAGTGGTTGGCCGAAAGTCGTCATGTCTGGGATCATGACTGCGGAAGGGCTCACAGCCACTGAAGGTACCCTGGGTGCTGCATGCAACAGGTGCTGCCGGCGTGTCCCTAGCAAAACCATGGAACGCCGCACGCTTGCAGGGTAGGGGCTCAACGCACCCGCGAACTTGCTGAATCCTCCTCTTGTGGTAGCGGGCGCTTGTTTGGCTGAAGAGAGCTGCGGACATCAGCGCCAAGGCGTCAAAGGTACGTTACATACCATCCGCTAAACGGTCAGGACACGCAAGCGTCCTTACAAGCGCATTGGATAGGACATAAGGGTACACACAAATAAAGCGATGATATTAGGATTGAACGCTATCCACACCCAGTAGGCAGGAACCTACTTCGCTGAACCAGGGCGAGCCGCTCCAAGTGTACTTGCTGGTGAATTAATTTGCAGTCCCTCGCGGCTGATGGTTAAGTCACCCTCCACGAACTTGCCCTTATTCGTTCTGCATCCAGGCCATGTTGCAGGTGAGTTAGGCCGCGGCCCAAATGACCCACACCGCAAAGCTATAAAACAAATCTGGTCACACATTCGCAGTGGGCAACCAAGGGGATGGCTATTGCGGTTGCCCAAAAGCAGAACTCACAGCACGTAGGACGTCTTCTTCTCCTCCGGAACAGCGATAGGCTCTGGACGCTTACGATTCATTCTGTGTGGATAAGCGCTGCTTTTACAGCGGCACAGCCAGCCCGAGGTCTATGATGGCTTGGCAAGTTTAACAACGTATCCTAGGTATGCTTGCAACTTTAAGAGTGATGTGCTACTTTCAACGCGACGTATTTGGACATACTCTTTTCATCTAGGCCTGATAGCATGGTGAAGAAATGTAAAATGCATTCAACGAAAATTGTCGTGCATGGTGCGTCGCATCCCCGCAGGTACATGCATCGATGCATAGGATTCAAGATGCATAATAGGTTAAGATCATAAGTGTCAATCCCACCATAACGGTGGATGGTCCATAGCGTTCGATATCACCATAGTTTGAAAAACAGACACCAGGTCAAGCCGCTCTGGAAATGAACTCTGGGAGCCAACGCCTCGGAACCCATTCATAAACATTCTTGTACTATTTTTTGTAGCTGCTTGAGCGACATCCTTTCCACGCTGCAAACGCCATGGCGGCCTGTGTAGGAGCTCGTGTATGGGTTTCTCAAGACGCGTGTTGGGCTCCAGCTGTAGTGGTTTCCTCCGATGGGGAGCGACTGCGCGTCAGGCGGGAGGAAGACAGCGTTGAGGTGGAGGTGGATGCTAAGGGCGCCTGCCTTCGCAACACACACATCGTCGAGGTGGGTCGCCTTGAAGAATTCTTCGCGCTGTCACGAATGGAACATCATGATCATGCTCAAACCTACGGCATCTGCGTTGTTATCTAACGCATACCCGTCTATCCGTGCACAACGTTGAAGCTTCCGCCCGCATCGCAACCGTCGGAATGTTTTGGGCGGCCATACATGCGCTCGTTATGCTAATTCACATAATCCGTCTTCTGCTTCTTGCTAAAACATGGAGTCGTTGATCAGTTTTGTGCTTGTTGCCTGTCCCTCCAACAGGACATGACTACTTTGCCCTTTCTTCACGAGCCTGGCGTCCTCTACAACCTCCAGGTATAGTATTTTGCATCTCGGGAGTATCAAGCTCGGCAACTTAAGTGCGAGGAAGTTGCAATGTTAAAAACACGAGGGCGTGAAAGCCCCTTGGTGGCCGAGTGGAACGTTGTTCACTCTTGCGCGATGTAGGGTTTAGGTTCAATATCGCTTACATGACTGCTATGTTGCAACGAAAACCCCACGTTTTCCACTTATGCCCTCAGCGCTTTTCCGAATGAGCAGGCACCCAACCCCAACCGTGGCACCCCCGCGTTTTGCCCGCTCGTGGCTGTGAGCTTTCCCGTACAACCCCTCCCCATGCCGTTGCAGAGCCGCTACCAGCAAAGCGACATCTACACGTACACTGGGAACATTCTTATCGCGGTGAACCCATTTAGACCTTTACCGCATTTGTACGGCACCAGCGTCATCGAGCGCTACCGCTTCTCGCCACGGGAGCAACTCCCACCACACGTCTACGCTACGGCCTGTGCAGCCTACCGGAACATGATGCGCGATGGTGCAGGGCAGGCAATCCTGGTGAGTAATGGGGCTCCGATTTGGGTTGCAATCTTACAGTTGGGGGCCTTGGCACCATGCCGGCAGCTGTGCCTCTATCCAAAGGGCAGTTTGGCGATGTGGGTCGTCCATACCCAGATTCTGGCACGCTACAAACTCCTATTGCTCGACTAGCAACCTGCAACCCCTTCATTACAACGCGCTAAAAACATGCTTGCCTCTCTTGTTGTCCCTCTGCACCTGTTCTAGGTCACGGGTGAGAGCGGTGCGGGCAAGACGGAGACGGCCAAGCTGATTATGGCTTGCCTCACGCACCTTGGAGCCCACCGTGGCACGTCATCGACAGGCGGCAGCGGCATGTCGGGCGTTGAGCAGAAGGCAAGGCCAGGGGTTGGGACGTTTGGGTTTTCTTAGCCGATCCGCGTCGAGACACCGTGACTGTATGGCAATTGGCATCCAACGTTTGGGGGTGGGGTAGCTGGACGAAATGATGCTGCATTGATCTGGGTCGAGCCTTCCTGGGTCGGTTAAACGTAGGCCCTCAACAGGCGATACATGTGGTGGCCTGCATGGAGCATACGGCATATCAGCATCTCACTTCACCCTTACCCAACCCCTGTGCGACGACGAGCACAGATTCTCGAGTCCAATCCGCTACTGGAGGCGTTTGGCAACGCCAAGACGCTGCGCAACAACAACTCCTCGCGATTCGGCAAGTATGTGGAGATCTTCTTTGACCCGGCGGCAGGCGGCGTGGTGACGGGCGCTGCGGTCCGGACGTACCTTCTGGAGCGGTCGCGCGTTGTGGCGGTCAATAAGCCCGAGCGCTCCTTCCACATATTTTACCAGGTGTGTCTGCTCTCTGAAGCGTGTGAACCCTCTGTGTCCGGGAAACAAGGGCGGCGGATGCAAGTTGGGCTTCCATTGCGCAGTGTGCAAAGGAGACAGTTGCACGCAACCAATGCTTCGTGTCATAACCTTACTGAGCCCCATGCTCCGTGCGCCCCGCAACACTCAGTTGGTGTATGGCGCCAGCGCCGAAGACCGCGCCGCCTGGCGGCTGCCCCAAACCGCAGCCGGCTTCGCTTACCTCAACCGAAGCAACTGCTTTGAGCTACCAGGACAAAGCAACGCAGAGGAGTACCAGGTGTGCTGTTAGCGGGCTGTCGCTTGTGCCAAGCCATGCAAAACGATGTGGGTCGGGCCCTATGGGTTCCGAAAGAAATTGGGTTGCCGAGCTGTCACGTATTATGGCTATGGTACGTCCACAAATGGCTAAGACTGCTTTTTCCACTGCTGTCCTTCCTACTTGCAGCACACCCGGCGCGCCATGTCCCACATCGGCCTCAGTGACGAGCAGCAATCTGCCGTACTGGCGACCGTTGCTGCCGTGCTTCATCTGGGCAACATTACCTTTGCAAACGGCCACGTGGAGGGCGACAGCAGCAGCGGCCATGAGGGCGCGGTAGTGGCGGACGCCGCGGCGGCGGAGGCCCTGGAGACGGCGGCGGAGCTGCTTGGTGTGGATTCGGGTGCCCTGACGGAAGCGTTAACGACTCGCCAGATCCAGACACCGGAAGGTACGTGCAGCTCGTTTCATCCCTTTGGACACCTTACCCTGCGGCGCCCCAAACGTGTCTAGCCGAAAGGGGTGCACATGCAACGAAGGACACACCTCACTTTTAGGCGTATATCCTACTGCATCAATAACTCCACAAACGCTCCCACATCCACACACTCGGTGCAGGGCCCATCGTGATGCCCCTCACGGCCCAAGCCGCCACGGACGCGCGCGACTCCATGGCCAAGGTGGTGTATGCGCGGCTGTTCGAGTGGCTGGTGGCGGCGGTCAACACGGCGGTGGACGAGGCGCACAACGGCGGCACCGGTAGCAGCAACGGCGGTGGCGCCGCGTGCGCTCCGGGGCACCTCTCCATCGGACTGCTGGACATCTACGGCTTTGAGAGCTTCGAGGTGAGCGGGGTCGAGGGCGGGTTTGGCTGCTGCGGTAGGCAGCGGGGAGCTTACCTGTGTGAGACTCGCGGGCGGTCTGTGTATGCATGCGCGTATCTTGCAGGGTGCATGGGTTTGGCTGGTGTTGTACCTGGTGTTGGGTGAGAGGGCGCATGGCATGGAACTCGCGGCCCCTGTCCCCCTCTGTCGCACCAACCCACATCGCTTCCGTACCCCTCCCTGTTACCTAGGTAAACGACTTGGAGCAACTCTGCATCAACCTGACCAACGAGAAGCTGCAGCAGCACTTCAACCAGCACGTGTTCAAGTGGGAGCAGGTGGGGACGCCGGGGTCTTAGCATCACGGAGCGTCGCAGGGTCTGCAGCCTGCCACGGGAAAACTGTCCCGGGGAGGGTTTCAACAGCAAGTGGGATTCCTGGACTGTGCGGCCCAACGGCTTAGGGAGCTGCGCATGGCGCTTTCCTGGTCGTACACAACGTTGTCCCTGGTTGGCTTTTGTACGGGCCCTAACGTGCGCATGCCATGTATCCCGCAGGCCGAGTACGAGCGTGAGGGTGTGGACTGGTCGTATATCTCCTTCCGCGACAACGCCGACGTGTTGGAGCTGCTCGAGGGGCGCATGGGCATCATGGACCTCCTGGACGAGACGTGCCGCTTCCCAAAGGCGAGTTATGGGCTGGGGTGCATCATCACTGGGAATGCTCAGTGCCTTTAGTGGGGCCCGCCTTCGGAACAGAGCTACAGCACCCCGCAGCAGGGTAAGTTTGCCTGCCTGACCATTTTTCCACCCCCTCGCGTCATGTTTATTGACAGGCTACTGCGGACGACCTGGCGACCAAGTACGGCAGCAGCTCCGCGGTGGCGGGGAACTCCCGCTTCACACGTCTGAAGCGGCCGGCGACCTCCTTCAGCGTTGAGCACTACGCTGGTGGGTTCGATACCTGGCGTGTGTTAGCCTTGAAGCTTCAATCGGCCCCCGGTGCCGTCCCCACGCTTCAACTCGTGCTCCCTAAGCCGAGTCTCCCCCTCCCCACTGCCTGTCCGACACAATCTTCCCTCGCCCCACGTGTGTTTTCATAACCATCCTCGCCCTTTGCCCACCCCTCCGCTTGCCCTTCCACCACCCCAGGCTCCGTCACGTACAGCACCCTCAACTTCCTGGACAAGAACCGCGACTACGTGGTCGCAGAGCACCAGTCGCTGCTGGGCCGCTCCGCCCGCCCGCTGCTGCAGGAGCTCTTTGCGCCCGAGGGAGGCAGCTCCAACGGAGGGGGAGCCGCAGGTGGCAACGGAGGAGCCGGCGAGGGCAACGGGAGCGGTCCCGGCCGCACGCAGAACCAGTTTCAGTTCCGCAGCGTGTCTAGCCAGTGCCGCCGACAGCTAGCAGAGCTCATGGCCGCACTGTCGCGGCTGCAGCCGCACTACGTGCGATGCATCAAGCCCAACGCCAGCAACTCGCCAGGCGAGTTCGACTCGCAGTACAGCCTTCAGCAGCTGCGCTGCGGCGGCGTCATGGAGGCGGTGCGCATCGCCTGTGCAGGGTACGCCTACCGCCGCCCCTACGCCGCGTTCCTGGACCACTTTTGGCAGCTCTGCCCTGAGCCCGTCCATGCGCTGCGCCGTCGGGCCGCGGAGCTCCGATCGCTGCAGCAGCTGCAGCAACAGCAGCCGGGAGGGTCCTCGCCCCAGGGCGACAACGACGTGTCGTCTGAGCTGGCGGCCGGAGCGGCGCTAGCGGGGCTTGGGGTGGAAGAGATGCATGCGGCAGCGAAGGCGGTGATGGCGGCGTCGGGGCTGGCGGCGGAGGAGCAGAAGACGGGGGTGCCGCCGCACCACCTGGGCTTCACCAAGGTCTTCCTGCGCGCCACCGCGGCGGCCGCGCTGGAACGGAAGCGCTTGGCGGTGGCTAATGACGCGGCTACCACCATCCAGGCGCACTTTAGGCGGTGGCAGGTGGGTGAATCCTTCGCCTTTTCAATGCGTGCATGACAGGGAGTAGCGGCCGACATGTCCAGAGTATGCGCTGGTAGCTTGAAATCAACTTCCCATTCCATGTTTTCTGTCAAGCGCATGAACAACGTTGGCCCTGCGCTTGTCTTTGTGCGCAGGTCGAGCGGTGGTACCGGGCTCTTCGGCAGGCCGTGATTAGATTACAGGTGAGGTGCAAGCCTTTCAGCACGTACCGCTACTCGACAACCATTTAACCATCTTGACTCCTGGGCTGTGGACAAGCCAAATGCTCTACATGTCTCTCCGTACCCGCGCTTTCCCGCCTATACGCATACGCTTAATGTCTACCGCCCTTCCGCTCTGTCCTTCGCGTTCATGCTCGCACAGGCGCACGCTCGCGGCCTGCTGGCCAGGCGCCAGGTGGAGCAGCTCCGCCGCGAGCGCGCTGTCACCGCCATCCAGAGCGCCTGGCGCTGCTATGCGCAGCGGCAGCGTTTCCTGCAGCAGCGGAAGGCGGTGGTGCGCATCCAGGCGACGTGGCGGGGCATGTACCAGCGGCGGCAGTACGAGGCCATGCGGCAGGAGCGCGCGGCGCTGGTGCTGCAGGCCGCCTGGCGCGGTGCGGTGGAGCGGCGGGCGTACCTGATAGCAGTGCAGTATTGGCGTGCGGCGGTGGTGGTGCAGAAGGCGTGGCGCGGGTATGCGGCGCGGCAGTTGTATGCGGAGGTGAGGATGGGGGGCCGAGTGAAAGGGGCCTCTGTGTGTGGTGAGATGGGGCAAGGGGTCATCGTGATAATGCCCGTTCGACGGGCGGCTTGCGAACATTGCAAGCCCAAAGTTGTGGCTGGATTCCTGTAGTATGCTCAAAGCCGCGCCACCCTCCAAATGGTTTTGACCGCAGCTGAGCGTTCCCTCGCCCCCCCTTCCATGCTCCCCATGCACGCAGCTGCTGCCGCTGCACCGTGCGGCACTCGTCTGCCAGCGCGTGTGGCGCAGCCGCCGGAACGGCTCGCAGCTGGGTGAGCGGCTGCGGTCTGTCGTGCTTGAGTACATGGAGGTCAACCGCGCGGCCATGCTCATCCAACGGAACTGGAGGGCAAAGGTAGGGGCGGGGCTGGGGAGCGTCCAACTGCTATCTACAATACTAGTCGGCGCTTGCGTTCGAGGGTTGAGTGTAGGAATCGGCAAGGGTAGGTGGCATTTCCCCATGCGTCAGTAGCATTGCCCCCATGCGCCTGTACAACGTTAACCGGTTTGCATGTTGGCTTACAATGCTTTGTCTGCCTTGCTGTCTGCAGTTGGCACGCAAGCTGTGCAGCAAGCTGCGGTTGGAGCGCAAGAAGGCGGCGCTGCTCGCCAAGTTCGGCGTTGCTGCGGCTGCGCAGCAGCAGCAGCCCCTCATCTCGCGGAACTCGCCGGGCGCCTCGCGTCACATGGTGGGTGGTCAACATTCAACGGCTTGCTACATACTCGCTTCTGTCACAAGGGTTGAAGTCACACGGCTCTAGACTCAGCGGCGTTCTCCACCTGACCTGACCGCATGTCGCCTTCATGTTCACTCCGTCCTAAGCGACCTGAAACAACCCGTGATGCAACCCCATGCAGGACGTTTCCACGCCTGTCAACACCCGGCCGCGCACCCTACGCCACTCGGGCAGCTCCTTCAAGCCCCCCGGGCCCGGCCTGCTGTGTGGCAGCTCCGCCGGCGCGACACCCATGTCTGCTGGGCCGCGGATGTCCATGTCGGCTTCTGCTACGCCCTCCGACATTGTTCGGGCGGATGATGTGACGCAAGGGCGCGACAGTGGCTCTCGCGTACAGTCACGGCTACAGGAACTCGCGAACTTCAAGGTAGGCAGATTTAAAGGGATTTCAGGGGGCTCTGGAACTAGGAGGATTGCAAAAAAAATAGGCGATTTAGGTTAGCCGATGTCGCCCAACGGCTTTAAACTCCTGTCCTTGCAGGTCTCGCCACTTTTGGCCTACTGGCAACAGCATGTGGCGTCAGTCGAGGAGAACCGCCGGCCCGGAGAGGCACATGTGGCTCCAAACGTTTCCGTGCGGCCACGTACCGCGCCTAACCGCCGCGGACCTTACGCCAAAAGCGACGGAACCCCTGCTGCTCCGCGGACCCATGGGTCGCCCCACGCCGCGACTCCCTCTGCGGAGCTTACCTCGGCGCCGAGCTCACCGCCCGACACGGCTTTCCGCGGCGCCAGCTCCTCCCTGCTCTCCGTCGCGGGCGCCAGCTGCTCGACTAGCAACGGCGGTGCCAGCAGCCGGGGTGGAAGCTACACCTCGATTGGGGGCATGACGGAGCTGGGGAGCGGGGCTCTGAGCTGTGAGCCGTCGTACGGCACTCTCCTTGGGGGTGGCCGCTCGGATGAGGTGATGTTGGCAACGGCAATGGTGGAGGACGGGGCTCATTAGGAAGTGAAGTAAGGTACATACTGGGGAGCAAACATTGCCAGGAAAGGCGGAGTGTTGCGTTTTCTTCGAGCTGTGGCGTTGACCGAACGTGCTTCACGTGGACAGTTGGGCTGACTGGGTGACAGGCACAGACGGGGTCATGGGTACTACACGCTAGGTGGCGCGTTTGCAAAACCGGCTCCTGGATTGGAGTTGGAGTGGGGACGGCGCGCTGACCGCAGTTTTGATTCGTTTGTACCGCATTGGGGTGGTGTCCAACATACGTGTCCTTGTTCCTTGGGCTCACGAGGCTTGCATGCTTGGTGATACCGCATGGGGTGCGATATTCCAGCAGCACGTCCCCTGCGCCACTGCGAACACTGCGAGGCGACGATCCATGTGGGGAATGTGTGGTGTGCATGCGTGCGCACATTCCGCTTATAATACTTGTGCCCGGGAATGGTGTGTAACGGCCTGTGGAAGGAAGGCCCTAGGCGGTGTACGTTTGGTGCGTTACTTTTCGGACACTTTGGACTTTCGGGAATGAGCGGACGCTTGGATGCAAATTGGTTCTATCGCAGCCACTTGGTTTTCCGGTGCCCAATTTATGTACAACATGGAATGCGGTTTATGAAGACTTGTCACACTTGGGATGGCTGTGCTCGAACTGGTGTTTTACTTGGCTCCAGAGCCCCCAACGCCGCTGTCGTGGTGGGGCGTCGCAACCCATGGCTCATGCGCTGCTGCCTTGTCGTTGGGCCCTGGGCAATGATTGAAGCAGATGGCTTTGGGGCTGTACGGAATGTATTATACTAGTTTGCTTGAGGGTGTGGCCCCTCCTTCCAATACTGTACGGCTCATGTTGGGTACTGCTTTTCATCGCCCACATGGGGCCAAAGTATCTTTTTGTGCCTTTCGCTGCAGTTACAGTGAACGAATAAAGACGTTATGGTGTGCGTTTCCCCTATGCGTGGGTGTGCATTATGGACGTGGAGGGCGTTGAAGTGTTTCAGTCAGTGGGTTCATGCAAGTTAAGAGCAGGCCGGAGATGCTGTACGCAATTGTGCGCCTAATCGTTAGCGCCCATGGCGAAAGAGGAAACGACATTGACCCAACTTGAACATCCCATACGCGGTTCTGCTGTTCCACCGAAGACGGATGTTGTGTTGGGATGCACGATAAAAAGTTCGCAGCTGTCCTTACACGGTGTACTCGGTAAGAGCAGCTCCTTCAGTTCTGCACGCTATTAATACCGGGGGTGAAGTCAGGGATAGTACACCACTACAGCAAGCAGTACAAATGGGTTACATCCCACCAGAACACCAGGAAGGTTACATGCGCAACGCAAAACCATAGGTTTACGATAATTAACCCTAAACCTTGTATCACACCCTAACTGTACACAGTCAACAATGAGCCCTACTCTGCACCCTAGATGAAAACCTGCTAGCCGGCATCTCTCCGGCCTTAATAATCCCAACCACCCATTAGCCCTGAAGCGTCAAGCCACCTCAGCAGCACTCAGACCCATGGGTCAGCACGGTGGTTAGCGTCTTAAGATTGCCAACGCTTGATCAATCCTGCAAAGCCCAAATCAAGAGCTGAACACTGGGACACCAGAGACCCCATAACCTCATGGCAAGAGGAGACGTTGCCTGGTAAAGCACATGACAATGCATGGGGTGCACAAAGCATGAGCCACATAAACCAGACAACTTGCACGGCCGATGGTGTTTTCAGCCTTCCGCCCGTCGTCTTAACTCGTGCCCATGTCTTTCACTGTAACCCACTATGTAAGACGTCCACTCCATCAACCACCCAAATCCGAAACCCCTTACATTCTCTGGGAACACTGGTACACCGCTCGAACAGAAGCGCAATTACTGAAGTGTCAGATATTCTTTCAGTAATGCTGACGGACTAACTAGTTTATACATGTTTACCGGCCTCATTCAAACAAACCCCTATAAGTGCCTTCCAACTTCCCCGCAAGCAACTGAACGCGTTCCTCTGCTTAGCTTCACAGCTCAACCGGGGTTAAATGCCAGGCGTCAATAAAGTCCAAGCAGGTCTAGTGCGCCACGTATATCCTTACCGACAGCGGTCTACAAGCCCCTATTACAACGCCCAAGAAGCCCCAGAACTGTGCAACCCAGCCATGCAGGAGATAGCCCGCGCTACCCCGCTTCAGCATACGCACAAGTGGGTGTGGGGTTTCGTCAAGACGCCAATCCATGCCAAGACCCTCCCAACACGCAAAGCGCTAGAATAACATGAAAGCCAAACATTCCGCCGTCGTCCCCAATCGCCTGCACTGACCTAGAAACATGCATGCAAGGGGGGCCAAGGGGCCAAGGGCCCCTGCCTAGCGGCCCCACGACAACAGCCTAAGGTAATCAGACACCGAGCTGCTCAGCCGCTGCAGCAAGCTCCCCGGGCCGCCCAAGCCGCTGCCCTCAAGCGGCTGCTGCTGCCCCGGTGGGGAGCGGAACCGCGGCGCTCCCTCATACGTCTGTTGCAACACCTGACGGCCCGTCAGCGCGGACGCCGCAGCGGCTTGCAGCATGGCGGCGTCCGCGTGCGGGTCGGCCATGAGGGGGTGCCCCAGGTAGGGCTGTCTAGGCCCCGGAAACGGCAACCCAGGCGCCACGCGACGTTGCATCTCGGGCGCCACGAACGGGGTCGGCAGGTGTGAGTCGGCGCTGATGGAAGCCATGTCCGCCTGAAGGTGTGAGGGACGGCGTGAGGAGAAGAGCAAGGCTTTACGTAAGCAAACTAGCAAGGACCGATCGTGGTGTCATTGGATAACGGCGGCGGAACAGCTCAGGCCGCTCCCCAGCACAGCGCACAAAGATACACAACGTCGGTGAAAGGTCCAATCAGGAGCTTGGCACAGAGCGCGCTCTAGCAGCGTATAGGCTCGCCAACTACATGCAGTCCCATAGTGCCCCATGAGGCCGTCGTCACTTGCACCCCCTCCTATTCCAACTCGCCCCAATCGCCTCAAGATCCCCACCTGGAACCGGCGCGAATCAGCCCGACGACCAGCATCCGCTGCGCGTCCGGAGGGCTCCGCTCCCCGCCGCGACCTGCCCGCAGCCGCACCGCCTCGGTTGCCATCCTCCTCCTCCTCCTCCCCTTCCGTTGACTCGCTGTCCCCTCCTCCACGTCGATCCCGCACCGCCTCGCGATCCTCATCACCGTCCGAAGAGGCGTCCTCGTACGCCGCACGTGCCGGCCGCCTCCCGCGACCACGACCACGTCCCCCCCGCACACCCCTCCCCCCCGCCACCGCCCTCGGTGACGCCCCTGCCTCCCTCGCATCCGGCCCTCTGCGCGGCGGCCAGCTAGGCATCCCGTTCACCCCCCGGCTGTCCAAACCCAACAGCAGGTTCGCAGCGGCTGCCGCCCCCAGGCCGCCGTCATCCAGACCCCCGCCTGTCGCGGCTGCCGCCATGTCGGCGAGGGCTTGCTCCAGACCCATGCTGTGTTGCCCCAGCCCAAGAGAGCCGCCGCCGCCACCGCCGGCTCCGAAACCACCAAACGGACCCAGACCTAGAGGAGCATTGCCGCCATGGCCGTCGTCGTCGCCTCCTTCGATGCCGTTCGCGACCAGGCCGGGGTCCCGGCGACCGAAGGAGAGCATGTTCTGGAGCATGTGGCTCATCCTACGAGGCAGCTTCTTCTGTCCGCCGCCGCCACCGCTGCCGGGGGACAACTCCTCGCGGCCGCGCTTGCGATCCGGCGTCGCGGTGGGGCCGGTGGGGCCGCCGCCACCGCGTCGCAGGGTGTCGCCGTCTGCCGCGTCTCTCCACTTGGACGGCGACCCGAAACGCATGTCCGCGGTCTGGGAGAGGGCAATTTAGGGGTCAAGATAGGAGTAAGAAAAGGGTTGTGTAGGAGTTTGTGTGAACGCAGAACTCGTCCACCGAGCATACTGTATACTGCTACCGACAGGTCTAACCACCAAATGCCGCTTTGCCCCGCAAGGGCCCCTCACAGCCACACCCAGTCCCCATACCAAGGCTGACCTGTCGCCGCTGCTGCGGCTGCCGGTGTGGCCGCCTCTCGTAGTCTTGCCGCCTGGGAGAGCGGCCCAACGCCTCCTCCTCCTCGTCCTCAAACATCTCTGACCTCCTGGCAGCTCCCCTCCCGCCGGGTCGGCGACCCCGGTCCTCTCCGTCGTCGCCAGAATCCAAGCCCCTGCCCGCGGGCCTCCTCGGGCGCCGGGCTGCCGATGCCGCCGACCGGCCCCTAGGCCGCCCCCATTGCTCCTGCTCGTCTCCTTCATCCTCCTCCTCCTCCTCCTCCTCATATCGGTGCCGCCGGCGCCGGCGCTGACGGTACCGCCGTTCCTCCTCCTCCTCCTCTTCTTCGTCCTCCTCCTCCCCGTCATATGCGTCGTTGTAAGGCCCGCGCCGCCGGTACTGCCGGCCAGCATCAGCTGGCCCAGCTCCCCGGCCGTTGGCTGCGGCCGCAGCGGCTGCCCCTGCTAGCCGCCCGTCCAGGTCATCTGGCGGGCCCCCATTCCTGCCAGCCATTGCATTAAGCGCGGCGGCAAGCGGGTCCGCCTCACCCCCCTCCGGCCCCGACCAATGGTTAAACAAGCTGTTTATCAGCCGAAGCGTGGAGGTCCGGCCGATGAGGCGCCCAATCATGCCGCACTGCTCCTGGATGTGGGGCGGCAGCGGCGCGCTGATCAGCTGCATCAACACGGTGCTGTCGACTCCCAGCATACCACTGGGACCCGAGCTGGAGGGCCCGCCAGCGCTAGGACCCGCGGCCCCAAAGCCGCCCATGACGTCCGCACCGCCGCCGCCAGCTGCCTCGCCACCCGCGCCTTCCTCCATCCCACCGACGCCGCCGCGGCCCCCGTAGCCCTCGCTGCTGGCGCTGCTGTCGTCGCCTGCGCGGTGGCCACCACCGTTGCGGAAGTCCCCTCCATGCAAGGAGGGCCCAAAGGCGTCCTGTGGCAAAGGCGGGTACTGATGCCGGTGTTGCTGCTGCTGCTGCGCCGCCAGCTGGTTTCGGAGCTGTTGTTGCATCTGGTGGAGCTGCAGTTCATGCAACTGCTGCTGCATGGAGGCCAGGTAGGGTCCGTAGACCTTGTCCACATCCGCCTCCGTGGCATGTTCCTGCTCCAGCTGCTGCTGCTGCTGCTGCCGCTGTTCGTCATCCACCTCCTCTTCCTCCTCATGCTGCTGCTCCGGCGCTGCGCGCCGAGGCAACTGGGGCTGGGTGGTGCCGGAGGACGGCGGACTGTGGGCCGGAGGAGAGGCAGCGCGCCGCCGCCGCTGCTGAGTGGGTCGTTTGGGGGCAGGCTTCTTGGGTTGCTGTGGTGGAGGCGGCAACGGCTGCGGTGGCGGTGGAGGTAGTGGCAGCAACAGCTGCGGTGGCAGTGAAGGTGGTTGCTGTAATGGCTGCGGAGAGGGTTGGGGAAGCTGCGGTAACGGCTGCAGTGAGGTTTGCGGCAGCTGCGGTAACGGTTGCGGTGAGGATTGGGGAAGCTGCGGTGTCGGCTGCGGAGAGGTTTTCGGTAGCTGCGACGGCTGCTGTGGTGAGGTTTCCGAAAGTGGCAGCTGCTGCTGCGGAGAGGATTCCATAAGCTGAGGCGGCGGCTGTGGTGAGGTTTGCGGAAGCAGCGGCGATGGCTGCGGAGAGGGTTCTCCCTGCTGCCTCCGCTGATGTTGCTGTTGCTCTTGTTGCTGCTGCTCCTCCTCCCCTTGCTGCTGTTGCTCCCGCTCCCCTTCTTGCTGCGACTCTTGCTTTCGTTCTTGTTCCTCCTTCTCCTGCTGCTGTCGTGACTGCTCCTGCTGCTGCCGCTGTTGCTGCTGCTGCTGGAGTTGTTTCTGTTGCAGCTGCAGCAGCTGCAAATGTTGAAGCTGCTGCTGCAGCTGCTGCAACTGCAGCAACTGTTGGTGCAGCTGTGGTTGTGCAGGTTGCGGTTGCGGTTGCTGCTGCTGCGGCTCTTCCTTCAACTGCTGCTGCGGCTGCTGCTGTTCCGGAGCATCCTGCGAGTCCTGTGGCTTGGGAAGGGGCTGTTGTGGGCCCGCTTGCTGGGCCACGGCGGGGCCCGCTTGCTGGGGCAAGGCGGGGCCCGACTGGTGAAGGCCCGGCGCGAGTCGCCCAGGCTGCGTTAGCGCGCTTAGCATGCTGGCTACCTGCGACGGTGCGCCGTTGGCGCTTGCTAGGCTGAGCAGTCCCGGGAGCAGCCCCCGCAGCTGCAGCTCTTGGAGCTGCTGTGGCGTAGCGTTCGGCGGCACCAACGTCGTTTGCACCGGCGGCTGCTGGTCGGTTTTGCCAGCGGCAGCAGCGGCCTGGAGGCTCGCGGCGCGTGCCCGCAGGGTGTTGAGGATTTGGAGGCTGGCGAGGGGGAGCCCGAGAAGGGATGCTGCTGCAGTGGCGGCTGCTCCAGGAGCAAGGGCGGCAGGGGCGCCTTGTGGCATGCTTGGCCCAGCCGCGGCGCCGCTGCTGCGGGGCCGCTGCTTGCGCGGCGTCTCGGAGTCTTGGTTGTCTGTCTCGCTATCGCTGCTGTATTCCTGGGGACAGGGGGCCGAATGGTGGGCACAGTGGTAGTGCGGGATCGTAGCACCGGCAGAAGTCTATATGTTGTTGGAAAGCGGCGAACAGCGAGTAGGATGCCAGGTTTGCAGCTCAACCCCTTCTAAGTTGCCCCCGTTATTCAAGCAAGCGGCCTTCTTACTCCCGTTCCTCCCGCCTTCTTCTTCCGGCAGCGGCGATATTTCCTGAAGTAATCGGGAATATCCTCCAGGCGTCGCATGCCTTTGGAGTGTTTCTTTGTCTCCTCCCAAGTCGGCCCGGTGCCTCCCCAAGCCAGTATGGCATTCGCATCATACCACCTGAGGCCGCATAAAACAGCGTACGGAAACATGTTGCGGTCACACAGGAGCATTAGCCAAAGGTAAACACTGCGCAAAGCCTGGTTTCCTAGTCAAGAAGGTGCAACTTCCCTGAGATGGGGTCGCGCCTGCTACTGTCATGCTGCACAGAACCAAGCAACGCCCATGGCAGGATAATATCCTATTAAAGCTGGTATATCCCATGCTTCGCCGCCGTTTTACTTGCCTCTTCATTTCGTTCACGTTTGGCCGCTTATCAAACTTCGCCACATAGTCCCTCCACCAGGAGTTGAACTGCAGGGCGCATAGTACAGTAGCATGAGAGCTTGTTAGTAAACCAAGGGCGCAGTCCCCCAGCTTCAGCATTCATTTCCGTCAACGCACCGGCTCCCAGTATCCCATCTTCCGCCTCGCTGATTCCGCCATTGCATCTGCTTGTATTGGGACTAGGAAGGAAAATGACTATTCGATGGCGTAAGCTTTCGTGGACGGGAGATGCCCAAAAAACCAGCGTCAGGACATCAAATTGTCATATATGAAAGAAGTATATACAGGGCTGTATCATCTGAGCGCTTGGGCAGCGACAGTCCACGCCAAGGCGGTGGCCTTCCAAGCGTACGGGATCGTCTATGTAGTACGCTGCTATTGCTACAGGTTCCGCTAGCAGCAATACGTTTGTTGTATATGCAGATCTACCGCTTGCATAGGGCGTCCTGCTATGCTGGTGGGCTACAGGCAAGGCTAGAACTGTGTTGTACTGAACTTTCTTCACGTCAAGCGCGTCATAGCTTCTGCGCTTATTGCACTCAGGCAGAAAGATCATCAGTAAGAGTGCAACAGCGTGTTCCTGCACCAAAAGACAACAGAGTTGTGACCTGGCGTAACTGGTTTTGCCCTGCGCGCGTGACCGTGTTCCACCGTGTCTCCCTCAGCAGCTCCGTCATTCCCCTTGGCCACAAACACTTCAGCTCCCCGATCGACGGCTCTCACGCAACCTCGTTGAGTACCAGCGAGCCCTTAGGCGTTTATAGCTCAACCACAGAGCGCAGGATTACCGTGATCCTGACATGCAGGGGAATCAGTCCTGGCTCGTTTCCCTCCTAACAAGTTTGCCTGCGGTGCACGTTCAGCTCCTATGGCAAGAGGTAGCATGGCGGCACAGGTGCTGACGTCGTACTGCTGTACTAACGCTGCAAAGCACCGAAACCACAGGGCAATTGCATCACCGTGGAGGTTGGGGATACGGAGGCCAACCTCTACTTGCGCGCGGGGTTCGTGGCTGCCATCCAAATCCCCAAGAAGAGGTAGTGTGCCTGTCCATCCGGCAATGTAGCGTGGAGTTGATGTTTTACGACATGGGCCCCGTAGCCTAAGCACGCATGTTCCCGCGATGTCCGTCCATTAGGGTCGACGATGGCAGGCAGGTTTGCAAGCTCTGTTGTGCGGCGCACTCGAGGCTTTGGCTTGGGGAACATACGTGTCACGGATGGGGGTGTAAGAGGGAGAGGTTAACTAACCCTGTGAATGCGTGGGGGGGCCCCGCGCAACGCCTCCGCACGGAGGTGCACATGCAGCGCCAGGCGATGCCCCGCCCTACCACGAGCCGTACTCAAGTAATGTCAGGCATTACAGACCCAGCCCGCTTTCGGACACCCGCATTGCCTGCCTGCTTTCACTCCTCACCAGCCCGCACTAACTGCCTAACACGTCCCTGCACGTCTGCGCTGCCCACACTGCACTACCACCTCACCCCATCCAACAAGACAATGAGTCCAGTGTAGCACCCCTTGGTGAAACCTTAACATTCAAGGATACAGGCATACAGCTCGCCTAAATCTCCTTTTCACCCCATCCGGGTACCTAGTGCGCCCTACCACCACCCACCCCTACCCCATCCAAGCTAGGTACTGTCGTGCAGTCGTACCCCACCTCCTAAAGCCCCCACACACACATCCTGCATGCTTACGCCGGCTGCCAGCCCGCGTCAACGCCCCTGCCTCGCACGCACGCACGCATGCATGCAACACAACCACTGCCTAATTCCCCCTTGCCGCAAGCTACCTCCCATCCTGCATGGGGGCGCATGGTCCCAGCCCCAAACACTCAACCCCCACTCCGCATGACCAATGCCGGTATGACTCTATACGCCCATATACTACCCAACCAGTCAATCCCAACCCCCTCCTGCCCTTCCTGCCAAACCTCCTCCTGCCCCGCCCCACCCTCACATCCACGCAGACCAGCCCACATACATCCGACACAGCCGGTGCGGGTCCTGCGCCTCCACCAGCAGCGCCCGCACCTGCCCCTCCACACTCAGCGGAGCCCCGCCCACGTCGGCAGCCGCAGCGGCAGCAGCAGCCAGCGCCGCCGCACCCCCGCCGCCCCCGGCTGCTGCTGCCGCTGCCCCCCCTCCTGCCCCTGCCGCTGCCCCTCCTGCTGCGGTCCCGCCGGCTGCCGCGGCCCTGCCCAGCCCCCCCGCGTCCATCCTGCCCTCCAGCTTCTGTTTGACTCGTAGCACGGCTCGAGCCGCGTCCGCATTGCCCAGCAGCGCGGTGGCGTCTGCGGGGGGAGGGGGCGTGCGGGGGTTGGGTTGCGGGTTGGAGAAGTGCGGGAGGCGGAGGGAGGGACAGCCCCATCGGTGATGGACGCCAAACTGTGTCAACAAACTGTCAACAACGGCACGGCGCTCCACGGGTTTCAGGACAGCACCTGCCAACAAGGGGACCCTGGCAATCCCGGCGAGCACAAGTGTTCCACATGCCCCCCCCCGCTCCCCCCGCCCCGCACCTTCTTCCTCCTGCGGCTGCTGCTGCTGTTCCTTCTGCTCGCCCGCCGTTGCGCCGCGCCCCCGGTCCCTCTCCCGGGGCTGCTTCTGCCGGGCCTTGGCCAGGGAGAGCGACCACCTGCGGACGGGGTGGGGTGGGGGTGGGGTGGGGTGGGGGTGGGGTGGCGAGAGGGGCTCGGTGTTCATATCCGGAGTGGCTTACGTACCGGTACGTGGGCTTGCCTGGTCACGAGGAGGAAGGCTTGAGACACTGGTTACAAGGACAGCGCACGGGAGCGCCCACGCACCCCCCGCCCCTCCCGCCCTGCCTCGCGTACGGTTCCGCCGCCGCGGTTCCTAGCGCCAGGTGCCCTTGTGCGCTTGTCCCACCCAATACCACACCCAGTACCACACCCAAAACCCCCTTTCCTCTGAACTCTCCTCGCCACCGCCCTTCGCCGTAAGCCACCCTTCCCGCCCACTCTTCCCGCCCCTTTCCCCCCCTCCTTCCTGCCCCTCCCGCCCCTCCCCTCCCCCCCCGCCCCACTTGTGCAGCGGGTCGTGCAGCACCACCTCGATCACCGTGAGCAGCGACTCGGAGTGGGAGCGCAGCACCTGGGGGAGGAGGGGCACCAGCGAGCGGAGGGAGGGATGCGGGGAAGTGGAGGAGGGGAGGGGAGGGGAGGGGAGGGGAGGGGAGAGAAGGGAAGGCGACGCCAGCGAACAGCAGAAGCGGCAGGGGAGGCGCGAGGGACATGCACCCCAGTGCGTGTCCAGCCCCCGGCGCAGGCACAGCACATCGACTTGGTCCCCATTCACCCGCGCACTAGCTGCACAGCTCAGGGAGCTATGCCGCCCTCCCCGCCTTCACCAGTCACCCGCCCTCACTGCCCCCCCCCCTCTCACCACCCGCCCTCACCACCCGCCCTCACTGCCCCCGCCTTCACCAGTCACCCGCCCTCACTGCCCCCGCCCTCACCACCCGCCCACCGCCCAGCCGCGCTCACCCGCAGCGTCTCCTCGCAGCAGCGCCGGAAGGGGCCCTGCGGGGCAATGCACAAGGGTGTGAGGGATGGAGAGGAGGGAGGTGGGGGGCGAGCTGGGGGCGCACGGGCGGGGGGGGGGCAACATGGGCACTAGGGTGCGGGCACATGCCGTCAGAGGGGCGCCCCTCCCCTCCACCCCCCTGCCGTACCTCCACCCCGCTGACCCCCATGCCGTCCACCACGTCCCGAGTGAGGCGGAAGGGAACCAGCTCGGGGGTCAACAGGAAGTGACCCTTGGGTCGGTGGCAGCAGCAGCGGTGGTAGCAGTAGTAGTAGTAGGTAGTAATGGTAGCCGTGGTTGCAGCAGTAGTAGCGGGGAGGGGGAGGGGATAAAGGGGGAGGAAACCAGGCGCGGAAGGGGTTCAGAAGTGTAGGGGTCCCAGGGCGGGAAAAGACGTAGATGACCAGGAGCGCTTCCAACACTTCGCCTCCCTGCCTGCCAGCGCGCCGCCTTCCACTCAACTACCTCCCACCCTCCACCTCCCCCCATTCCCGCCCCTACCGCCTCCGTTACGCTCCCTCCCTACGTCCTCCACTCCCCTCTTCTCTCCGCGCTCCCACCCCTCTCCCCCTCACCCCTCTCCCTCCCCCCCTAATATGAGATGCGTGTTATTAGTGCCTCCGAATGCGCTCACTGCATGAGTCGGGATATGGGATTGGGACTTAGTTGTTTGCATTTCTTATATAATTTTCCCCCCCTCACCCCTCTCCCCCTCACCCCTCTCCCCCTTCCCCCCTCTCCCCCTCACCCCCCTCCCCCTTATCCCCCCTACTCCTCGCACAGCCTTGTCACACACGCTTTCCTACGGTTTGGTCTTTCCCAATCACCCACCCCCCTCCCCCCCCCACCTGTTCAAACGCAATGCCCAGGTCGATGTGCACCACCTGCCCGGTGGCCCCATGCAGCAGCACGTTGCCCGAGTGCCGGTCGCCCAGCCCTAGTAGGTATCCCGCCATGGAGGCAGCGGCGGTGGAGCGGGTGTAGGCGGCCTGCGCGGAGAGCCAGGCGGCGGGCGCGGGGAAGGACTCCAGCAGGAAGTGGTGCAGCACGGGGGAGAAGCGGGAGCAGACGTGGTGGAAGGCCTGAGGGGGGGAGGGGGAGGAGGGGGGGAGGAGGGGGAGGAGAGGGGCAAAAGGGTGGTGGTTTGGGGTGAAGTCGGGCGGAGACTGGAGAGGGGAAAAGGGGCTGTAAGGGAGGATTGAGCAGGCGGGAAAGCAGGCGGGCGGGTTTGCTCACCCCTCTTAGGCATCCTTGTAGTTGCTTTTCCCTCTCTACCCTCCCCCTCCTCCCTCCCTCCCCCCGCCCCTCTACCTCACCCGCAGCAGTGCCGATGCGTCCGCACTGCCCTTGCGCACCTCCGCGGTGGTGGACTGGATGTGCTGCGGAGGGGTAGGGGGGTAAGGGGGATTAATAAATGAGAAGTACAGCAACTGGGGGAAAGGGGAGGGCAGCATCTGAAATGAAATCCCCATCCCATGAGGGGGAGGCAGGGGGTGTTGCGGGGCTGGAGAGGGGTCACGGAGGTGCCGTACTGGCCGCTCCGCCACCACATCCATGCATCCCTAGCACGGCTAGCACGGGATTCCCTCCCCTCCCCCTGCCCCTCCCCCTGCCCCTCCCCTCCCCTCCCCCCCCTACCTGGTAGCACTGCACCCAGCCCCACTCCCCCGGCGCCGCGTACCGCCCGTGCGCCCCCCCGCTGTAGTTGCGACCCAGAAGGTACTGGTTGAGAGGCTGCGTGTCCTCCACCCACTGCAGCAGACCTGGGGGAGGGGGGGAAGGGGGGGACGAGGAGGAGGAGGAGGGGGGAGGAACAGATGCATGGACAGATGCTGGGGAATGGGCGGATGGCGGCAAGGAGCAGCAAGGTTGGTGTTTCCTAACCCCACAACACCACTGCAAACCAAATCGAAAATGTGTTATTAGGCTGGCCGGTGGCACAGTCGTAAAACCCCCCCTCCCTCCCCCTCCCCTTCGCCCCCACCCTCGCCCTCCTCCCCCCCCCACCCGCAGTGGGCGAGAAGGGCACCACCCGGTACGTGGCCACCCGCAGCCCCCGTGCCGCCGCCGAGCTGTCCCGCGCCAGCAGCCCGTTGATGAGCGCGAAGGTCTGCTGCATGACGGCGTCCTGCCGCAGGTCGTCGTTACCGCTCTTGACCAGCTGTCGGTGCCGCCCGCCGGAGCTGTCCAGCGCCACCAGGATCTTGGGCTTGTTGATGCCGCCTGGGAGGGAGGGTGAGGGGGGGAGGAAGAGGGTGCGGAGGAGGGGGGTGGGGGGAAATGTAGAAAGTAGGTGCGGGAAGTGAGGAGGGAGAGGGGGGGCGGGATGAAGAAGGAAGGGTTGGCGAGGCATGGGAATGGACAAGACCGGGCAAGCACGCGGAAAACACACAAATACAGCCTCCATCATGCAACTACACCACCCACCGACCCACGGGTCGCCCCACCCGCCCCCACCTGCATACGAGATGGTGGGTTCGAAGCCCACCAGGTGCGGCAGGTCCTGGTAGGCGGCCCCGGGGTCGGCGGGCAGGGGGGCGGACACCACCGGCAGCTCGTCCAGCTGACCGCCGTCCACCTGGCAGGGGGGGAGGGGGGGAGGGGCGGGAAACATAATAAATAATAAGTGCACCAACTAGGGTCACAATCCCATATCCCGACTCATGCAGTGAGCGCATTCGGAGACACTCTCCTAGAAACACGGCAATAACACGTAAAACACGCGGGGGGGGGGGGCGTGTTAAGAAAACTGGCGGTGTGTGTGATGGTGGGGAAAGGGGTAAAGGGGAGGAAACGGGCGAGCTCCACCTCAGCAGCACCCCACCCCTCACACCCACTTCTCCCACGCACGCCGATGACAGCCCCACCCCGCCCCCACCCCCACACCCCGCCCCCACCCCCGCCCCCCCACCTGTCGTTTTAGGCTGGCCGGGAAGGGCTGCGGCGGCGGCGCCTCCTCCACGGGAGCCGGCATGGCGGCCAGATCCACGTACAGCCGCACCAGCTTCTCAGCCTGGGGGGGGGGGGGGGGCAAGGGGGGAAATAGACCAATCCAACCATAGCAGGGGGGAGGGCAGGAGGGAACAGGGGAATGGCGCAAAAACACATGCGCCAAGTCTAAACATGCTCGCCTATGGCGATTCCCACCCCACCCTTCCCGCAGCCTCCCTCCCGCAGCCCCTCCTCCCCCACCACCTGCTTCACGATGTTGGCCACCCGGCCCCCCCGCGCCACCAGCTGCTGCAGCAGACCCTCTGCAGCCCGGATCTGGGGGGTTGGGGAGCGGGGAGGGGAAGAGGAAGGGAGGCGGTGGGGAGGCTCGGAGGAAGCCATGGGGAACGAGTTGAAGACGACAAACCTTGACCAGGACACTCTTGGTAAGAGGGCATAGAGACTCACCCCACCTCACTCCTATCCACGCATGACTCCACACCCCTCTCGCCTGCTGCCCTCTCACTCCCCTTGCTCCCCCTCTCTCTCCCTCTCCCTCCCTCCTCCTCCTCCTCCGTCCCTGTATCTCCCTCGCTGTACCTCCCCTTCCCCTCCCCCCCTTCTCACCTTGCTGGTATCCACCACCTGCACAAAACCCCCCGCCGCCTCCCCGCCCCCGCCCCCGCCTCCCCCCCCGGCCGGCCTCCCACTGCGGTCCAGGTTGCCGTTCCGCAGCGCTATCAGCTGGTACACCACATGGAAGGGGTGCTCGGCGGCCAGCCGCAGCAGCAGCGACTGCAACACCTGGGGTGGGGGGACGGTGGGGGGTGTGGGGATGTATGGGTGTGTATGTACGGAGAGAAAGGCACATGCACGGTCGTGCGGGATGGGAGGGAAGCACGTATGAAGCACCGGCTACGAGAGTTGGAACGTAAAGGGACTAAGGGAGGCCCCATGTGGCTGGCTGCGCGGTTTTCCATACCGTATGCATGGGTGCTACGTGCCAGCCTGTGTGGCCATGTGGTGCCGGTGGAGGAGCTCAGTACGGACTGTACTGATCTTTCGGCAATCACAGTACGTTTCGCCTCGCGGCCAGTTACTTTAACACACACACACGCATGCCACCAGCCTGCTTAACACATGCCGCCACCGCCGCCTGGTCCGTATTACCGTACCTTTTGAAACGCCTCCGACCCACTGCCTCCTGCTCCCCCTCCCCCCGCTGCCCCCCCTCCCCCCGCCGCCAGCCTTGACGCCATCTGGTACACCAGCGGCAGCCACTTGTGGGAGGGCACCAGCTGCGCTGCTGACGCCGCGAAGGGGGCGCTCACGTCCTCGCCGTCCGCGGGCTGCAGCCACATCTGGCACAGACGGTACACGGAGGCGAGGTCGTGGCGCTCGCCTGGGGGGGGGGAGAGCATTGGTAGTAGCCAGGGAGGAGGGTGGTCAGAGGTTGGAGGAAAGGTAGAAGCGGTGTGTGCGAATACGAGCAGCGGCAACAGCCCCGCACCACGCACCCCGGCTGCCGGCCCCATGCCCGCACCCAGTACCGCGCCCCCCCAAGCAGCAGCCCACCAGCACACAGGCAGCGGCCGTAGTTGGCTATTGCGGTGGTCCTCAGGGCGGCCTGGGCGGAGCGCAGCGCGGCATCAGCCTCCTCGTCAGCCTGGGGGGTGGGGGGGGGGAGGAAGGGGAGGGAGAGACGGTGAGGGGAGGGGAGGGAGAGGACGGTGAGGGGAGGTGAGGGGCAAGGAGAGAGGGGGGAGAGAGAGGGGGTGGAAAGCGTGGGCGCGTGGGTGGCGTTGCGTGCTAGGAAAGGACGAGTGGGCGCCACCCCTCACTACTCTTGCCACTATGGACTGCAACCCGGTCTCCCCTCGTTTCCAGCCCCGCCTCCTCCCTCCCCAGCCCCCTCCCCTCCCTCCCCACTCCCCCACCATGACGGGTGTCATGACGCGCCGCAGCTGCCCCTCCAGATAGTTCCGCAGCTGACCAGTAGCGGTGTCTGAGGGGAGGGGGGGAGGGGGGAGGGGAGGGAGGGAGGGAGGGGGAGGGGAGGGAGGGAGGGGGAGGGGAGGGAGGGAGGGGGAGGGGAGGGAGGGAGGGGGAGGGGAGGGAGGGAGGGGGAGGGGAGGGAGGGAGGGGGAGGGGAGGGAGGGAGGGGGAGGGGAGGGAGGGAGGGGGAGGGGAGGGAGGGAGGGGGAGGGGAAGCTAGGGGAAGCTGGCGTAAGCAAGACGCTAGTAACCCACCAAGCAGCTCGCATCCGTTTCCTTGCCACCTCACTGTCTTCCCCCAATCTCAACCCAGCTGCTCCACTCACTTTCTCCTCTGGTTTTTGGTGCTACTCAAACCCCTTTCCCCTCACCCCCGCCCTGCCTAACCACCCCGGCTCCTCACCCCTCCTCGCCGCAATGTCCGCTGCCTCCTTGCGCTTGGCCGCCACCACACTCATGCGCTTGCCGTGCTCCGGACTCTGCAGTACGGCAACCACCTCGCGGTACCGCTGGTCGGCGTACGACGCAAGGCGGTACAACACCTGGGCGGTAGCACGAAGTACGGCAGAACGTGTACAGTACGGTTGTAGTAAGTTACATACAAGATGCACAAACGACGTATGTGCGTTGTGGCATCTTGGAGGAGTCATTGGCACATCCACTTTAGCATGTGAACTGGGAGGTGCGCGGATTCATGAACAGGGTACGGTGACGACGGGCCCCAAGGAAGGCCCTTCACCGTACACATTTCGCAGAATTCGTACCTTGCATGCAGCCTGGCTCTCCCACATGCCGCCGCTGCAACCGCCATCGCGCCGGCGCCGCCTTTCCTCCTCCAGGGCTTGTACGGCAATGTCCGCCGCTCGTCCCATCAGGCCCATGACGCCGCCGTACGCGCCGCACTCGGCCTGCGCCTCGCCGCACCAGGCGCCGGCGAGCGACAGCGCCGTCGCCAACTGTAAATGCGACGACGAGCGAGCGCCGTTACCGTTACCGTTGACAGCGCTACCGGTCGCCAATGCCGGTGATTGTCCATTCGCTTGCTGCTGTTGCTGTTGCTCTAGATCCGAAACTAGCGCAAGCGCCATGTGGGCCGCGAGCGTTACGTCGCCGCGGCGGCGAACCAGTCGCGCTTCGTCGAGTCGCCAGGCCGTCGAACCGCCGCCGCCGCCACCGCATCGCATCTCAGCGGCCCAGTCGGCTTCGGCGTGACGACGGAGCAGGGCGCGCAGCTCCTGCACGCATGCAGGAATGCGGCCCCTCATGCGTTATAATCCCTCATGCCCCATCTTATGCCCCGCTAGCGGCCCCCATAACGTCCCTGCGCGCCCTTATTGCGCACCACTCCTCCCAACAGCATTAGGGAATCCCCCCATCCCTTCCTCCTCCGCACCTGCACGGCCGCGAGACCCGCTGCCGTCGCCCCTGCTCGCCGCGCCGCCGCCACGGCCGACGCCAGCGCCGCCGCCTGCTCCCGCGGCCTGCCCGCCGCCGCCAGTACGGCACATCGCAGCGCTAGCAGCGGCTCCAAAGAAAAATGATCCGACCCGCCATTGCTGCTGGGACTGACCCACGGGTCACCGAAGCCCCCGCCGCTGCCCTCGCTGCTGACAGGCAGCAGCAAGGAACTGCCACCAAACCGGCGGCTTGAGGTCAAGGCTGCGGCTAAGGCTGTCGTGCGGGTGCTGCTGTCTGCCGCTGGCAGCATGCAAGCCTCTCGTAAGGCCCCCAGCATTCGGAGCTCAACTAGGCAGCCCCGGGCACCGCCGCTGTCGCCACCCCCACCGCCTCCGGCCCCAGCAGGATCCATTTTTGCGGCGAATCGCCGTACGGCATCATGCGATGCGACGTTCAGGAGCGACTCCACCTGCAGGGGTTGTTGCCGGGCTCCGAGCGGTCGGAAGGGACACCGGTATGAGCAGGCCCTGATCCGTTTACGTCATCCAGCCCGACCGACATGCTTGTCTTAAAAGCACCGGGGTTGTATCAACATGAGCTACTTCTTTTCTGCTATTCGGGAACTACAACTGTTCAAAAGCACTTACCCTGGAGCGGTCGTCAGCTGCCAGCGCCGCCAGCGACCTCCACACTGACTCATGGAACCCGCTGCTGCCCATGCTGCTGCTGCTACCGCCGCTAGGAAACAGCGCCTCGTCGAGGCCGCCGCCGCCGCCGTAGTTCCCCCCTCCGGCGCCGCCTCCGCTGCGACCACTCGCGGACTTGAGCCCGAAACCCAAGCTGGCACCGGGAAACAAGCCCTGCGAGGTCCCGGGTTGTGGCTGTTGTTGTGACGACAACGGCGGGCGTTGCTGCTGCTGCCGTTGTTGTCCCCAGTCGCACAACCGCCAACTCATCTCGTACTGCAACTCCGCCAACGATGATGCCGAGGGCGCCGTACCTCCGCTGCCGCCACCGCCACCGGTACCACCGCCCCGTTGCGATCCGGCGACACCACCAACAAGAAGGACATTACTAATGCCTCCGGCGGCGGCGGCAGCGGACATGCCGGCCAGGAAGTACGACGCAGTGACGTTACCCCCGAGGTGACGCAGCGCCGCCACGACGCCAGCGGCGGCGGCGGCGGCGCCGCCGCCGCTGCTGCCCCCACTCGCCGCCGCCGCCCCCGCTGTCGGGCGCAGCGCCAAGTCATGGCCCGCGATTGCCAGGGGCCATTGTCCCTCCCTTTCAAAAAGCCGCATAGCAAGTAAGGGACCTTGCGGATGCCCGCCGCCGCCACCAACAGCACTGCCGCCTGCGCCTCCGCCTCCGCTGCCGATGAGCATGTAAGTAGCTGGCAGGCCGTACAAGGCGTCCGGGTCGTCAATGGCGCCGTATGTGTCCAGTACGACAGACAGCGCATCTGTCGTACCCTCGGGCGGCTGCGGGCGGCACTGCGGCAGCACCTGCAGCGCCGCGTGCACCCCGCCCTGCGTGGTGCGTGGTGCGGGTGCACGTGGGTAAACAATCTAAACATGTGACGTCACAGATTGCAGAAGGGGCGTGGTGGGGCAAGCTCTAATAACAGATACACCACACTGAGGACGCCCATGAACCATACCGTATGAAGTTGCTGAACCTACATAAGAGGCCACACAGCAAGAGTTCACGAAGAGGTCCATTGCCTTCCTCCACGTCAACCCCCCCGCCACATGCCGCATACACAGCACGCCACACACGCACACACACCTGCACATGCGCATTCTCAAACGGTGACGCCGCCGGGGGTGACTGAGCACCTCCTCCTCCTCGCAGCTTCCCGCCCTTGCTGCCTGCCTGCTGCCCCTGTCGGTCCGCATGCAGGCGGTGCGCCAGCCGTACAACAGCCTCCGCCTGCTGGGCCCAGTGGGTGACGTAGAGGAGGGCGGTGGCGGGCTGGCGGCAGCGAATGGCGGCCTGGAGCATAGGGGGGAGGGGAAGCGAGGTGGACATGTTGGCGGGCGGTAGCAGGTGGTACGGTAAACGGGTGACGACGGTGGGGTATTGTGGCACGATAAAGGGTAGCATAGCTAAATGACCCAGTATTAAAGCGGTATACGTCTTCTGCAACGACAAGGGGGCCGAACCAACCGCACCCGAGCAACGGCCAGGTAGTCAATCTCCAGTCCGTACACCGTACTCCAACCGTCAACCGCCGCCTCCCATGCAGGCCTGGCAGCCGCAGCCGCCCCCGCAGCAGCAGCACCCGACCGAGAGCCCTGCTGCCCCTGCTGCGGCGGCTGCCGCTGAGACACCACACGCAGATTCAACCTACGCAGGTGCTCCAAAGAGCGCAGTACGATTTGTACGGCTCGGATGTCGCCGCCACCACCACCACCGCCACCGCCGCCGCTAGCTGTTGCCGCCGCCGGCGGCGTCCCTGTCCCCGCCGTCGCCGCCGCCGCTGCCCCTGCCGCCGCCGCCACCGGTTCCAGCACGTGCCGCGTCAGCTGCCTTGAGAGCCATCCGGGCAGTCCGGGGTCCCTGGCTGCTCCGGCTGTAGCGAGATCTTGCAGCAGCGCGGGGAAGAGCGCCTCGCACACGGGTGCCTGCATGCTGGCCTGTAGACGGGGGGGGGGGGGTAAGGGGAAAAATTAAATAAGTGAAAACAACGAGTCCCAAGGGAAGGCAGGGGTGCATGGGGGGATGATACGGAGAGTGAGGGTTGCAGGATGCAGGGTGCAGGGGCCTAGATCACGGGCTGCCGTACATGGGCGTTCGAGTGCAACTGGCCCCACCCTGCCGCATGCGGCAAGCAGGGGCTGGAACCGACTGCTCTACCCAACACCCTCTCGGGCCCCGACCTGCCAACACGCACATCTACAGGGTCCCGGACCTCTCCCCCGCCGTCATCCTCCCACCTACCAGTCCCCGCACCAGCCTCAGTCCCCCATCCACCGCCCGCCCCAGCAGCGCCGGAGTCAGCCGCCGCAGCCACACGTCCGCCCCGCCCGCCTCCACAGGCGGCACCCGCCACAACGCGTCCGGGCAGCCCGCCTCGTCAGCCGCCTCAGCTGCTGCTGCTGGCGGGGTGGGCTCTTGGGTGGAGCTTGGATGCTGCTGCTGGTGTTGTTGTTCCGGTGGCGGCTGGGGGCAGCGGCGGGAATCGGGGAGGTGGGGCTGCAGGGGTTAGTGACTGGGCATTGCATAGCGCGTCAAACAATTACCCACCTGCGTTAACACCAAGCCGGGGGCTATCCTTCCTCCCTGTCCGTTCCGCCCCCCCGACCCTTCAACCTGAGCCGCAGCTCCCCCTCCGGGTACCACCTCCCACACCTCCCACATGAGACATGCCGCTTCTCCTCGACCTCCCTCTCATGAACCTCACAGCAACCTCTCCCGCCCTCCCTCCGGTTACTTAGTCTCCTCCCCTTTTTCCCGCCCTCCTCACCCCCCCTCCCTCCCCTCCCCCCCTCCCTCCTCACCCCCCCTCCCTCCCTCCCGCCCACCAGGTATATCCGCAGGTAGCGGTGCACTCGGGCGCTGTCCGCCCCCCGCCCAGCCAGCCCAGCCAGCGCCGCCCGCCCCTCGGGCAGCTGCAGCAGCCGCAGCGCCGCCGACTGACACTCCACAATCAACTGCGGGAGCGCGTGGGGGGGGGGCATCAAAACACACTTGTCATGGCACGGCATGGCACGGCATATGGCATGGCATGGCATGGAATGGCATGACATGACATGGCACGGCATGGCACGGCACAGCATGGCATTGGCATGGCACGGCATGGCGTGACATAGCATGGCATGACATGGCAGGGCAGGGCAAGACATGGCATGTCATGGCACGGCATGACGTGGTGTGTCATGGCATGAAACGCCATGGCATGACACGGCATGGCACGACGGCATGGCATGACACGGTATTGCATGGCATGACATGCATGACGCGGCACAACATGGCATTTATTCATGGCACGGCTTGACATGACGTGACATAGCATGGCATGGCATGGGCAGCACGACATGGCTGGCATGACATGTCACAGCACGTGAATGGGTGGACGGTGGATTAGCGGTACTACGTAGCTAGGAATTGCGGACATGGCCCGGATAGGAGGGGAACCGTACAGGCCTGGGACCATGTGGGGTTGAAAGAACCATACTGAGGGCGGCCCCCCAGCCCAGGGGGCATACATCATACATACACACTTACACCCCTTCAAGCTACGCCCCTACCTTCATGCGCCCCACAACAGTCCCCCACTCACCCTCGCATCCGATGACACCAGGTACTGCTCCGCCATCAGCCGCAGCACACACGCCAGCCAACTGTCACCGCTGCTGCCACCGCCCTCACCGCCGCCGCCTCCACCTGCGGCGGCACCGTTGCCAACACCAGCAGCGGTGGAGGCGGAAGGTGATCCCGTCGCCGCCACCGCCCCGCCCGCGGTGCCGACACTGCGCCTGCCTGACCTCCGACCCGTGCCGTTGCCAGCAGCCGTGGCAGGAATAGTAGCAGCAGCAGCAGCAGCGGCAGCGGAACGGCGGGTTGAGCGACCGCCGCTAGCAGTGGCGGCGGCGGCGGCGGCGGTGCCGGCGGCTGCCGTGCCTTGCTGCGGCGGCGCCAGCTGTGGGCTGGCGGGTCCGGAGCTGGGGTAGCGGGTGCGGCCGCCACTGCTGCCGGGGAACTCGGAGCCTGGAGCATCCAGCGGCGGAAGGGGCCAGCGGGAAGCCGGAAGGACGCAGTCAGTAGAGCAACTTCTATGAAATATCGAGCATTTGGATTAGCAACCCTAGCACACGGTAACTGCATGACCCCGTTCCCCCCTCATCGCACCTTCCGCTACAAGCCCCCGCGGCGACGGCGGAGCCCGGGGGTCCTCCGGCCCCGCCACCGCCAGCAGCGTCGCCGCCAGCTGACTCAGCGCCGCGTCATCCAGCTCCGCCGCTGCCGCCGCCAGCTCCCAGGCGCTAGCGGCAGCGGCGGGAAGCAGCTCACCGCCGATGTCGGAGTCCCCGTCCCCGTCGGGCTCCACCCACAGCTCCGACCACCTGCCGTAGGAAGCATCGGAGCACCGCTTCGTGCGTAAGGATAGTATGAAACACTACCGGTACCCTGGTGCCAAGCATGGGAAGGGGGTTCGGATGCCTTCCGTCCGGTCGCACATGCCCTCGGTCTCCGACCTCTCCGTGTCCTTTGATACACACAGCTCTCCTTGACCCCCCCCACCGCGAAATCCAGCTTCACTCATGCCGTACCCCAGTATCCACAGCACTTTCACTCCCCACCCAGGCATCCATACACGCACGCCCCTCCTCCCCCCCTTTCCTTCCCCCACACCCCCTCATCCCCCCCGCGCGCACCTTGCCTCCACATCCGCCTGCACCGCTGCCACCAGCCGCCCCCTGGCCGCCCCCCCGCCCCACCCGCCCGGCCCCCGCCGCACCTCCCCCACCAGGTGCGCCAACAGGGCGGGCAGGGGAACCCGGGAGCGCAGCCGCTGGGGGAGTGTGGGGCCGGGGTGAGAGGAGTGGGGTTAGGGTGGAGGAAGGAGTGAGGTAGCGTGGAGGGGTGTACCCGAACGGGATAAAGAGGAAGTGGGGGTGAGCGGTGAGTGAAGTAAGGGGAGATCAGAACATGCTGGTAGCGGAACCGCGCCCATGCATGCATGCAATTGGCACAGCCGCGTTCGGTTCCGCGGAGGCGGAGGTGCCCGGGACAGGGTGACCGGGAAGCAAGCAAACCCACACACATGAGCCCCCTATGCACCCACCTGCTGCAACTCCACCGCTTCCCGCAGCTCCGGAACCTCCGGCAGCAACCGACACGTGGCTAAACCGCCAACCACCTGCTCCGGAGCCTCAACCGTCAACCGCCGCAACAACCCAACCAGCGCCGGCCGCCCCGCCCGCACAACTGCCGTATGCTCGTCCAGCCCAGACACGGGGCTATACTCCGTGGCATCTGCATACGCCTGGAGGCAAGGGTCTGGGTCGTAGCAGCAGTAGCAGCTGTCGACCGCAATGTTGCCACCGCCGCTGCCGCTGCCGCCGCTGCCGGTTGTGGCGGTTGGCAGCGGAGGCAGGCCGAATGCCTCACCGGGCGGCGGCAGCGCCTCCGCTCGTTCCGCCGCCTCTATCGCCTCCGCCAGTGCTGACACCAGGGGCGGCAGCAGGTCGCTGAGGGTGGCCAGGCGGTCCGCCTCGCTGACGGCTGCCTCCGTCCCCGTCTGCTGCTGCCCCTGCTGCTGCCCCTCCCCAGCAGCACCCTCCCCAGCCCCTCCACCCCCACCCCCACCCCCACCCCCACCCCCACCCGCCAGGAGGCAGTCCAGCAGTGCCGCCAGCAGCTCGCACACCCGCGGCTGCAGTTGCGGGTGGGGCAGCTGCTGCAGCAGGATGTGCGCCAGGTACCTGAGGAGGAGGAGGAGGGGACCGGGGCAAGGAGGAAGGAGGAGGTGCAGCGGCGTGAAGACCCCCCCCGCTTGAAAACGGGATCGTGAGGCTTATTAAGATTGGCGTACCGTACTGTCAGTGCTAGCGGACCTGCACTACATGCATGATGGGCTCCACGTGCGCCTGGAGCACCCACCCCTCCCCACCTCTCCCCACCTCTCCCCACCCCTCCCGACCACCGCCCCTCTATGGATCCCCCCCACCGCCCCCCCCACCTGCCAGTCGCCGGCTCCGCCGCCCGCGGCCCCAACAGCCTCAGCAGCGCCCCCAGACCCGCCAACCGCCACGACCGGTGACGAGCTGCTGCAGCAGCCGCCACAGCCGTCTCAGCAGCAGCAGCCCCTCCATTCCCTCCTCCTTCACCTCCTCCTGCTCCCTCCCCTTGCCCTCCTCCTGCTCCTAGACCTCCAGTGAACCCGCCTCCCCCTCCCCCTCCTACTCCTCCCCCGCTACTGCCCCCCACCAGCGCCTCATGCAGCACCGCGGCGGTCCATGCGACGCAGTGCGGGGGCAGCAGCGAGCCCCACAGGAAGGCCTCGTTGAGGGCGCGGGAGGGCAGGCCGGGGATGTCAAGAACGGCGCGACAGCAGGTCTGCGCAACAGGAGGGGGGAGGGAGGGTGGGCAGGAGGCGGGGGGGTAGGTGGGGGCTCGCCAGGGTAGAGGAGTCATTGGGCTGATGTAATTAAACAGGGCGGAGGTACTAAGGGGTGCTACTACGGTAATGT
Organism: Astrephomene gubernaculifera; assembly: GCA_021605115.1. NCBI lineage: Eukaryota > Viridiplantae > Chlorophyta > Chlorophyceae > Chlamydomonadales > Astrephomenaceae > Astrephomene > Astrephomene gubernaculifera. The sequence goes on from BMAR01000004.1 coordinate 3,203,507, forward strand.
CGCCTTGCTGCGAGGACTTCAAAGCAGTGCGGCATCATCCTCCCTCCCTCCTCCCTCCCTCCTCCCTTCCCCTCCCCACCTCAGCGCTGAAGGTGGGCAGTGCGGGCAGAGCCTCAGCGGCAGCAGCAGCCCCCACCTCGTCATCATCACCACCGCCCTCGCCGTCCCCTCCCCCTGCTCCCCCCCCTCCCCTGCCTGCCGCCGCCTCCCGGTCGGGCACCACACTGAGCAACATGTGCGCCACGAACAGGTAGGTGCTGCGAGGGGGGGGTGTTAGGGGGTGTAAGGGGGGAGAAGAGGGGGGAGAAGGAGGGGGGTAAAAGGGGAGGGAACTAACGAACCATGTGACATGCAGGCTGCACCAAGGGCAGGGGCAGGGCCCCGGGGGTGAGTGTGAGGGGGGGATGGCGGGGCAGGCGGGTGGGGGAGGTAACTTATGGTGAAGGTCAACGAGATAGCTCGCGCTGCTCAGACCGGTTAAGAGACGGTAAACGGTCCTTATGCCTGCCTACTAGCCAGCGGCACTCTCTGCCACCCGCAGCCAACACCTGGTGAAGCCCCCTGTGCTTCTCCCACGTTAATCCCTTCCCCCCACTCTATCCCCATTGCTTTGCCCTAACATGTGGTGTTTTGGTATATCTCTGACCTCAACCCCTACGCCCCCTCGCCATACAGCTCGTCCGTTTTCTTAATGTACCCCCCCCCCCCTTTCCCCCCCCGCCCCCCCTCCCCCCCCCCACCGGTTGCTCAGCTGCTTGTCCACGTCCCCCTCCACGTCCAGGCACCCAGCCACCAGCCGGTTGCGAACCGTCTCCTCCAGCCACCGCCCCTGCCCACCCGCCTGCAGCAGCAGCAGGCAGCCGAAGATGTACGGCACGTGCTCGGAGAGCAGCGCGGGGAGCTGCGGGCAGGGGGGGAGGGAGGGGGTGGAGGGAAAGGGAGGGACAGGGAGGGGCAGGGAGAGGTAAGGCCTTACAACCTATGTTAACCGTCGAAGCCAGTTGGACGGTCACTTCACGGGCATACCGGTACCAGAAGGAGACGAAGAGGTAGTACCCGTGCGGATGCGGGTCAGCGACAGGAAGCAGGCGGGGCACAGAGCACCCCACATACCCCACAACCACCCACATGGGTTTCTCTTGGGTTTAACCCCAAATCAACCCCCACATGAAACCCCACTACCCCTCCCCCCACCACCCCCACCTGCACCCCCAGCAGCTCCGCCACTTGCTCCGCGGGCTCCTGCAGGCCGCCTATCACCAGCGGCAACAGCACACTGCCCTGGTTCCGACGCAGGAAAACGACCCGTGGGTCTCTCGAGCTCGCGCTGCCGCCTCCGCTGCTGCTGTTGCCGCTACCGCCGCCGCTCGTGTGATGAATGGAAGGACTCGTGCAGTCGGCAGTGACCCCTGGGTCGGTCGCCGCGGTTCCGTCCACTAGGATGGGCGCCGCCGCCAGCAGCATGTCCAGCTCGTACAATGTGAACCAAGACCAGGCGAAGGGCTGCAGTACAGCGGGTTGTTGGATTAGAGGTGGCAAGGAGGGAGCGGAAACGGAAATCCAGTCGCGCCCTGTCACGCAACCACTTATCAACCAATGCAGAGTTACCGGTACCCATTATAAAACCACCACCCACCCGCATGATCACTGCCATGTACTCCGCCGGACTGCCGTACCCCAGCCGCGCCGCCGTCAGCCGTACACAAGCCGCCACCAGATTCACATCCTCCTGGCTTGCCGTACACAACGCCGCATGGGCAAGCAACCGCCGTACGACAAGCACCTCTAAACGGGGACTGAGCTGTAGCACCTCGCCGTACGCTAGTACGGCGGTTTCCACCAAGCTTCTGTCGTACAACTTGGCGGGCTCGGTTGCCGTACTCTCTCCACTGGCGTCGGTAGCAGCAGTAGCAGCATCCTTCTCGGCTGCGTCGCCGGCTAGCTGAGGCAGTAGCAACTCCTCCAGAAGACCCTCATGCGCGGTAAAGCGCCTAAACAGGACTCGTACGACATAGGCGCCCGTACGGCGGGCTCTGTACGACGGCTCGTCCTTGCACGGCAGCAGCCGTACGGTGCCCACTAGGTCCGTCATATCGAATTGGGCCATTCCTGCGACCCAAGTGGGAGCTTTGTTTGTTAGCTAAGCTAAGCCGACATACCATACCTCACTTCAGTCATGTAGCAGCGCATCGCTATTTCGCGAAGTTGTGTTAGATTACTTGCTATCGAGAAGGATAACATAAAAGTTATAGACGTCCGTCAACCCATCGACCCATGGATCTGTACCTGGAGAGAACCGGGGTATGTCGAGCGGCAGCAGCTCCGCCGACAGCGCCGCCACGGCCGCCCGCAGCTGCCAGCTGTACGGCACCACCTCGCCCGCCATGAATGCGTCGTCCATTTCCCGTACGGCATCCCTCAGCACCTGCCCGCCGCCAACCGTCAACAGATCCTCCAGTGCTGTTGGGTTGGCGGCGGCAATGCCTCCGCCGCCAGTGGCAGCAGCGGCGGCGGCGGCGGAGCCTGTCGTACCGTAGTACCTTGCGAGCCGGCGGAGCTGCACCGCCGCCGCCAGCATCTGCGCCTCCGTCAGGCCCTTGCCGACCACCTTGTACGGCGGTCGGCCTCCGATGCTCGGATGCGGTTCGTCGTACTTCACATGGCGGAGGGACAGCAAACCGCACTCGGGGCCAATCGCCCGCAGCGCAACCTCGAGCGCTGCGGTGGCGTCATCCGCGGCTTTGTCGTCGTCGTGATGTCCGCCGGCGCTGCCGTACGTCTGACGAGCTGACGTCGTCGCCGCCGCCGCCGCGGCGTCGTCGCCCGCTGCAAGCGCCGCCGACACCGCGGCCTTAGCCAGCGCTGCTAAGAGGTCCTCTGGCGGAGGTGGCGGCGGCGGCGGCGGCTGGTTCCGACCGCCACCGCGCCCTCTTCCGCCGCCGCCGCTGCCACCAATCTCGTACACGTCATCAACGTCATCGTCCACCTCCTCAATCTCATCATCTTCCTCCTCGTCATCAATCTCTATCACATCCTCACTTCCGCTGCCGCCGCCGCCACCACCACCGTAAGCACCACCACCGTAGCTGCTGCGGCGTCGGGACTGCGTGCAGGATCGACGCCGCTGCTGCTGTTGTCGCCGCTGCCGCTGCTGTTGCACTTGTTTATGTTGATCGGGGTGCCGGCTCATGAGCCGCTCCAGTGTGCTTGAGACTGCCTGAGAAACCCGCAGGCTGCATAACGGGGCAAAGGCCTGTGCAGGGGGGCAACAGAAAGTGGCGGGCATCAGCATCAGCACCAGCAACAAGGGCAGTGCAGCAAGGGAGTGCCGGGTCTTGCGGGATTACAACCTCTGCACACACGGCTCACACACACACACGTTTGCGCGCGGCAGTTGTTGGACTGCCCCCAACAAGGGCTCCGTACGCACCTCAAGCAGCCGCACACACTGTACGGCAGCAGCCAACGCCACGTCAGCAGCGGAGGCCCCAGCGGCACCAGCGCCGCCACCGCCGCCGCCACCAGCTAGCCCGCCGGAGCCTGCCAGCAACTGGCTGGGAGCACCGCCGCCGCCGAGGAACTGCGTGGCGCCCATGCCGCCTCCGCCGCCGGCTGCGGCTGCAGTGCTGCCGCCGCCGCTGCCGCCAGCAGCGGCCACGCCTCCGCCGCCTCCGCCTCCGCCGGCTGTACGGCTGCGTTGCAGCGGCAGCCGGGTGATTCCGCCGAACTCGTCATCCTCGTCGTCCACCTGGACTTGGCGCCGGGAGCTGGTCTGCATGGGGCCCACAATGGCACCGCAACATCTTAGTCGGCATCTCGAGTAGACTAGTACGGTACTAAGGAAACGCAACGGGCAATGCCAATGAGAAGCCCCGCGCTGCTCCACACCTTGCATGGCGCTACTAATTAATCCATGCACACCAAGCCATTGCCCCAACGCAATGTAACGTGCCGGTGGCATGACTCCTAAACTCAACTATACCCGCCCGCCTCGCAACACGCCCTCACCCACCCCGCCCCACCCCACCTGCCAGCCGCCCCCGCCGCCGCCCATCAAGTTCACCCCCTGCGTCATCCCCCCCTGCTGCTCCCGAGCCGGCTCCGCGACCCGCTGCAGCACCGCCACCTGCCGCAGCAGCGCACCCTGCAGCGCCGCTACTGCCGCTGCCAGGGTGTCAGCAGGGGGGCAGGGGAGGTGCGGGGGCTGCGAGGGGGGCAGCTGAGAAGGAGGGGCAGCAGCAGCAGCCGGGGGGTGGGGCTGGGGCTGGGAGTGGGAGGGGACCTGGGGTTGCGGTTGCAGCTGGGGTGCTCGTTGCAGGAGGTCTTGTAGGGCCTGAATGGAGTGGAGGAGGGGGAGGATGGGAACATGTGGTTACGTAGCATTGCGCATTCCTTACCTCTCCTCAAGGAAGGAGGAACACACGACCACCACCCCACCCGTCTTGATGTTGTTCTCTATCCCACCAGACCCCACCTTCATGCCGCCTAGCAGCTGCACCAGGGAGGTTGCCAGACCCGCAGCCTCCTCACGTCCAATCACAGCAGCAGCAGCGCCAGCAGCAGCCCTCCCTCCGCCTCCCTCTCCTCCGCCACCTCCTGCTCCTCCTGCTCCTCCTCCCCCGATGTCCCCCACCGCAGGCTTCACCGCCGCCTCCACTGCCCGCGATAGCAGCGACCAGGCCTGAGCCGGAGTGACCCATGGGTCACCCTCGGCGCCTGGGACAGAAACGGCGGCGGGGGATGCAGTGCCGGGGGCTGGCGGGGGCGGAGGCAGCGAGTGCGCATGAAGAGTCGCGGAGAGGAGGATTTGTGCGCAGCCTAGCAGGCGCGCTACATCAGATGCTTCGCCGCCGCCGGTCTCCGTGAAATCCAGTAACATGCTCCGAATCCTGCCGTACGCCGTCATGGCCATCCGACCCATCAGCCAGCGTCCCGCCGTCGCCGCGTCCGCGGTGGCGCTGAACCGAGCGACGGGTTGTGATCCACGGGTCGCTGTCAGGTAGCGAAACGCCCGTTCGCGGGCCTCCTGCCATGCCATCACCTCCGTCGCGCGCCGCTGTACGGCAAGGGCGTGCGAGCAGAAGACCCTGAACTCCGCGTCGGCCGGAGCCCAACGGGGCAGCCGAGTGTACGGATGTGGGTGCTCGTCAGGGGCCAGATCGTACGGCAGCGGAGGGAGCGGCGGCGCTGGAGGCGTACCGCCGCCGCCGCCGCCAGAGCGCTGTGCTGTCGCCGTCGTTGCGCCCGCCACGGCAGCCAGCAGCGAGTGTATTAGAGCATTCGGCGGCGGGACGGTGAGTCCGAGAACGGCGGTCTGGCAGCTACCGGCGGCGGCCTGGCACGCGGCAGCGGCGGCGGAGTCGGCGGCAGGGGCGACGGCGAGCAGGGCTGTTACCGCCGCTGCCGCCGCCTGCCACGTCTGCGCGCGGGCCTCCGGGCTGCTTGCGACAGCAGCCGACGCTGCAGCCGCTGCAGGGCGCCCTGACTCCCCGCCGCCAGCGTCGTCTGACGGCAGGCTTGCCAGCATGACGCCAACAACGTTGTGCAGCAACCCTGGCGGCGGCGCGCGTAAGAGGAAACCCCCGCTGCCCGCGCTACTGCCGCCGCCGCCATTGCTGCTGCTACAGCCGCCGGTACGAAGCTGCAGTACGGCAGTTAGCGCGTACAGCGCCTCCGCCTGCAGTGCGTTCGGCATACCCTGAGCCGGGGGTACGAGCAGGTTGCGACCTGGGATCCGTACGGCAAGGAACTCAACAATATCGTACCAGGCCGCAGCCGCCGCAGCAGTCACGGCAGTCGCGTCGCGTCCGCCTGACGGCGAAGAAGCCGTCGCCGCTGCCGCCGCCGTCGGCGCTGAGAACGGCGGCGGCGTGAAGCCGCAGCCGAAGAATCGTGACCCGTGGGTCTGACTGGCGCCATACACATGCTGCTGGGCTAGGACCTCCACGCACCGTAGAGCCCACACCGCCGCCAGCTGCTTGGTCGCCAGCTCCTGCGGACGAAGCATGGCCGCTGCCGCTGCAGCGGCGGCAGCTGCCTCCCCGCCGCCTCCACCTCCGCCACCGCTGGCTGCGTTGCCGATTGCAAACGGCAGCAAGGCTCGCAGGCAGGAAGCAACCTGAATACCCACAGCACATAATGCGCATACACATGATATGTTTGTACGGCGGTATCCTGCAACGATACTCCAGGCAACCTACGTTCCCCTACGTTTCTTAGCCCCGCCCCCTACGTTTCTTAGCCCCGCCCCCTACGTTTCTTAGCCCCGCCCCCTACGTTTGTTAGCCCCGCCCCCTACGTTTCTTAGCCCCGCCCCGGAAGAAAGACGGCTACACAACTTGACGGTAACCATCATGGCGACACCCCGCCACAAACCGTATGCAATCTCAGCATGCTGCCGTACCCCACCTGTCACCCCACCTCACCTGCTGCAGTGCTGCCCGGTGGAAGGCGGGCGGCAGGCGGTAGCCTTGGTGGTGCAGCAGCGCCGCCAGCACAGAACACCAGCTGGGGCGGGGGGTGGTAGGGGGGGATGGGGGGGGGCGGGCAGCGGGGAGATGGTGGTGGGGATGAGGGTGAAAAGGGGAGACAGCACGGGACTGCCGCCCGGGAGCCGGGGCGCCGTACCGCAGCAGCCAGTCAGGGGCAGGCTGCAGAGCCGCTGGTTCCAGCGCTGCTAGAACCCGCTGAGATAGCTGCGGCCAAGGCTACACGCGCAGCAGCTTACGGCATGGAGGTGCATGGAGGGTTACGTGCCGGTGCTATCCGTAGGAACCACCTTGCAGCGCGTTGCAGGTTACGGAACTTCCGTTACCCCTTTGCACCCCCCCACCGCCCTCCCCCCCACCTGGCTGGCGCGGAGGAGCATTGCTCCAGCAGCCACTCCAGGGGCGGCAGCTGACGGCGCCGCTTGGCGGGTGGCGGCGGAGGCGGCATGAAACCCCGGCCCCGCCGCCTGCTGCCACCGCCAACAAGAGCAGGCGCCCCTGCTGCCCCGAAAGCGCTGTCGCCCTCATCGTCTCCCTCCTCGTCGCTGTCCGGAATGACTAATGCCGAGCCTCGCGACAAGCGGGCGCCGCCGACGCTCATGCTACCGCCGTCGCCTGCGCGCGACGCTGACCCGTGGGTCACTTGGCCGAGACGAAGCTTGCCTGCGGTGTGTGCCTGTGGCGGGACACCATCGGAGAGCAGGCGACATGGAGATTGTTAGCTTGAGGCTTGTTTGCTGGCCAGTTGGAAAATCGGGGATGCACTTGGCACTGTATACCGGTAGCTGGGCCACAAACACCGAACTACCGGTATCTACATGAGCTATATGAGAGGCCCAACAGGCCATACCAAGTTACCAACCCTTGCATGGCAAGTAACGAGCCTGAGGGCAAGGCTCCTCGCCACCCCGCCCCAACGGGCCCCCTGTTTTCGCAAGCCAACAAACCGGGCCCTCCCTCCCCCCATTCCCCTCTCACGCTCCGTACCTGCTGCATGGCGAAGACGAGCGATCCCAGCAGCTGCAACTGCAGCAGCTGCAGGGGGCTCAGCGAGCCGTCCCGCGGGTCGATATCCCTACATTGCAGCAGCAGCGGGCAAGGGGAGAGTGCAGCAGCAGGCAAGCAAAGATAGTGATGACGTGGGGAGTAAGACAAATACATGATACTGAAACCACTGAAACAGATAGCAGTAGCACAGTCACTGACAAGCCCACCACTAGGTAGTATGTAGTATGCAGTGAAGGGAGAGCGAAAGCCAGTAGTAAGCAGCCCCAGCCTCAAACCCTAACCTCTCCTCCCCCACACACGCACACATCTCCCGCTCGCACCACTTGGCAACGCCGCTCGACACGTCTCGAACAGCCAACTCGTACACCTCCACCAGAGCTGCCAGCCCACCACCGCCACCTCCGCCCCCGGCGGCGTCCTCGTTGTCATCGTCTCCGCTAACCGCCTTGCCGCCCCCACCTCCTCCACCACCCCTGCTGCTGCCCCCCGCTCTCCTACCCCCACCGCTGGCATCCCCACCGCTGACGTCCGCATGCGCGTCCAGGCCGCCCAGCTGCAGCTGCAGCAGCGAGTAGCGCACCAGCGTTTCCTGAGGTGGAGGCAGAGAAAAAAAGGGGAAGCGAGCCAGCGAGGGAGGGTACCGTCATTGGGGGGTTGTAACATCTTGCATGGAGCGTAAGAAGCAGCACTCATAGTTCACAATCAAAGAGCGCGGGCACCTCTGTAGCGTGTCCCAGCCCAGTGATGCAACACCGAAGGAACCCCAGCGGCCCAGCAGCACAGCATTTCAACTACCTCGAAGCGCCCCGACGCGACCGCCCGCCAACCGCCCAGCACAACATGAAACAACCAACTCGCCTTGAGACGGGGTGTGCGCGTCTCGCCCCACGCCAGCCGCATCAGCCGCCGTAGTGCCCGGTGGAGCTGGTACGGCAGCCCCGGTACGGCAACCGCAACACGTGTACGACCACCACCAACAACAGCAGCTCCGGCACCGGCTCCACTGCCACCACCGCCAGCAGCAGCTCCCCCGGTGGTGGTGCTGCTGCTCCCGAGCTCGTCCAGACCTCCCGCCACGAGAAGCTGAATCGCCGCGGAGAAGAGCGACAATGTCGTACGACCCGTATCCCTGTGGAGTGTGCCAGGGGCCGGTCGCAGGCAGCGTTAAGGGTCCCTTCCTCGCTAAATACTGAACACTGAACAGTGAACGTGTGCGAGCGTGCATGCGTGTGCGTGCTTGAACGAGGACAAGCGAAAGAGACAGAGGCGAGGTGCACGAGAGAACTGTAAAGGGCCAGAAGCAGCGCATGCCTCCTGCCAGCTGCCAAACCGGAGCTCCATAAAAACCCTGAGCCAGGCCAATTCCATTATGCGCCAGTACGTAACTCTCCCTCCCACATCCGGAGCAGCTTCCCCCCTACGCGAGCGAAACCAAGTCCCCTCCCCCGTCCAAGCCCCGCCTCACCGTACTGTCGCCAGCCAGGCTGCCGTACTCTCCAGCACCGCCTGCAACACAGCACCCACACGCAGGTGGGTTGGGCACCTTGCAACACACAGGGCGCCCAGCTCATGCAGGAAAAAGGGAACAAAGACACAAGGACCCCGTACCTCCTACTTCTCACTACCCACAATCCTAAACCTCCACCCCACCCCGCTCCCATTTTCCTCCCCTCGCAACCTCCTCTCCCCGCCCGCACCCTCATCTCCCGCCGCTGCTCCGGCCCCAGGTCCCCGGGCCACACCGCCAGCAGCGACCCCAGCAGCGCCAGGTAGCTCTGAGGGGGAGGGGGGTGTGGGGGTGGGGGGGGTGGGGGGACGGGCGGGGAAGGGGAAGGGGAGGACAGAGAGGTCTGGGGGAGGAGGTCAGGGAGGGGATGTCCGTCCGCGGTACAGCAGCAGTGAACTACAGAGGCAGATTCCACCCTCCTCCTTTCCTCACCCCCTCCCCTCTCTCCCCTCCATGCTCCCCCATCATCTTCCCTCACCCCTCCCCTTCCCCCATCCTCCCCCCTACCTGTCAGTGTCTCCTTCAGTTTATCCCTACCTGCGCGCTGCCCCCCACCCTGCCCTCTATCCACATCGCTTTACCCCAACCTATGGTTTTGCACAACCTCTGACCCCCCACCTGCGCGCTGCCCAGCACCGCCGCAGAGGCGCTCTCCGCCCCGCCCCCGCCCTGCTCCGCCACCAGACCTCGCAGCGCCCCGCACAGCGCCCCCAGCAGCGCAGCCGCCGCGGGGGGCCGCAGCAGGCGGGTGTACTCGCGGGAGGGCAGCAGGTGGCGGCTGAGGAGCGCGAGGTACTCGGAGCCGGGGGGGCTGGGCAGGAAGGCGGGGTCCTGGGGTGGCGGGGACGGGAGGCAGGCGGTAGGGTAAGGAAGGGGCAGCTGCTGGCATAGCAACCGTAAGCGTCGTAAAACAGCCTATGCCTCCACTCATACCCCTCCGCAGCGCTTCCCCCATGCCCGCATAGCGGTACCCGACACACACCCCGCTGCGTCCTCCCCCCGCCCACGCACGCACGCACCACATGGCCTCCCCCGCCCACCCAGACACCCACACGCCCCCCCCCGACCTGCCCCTCCTTCCCCTCGTCATACAGCTCGTCAGTTTCCTCTCTCCCGCCTCAGGACTCCAGTTGCTGCACTTCTCATCTATTGTTCTTTCCCCGCCCCGCCCCGCCCCCCCCAAACCCCCCACCCCCCCGCCCCCCACCTGCACCATCTGCGCCACGTGGTGCCACAGCCGCCACACCCAGTGCTGCAGCGCACCCCGCCGACCTGGGGGCAGGTGGGCGGGAGGGGTGGGGAAGGGGGGCCGATACTGGGCACCCTGCTCCTTTCCAGACCTCATCACCCAACACCCAGCTACCCTCTCTTTTGTACCCACAAGTCACTGTCCCCCAGCATGCAGCATTCCTCCAACCTCACTCTTACCCTCTTCCTCCTGCCCTTTTAACCCCTTCTAACCCTCCCTTACCCCCTCATAACCCCCCCACCTGAGCGCTGCACGTCATCCGCCACTGCCACCAGCCGCCGCAGCAGCCGCGCAGCCTCCAGGGCCTTATTGGCAGCGGCAGTCGCGGAGGCGGCGGGGTGGGAAGACGAACCGCCGCGACTGCTGCCCCGGCCCCCCAGCCCCCCTGCTCCTGCTGCTGCTGCTGCCCGCGCCGCTGCTGCGCCCGCTAGGACCTCCCGCTCCGCGAAGTCCAGGTAGATCCGCAGCAGCCGCGGCCAGGTGGAGACTGGGGTGCGGGGTAAGGGGTTTTGGGGTGGGGGGGAGGAGGGGAGGGCAGGAGGGGAGGGCAGAAGTAGGGAGGTTGGTAGGAGGCTAGAGGAAGGGGTGGGTTCATGGTAAGAAGGAAAGAGCACTCCTCCCACGATGCTACCCCATCCCTCCAGCAAGGACCCAGACCCTACCCTTCTTGGCTTGCTGGTCCGGCCACAGTCGGGCGATTTCCGAGTCCAACAGCTGTAGGGCCTTCAAGGCGAGGGTGAGGGTGAGATGGCAGGCAGAGATGGCAGGGAGAAGTCAGGAACGAGGCGGTGAGGTGGTGAGGCACTGCAGGCAACATGCCGAGCACCCGGACGACGGGCCCCCCCCTGGCCTGTGGCCCCACCTGCTGGCCATCTAGCAGCGCGGAGAGGAGCTTTACGCCCTCCTGTGCGGAGGTAAGGCGGAGCACAGGAAGACGGGTCAGGTCAGCTGTTTGAAGGGGTGCACCAATGTGTATCAGAGCAATCAGCTACAGTGCAGCAGTTGGGAAAGGGTGTTGCACCCTGGCCCAGTTTTCTGGTAGCTCAACTTTCCCCAAGTCAAGGGCTGGGCTGTAAAGCGATCCACATATCTTGCAGGTGGGCTCAAGCCCTTGCCGCTTTTCCCATCCAATCGACGCCCAGCTTGCCAACTGGTACACCGGAAAACGTTCTCACTGTTCTTACAGGCCACACCTTTCGAACAGTTATCTTGTCGCTTTCTAGCTTGGCCCTGATATCGGCGATCGTCGCTTCAATAGCAGCCATTTCCGTGAAAGATGATGCGTCAGTAAGCAGCGCAGCAGATGGCGCTGCGCGACAATAATTCGCTCAAATGCTAGACGACGGATGGCTGACCATATTAAGATTCAACGAAGTGCGTGTAGTGTTGTTGGTACCATTTGCAATGGCGCGCACATGTCGCGTAGTAATTTTGCAGGAACTACCTCCTTCATGGTGTGAGAAAGCATAATGTGTGAGTTGTCGTTGATGAACGTACGATGTATACTGTAGACAGACATCGCGAATGCAACGACCAGATGTGCAACATACATTTGTTGACCAACTACACGGCCTTTGCTGTTGTCGTGCTGATAGTACCGCCTACACAATTACGCAGCTATCTGGTGAGATCTGCTCTAGTACTTCACCTACACGAGCAACACCTACACGGCCTTTGCTGCCGGCAAGTATAATGTCGGGCGACAACCCAACAAACTGCAGGGACGGCGTGTGTTCTCCACGGTGACCTAATGGATCCAGGAAACGCACGCAGTGAAGTTCCTTACACGAGCAAGCCGTAACCCTTCCGTTCAGAAGCCGTGAACAGGCCAGTACCCGTATACCCATACAGTACATACGTAGCCAGGTGCGGACTGGCGCACGTGCTCCATCGTTCCTTGCACCCCACATCGGCCACCACTGTCAATGGAAGAGGAACCAAGAGGGCGCCCCCGTACTGCAGCGCACCCACGCCGAAGCGTGACCCAAGCGCCAAGCGACCCGCGCCCGCGCCAAGTCACCTCAACGCATCACCCCGCCATACGCCCTTCCTCGCTTGCCTACTGCCACTACCCTATCGCAGCAATATTTCATCATCATAACCACAGAGAGGCCACTGCACACCCCGAGGCGCCTGCTGTGACGCCGCTACGACGTCTTCTGCTCCTGCTGCTCTAGCGCCACTGCTGCTGCTGCTGTGACCTCAACCGAGAGCTCTGCCCGGCGCCCGAAACACACCCGCGAGGGTGCGGCTGCTAAGCCAGCCCCCAGCGCCGCTACGCCGCCTCTGCTGCTTCCCCTCCGCTGCGTGGCTTGCGTTCCTGTATGATACCTGTAGTCCGCAACAAGACGAGGCGAGCTGTTGCTTACTCTTTGCGGCTGCCAGGGGTCGGCAAACGGTCGGCTGCTGGCTGGCCTGAGCAGGCCTGAGCCACCGGAGGGGGAGGGAGGGAACGGCGAGTGAGCCGCGCGGAGGCACGGGTGTGCAGACCTGCACTGCCGCCGCTGCTTGTGAGGGCTCCCCTCACGGATCTCACCGCTGCGCTGTCTCACCGTTGCGCTGAGACAGTGCAGCGGCGCGCCCGGCAGCCTTGTTGCCCTCAAGGAGGATTGGAGAGGGAGAAGGAGGGGTCCTGCGGCGAAGCCACGAAGAGATGCCACCCAAACACCGTAGCGACGGCTACAGTAGTGGATGGAAGGCGGGAAGAGCCACGCGCAGTGCAACCGGAACCACGTGTTGCGCCCCAGCGGCTTCCCGAGAAAACCTTGTACGTTTAATATGCTACCTGCGTATGCAAACGGGGCGCAGTGAAGTGGTCAGGCTAGATGGAAAGGAGTGCTGGGGGTCCTGGCTGTGAGCAGTCTGTCTTGACCGAGTTGCAAGAGCCACACGAAACGAGCGGTTAGGACGCACTCGCCGCCAAGTCAACACGCTATAACCAGCACCAGTTGACGCCAGCAGTAAACGCTTACCAGACGACTTCCTCAGGTGCCCTCCTTACCGGTCAGCGGACTTTAATGCCTTGCGCCTCCGGAGCCATCAACATCTCCATCAGCTTCTTTCCGCGACGTAAAAGGTGCTCAACGCGCTGAATGTCACGTGTGCTCACATTGCGGTTCTTGTCAAACTCAGTTCGTGCAAACGTTTGTAGTCCCGGACGCGCCTCCTCCGGCTTGGAGCGGACAGCACGAAGGCAGGCGCGGTAAAGGCTAAGCGCCTGCTTTTGCAAGCCCGTAAGACGCGGTGCTGTCATAGGGGAGCTGCGATGCCGATGTCGTTACGTATTTCGGCGTCGCTCGCGATTGCAGTCGACCAGAGGTCAAAACCAAAGTCTCAGGGCTGTACCTTATTACAGTATGGCCATATAGTACACAATACGATGCAGGTGTATGCAAAAGCAGTTTAATTCGCTTCCAAAGTACGACCTTTAAAGCTATACCGGTACGGCACCCGGTCAACAGCCGTTGTATAAAAGTGTCACAAGCTGCTCAGTGCCTAACCGTCGCATGTACGTAGCTGCCAGGCCTGCCATATTGGGTGCACGTTGTCCTGCAAACGGCCGGCAGCCAGCCGTGCATCCTGCCCAGCCCCCCACCTCATCCGCTCGAGTACACCATTCATCGCAAGTTTGTCGCGCTGCATTCTTCCAAATGCAAAGCGGCACGACATCCTCCCTTCCCCATACGCATGCCGTTTCAGGGCACAAAAATCATGGTACACGTTCATTGCCGCAATTAGGTACCAGAGTCTCCGCATGCACAACTTATCCAGCCCCCTCGAACCACTCCACACGTCTCACCACCCTCAACCAGCCCTTTCCCCTTACCCACACCCTTCATCCCCTGTCCCTCTCCCTCCTCTCCCCGCTCCTCCTCCCCGGCTAGCGCTGCGCGCCCATGGCCGTCGCGTAGGCCCGCAGGTCGTTCCGGAACGCCGCCGCGTCCACCGCCGCGCCCGCCCTGCCCCCCGCCGGGGAGTACCTGGCCACCAGCGCCGCGATGCCCGCCTCGGACAGCGAGCTGCCCACCTGCCGCAACACCAGCTTGAACTCTGCAGGGGGGGGGGGGCGAGGGACGAGGGAGGGGAGTAAGAGCCGAGGAGAACCGGCAGGAGCCGCGGCAGCGATATCCATACCTCCCACCCTTACAGCTTACATCCGCCGGGGTAGCTGCCCTCACGCTCATGCAAGGCCTGCACCTCCCGTCTCCCAGCCAACCCCCCCTTGCCCCGCCTTCCCCTGAGCCCCCAAGCGCGCTCTCACCCTCCGCCGGCAGCAGTGCGTAGCTGTTCTCCAGCGTCACCAGCTTGCGCTCCAGCAGGCTCAGCGCGCCCTGCCGCCCGGACAGCTCCGAAACCAGGTCGGCAAGGTAGGAGTTAGCGCCCTCAGCGGCGGAGCTGAGGGAGGGAGGGGCGGGAAAGGGGAGGGGTTGGATGTGCCTTGAAACTGGGGAGCATGGCGCATGGTAAGAGATTCGGCAGCCGATATGCGCACCAGAAGCTGGAAAGAAGATCCTATATGAGGTGCACGTACGATATCTGCGCAAGCAAAGTCCATGACGCTCTTGCGTGCTGCTTGTCATGCTTGCTAGCGCTCTTCCCATGCCTGCTACCGCCCTCCATGCGCGGCTCTCCCTCCCTGCCTCCCTCCCCTCCCAGCTCAGGAGCAGGAGGAGCAGCGCACCTGGGGTCCGGCAGCTGCGCCACCCGGCTGCCCCCCACAAAGGTCCAGTGGTTGTCCGACAGCTCGCCCTTGGGCAGGAAGCCCTTCTGGACGCCCTGTGGAGCAAAGGGGCGAGGCGAGGGGTGACGGGGAACGCCAAGTTCATCTCCTACCTGTACTATCCTCATCCACTAACCTCTACCTTTTTCTTAGGTTTGTGGGAAGGAAAGCATATGCTGCACCCCACAATCCACACCGACCCACGGTATGCTACCCATGATCCTTCTGTTCTACTACATCCACGGTCAGTTTCAGTTGTGCGGCCAGTTGGTCCAACACCGACCCACGGGTCACCCCCGCCCCCACATCCCTCACCTGGTACATCTGCTCCAGCGCCAGTTTGAGGCCGTTGGCGGTTGCCGCGCGCGCCGACACCTCCAGCTCGATGCCGAAGTCGTTGGGGTAGCGGTGCGCCTCCAGGCACAGTGGCTTCTGAGTGGCGCAGTGCACCAGCAGCACCGGGGCACCCGCGGCAACCTGGCGGGGTTAGGAAGTAGAAAACGAAGGGATCCAAGGGGTCCTAGGGGTTAGTAACTAGGAGGGAGGATGGGGCCCAAGGGAGTAACGGGAGGATAGCACCCTTACGAAATGTGCATACCGCATTGAGGGCAGAACGACTTGATGCTTACTGAGAGCATATACCCTCTCGCCCTCCCCACCCGACAGCCCCAACAACCCACCTCCACGCCCTCCGCCGCCGCCCGCATGACCGGGTCGGGCGTCACCACCTGCCAGGCGCAGTCGAAGGAGTCGCTCCGCGCCGTGAAGCCCACCAGCTGCTGGCGGCTGTAGCGCGCCGCGTGCGTGGTGGACACGGGCTTGGAGAAGAGGCACATGGGGCGGGGGCCACCGCCGCTGTCCGCCGCGTCGCCCCAGGCGCCTGGGTGCAGCGCCAGCCGCACCTGACAGGGGGGCGGGAAAAGGGGAGCAGATAGGAGCAGGGAGGCGACAGGGGCGTGAGCAGGCAGGGGCAGCGGCAGGCAAGCAGAGGTCATGGGTCGGCAGATGCGGGCTTCACCGCCTGCCATCTACAGGGGGCTTGGGACTCATCTCCACCCTCCAATGCAACAGGGCACACCGTGTGCCTCTTGCGGACTACCCGCCAAGCCCTTGGCTCCGGGCCCCTCACCTTTTGCCCGTAGTGTACGACGTTGTCGCTGTACGGCGGCTCGAGAGCGGTTGCCGTCTTGGGGGGCACGTACGGCAGCAGGATGAGGGTGTTGCGGCAGCAGGGCGCGCGCACGTCGGGGGCGGCGGTGGAGGCGCAGGAGTTCTCACCGGGCCGGGAGTCCTGCGGGGCGGGGCGAGGCGGGGCACGGGGTGCAGTTTGTTGCTGGGGAAGCGCGCATGGGAGAAGTGCAGAGGGCAACAAGCAGCTTGCGAGCATGTCGGAATGGACGCCATAATCGCCTCCTTGCTCACGCGGTTCTTGGAACATGCGCGGCCTGACCTTGCAAGCCCCACCCGCGTCAACACAGCAGCCCTGCGACAGGGCTAGGAAGCTGCCCTAAGGGTGCGGGCACATCCACTCAATAGCCCGGCTCGGCATGGAACACACGCGGCCCCCGCCACTGCTCGACTAGTTGTCCACCGGGATTACTTAGCTGTCGGCTTTCCACACTTGCCATCACTTCTGCCCCCTAGTGTCACACCCCGCACATGCCAAAACCGTCCACCAACACAAACACCCCGTCTCAGCCACCCGGCTCCTGCTGCTGCTCACCGCGTCCCCTGGGTCGCCTGCCAGCACGCAGCCCGTGTCCACGTGCACCAGCTGCACCACGTCCCCAAAGTGCAGGTAGGGGTCGTCGGCTACCCGCGTCAGCTCCACCTCCTCCAGCGCCGTGGACATACGGGAACGGTAGCTAAGAAGAGGGGAACGCCCAATGCGGGGAAAGGAAAGGAACGGTGAAGTGGGTGTAAGCGACAAGAACACTGAACGTTATCTTCGACAGATTAATAAGCACGGAAGCATCGATACTCAACAAATGGCATTTGGATACCATTGGAATGTAACAGGCCATGGAACTTACGCATCGAGCTTGAGGGAACCGGTACCCTTCCGTGCAAGAAGGTCCTTCAGGATTGTTCGTTGTAGCTCTCTATCCTCGGCCCAGTTCCCAATCAGACAGGCAGGGTTGAAGCGTGTGACATCCCGCATTGTTGCTACGACTGAATAGCTTCTTCAGTAATATGTGCTTTCAGTAGGGTTCAGGTATACTGAAGTGTTGTGCTGCGCTTAATTAAGATTACAGTAAAACGCGCGGCCGGTGAAAAAGCCTTACAGGGTACAGAAGCTGCGCCCGGAAACAAAAGGGTAGGTTGATGTTTTAGGTATTAACAACAGTTCCTAAAACAATGCTTTCCTCTGGCTACGGAGCTGCCTTCCAGAATCGAAGAAACATGGATGTCGTATAGTGCATTGCACCGTACTGCTTTAGGGTTACAGCAAGCGCTTGATACCAAATGCTTACACGTTGCTTCCTGCACCATTTCCTACAGAGTGACGGCGCGCCATGGCGCCATCTCTTAACCCTGGCACCATCAACAAGCGTGTCATCCTCGTCGCTCCTAATCCGTAATAGAGCCGAGCATCCAGCGTCACGCTAGTAACATGTATGCATGCACATAAGGAAACACCTCAGAGGGCGTGGATGTAAGGGCAAAGCCTACCCAAGCAGTGGTACGTGGTTACCCAGGCAGCAAGGCTCGCCGCAGGGCCGTCTCATCACACGCACCGCTACACTCAGCGGCATAACTGAAAGCCTCCAAACATTCGTACGTCACCAACCTCCACCCTTCTTTCCATACTGTTCACATTCCTCTCATCCCTGCCAGGCGCTCTTTGCGCATGCACGACCAGCATTCACTTCGGTCCTGTCACGCAGCCCCTAGCAACCCTTGAGTGCCGAGTACCACCCTTTCCAGCCTCATCCGCCCGCCTATTCAGAAGCCACCCCGCCCTTTCACCATGGCCTAGTCAGTGCCATGTTTTTCAACACTAGCCATTTACACTTCATCCCCAGCCTCGCTCGCACCCCACCCCTGCTTATCTTCCGCTGCTTCCGCTGCCCCCGCTAACCCAACCCCCAGCAAACACTCACCACCTCACATGGCTACCCCCTCTCCCCTCTCTCCCTCTCCATCACACAGTTCACAGCATGGTATGCCTTCTTCTTCATTCACACCCCCTCAGACGTTGCGCTTGAGTGTGCGTTGCTTGGTTGCCCGCTGCACCACCTTCTCCTCCACCGGCAGACCCTGGGAGGCCGGCAGACAGGCAGGGGGGAGCAGGGCAGGAGGGGGGCCAGAGGAAAAGCAGCGCAGGAGGGCAGGTCGATTAACATGTTACGGGTCATTCAGGTGGGACGTGGCGGCGGCACGTCCTCCACCGCCTAGCAGCACCCTTGCGATGCCATGTGCATTGCCACTAGTGGCAGCACGGACACAGCGGGCGGTTGGCCGCATCCCCCCCCCCGGGCCCCCTCCTTCCCTCTCACCTTCCTCCTCCGCACCGCGTCAATGAGCCGGCGCGCCAGGTTGGTGAGCCCCGAAGCGTCCTCGCCATGCTCCTCGCGCTCCTCCTCCGTTGTGGGGGAAAAGAAGGGGTCCACCTGGGGGAGCGGGGGGACGGACAGGGAAAAATATATGAAACGTGAAGCAACCAGGAAGGGAGGAGGGATCTGCAAGCCGTTCTGAAGGGGTATGTGAAACGGGGGGAGAAGGGCGGGCAGGATCGGGCAACCTCCCACCCACCTGCAGCCTCTCCCAGTGGCTGAGCATGAGCGAGGCTGATGCCGCCCCGCTGCTGCGCCGCCGCATTTCATCCGCCAGGCCGAAGGAGGCCTCCGCTGGCAGGTAGCAGCTCACCTGGGGGGGGCCAGGGTGAGGTCTCAAAGCTAAAGAAGTACGCGAGCACGTGGCCAAACAGCGTGTGCGGGTCGGTCTGCGCAGGAGCGCGACGGGCCAGCCGAGGAACACGGCACAGTACACCCGTACGAAGAGGCTAGAGTACTCGGCAGCCTCCCGGGGGTGCTGTACGGCCATCTTCCAGCACTGCATGGCGTTCGGCTGCTCCACGGGCTCCCCCACCTCAGAAAAAGCGTACGGCTGCCCCGCCAGCACGCTGAAGATGTGGGAGTCGAGCGGCGATGGATTGAGGTTGACTGACAGCGAGGGCGGCCCCAGAGCGATGTAGGTCCCGCCCGACAACTGGGCGCGCAGGCTGGCCTTGGACCGCATGCTGCCCGGGACCCGGCCGGAGATGAAGTGGAACGCGTGGAAGAGCAGCCGGCCGCCCTGCGACAGCTGCGCCAAGGTGCTGCGCAGCTCCGCACCAATCAAGCCGCAGCGAGCCACCTCCACCGTCGCGAGCACGTCCGTGGCTGAGAGGCCGCGTAGCTGCCGCATGTGGTATGGCGCCAGCTGCACCTTCACCGCGGCGAGGCGGTTGACGGTGTGCCGCACGATGATATCCGTGAGGTCAATCATGAAGTAGGGGCTGAGCGGCGCAGCTTCCGGCGGGCACCAGCGCAGCAGCTGCATGCGGCCCCAGTCCTGCAGCGACATCCCCGCTGGGCAGGCTCCCGTGCCGTTGGGGAAGGAGCAGCGACATCCCCGCTGCAGGACTGGGGCCGCATGCAGCTGCTGCGCTGGTGCCCGCCGGAAGCTGCGCCGCTCAGCCCCTACTTCATGATTGACCTCACGGATATCATCGTGCGGCACACCGTCAACCGCCTCGCCGCGGTGAAGGTGCAGCTGGCGCCATACCACATGCGGCAGCTAGGCGGCCTCACAGCCATGGACGCGCTCGCGGTGGTGGTGGTTCACCGTGGCTTGATTGGGGTGGAGCACCTTGGCACCTTGGCACAGCTGTCGCAGGGCGGCCGGCTGCTCTTCCACGCGTTCCACTTCATCTCCGGCCAGGTCCCGGGCAGCATGCGGTCCAAGGCCAGCCTGCGCGCCCAACAACTGGGCGGGACCTACATCGCCCTGGGGCCGCCGTCGCTGTCGGTCAACCTCAATCCGTCACCACTCGACTCCCACATCTTCAGCGGGGAGGAGCCAAGAGGGGAGAGAGGGCATGGAAGTTGTAACGCACGCAACTGCCCTCAGTCCCCTTCCGATCCCCTGCATTCCATTTCCAGCGACAATCGCACGACCACCCTGCCGTCCCCAGGCCCCCTACCACCCCCACCCCCAGCCCCCTACCAGGAACGTGTCGCTCCCCTCGCGCATCTCCTCCCTCAGGATGCGCGCCCGCCGCCGCCCCAGCACCGCGTACATGCCGCTCAGGGCCTCAGCGCTGGCGGTCAGCTGGGGGAAGGGGGGGCAGGGAGGGGGGTTAAAGAGGGGTGTTAGGGGCAAAGAGAAACCAAACCCAGTGCAACCGCATGCGTTCGGGCCAGGCAACAGGCCTTGCTACCCCAGCACACACCGAGGCCGTATGGATCAGGGGTAGGTGGCTGTGATGCCCGCCCCTACACCTGCTATACCACGTCAGCCACCACGTAAGATCCCCCGGTGCCGTACCGCAGCCATCAGCTCAATACCCGCAACCGTCCGACCCCAACACCCACAACCCGCCGCCCCTCCTATGCATGGTAGCACTCCCCCCCTGCCCCACCTGGCACAGGTAGCACTCCCCCCCTGCCCCACCTGGCACAGGTACTGCTCCCCCCCTGCCCCACCTGGCACAGGTACTGCGCCTCCACCAGCCGCGCATCCGCCTCCAGCACCGCTCGGCGACACGCCAGGGCAACCGCCGTCATCACCTGGGTGGAGGCGGGGGCGGGGGCGGGGGTGGGGGGTGGTTGGGGAGGTGAGTGTGCATGCGGAGGAGATGAGCGGGGTGGGAGTGGGCAGGGCTGGGGCGCGTCGTGTGGGGCGATGTAGGCGGGCCGCACAAGAGGTAGCTAAAACATGCATGTGGGTGCTGTGCGGTGGGAATCAGCCGGGGCATCCACGGGGCGGTGGGATGCGCCGGATAGTTGTCCACCAGTGCACAGAGGGCAGTGGGTAATAGATTAATGAGTTATTATCCATTGTTATCCTCAGAAGCTAAAGCAGGCTAAGCAAATTGGGTCAGTGGGTCGTGGGCTTGTGTGGCCGTAGGCAGAGGGAGGCACTGGGCAAAGGAGGACATACACGAAACATGCTTATTTAGCTGCCGAGTCCTTCTCCCAAAATGACCTCCTTCCCTCCCTCCCCTTTCCCCCCTATCCTATAATTGAGCCATATGCGGAAGACGTATCCATGTTAATCCCTGCCTACCCCTTCCCTCACCTGCCCCGAGAAGGGCCCGTACACCTCCTCCTGCAGGTCCCCCACCCGCCCGCCTGCCCACGTCCCCGCAGCACCATCCAAGGGGGGGCAGCCGCCGCCACCGCCGCCAGTTGCACTCCCTGCCACCGCCTCCCTCTCCCCCTCCTGCTGCTGTTGCTGTTGTCCTTCGGACGCCGCGGTGCTCGCCTCCCCTGCACTGCTGCTCCCTGCTCCCCCAGCCGCCCCCGCTGCTCCTCCTCCCGCCGCCAGCACCAGCCGCACCTCCAGCTCGAACGCCACCCCCCACAGCGGCTCCTCACACAGCGGACCCGAGCTGGCCGCGATCTGGAACCCAGCCACCACACCCGACTCCACCGAGGCAACCACGTGACGCAGCGAGTCGGGAAGCGAGGAGGATGCGGAAGCGGACGGCAAGGTTGTGGAGGAGGAGCAAGGAAGAAGACTCAGGGCGCCGCCGTTGACGTCTGCGGCTCCCTCGCCAGTCGTACCGCCGCTAGCAGCGCTGTCGTACCGTTCGTACAACGCAGCCTCCTCCTGGGTTATCAACCCCAGTGCGAGTGCGGCTTCCGGCCGACCAAGTCGCAGATCGAGGCGAGCCGAGGCGGCCGCAGCAGTGTTCGCCGTTGCGTCACCGCCGCTGCCGCCGTCAGCGCCGTCGTCGGAGGGACGTACGTCCGCCGTGGCGGCTGCTGCAGCGGCTGCGGCCGCCGCCGCCATGCCTCCTGGCGCCCCCGGGGCCGCTGCCTTGCTGGTCACCTTGGCCGCTCGTACAACCAGGTTGGGGGGCACATCGAACAGGCTCTCCTGGGGGGGTGCTGGTGAGGGTGAGGGTGCCGCTGGTAGCGCTGAGGGCGCTGCTGCGGCTGTTGGCGATGAGGGTGAGGGTGAGGGGTGTGGGGGGTGTGAGGGTGAAGGAGGGGGCGCTGCTTGTAGTGGCGGTGGTGGCGGAGCAAGCAGGATGTTGGGCCCTATGCGCTTGGGACCCAGGAGCCAGGCACGCTGAGGGGGGGGGGCGGGGAGAGGGGGGTCGGGGGTGAGGAGCAGGGAGGTCGGGGGGTGGGGATGCAATCAGATTAGAGCACGGAAGCAATCGCACATCAACCTGGCAATGGGGAGACTTCTCCCCGGCCCACCTAACACGCAGCACCACAGGGGCCCTCAACCCGCCCATGCAACTAAACCCTCCCTTTCCAACCCTCATCCTACACCCTCTTCGGCTGGACTCACTCTAACCCATTCCCCAAGTAAGGGCTTGTCACCAAATTTGTCATCAAATCTGCCAACCCACACATTGGGTATTTCACTCCCCCCCCACCTTTAGCAGCGCCACCAGCTTGTCCCCCGCC
The DNA here is from genome assembly GCA_021605115.1 of Astrephomene gubernaculifera. Lineage (NCBI taxonomy): Eukaryota > Viridiplantae > Chlorophyta > Chlorophyceae > Chlamydomonadales > Astrephomenaceae > Astrephomene > Astrephomene gubernaculifera. Next base: position 3,226,110 of record BMAR01000004.1, read on the forward strand.
TGCTGCCCGCCCTCCGCCCTCGCAGCCCCCAGCAGCGCCCCCACCAGCCCCTCCAGCTCCCCCGCCAGCGAGGCAGCGGCGCCTGACCCTGACCCTGCTGCTGACCCTGACCCCGCTGCTCCCTCTGTCGGAGCAGGTGTTGTCGGTGCTGCCCCCCTGCCTCCCCCGCCCCCCCTGCCCTCCCCCTCCACCAGCACCCTCCGCAGCAGTTCCGGCCGCCCGTCCAGCTCCCCTGCGATGCGGGCGGGCAGCGGCACCGCGCGCACCCGCACCACCGCCACTCCGTTGGGGGTGGTGGCCTCCACGACCAGCCTGCGGGGGGGAGGAGGGGCGGGAGGAGGAGAGGCAGTAGGTTGGGAGAGAGGGCTGCTGCATGACTACCGGGATCGTGCCCGTTACGAACGTCCCCGCACACTCCCATGCATCACCCTCTCGGCACGTCATCAGCTCTGCCTTCCGATTGCCCTCCGACCACGCCTCCCCCCCTCCCCCCCTCTGTGCCCTAACCTGTGGTCTCCTACGGTTTGGTATGGTCTTTGACCCTCCCCTCTGCTCCCCTCCCACACCCCCTTCCCCCCGCACCCCCCACCCACCTGGGGTTCCTCATGCCCCCCACCAGCCCCCCCAGTGCGCCCCCCTCGGGCAGCTCGCTGGGGCAGAACACGGACTCGCGGAAGGCGACCAGCGGGGGGGACACCTGGAGGGGGGAAGGGAGGGAGGGAGGGGGGCGGGGAGGTCGGATGGAGGGGGGGCGAAGGGAGAAGAAGGAGCACTTGAGAGAGGAGAGCGAGACCGACCAAGAGTGAGGCAACGGAAGGAGACCGAGACCGACCAAGAGTGAGGCAACGGAAGGAGACCGAGACCGACCAAGAGTGAGGCAACGAGACAATGGGATGCTTACTGGGCACCAGTGACCATGCATGTACCGTCCTCCCTCCCCTCGTCCCCTCCCCCCCTCCCCCCCGGTCAGTCTTCCTTATCTCTATCCCTCCCTTCCTGTCCCTGTCCTAATCTATAGTTTCCTATGGTTTGGTACGTCTTTGTCCCCGCCCCCCCTTCCCGCCCCGCCCCCCCTCACCCTCAGCTCCACCCGTGCGAACCGCTCCCGGAGGTCCTTGATGCAGGTGCCCAGGTGCACCTCGCCCGCAGCACCCAGCACGTGCTCGCCGCTGTCAAGCACACTCACCTGCGGGGGGGGAAGGGAAGGGAGGGAGGGAGGGAGGCGCGTCATGCAACATACACACACAGCCGCGAGGACCCATTAGCTCTTCCAGCCCCTCCTCCCCTCTTTCTCCACCCGGCCCCCCCTCACCTCCACGAACGGGTCCGCCCTGTTGAGCAGCTGCAGCCCCCGCACCAGGGCCGGCAGGTCGCTGGGGTGGGCGGGCTCAACGGCCACCTGGGGGGTGGGGGTGGGGTGGGTGGGAGGTGAAGTAAAGCAAAAGGGAGTTATTCGTTGAGCCAAGTCAACATTCCCCTTTGCCTTCCCGCTCCTGCTCACCTCCTCCTCCTCCTGCTGCCCATCAATCCCCAGCCCCCGCCCTTTCATCTCCCGTCCTCCTTTCCACATAGTTCCTCTTTCCTCCTTCCCCCACCCTCCCCCCATCCTTCCCTCTTCCCCCACCCTTCTCCGCCACCCTTTCCCCTCCCTTCCCACCATCACAATTGCCGCCGCCTGGAACATGAGTGGAGCCAGCGGGCGGCAGGCGGGGGTGGAGGCCAGCGTGGCGGACTTGAGCACCAAGGAGTCCAGGCCGGCGATGGCAAGCAGGTTGCCGGCGGGGACCTGGGGGCAGGGGGGGAGGGGAAGGGGACTGTGAGACCCATGGGTCGCCATGCTTCGCGAGCGCCTCTCGGCAATATGCTGGTGTGGGGTGCCGATGACCGCCCTCCCTCCTCCCTCCCTCCCTCCCTGACTATACAAGCTAGCTCCAATGTGACCCTGTGAAGCTCTTTCAGCCCTCTTCGCCTCCCCTGCCCCCGCTCCCTGTCCCCTGTTTCCACGGCTCCACGGTCCCGGTCCACGGTAATAACTAATCCCCCCAAACTAACCTGCTCCACCCGCTCCAGCGCCCGACCCATCATCATGAACACCGGCCCCAGCACCGCACTGCCGCGCTGCCCCCCTGCCGGGTGCGCGGGCGAGTAGGCGCCGCTCAGCACGTGCAGCCGCTGGCCGGGGCGGGCCACACCGCTGAACACACGGCCGAAACCCAGGAACACCTGGGGAGGGAGGTGAAGGGGTGAGGTGGGGTGTGTGAAGGGTTGAAGGAGAGAAAACCAATTAACCATGAGGGTAAGGGGGGGGAGATGCAAGGAAGGAGGTATCAAAGCAGTTCCCCAGTGCCTCAGAAAGCCCGGCCCAGGGCAAGGGAGGGCGCAGAAGGGAGGGTAAGTCAGGGGCAGGAGGTAGGAGGAAGCTGCGGAGTAAAGCAGGTGCTCGCGACATCCATCCATCCATCCATCCTGCAGCTCTCACCTCCTCATCCGCCCCGCCCGCAGCGCCCTGCGCCGACCCCTCTCCCGCGCCTCCGCCGCCCACCCCTCTGGGCAGCAGCCCCCGCGGCACCGCCACCATCTTGCTCACGTAGATGACCAGCGGGGCGGAGGGGGAGGAGTCGCTGCGGGCGATGCAGGACTGCGGGGGAGGTAGGGAGGTGGGGAGGGGGGGGAAGGGTGAGAGTGGAGGTTAGGAGGAGAGGGAAATGGTGCGTTCTGTCGACTAACGGCGGTCCGGCTTGGCAAACGGGGGAAGCAGCTACCCCACCTAGCCTCCATAACCCTCCCTTCCACCTCCCCCACCTTCACTTTCACACCCACCCACTCCGGTAGTGCTTCCCTCCCTCCCTCCCCGTCCCCTAACGTCCCCCCCCCCCCCCCCCCCCCCCCCCCTCACCTCCACCCTCGCCAGCTCCCTCGCCGCCACCTCCGGCATACCCGGCGGCGGCGGCCCCCCCGGCGGGCCCCCCAGCAGCCTGGGCGCGCGGCTGGGTGCGGCTGCGGGCGGGCTGGGCAGCCGGGCAGCCGCCATACCCAGCACCGCCTCCGACAGAGGCAGCCAGGCGCGCAGCACGGACTGGAAAGGGGGGGAGGAGGAGGGGAGGAGGTGGAAGAGGGGTGGGCAACAGCAGCAGCAGCAGCGGCAGCGGTGGGGGCTGCATTGATACAACGTCCTCAATGTGTGGAGCGCGGCGAGGGAAAGCAGCAGCCCCAAACCTGGCTGGCTGGCTGGCTGACCAGCTCTACTCCCTCACCCCTCCTCCTCAATGCTCTCATTCCCCTCCTCCCCTCTATAGTCCTCTGTAACCCTGCCCGCATGCCCCTTCCCCTCCCCTCCCCTCCCGCTCCCCGCCCCCCCCTCTCCCCACCCACCCTTAGCGCCTGCCGCGGGTCGGGGTGCTCCAGTGCCCGCGGCGCCAGCAGCGGCCCCAGCCCCCGCGACCGCACGATGGGGCCCAGCACCCCCGCCACGTCCTCGCCCGCATCGCACACGCTGTAGGCCTTCCAGATGGGCTCCAGCGCGAACTGCACGAACATGGGCTTCAACTTGCTGCCGCCGCTGCCGCCACCACCTCGCCGGGAGGAGCGGACAACGCGCTTGTCCTGCGGGGGAGTAGGAGGAGGCCGCATGAGGGGGGCATGAGGGGGCAGCAGAGGAGGATAAAGCGGAAGCAATTGACTGAGGAGGAGGGGGCATAGCAGATCAGCAGGGGAACAGGAGGGGTAGCTAGAGACCTGAACAACCCGCAGCTGACAGGGACCCATGGCAACAGGCGGCTGTGATGGTGGTGGTAACACACGTGGTGGTGGTGCCGCATCACCGAAACCACATCCCCGCCACCGCCGCAACTCCCCCCACCGCTACCCCACCGTCCCACCTTGGGGCTGTACGCCCAGTCGCCCCACAGCCCCCGCACGAGCGCCTCGGGCTTGCAACCCAGCTTCTCAGCGTACCTGGGGGGCAGTGGGGGAGTGCGGGGGTGTGGAGGTGCGGGGGTGTGGGGAGAGGAATCAGAGGAGAGGGATAAGAGGACGGCTACCAGAGCCTTGAGGGGAAGGGGAAGGGGTTGGCACCTTACTAGCAAGGTAGCCGTGGATACCACCCGACCCCACCCCACCCAAACCCGCATCCAAGATGCCCCCCACCCCCCGGCACCACCCCCACCCCCCGGGTGTCACCCACATCTCCGCGAACTGGTCCAGCCTGAAGGCCCAGCCGTCCGCCGCACTTCCAAACGCCACACTGCCCACCACCGGGTCAAACGCATCCCGCTCCTCCTCCTCCTCCTCCCCCCGCCCTCCTGCTCCTCCTCCGCCTTCCCCATTAACCACCGCCCGGCCCCCCGGCGCTGCTGTCACCCCCGCCTCCGCCGCCACTGCCTCCGCCTGCTGCTCCTCCTGCTGCTGCTGCTCCGCCTGCTCCGCTCGCGCCGCCTCCAGCGCCAGCACCGCATCCGCCTCCCGCAGGTAGCGCTCGGAGGCGAAGGCGGAGAGGATCATGTTGGCGTGCGTTACAATGCCCCGCAGCCGCTCGTACGCCTCCTCGGGCGACAGCCGCAGCTCCAAGATGAGGCGGTCCAGCTTGTTGACCACCAGCACGGGCTTGACCTGGGGGCGGGTGGGGGGGGGAGGTGGGGGGGAAGACGAGGGGGGAAGAGGAGGGGTATGTGTGTATGCAGTCGTGTTTGTCCTTGACACAATGCGCTCATAGTCTACCTCACCCCACCTTCTCCTCCTTTCCTCGCTCGCATCTCACTCACGCCCCCTCACCCCCCAACCCCCCCTACCCCGCACCCCTCCCACCTTCTCCTCGTACGCCTGCCGCAGCACCGCATGCGTCTGGATGCACACCCCCTCCACCGCATCCACCACCACCAGCGCGCCGTCGCTCAGGCGCGCCGCGGTGGACACCTCGGAGCAGAAGTCCACGTGGCCTGGCGAGTCGATCAGGTTCACCAGGTAGCCGCGAGCCAGCTTGTCGGACTCGGACAACGACTTGGGACCCTGGGGGGGGGCAGGAGGGGTGGGAGTGGTGGGAGGGTGGTGAGGTGGGAGGGAGGGGCTGGGGTATGACAGTCCAGCCGAGGCCTCCCTGATGCAAGGCAGGGTTTTCTTCGATCGCAGACGAGGCAGTGCTCGAGGGGGGGGGATTCATCCACAGGTGAACACTCCCCCGCCATCGCCCCCTGGCTATCCTCCTTTCCAAGGCACCCTCCTTGCTCCCCGCGCTGCTCCCCCTGCAGCCCGCTCCACCCGGCCCCAACACGGCGCCACGCTGCGCACCTCGGGCCGTGTGGCCGCCCCCGGCACGTACAGCAGGCTGATGGCGGAGGCCTTCATGGTGATGCCTCGCGCCTGCTCGTCTTCCCGACTGTCCAGGTAACGCAGCTCGCCCTGCGGGGAATGGGCGAGGTGAGGTGGGCGGAGGAGGTGACATGTGAATGGGATGTCCGGGAAGTCACCGACTGGTGAAGGGTTGAAGGAGGAGGTCTAGTTGGGTGGTTGGGGAGGAGGAGGAGGGTGTTATGACAGCATGCCAGGCGACTTGCCCGTGATGAATGAGGGATCGGGTGAGCGAGTGCAAGCAGGTTTCGCACCTGCATGCGTGGATGGATGAGACCGTTGGAGCCGATGAGGTGGTCGGAAAGCGTCGTTTTGCCATGGTCTACGTGCGCGAGGATACAGAGATTGCGCACACGGTCCTGGAGGGGTGGGGTGGGATGGCGGGTAGGGGGAAAGGAAGCTCAGCAGTACATTCCGGCGGCGGTTGATGGATGTCCGGTCGGAGAGGGTTCATTGCAGGCCGGTTTGTCAATCGCTATACTTACTGGCTTGGATTGTAGCGCGACCAGAACCTCAGTGGTGACGTTCATTTCTTTGCTTAGTCGCCGATGATACGGCGGTAGCTGGCCGCCGTAATAAGTGCTCTGCTATAACTCCTTAGCTGCGTAAAGTACTAAACAATAGTGTACGTGTTCGTTTTTGTGCGTTTCCTCGTTAGGAAAAGGTGATGCGTCATGAATTGAACGTTGCCAAACGTAAGTCACTTTGGTTGTGCTCCAAAACGTAGTCGCTGGTGTTCCATGGAGGTAGCGATGGCTTGCCCTATGGTGGATAGGTGCAAGTCCGGCATGTCGTACACATTGGCAGCACATAGTCATAGTGGCAGCATCGCATCCGTATTATTTGGTTATCTTAAACCATCTGTTGTCAATTTCTTTAATGCGTTTTTCTGGGCTGGAAATGAAGTTGTGCGTTTGCCAAAAGGGTTGAAGGCGAGATGACTGGCGTGCTTTGTGAGGTCTGCGGTTTCGACGGCTCCCTTAGTTGGCTTGTTAGGTGTAGAAACAGTGACAGGTGGGCGTTTTCAGGAGTTGCATGTGTACTAGTTAGGTTGGCCGCGCGGGAGAATCCTAGAGAAGTCAACCTACACGTGCCCTCTCAGCAGCTTAGGAAACCATTGTGCCCTCGGCATATTTTCTATACTTATACATGCGTCCTCCGTGCGCATTCACCCTTTGCTGTCGCCGCAGATGCGGCCAAGGGCGCCATCTGTATTGCCTAGAAGGCTTTCATGCCCCAGAAGGCTTGCCCAAGGACCTTGCGGCGTATGGCTCGCTTCAGTGCGCGATATGCTCACAGGGCAGCGGTGAGAATTCTGACTTCACTAAACTGCCCCGGTTTGCCAAGTGTTTGGCCATTAGGCCCTTGAGCTATTCGCACGTCCCGGCTTGCTTGACAGGGGTCGGTCACAAGAAGAAGGGGACGACGGGCCTGCTTCAGCAGACTGGCAGTGGAGAGGAGTCGAGGGAGGCTGTGCAGGGCCATGCAGCAGCATCATTGGATGCAAGCTTGCCTGGTGGCATACAGAGTAAGCACACTGGCAGGCATGAGGAGGCGGATGTGGATGGAGGCGCGAACCTTCCCAGCAACCCGAACCTTCCCAGCAACCCAAGTCACCTGCGACAGCCACAGCAGCTGCGTGCTGCTGCTGCTACAAGCAGTGTGTTTGCCGAGCTTCAAGCTCAGAGGCAGCTCGAGTCGGAGGTGCTCTTTGACACCAGCCAAATGCAGCTGAGCACAGCAGACAACGATGGGGCTGGCGCTGGATCACTGACTTCAGCAGTGGATCCGCCAATGCTGGGGGCTGTCTTTGGGGACTCTAGCATTCCTGAGGCCCGGGGTGGGCTGTCATCGGCAGCTACAGCTGGCAACAGCAACCGTGGTGATGGGAGGCCGCTGAAGCGTGCACGGGTGGATATTCAAGGCCAGCGAGGACAAGCACAAGAGCAGGAACCAGTTGGAGGTGTGAAGGCCTCTTCAGCTTCATATGCACGTGGACGTGGTGCTGTAGAACAGCGGGCAGTATCTTCAGCTGGACAAGCAGCACCTACAAAAGATTCCAAGCGGCTTTTGAACACTGAGGCCCGCCCAGCGCACCGCCTAAACCAGGCCCCATCAACTGTGAGCCAAAGGCAGGAAGCATCAGCTCCTGGAGCACCATCTAGCACGGCTGAGCGGGCTCAAGGAGATTGTGCTGTGTCAGACGACCTTACACTGCCAACAGCCATGGCAAGTGACCAGAAAGCCAAGCCAGTGTCACGGCCCATGCTAGGGCGAATGGGGCCTACCCCTATGCCTGGCAAGGCAACAGCATCAAATGACCTCCCACGAGGTGTTCCTGCAGCACCCAGGCTTGGAAAGGGCCCACTGGCTGGAGGGCCGCAAAAAGGCCTTGCTGCAGCGCTTGGCAGCAGCAATGATGCACAGCCAGCTCGTAACTTTGGTACTGCTGGTGCAAGGGGGTTGCCTTTTGGCATTGCCCCCCGTGTGCCACCTGTGCTGCCCAGGCCTGCACCTTGGTTAAATACCACTGATAAGGTACACAGATATCAGAAGAAGCCAAGCTGCTTTGGTTAGCTGACACCTGCACCATTTACCTTTCCTGACACCTGTACCATTTACCAAAGGGTGACCTGAAACTGCAGGCTCTGTCCAACCTGCCTTCAGTTGGCTCATCGCAGCCAGCAATGGTTGGGCCTGACCAGGGTGACGCCAAGGATAAGCGGGTTGACTTATGGGAAGGTTTGGTCCCAATACCCAGCTCTTCAACAACAACAAACCAGAGAGTAAGTGCCCAAAGAGCCAACATCAGGGGGGTCGCTTTAGATAGAAGCTAATAGGATTCACACCGCATGCAGAGCTTAAGGATGAAGCTGCAGTCCACAAATCCGCACGACAGCATGGTGCGGCTCTTTTCCCTGCTGCCGGAATCAGGAGAGGGGCTGAAGTGGCGACTCATTCAGGAGGAGGGTGACATGCCACCAGCCATTGTCGAGGCCCGTAGGTAAGGGAGTGGGTATTTAAAGCTGTGCTGCTGCTGGTGCAATTCTAACGGTTGCAACTTTACAGGTTTTACTTGGAAAACCTGGCGTGCGAGACATGCCTGGTTATGTATCCAAAGTTCTCTCTAGGTGCTGCTGGGCAAGGCTTTAAGGAGCTTCTGGGGTAAGCACACTTTTCCTGCTAATAGATTGCTAAGACAGCTGCTACTATCTACCTGTTTTAGTGGTGAATCCTTCAGTAATGTCATTAACCTTATAAGAAATGTGCTTTCCTGTGCAGGATCCTGCAAGGGCCATCAAACATCCTAGCCCTGGAGCTCATAAACCTCACCAACGAGCAGCTTGTTCAGTACCCTGTGCTTGAACGGCTGCTGCTGCACACTCCACCGTCACCAAAAAGCCCTCAGCACCCTCTATATAGGCTGTACTTCGTCCCACACCAAGTCCCAACTGATGGTTTAGACCTGGACAACGGTGCTGAGGACTGCTTGCTGTGTTTGACTGGAAGCAGGAAGCATGTAAGCATGTGAAACATGTTCAGCCAAACCTAGTTCATCACACCTGCCAAGTCTTAACATATGGTTTTTGCATGCCTATTTGCTGTCAACATGACTGATTTGCTGCACATATGTGGGTATCTAGCTCTAATAGCTGAAGTGTGTGCCCTTGGTGTTGTAGGTCTTCTCCATGGCAACATGGGACAAGGCTTCTGCATCAGACAAGGGAGTAAAGGGCATTCTCAAGAAGGAAGATAGCATGGAGGTGAGCACTCTTTAGGGACCACAACCAGGCAAGCGAGCTAGATAGGAGTAAGATAGGAGAAGATACAGATTGCAGCATGGACTGGCCAACTGTGCTTGACACTCCATGATGGGAGAACCATGATGTAAACTGGCGGGGTGGGAAGCAAGGTGCAAGAACATTGAGCATGATGGGTAAGGTGGTGATGCTGTTCTGCAGGTGTCCAAGCGACGGGTGCAGTTCCGCCATATGGCTACCCTGGAGACCGAGCAGAAGGGCATTGAGAAGACCAAGGAGCACCTGCGGAAGGAATGCAAGGAGACCAATGCTAGGCTCCTGCTTAGCCAGAAAGTTGAAGTGGATGAAGATGATGACACTCCTGGAGCTCAGCCTGCGGAGGAGGCAAAGGAGGCTGATGTTGCTGCTTCCTGTCGCCCTGACACCCACGAAATACCAATGCAGCCATCAAGTGCTGCTGCTGGGGGCCCAGTATCTGCTGCCAAGCTGGACAGCACACAGCAATCTCATCCCTCTCCTGTCAATATAGATGCAGGGCAGGTAGATACTCCTGATGCAGCAACTTCTGTATCTGCTGCTGCTAGTTCACACCAGCAGGAGTCTCTTGCAGCAGTACTAGAACCATCCCCACCTCAAGCGCAGCAGGCTGATGGCTTATTAGCCCGGGCCACCCAGGCCCTGGCATGGAAGCCTGTGCTCCCCTGCCAGGTACCTCCTTGTGCTGGGCCAGAGGTTGGCCTGCCAACAACCATAGAGGCACTGGCTGCTGTCACTGAAATGGAGGGTGGTCAGGAGGGAACTGCTGAAGCAGCACCTGAGCTAGGCTCTACCCTGCATGGCCAAGGATTGGGAAAGCCCTACTCATCCTCAACTGGCCTTCTGGAGCAGGCTGCTGCTTTGCAAGCTGCAATGTCTGCCACAGATGCAGGCATTGAAGCACCTGGTCCTACCTTGCAGGGCATGCGTGCTACATGGGGGGTGCAAGCCTTGGATGTTCCCATACCCCATAGCAGTGCAGCACAAGGGAGTGGTGATGATCTCCTGCAGCTACTGGACTCAGTGTCTTCAGATATGTCCATTGGCACAGACTCTGGCAGCACCAGCACCACCATGGCTGGCAGCTACACGGATCTTGACAGCAAGAGCAGCATTCATTTCCCTGACATGCAGAGTGCAGACTTGCATGGTGGGGAATCCGCAGCGTGCAGCTCTGCTATAGAACAAAATGAGGGCTTCTTTAGCTGGCGGTGCCTCGTGCCTTATGGCGGGGTCCACCCTGCTCATCAGGCTGTTAGCTTGCCTCAGCCACCATCAGTGAAAGCAGAACCAGATGCCCGCAATTTGTGGAGCTGGAGGGACCTCTTGCCATACTTTCAAAGCAGTTGCATGCATGCTCCTGGTCCCCAGGATGGCCCTACAACTGCCGCTGTTCCTTCTGGAGCTCAGGCTTTGGCCCCTGCTTGCACTGCGGCTGCTGGGGTTGCCCCAATTATGGGCATGAACTGGAGCTGGTCGAAGGTTGCTCTACCGGTGCTGCAGCTTGCAAGCATGGAGCATTCCCACGAGCTTTGCCATGAGCTCCGTGCTCAGCTGCCACAGCTCTGGAAAAACTTGAAGGTACCGGTATGCAAAGCCCACGACTGCCCGCCTTTGCATGGAGGCTTGTGCTGAATGTTAGGATGGCTGTGCCTGACTGAGGGTTGAACTGTGCTGGGACTCTCATCTAGATGTGTTCCTTGGGTATTTGTGTTTGCGTGCCTTGGCTGCTAAGGTGCTTTTAAGGGGCCAACAAAGCTGGCACATGCAGAAAGCATTGCCTTGAGGGGTTGCCTCTACCACCTAGCCTGAGCCGACTTAGTCGTCTGCTGCTTGAATACACTCAGAATAGCAGCATGCACAGGGCATCCCAATGTGTAGGCACAAACAGTTCCAAAGACCATCATGCTGTGATGTGTGTTCCTTGCACAGTTGATCATGAGAAGGATTATTACCTACACTAGATTCCCCTGGTTTTCTTGCTGGCCGTTGATATCACTGTAGGCTCTGCCAGTTCTACCCCTCCATGGTTGCCGCTTCGAGCTGGTGGCATCGGATGGGGAGGCACAGGAGCTTCAGGCTGCCATGCAGGAGGCAGAGGAGGTGCTGGGGGTGGTGTGGAGCAGAGGTGACTTCACAAGGGCACCCAAAGAACTGGACAAAATCCAAGTGAGCATGGTGTAACCTGCTAGTCTTTGCTTTTATGCCAAGGGTGTTCGTTGTTTTTGTGGAATATCTAAAATTGCCACTATTTACTTGGGAACAGCAGTTGCCATGGGGGGTGGTAAAAGAATTATACCTGACGAACTGGAATGAAGGGGGCCCATGGGGGGCCTCCTACCGGTTTGCATATTTCCTAATTTGGGTTCTGCTTGGCGGTGTTATGCCTATTATTGCAACAGGTGCTGGCTCTGGGCACATCTGTGGCTGACAAGATTACGGAGGCCAAGGGTGTCATCCTCAAGTCCATTGGGGTGCACCCAATCCAGATCTACAGGTACACATGTGCAAGTGTAGACACCACCATGTTGGCAGCAGCCTCCAACAATAGCCCTGCTGGCCTACTTCACACCTGTCCCTGGCATCGCTGATTGCATTGTTGGTAGTTATGGAAACCTTGCCAAGATCAAGGAGTCCGTGCTGGAGCCTATCTTGTTATTTGCTAAGCTGTATCTCTGGATCCTTCCCTGCAGTGCACCGGCACTTGTGCTTGGGCTGCAACTGCTTGCTCGGGAGGTGCAGCGGGACCGCTCAGCATGGGGTCCTGGTGTGCCACATGCAGCGGTGGCGACTCTGGAGCGTGCACTGCAGCTGGCTGGGGCAGCACATAAGAGCAACAGCAGCGTCCCTGCACTTGATATCCGGCCACTGTACCCGCAGCGTGTGGTCGTCTTGATGGACGCAGAGGTAAGTACACATGCGTGGGTTGGCTTGGGTTGGGAAGGGGGGTGTGGCGTGTGTTGCAGTATGCATGAGCCTTCGAAGTATTGAAGGAATTTTAAGGATGGGAGGGGAACAGCTGTTCATACCGTACAGGGGACAAGCTAAGAAGCGTGCACCTCTCGGAGCTGAAGGCCTTTGATAATTACCTGGGTTGTACTCTTATTGTGTTACTTGGGGGCTGCCAGCTGTCCGTTCCTAGATAGCGCATTGGCTAACCACATGCCTGTACGACAGCCTTGTGTTTTCAGTGCAGCTGCATTGCATCTTATCTCTTTCTTCCCAGCCCATATACTCATTCTGAGATAAGCCCTTTGCTGGAGGCCTCACCATCGCTCATCTTACCCCCTCCCTACTCCATCTCCTCATGCCCCACCCGGCATGTGCTGTACACCCCACTCCTGCAGGGCTTCCTGGACACCGATCCAGCCGCCCTGAAGCGCCTGACCGGCTGCCTGGTGGCCGGCTCACGCTTGGGCGACGAGCCGTGGTCCCTCTACATGCGTGCTGCGGACATCACAACCGTGCTGGCACGTGGGTCACCCGAATACCAGGGGCTGCTGTCCAGGGCCCTGTCACCCCATTCCGGAAGCACCGCCGGCGGTGGTTCCAGCCCTCCGCTGCTGGTTCCGCTGAGCGCCGAAGTTGAGAGCAGTGCTGAGGGTGTGGTGCTGCTGCCGGACGCGGTGAAGCTGATGTATCTGCAGCGGCCGGGGCGGCTGGTGGTTGCCGCGTACAGTGTCCAGCAGGCAGCGGGGCTGGCGAAGACGGGGCGCTGCGCCAAGGACATTCTGGCGGGTGCGGTGCTGGAGGTGGTGGCGTTCCTGGATGCACTGCTGCAGAAGGGCGGCAGCAGCGGGTGAGGTAGAGGGGAGAGGGACAGGGCAGCAGCGGCGGTGGCAGCAGCAGCTGAGGCGGAGGGCAGAGGCAGCAGTCGTTAATGGACAGTGGAGGCAGCAGTGGCGGTAGTGGCTGCAGGACATAGCAGCAGCAGTAGCTGCGGGTGAGGGAAGGGGCTTTGGGAATCCTGCAAGCCAGCGATGTGTGTTAGCTTGCACGAGGTATTGCCGGGGTACCTGCTGCCTGGTACCGGTGGGGGGTCGACTCGGTCTGGTTTGGAGTTCAGCATGCCAAGTCTTGGAGGCTGTACTTCTTGAGAGGCTGCTTCTTCTGCAGCCAGGGGAGCCGAGGGGTGGAGTGCTGCCCAGATTGTCGTTGCCCCTTGTACGCGCCTGTTCTATCCATAGCTTCCCAATCCCTTGCTTGGTTAGGGGCAACCCCAAGCTTGGCTTAGATGTGGAATGGCTGGGTTTGGATCAACGGATGGGCTGGGTGTGCATCAACGAACGCTGCAAAAAACAACTTGGAATGAATGGGTATGCATGCCACTGCATGCTGAGCAACATGATACTTGGCGCATATAGGATTAGCTCACCAACGTCCAGTGTGCAAGGGCGCCGTTAGGCTTGTTCTATGACAGGCAGGCAGCTTGCTTGCCTGGGTTGGCTGGCCTTTGTGGATTGCCATCCAAGCTCGTTTCCTGAGCGGCTTGGGTTGGCACTGTCAAGATCTTTCAGGATGTCTTCTGAGGTCGGCTCAGGAGTTGCAATGAATTTAGACACAGCAGCAAACATTTGTGTGATGTATGCGGCACGGCTTGTGGTGGTGCTGTGTGATGGAAACATGACAATGACGGGCAGGACTTGGATGTCGCAAGTTGCCGTACATACGTACGTACAAGCGCTGAAACCTGCCAGCTGTGTCTCGCAAGGCAAGTGACTTTGAGCCGCCTGCGTATCCGTGTCAGCAGGAACTTGGATACGTACCAGCATGCGTGCCGGGTCTACAGCATTGGGCTAGGTGACGCAACACGCAATGACTGAGTGTGAATTGCATTTGACGTGTGGAATGATTTGGATCCTGTATTTTGGTGGTTTCTTGGGCCTGCAAATGGCTCGTTTCTGGGTGATGTGGGCCCGGGCGGGTTGAGTGTTACCTTGGTCCCTTTAAGTAAGAGTCCCTTTTCCTATGTTCCATTGCAATGTTTTACGAAAGTAGGTTATCATCTGCCGAGTTAGTGGGCACCAAGGGGGCACCCCTACCCTAGGATGTTCGCGTGACGAGAGCAGACAGGTTGTTGTCTTGGGGTTTCTGGGCACGCCGACTTGGTTGGTAGGGGCACGCGGATTCCGAAGGTGACCTGTGCCTAGGTGGCTGGGGGTCTTTCTGGAAGATAGCACAGGATTGCATATACCTAGAGTCCGTTCCTGATGCTATATAGCATTATAGGACTTCCATAAAGCATCTCTCATGTGCCGAAGGCCTCCGACACCTTAACACAAGATGCACAGGGTGACGTGCTTTGCCACTGCGAGCTACGGGCAGTATTGTCCGTACTACCAGTCAACCTATGGCAAGGTTGTCGTAGGCCAGTTGTGCTGTATCCGTAACATTGCTTGTTATGTACAACTAGAGCCAAGGCACGCGTAGTCGCCACCACCTCTCGCTAGGCCGACATAGTATACTTGCTTCCGCCGGAATCATGCATATAAGGCAAGGTGGCTCCTTAAGCAGAATACATTATTGCGTTTTTTAAGAAGGACTTTGTTACATAGGTCAGCTGTAGACAGCATGGCAACCGCAGACCTGAGTGTGAAAGCACAGTATGAGGAAGCCGTTCAAAGGGCCAGCATGCAGGTTACCACCGACCTGACGAGCTGTGCCATAATGCTAGAACGGTTGCTTGGGGCAGTGGACCTCTTTCCTCTCGGTATGCGCTATGAATGCTGCAGCTGCCGTTCGTTCGTCAGCCCTTAAGGAGCCCTACAATCCTTTTAGGTGGATTGTGCAATGGGCACTACGCCGAGCAGGCGATACGTCGGTACTGGCTTTATTGGATGCCGCTGTTGCACCAGCAGCAGGCTCTCTCACATGCAAATGCTGCTTTGCTGGTTCCGCCGCTGGATGTCCAGGTGTGTTGCCATTTTCATGTGATTAATGACTTCCCATAAAAGTATGCTTTGAGTATACAAAGCTGCTCTTTCTTTCTCAATACTGTTCTTTGGCAACAGCCATGTGCGACGCTTCTTTCATCAACTGCAACCCTTCTTCCACAGTGGGCCTGGTTCGTTCATCGCCTCAATCCCATAAAGTACGTGAACGACTGCACCGCCCGCTTCGGCGCCGGAGGGCTCCACGCCGCCCACCTGCTGCAATCGCTGGGCTTCTCCAGCGGAGGCAGCGGCGATGAGCAGGAACAGGATACTCGGCTGGTACGATCCGCAAAACCTCCAGTCCTGCCAACATGCCTAGTTGCCTCCTGCAGTCGTATTTCCCAGGCTGCACACGCAGCCACCCAATCCACGCTTCAAGCTCACGCAACCCCCACACCACGCAGGTATGGGAGGCTGCTTACCCCAGCGGCCCCGGGCAGCCAGCCGAGCATACCTTCTGGCCGCCTGCACCCCTCTCGACTGCCGCCGCGTCCACATCCGCCTCGAGGACCTCTCCGTCGTCCGCTGCGGCAGTCCCGGTTGCTGACGCTGCAGCGGCGGCTGGCGTGAGCGAGGCAGATGCAGGCGTTGCGGGCAGTGTGGCCTCTGTTCGCAGCTACGTCATTGAGGCCATGCCCCGACAAGGCAAGTTCCTACACCAGGTGGGAACTGCATGCTTGACCTCTCTCGGATTGGAAGTAAGCAGACTGCAACTAGGCAGGCGAGCAGAGAACGGGGCGGGGCGGGGCTGCTTTCCCGCCGCCTTGGGTCTAGGGGGAAGTAGGCGAAGGGAGGGCGGGGCTACAGTTGAGGAAGCGGGCGGCCCTGGCCGGCGAGTTGACAAGTGCGGCAGCTAGGGCCCCTTCTAGGTGTCCCTGCAGCACTGTCCTGGAGGAACAACGGAGACGTTGCGCATCTTGTCATCTCTCCCTCTAATCTCTCCTTTTCTTCCCATCCCGGCTCCTGCTGTCCCTCCCTTCTCCACCCCAGGTCCTCCGCTCCCCCTACCGCGACCCCACCTTCCTCGCCGCCGCCCGCGTGCGTTACATGCGCTTCCTCGGCCTGGCTGCCGTGCAGCCGCCTGATGCGGCGCCGCTCGTCCCAATGTACGACATTGACCTCTTGTGGCACGCCCACATGGCCCTCAGCGGCGAGTACGGCCGGGACTGCGCGGCCATCATGACGGGACGTCCGGAGGGGCCGGCGCGGCTGCTGGGGCATGATGACGGGCTTTCGGAGGGGGTGCTTGGGGACGCGTTTGGGGCGACACGTCAGCAGTATGAGGTGAGCCAGGCATGACGTGGGGGCATCATTATAAGCATTGCTTACGGTTTATTGCGAATGCTGTATGCAGAGTGTACTTCTCCGGCTTAACTGTTTGGGATGGAGACAGTGCTGCTCTCAATCGCCACCTTGCTGATGCGCGTGATGCCCCTTCCCTAGCACCGTTCACGCTGTTCGGGAAGCTCTGCCCCTGCCTGCCACTGCAGACCCCTGCCTAACGGCTCTACCCCCCTGTCGAACCCCTATCCACCAGGCGGCCACCGGCCTCATGTACAACGTGGCCCCCACTCGCCGTCTCCCGACCTCGGTAGCGCATCCCCTGGTTGCACCATTGTGGCCCCTAGCAGCACTCCTCAACACCGACCCACGGGTCACCGGCCGCACTGCGAGCCGCGCTACCTCCAGTGCTGCCGCGCAACCCGCCGTGCTGCCCTCGCCGCATGCAGTCTCCGCACAGCTGGTGCGGGCGGAGGCCCTGCGGCGGGAAACGCGGCAGCACTGGCAAGGCTGTGGCGAGATGCAATGTCGGCGGGGCCAGCAGGGAGAGGAGGAGCTTGCAGGGCAGCGGCGGTGGTGGTGGCGGCGGCTTCGGCGCTTCACGGCACTCCTCGGTGGTGCCATAACCAACGGGGCAGGTTTGCCTCATAGGGGTCGAAAGGTTGGCGTAGGCAGCAGCAGCGGCAGCAGCGAGGTCGGCAGCCCCATGCTGGGCAGTCCGGACCACTTGTCACGTAACGGTGTGTTCGCGCTGTTTGCGCTTTGGAGCCTAGCACAGGCGTTGCAGGGGGGGCGTTCAGGCCCCGGGGGGGTTGGGTTGGAGGCGCGGGAGGCGGGGGCTGTCGGGAAGGACGGAAAGGCGCCGGTTGTGGTGGAGGTACATGCGCAGGAGGGAGCGGGAACAGCAGCAGCAGCAGAAGGAACTGGGCGGCAGTGGGCGCCTGCAGCGAGGAGTGATGGGGGCAGCAGCTGCAGAAGAGGGCCAGGCGCTGGTGGCGGCGCTGGAAGCACCAGCGGCAGCGGCAGGAAGGAGGGCGGAGACCTGCTGAGCAGGGTGCTGGGTGCCTCCCGCCGGAGAGATGGCGGCGGCGGGGGAGGCGGCGGGAGGCATGCGGAGGCGGACAGAGCGATGAGGTGAGCGTGGGGGTGTGGGTGTGGGTGTGGGTGCAGCGTGAGGAAGGAGGGCTCGAGGAGGACGTCGAGGATGTGGAGAGGAACGCTAACGTGTGTGGGGGGGGCTGGAGGGAGGCGGATGCAAGGGGCATGCGCGGCTCTGCTGGGGGTTGAGGCCGGGGTACCGGTAAATCGTCTCATCCAGCCTGCCGACTAGCCACCGCTGGCTACTTCCTTGCTATCGTATCGCTTCCATGGCTTCCATGCCCTGAGCAGCGTACGCATCACCTCCATGCAACCAAGCTGAAGTTGCCTTTCCTGTCTCCTGGCCTTTATTCCACTCCCTCATCCCCCGCGCACCCCCTCCCCTGACCCCCAGCCACATGACCTCCCAGCTGCTGCTCCTGCTGGCGGACCCCGCCCACCCGCACTCCCCACTCGCCTCCTGCCGCCACACCTTCTGGAACCACCTCTTCCCGCTGCCAACACCCCCGCCTCCAACACCCGTGTCACCTTCGCCTCCTTCACCCGCTCCAACCCCACCCGCACCTCCCAGCCCCTCTCTCACCCTCTCCCACCACCCCCCCCACCGCCGCCCCCGCCACCCCCACCCGCTCTCCCCCCCTACTGCCCCCGTCATCGACCTGCCAGCCGGCTTCTCCCCCGCCATCGTGCGCAACGTGGACTGCCGCTACCTGGCGCCCCACCACTACGCCTGCCCGGGACCCGTGTTCTACACGCCGGCGGACTACTGCCTCATGTGGAGCAAGGGAGGGGGTGGCGGGGTTGGTGGTGGCAGTGGAGGTGGCGGCAGCCTAGGGGGCGGTGGTGGTGCTAGCGGTATGAACCGTGGTTGTGAGGGAGAAGGAGGTTGCAGCGGTAGTGGAGACGCGGGCAGCTGGTGGTGGTGTCTCCCGCCGGACCTGGAGGCTGCTGCTGCGGAAGTGCGGATTGCACCCGGAGGTGCGGTGTCGCCGGCAGCGCTGATGAGAGCAGCGGCGGCGGGTGGAGGAGATGGCGGCGATTACGAGGGCGGCATGCTGGCGGATTGCGTGTACGAGGCTTACGATATGTATGACTACGTGTACGGCACTGCGTCGCGCTGTGAGGGAGGTAAAGCAGGCAGGGGGGAAGCGGTGTGCGCGCCCGGTGGTGGTAAGGGCGAGGAGCATGTGGAGGGGGCGGCGGCGGCGAAGGAGGGGGAGGGGAGGTACGGTGCTGGTGGCGGGGTGGTCGGGGGTAACGTGCTGGGCGTATTAGTGCATGGGCCCGAGTGGCGGAGTAGGCTGCTGGACTGCTACCGTCGGGTGTATCGAAGCGTGCAAGGGGGCCCGCGGCAGCAGAAAAAGCGGTATTCGTGACCGTGGGGACGCGACCATGCGGGTGGTTGGCGCCTTGACGCAGCGAGCGTTACTTTGGGTGTGGCGTGTATGGGTAGGTTGATGCGCGTATGACCTAAAGACTGCGGCTGTGATGCACGGGTTTAGATTACGCAGTTTTTTGTTCCTCTTGAGTGCACGACACATACCGCGGTTCTCTTCTTATGCTAGGCACTTATGCTACATGCGTGTTTGCGGGGTTTGCGGGGCATGCATGCATGGGCGGCTGCGAGGCAGCGGCCCCCATTCCAAAGCAAGTGCGCTACTGCTCAGCACGGATGGGCGTGGTGGGTGCTGGAGCCGGCCCCGGATGCGGCTCCATACACTGCGGCGGGCGTCTACACGTGAATCGTGCCTGCTCGCACGGAAACGCGCGCTGGGAGACGCTGCGGGCATAAGGCCCTCGGCCGTTCAGGGTACATGTACTTCAAGGTTGCGCCCTTTGGCATGGATCGTTCATACCATGGTGAAAACCGCCCATCCCATCAGCACTGGGCACGTAAGCACCATTGGGCCAGATCAGTAGTACGGTGGGGGACCACGTGCGAACCCCTGGTGACGATCTGTTTTGCAGCCCTCACAAACCGACCTTTTGCGTGTTTGGCCGCGTAACTGGGT
The DNA here is from genome assembly GCA_021605115.1 of Astrephomene gubernaculifera. Taxonomy (NCBI): domain Eukaryota; kingdom Viridiplantae; phylum Chlorophyta; class Chlorophyceae; order Chlamydomonadales; family Astrephomenaceae; genus Astrephomene; species Astrephomene gubernaculifera. The sequence continues at coordinate 3,245,574 of BMAR01000004.1, forward strand.
TGGCGGGAGGCCCCGTTAGGCCTGCAAGCCGTCCCTGCACCCCTCGGCCGCTCCTATGCGCACATGCCTGGCTGGCGGGTCAGGGTGGCCTGCTGTGCGTGCGTGGATGCCTGGCTATCTGAGAGGCGGGCCCCGGAGCTGGATCAGCCCCTGCATGGGTGGTTGGGTGCGCGTGGGTGGCGCTTTACTTGCGCACGCGCAGATGGATAGATAGGCAGGGGGCGGGTCGTGCTGCCCTACCTACCTGCGCATCCATCCCACGCACGGAGTCTGCGCATGCATGCATGGGCGGCTGCGAGGCAGCGGCCCCCATTCCAAAGCAAGTGCGCTACTGCTCAGCACGGATGGGCGTGGTGGGTGCTGGAGCCGGCCCCGGATGCGGCTCCATACACTGCGGCGGGCGTCTACACGTGAATCGTGCCTGCTCGCACGGAAACGCGCGCTGGGAGACGCTGCGGGCATAAGGCCCTCGGCCGTTCAGGGTACATGTACTTCAAGGTTGCGCCCTTTGGCATGGATCGTTCATACCATGGTGAAAACCGCCCATCCCATCAGCACTGGGCACGTAAGCACCATTGGGCCAGATCAGTAGTACGGTGGGGGACCACGTGCGAACCCCTGGTGACGATCTGTTTTGCAGCCCTCACAAACCGACCTTTTGCGTGTTTGGCCGCGTAACTGGGTTGGCGGGAGGCCCCGTTAGGCCTGCAAGCCGTCCCTGCACCCCTCGGCCGCTCCTATGCGCACATGCCTGGCTGGCGGGTCAGGGTGGCCTGCTGTGCGTGCGTGGATGCCTGGCTATCTGAGAGGCGGGCCCCGGAGCTGGATCAGCCCCTGCATGGGTGGTTGGGTGCGCGTGGGTGGCGCTTTACTTGCGCACGCGCAGATGGATAGGTAGGCAGGGGGCGGGTCGTGCTGCCCTACCTACCTGCGCATCCATCCCACGCACGGAGTCTGCGCATGCATGCATGGGCGGCTGCGAGGCAGCGGCCCCCATTCCAAAGCAAGTGCGCTACTGCTCAGCACGGATGGGCGTGGTGGGTGCTGGAGCCGGCCCCGGATGCGGCTCCATACACTGCGGCGGGCGTCTACACGTGAATCGTGCCTGCTCGCACGGAAACGCGCGCTGGGAGACGCTGCGGGCATAAGGCCCTCGGCCGTTCAGGGTACATGTACTTCAAGGTTGCGCCCTTTGGCATGGATCGTTCATACCATGGTGAAAACCGCCCATCCCATCAGCACTGGGCACGTAAGCACCATTGGGCCAGATCAGTAGTACGGTGGGGGACCACGTGCGAACCCCTGGTGACGATCTGTTTTGCAGCCCTCACAAACCGACCTTTTGCGTGTTTGGCCGCGTAACTGGGTTGGCGGGAGGCCCCGTTAGGCCTGCAAGCCGTCCCTGCACCCCTCGGCCGCTCCTATGCGCACATGCCTGGCTGGCGGGTCAGGGTGGCCTGCTGTGCGTGCGTGGATGCCTGGCTATCTGAGAGGCGGGCCCCGGAGCTGGATCAGCCCCTGCATGGGTGGTTGGGTGCGCGTGGGTGGCGCTTTACTTGCGCACGCGCAGATGGATAGGTAGGCAGGGGGCGGGTCGTGCTGCCCTACCTACCTGCGCATCCATCCCACGCACGGAGTCTGCGCATGCATGCATGGGCGGCTGCGAGGCAGCGGCCCCCATTCCAAAGCAAGTGCGCTACTGCTCAGCACGGATGGGCGTGGTGGGTGCTGGAGCCGGCCCCGGATGCGGCTCCATACACTGCGGCGGGCGTCTACACGTGAATCGTGCCTGCTCGCACGGAAACGCGCGCTGGGAGACGCTGCGGGCATAAGGCCCTCGGCCGTTCAGGGTACATGTACTTCAAGGTTGCGCCCTTTGGCATGGATCGTTCATACCATGGTGAAAACCGCCCATCCCATCAGCACTGGGCACGTAAGCACCATTGGGCCAGATCAGTAGTACGGTGGGGGACCACGTGCGAACCCCTGGTGACGATCTGTTTTGCAGCCCTCACAAACCGACCTTTTGCGTGTTTGGCCGCGTAACTGGGTTGGCGGGAGGCCCCGTTAGGCCTGCAAGCCGTCCCTGCACCCCTCGGCCGCTCCTATGCGCACATGCCTGGCTGGCGGGTCAGGGTGGCCTGCTGTGCGTGCGTGGATGCCTGGCTATCTGAGAGGCGGGCCCCGGAGCTGGATCAGCCCCTGCATGGGTGGTTGGGTGCGCGTGGGTGGCGCTTTACTTGCGCACGCGCAGATGGATAGATAGGCAGGGGGCGGGTCGTGCTGCCCTACCTACCTGCGCATCCATCCCACGCACGGAGTCTGCGCATGCATGCATGGGCGGCTGCGAGGCAGCGGCCCCCATTCCAAAGCAAGTGCGCTACTGCTCAGCACGGATGGGCGTGGTGGGTGCTGGAGCCGGCCCCGGATGCGGCTCCATACACTGCGGCGGGCGTCTACACGTGAATCGTGCCTGCTCGCACGGAAACGCGCGCTGGGAGACGCTGCGGGCATAAGGCCCTCGGCCGTTCAGGGTACATGTACTTCAAGGTTGCGCCCTTTGGCATGGATCGTTCATACCATGGTGAAAACCGCCCATCCCATCAGCACTGGGCACGAAAGCACCATTGGGCCAGATCAGTAGTACGGTGGGGGACCACGTGCGAACCCCTGGTGACGATCTGTTTTGCAGCCCTCACAAACCGACCTTTTGCGTGTTTGGCCGCGTAACTGGGTTGGCGGGAGGCCCCGTTAGGCCTGCAAGCCGTCCCTGCACCCCTCGGCCGCTCCTATGCGCACATGCCTGGCTGGCGGGTCAGGGTGGCCTGCTGTGCGTGCGTGGATGCCTGGCTATCTGAGAGGCGGGCCCCGGAGCTGGATCAGCCCCTGCATGGGTGGTTGGGTGCGCGTGGGTGGCGCTTTACTTGCGCACGCGCAGATGGATAGGTAGGCAGGGGGCGGGTCGTGCTGCCCTACCTACCTGCGCATCCATCCCACGCACGGAGTCTGCGCATGCATGCATGGGCGGCTGCGAGGCAGCGGCCCCCATTCCAAAGCAAGTGCGCTACTGCTCAGCACGGATGGGCGTGGTGGGTGCTGGAGCCGGCCCCGGATGCGGCTCCATACACTGCGGCGGGCGTCTACACGTGAATCGTGCCTGCTCGCACGGAAACGCGCGCTGGGAGACGCTGCGGGCATAAGGCCCTCGGCCGTTCAGGGTACATGTACTTCAAGGTTGCGCCCTTTGGCATGGATCGTTCATACCATGGTGAAAACCGCCCATCCCATCAGCACTGGGCACGTAAGCACCATTGGGCCAGATCAGTAGTACGGTGGGGGACCACGTGCGAACCCCTGGTGACGATCTGTTTTGCAGCCCTCACAAACCGACCTTTTGCGTGTTTGGCCGCGTAACTGGGTTGGCGGGAGGCCCCGTTAGGCCTGCAAGCCGTCCCTGCACCCCTCGGCCGCTCCTATGCGCACATGCCTGGCTGGCGGGTCAGGGTGGCCTGCTGTGCGTGCGTGGATGCCTGGCTATCTGAGAGGCGGGCCCCGGAGCTGGATCAGCCCCTGCATGGGTGGTTGGGTGCGCGTGGGTGGCGCTTTACTTGCGCACGCGCAGATGGATAGGTAGGCAGGGGGCGGGTCGTGCTGCCCTACCTACCTGCGCATCCATCCCACGCACGGAGTCTGCGCATGCATGCATGGGCGGCTGCGAGGCAGCGGCCCCCATTCCAAAGCAAGTGCGCTACTGCTCAGCACGGATGGGCGTGGTGGGTGCTGGAGCCGGCCCCGGATGCGGCTCCATACACTGCGGCGGGCGTCTACACGTGAATCGTGCCTGCTCGCACGGAAACGCGCGCTGGGAGACGCTGCGGGCATAAGGCCCTCGGCCGTTCAGGGTACATGTACTTCAAGGTTGCGCCCTTTGGCATGGATCGTTCATACCATGGTGAAAACCGCCCATCCCATCAGCACTGGGCACGTAAGCACCATTGGGCCAGATCAGTAGTACGGTGGGGGACCACGTGCGAACCCCTGGTGACGATCTGTTTTGCAGCCCTCACAAACCGACCTTTTGCGTGTTTGGCCGCGTAACTGGGTTGGCGGGAGGCCCCGTTAGGCCTGCAAGCCGTCCCTGCACCCCTCGGCCGCTCCTATGCGCACATGCCTGGCTGGCGGGTCAGGGTGGCCTGCTGTGCGTGCGTGGATGCCTGGCTATCTGAGAGGCGGGCCCCGGAGCTGGATCAGCCCCTGCATGGGTGGTTGGGTGCGCGTGGGTGGCGCTTTACTTGCGCACGCGCAGATGGATAGATAGGCAGGGGGCGGGTCGTGCTGCCCTACCTACCTGCGCATCCATCCCACGCACGGAGTCTGCGCATGCATGCATGGGCGGCTGCGAGGCAGCGGCCCCCATTCCAAAGCAAGTGCGCTACTGCTCAGCACGGATGGGCGTGGTGGGTGCTGGAGCCGGCCCCGGATGCGGCTCCATACACTGCGGCGGGCGTCTACACGTGAATCGTGCCTGCTCGCACGGAAACGCGCGCTGGGAGACGCTGCGGGCATAAGGCCCTCGGCCGTTCAGGGTACATGTACTTCAAGGTTGCGCCCTTTGGCATGGATCGTTCATACCATGGTGAAAACCGCCCATCCCATCAGCACTGGGCACGTAAGCACCATTGGGCCAGATCAGTAGTACGGTGGGGGACCACGTGCGAACCCCTGGTGACGATCTGTTTTGCAGCCCTCACAAACCGACCTTTTGCGTGTTTGGCCGCGTAACTGGGTTGGCGGGAGGCCCCGTTAGGCCTGCAAGCCGTCCCTGCACCCCTCGGCCGCTCCTATGCGCACATGCCTGGCTGGCGGGTCAGGGTGGCCTGCTGTGCGTGCGTGGATGCCTGGCTATCTGAGAGGCGGGCCCCGGAGCTGGATCAGCCCCTGCATGGGTGGTTGGGTGCGCGTGGGTGGCGCTTTACTTGCGCACGCGCAGATGGATAGATAGGCAGGGGGCGGGTCGTGCTGCCCTACCTACCTGCGCATCCATCCCACGCACGGAGTCTGCGCATGCATGCATGGGCGGCTGCGAGGCAGCGGCCCCCATTCCAAAGCAAGTGCGCTACTGCTCAGCACGGATGGGCGTGGTGGGTGCTGGAGCCGGCCCCGGATGCGGCTCCATACACTGCGGCGGGCGTCTACACGTGAATCGTGCCTGCTCGCACGGAAACGCGCGCTGGGAGACGCTGCGGGCATAAGGCCCTCGGCCGTTCAGGGTACATGTACTTCAAGGTTGCGCCCTTTGGCATGGATCGTTCATACCATGGTGAAAACCGCCCATCCCATCAGCACTGGGCACGTAAGCACCATTGGGCCAGATCAGTAGTACGGTGGGGGACCACGTGCGAACCCCTGGTGACGATCTGTTTTGCAGCCCTCACAAACCGACCTTTTGCGTGTTTGGCCGCGTAACTGGGTTGGCGGGAGGCCCCGTTAGGCCTGCAAGCCGTCCCTGCACCCCTCGGCCGCTCCTATGCGCACATGCCTGGCTGGCGGGTCAGGGTGGCCTGCTGTGCGTGCGTGGATGCCTGGCTATCTGAGAGGCGGGCCCCGGAGCTGGATCAGCCCCTGCATGGGTGGTTGGGTGCGCGTGGGTGGCGCTTTACTTGCGCACGCGCAGATGGATAGATAGGCAGGGGGCGGGTCGTGCTGCCCTACCTACCTGCGCATCCATCCCACGCACGGAGTCTGCGCATGCATGCATGGGCGGCTGCGAGGCAGCGGCCCCCATTCCAAAGCAAGTGCGCTACTGCTCAGCACGGATGGGCGTGGTGGGTGCTGGAGCCGGCCCCGGATGCGGCTCCATACACTGCGGCGGGCGTCTACACGTGAATCGTGCCTGCTCGCACGGAAACGCGCGCTGGGAGACGCTGCGGGCATAAGGCCCTCGGCCGTTCAGGGTACATGTACTTCAAGGTTGCGCCCTTTGGCATGGATCGTTCATACCATGGTGAAAACCGCCCATCCCATCAGCACTGGGCACGTAAGCACCATTGGGCCAGATCAGTAGTACGGTGGGGGACCACGTGCGAACCCCTGGTGACGATCTGTTTTGCAGCCCTCACAAACCGACCTTTTGCGTGTTTGGCCGCGTAACTGGGTTGGCGGGAGGCCCCGTTAGGCCTGCAAGCCGTCCCTGCACCCCTTGGCCGCTCCTATGCGCACATGCCTGGCTGGCGGGTCAGGGTGGCCTGCTGTGCGTGCGTGGATGCCTGGCTATCTGAGAGGCGGGCCCCGGAGCTGGATCAGCCCCTGCATGGGTGGTTGGGTGCGCGTGGGTGGCGCTTTACTTGCGCACGCGCAGATGGATAGATAGGCAGGGGGCGGGTCGTGCTGCCCTACCTACCTGCGCATCCATCCCACGCACGGAGTCTGCGCATGCATGCATGGGCGGCTGCGAGGCAGCGGCCCCCATTCCAAAGCAAGTGCGCTACTGCTCAGCACGGATGGGCGTGGTGGGTGCTGGAGCCGGCCCCGGATGCGGCTCCATACACTGCGGCGGGCGTCTACACGTGAATCGTGCCTGCTCGCACGGAAACGCGCGCTGGGAGACGCTGCGGGCATAAGGCCCTCGGCCGTTCAGGGTACATGTACTTCAAGGTTGCGCCCTTTGGCATGGATCGTTCATACCATGGTGAAAACCGCCCATCCCATCAGCACTGGGCACGTAAGCACCATTGGGCCAGATCAGTAGTACGGTGGGGGACCACGTGCGAACCCCTGGTGACGATCTGTTTTGCAGCCCTCACAAACCGACCTTTTGCGTGTTTGGCCGCGTAACTGGGTTGGCGGGAGGCCCCGTTAGGCCTGCAAGCCGTCCCTGCACCCCTCGGCCGCTCCTATGCGCACATGCCTGGCTGGCGGGTCAGGGTGGCCTGCTGTGCGTGCGTGGATGCCTGGCTATCTGAGAGGCGGGCCCCGGAGCTGGATCAGCCCCTGCATGGGTGGTTGGGTGCGCGTGGGTGGCGCTTTACTTGCGCACGCGCAGATGGATAGATAGGCAGGGGGCGGGTCGTGCTGCCCTACCTACCTGCGCATCCATCCCACGCACGGAGTCTGCGCATGCATGCATGGGCGGCTGCGAGGCAGCGGCCCCCATTCCAAAGCAAGTGCGCTACTGCTCAGCACGGATGGGCGTGGTGGGTGCTGGAGCCGGCCCCGGATGCGGCTCCATACACTGCGGCGGGCGTCTACACGTGAATCGTGCCTGCTCGCACGGAAACGCGCGCTGGGAGACGCTGCGGGCATAAGGCCCTCGGCCGTTCAGGGTACATGTACTTCAAGGTTGCGCCCTTTGGCATGGATCGTTCATACCATGGTGAAAACCGCCCATCCCATCAGCACTGGGCACGTAAGCACCATTGGGCCAGATCAGTAGTACGGTGGGGGACCACGTGCGAACCCCTGGTGACGATCTGTTTTGCAGCCCTCACAAACCGACCTTTTGCGTGTTTGGCCGCGTAACTGGGTTGGCGGGAGGCCCCGTTAGGCCTGCAAGCCGTCCCTGCACCCCTCGGCCGCTCCTATGCGCACATGCCTGGCTGGCGGGTCAGGGTGGCCTGCTGTGCGTGCGTGGATGCCTGGCTATCTGAGAGGCGGGCCCCGGAGCTGGATCAGCCCCTGCATGGGTGGTTGGGTGCGCGTGGGTAGCGCTTTATTTGCGCACGCGCAGATGGATAGATAGGCAGGGGGCGGGTCGTGCTGCCCTACCTACCTGCGCATCCATCCCACGCACGGAGTCTGCGCATGCATGCATGGGCGGCTGCGAGGCAGCGGCCCCCATTCCAAAGCAAGTGCGCTACTGCTCAGCACGGATGGGCGTGGTGGGTGCTGGAGCCGGCCCCGGATGCGGCTCCTTACACTGCGGCGGGCGTCTACACGTGAATCGTGCCTGCTCGCACGGAAACGCGCGCTGGGAGACGCTGCGGGCATAAGGCCCTCGGCCGTTCAGGGTACATGTACTTCAAGGTTGCGCCCTTTGGCATGGATCGTTCATACCATGGTGAAAACCGCCCATCCCATCAGCACTGGGCACGGAAGCACCATTGGGCCAGATCAGTAGTACGGTGGGGGACCACGTGCGAACCCCTGGTGACGATCTGTTTTGCAGCCCTCACAAACCGACCTTTTGCGTGTTTGGCCGCGTAACTGGGTTGGCGGGAGGCCCCGTTAGGCCTGCAAGCCGTCCCTGCACCCCTTGGCCGCTCCTATGCGCACATGCCTGGCTGGCGGGTCAGGGTGGCCTGCTGTGCGTGCGTGGATGCCTGGCTATCTGAGAGGCGGGCCCCGGAGCTGGATCAGCCCCTGCATGGGTGGTTGGGTGCGCGTGGGTGGCGCTTTACTTGCGCACGCGCAGATGGATAGATAGGCAGGGGGCGGGTCGTGCTGCCCTACCTACCTGCGCATCCATCCCACGCACGGAGTCTGCGCATGCATGCATGGGCGGCTGCGAGGCAGCGGCCCCCATTCCAAAGCAAGTGCGCTACTGCTCAGCACGGATGGGCGTGGTGGGTGCTGGAGCCGGCCCCGGATGCGGCTCCATACACTGCGGCGGGCGTCTACACGTGAATCGTGCCTGCTCGCACGGAAACGCGCGCTGGGAGACGCTGCGGGCATAAGGCCCTCGGCCGTTCAGGGTACATGTACGTCAAGGTTGCGCCCTTTGGCATGGATCGTTCATACCATGGTGAAAACCGCCCATCCCATCAGCACTGGGCACGTAAGCACCATTGGGCCAGATCAGTAGTACGGTGGGGGACCACGTGCGAACCCCTGGTAACGATCTGTTTTGCAGCCCTCACAAACCGACCTTTTGCGTGTTTGGCCGCGTAACTGGGTTGGCGGGAGGCCCCGTTAGGCCTGCAAGCCGTCCCTGCACCCCTCGGCCGCTCCTATGCGCACATGCCTGGCTGGCGGGTCAGGGTGGCCTGCTGTGCGTGCGTGGATGCCTGGCTATCTGAGAGGCGGGCCCCGGAGCTGGATCAGCCCCTGCATGGGTGGTTGGGTGCGCGTGGGTGGCGCTTTACTTGCGCACGCGCAGATGGATAGATAGGCAGGGGGCGGGTCGTGCTGCCCTACCTACCTGCGCATCCATCCCACGCACGGAGTCTGCGCATGCATGCATGGGCGGCTGCGAGGCAGCGGCCCCCATTCCAAAGCAAGTGCGCTACTGCTCAGCACGGATGGGCGTGGTGGGTGCTGGAGCCGGCCCCGGATGCGGCTCCATACACTGCGGCGGGCGTCTACACGTGAATCGTGCCTGCTCGCACGGAAACGCGCGCTGGGAGACGCTGCGGGCATAAGGCCCTCGGCCGTTCAGGGTACATGTACTTCAAGGTTGCGCCCTTTGGCATGGATCGTTCATACCATGGTGAAAACCGCCCATCCCATCAGCACTGGGCACGTAAGCACCATTGGGCCAGATCAGTAGTACGGTGGGGGACCACGTGCGAACCCCTGGTGACGATCTGTTTTGCAGCCCTCACAAACCGACCTTTTGCGTGTTTGGCCGCGTAACTGGGTTGGCGGGAGGCCCCGTTAGGCCTGCAAGCCGTCCCTGCACCCCTTGGCCGCTCCTATGCGCACATGCCTGGCTGGCGGGTCAGGGTGGCCTGCTGTGCGTGCGTGGATGCCTGGCTATCTGAGAGGCGGGCCCCGGAGCTGGATCAGCCCCTGCATGGGTGGTTGGGTGCGCGTGGGTGGCGCTTTACTTGCGCACGCGCAGATGGATAGATAGGCAGGGGGCGGGTCGTGCTGCCCTACCTACCTGCGCATCCATCCCACGCACGGAGTCTGCGCATGCATGCATGGGCGGCTGCGAGGCAGCGGCCCCCATTCCAAAGCAAGTGCGCTACTGCTCAGCACGGATGGGCGTGGTGGGTGCTGGAGCCGGCCCCGGATGCGGCTCCATACACTGCGGCGGGCGTCTACACGTGAATCGTGCCTGCTCGCACGGAAACGCGCGCTGGGAGACGCTGCGGGCATAAGGCCCTCGGCCGTTCAGGGTACATGTACTTCAAGGTTGCGCCCTTTGGCATGGATCGTTCATACCATGGTGAAAACCGCCCATCCCATCAGCTCTGGGCACGTAAGCACCATTGGGCCAGATCAGTAGTACGGTGGGGGACCACGTGCGAACCCCTGGTGACGATCTGTTTTGCAGCCCTCACAAACCGACCTTTTGCGTGTTTGGCCGCGTAACTGGGTTGGCGGGAGGCCCCGTTAGGCCTGCAAGCCGTCCCTGCACCCCTCGGCCGCTCCTATGCGCACATGCCTGGCTGGCGGGTCAGGGTGGCCTGCTGTGCGTGCGTGGATGCCTGGCTATCTGAGAGGCGGGCCCCGGAGCTGGATCAGCCCCTGCATGGGTGGTTGGGTGCGCGTGGGTGGCGCTTTACTTGCGCACGCGCAGATGGATAGATAGGCAGGGGGCGGGTCGTGCTGCCCTACCTACCTGCGCATCCATCCCACGCACGGAGTCTGCGCATGCATGCATGGGCGGCTGCGAGGCAGCGGCCCCCATTCCAAAGCAAGTGCGCTACTGCTCAGCACGGATGGGCGTGGTGGGTGCTGGAGCCGGCCCCGGATGCGGCTCCATACACTGCGGCGGGCGTCTACACGTGAATCGTGCCTGCTCGCACGGAAACGCGCGCTGGGAGACGCTGCGGGCATAAGGCCCTCGGCCGTTCAGGGTACATGTACTTCAAGGTTGCGCCCTTTGGCATGGATCGTTCATACCATGGTGAAAACCGCCCATCCCATCAGCACTGGGCACGTAAGCACCATTGGGCCAGATCAGTAGTACGGTGGGGGACCACGTGCGAACCCCTGGTGACGATCTGTTTTGCAGCCCTCACAAACCGACCTTTTGCGTGTTTGGCCGCGTAACT